>CM049801.1:19307224-21707224 GCA_027422405.1 Ptychobarbus kaznakovi
TTGAATGTCATTGCTATAGTCATATTAAGTGACCTTTAGCTTTGTGTCATGATTTCTGAAACCTGAAAATGTATCATTCAGAACAATTTGATGTATAAACTGAATTGTGTGGTATTCTACTGTGTTTTGTGTGTGTGTTATATCGAATTGTGTGGTGGAATGAACATTTGAACACAGATCAGGGTAAGTTGTCACACATTTTACTCCTGTGAATATTTCTTAAAGTGGTTTTATCTTTATAAAGTTATTTTCTCTATAGGTATATACCTGAAAAGTCTGCAAAAAGGAAGACCAGGAAAATATACAGCTCATTTAACTGTCAGTGTTGTGTGTCATGTGTTTCCCGGCCTCTTGTGTCCATATATGGTTATTTTCCAGTCCTAGTTGAGCGTGATTATTATAATTAGTTTCCAGCTGTGTTTGATTATGTTCTGTGATTTACCTGTGTATTTAAGTTCCTGTCTGTTTAGTTAGTGTGGTCTGGTCTACTCGTTACTCCCGGTGTTTCTGTCTGTGTCAGCCCTTGCCTGCCCTGCCCTGCCCTGCCCTGCCCTGCCCTGCCCTGCCCTGCCCTGCCTGAATTAAAGACTGTTATTTTGAGTTACATCCTCATCTTCGTGTTCCTCGGTCCTCCCCGTTGTGTGCACCGTGACAGAATACCAGACCAAAACAGAGAGTAAGTGGTCCCTGTTCAAGTTTAGTTTTTTCCTGTTTGTTTTGTTCCCCGCAGCTTGGAAGTCTTCCGCCCTATCCCGTGACATCAGAGCTTGGGAGTTCGGCAGGATTGTCGCGAGCGCTATGAGTCCGTTCGCGGCTCATCCGAGCCTGCCGTTTGCGGGGAAGTCAAGCCAGCCACCATCTGCTGCTCACTCACACCAGCTGCTGTTCGCGGCTCACCCAAGCCCGTTGTTGTTGTGGAAGCCTGCCTAGAGTGCATGTGGCAAGCCCGCCGCAGTCCGCGGCTCCCTCAAGCCCGCCGTCCGTGGCTCACTCATGCATGCCGCCGTCCGCGGCTCACTCAAGTTGGCCACCTCTGACTCAAGCCCACCGGCTGCCAATCTGACGTCAAGCCCCCCAGCTGTGGCTCACTTCAGCACCCAGGGATCCAGTTCCCCAATCACGGCCAGGAGTGCCGTTCCATGTTATCAAGAGTCATGGATTTTAAGACTTGTTGTGCCCACGGGAACAGTTTTAAAGAATCTTGTCTTGTCAATCTTGTCCATGGAGAATCGTCTGGGGTAGGCAACGCGCTTCTGGGTATGGCCACGGAGGCCAATACCAGCCGCTTGCCTCTGCAAGCGAGATGGAAGCGGTTGCTGAGGGATCCTGTGAGGGCCCCTGACTTCATGTCATGTCAAGGAGGGCTTCCTGTTCCTGTGTTTAACCCCGGAGGGCTCCTGATACCCCCTCATCTGCCCCATGGATTTTTTGTTTGGGGGGGGGGGGCTTGGTAGTAGAGCTCCGGCTGTAGTGGCCGGGCCGAGGGACGACGCCACGGCCACAAGGACCACCTGCCATGGCCTCCAGAGCTCCCGAACTGTCTGTCCGTCCTGGAGGCCCCCCTCCTGTAAGCCTGTTCATGTCTGTCCTCCCTCCCTCCCTAGTGATACTGTTATGGCGCGGGTCGCGTCTTCCGGGAGGGGGGAGTTGTGTCAGTCCTGTGTTGTGTCGTGTGTTTCCCGCCCTCTTGTGTCCATATATAGTTATATATGGATATATACTAAATATCCAGTATATATATATATAGTTCAGTGAGTTTAGATATTCTGTTCTAAGATGCACAAAGAGCACAATTTCACCAAAAGATTCCATCCTTGATTGAGCTGCACAGATACAGTTACACTGCTCCCTGTCATATTGCTTTATACCCTACAAGAAGTCTAAACTATAAGGGGAAAGTGCAAAAAAGTGACACAAATCGCCTTGCAATCAAGAGCTCACTTGACTGGAAATCACTTGGCTTTTTTTAGCAGCACGAATGTTTTTCCGCTTGTGATCTCTGATGAAGCCCAGGCGTATACTGAAAGCATCCAAGCAAGAAAAACAAGAAAAAAGATTCACTCAAGGTATATTAGACAAAAACGTTACTTTAAAAGATTCAGAAAAGATTCAGAAAAACATATTTCAAGGGTCTGCACTCAACAATTACACATAACAACAGAAGAAACCATTTACCTAATGTCAAAATACAGCTAAAGGAGTCAAATAACGACTTCACCGTTTCATTCTTCCTTTTATTTTCCTTAATTCTTCCTCCCACACAAAATGGGGGGTTCCACTGCACACCATGCTGACCCCTAACTGATAATGAGCCAGGGATGGACTCCACAGTTACTTTTTACAGCAAAATCATCCCCTGGGTTTGCAGTCCGATGACCCTCTCTAAAGCTGTTATATAATTGCTATTTTCCCTGCATCCTTTCCACAGAGAGATGGAGGCATGATGACTGTAATTATCCTGCCGCAAAGCAGACAAAACGGGTGAACGGTTGCTGCCCGCCTGGCAGAGGAAACAGTAAAACCTTGCATTCTTTATTCCCTTTCCGTTTCATTTTGTCCCTTTCTCTTTCTTTGCTCACACCTTTTACCAATTACTTCTGCAAAGCCATTGAAAACGAAATATATTTGCGTGTATTTGAAAGATGGAAGGGTGTGTTTGTTCATATTAATGCAAGTATTAGTGTGGGTGTTATTGTAAGTGCATATGCGAGTTGGGTTTGATAACTTGTGGCAGTTGAATTGAGCCCCTTAGATACAACTAATCAGCCATTTAATTACACAAGCCTCTGTTTGTATTCAGCATTTATGGGCTTTTACATGCTTGAAGACAGTAATTAAAAACCAGTGTGAGATAGAAAGAGGGAGAAGAGAATGACAGGGCAACCTGATGATTTCAATAAGAATGATAGTACAATGCTTTAAAAGCACTAGTCTCTCTTTTGTTTATGGAGATTGTCATACGTTAAGTGCTTTCTTTTTCTCTACCTTTGTGCCTCTGTGCGTCTCTGTGTTGTGTTTTGCCTCCTTATTTTTCTCCCAACGCCTCAAGTTTCTTCAGGCGACAGGAAGCTTGAGCATACGACTTCGTAACCAAGCAACAAAATACCAACCACGCTCTAAAATTAGGGAAGTGATGATGTCAAGGCAACCAATGCAAAATCATAAGAACATTAAAATGCATATGTAACAGCAAGGAACACTCGCACTGACCGGGTGGTTTTCATACTTCAATCAACAGCACGTAAATCTATGATTTTCCATAATAATAAAGCAAAAATAGAGCTGCCATAAAGCTGCACATCACCTCAAAAGTAATACACCGGCAATCATTCACGCTACTGAATAAAGTCATGCATCAAGGAAAAGCAGCGCTCTTATTATAGTAAATTGGTATACAGCAATGGCACCTTGGATGGAACAAACAAAGCTTAATTTTCTGTTCCAAATGGCTTTAATTACTGTGCTAATCTGTCCAAATGAGATGCATCCAGGGTATTTATTTTGTTAATCAGTAGCAGTAGAACTAAAAGGGCTCCAGTCTGCATAGAAAGGATGTTTTTGACCTCTTATTCTTATAGTTGCTGTACAGCACTCTCAAGAAACTGAAATAATGGAACAAGTCATTGGATCTCTACATTAAATAAACCACCTTTTTATGAAGCACCATTTAGGGCACTTTCAACCACCCAGTCTGAGACAAGTTGACCTTCGTCTCACGCAGCAGACTTCTGATGTGGCTTGAGGTATATTTCTCATTGCTTCTTATTATTTCCAAGTACCTCCTACTTTATAGACTTTAAATGTAAAGTCTTAATAATCGTTCTGATCTATGTGAATAGGGAAGTTCACACCAAAACTATCTATACGTTCAATGTATAAAGATAACTAGACATATATAACTGTATAATGATAACTACACATAGGAATGATTTTAGATATGTATAATATGCTTTTAGACAGAAAGCGATCATCCGACTGACAGAAGAAGGAAAATGTCAATAAAAAACAAATTATGATAAAATGAGAAAAAACCATCTTTCAAAGTCACCATCAATGATATACCTTGAAATGTCAAAACAGTTAAAGATGTGACAATTACTTCTATTTGTACAACTAATGAGTTTCATTCAAGAGCGTAGTTTAAAAAAAGACAGGGGAGCTTCATTTTTTGTGCATAAAAAGGTCAGAAATGTCTATGATACTTCAGGAATTAAAGGCTAACATCTTCAATGTTGTATACGCCAATGAAAAGAAGCACTAGACTGGTATTAAATGGGTTTTTTCCATGTTAAAGAGAGGGCACATGTGCTCTGGCACACAGAAAGCTGTAATTAACTCTGATTAATACTGTGTTTGTGTATATTTGAGCAGCACCAGTTACTAGCCAGACTGTCCTTGACTTATAACACTGCCAGTTTTATTCTCTCAGGCCAATTCTCCCAACTCTCTCCTGACTCTCCCGCTCTCAGTGGCTGTCTCTCTGTCTCTCTTTCTTCTCTCTCTCTGTGAAGTTAAATCATTTAGAGTTATCACCTCCACACCAGACCCTGCTCGGCTCCCGGCTCTCCAAGACGCAGAGAATCTGTCCCAAGACACAGAGCAAACAGATTAACCCACAGACAGAGCAAGCGATGCTCCGATAGAGGATGGAAAGATGATGGAACTGTAATCCTATAAAGAAAAATGTTATTCTGAGGAGCGAGGGAACGATTTCTTTTGATGCACTGTTTGGAGAACTCATGGAGCGTAGAATAGGCTTGAAGGACATTTTGAGGGCTTGTTTAATGTGGGTCAGGACAGCATGAAAGATTATGTAATTCTAACAGCGGAGTTTCTCACTGAAGCAAGAGGCAAAGCAGGTGTTTGAGAAAAATAAAAGAGGATCCAAAATGAAATATCTTTAAAGATGCATGTGATTCCTAAGGGAAGCAACGGTTACTATAAACTCCCTATATCAGAAAGACAACAGGGCAAAAAATATAAATCTCAAAGCAGAGGTTTTCAAAAAAAATGTATGCCATGGATCCTCATATATGATCTTTTAATAAAATATAAAGGCAGCTGTATACTTACTGTGTGTATGTATATATTATATATATATATGTACAGTATCTCACAGAAGTGAGAACCCTCACATTTTTGCAAATATTTTATTATACCTTTTCATGTGACAACACTGAAGAAATGACACTTTGCTACAATGTAAAGTAAGTGAGTGTACAGCTTGTATAACAGTGTAAATTTGCTGTCCCTCAAATAACTCTCACATCAGCATTAATGTCTAAACCGCTGGACACAAAAGTGAGTACACACCTAAGTGAAAATTTCCAAATTGGGCCCAATCAGCAATATTCTCTCTCATATAGCACAAATTTACACTGTTATACAAGCTGTACACTCACTATTTGTACTATTGTAGCAAAGTGTCATTTATTCAGTGTTGTCACATGAAAAGATGTAATAAAATATTTACAAAAATGTGAGGGGTGTGCATGTACTCACTTATGTGAGATACTGTAATATATATATATATATATATATATATATATATATATATATGTGTGTATGTATATGTATGTGTCAGGGGCATTTCCTCCGAGGAGGCAAGGGAGGCAGTGTCTCCTCTCCTCAAAATTAGATGACAAAATAATCTATTTTACAAAAATAAAACAGCGCAAATATGACTAAATATGACATTAAAAGTCTAAAAGTCACAAATTTTTATAAAGTAACACTGTCCAACAGCGACACCCGCAGGTAAAGTTACAGCGGAGGCTTGCCTCCCTTCGGTCCATAGACTTTCTACAGAGACCCCAAAGCCTGCGGTGACTTTTCTGGAGGCTCATTGAGATGAATGGGGGAAAGTCACGTAAGAGGAGGCAATGCCTCCATCGCTCTATAATTGGATATGATCGGTTATGATTGGATGTGATTGGTTCGATTTTCGTGCGAGCTCTCGTCATGAATGAAGGAAATAACGTAAAGGCGTTATTGACTAATTATTAAGTAAGTAAACAACTCTCCCGCTTAGCTTAGATATCACTGCTTTGTGTCATGTCAAAATGAAACATAAAATGGCATGAAAACATGATGACTGTGTCAGTTTTTAGTGAGCATTCAGCTTGATGAAATGAAAGATCTTCGTGGCTGTGAGTCATGACAATGTTTGTGACAGGGCTTTTATGACGATGACCCGAAAATAAGTTGACTATTAAAAAAACAGCATCAGTTCACAAATAAAAAAATGGAGTGTCTATTTACAAGTGTATATAACGCGCCTTGTTGGCCACAGCTACTTACGTTAACTTCGCCCACCAACGTGTGATTACAAAAAATCACTAAAGACAATTGTCTAAAAACAGCTCCAGTGGCACAGATGGTAAAGTACATGTTGGAAGTCCTTTTTGACGACGATCGACCTTGGTTCGAATTCACGTTTTGCCGAACTTTTCCCCCCTACCTTTTCAAATCAGATATCATGTCGGAAAGGCGTGTATTTTCAGTAATAATGAAGGAAATAATCTAAAAGTTGAACTTAAACTATCGGGTAGGGTTAGGTAAAGTGTAGGGAGGGATTTATTGTCCCAATAAGGTGACATCCATTTAGCCATTTTAATTAAAATGATAATTTTCACTCAATATGTTATTACCGCATACTGCATACATGGACTTTTTGCTCTCTAAGAGAATGTGTGTCAGTCATAAAGTTCCGCTTCATGCCGTTGCCGATTTTATTTGCGTGCAAATGTTCACAGAGAGTCTGGCAGAGATGTCTCAGTGCAGCCGGAGGAACAGGGCCTGTGGGAGTATCAGCACTGCCAGATGCGTCACCTCTTTCTGTCAGAACATTGTTTGATACATTTGATCTCGCGCATCGGATACTCTTTTCAGATGCCACATACATTGATTATGGGACACTCTGTTAAAATATAAATACCGTTTTGGACTAGCTGATGACAGACTGAGGAACGGATGTATTGGAACTGCAGGATGTGAATCAGAACTCTGTACAGGTCAGGTCATATTCAGATCGGGATTCACTACAAGTTTTGGCCCTGAGAACAAAAACAAAAATTATTCTCAAGTCTGAAAGTGTGTTACTAAAACCTTAGAGCCTTTAGTTTCTTAATATTTCAAAATAAATCCTATAAGTACTTACACACTTTTTTGCACATGTTAAAAAAGCCATTTAATAAGTTGCTCTCAGGCGCTCTGAATTACTAGCAAGCAGAATATTGTGTTTACAGGTTTTGCTCTTATTTGTTTGTTTATTCAAGAATGTTATTAGAAGCCTTATCTGAGCAAAACTCTCAAGGTCCTGACAGAACCCAGGATGCTTCTGGTAAATTCAGTCTAGGCAGTACATCAAGCTTTAATGAGAACAACATCATCACAGAATGAAATAAACACATCACACAAGTAAAGAGAACATCTGCACACTCATTTATTTTACAGATACATATTTTGATGATTTTTGATTTAGTACTTATTTTTCTGACCTTGTTTAAGTACTGTATTATGTTTTATATTTTTCCTGTGTAGGAGCAGATGAAAATAAAATACAATTATGATTGGTTAAACATGGCATTGAGCAATCAAATATGTTTATATGTAGTATTAATTATTTAGTAATTATTTCAATAAATAAATATATATTAGCTAATTAGCCCATTTTAAAAGGACAATATTTAAAATATGTGTGGCTATTGTATTTCTTGTTTTATAAAAAATGTAAAACAGTCTAGCTATACCTAAGCAGCTTTCTCAAGTTCACATGAACTTATGTAACTAACCCAGCTTCTCCACAAACAGGTAAACAGCTAAACAGAGGACCAATTCTCAACCTCGCTTCCTTCCTCTGACCACCACAGCATCTAACTGACGATCAGCAGGAGTATAATCACTCCAAAATGACGACTGACAGCTCCTCAAAAGGCGTTGCCCAGGCAACAAGACCCCCGACCCCTCTCTCTGCAGCCAGACACGTACCTCTTTGTAAAGAGCTGTTATTTAAAGCTCAGGAACAAAAAGAGAAAAGAGAAAACAGGGGGAAGTAATCTGCACTGTCTATTCTCAGTCTGAAAAGTGTTGTCCATCATGAGAAAGGCTTGAGGATCTTTAATCATCATTCTCTCACAGGTTCTGTTTTTAACGCCGTTCTGTGAAAGCCCATTTGTGTTCTGCTCACATCGGTGAATCAGTGTCTTATTCATCCAGACCGTAGCTACAGACAGGGGACCTTACGGTGCAGTGAGCGGGGAACAGACTCCCACTGACAGGTGAAAGAAAGCCCACATCTCTCTCGCACTAATGGAAAAGCCACAGCATCGTGTCTGAATTATCGACAGAAATAGAAGAAAAGAAATATGAAAAATGAAACTTCTGTCATCATTTACTTACCCTCATAGTTCTAAACCCATGTGAAGGCAGAACAAAAGGAATTTGTTTAAGTACATGCTGATATTTCTTTTCATAATGAATAGGGCTGTCAAGTGGACAAAAAGAACACTAAAAGTGTTATAAAAGTGGTCCATATCTTGTGCACTATATATTTAAGTATTTCAGCGCCATACACTGTGAGGAAAAAGTTTTTCCATTTGGAACATATTTACAGTGAATATTAATACAATATGGACTAATTTTATGATTTCATTATACACTGTGAAAACTAAAAGTCCACATTAATTAAATCAAACAGGTTCATTTCACTCAAATATTACTTTAAGGTCACTGCATTTAATATAAAAAATATTATGTGAATTTAATGACTGATATATTAAGCAGAACTCAAACTGTAAGAGTTACAACAGATTTCAAGTTGAGTTCATGTTTCTAAATGTAATGGTTTTAATCAATACCGTGAAATTTCATCTGGACAAGGTATTTGAATGGAGTTTATAGTTTAATTGTACACACTAGTTTTATTGTACATTAGAATATATCATTTGTAGAGTGAATTCAAATGAAAATAAGTTCAAAGTATTCACAACTAATTATTTCTAAACTTAAATGTATTAAGGTAATTGGTTTCCTCAATTAAAATGACAATTATCCTAAATTGCTGGGTTTTATAGTGTATCTTAGGGTTCTAGTTAACTAAAACAAAAACCAAAAAAAACCTTTTATAACCATAAAAAAACTGAAATAAATTAAAATAATATATAAAAAAATTATTTTCATCCAGCTAGTTTCCAAAGCAATACTTCCTCATTTTCATTTAGTTTTATTTTAACTTTATAATTATAACTAAAGCTAAACATTTTATTAAACATTAAGAAAAACTGTATAGACATAAGATAAAATGAAAGATAAAAATGACTCAGAAGATACAAAATTATATATAAAATTTCCTTAAATTCACCTCATTGCTCCAAGGAAGGGTTTGGAGCAACATGATGGTGAGTAAATAATGGTACAATAAATAGTTTTGACTAAATTATTCCTTTCTTTAAGTAGTTTTAGACAAATTTAATTTGTTTTAGATACATTTTTATGTACGTTTGCCATTCGCACTAATTTACCTGCATGTACTTTGATGATAAACCCATAATGCATCAGTAAGAGGAGGTCTTGTCTAGGAAATTTCCTTCTTTTGGAAGAAAAAAACTAACACATGAAAAGCAGACGAAGATGCTGGGTTTAAAATGCAGTAATTTCTCACTTCACTGCTGTATATGCTAATTTGTCATATTAGGCCTTGCCAGAAACCATGATCATACAGTCTGGCTGCATGAAGCTGAAGTCTGATGTGTATTTACGAAGGATAAACAAACGCTTTAAAGCCCACTGTGTGACAGCATCCCTCCCTCCAGAGACACAGAACTCCTCTTTCACCTCTGTTATCTCCTCCGGGCTGACAAAGAATGTGTTTCCTTTCTCTCTTTTTCCCCTAATGATCACTTTATGGGCTGCTTAACACTTGTCATTTCCTCTGAAATGATTCTGACCTTGAACCCAGCACTGTAGGCATGCAACCCACTGAGATGTTGTAAAAGACTCCCCAGAAGGTCATTTTCCCTTAGGTTTTTTTGTTTCTGTTCTGAGTCTGTACTGTTGTTATTCTAGGTGCAGATGGGGAAAAATTTTATATTATTTAATAAACTGCAAGATTCATACATGGTCCCTGAGGAATCTTCCATTAGTATCTAAGACTGCACGGATGCCGCACGCTGGAAGTTCATGTTTTATTCTTAAGTGTGTTTATCTCTGTTAGTATTGATCCATTCTAATCCATGTTCTCCTGGTCCATGGCACTTTTATGGTGTAATGTGCAGCCCCTGGGCACGCTACCGAGGCTAATCCATTTCTGAGCAAGATTTAGCGCTTTAATCACCACAATGAACTTATGCTGCAGATCCTAGAAAGCTGCACAACAGCATCATGCGCTACAGAGAGATAGGATAGAGTGAAAAGTGTTCGGTAAATCGCATAGATTTGGGATTTCAAGATATTAATATTGTAAAGGAGTGTGAAGGCCTGATGCAGTAGGGAAAACAAAGTGATTTCAAGTCAATGATTTCAAGTCAATAATTTCAGGTCAGCAACAAAATGGCGCCGCTCATGGCAGCTACAGTGCTTGGCTCTTCAGTGTTTGTAATGTTTTGTACATCAATGAGAGGTGGTGTACAGATGTAACTGTGTTAAAGAAGATGTGCTGTTCAGATCTAAAAACCGCTCTTCATCAACTGCAAGCCGTTCTACTCACTGCAGAAGTTTTGTTCCTTCATTCTCGTGAGTGTTTACATTCCACCGCACGCGAACGCGAGATCAGCTGTACAGAAATGCACTGATCTGATCACAGACACAGAACAAAAACACCCGGACTCTGTTTTAATCATTCTCGGGGACTTTAATAAAGCAAATCTCTCCCGCGAACTGTCAAAATACAGACAGCACATCACATGTCCCACCAGAGACAGTAATATATTGGATCACTGTTACACAGCAACAAAGGATTTATATCACTCTGACCCACGAGCAGCTTTAAGACTATCTGATCACTGTTTGGTTCATCTCATACCAACCTACAGGCAGAAATTAAAATCTGCTAAACCTATATTAAGAACTGTTAAAAGATGGACTAATGAAGCAGAGCAAGATTTAAAAGCTTGTTTTGACCTCACAGATTGGTCTGTTATAAACAGGCCAAATACACACTGGAAAAGGAGATCAGAGTGGCAAAGAGGAATTATTCTGGCAAACTAAGAAGAAATTATCTTTAGTTATTCTGCTTCAATGTGGAAAGGTTTGAAAGACATTACAAATTACAAGACACCATCCCCCAGCACTCTGGAGAATCAACAACTGGCAGACGATTTGAATGACTTTTACTGTAGATTTGGAAAAACACCCCACACCCGCCCTAAAAATCATTACTTCAGTTTTTTCCACTGAAAATGTAAATCCCCATTTTATCCCCCACTCTGCAACTTGATTAATTCCATTTAGTAATTTCTTGTTTATAAATTCACCATTTCTTCCTCTCTTCCATATTGCTCCATCATCTGCAAATAGGGATCTCCCCATATCCACTGGAAGCTCTAAGTATATATCATTAATCATGATGGAAAATAAAATTGGGCTAATTACACTCCCTTGTGGAGTCCCGTTTTCTACATCTAAAAAATCCATGATCCAATTAAACATTTTCCCTCCAACTCCCATTAAATGCAATTTAATTAAAAGTCCCTCCCTCCACATCATGTCGTACGCCTTCTCCACATCAAAAAACACTGCACCCACTATCTCTTTATTTACTTGAGCTTTTCTTATCTCATCCTCCAAATGTATTACCGGATCCATAGTATTTCTTCCTTTTCTAAATCCGCTTTGACATCTATCAATTATATCTTTACTCTCCAAAAAATACATAAGTCTTTCATTTATCATGCACTCCATTAATTCACAAATATGTGATGTTAGTGCAATTGGCCTGTAATTTCCCGGCCTACTTGGATCTTTGCCTGGCTTTCTTATTGAAATAATTACTGCCTCTTTCCAACTTTTTGGTAACCTTCCCTCCTCGCACACTCTGTTATACAACATCAAAAGTTTCTCCTGACTTTCCAGACTTAAATGTTTTAGCAAACCGTAACATACCTGATCTTTCCCTGATGCAGTTTTCCCCACTCTATCCAATGCCCTTTGCAGTTCTCCCATATTAAAAGGGACATCTTGTCCTCCATCTCCATTATTTTCCTACCCACCACACCCTTATTCTCTTCCTTTGTTCTTTCTCAACCTCTTTTCCCCTCCTCTGAAAAATTATTAGAACTATTTATTTTAACAAAAGCTTTGCCAACATCTCTACCTTTTCTATATTAGTTACTGCAGTTTCATTACCTTCTATCATAACTGGATAACTCTATTCCCTTCTATCACCCCCCATCTTTTTAATCATACCCCATGCAAGTCGTCTTCACCACATCTAGATGCCTAAATGCATTGAGTTGCTGCCATGTGATTGGCTGATTAGCAATTTGTGTTACCAAGCAATTTAACAGGTGTACCTAATAAAGTGGCTGGTAAGTGTATTTATACGCGCACACACACACACACACACACATGCATACAAAACCCATGCATTCAAAAATATTTTAGCTCTTTTTAAAAAGGTATGAATAGCATGATGCATCTTATGTTTTTCTGTAACAAAATAGTATTCAAAACATGATTTCTTCAGGATCATTTATCTAAATTCTAATTCAAGATACCGGCCCATTGTTTGGACTCATGAGGAAGCATATCTAGAAATCACTTTTCAAAATATAACCTTTGTTCTAATGGCCCGAAGATCAAGCTCAATTCTGTTTCCCAAGATTATTCGACATGATTTCACTTGTCTGCAGGGAAAAATATATGCAATGATAAAATAAATGAACATGCCATTCAGGGACTGCAAAAACCACAGCAGCTCTGCGTAAAAGAATAACATGACATAAATAAAACAAAACCAATCAAACATGTAATTGCATATGCCCGGAGTTTCAAATATTCCTTTTATATAATTTTCACATTAGGTTATATTAAATAAATTAGTTTTTTCCTTTATCTGCTGTACAGGCTATATTTCACACGCAAAGTCTAAACTAGAATTGATTTCATGTCAAGTGAAAGTTAAAAGCACCTTTTAATGTAAAGAAAACTTGAACTTTAAGGACTCTTCCTGAAATTTTTCCTCTAAGGGACTGCACTAGTAATAAGCAATATGTCACGACTGAAGTGTAGAGGTGACCTTATAAACTGCAGCAACAATGTTTAAAAGACGGATTGAAGGAAACTCTTCAAAGTAGCACTAGCACAACAAAGACATGTGGCCTTCACTCTTCACACACAAAACAGTTTGACTCCAGATGCCGAGAAGTAGAGCTATTTCGAATCTTACTGCTGAGAAGTGAACTATTATTTTCAGTGTTACCTTTCAGAAGTCACTGCTGCTATTAAAACTCAAATGTCAACTATAGGAAGCCAGAAAAGACGGAAACCTAATGCAGGTTTAGTGGCAAGTAAAGGTGACCCAGGAACTGAAGAGTATATGCAAATAGACATTTCTTAAGCTCATCAAAGCTGCATTTTTATCAAAAATACAATTTTGTATTAATAAATAAACATTGAAATAAAAATCCTAACTAAAAATAGGTACTGAACTTTGCACCACAATGACACAGTAAGGCCACACAAACCAGTGCTATTCTGTACACATCACCAAGAGGAGTCCCTTGGCTCTCAGAGGGCCTTTCAGAACCTACACAGAGATTAAATCTGAGAAAACCTTTCACAAAGATACTCTTGACTGCTTATTCATAGTCGTGCCCCATGGCCCTTCACTCATCTCCCAACTGCACCCGCTTCAGACTCCTGGAAATATGGACAAAATCGTCTCAAAAAAGCACACTGTATCTGTGAAGAGCTTTTCCCTGTGAAGATTTTCCTTCAAAACACCGCCTGTGTGTTTCAGAATAAACTGTAAGCCTGCAAATTGAACACTGAATAAGGAGTGATAATCTTTGTTGACAAAAGCAGTCAGTCTGACAACAAACTCAAATCTAATCATGCCATAAACAAATCAAGTTTTAAAGGTGGAGGAATTAATATCTGTGGGAAGTTGGAGGAGAGGTAGAGGTCAAAAAGAGGAGTGGGGATGGTGTGAATAATTTAGATGAGTCTTCCCTTCCTTCATTAACCTCTCACCAATCAGACCTGCTTCACTGAGCCTCACTGAAAATAGACTGTCCTATTAAATGTTCTGGAGTTATACATACATATTATCTCACACATACTGTACACACACATTCAAGTTTGTTTAATCATACAATCACAGTGACCAAATGTCTGAGAGCACACTCAAAATATGAGATTGTTTTCATTTAAATCTAAAAATAAATAATTAACGAATAAAAAAGTTTAAGGACTTGAAAGTAACAAACTTAATCCATAAAAAAGGTTGTACACAATTCTATAGGTCACTAGAAGGCACATTTGTGACATCTGAATTCCTTTATGCAAAATGTTCTTGCTTTCATTGAAGCACAAGATGTTCTTTGGATGTTTCTCATATCATACTGGAGAACATGATCACCAGGTTTTACACCAGGTTTTAACTTAAGCAAAAGAAACAAACCAAATAGTGTGACTTTCTGAAATTCATATTTTGTTTACTTTAGATTTTCATTTAAACTGTTAGGCTAATGATATATGCTCATTTGTAATGTAAAAATATATCACAGAAGAATGCAAAATAGAAGCATGTTCAGTGCTCTCAGTCTGAAACCCGTTTTATTTATTCTGGTTTCTGCAGCTTAAAGATGGAGAGATGAGAAGATGGATGGTAATAAGCTCTCCTTTATTGTATGTAATAATTGAGGACTGAAAAATCACCTCCCTGCCAAGTAAAACAACACGACCACAGACCTCTGAAGTCACAGCTGTCTGATATGATGTTGAGTCATTCACCTCCTACTCGTGTGTGTGTGTGTGTGTGTGTGTGTGTGTGTGTGTGTGTGTGTGTGTGTGTGTGTGTGTGTGTGTGTGTGTGTGTGTGTGTGTGTGTGTGTGTGTGTGTGTGTGTGTGTGTGCAATACACTCCACATTTCTAGTCCTCCTCTCAAATCACAAATGTAGCACACAAAAATTTGATAAGCATTTAAGGATGTTGTTTCTGTTTGTGTGTATGTGCTTTAATTACTGATTCACGTCCATTGATGATGTGCTGTTGACTGCCACAACAGGAAAGAAAGAAAGAAAGAAAGAAAGAAAGAAAGAAAGAAAGAAAGAAAGAAAGAAAGAAAGAAAGAAAGAAAGAAAGAAAGAAAGAAAGAAAGAAAGAAAGAAAGAAAGAAAGAAAGAAAGAAAGAAAGAAAGAAAGCCTTCAGATCTCTAAGCAGAAGCCACGTTGAAGAGTTCAGTCTTCTTTTGCCTCATATAAATAGTTTTCCATTAAAATATGACAGAAATAGTCATAAAGCACAATAAATTCTATATTATTCAAATAATAAATGTTCAGTATCTAATATATTCTGTTTCTAAATGAGTCAATCAAAAAATGTAAATAATAAAACGTGGAAGGTTTGACGTTTTTAATATTACACACACACACACACACACACACACACACACACACACACACACACACACACACACACACACACACACACAACAACACACACACACACACACACACACACACACACACAAAGCTGTCCAAACCTACCTGGCCCCTCCTGTTAAATCATGAAAGAACTGTGATAAACCACATTATTTTTGAAAACTGAGTAAAATTTCACTAGCCTAACCCAAGCCTGATTACAGCCAGACCTGTTGAATCAAGAAATCACTTAAATAGAACCTGTCTGACAAAGTGAAGCATGCTTAAAGAGCAACACATCATGCTGCGATCCAAAGAAATTCAAAAACAGATGAGAAACAAAATAGTATCAGTCTGGAAAGGGTTATAAAGCGATTTCTAAGGCTTTGGGACTCCAGCGAACCACGGTCAGAGCCATTATCCACAAATGGAGAAAACTTGGAACAGTGGTGAACCTTCCCAGGAGTGGCCTGCCAACCAGAATTACTCCAAGAGCGCAATGACGGCTCATCAGGGAGGTCATAAAGAACACAGAACATCTAAAGAACTGCAGGCCTCACTTGCCTCAATTAAGGTCAGTGTTCATGGTTCAACAATAAGAAAGAGACTGGGCAAAAACGGCATCCATGGGAGAGTTCCAAGACAAAAGACATTGCTGACCAAAAAGAACTCAAGGGCTCGTCTCACATTTGCCAAAAAATATCTTGATTATCCCCAAGACTTTTGGGCAAATATTCTGTGGACTGATGAGACAAAAGTTGAACTTTTTGGAAGGTGTGTGTCCCATTACATCTGGCATAAAACTAACACTGGATTTCATAAAAAGAGCATCATACCAACAGTCAAACATGGTGGTAGTGTGATGGTCTGGCGCTGCTTTGCAGCTTCGGGAGCTGGACGACTTGCCATTATTGATGGAACCATGAATTCTGCACTCTATCAGAAAATCCTGAAGGAGAATGTCCGGCCATCAGTTTGTGACCTCAAGCTCAAGTGCACTTGGGTCATGCAGCAGGACAATGATCCCAAACACACCAGCTAAGTCCACCTCTGAATGGCTCAAGAAAACAAAATTAAGGTGTTGGAGTGGCTAAGTCAAAGTTTGGACTTAAATCCGATTGAGATGCTGTGACATAACCTTAAACAGTCCATTCATACTCGAAACCCCTCCAATGTGGCTGAATTAAAACAATTCTCCAAAGAAGAGTGGGCCAAAATTCCTCCACAGCAATGTGAAAGACTCATTGCCAGTTATCACAAACGCTTGATTGCAGCTGTTGCTGCAAAGGGTGGCACAATCAGTTATTAGATTTAGGGGGCAATTACTTTTTCACGTAGGGCCAGGCAGGTTTGGACAGATTTTTTCCCTTAATACATGAAATCATTATTTCAAAACTGCATTTTGTATTTACTCGGGTTATCTTTGTGTAATATTAAAATTTGTTTCACGATATGAATCTTTCTAGTGTGACAAATATGCAAAAAAACAGGAAGGGGCAAAAACCTTTTCATGGTACATACATACTCACATACTGCATACAGTTTCATACAACACAGTAATATTCACAAGCATGACAGGTACATTTTCTTGTAAGATGTTTAGGTAGGAACGCATCTGCTAAGAGAATCGCTGTACATGTTATGTACTAAAAGCTGCAGCAGCCACCAGCACAATGTCTCTGGAAACTCTCAATAAATATTCAAACATGTAAATTGAGTCATCTGTATCTGTCTGTGAGACAGAGAAATGATTCTGTCATGGTTGAGTGGAGTGGCAGAAGGCTTCCTGCTGCTCTCCACGTCCATTTGCAACGGAAAATTCACTCTTTTTCTTTCTCACTGAAATACACAGCAACCTCTCCCCTGCACCCATAGATTATTGATCAATGTAAAGAGCACAGGCCACAAAATATAGACCCTTTCTTTAAAAGAAAAAAAGATTGAAGGAAGGAAAGAAAAAGCACTTTTCTCTTTTCTGAACATTTTCCATCTTCTTCAGCCCAGCAGGAAACTCTAAATGCCACCAGACAGTTGAACAGAGAAATTAAATGGAAAGAGAGGCAGGGAGGAAGGGAACGAGAGTGAAAGATATTGTTAGGGATCAAGAGAGAAATTCTGCTAGAGGTGGGGATGAGGACATGTAAAGGTCAAAATATAATAGCCATCCAGTTTCACCTGCTGTCCTCTAACAGATCACGTGAAGCAAACAACACGGAGAGAGAGAGAGAGAGAGAGAGAGAGAGAGAGAGAGAGAGAGAGAGAGAGAACAAGAGAGGGTGCCAGTGTGCATGTGCATTATTCACTGCAGAGAGTACAGCTTATCATAAAACTGAAATCAAATTTGACCTTTTATACTTTTTTATGCATGTCATTCATAATAAAAAATGTAGGTTCCAGTAATCTTTTAATAAAACTTAATCTTCCTCTGAAACAACATACATCAAATTATATAAAATGGGTTGTGAAGGGAGAACTTTGGCTTTAAATGTGTAAAGAGTATGCATTTACTTTACAGAGTTTCTATTTTAAATAAGTGCAAATACAAAAAAATGGAGAATGTAATGTTACTTTCTTTTAGCCCTAAATTACTTAATTTCTGACAATATGAAATCAATGATGAACTGACTTTAACTGGATAATTGAGTGTTTACTATTGATCTCTTGCAAAATATGGGTTAAATTGTGTAAAATCCTTCAAAATGTCACCTCTCCTCGTTTTTTTTAAATACGTTTTTGATGTGGTTGGCCCTGTTTTTCTAGTTTTTATGAATAAGTGCCTAGAATCAGGAATTGTACCGGACTGTTTGAAGCATGCAATTGTCAAACCTCTTTTAAAAAGTCCTAATTTGGATCCAACAGTTTTATCTAATTTTAGGCCCATCTCTAATATTTATTTTTTATCCAAAACTTTGGAGAAAGTCACCAGCTGCAGAGATTTTTGAATGATAATACGATGTTTGATGTTTTCCAATCAGGTTTTAGAAAGTTTCACTCTACAGAGACAGCACTTGTAAAAGTTTTAAATTATGTTTTATGACTCAAGTGACTCTGTTGTACTGGTACTATTAGATTTAAGTGCGGCATTTGACACAGTTGACCATGAGGTCTTGCTTTGCTCGGCTAGAGCAAGTTGTAGGCATCAAAGGAACTGCATAAAGTTGGTTTCAGTCATATCTTAAAAATAGAAGCTTCTCTATCAATATTGGACGATATTAATCTGGGGCGGCCCCCTGACTTGTGGGGTCTCCCAAGGCTTTATTTTGGCCCCTTTATTGTTTTCTTTGTATATGCTTCCTTTAGCCTCTATTTCTGAAAAGCATGGCTTGTACTATCACTGCTATGCAGACGAAACTCAACTTCATAGCCTGGATGTCTTTGAATTCATTTAAATGAGAGTAAAACAGAGATCATAGAGTTTGGTTCTTCTGAAGTCCCAAACATTTCTCATGTAAATTCTGGTGTTTATCTCCTTCAGTTAAATCAGGTGTAAAAAACTTGGGTGTCTTTTTCAATTTTTCGAGTGCAAATAAATGTAGTTGTTAAATCAAATTTTTACCAATTAAGAACGTTGGCTAAAGTGAATAATTTCCTTTCTTTTAGGCACTTTGAAACTGCAATTCATGCTTTTATTTCTTCCAGAATTGATTGTTGTAATTTCCTGTATCTGGGCAATAAACAATTCTTCAATATCTAGATTACAAATGGTCCAAAATGCGGCTGCACGTCTTTTAACCGGTGTTCGTAAATACAAACATATTACTCCTCTGTAGAATTAATTTTAAAGTGCTTTTGCTTGTTTTTAAATGTTTAAATGGCCTCGCTCCCACTTACCCACTTGACTTGTTGTGTGAATATCATCCAGAAAGAACTCTTAGGTCTGCCAACCAGAGTTTGTTTACTGTTCCAAAGTCAAAATTAAAATCTAGAGGCGATCGAGCTTTTGCCATAGCTGCATCTGAACTTTGAAACATGTTACCAATCCATATTAGAACTGCAACAACATTACATATTTTTAAATCAAAGTTAAAAACGCATCTCTTCACTATAGCCTATGATAAAGTAGATGTAGCTTTTGATGCAACCAACTTGAGTCTGCCTTTTTCCAATCACATCTTCTCCCTTTTCTCCATTATGCTCATAGAGGTGTTCATTTTAATTTTAATTTAAAAAAAGAAAATGAAAATATTCACAAAATGAAAATAATTACACAATGGAATTAACATCTGTTTGTTATTAGCAATGTGTATTCAGTGTAATGCGATCTGAATAGTTCGCCACTTCACCAATTCAGATATGTATTGGCTTTAAGTGAAATTATTTGGCAACCTGTTACACAAGACCTTGAATTATATAGTATTTAATGTAGTTTTATTACATATCTAATATATACTGCAGTGGTGTGAGGTGAAATGGAGAAGAGATGGTTTATTCTTTCATTTCCAGGGATATTAAAGGATGAGATGAACTTTACCCAAGACTCGCTGCTGTATGCGGATCTATTTCAGTATTCTCAATATAAAACTCAAAATGCTAACAGCACAAGAACTTCCATGTGCGGTGGTCAGAGTTTTCCTTGTGGAAACGAGCTCTTCAAAAGCATCTTTGGGTTCGAAGCTGAAGGCAATCTGAACAAGTTTTTATTTCTGCTTCTACTGGGGCTTCAAAGGAAGCTGTAAAGTGTGAGAAGAAGAGGAAGAGGCAACGAAAAGGATGAGAAGGGAGAGTTGAGGTTATGATCAGCAGGGAAAGACATTGCTGATATCAAGGTTGTATAATTAGCGTAATGCTGAATTAATAATGGACCATATGACATCTCTCACAAATCCTCAGCTTGCAATTACGTTACCGGCGATTCTCAGGAACTAAATAAGTTTTGGGCGCTTTTTTGAAGGGAAAAGGTTGCTAAAGGGGTCTGCAATGTTGCTAAGTTGGCAACACGGTGCATCTCCATTTCTACAACTACTAGTTGGGCCACGGGTCAAACTGAAAATACGCGCTATGTTAATTGTGCGTTAATAAAATTAGTGCCGTTAAACTGAATTTTCGTTAACGCATTAACTTTGACAACACCAATTTATGGCTATCGAAAAGTAAATTTGTGAGTGAATTTATTCAAATTCTGAATGGTACGGTGGCCGAGAGAGCTCAACGCGCTGCAAATGAAGAAAACGACTTTCGTCAATTTGAGAACACACACGCTGCAAATGCTCACAACACAACCAAAAAAGAAACGCGCTGCAAATAAAATGTATTTGGTTGTGTTGTGAGCATTTGCAGTGTGTTTCTTTATTTGTTTGTGTTGTGAGCATTTTCACCATCTGCTGTCAAAATGATGAAAATGTTTTCTTGATTTGCTGGTGCTTTTTCTATTTGCATGTGTTTTCTGAAGTTGCAGAGCGTTGAGCTCTCTCGGCCACCGTAGTGATTGGCTACAATGCTCATGCCACAAAAAGCCTGGCCCCGCAGGTTGATGGGATTTGTTACATGTTTGTAACAGGAGGAACAAGGGCTGTTTTAAACTGCGTTTTTGAGACTTTGATATACCTCAACGTTAAGGAGAAATGCATGGTGTTGAATGATTAATTAGCACATGGTTTGTCTTAATTTTCACTACTTTAAAATATATTCAAATTCAAAAGAGCTATTTTAAATTGTAATAATATTTCACAATATTACTGTATATACACATACACACACTTAATGATAAAGTAATATCACTGATAATTTCACATCGTTTTAAAAAAAAATTTTTTTTTTAAAGCAACAGAATTATGCATACAAGGGGATTCTAGAAAATGAAAATAACAGAATGAATTTACCAGTGGTCGATTACATTCTTATCTCCACTCTACAAAGACATCGCATTTCCAACCACAAGCAGTAATGTCTTCAGAAAGGACATATAAATATGCTGCAATGTGAGCAGTGCATACTCAGGGTGTGATGGGTTTACAGTCAATTACAAGCTCAATACAGAACAAGCATATGAGATCAAATCAACAACCACAGCACTTAGATAACGCTTGTTCTGTGGCTGAAACAGCTCAAAGAAAACATTAAAAAGGATCATCTTCATTGCACGGCTGGGAAAAACAAGTGGACCACCTAAAAAATGTGTTTATTTAATTGTTTCATCAGGACTTCTTTTCATTTTATATCCAGATGGCTTGGGAGAGTGATAATGAGATTGTATTTTGTTCTGCAATACATTTGAAAGAGATTATCCTTTGGATTCACAGATATGCACTGCATTGCGGCAGTTCTTGCTATGTAAGAGCTGTTACACTGCAGGAATTTGCATCTCACTTATCCAATTCAACACACACAGGCACACTGCTTTAAAAAGACACTCAAACATACACACACTTCATGTGTGTGTTTGCGTGCTGTAGTAATAGACAGAAACCTCCACTGGCTCAGTTGTGCACTGCTTGTCACAAGTACCTGAGCATCTCTCTCTCTGTCCATCTCAACGACTCCTAACAAAAAGGCAGCAATTTTGTGCTAAAAACTTGCACATTTTCATACTGGTTTGGTATAAAAGACTAATTTCTATCATCAAAGCTCAAACAGAGGCTGTAGAGACTTCAAAATATTTCATACTTTTTCTATTAAACATACTTTTTAATCATACTTTGTATATTAAACTAAATTTACAGAATTCAATAACACATCCTTTACAGTACAGTTGTGGTACTATGATATTGAAGGATTACCATATTCATGTACCGTGATATTTACAGGGAACTCCAGGCTATACAAAATTGATCTTTTTAGGTGATTTTAGGTCAAATTAAAGTGGTTGGCACGGAGAGATTTAAAATCATATATTATAATACTGGCTTGCCTTTCTTTGTTATTCCCTATTGCTTTCAATCCTGATTTTGTAGCTGCCCCGAACAACATTGGTCTCTTGGCCTGGTTAAAAATAGAGATCTCTCAAATACAGTATCTTGCTTTTTTCTAGGAAATATCCTTAAGATGTTTCCAGCAGATATCGGATCAATACAACATCCCGAGAACCCATATCTTCAAATACCTTCAGATTTGTCATTTTATACAGTCCCTGTCTGATAAGGCAAAACTGAGACTTGAATTGACTGGAACTGAATAGATTTTAACCAAGGGGTAATTATCTGAAATAAACAACGCCTTGCCAGATACATATGCTGCTTCTTTAGAGGTTTAAAGAATGTTTGGGAAAAGGACCTCGGTCATGGCATCCATGCTGACTGGTCTGCTTAAATGAGTACTTTTCTGGGATTCATGAATTCAATTACAAATTTATTAACAGAACTTATCTCACACCACTGCACTTATTAAAGATTCACCCGGTCTTTTTTCAAATGTAACATATAAAAGGGAACCGTCCTGTGATAAAATCAGAAGGAGTTTGAGAAGTTGCAATTTTGTTTCTATGGTTTTTAATTGTTTAACTTTGTAAGGCTGTATCTGTTTGTCTTTGGACGATGAAAAAAACAACAAATACATATATTATTTAAAAAATTCTAAGTGATTCAACCTGCAGTGACAAGTTCATTACACTTTTTACCACTTTGAACTGAATTACGGATGACAAAAACCCATAAAACTGAATAAAAATAACATAAATTAATATTAGAAGTTAAAAAGAAGGAAATCAAGATGTCAAAATATACTAATGAACACAATTACAGAGTAAAGTACTTCTAAAAATGCTAATAGAGGCAGATAGAGGGGTAAAAAAAACAATATAAAAAAATAATATATACAAATAATACTATTATTAATGATATTAACATACTAATATTAATGAAAAACAATAATTTAAAAGGTTATTTATAACACCATTACGGTCCTATATAGCATTTTCAAAGCATAGTTCTGTGTGGAACCCTATAAAAGGTTCTATTTAGCACTAAAAAGGGTTCTGCTATTTTTGCAAGCCGAAGAACCCTTTTCTGGGACTGTTTAGAACCATTTTTCTTAAGAGTGTATTGTGTTTTTGCTATTTTGCACATTGCCTATTTGTATATTTGAATATTGTTCTTTTGTTGTCTGTGTCCTGTCCTGTCGCGGTCATTCTGTTGCACTGTGGAGCTTCTGTCACTATAACAAATTCCTCGTATGTGTAAACATACCTGCCCAATAAAGCTCATTCTGATTATCTCATTCTCTCTAAATGCCTAACGTATTTTGCATTGTTAGTTCATGTTAATTAATGCATACTTCTAAAGAACCTTGCTGTAAAGTGTTGCCAATTTTTGCTAGTTTTTTATGAGGTCTAGGACTTTCTAACACTAAAACACAGATTAAAGCGTCTGTTCTCGCACATAATCTCCCAAGTTTGAAAAAAAAAGTTATCATTAACACATTTATCAGACACCGAGGCGAAAATAGGAAAGCTATTTTTCTGAACAGGTCATCCAGGAGACATAAAAAGGTGGTATTGAGTTTCTGAGCTTCGATACCAAGCAGATGTTGTTACACTGCTGAGTCCGTAATCAGTGCAGCGATGTCGCCAGAATGACAGGAAGTCCCATGCCGCTGCCACACAGGAACTTCCAGTGCAAAGCTGACTCTTTTACAGACGTTTGAAGGAGAATGAGGAAAAAGTTCTAAGTCTAACATGACATGAGTACAAACAAATAAATTCACAAGTCCTGAACTGAAGCTTCATGTTTGAATGTTTTAGCACAGCTGGAGCTGATGTCTGTGTTATAATGAACTCAGTTATTTAATCTCAGTTGGGAGTCTCATAGAATCATATACTGATTTATGTACTGATTATTAAAGTCACGATGTCAGATGTCTCAGCTTTTAAACAAAACAAGTCCAATCTAAATAAAAATAAAATAACTTGTTTACTTAAAGTGAATGGCACACAAGAGGTGACTGATCGTGGATCAGCACTAACGGCTGACTTAAATCTATAAATACCGGGGGAATATAGGGCAGAACTGAATTATGAATGTAAGGGGAGGCTGAAAGTGTCGATGTAAGGATGAAGAAGAGACAGAGAGGTAGAAGCTTTTGAAACTTGTCAAGCTACAAGCTGCTCTTAATTTAAAGCAGCTTCTCCAAAACTGGAGTACAGAACAACTCTTGTGTGTTTCTCAGTCGGATTGTTTTTCTTCTTATTATTATCACTGAACTACAAGAGCAGCTCTGTTTGGCCCCTCTGGCTGTTGATACTCATTTATTTTCCCTTAATTTTGTGTACATCTTTTTAGTTTCTTACAGAGAAAGAGAGAGAGTCTTCATTAGCTTCTGGCTGACTGGTGCATGTTTAATGTTGACTTTATACAGTGACATTAAAGAAGAAGAGGAAATGGAGGGAAAAGAGAATAAAGTAGAATGTGGAGAGAAAGGCCTAGAAGAAGAAAAAGAATCATAGCGATTACAGCCTCTTCCTCCGTGTCATTTTAACAGCCTTTTGACATTTAAGTCTGATACACTTCCACAAAGAACATATACTTCTGCTCCTTGAGGAGAAGCTGATCTTTAAGTATGAAAAATTGTAGCGGGAAGAAAGAGATGCTAATTCTGTTCATGGTTCAGCGATGTTCACTGCAATCTACTGTTTAGAGCTGAAAGTGAGCACTTACCGTTCTTTTTCAAAGGTCACTTTCAGGTCGGCCACTTTGAGATATGTGATTAAAATGCCCAGCTGCTTAGTGGCCTTGCAATACAGAAATCACCGGACAGCTAATTAACTGATCCGATCTGCATGGGCTTCATCGATCCGTATTCCCCACACAGACTCGAATCAAACACGAACCAACAAACATCCTGAATGTAAAAAAAGTGGACAAATAAGTTCAATTAAGATTTTCAGTGACTAACAGCCAAAATTTCAATCTGTTGCCAGCATATAGTTCATGGTTTTTTCCCTCTCTCTTTCCTTTTTTGGCACTTTGTTCAAAGATTATCAAAGATATTGTGTTTTACAGAAAAAAAATAAAACACAGGTTTAATTAAAAGACAGAATTTACTTTTTTTAAACAAACTCATAAATGTTAATACTGAAATACGAGCAGTATTACACTCCAAAAAAGGTAATCATGTTTTCAAAAAATTATGCATTTCAATTGCATGAAAATATCTTGGTTATCTTCAAAGAGTGCACAAATGTGAAGTATTTGGATTGAAAATTATGAACTTTTAAAGCTTTTTATTTATCAAAATTTTACACAATGTTAAGCCGAATGAATCCAATTTAAGCCTTTTGTTGAAATACGATTTTTTTTGTGCATTTTCCTAGGGATATACATCATGATGGTTTGTTTGGGAAGAATGATAGATGACTAAATTTTAATTATTTCAATACGTTGTAAAAAAGAAGCAAGAGACATTCTGAGAAAACATTGCACAAAATTCCTTGTGCATAATATTCTAATGTTTCTCCTGCATATAAACACTAAAAATGAAAGCAATTAGAAGAAGTCACATGCATGCATACACACTTGTGCACATGCTACGATGGCGTCAGACACAGCTGTTGAGCTCAACCCTAAAGGTGTTTTAGTGATTTGTCTCTCTCAGGGGTAAATCTCAGCACCTGAGCGGTGTTTAGCTGTAGTCCTGAGGTCAGATATTGTGGTGAACATACCTGCTAACTGATCTACCTGAAGCCGGTAATGAATCAACCATGGATCGTGTGAATCCTGTAAGAACCCGTTTTATAGAAGCCATTGTGAACAGACATGTGTTATTCCTAAACACAAAAACACAGTATATACTTCAAAGAGCATTCGAGGATGGCTTTATGAATTCACTCTGCTTGTTCTCCACACACTGTGCCGTTCATTTGTTTGTTGTGCAGAGAATGAGGTTGTTTTTCAGCCTGCAGGATGTTCAGAGACAGAGAGAAACAACACAAGCTCTCATTCATAAACCCTTATTATAACAGCTTCTCTCAAGTGTCATGGGGAGACCAAACACACACACAAACACACCGTGTTGCTTTTTGCTGAAGCAAGGGAGATTTTGTTTTCAACAGGTATATCTTTGTGTTTTTTTGTTGTATAGGACAACAGAAACGAAAGCCTGCTGATTCAGATGAAACCAGACATGAAATTGTACTTGCAAATGAGTTTTGTCCCATAAATCCTTTATATTTGTAACACAGAATTACAACTTCTACTGTTATCTTGGCAGGATGGTAGTCATAAACACAACTGTTCAAATGTTTTTGATATTCTCTTATCCTCACCAAGGCCACATTTATTTGACAAAAAAGTACAAATTGTGAAATATTATTACAATTTAAAATAACTGTTTACTATTTTAATATCTTTTTAAAATATAATTCATTCCTATGGCAAAGATGAATTTCCCGCAGCCATTACTCCAGTCTTCAGTGTCACGTGATACTTTAGAAATTATAAGTATTGATTTCTTTAAAAAAAATATATATATATATATTCTGACCCCAAACTTTTTGAGGGTAGTATATAAACGTGATTTCAACTCATTTATAATTGCTTCAACTGATGGTGCGACGCAGGAAGGATGGTGCATGGAAAACTGAAAATCATATGGGTGTTTAAATACAAATTTCAATTTTTGAGAAAAAAAATCAAATTAGAAAAACAAAAAATCCCAAAAAGGACTTCTAAGGTCACAGAACAGGCCCGGTTTGTAACGCTGCAAGCCATTGACCCACTTGCCCCTCTACAAAGTCTCTGCTATACAGTCCTACTTTCTCTTCTCCAGAAAAAGCGCTTTGAAGAAGTGAATGAGTCAGGAGAAAAAGTCTTTCAAGGTTTGCTGAGAAACTCAAGGAGCATTACTGAGGGTTTTAGAGGAGAGAACTTGAGCTCTGAAAAATCACGGCATCAATATTTCAGCAGAGAGTTTTATTTAGGAGGAATAAAGAGGAGAACCATGAAAGATTCACTCAGGGGATGATGTTCTCTTGTCTCATGTGTGTGTGTGTGAGCGTGCATTTAAATAGCCACTGGATTCTCCTGTGAATAGACCACATCTCTGCCGGTGAGCACTGACAAACAGCCTGTTGTCCCTGAACATCTGTTAATTTAAAACAAAACGGACTGTCACAGCGTATCATATCAGGTGTGTTGATGAAAGCGTTTGTTCTCTGATGTTAGATCAGTATGAGCAGCCTAACAGTGTGAACCGGGCTGTGTGTTTGTCTGTTGACGACTGGGCTGAATATAAATGAGAGATGAGTTTAAAAAACCAAAGCAAGAAGACAAGAGAGGGTGATTTCTTTTGTCTCTCATTACTCTTTCATTACGTCTCTCAGATGCTTGTTTTCTGCATATTGTACATCATGTTTTAGTTGAACTCTGTTTTTGCTCTTTTGTCCTCCAGCAGATTCGTTCTCTCTCTCTGCTTTCATTATGTCAAGGTGTGGATGCTTGGTTCTAGTTTTAATTTAAAGTTTTGTCATTTCTATATTAACTTTTTAAAAGCAATTCAATTATTTTTCAGTTAGTAAGTTCAGTTATTATTCAGTAAGTATTGTTATTTTTAATTAAAAAAAAATATTGTTGACAATCCTAAAAACCATAACGACACAAGTATTTAAAAACATTTATACTTAGGAATGTGAAGTTTCTATTTTCGTAAAAATACTTTCAAACATTATTCCATAAAATATTTTCTTATTTGATCTGTAAAACTGTCGCAGTCTTCTATCCTGGGACTACTTTTGTGGATGAAAATTGGTTGTGGAGTTTGCTGTAATGTAAATAATGTTTAACATCAATTATATTACATTTATGTTTATTAATTTAGTAGGCTCTTTTATTGAAAACAACTTACAAATGAGGAATACAACAAGCTATTTTTGTGGTATTTGACATTATGCCGTAACTTGGAACATTCTACAAAAGGATATTACATTACTTTTTGCATGTTTCATGACACATTCAAAGTTAAATGTTCAGTAAGTGGTGCTAAAATTGTGTTCAGTTTTATTCAAAACAGATGAACGTGAACCTGTCAACATTTTATTGCTTTGCTCGTTGTATGAATGGCAGCAGTTCAACAATACAATGTCTGGTGAGAGGTGGTGAAAGGTCTATCGCATTTGAAAATAATGTACCACCTACCCTAAACCTATCTGATAGGTCATGGCCTAATGGATAGAGTGCCGGACTTGTAACCTGAGGTTATGGGTTCAAATCTCGGCTCCGGCAGGAATTGTCCACGACTGAGGTGAGACCCTTGAGCAAGGCACCGAACCCCCAACTGCTCCCCGAGCGCCGTAGCATCGGCTGCCTACTGCTCCAAGTGTGTGTGTGCACTTGGATGGGTTAAATGCAGAGCACAAATTTCACTGCTGGTTATACTCTGTATAATTGTGTATGTGACAAATAAAAAATATTATTTTATTCTTCTAGTGTTAACAAAAGCAAACATTAGTTCAAAAAAATTTCCTGAAGCAACCAGGCCATTTTAGCTTGCTTCTGCAAGTCTTTGATATCTTTTATTGTGACTTGTGTTTCACAGGAATTGTACAAGCGCTCTCCACATCAAAAGTGCAATGCTGTACCAGGAGAGCTATACTGAGCAAGTTTACTATGTCAGAAAAGCCATATATATTGAGCTATCCATGTGATGCAAATCACAAAAATGTTTTAGTTTACTTTTGAATAGATAACCAGCCCCTGTAATTATAATTTCTGTGAACAAGAATACAACTTGTTGTTTTTTGAGTTGGTGGAAACTGTAGTGAATCAGCCTATATTGATATAAAGTTACAAAACACTGAGTTAACACAGAGACTGAGAGCTGTCGTGATTTAAACAAGCAACTACACCTAACAAGAATAATATCTGTCTCTGTCTCTTGCTCCCTCATTCTTTCTATCTATCCCAATTTAGTCTTTTTAACAGACTCCGATATATTAGAGTTCCTCTAGTTTCTTCGCCCATGACTGAGGTGGTGCCGCTCGCGTGGGACTTTTCCCACAATGCCATGTAAGTTTGGATGTCACAGACAACCAACCGTGTTGTCAGACGTCTTGACAAGACACAGAGGCATCATTATCTTGACGTTACTATGGGAACTAAAAAAACAAGCCCTCATTAAGTGAGAAAATGACAGGCGCACACACCGAGACTCTAATGTTAAAAAAATAACATTAGATGATGGCAGTTGACAGAGGATGCAACCAATCATACACGGACACACATGCACAAACAAACACACAATTGCAAAGTCATGAAGAAGACAAAGAGCAATAGAGAGAGAAGAGATGACAAATGATAAACACAGGATCTTTTAGTTGATAGGGGGGTTCAAGACATTGAAATACTATTTGAGTTTCTGCAGAGTCATCTCAGCTGGAGATTATTTTGCATGTTGCATATGTAACAGTTTATGCTGTGATTAATGGCTGGTGTTTCTCAGGCTGAGAATATGATAGAAATATCTAATAAATATTTAAATACAACATCAGTAAATCTGATTTGGCTTGCCAACAAGAGATAAAGAGGCTTTAATTCAATTTGACTGACAGACCGAACAGTAAAAGTGCTGTGTGGGTCCAATGCTACATTAGCATCCAGCCATGGTAGATACTCCATTAAATCACCTCAAGACAAATGACCTTTGGAGTTAACTGTCATAGGAATTTCTGTGAATCAATCCATTTTAAATTCTAAAAATGAGAAAACCGACAGTTCCAATACTGAATTCAGTTTTTAAAATAGTTCCAAACGAAGCGAAAGCATCCAGCATTGTGTGCAATAAGCATCAAACAACACACAAACTAAAGTACTGTAGAGACAGAGTCTCCACTAAGGGTTTTCAGTAGTAAGAGAAACCCCAGATCTGAAACCTACAAATTAGATTGTACAAATTCAATTCACAACCAGATCCCCGCTCTCCAAAATACTTCAAATCTGTGACAAATTGACAAAACTGTGTGCTTTGGAAGACCCTTAGCTAAAAATCACTGTAACATGTAAAATGGGTAAGAACATCTAACCAAACCTCATTTTGAAAAATTTGGCGAGTTTATTTTAATTTTCTCCACTGTAAAAGATAATATTTTTCAAAGATGTAAATGAAGATTATTGGATTATATTTTACAAGAAACTATTTCAGTCTTTCTACTTCTAAATTTCATGCATGACACAAATGTGCTATTTGCCATTACTTTGTAACTATTTATAAAATTGCAACTATTTTCCTTTTCAGGGAGAACAATTGACAATTAAAAAGCGGTTTAGCCTATTCTTGTGCAGTATCCGACTAAACCATCAATGAATAAAACACTAGTAATGAGTAAAAAAAAAGGCTTTCTTCTTTAGACCCAAGAAAAAATACACTTATTACTACTAATTGATACAGATATTTTTTAAAGCTTTTTTTGTTTAAAGATTTAAAAAAAATAAGATAAAAAAGAAGATATTATACTTTTTTAAAGATATTAAAAGTGTTGGAAAGTTGAAAAATGTGCAGCCAGACAGCATCGAGTTACTGCTGCGTTGCTCCAGCGATACAGAGTGGTGGAAAGATGGCACAATCTGTCTGAAAAGAGGAAGTGTGAGATGCACACAAACAAAGCACTCTGCAGGGCTAAGACATCTTATTGAGAGAGATGTGCATCCCGTTGTGTCGTTTATATACTGTATTGTGTATCTGAGCCTTGCTGTCTACCCAGGGCTCTGTTGGATGATCACAGCTACACACTCTGTTGGAGCAGCAGATGTTTACACACACACAAACACACACAGCTCAGCTACACCAGGCATCTATAAAAGACATTCGCACCCCGTTGAGACAACAAATGCTCCCCAGAGATCTACAGCTCTCGGATCTCACTCGAAAGACAGCAGGAGGCTGAGTATCAGGTATGTCAAAAAACACCTGTAGATTTCTGAATCTTTTTGTTTTTGTGATTAGATTCTGGGACACAAAAGTAAAAAAAAAATTAAATACATATTTTTTAAATAATTTAAACTGGGAATAACATTTCAAATTTCAAATAAATATTCTGGATTGTAAGAATGTTTGTGACATTGATATGAACAGCTCTGTTGAGAAGATATTTTTCAAGATGTGTTTCAGTTTCACACAAACTTCATGCAGTTTAAGTGCTGCTGTCATTAAAGCAAAAGAGGGACAAACCAAATACAGAGACATTTTGTAATTCATTCAAAAACATTTTCACTTCAACTTTTCACTCAAACGGTCATGCTGATAATATCATTTGTATATGTTGAATTAAATTAGAAAAGATTGTAATAGAGAAGCATTTTCACTGGTGCTCTCAGACTTTTGTACGTCTGTCTGGTCTTTAGTAATGGGCTTAGATTCTTTAAAGAAGATTTCTACGCAAATCTTATTTGATTTGGTGCGAATATAAAGCAATACACTATTGTTAGAGGAAAGAAAGAAGGAAGAAAAACCCTGTCATACACACATATACACCAATCAGACCACTTGCTACCAAGAAATAAATGTGCATCAGGGCAGACGGAAAGCCTGCAGGCAGAACGGCTTCAAAGCCTGCTCACAGTGTGTGTGTGTGTGTGTGTGTGTGTGTGTGTGTGTGTGTGTGTGTGTGTGTGTGTGTGTGTGTGTGTGTGTGTGTGTGTGTGCGCGCGCGCTTCCGCCCCCACACTGTCATTTTGACACCTGTTTCTATGTGATAAGACTCTTCTCCTTTAATTTACTCTCATGATAATAAGGGCTTGTGCCTCCTAAAACTCACACACATGCACACATACATTTACCTAAATTAGAACATAGCTTCTATTGTTTTCATATAAAGCTAACTATAATGACTCGAGAAAAATTATTATCTTAAAATTATTTATTTCGTTTTTTTTGTTTGTTTGTTTCAGAATTTCATTAGAATTTTGGACCTGTGGTATGTGGTCTGCACACATTTCTCTCTACACACAAGACGAAAGCTGTTGGCTCACAGGGATTCTGATTTGAATCCGACCTGGGCCGTTACCCAATTTCGTTTCTCCCCTCTCTCCCTAAAAAACGCTGGGTTAAATACAACCCAGTGCTGGGTAAAATATGGACAAACCCAGCAATTGGGTTGTTTTGACCCAGCGGTTGGGTTACTGCCCAGAAGGTTGGGTTAAACCAATTGCTGGGTTTGCCCATATTTTAGCAGTTCTTAGGGTCTACTTTCCTGTATGCTCTATATTGTCCTTTAAATTAAAATTACTTTTTAAGGATGAACAATATTATTTTATTTATAAATTACAAATGTAAAAAAATATTTTAGAATTCGAGAATATACACAACCATTCTAGGTTTGCGGTCACTAAGGTTTTTTTATGATTATTACTAATGAAAATAAAGTGAGAGTAAAGACATTGATAATGTTACGGAACATTTATATTTCAAAAGATGAACTTTCTGTTCATCAGAGAATCCTGGGGGGGGGGGGAATGATCAAACTTTCCACAAAAAAATATTAAGCAGCACGGTTTTCAACATTGATAATAATATTAAATATTCCTTGAGCAGCAAATCAGTCTATTAGAATGATTTCTGAAGGATCATGTGACACTGAAGACTGCAGTAATAGCTGCTGAAAATTCAGCTTTTCCATCACGGGAACAAATTACATTTTAAAATATAGATAACAATTGTAATAATATTTCAGTTTGTTCTGTATTTTTGTCATAATATTATATCTTGCCAATAAATTCATCTTTAGTTTCAAAAATATAAAAAAATCTTAATCACAAACTTTTTTAACAGTAGTAGGCTATATATTTTTTATTATAGGAATAATTTTTCGGGGAGGTTTTAGGAAGTTCTGTTTGCAAATTTAACCCTAAAGTAACAGCACACATAAACACACATGTACATTAAAGTACCTGTGCACGTCTATTGTAAAAAAAAATAGCAATAAATCATAGTTCCTTGAGCTACAGACTCTTATTCAATCCACATGTTGGTGCACACATATTCATGTAAAATAACACACACACACACACACACACACACACACACACACACACACACACACACACACACACACACAAAAGGCTACAAGTGCAAAATCCACCAATGTTTCTTCCTTGTGCTATTCAGCATAAACACAAAGACATTCTCACACACAAACACAGACACAGATGAATGACCAACTGACCACACACACACACATATCAATGTGTGTGTCAAAGATATTAAGAGCGAATCAATATGAGTGATTGGTTGAACTTGATTGATTCGCTCTGTTAGCCAGCATTAATCTCTGTGATGTATGAGTGTCTTACATGCACACACACACACACACACACACACACACATTCATGATTGTGTGTTTAGTCAACTTCACTCTCTGATTAACGCATATGTGCCGCTGCTCTCCTACATTAAGCTCATTTACGGATCACACAAGTGAATCCCAGATTAGAAGCGATACCAATAAATGACAGAATGGATAGATGGATGAGCTCAACACTTCAGAGGACGCCCAAATACTTGTCTAGGCTTGTGATTAAGCAAATCTATCTCAGTCCATTCCTGCAAATAAACCAACACACTCTGAGGAGACGTCTGTGTAACCAGATTCCAGATGCATTGTAGTTTCCAAATGGAGATGATTGCTTGAGCAGACAGAAACAGATCTACACCGCAGTTTAGAATCCAAACAATACTGGAAGATTTAAAGAAAAAAATTGAACTGTGCTACAGCTTTAGAGGCAACAATACTGCACATGGTTCAAACATTTGGGGTCAGTATGAGAAGTCTCTTATCCTCACCAAGTCTGGACGTATTTAGTGATATCATGAAATATAACAATTTAAAATTACTTTTTTGTTTTAATATTAAAAAAATTAATTTATCCCTGTCATGGCAGACAGGATCCTTCAGAAATCATTCCAGAATGCTGATTTAGTGATCAAGAAACATTCAACAAATACTGAAAACAGTTTTGCTGCCCAAATATTTTTTTGGAAACCAAATTTGTTTCAGGATTCAGTTAGTATACCTTATTTTCATTAACAGATACGTCCCATCCACTTTCCCACTCCCACTAAGCCCCGCCTACTTTTTGTGTTTCCGAAACCAGCATCATCTCAGAAAGCAGAGCTCAGCATCCCTGTGGCTGTGTTCATATCGAAAGCTGCACTGCTATTTCATGCTCTGCCAAGTCTAGGCAGTTCATAAGACACCTGCATGCTGTTCAAAACTTATCATTGATCTCAATGTGATACTTCTGTCTTTTTTTGTCCTTTCTCTATGGCTCAAGAATCCACAGTCAGGACAAGATGCTAGCAGAGTACAGTATCATTATTTCACCTTTTTTTTGCAAGATTGTTCACTGTCTCTTCTTGTCAGCTGGGTACCGAAGCAAGTAATCACACTGTCCTCGGGACCAATTAAATGCGACTTCCCATCATTTCTCCAACAGTCTCACTTCCTGCACCACTAAACAGGTTAATCGAAATGATCAGTTATTCATGGTTCTGTCATCTGTGTAACATTCTCTCTCCTGTTCCTCTTTTTCTAAAGATACCAGATTAAATTTAGATAAATAATGAATCCTCATCAGCCTTCTGCTGCTCGCCATCCAGGTAGTGTGTCAACAAACACTAACATTATTCTTTGTCTGTCTGTCCAGGAATCAGTCGATACATCCGTGAGTTGAACCTCCTGACTGTTTTTCTCTCACAGCCCACACACACACACACACACACACACACACTCTATCTTGCCATCTAGCATGTTTTCAGTTCTCTCTGCTACACACAAACATGCATTCTATCATAGTGCATGGGGACTTTTCTCTGGCTTCCAACTGTTTTCAGCTGAGCTTTTTATATTTTCTATCCCTTAACCTTTAATCTAACCCTTGCAGTAATATTTTGGGATTTTAAAATAAATGTTTTAAAATTAAAGTTGCCATGTAAAAGTAGAATAGATGTCCTGGTTTTCCTTTTGTGCTGTACATAAGGGAAAAAATGTATTCTAAAATATATGAGGGTGAGTAAATTATGTAGATGACAGAATTAATTTTTTGGGTGAACTCTCCATATTAGGCATTTTTAAATATGCTTTATTAAAGCCATTTTTGCTGATAGGGACCATTAGCTGTTCCCAGCCATGTAGGTAATTACAGGTTGTACTATCCTTGTGGGCACAATTTGATCCCAACAACGATGGCAAAATCTGACCCCAAACACATCCTCCATACAGATAGACATAATGCTGAGGAGGTTTATAATGAAGATACCCACAATGCCCCTGTGGAGTACCTTTTGCCCTCTCTCTAGGGCACAAATCTGAAACACAGCAGAAATACTATACACAACATAGGTGAAACAGGAATCATTCAAAAAGGGTTTCATCCATCCAGCTTTTCCTCTATTAATTTTATCATTTCCTTAATGGGCAAGGTGGTTAGGAGCACAATGTGAAAAGGCAGTTTTTTCCGGTCTCATAAAAGACAATCATTACTCGATTTCTCTCTGGCGCTCTTTGAAGTAAAAGGTCAAGTTGTTCTGTCTTTGTGAAGGACTGCACCGTGTTGGAGTAATTATCTCGGACTGGAATTGCCAGAGTGTTGGACTAATCATTTTTGCTGTTAGAACCCTAACGAGCAGCAGAACTGTAGGCGTGAGCTGGCAGAACATGATCAGTGCTTACAAATGATCACTAACAATCAGACAGTCTCCTAAATTTTGCACTAAAACACACACATTCATCCAAGCTCTAAATCACAAAACACCCAGCTGTGCTCCTAATGTCACCTTTGCTGCAAGAACAGGCTACAAGAGTGCGGCTGAACCAAAGTCTGGTCACACAAACCTTTCACATCTGATTGCTGTCTAAAGATGGAAGAAAAGAGATCTCATTTCTGATTTGTATTTCATGAGACTGAAGACGTTGAGTAAAACCTAAGAACGGATGGATAAATTATTTCACCCAAGACCTTTCTTAGCAACAGCAGAATTCTGAGAATCAGTTCTTATTAGACATCTCCGTTTATACTGGGAAGTTTTTTATTTATCCAGCTTAACTCCAAAACTATTTTATTTTTAGCAAATCATTAAATGCCATTAAGTGCTTGAGAGTAAACAGAATGGATGTTTAAATGTCAACAAACACTTGAGTCACATAATGGCAGTTACAAACCGGAGGATAACGGAATGGATGGAATGAATAAATTGCATAGATAACTGAGTGGAAAAAATGGTTCAGATTCTATCAGCAAGGGAACACCACTTTTATCAGTACATTATTCTCTTTCAGCCGTTGTCAAAAACACTTATTCTCTGCTGTGAGTGAACAAAATTGAGCTAAAGTTCAAGTAACATGACTAAAAGTACCAATACTAATATTTCATGAGCAAAAGTTACAAAGTATTAAAAATGATAAAAAATGTATTTAAAAAAGGCCTTTAAATAGCCATGCATTGCTTAGGTTCCAAAACAGCTTAGGTCATTGCTGTCATTGACCTGTAGGGTAAATCTATAGTACCTACTGTTTTTGTTTTTTTGCCTCTCACAAATACAGTTCTCGTTTCTAACCAGTCTGCATGAGTAAAAACTTTCTGGTGAACATATACTAGGCTGTGAACATGCAAGCACGCTCTCAAACTATTTCAGCGAGTGGAAAGGCTGTAATCATGTTAGCACTAACTGGAAAGTGTAATCTTGAGCTATAAAGCATGCAGTCACTCTCACAATGAGGATGAAGTGTGAATGCTCTCGTGTCTGCAGGGATTACAGCACAAGACTGGCCACTCAATCTCACGGTGCAATGCATATGTACTCACATCTACAAAACTTCAGCCATATGCATACTTGCAAATATGTTCACATTGTAGACAGAATCACCCTCGTTCTCTTAACTGCACTGTACTGCACACATACACTGTAAAACCTGAGCAGCTAAATGGTTTGAATGTATAAATGTCTTTAAATCTTACATTTGGTAACACTTTACAATACGGGTGCACTATTAAAAGCATTAATTTATTCTTAACTAATGCACAGATAATCATGAGTTAATGTATGACTCATGAAGAAATAAACCATTCATTATTGATTACTAAATCAGCAACTAATAAAAAGTCTATCTGATTAATAGATTAACTAATATATGAATTGCCATTAATTAAATGCGTCATCATGTATTAATTCCTTAACAACATAGTTTTAACTAATATTGTAAATTAAAGTGTTAATAAACGGGTCAAAGCTATGCATTTCAGCTTCCAGTTGTCTGGTTTAATTCATCATTAGCTATTGATTTACAAAGATAGCATTATGTTTTGACTTTACTTGTTGAGGCACATGACTAACTCATTGTTAAATATGTCATTTTAGTTTTCACATCCACAATGAGACGTGGATTTCAATCTCTAGCCATCTGCAACTGGGATTCCACTGTACCAGACGAAGGCTGTAATCATGTAATAAAAAAAGAAATCACTGTTAAATTGTTACTTTACTTAAACCATGGTAACCATAAATTAACCATACTACACTAATAGTGGTATTTATAGTAAAACGGTTGTTTATACAAATGGTAATTAATACACCAAAAAGCTACACTTTTTTTGCAAGGTGTGCCTTGTTGTTCATGGCACAAGAATATGTCTGCTTGAAGCTTGAGTTCTACAATTCAAATGCGGGACACTGAGAACATGCGGCCAGGCACTCTACATCAGACACAAGCGGCACAACACAACAAAAGACAATAAAACCCATTATAATCGTGACACGGTCTACACTAAATTTCGACACGATGCTACATGACACAATAAATCCTAGACAGTAAACTGATGCCCATTTATATTTCTGACTCATTCCAAGTGCTTGCTTTACTTCCAGTATGAAGGACAAATGGATTTGCAATGCTCTATTATGTCCAGTAGTTTAGATTCTGGTGCGCTAATGTGTGCAGCCCAACTTACCCATCCTTCAAACATTACATTCACTGTACAGTCCAAACAGTCCCACAGACCTCAAACTTTGGTGGGGATATCAAACCCCTAACCATAACGACTTATTACTTATTAGTTAATAGCCATGTGCCTTGACAAGTAACAGTCGTAGCATATCTTCTTTGTAAATCTTTGGCTAATGATTAATTAAAGCAGACGACTGGAAGTTGATATGCATAGCTTTGACCCGTTGTGGTAGTTAACACATTAATTTAGTTCAAACTGTATGTTGTGAAGGAATTAATACATGACACTTAATTAATGGCAATTCATATATTAGTTAATCTATTAATCAGATATACTTTTTATTAGTTGTTGATGTTGTTATCATTAATGAATGGTTTAGTTCTTCATGAGTCATGCAGTAACTCGTTATTATCTGCACATTAGTTAAGAATAAATTAATGCTTATTAGTGCACCCGTACTGTAGTGTTACCATATTTTTATTTCGCCATTGACATTTTTTTTAAGTATAAACATTTGATTAAGCATAAACATTAGTTTAAAGACAAATAAAATAAGTTGCCAATGGGGTAAGAAAAATCATATTATAAATAATATAGGTATTAAAAAGATTTAAGGTGTATTCTCAGAAAATTATCGTAATATCATATATTTAAATGTATTTATTTATCAGATGCTTTTATTCAAAGTGACTCACAAGTGAAGACAAAAGAAGCCATTAAACCAAAAACAAGTAAGTGTTGTGACAAGTCTTGGTTAGCCTAATGCAGCACATATAGCAAGTTTGTTTTTAATAAAAAAAAAAAAAGTAAATAGAATAGAAATAAAATATAGAGAGCTAGTGTTAAAGGGTCAATTTATTGTTATAATAAACACAAAGAAAACAAGCAGATGGAGTAGAAAGAGAATACAGAATGCTAGTGTAAAGTAACTTTTTATAATAAATAAACTATACATTTATTAGCACTATCTATTTATTAGATGTGCTAGTGTTAGATGGTCAAGTTTTTTATAAATAAAAGAAATCAAGACAGAATAGAAATAGTATAGAGAGTGTTAGTGCTAGAGGGACAGACAGATAGTTGTAAATATTTATATTATAAAAATGTACTGGTCAAAAGCTAGGGTAACCCTGTTTATTTGTATCAGATAATACACCTCTATTACCTTTATCATCTACAGCTAATGGTTTCTATTAATTTCAATAAAACATTTTTAGGTTTTTCGATATTCTGATATTCCTGGGTTTCCTATAGCCATGTGAAATCCTGCATAAATGATCCGTGTTTATGGGTGAAGCCCCGGGGCCCGAGCAAGGAGGGGGCCCGTGATTGGCTGTGGAGTAGACTGACTGGTCACCGGTAGCGCCGATCGCCAAAGCTGAAGCTTTTTTTTTTATTTAGGCTAGTATTTTAAAAAAAAAATTTATATTGAAATTGGTAACAAGAGGGGAAGGAGGAGGGGCCTGCAGTAAGTCATAGCCCCAGAGCCCAGCGAGGTCTTAATGCGGCCCTGCACACAACAGTTCCAGATGGAAACTAAATTTAGTGGCATCTTTATGGCTGAGCTTTGTTTAGATCCTGTTAATTGGCATAGATGTTCTCTAACCATAGTGATGGTGATGGGGGCCCAAGAGAGCTGATTAGAGGACAGCACAGGTGGGCTGAACTCTCTGTGCAAGAATCAAAGCTTCAAACCTGTACAATACTATTCTATATAAACTTTCAGAAACACTAAAACTGTTATACAAAAAAGTACACATTGCAGAGAACAAAATAAACGTACACCTCAAAAGAAGCCTTTCAACTATTCACACAAACCCACACAGGAGCACAGCCGTACTCCTCACGCTGCGAATCTAAACCATGTCAGCTATCTCATCACGCTTGTAGGTGCCATTGCAGCCATCTTGTCGGAGCGTTTTGAGGGTGTATGTGAGAACCCCCTGCCGTGCAGACATGTTCAAATGCTTCTCTATATAACAACCAGACACACATTCCCTCTATAAACACTCAATATTGTTTCTCATGATGGCTGACACCAGCCCACATCATGCTGGGGTCCTATTCTTAGCCTCCAGTGGCTCTTCGCTGAATTCCGGCATGTTTGGGTGGATTCTGTGACTCATTTGTTTTTATCTCTGTGCTGGAATGTTGAGTCAGGAATTGGACATCAGGAAACAGCAACATAAGGATGAGAGTAAAACCCTCTCAAGATGTAAAACGGTGAAAAAGCAACATTTCAGAATCTCAACTCACACAAACACCTGTTGTGCTGACCGCTTGCACAGGAGCAGTGTGCTTTTAAGCAAACCTGAGCAAATAGTGCACTTGTGAACAACACTGTATAATGCAAGGACAAATACTGTTATTTTACACTATAAATGCAATGTGGGTACATGCATTTCTGAGTACCTCCAAATGTGCTGCAAGTAAATCACAATTTGTTTTGGACCCCATTTACAACTGTATATAGCACTGACCACATCTGATCACTGTGCAGAGGTGAGGAGACGGATATAGAGAGGAAGAGAGAGAACGAGAAAGTTGAGGACTGTGTAAATTATTTAATTTGAAGATTCATTGCTTAAAAGGCAAGACTCACCTGTAGCTCCGCCAACACCTGAGTTTCACACTCTTCCTTCCAGAAAAGAAATGACTGAGAATATCTCTCTCATGTCTACAAGCTTGTAAGTCCTTATAATACTGAGAATGGAAAAAAAAACACCAGTATTATAAAAATAGACAGACGGTTATTGTTTGTCATCAGACATTTGCTTCCTAGCAACCAAAAACAAAAACTTTACAGGTTTGTGTCCTGTAAATCCTTTATATTTTTACACTTACAACTTCTACAGTCACCTCAGGGGGGTGGTGTCATGTATGATACTGATTTCACACTTGTAGCTCATTGTATGTGTGTGTATGATTCTGATTATGTTAATGTAAATAGTTTTGGTTATCTGAAACACATACGCTTGAAGTTTGACATGCATTTTATTTAATAAAGACAAAATAACACTTTTTAAGAGGAACTGACTTTTGATGTACAGTTAAAACACCACAAGCAGCTTGACGGTCACACTGCAGCACAGCAGTTTATAGCGCACAATGACCAAAATAACACAAGCTCTGGTGAAACGTAAAGTGCTTTGCAAGTTTCTTTCGCTTTTGGCCTAGGTCGGGCTTTTCTTCTTCACGGGCTCCCTCTCAGTTCTGTGCGCTCCCGAAAGGAGCGGGATGTTTGTATCGCTACGCGACGCGCGCAAGGAACCTTCCCACGCGTCACCGAGCGCGTCAGACCTGCACGAGGAGCTTCTCACCGTGAGCTCGAGCGCGCGCAGCTCCATGAGTTCCAGCTCGTGCTTGGCAGCGGTTTCTAGCACCTTCTGCTTGTTGTAATAGATGACGAAATTGTTGATGATGGGGTGGATGGGCAGCGCTATGGCGATCACCCCACACAGGAAGCTGATGGCCGCGTTGCACCGGCCTAGGGTGGTTTTTGGGTAGATGTCCCCATAGCCGACGGTGGTCATGGTGATGATGGCCCACCAGAAGGACTGCGGGATGCTTCTGAACAGCGTTTCCGGGTGGCTCTGCTCCAAGGTATACCCGAGCGCGGAGAACACGAAGATGCCCACTCCCATGTACATGAGGAGCAGCCCCAGCTCCTTGAAGCTCCGTTTGAGCGCGTACGTGAGAGTCTGCAGGCCAGAAGAATGGCGCGCCAGCTTGAAGATCCGCGCAATGCGCATGATGCGGAGCGCCTGCACCGCCTGCTGCACGTTGACCAGCTCCATCATGGCCGTGCCGAGGCACGTGAGGACCAGCACCACGTAGAACGGCAGGATGGCCAAGAAGTCTATCATGTTCATGAAGGAGAACGCGAAGCGCACCTTGGTTGGGGACGATGCGAAGCGCAGCACGTACTCCACCGTGAACCAGCCGATGCACGCCGTCTCGATAGCATCCAGGGCCGGGTGCTCAACGCGGTTCCCCTCGGAATCCTCCACTTGGAGTTCCGGTATGGTCCCGAGACACATCACCACGGATGACACTAGAATGAACAGGAAAGACACGATGGCAATTACGCGTGCGGGGAGCGAGGACTCTGGTTTCTCCATGAGCTTCCAAAGGAACTTCTGCCACCGTTCAGTCCGGCTCACGTTAGGGTCACAGTCCAGATCATCCAGGATCAGTTTCACCTTGTCTGCAATCTCTGCCAACTCTTCCTCCTTCTCAATCAAGTCACTCTTGCAGCATTCGTCCAAGTAGCTCAAGTCGATCTTCCAAAACTCCATCTCTTTGATAAAACAAATAGGGCAGATTCCGCGCTTCATATGGATCTCTCCAAAGTAGTACACTTCCACGATGCATTTAAACGAGTCGGGGTCTCTGTCGAAGTAGAATTCTCGTTTTCCAGGGTCGTAATCATCGCAGAGCGAGGAAATGACATCAAAACTCCGAGTTGAGCAGTTCACTAGTTCGGCAAGCCTGCTGTCCGGATAGCGGTTCAGAATGTCTCCGCACAGCACCAGCCGCACACCCCCGATGTTTACGGCGATTTCTTTCTCGTCGCTGCTCGACGAGCCGTTACAGTGCGCGAACCGGGTCCTCGGTAGCGTCCACATCCTCGCAGCCCTAGTCTCTAAACATTTAAATGTCGTTAAATGTTAGGAACGAGGAGTTGTAAGAAAAGGCGCATGGAGACGCAGAGTCCTCTTATGTCAAAAGAGGGTGCTGATTAACTTCGTAAATACTAAAGACATGCTAAGAAAGCAAAATGAATACATTTTGACTTGAGAAAAAAAAGCTTCGATAAGAACAAGAATCAAGAGAATGCTATCTTGATTCAAGCAGATAACATTTCTGTGCGCTTTTGCGCAGTGAAAGCGCGCAGTTGGTACAGCAGTAACAGGTCTCCCCCTCCTCCCTGTGCACCTCTCTCTCCTTCTCTCTCTCTCTCTCTCCCTCTGTTACCCCCAATCCTTAATTAATATTATATCTCGCCTGGTGTTTCCTGCCAATTCCAACCGGTTTTTAACTAACTTACAAAAGACTAATAGTAATGAATATGGAGCGATTTTAAAAAAGAAGGGGAGGGGGTGACCTTTTCCTAACGATCGATTGATTTATATCGTGTCGGGCTCACTTCTGTTATTATTATTGATACCTTTTAAAAGTTTTTCTCGCGCAACGCAAATTGTAATTTTCTGTCAATGGTGCAGTAACCAAAACATCGGCTACAAACAGGTGAAAATATGGGCTCTATCTTGTCGTAAAGTTTTGGGATTACAGCTTGACAACTGAGGTAAAAATATATAGATGTAAAATCACAGGCAATTGTTGTGAAGCTCAGAGTTAACCCGTTTATTACACCAGAAACGTACGTAAATCACATGGTCGTGAAAAGACAGTTGTTCACTCACCTGTTACTTGCACAGCCCACACAAGATACAGGATATTTCCATAAAGTCCATGTTGATTCATACATCACAGGAAGAACGTGTGTGCTAAATAAAAACACTGAATAGAACGTGTCTGAATTAACATTAGACACTCAACCTTTAGTGGAGACCCTCAACGGCATCCCTGAGTAATTGCGCCACCCTTGGACATTTCACTAGAATTGCAATATACACAATAAAGAAATATGTTTTAATAGCTTTTTTTAACAATTGACTGACAACTGAACATTTCCATCATTACCTAGGGAACTTATCCTGACACGCTGAATATTCATTTGTGAAGTGGGAACCTGTTATTATATAGCTGCTATTTAACATCTTTTAGGCAACATTTAAACTAAAATTATGAAGGACAAAACAATTAATGGAACTGCAAGATTAAAAAGAATATGTACAGTTTCTGCTGGGCGAAAAATACATTAACTAATTAATTGTAAATTGTATACAACAAACATGACATTTATGAATATTTCTTTGTCCAGAGAACAAAATTAGAGAAAAAGTACTTTAGTATCTGAACCTTCGACTCAATCTAGTTACCATGTGACAACTTGCCATAGTCTCCCCAATTCATTGAAGCACTGATTTTTTAAGCATTAACCATCCAGTCATACAAATACATTATATAATGTTACTTGTTTCGGTGACTCCTGTGGTCAGCAATGATTTCAATCTGAGAATTATAAAAGCAAAAAAGATGAAAGTAGCAACAGAAGTGGTTCTAGTTTAGAAAATCAGACATTTTAATATTTCAAAGTCAAATCAATCACCATGGAAACAAACCTTCAGATGGGCTGGTATGTGCAAAATACACCACATTCAAAACCACTGCCACAAAACTAGACAAACCTGGAGAAAATCCCATAACTCCACAGGTATGGCTTCCTTCAGCTTGTTTACAGTGAAATATTTAATCCTTATTCAAACATTGTTTGTATAGTAATACAGCACAAAACAAATCATCATACTTTCCTGTAATGAGGCAGGTAGACAGTACAATCCAACTGAGTTCACTCTAATAATGAAAGGAAAACATATGAGCTGATTTAAATTGGTTGTGCTAAAATTTGGAAACTGAAAATAATTAAATAAACCTACAACTAGGTCAAATGGAAAACAGCCAGCCAAACTATTTCCCCCATTTAATCTTGGCATGAAAGAAGCTTTCGACTTTTACACAGTTTTGGCAATGCAGTCAGACCAACTGGCACATGCCTATTACACTCACACACACACACACTCTCTCACACACACACACACGCACACACACACACACACACACACACACACCAGTAGCTGTGCAGTTAATCCTCTGGAGTATATAGGAAGAGTTGAAGTGCATCAGTCTGTGGTGTTCATCCACCATACTTTCATTTAAAGTCTTGAAGCGAAGTCAGGTTCACTTCATCCTCTCTCCTGCTTGTTTCTATCACTCTCAGTTCATGTTATTTCACCAGGCCGATTTTCTTGGCCTCTGTTTCATAGATCAGAAGCCTCCACATTTTCACTATAAACACTTCTGCTTCCTCATCCAGTACCTGTAGGAAACACACACATGATTATACACACAGTAATCTAACAATAAATTAACAAAATCCAGGTCATAATTCACCTCAAAATGAAAATATTTTTTTTTTGTAAAACTTTGGCACTTTGGTAATGAGAAATGTGCTTAATTGTCATGAAAATAAACATTAAAGTATGAGATATGATACTGACATGACAGGTTTTGTGAGATTCACCCAATATTATTTATTAGGAGTATGTGCAAATATCAAACCACTTTTAAATGTGCTTTTTACCATGGCAACATCATCCAGAATTCCGTCTGGCGTGCTGTGAGCCATGACCTGCAACAAGACAAAACACATTAATACAGAGAATGGAAAACAGACAATGTTCCCATTAAGATACAGACACAAATACACACCTTTGTACAGACAAAGTCAACTAGTGTGGCTTCCTCTTCTCCAATGTATTCTATGATTTTCTTATTGATCCAGGGGCGGATCCTCCTGTCCATCAATGTCTGTGTGGGCAAAAGAGTCATCAATGCATTACATGCACATGCATTTACATAAACTGTTCAATATCTATGATGAGCAATTACAAGCCACAATATACAAATAAACAGCCATTTAAAGCAGTCACACTAATAGCTTGTCTAATAGCTTTTCTCTCACCATGTCTACCATGTTCCAGTCCAGCGGATAATTAAACAGCTCTTGTTTGTCTGTGGGAATTTTCTCAATCAGACTCTTGATATGTTTTCGTTTCTCTTCTGTGTTTACACCAGGCCGTGACCCTGTGACCTCTGCTCCATCTAGGCCAAGGCCTCCCCTCTCATCCTCACTGTAGTCGAGAGGTACCAGCTTCCGCTTTTTGGGTGCTTCCTCCGCCTCCTCCTCATCAAACTTATTAAAGACGCTGTCCACTGCAGCAAGAGCCTTTCGTCTTCCTGCCTGGGGCAATTTAGGACTGCCTGCAGCACCTGAGAGACAAAAAGCAGTTTGAAACCATTGGATACAAAAGAGAAGACTTTCTGAAAAACATTATGAATACTGAATATCTTATCAATGTACACAACCATTCAAAATTTGGAGCAAGATTTTTGTTTTGTTTTTAAAAGAAAGTCTCCTATGCTCACCAAGTCTGTATTTATTTGATCAAAAGTAGAGTAAAAACTAAAATATTGTGAAATATTTTTAATATTTCAACTGTATTCTTTTTTTAAATGTTATTTTTTTCAGAATTTTTTGATAAAGAGAGTTCAAAAGAACAGAATTTGTTTGAAATAGAAACCATTTGTAACATTATAAATGTTTTACTGTCAATTTGGATCGACAATGCATCTTTGCTATATTTATTTATAAAAATAAAAAAGACGCCAAACCTTTGAACGGTGGTGTAAATAAAAATAAACAGACTAAAGATAGATATAAATCATTAAAGTAATAGATAGATAAAATTATGCACAAGGCAGGGGTCACCTAATAATAAAGTGTAATAAAGTAATTCCTATATTCCTATATAAGAAAAGTCTCACTAAATCCGAATTTGTTGCACATCAGCTCCAATGCTTTTGTCAATTCCTTACAGATAGAGCTAAAAATCATTCAAGTAACACACAGACCTAGTTTGAGACTGAGGCCTATTTTAGGCCTGAGCTCTTCTGTGGGCGGGGCCTCATGTGAAGGGTTCTCTTGCAACGTGACGGTGTGTGGTGATTCGCTGCCAGGTGTGAGGGGTGAGGCATTGCCACTGGCAGAAGAGATAGAGAGCGCCGTTGGAACAGGTCTGAGTGTGGGCTTCAAGCATGGCTTGACCTCTCGGTCAACATCGTCCTCCTCTTTGTCTTCCTCTCGGTCTGTGATGTTATTGTCTGAGGAGTACTTCTCCTGCTCCGCGTCTTCCTTTCTCTGATGCTCCTCATGGGAGACGTGCAGCACCTCCTCGCTCTGCTCTTGCTTTACAGGAGGCTGCCGCTGTTTCTCTGCCTCCTTCTCTATCTTTAAGGCAAAAAACAAAGTTTGACGCACAGACACAGACGAATGCAGACATACAAATGCATACACATACGCACCCTCTGAAGTTCAGCATCAGGGTCTGGGTGTCCTTCTGATAGGAGTCTCTGTCTGATCTCCTCCAACTCATCTTTCTCTCTTTTTCTGTCCCTCTCATTTAATTCCAGCTCTTTCTCTCTATCTCTCAATCGCTTCTGCAATGCACTACCCCTGAGAGAGACAAAAAGAGAGCAAGACAAGAATTATAGACAGGGCGAGATAATGTATTTGAACACAACAGAATATGTAGGTTTGACCACGGTCACCTACTGTAAAATGATAAATTACAATTATTTATATTTTGAGAACTTTTTCAAAATCTTGCAGAGTAAAGCATTGCATTACTGTTATTCAACTACCTTGAAATTTAAGTATTTGCATAATTTGATTGGGTTTGTACCTGTAGTATTTGGGATCATCTCTGTCATCATCATAATCCTCCAGGAACTCTTTCAGGCGCTTAGCTTCTTTAGTCTGCAGGGGAAAAAAGTGTAATACAAGACATATATTGATGATTTTGTGGCCGCCATTAAGTTTCCTACAGAATGTGTTATTAGACTAATTTTCCTCCTTGTGCTATGACTCAAAAATATGACAAAAAAGATCAGACAAAATCGTGATTAATCGCATGATTGTCATGAGTTAACTCACGATTAATGCTATTTTTTTTTTTCTAAATGTACCTTAAATTAATACTTTTCAAGTTTTTAATACTCTAATCAACATGGACATGGACAAATATGGATGCTTTATGCAAATGTATATTTATCATTATTGAAACCATAGTCAACAATGAGCTTGAAGACTAGACATGTTTCAAAAATCATAGATGTTTTTCAAAGAACTTTTTCATGTCTATTAGACTCATGAAAAAAGAAACACCAGGTTCCCATTACTTCTCTTTCTTTGCACTGAGCAATTTACAGACACAAACCTGTTTACATTTTTGCAGGACAGGGCAGCTCTTCTTCTGAACATGCAAAATGTACATAGCCTATATTATTTATTATTGCACTTGTTTGTCTCTCTGTGCCCACATACTGTATTTTGATGCAGCTAAATTCTCAAAAAAACAGTTTTCATTGATATATTTTACTGTTTCTGTTGTCAGACAACGGAATGAATATGAGATAGTGACTGAAACGCGACCCATTAAGACTAGGCTCCCTAACCAGCTATTCCAAGATGTTAATCTGCACAAAAATACTGATAATCGAGCCGTCGTCTGATGAAATCTAATACACATAAGATAAAGACAATAGCTGTGCTGTGATTTCGGCTATACTTGCATGTAAAATTAGAGAAGCAACATAATATCTTGTTTAATTGAGAGCGCTCTACCTCAGCTGCCACGCGGTACCAGTGGGTCTCAGAAGCTAAATATGGTTTGGGCGCTTTTTGGAAGGGACAAAAGTCACTAAACGCGTCTGCAATGTTACTAAGTTGGCAACACTGCATCTCCATTTCTCAAACTACAGGTTGGGCCATGGGTCAAACAGAAAATACGCGCTACGTTAATCGCGCGTTAATAAAATTTGTGCCGTTAAAATTAAATTGCGTTTACGCGTTATTATTATTATTTTTTATTTTTTAAATAAATTAATATTTGTATTCAGCAAGAATGCATTAAATTGATCAAAAGTTACAGTAAAGTAATTTATAATCATATTACTTCTTGCATTAAACAGTTTAAATCCAACTGAGGAGAAAATACATTTTTTAAACCATTTCTGAAAAATACATAGCAAAAAAAAGGTTTTTACCTCTATCATCATGTGTATAAATAAACTCTTTATACATTTATTCTTACCATCTCTCTGTGTCTTTCCTCTTCTCTCTCTGTTTCTTTACTGTAATCCCTTGCTTTTTTCCTCTCTCTGATCTCCCAGTTCTTCAGGCGCTGTAAAAGACAAACATCACATAATCTTACTGTGTTTGGTTACAAGCACAGATCTGTTTGTCCAGCATTTGCTCTGGAACGGCACAAACGTTCTCTCACCAGCCTTTCTGCACTTTTATGGACTAAAACCTCATACACTAGTTTAACATGATCATTTAGATTAGATACATTTTTTTTTAAAACGGTACATTTTTGATTCCAAACCTCCTGATAGGCTGCTTCTTTTTCACGTAGCTTCCTCTCCAGTCTCCGTCGGTCATACGCCTCCTCCTCATCTTCCTCACGCTCTCTTTTCTTCTCTTCTCGACTCCTCTCCCTTCAAAACACAACGTGCCCACACACAACATTTATTCTGTACATTAGAAACGAGCAATTACACTACTTACAGAAGATAAACAACACTTACAAAGGATATAGAGACAAAGATACTCGTTGAACCTTTTACATGGTTCCAGAAATGTCTAAATATTCTACCATAGAAGATTAAACCCCATGAAATGAAATATTACAAATATTAGCTTTATCTAACACCTTTATTCTATATTTTAGAATCTGTTTATGTATTTTATTTAAAACAGATTATATTAATATTTTATGATGGACTTTTTTTGTTTTATTCACTCTTTTCACTCTTAGTTTTAGTTACTTGTTACTTTTAAATTGTCGTATTTCTTTTAATTATTTATAAACTACAGTTTTGTGTGTTCTGCGCATGATGTCATATGAAGCAACATGAGAAACACTACTTGAAAGGTGCTATACAAATAAAGTTATTTTCATTTGTTTTTCCCAGAAGCCCATACATTTCAAATATGTATATCGCTGAACTTTCAGGAATTAACTAAATGCCACAAACTAATTCTGATTCCATGACGTCTTTTAAAATAACATAGAATGGTTTTTGCTACAAATTTATTAGTTAATGTGAATTATTTTCAAGTGAAACAGGAAATCATTTAAAAATAAATAAATCATTAAAACATTGCACATTGTCATAGTTTGCACAACTTTATTATGCAATATTTTTGGTAAAGCTATTTGGTCAGGTAAACAATACAGATGTTTGCACAGATTCTTCAGTCATACACACCTTGATCTGCTTCTGTCTTTACTCCGATCACGACTTCTCTCTTTCTCCCGCTCTTTCTCCTTCGTTCGGTCGCGGTCTCGCTCTCTCTCTCGCTCCTTCTGTTTCTCACTCTCCCGCTCCTTCTCTCTCTCCCGACCACGTCGCTCTTTCTCCTTGTCTCTTTCTCTCCTGTCTTTCTCAATCTGCGGCCGATCTCTATCCTTCTCCTCCTCTAGTTTCTGCAGGGTTCCGGTGGGGAAAGAGAGATTTTAGTTCATGTAAGTGTGAGAACACATATAGAACAGGGGCAAAGTTCCAGAATCTCCCTGGAAGCAGAAAGAGGTTTAAATAATGAAGCCAGTGTCTCAGTATGATGAAAAGCTCATGATTTCAACACTTACACTCAAACAGATGCACACACAGTATTCCTCTCCCACATAAAGTTTCATTCTTCTACACATGATTTTGGAGAAAGCATGAAAAAACATCTGAAATATTTAAAATAAAGCAAATAATAATTGTCATGGTAGGACAAAGAGGCCGCAATGCACAAGAGGCTTTCTATATGAATGACTTGAAGACACAACACATTTGTCTGTGGTAGACATCTCTTTGTGTTCAGAGATGGTTTCATTTCCAGGCCTTTAAAAGAGGTAGGGTTTACATACATACAAATATACTTAAACATACTCCCTACCAGGGTTGCTGTGATACAAAAAAAAGAAAAAATCTGTAGTTTGTACCAATATGAGTAGAATATAAATTTCATTGCAACAGCAAAAACTAATATGCTTTATAAAATCACTATGTTCAAAAGTTTGGGGTTGGTGAGATTGTGTTAATGTGTTCTTCCAAAACAATAGTATGTGTATATATGAATATGTAGTCAAATCGATAGATCATGATTAATCACGTGTAAAATAAAAGTTTGTGTTAACACATTATGTGTGTACTGTGTATATTTATATGTATATACATATAAATACATGTATACATGTAACATATATATTTATGTATAATATAAATCATATGTATGTGTATGTATACATATTTATAATATACACAGCACACAAATATAGTGTAAACAAACTTATTATGGATGTTTAATCACAATTAATTGATTTAACAGAGTTTATATATGAAGAGTTTATTTGCAAAAACAGATAACTCCCGTTTTATTATTATTTTTAAATCGTGTTTTTTATTATGTTATCATGCTGCAGTTAACGGAGATTAATTGGAAAGCACAATAACAAAACATGATTTCTGAGAATTTGAGTTATCTGTTTTTGCAAATTAACTTCGTATATTAATTTGGACAGTCAAAATATGAATGTAAATAAACAAAACTTAAAAAAGTAGTAAACAGTAGTGTTTGATTTAATAATAACACAATGCACAGCAACAGATCTATTTGGCTGCATTTACACTTCAAAGGTATTCTTTGTCCATTCTTTAAGATAAACTGACCTCTTCAAGGCCATTTTGACCCAGACGTGACCGTTCAGACTCAGAAATACGAACCTGTCAGTCAGACAGTCCTCGGGAACCAAATTGACTGATACTACACTTCTTTATGTTAGTATCGAACTTGTACATCCTTACTCCAAACAAACTCTGTTTATTTCTCCCATAATTCATCATCAGATTTTAAAACCATGTTCATTATTTCCAATCACTAATTTATTTTTAAATCGGTTTTGCAGAGATCCGTAATACAGTTTATCATCCAAATACGTTCACTTTGGCAAAATGAATGAAATCAGAGAGGTGGAATCTCACCCAAGTGTCGTCTTCTGTTGTCCCTCAGGCCTCAGTCACCCAACAAATATAAATACAGACGCTGACCATGCAGAGACAGAGGTTACAGAAAAATACTGGTTTCAAATAGCTAGAGCACAAGAACTCTCTGCTCCGAATGGTGAACGCTGACAAAAGAGAGGAAATGCAAGAAAAAACAGAGAGAAACGAGGAGACCAAAAAGATGTGACCAAAAGATGTGCACAAAAAAAGTGGGATTGAAAAGATGTTGGACTGACACTAACATTTAGTGAGCTAAAAAATTAATATGCAAACTATATTTTTAATGAACTTACCTCTCAATAAACAATGAAAACTGGTTGAGACAGTAGCTTTTAAGCTTTTTATTTTATTATTTCTTATTTTGGAGGGGGGGGGGGTCATAGATAATACCTTTCATTATTAACTTTTTCCACTTACACATTTAAATTATGTATGAATTTCATATGTCTTTATAGGTATTTACTTTAGTTTTAGTTTTAATACATTGTATTTATTTTAGTAACGTTACTTCAACATACTGCATGGAAATGAAATACTTAGTGTCATGTTAGAATCATTTTTATACTCATACCTTTGGTTGTTTTAATATTTTGAAATGTTTTTAGCTTTATTTTTTGTTTTCATTTAAATGTTAAGTTTTGAAATGTTGTTGTATGCATTTGTCATTTTATTTAATTTCTCAATTTTCTTAAATGTGTGTGTATATATAGTATTTATAGACTTGTAACTTATAGTTTTAGTTACTTTTTCTTATTTGTAAGTCGCTTTGGATAAAAGCGTCTGCTAAATGACTAAAAAGTAAAGTAAAGTAAAATTAGTCTGTCCATGCCCATTTTTTTACCCTTGCACTGACCTTTAGGGCTATTTTTACTTCTGTCCCTTAAAGTTATAGAGTTGCAGTCAAGTTCAATTACATTTTACTTCAATAAGTCTTAATAAGATGGCATTACTTTGTTAAATGATTAGAGACATTTTTGATCCGTCTGTTTCCATCATACAATCAAGCAGATCAAGGAAAATTAAATCCACAGATAAGGGCTAATTCTATTCGGATAACATATCAGAGTTGTACTGTATTATTGTATCAAATGTAATGTAAGAACAGAAAGAAAAAAATACTAAATCTACAGAGAGAATCAGAGAGAAAGAGGGAATGGGACAAGAAAGAAAAATGACTTCTTACCTGAGCAATCTTCAGCTTGGGGTGTGCTGTGAAAGGGCGCCCCCTTCAGACTGCAGTGAAAAATACTGCAGTGGTTATTCAGTACTGCATTTCTCACCAAAACCACGCTTTTACACAGAGGACTCACAAAGGTTCACTGAGCTCTGCCCACACAACATCTTCCAAAAGTATGGTTTATTGAGCAACTTCTGCTGGACACACACACACTCAGGATTACATTTTGTTTCCTGAGGTCAATACATTAAAGTGTGTTACATTTCAGCGGGTCTTTATAACACTACGGCATCCTCAGTGCCACAATTCTGAGACCCAGAGCCAGTTGCACCTTTGTTTATCCTCCAGAAGGGGGCGCCCAAGATATGAAGAATAGAAAAGGAAGCTCATACTTACATCCTCTATTCCAGCAACTTTTTCCAAAGCTCTGAGATTCATCTTGCTTTAGTCACCATATGACCTCTACCGTAATGGTGGGGTTTAATGAACAGATTAGCTTTAGAGGGAGGTTTACAGTTCGTTCATGCACTTCTTGTGTCGTAAATCTAGCCTGAACTGGTCCTGCCCATCTTCTGCCATTGTTGCCACTCAGAGAAACAATCTAAGAGACTTAAGCCATCTCTTTTCTATAATCATCCTTTCAGAGAACAGCTTCTAAAGTTGTAATCTGACCAATTTCTAAGCATTCGTTTTGTTAGATCTTTTGCTTGGATGGTGCTAGGTGAAATAACACCACAAAAGAGGCATTATTTGACAAAAAAGTGAACAATGTTGTTTCTTGGAATTAAAAATTGCCTCATGCAGCTTGTCTAAAATGGGCAGGATATCTCAAATTCCTACAGATTTATTTGTGTGAATTTACTCTACTGAAGTGTATTCTCAGTTATAATAATGTGAGTTTAGAGTACTCTAGATGTGGCCGTCTTCAGTCCACAGACTAGGCTAAGAAAAGGAGAGAGAGAAAAAAAGAAAGTAGTGTGTTACCTTGTGTGTGTCTCTGAATTTGCTAATCTCTCTGGAAATCAGGTCTCGCTTGTCATCTTCCAGCTCCATGGCATTTATATCATTCTGGAAGAAGAAAAATGTGTAAAACTGATTAGACCACATGAGCAGATAAATTAAATCTTAATAAAGGACCTTTAAGAGCAATAGTAAGATACTTCTTACAAAGTAATATTTACACCAAAAATAACAAATTCTGTCACCATTTATTCATTTTTATGTTGTTCAAAACTGACTTTCATCTGTGGAACACAAAATTTGAATTTGTAATAATGTATCAGTTGATGTTTTCAATACAATTACAATAAATGGAGACTGGAGCTTTCAAGTTACAAAAAAATACACCATATAATTATGACTTTACTGACTTCAATGCTATATTACTCTTCTGAAGTCAAATGACAACTTACTGTCATATACAGGTGCATCTCAATAAATTAGAATTTCGTGGAAAAGTTCATTTATTTCAGTAATTCAACTCAAATTGTGAAATTTGTGTATTAAATAAATTCAATACACACAGACTGAAGTAGTTGAAGTCTTTGGTTCTTTTAATTGTGATGATTTTGGCTCACATTTAACAAAAACCCACCAATTCACTATCTCAACAAATTAGAATACTTTATAAGACCAAAAAAAAATAATTTTTAGTGAATTGTTGGCCTTCTGGAAAGTATGTAAAGAGTAAAAATACCTCCTTCTTCTCTTTACGTTTCTTGCGTTGATGGGCTTCAGCATCCTGTGAGGAGGCCGAGAGCTCACTGGAGTATTCCCGGATCAGACTCTCTATGGCACCTTTCACCATCTGATCACGCCGCGTCGTCTCTTCGCCCAGAACCTCTTCCTCCTCTTCATCTTTAGCCTCTTCTCCAGTCTGAGGAGCCTGTATAGGGAATATGTATTTGTATGTGACAGACAATTATCATGGTTTACAAACTCCTTTTAAACTGTGACGTTCTCTGAGATTGACATGCACCAACAAGCTCTTTCAATCAATGAAACAGGTAAGAAGCAATCAAATGAAAGATGTGTTAATAATGATGTAGAGTACACTACCTTTCTACTTCAGTTTAGAGTTTTAGGTTTTAGAAATGATCTTACGTCTGAAAGTATCTTTTGCATAACACTTTATTTATTTAATCAAAAATACAATGAAAACAGTGAAATATTATTTCAATTTAAAATAACTGTTTTCCGATTTAATATATTTTAAAATATAATTTATTCCTGTGACGTCAGCAGCCATTACTCAAGTCTTCAGTGTCACATGATCCTTCAGACATCATTATAATATGCTGATTTGGAGCTCAATCACGCTCGTTATTTTAAATAATGTGTCCAAGCTGAATAAAAGTATACTTTTTTGGTTTACCCCATTTCGTCTCCTCTGACTGGCCTTCCAGGAATCCAGCTGAGCTTTCGTCTTTGCATCCACCTTCACAAGTAACTTCTTATCGCCCACTTGCAGCTCATGAAGCAGTCGGAGAGCTCTCAGCGTGGACTCTGGCTCTTTGTACTCACAGAAACCAAAAGCTACACATACAAACACACACATAAAAATCTATGAAGTTCACAACGTTGGGTCAGACAGGGTGGACAGAAGATACAAATTTAGAAAGCTGAAGGTCTGATATTTTTAAACATATTCCTGTTTGCCTAAAACAGCCCATGTTGAAAATGACTAGCACAATCCTGGATATAGATCCTTAAGAAACATCTAAAATGCTGGGCCTAAAGTAGTCTAACTACATTTGAAAATACCAATTCTTAAAAAAAAATGCATTGCTAGAACTTACCAATAAGATCTTTGTCAATAACAGTGAACTACAAAAGACTGACACACTATGCACTGGTGATTATTATAGTATTTCTTTATACCTTGCAGTTTTCCGGAAGCCCCCTGGACTCTTTTCCAGCTGAGGACTAAACCACATTTCTGCAGAAGAGAAGAAAAAGTATGTTGTGACAAGCTGACAATGAAAACATTCTGAGCTAAATGCTACATAACACAGACATTCCCATTAACATCAGGTCAAATAATGAATGCATTAATCTACTTAAAAGGAACATTTAAAGTCTGTCCTTATTTACTCACCCTCATATTGCTCAAAACTCACATGACTTTCATTTATATTCCAAACAAAAATTAGGATATTTTTGATCAGCGCACATACATAGAGCACATCAGTAAGTTTGAACTTCCGTTTACCATATTTGATGTGCTTTATGACGTAAGAGTGAGTAAAAGCAGACAGAATTTTATTTATGGAGCGAACTAAGTCTATACAGGTGATGTGTCTGAGATTTAATATTGCTGCGCAGATAAAACTTGTAGAATAACTTCCAAACACTCACCGCCAACAACTGCCGCACCAACATGTCAGAGGCCTTTTCTGAGATGTTTCCCACAAACACTGTGGTGGTTGGACCTGTGTTGTTACCCGTACCTTCCTCCGAGTCCTTGTTACGGGTGCCAATGGAGTCCTTAGTCAGCTTCTGAACCACTGGCACTGCAGTTTGTACCAAAACCTGCAGCATATTTCAGGAACAAACAGTAAAGCTCAACTGCACAGAGTATAATAAACACAACCTCTCTGACAGTTCCATGCATCTGAATTTGGATTATTGCATAAATGGTCAGAGGTAAAGCACAAGAAGATCTGGTATGGTCTCTGTGTTTCGGATCTGTACATGGCATACCTTACAGACTTTACACATGTATGGCACAGTGTAAAACTTGATTTTCTTGGAAATATCCGGGAAATTAGTATCAGGCTGCTAACTGGGTTAATATTCAAAACAAACGAATGAAACCAAAAACAAACATTGTTCTTTACATACCGCTGGAGAGGGAGTCATCATTCCCACAGGGACTGGGATTATCGGACTTGCTGAGGAAAATAAAAATAAACAACGATTAAGAACTTCAATGTCATATATATATGTATTATCTTCATGACTAACCTGTAGGAACAGTGGTGGGAAACCCAGCAAACTGTGGGGGAAATGCCAGGGGCAACTGGGCTATCTGGTTCAGATGAGGGAATGACATGTCTGCTGATACACCGATCTGTCAGAGAGATTGTGTGTCAGTTCCAAAGAGCGTTTGGCCATACAAACTCATCTTAACTGTGATTTCACTCTGGGTTTTATATGAATCATACGAATTAATATCCATTACATCCACAAGAGGTTTCCTCTGTATTTACTATAGTGTTGATTAAGACTCACCCAATTCGGTTTTAGTATCAACGCCGCTAAAAATAAGAAGACCTCCTATCTGCCACAGAAATTGATAAATAAAGCTACGTTCAGTAAAATATTGAATGGTTCTCTTTTGATTTGGTCATGCGTTCTTCTGATAATAAAGAGCCAGAATCCATAAAAATCGTCAAAAGAATGGTATTCAGCATGAAACTGTTGCAAATATGGGCGGGCTTAGTGACCTAACCTAGTATGGATGGAGGGTTAACAATTATATTGCTAATGCTTTCTCAAGTGTTCGCTGAGAATATTCTCTTTATCGATTATTAAAAGTTGTAAGTGTGATAGTTCGGGTTGAATGCAAGCGCAAGCAGGGCGTCACAGCGCGAAACTTTTCAGGTCAGCGCCAATCCATGTTTACATTTACACTTTAATGATTGAGCGCGCGGTGTTCAGCGTCACTGTACAAAATTCGTAAATTCGAATTTAATTTTAAATACAATTGGTCTTGTATTAATGTTAGAATAGTAAATATTACTGTATTTGTTTTTAGTGTACATTTAAGATGAGAATTCTGTTTTGAGCAGTACTAAATTCTAGATAGAAGAAAAGGCAATTGGCTGTATTTGTTACTGCTACATACGAAGAAGACACGACGTAGATTTTGGGTGCCAGCAACAACAGCAAAAACAATAACTGACGCATACCAAGAAATGTTATATTTTATTTACACATTGTGTTTTATATTAATAAGGTCAATATATTCAAGGTATGCACTTTTAACCAGAAGTTTCTTTTTAAACTAAATATACTGTAAGCTGAATGCATTATTTGTCTGTATTATTGTTTATTTACAGATGTAAAAGTTTGTTACTGAATGGACAGATTGTATGTTTGACTTTCAAAAACAAAACAAAAAAAAATAACGTAACGTTAACCATCTGAACGCAAAAATGACTAGTCCTTTGTAAAAAAAACAAACACATTAATTATAGGAGAATGACATGCCTAAATTTTGGTGCAAAAGATTACATCTACAATGTTGACATAATTCAACTTGTAGAATAACTTCCAAACACTCACCGCCAACAACTGCCGCACCAACATGTCAGAGGCCTTTTCTGAGATGTTTCCCACAAACACTGTGGTGGTTGGACCTGTGTTGTTACCCGTACCTTCCTCCGAGTCCTTGTTACGGGTGCCAATGGAGTCCTTAGTCAGCTTCTGAACCACTGGCACTGCAGTTTGTACCAAAACCTGCAGCATATTTCAGGAACAAACAGTAAAGCTCAACTGCACAGAGTATAATAAACACAACCTCTCTGACAGTTCCATGCATCTGAATTTGGATTATTGCATAAATGGTCAGAGGTAAAGCACAAGAAGATCTGGTATGGTCTCTGTGTTTAGGATCTGTATATGGCATACCTTACAGACTTTACACATGTATGGCACAGTGTAAAACTTGATTTTCTTGGAAATATTCCAGGAAATTAGTATCAGGCTGCTAACTGGGTTAATATTCAAAACAAACGAATGAAACCAAAAACAAACATTTAAGCAGTTTCTTTACATACCGCTGGAGAGGGAGTCATCATTCCCACAGGGACTGGGATTATCGGACTTGCTGAGGGAAAATAAAAATAAACAAAGATTAAGAACTTCAATGTCAATATATATATGTATTATCTTCATGACATACCTGTAGGAACAGTGGTGGGAAACCCAGCAAACTGTGTGGGGGAAATGCCAGGGGGCAACTGGGCTATCTGGTTCAGATGAGGGAATGACATGTCTGCTGATACACCGATCTGTCAGAGAGATTGTGTGTCAGTTCCAAAGAGCGTTTGGCCATACAAACTCATCTTAACTGTGATTTCACTCTGGGTTTTATATGAATCATACGAATTAATATCCATTACATCCACAATCAATCTCTACACTTCATTATACGCTACTTGAACTAGGAGGCTGGCTGGAAAATAAAGAGGTTTGCTCTGTGTTTACTATAGTGTTGATTAAGACTCACCCAATTCGGTTTTAGTATCAACGCCGCTAAAAATAAGAAGACCTCCTATCTGCCACAGAAATTGATAAATAAAGCTACGTTCAGTAAAATATTGAATGGTTCTCTTTGTATTTGGTCATGCGTTCTTCTGATAATAAAGAGCATCCATAGAAAATCCAAAAAATATCGTCAGCGACAAGAATGGTATTTCAGCATGAAACTGTTGCAAATATGGGCGGGGCTTAGTGACCTAACCTAGTATGGATGGAGGGTTAACAATTATATTGCTAATGCTTTCTCAAGTGTTCGCTGAGAATTTTCTCTTTATCGATTATTAAAAGTTGTAAGTGTGATAGTTCGGGTTGAAAACATTGTCAAGGACGCTGCTGAAGCAGCACGTCACGTGGTAGCTGATACTTTTCTCATCGCAAATCAGGACGGACCAATCACATGTTTATGATTTATTCACTTTAATGATTGATGAGGCGGATGGTGTTTTCAGTGTCAGATACAAAAATCGTATAAATTAATTCGTTTATTTTGATACCATTTTTGGATAGATAATGTGCTCAATATAATAAAACATACTGAGATTTGAATGTGATCGAATTGAGAATTCTGCTTTTGAGCCAGCACACGCCCCCTAGAGGATGAGTACTTTTGTGCTTTTGGAAAAAATAGTAAAAACATTCCGCCAAACGTGGAAATATCCCGGAAATGCTTTGATATACAGCACACAGCCTCACATTAATGCTACAGCGCCACCATACGTCCAGCTGACTTTTCTTTTTGCAGAAATAGTAAACTATTTTAAAGGCGCAATAATATCGCCAAAATAATGCATTCCCAAGGCAGTCTGACATAAACACAAATTCAACATGACATTAAATGCAAAATATGGTCATGTAACGTTGCAATGATTATGATAGCAGCGAAACCATGTAAAAAATAAAATAAAATAAAAATCTTAAAAAAATCTACCACCAGATGGAGCCAAAGAGCCGAGAATATTGACTCCAATATTACTAATATACTAATCTCTCTCTCTGTACTCTTTATTACAAATGAGTGATTAGCTAAACTAAACTTGTCAATCAATAAATCTCAATGAATTATCTATAAATATGTATGCTTATAATTCAACCTCTGTGCATTGCTAGTACATATAACCACTGAAAATAGGCCAAAGTTGTCAACAACACCTCGTCATACTGGTAACGTTATTAAAGACATTTATATAGAACATAAATATTGCAGCCATGCAATGGACACTGGATATGTTTAGATCCACTGTATCTGTAAGATGGGAATTTGTTGACGAGACATTAGGCAAGCCAAAAAAACATATGCAGTCGGCAGTGCAGAGATGGAAATTTCCAACACCACAAAAAAACGCCTCATCTCTCATGCCACTCATTCGTCGAAAGCCACGCTCGTCGAAACAAACCCACGCAGGCGGAGCTTCTGATTGGCTGGAAGGGAGGTGTGTCATCGGTGTGACGCAGGTTTGCCCGCTCTATGAATAGAAAAACGTGGTTCACGCCGCACAGAGCGGGCGAGGCTGTCTAATCGGATCCCGGAAGATTGTTAAATTTTGGGGACGGTTTTGAGATTTCACCCAAAGCGTGTGGCTTTGAGCTCTACCTTCCTTTCACAAACTCATGAATATTAATTAAGCGGCAGACTTAAAGAAAAACCTCGTGGCAGTTCTTTGAGATTCAACAGCCAGTCTTGATCTAAGTCATCGGGCGACAGACTTCGTTAGAGGCCACCTTCCGCTGCGTTTTTGTCTTTTATTTCAAAACTCTCCGGTTGAGTCAGCATGGCGTTGAGAGGACCACTGTCTAGATTATTGAAATCCTCGTTGACTTCTTGCCAGAAGAGCCGATCGCAATCTGTTGCTATTTTGGGAGCTCCGTTTTCCAAAGGACAGGTAAGAAATATAGATTTATTTAATTAAAACTCACTGATGTATAGCATAGTGATGTGACGATATTTTTACGATTTTCACTCAGAAAAGGAGAGGGGTGGAGCATGGACCCAAAGCCATCCGGGATGCGGGTTTGGTGGAAAGACTTTCAAATCTGGGTAACGTTACGTCAAGTATATATATGTAGTTGTAACTAACAATAGGCTATTATCATTTAGTGGTGTATCTATCTATCTATCTATCTATCTATGACTATGTGTGATAAACCTCTATATATGTGATAAATATGTGTGATAATATCCTGCTTACAAACAAGGCTATGCAGTGGGGGGGAAATGCGCAGTGGGGAACTTGACAGCAATCAGGCAGCGTTTAATTCAGGATTTTATTGGAACGCTTTTGCGTTTCACGCGCTCACTGTCTTTTTTTCCATAAAAACTTTCGCTTTCAACTGCAGCGTGTCTTTCAACTGTTTGAAGTTTCTTTCCCTTGCCTGCATCTTGCGTTCTTTCACTTGCCTGCATCTTGCGTTCTGTGAATGACCCCTTAACAAAAGAGATTTACTACAGAGATACAGCAATGAGAAGTGAAACAACGTTCTAGAACTCCTCAGAAAGAGACGGTGCAGATATGTAATGTTAGGTGAGACAACAGGAAGAGATTAGAGAGGGGCTTAAAAGTTTAATGGCCTTATTAGTGAGGTTTCAGATGAGCTGACTCGGGCTGCAGACTCATGTAAAAAAGATGAGGGCCTGAATGCAGTTTTTTCGGAGCGTGCTATTTTGGGTCGCTCCAGCTAGTCAGAAATGAACCCGGTGAGGTCATGGGATTTCTGCCTGGATTAACCGCTGCCAGTAAATGTGAAAGAAGTTCCCGCCAGGACCCTGGAACAAAGGCCCTGGGACGGCTGGCTTCAAATTACTGGAGAACATTCGTGGTTTTTAATTACAAGTTTACATACTTAATTATTCCCTGTGACCTAAATAAACAGTGAATGTGTCATTCATTATTCTCCCTGGAAAGAATGAGGTGGAAAGGAAAAACTTACTGTCTACAATAGTCACGACAACAATACCACTCAAATTTCACGATTTTTGACATTTCGATATACCTAAGCAAAAACTAAAACTACTTTTTTTAAAATATTTAAGGCAAGCACTTAAGAGCAGTTAAATAAAATACAAGAAGCAGAACACAAAACAGTGCTTATTTCTTTCAGTTATAACTAAGCATTCATGCATTAAAGGCCATGTATGCGAAATATTCTATAAACGACTACTGTAGTTTTTCCTGAATAATATTGTTATTATTATTATACATAACCTACCGTGTTTGTATTGATACACGAAAAAGATGAGCATCCGCCACGTCACTGCGCGCGCATTCACCACTACTGGTACTGTAGAGAGAGTTATCGTTACGTCTTTTTAATTTTAGTATGGACTTGCTACCAGAGTATTACTTTTGACATGCCTAACAGCTACTGTTATTACAAATAGTAATAATAAAATAATTAAACAATAGAAAAGAAGGCGTAATTCATCTTTAAAGCCAAATGCTCCAGAGTCATGACATTCCAGAGTTACTGGTGGGAATGTGCAAGTCACTTCGCCAGTCTCGCCTGCAGTCAGCCAGCTGTTAATCACATAAACATCGCGCCGAGCGCAGGCTTACATAACTCCATGTTCTCCGTGTAATGCGATAGTTCCTGCTATCTTAAGCCTGAGATTTTTTCCGTCGGCGGTTATGAACAAATGACACAACCTCGAAGACCCCGTTTCACCTTAGCCGTTAGATTTATTTATTCGAATTTAATTAAAAAAAATGTTTTTGTCTCATAAGCTCTTCTACTGATTTATTTATCTTAGACAATTTATTGGGATTGTTCTCAGGACACTTTTGGACGTTGGATTGCTTGAGGGAAAAAACCTTTATCAGAATATATATATACACACACACACACCTAATGATGCAATGATGATTTACTTTAACATCACTTTAGCAGGCGCTTGCATCACGTGTTTGGAGTTGTTAAAATAACCATAGCACTGTATATGGCAAGCATTCTTGACTAAACTATATCAGAGCTTACCCTTATCCAATGCAACAAATATAGATGTCTTGCTCTCTTTACAACTGTTGGTTGTAAATGTCTTGAATATGGCAAGGTGTCAGATTATTACACAAAAAAGAGCTGTAATTGAATGTGCTCCCTCTCAAAATCCAAAGAATTGGTTGAGCAAAACTGCACATGAACCTTAAGTCTTCAAATGCAGTTAAGTCAATACAAACTTAACCCTTACCTCTGTCCTAGCTTATGAAGACCATCCCTCGTGCTTCTATCATGGTCAACTCCTTAATTCCCTCTTGTCTTCAATTAAAAAACATCTAGTATTTAAAAAAAAAAACTTATTTAACTTTAACTGGGCCACAGTGTTCACGTCTATTCCTGTTAAGAGGCCACTTGATGGTATGCTAGTCCATCATTGGTCATTTTAAAATCTGATGAGTAATTCAACACTGGCATGAAGTCACCGCGGCTGGTCTGGTTCTATCATCCTGGGCCCCATCAGCTGTTTAGACCTTCATCAGTGTCCACCTATGGGGGTTCCTACCTACATTTCTATATGACACTACATGGTCAGATTCATGCTGGGATTCAGTGACAGAACTTTGACCTGTCAATCAAGCAGTCTTAGAAAGAAGCATGAGTTTGGTCAGAGTAGACTGAAAGTATGGAAGCTTTAACTCCAATGTTTATTGTAATGGTCATGTGAAGAAAACCTTGACTTGTCATTAGTTTATTTATATGTCCTGTTTTGTTGTAGACTACGCTGTGCACGATTTTGGAGACCTGACCTTCAAGCATCTGGAAAAAGATGAGAACTTCATGCACGTGCCGTTCCCACGCACAGTTGGACGTGCCAATCAGCTGCTGTCGGGAGCTGTGAGTGGTGCGGTGGGGGCGGGACACACCTGCATTATGCTGGGGGGAGATCATAGGTACACAATTTTTTTCTTTATCTAAAGTCTTTTTTGGGAGGGGGCTAAAATACACATTTATCTACAAAGCCATTTATCTTGGTATATAGTTATGATTGCTTATAATTAGTTACTTTTTCCACTAGTCTTTCCATTTGTCACAAGCACAAATTAATTTTGTAGCGCTCTGGCTAAACTGAGACTAGCTTTATCACTTTATTTCTGAAAGGTCAAGGTTTGTCTTTTAGACTCAAGAAGCTATTTGTATTTCCAGCTCGACCCAACAAAAAAAATTCCAATCAAAACTGGTCTGACAAATGAAAAATGTCAATGTAATCTAAAACTGTGTTGAATTTGTTCAATTTATTAAAGGCCAAAATCATCAAACATTAACATTTGTAATGCTTTCTTCCCTGCAGCTTGGCGATTGGTTCAGTAGAAGGTCACGCTCAGCAGTGCCCTGACCTGTGTTTGATATGGGTGGACGCTCACGCAGATATCAACACCCCTCTGACGTCACCTTCTGGAAACCTCCACGGCCAGTCTGTAGCATTCTTACTCAAGGACCTGCAGAACAAGGTGATTAGCATTCATGCACAGAATTACGTCAACAGTTAAAAGAAATATTGATATCATAGAATTTCTGGCATGATTCCTTTCTCAAAGGAGGCAATGCTTGTACAGGAATTATCCACTTAGAAGTAATTTGGCTCAAGAAAACCATCTAGAACGTCTAAATCCATTATCTTCTGCTTTCTTACCTGCAGATGCCAGAAGTTCCTGGATTTTCCTGGATGAAGCCCTTCCTGTCTGCCAGAGATCTGGTCTACATCGGCCTCAGAGATGTGGATCCAGGCGAGCAGTAAGCACACTTTATTCTGTCATCCAGGATTTGGCACCTGTTGCCTGTTCTCTAAAGCCTATGCTACTAAATCACCAATTGTGACAATCCATAGGCTATTTATACAAGTGACATTAACTCTAACCACTAAGAGGGCACAATATCAAATGTTTATGATGAAGTCAACATGAGACCGTGACTAAATCAGACACAATTCAGTGGTGAATCCACTGTAGTGCATGAACTGTGTGTGTACTGCATTTATAAAGAGAAAGAAAACCGAATCACTCCTTTTATTTTACTAACCAATTTGATTTTATTGCTCTCTCTTAGTATAATCCTGAAGAACCTGGGAATCCAATATTTCTCCATGCGGGATATTGACCGAATGGGCATTCAGAGGGTAATGGAGGTCACTTTGGATCACCTCTTGGCAAGGTATTGTGATATTACGAAAAACATACATGCTTATTTAACTAGTAGTGGTGCTTCTGTAAATTACCAGCAGCAAATTGCATGTTGCTGTTTATTCTCCATGTTGTCCTCCTGTGTGCTATTGAACCCTGTAAATGGGGGCAAAGTAGTTTTCTGGGGTAATACAAGCTTGCAAATGGCCTTTTTAACCTGATTTGCATGTTTAATGTCAACTTTAAATGAAATTTAGCACTTTATCTCAGTTTAGTCTGTGTACACTACATCACAATCAAACAACCTATGGTGATTTATCACTGTTATTTGTTTTATATCAGGAAACAAAGACCAATCCATCTCAGCTTTGACATCGATGCATTTGACCCGTCCCTGGCTCCCGCCACTGGAACTCCCGTTAATGGAGGATTGACCTATAGAGAGGGCATCTACGTAACAGAGGAGATCCATAACACCGGTACAGATCTACCATTCACATAACGGATGACTTTGAAATCCAATAAATCCTTTGATGCTAATATTTTGTTTCATACTACACAGGTTTACTCTCTGTGATGGATGTGGTTGAAGTGAACCCCACACTAGGAGCGACACCTGAAGCCGTGGAGGCCACAACTAGCCTAGCCGTTGATGTCATCGCATCTGCTCTCGGTCAGACACGTGAAGGTGCACACGTCGCCTTCCCAAAGATTCCAGAACCAAAAGAGGACACCGAGCTGCGGCTTTAGAGTACAAGATATTCATCGAGGACTTTGACGAACCAACCACTTTGCATTCCAGTCTAAAAGAACAACACTGAAGGGTTTGCAGAGACTGAGCACCAGACTAAAGATTTAATTTAACTGTAGTCTTGGTCAAAAAATTGTCACCTCACTGGTGAAGTGCTGCTATAAGCACATGAGTGAGATTGATTTTATTATACCTACCACTAATTTTGCTTTGGCTAAAAAAGAGCTGGGATCTGGATTCTCTGTTTGAGGACTAATCTAGCAGAAATATTAATATTTATAACTTTTTAGTCAGAAGTTATGGGATTAATGGGTAACCCTCATCATGCTCTGGGACTTACTGCAAGAAAAAGTAATCTAAAAGCAAATGTGCGTAACATATTTATGCAAGCTGAGGTGACTCTACTATGGTGGACTGATTGATTTTCCTATAATTTGAAACATGTTTGCACTTTTGGACCAGAACTGGTTTTATTGTATTTCTATGTATGTGTTTGTTTCTGTATAGTAGGACTGCTTTTAATGGCTAATTTAATCCTACAGTTTTGGTTAGGTTGAAACGGAGTGATCTTTTTTTAAGTAGCGCATTTTAAGTTAGTTATTTTCATATCTATTTAAATAAACCTTTGAAGAATCATGTATGAATGCATTTTGTACACCTTCAGATCTGAATTGATCACCAGTACCAGTATCTTCATAGAGAAGGGTAGTTTGATTTGTCACATTTTCCTGTTTCAGTAAAAATGTTTTGTTTCAATAAACAAATGACTGGAGACAGACTGTGACTCCTCTGTGACTCATTAGATTGACTGATGAACACATCAAATGAAAATATGATATTTAATTGTAATCCAGATCAGAACAAACACACATGCACTTGACAGAAACAATCTAATATTTATATGAAAATAAAAAAGATTCAATAACTCACAAGCATGGAACACGTTTCACAGACATCTGATGAACAATATCAAAAGTAGCAGTCAGTATGTGGTGTGTCCTCCAGCTGTTTTATGTACAGTGGAGATCAAAATTAAAGAATTTATGAAGACTTAGAAATAATATAATCTTCATGGTTCAACATTTTAATTGTGGCTATACCATGCGAGCAGAACAGTGTTTTACAAAATAACCAAGGCATTTCAACAAAACCCCTACACCACTGAGAACAGTAACCACTAGCATGAAGAGCGATTTCAACTAATTTCTGAAGGTTACAGCATTCAAAAAAATTAGGAAGTGTAGAGGCCCTTGCGTTGAATGACTGCAGCAGGACATCGCTAGTTTCTCACACTGCTGGTGTGATTTTGGTCCGGTCTTCTAATCTCAAGAGCTCGGGACTGTAGTGGGTTTCTTAGCCATAACTTTGTCACCAAGGATTTTCCAGAGATTTTCAGTTGGGTTTGGATCAGGACTCTGGGCTGCCATTTCATTATTTCAATGTTTTCAGCTTCAAAGAACTGCTTTATCGGTTTTGCTGTGTGACGGTGCAATGTCCTGCATGAACGCAGGGAAGGAACTGGACGTTGCCACAGGGGGGTTCTGATAAACATTTGCATTCTCTCTGCCCAAATCCCGCTGCAGAAAACATCCCACAAACCATGGCCCTTCCTCCACCTTTCACTGACTTCTTTACACACTTTGGGTTCAGACTTTCCCCAGTTTGACACCGCACATAATGTTTCCAATCTGACCCAAATAAATTAAACCGGTTTCATCACTGAAGTGAACTTTGGACCAGTTCTCCTCTGTCCACACAGCATGCTCCTCAGCAAAGGTTAGTCTAGCCTTTTGATTCTTTCTGCTGAAGAAAGGTTTGGTCACTGCAGAGTGGGCTTTCAGTCCAAATTCTCTTGAGACACTGTATGCCGAGACAGAACCTTACCCTGTTCAGCGCTGAACTGGTGAGCAATTCCAGCTTCAGTGTTGAACTGATTCCCCGTGGAGATTATCCGCATTATCCTGTCCTCTCGTGCATTTGTCTTTTGTGGATGACCTGCCTTTTTGGGGAACTTAAATGAGTTAGTGACATTATAAAGATACAATATTCGAGAAATCACAGATTTGGAATGACCAGCTTTTTTTGCTATGGCTGCTATTGGCCTTCATCTGGACAACCTGCTACAGAAGTGTTTAAGTCACTTTAGAATGGCTCACCATCTTGCAAAATCAATAAAAACTGGAAAGTTAGGCTGCCAGTTAAACCGGGTTTGTCAGATAATTAAGGAAACTTGCACAATGTGCCAGATTAACACCAAAAACTGGAAGGTCTCTGAAAGTGTTCTCGAAATTTGATGCGTGTTCTTTTTTCAAATATCTCAAATAAGGTTTCTATACTGTGCTTCAGAATATATTTTACTCTTGTTAGGATAACCTCTAATAAAACTAAACAGTGACCTTGTAATTTAGGAAATTGTAGGTTGTTCTCTAATTCTTATTCTCCACTGTACTACAGAGCATCTCATTTTAATGGACTGAAAAGGATTTGCCCGTTCTTGCAGAGATGTTACTTCACTCTTTCACCAATGCACTTAAGTTCTCGAACATGTGGTCTGGCATTACAAGGACAATCAGCTGTCCTTCCTGTCTCCCAGTAGCACTGTAGACCTCTTACACTACAGATATTGCAGTTTGCAGTCCTCATGACTCCCTGCAGCAGGACAATGACATGTTCATAGAGGTGATCAGGAACCCTGAACAAGTCAGTAGAATAGTCTCTTTAATGTCCTAAGTTATTGGAACTGTCAACTGTGGCATTAATTTTATTCTGCCTGTAAACTGCTAAGTGTCTTAAAGACTGTTCCACAGGTGCAAGTGCAATAATTGTTTATGGTTTATCAAAAATTAATTCCTGGCCCCTCAATACCCTAGGCCTGTAACAATGTTCCACCATTAATCCCTGCAGACAGGTTTAAGGAACATAATAAAATGAAAGAAATTCAGTTTCTCCATTATATATCAGTTTAGAATAACAACTTATGTTCGGTTATTTTTCGGTGGATGCTAAAAAATGTAAAATACTAAATCTGTAAGTTTGATTAACAGTTTTTAATCAGCTAGGCCAAGTAATCATTCATTAATATTTAATAAAAAGTATTTACATTAAAATACCTTATAATCGTACTCTAAACGTTTTTATGTTTCGCAATTTTCACATTTAATTTATCATTTAATTTCGCAATTTGATGACAAAATGAGCATTTAGATTAGAGATTAATCTTAATTTAATACTCACTGCATTGGAAGGTTATTCAGACACCTATAAGACAATGTGGACACTTTAGTTTGAGACACACCTAGGTTTACTAATTTGATCAGTAAACTAATTTATTACTATTACTAAAGTTGAATTGCTCAAATCATTTAACTTAAGGATTAGTAACAGCAATGCTCACTTGTAATTTATTAGTAAGTGACACTAATAAATAATACAAAATAAATGAATAACTCAATCAACAACTGATGCTACACCCCACATATAATCCCATCATGACTGCATAGCGTCAGGAGAATGTGATGGGGATTATAAACAATGTTTAGCAGGTGAATAACCTGCTCACACCTCAGATCAATCACAAACACACAACTGTGTATGACTGCTCTCCACTGACACTTCTGCTGTTTTGCCCTAACATGACTAGAAATGCCATCAGTCAGCTGGCAAAAAGTGTCAAGGTGACCTGACAGCCCTGAACACTGGTGTTTCCACTATAGCAGGTGTTGGTGTCACTTTATTCTCAGTCATGCTTACAGTAATCTCTACCCCCGTATCTGAAAGGCTAAACACACCCCTTTCTCTTCCAACCAGGGCTTGTGAAGCAAGTGACGTGCATGTTTATAGCTGTCATTCTCTCGGCCTGGAGTACACTCAGCTATGTTTTGACTGATTGGAGGACAAGCGAAAGGAAAACACACCCATTTTCTAGAACAAACCCCAAGAGCTGTTACCTTTAATGCCACATAAACACTTGTCACAAAAAAGTATATTACACAATGTAATTCTATCAAGATCATTTTGTTCAAAGTTTGGTATTACTTAAAGGAAAAGTTCACTCAGAAATGAAAAATCTGTCACGATTTACTCATTTACTCGCCCTCATGTCATTCCCAGCCAGTGAGAAAAGAAGACATTTTGAAGAATGAAAGTCAGCAGGGTCCAGTGCTGTTTTGGACCCCATTGACTCTCACATGCATGAACAATGAAAGGTTTGGAACGGCATTAGTGTGAGTAAAAGAATCCTTTCGCTGGATTCTTCCGTTTCCACTGACCATCCGTACTACCACTAGATATGGCACCTTGTTCAAGACAGCTCAAAATGGGGTAAACCCATTACACCATTTTGTACAGGTCCTTATCCTCCAGCAGTCTGACTGTGACTTGGTCACCATCTTATTTTCACCCTGAGAGCAGTACTTACGCTAATACAGTTTAGCGCTTAAAATAACCACCCATTCACTTCCATGTGACAGTCACAAAAGCATCCAGCACACAGTCAGTGGGCCAGACACCCGTGATCATCAGAAATAAGAAAAGGGAAAGGTGAAGTCTTATACAGTCTTGTGTGTCTCATTGATGTTTGCGAAAGAACTTCAAGTAAACCACCCCTGCCAAGATGGCCAGCTCCATGATGATAATGACTGATAGTAGCAGTTTGTTTGTCACCAGTCTGTAATGACAGGAAAGAGGGATGTTTGACACAGTATATCCTCAGAGATTTGGAAACAATTCTAGTGACGTAAAATGTTTCGTAATAGTGTAAGTTTCACCGTCTGGACATTGCGCGCAGGATTTTCCTGCTGCGGCTCAGGTTCTCGCCAGTGTGAACCAACTGATGATGGAGTAAGAGAAGAGACATTGTGGAGGATAAGAGCAGAGAAAGAGAAAATGTGAATTTATTGTAGACATTTTGCTTGTGCAGTTTATGATCTGCTTGTTCAACAACGGTAACAATGGTCTAGATATCTCTCTCTTACTCTGTCTCTGGTGTGGTCCAGTTGTTCTCTCTGTTCTCCGAGCTCCTCGATGATGTCTGTGCCAATCTGGTCGGTCTCTGCCGCAATTTGTTGACTTCGCTCAATACTCTTTGACGCATTATTTAGAGACTCTGTCCCCTGGATAAGCAAAGCACGCTGAGACTGTAGATGAGTCTGCAAAAACAAACAAAAATTCAAAAATGAGTCACTGTTTAAATAAGACCTGCAGCATACTCGGTTATAAAACCAGTGTAAACCATATTCACTCATAATTACTGACATGAAATGCAGACATTACTTCAACAGAGCACAATTTTCAGTTTTTTTGTTCAAGTTTTGTATCGAATGGTGAGTGAAATTCATAATCATAACGGTCAAAAAATGTAGTCTGCAGGCAATGGAGTGAAAATATGTTATGAAGCATTGGCATTTATCATGGAAAGAACCAGCGCTTCACTACCAGGTGCATTTAATCTTTTCCAGCTTCAGAAAATACAAAGTACCTACAAGCCATTGATAAACACCTGGACGTTTGGTGGACTTTCATAAAATAAGATCTTTAATTTAGCTAATAATGAAGAGAAGGCTAGTACATCTAACTGACTAGAAGAAAACCAAGTCCAAACTTTGGGAATTCTAAAGATTGCGGTCAAAGCAACCTTGACTTGACTAAATATTTTGAAAATAGTCTTAAAATGGTTATTCAAATAGTTTTGAAGCATTGTAAGTAAACATTTTAAGATAGACCTACAATAAAAACAATATATTGATAGATTACAGTAGTTTTAATATAATACATTTATACAGGCATGTGTCTGCATGTTTTTTATTTTTGCAAAATCCCATCAATCTACAAATATGTCTGTGTAGATAGATTAGATAGATAGACATTTTAAATTATAATAGACTTATATGGTGTAATTAAGAACATTATATAATATAATAGTTATATAATGTATCCTTGTTCTTGGTTCATTTACTTTATTCACAATGCATCATGGGATTAAACTTTGTACTGTTGTTTGATTTTCAAATAAATGTTTTGGCTAGAATACAAATTATGTAATGCTGTCATTTATCTCAGTGCTGATTGGTGCGGTTCAAAACTTGTCTTGTCTAGAATGTCTTCCTGAAGAAAGACGACATAAAAAATGTATGGGAAAAACATGTACAGAATTTCAGGCTGATGAAAAAGTGAGCAGTAGCTGTCTGACTATTGCTCTTTTGACTGCCATTGAATCAAGTGATCACACACACACACACACACACACACACACACACACACACACACACACACACACACACACACACACACACACACACACACACACACACACACACACACACACACACACACACACACACACACACACACACTCAAAAGGAAGCATATTGTCTTCTTTCAGGTCTTTCTGATGACCTTCACTTCCTCAGTTTCAAAGAGTTGAGAAACAGGACTCTTGGGACATAATGCATGACCTTGCTCAAGGCAACCTTGTGCGTATGCAACAGAGAGAGAGAAATAAATCACTCTTTTCCAGTGCGACAGGCATCTTTGTTTGTAGAGTGGTGTTTTGTGTGTTTATGGCAAACCGGGTGGATCTGTTTTAGATCCTAGGTAACCAGTTGTATTTTTTAGAATTACATAACACTGATACTAACTTTTGATCAATATACACACAACTGTGAAATATTATCCTTATATTGTATTCATTATAAGCATAAGTTGTCATCTTTGAAGTGCTTAATTCAATGTATGAAACAATACACTACCAGTCAAAAGTTTTTGAACAGTGAGATTTGTTACGTTTTTTAAAGAATTCTATTCTGTACACCAAGCCTGCATTTATTTGATCCAAAATACAGCAAAATCAGTAATATTGTGAAATATTTTTACCATTTAAAATATCTGCTTTCTATTAGAATATATTTTAAAATGTAATTTATTTTGGTGATCAAAGCTGAATTTTCAGCATCATTACTCCAGTCTTTAGTGTCACATGATCCTTCAGAAATCATTCTTATATGCTGATTAGCTGTTCAAGAAACATTATTATTATTATCTATATTTAAAACAGTTGAGTACATTTTTTCAGGATTCTTTGATGAATAGAAAGATCCAAACATCAGCATTTATCTGAAATAAAAAGCTTTTGTAACATTATACACTATCCCATTCAAAAGCTTTGATATGAAAAAAAATAACGGGGGGGGGGGTATATTAATTAAATACTTTTATTTAGCAAGGATGCTTTAAAATTGATAAAAATGTATGATAATGACATTTATAATGTTACAAAAGATTCCCATTTCAGATAAATGCTTTCTATCCATCGAAGAAACAGCTGTTTTCAACATAATAAATGTTTTTGAGCAGCAAATCAGAATATTAGAATGCTTTCTGGAAGGATCACGTGACTGGAGTAATGATGCTAAAAATTCAGCTTTGAAATCACAGGAATAAATTACATTTTCAAATATATTCAAATAGAAAACAGTTATTTTAAATAGTAAAAATATTTCAAAATTTTACTGTTTTTGCTGCACTTTGGATCAAATAAATACACGCTTGGTGAGCAAAAGAGACTTCTTTAAAAAAACATAAAAAATCTTACTGTTCAAAAGCTTTTGACTGGTAGTGTATATATTGTGAAAAGCGTTATATAAACAAACTTAAATTGAATTTAATAATAAATAGATTGACAGTTATTTTGAATGCATATTTATGACTCACCTCAATCAAACAATACAAAAAATCTACACTCAATGTCTGATTTCAGATTACAGCCCCTCAAGGTGTGGCACCCCGTTATTAAACAGAGATTGGAACGTTAGCAGCCAGAATCACTCACAACTTGCTTCATAAGAGCATTACCTGTAGCCTGAGGTGAGCAGGCTGTTACTGTGAATCACGTAACGTGTGGAATGCAAGCAACTTTAAGGTGTGTCATTAAAAAACACACAGGGAACATAAAGACCTGAAGAGCTCAACACATCTACGTACTTCCTGTAGGAATACCCATTTGTGGTGGTGCAAAAGAGGGGTTGGTTTGTAGCCAGTTCTAGCTGGTTGAGAACTAGATCCTACTTGAAAGATGTTGAAAATATCTAGAAATCATCATTGTGCAGTTGAGCAAGTCATGACAAAGAAAGCGTAAATTTGGCTTGAAATCAAACACAACAGCCGCTTTAAGTACAAAGCAGCAAGAAAGAAGACATAAGTGTTCTGTGTAAATCAAATCAAAGATTGTAAAATTTGTCTATCCTCAGTTCCTCATTATAAAAATGAGTTTTCTGCTGTTTTTAAATGGTCAGTACAGCCAAAACAGAAATCTGTCATCATTTGCTTAGCCTCAATGTATGACCTTTCTTCCACCATGAAACATTTTGTGTTCCAGAGTAAACAGAATGTCATCACCGTCTAACCATAACATTTTTAAATGAACCCGGGTGTGTGTAATTCATGACATCATTTTCATTATTGACTAGATAGATGGATAGACTACTACTTCTTTTAGTGAAGGTCTGGTAAATCTCAACTCACACTCTGGTCATTCTGAGCAGCATAAACCCCTTGTCGGTCATCTCCAATGTGACTAGAAAACCCTGGTGTTGCTGAGAGGCGTATTTCTCTCTGCAGTTTGGCCAGATCTCGCCGGTACAGTCGAATCTTTGTTGACATGGGGGTTCTGAAGGATGATGGAACACCGAACAGCTCCTGTTCCATGCCCTGAAGCTGGGAGAGACTTCACATATTCACTGATAAACTCGGAAGAGGCGGTCAGTCGGTGCTCACGTTACTGTGTATTTACATACACTACTGTTCAGAAGTCTGGGGTCAAAACGTTTTTTATGTTTTTGAAAGAAGTCTGTTATGTTCACCCAAGTCAGCATTTATTTGATGAAAAATACAAAAATAAAAATAAATTCTTTATAACAATATAAATGTCTCTATTGTACATTCGTAATACATTTAAATCATCCTTGCTGTATAAAAGCATTATTTTTTTTTTATCTCACTGACCCCAGATATTTGATCAGAATAGTGCAAGAAAGAATAATATGAATGCGCTAATGTCCTGTGTAATTGTTTTGTAGAGTTGCATACACTTACATTTCACATTTATCTAACAGTAATGTCATAAAATACAACAATAGGAACTTGTACAGACAATGTGATTGATTCAAAATACTTAACACTGACTGGTTTGTATGTCCTAACAAGGCTCTGTCACTGGTTGTCTGAAGCGCTACTGCCACCTGGTGTCTAAAATTCAATAGTCTATAACTCAAATGAAACAAACTGAATGCAAATCATTCACAACCTCCACATTTTAGGCTCCTCTCTGGTTGAATGAGCGGTCAACCTAAACCAAATCTGCTGAGACATCTAGATCCTCATCTATATTTCTAATAAACTTGGCATGGTAAACTACACACAGTTGGCTTTGTGATCTTAAGTTTCCTCATTTGATTGTCGCATTGGATAAAAGCGTCTGCAAATGTAATGCAAATGTCATCAAACTTGTCACTATTTAAAAAATTTTTTTTATACAACAGTATTGTGCCAATGCCAAAATATTTTAATGACAGAATATTATGAAAGTTTCCCATTGTTAACTATTGCTTAAAGCTAATGACAGCTGGCAAATCAAATGTCATTTAATATATATATATATATACACACACACCGTCAGAATTGTTGGTACCCTTGGTAAATATGATCAAAGAAGGCTGTGGAAATAAATCTGCATTGTTAATCCTTTTGATCTATTATTTTTTTTTATTCACAAAAATGTAACCTTTGATTGAAGAATTTAAAATGGGGGGGGGGGGTATTATTATGAAATAAATGTTTTTCTCTAATACACATTGGATGTGATTAATGGTACTCTTTTATTCAATACTTTTTGAAACCTCCATTTGCCAAAATAGTATAGGAGTTTTCTCCTATAATGCCTGATGAGGTTAGAGAACACCTGACGAGAGATCAGAGACCATTCCTTCATCCAGAATCTCTCCAGATCCTTTAGATTCCCAGCTCCATGTTGGTGCTTCTTCTCTTCAGTTCACCCACTCATTTTCTACAGGGATCAGGTCAAAGGACTGGAATGGCCATAGCAGAAGCTTGGTTTTGTGCTCAGTGACCCATTTTTGTGTTGTTTTTGAGGCTTATGTTTGGATTATTGTCCGGTTGGAAGATCCAAACATGGCCCATTATAAGATTCGAACAGAGTCAGTCACTTATAGATTTTTTATCTTTTGGTATTTGATAGAATCCATGATGCCATGTGTCTAAACAAGATGTCCAGGACCTCCTGCAGAAAAATAGGTCCACAACATAAAAAATACAGCAGCATATTTCATTGTACACATGGGATACTTTTTATCCCTGTGTTCACCAAATCCATCTTGAGTGTTTTCTGATAAAAAAGCTATTTTTTTTAGCTTCATCTGACCATAGAAGCCAGTCCCATTTGAAGTTCCGGTTGTGTCTGACAACTGAATATGCTTTTAGATGAGTGAGAATTTTTCTTGAAACCCTCCCAAACAACATGTGGTCATGTAGGTGCTGTTTGACAATTTTCTAAAGGTTTTCTGACCCGGAGAGGTCCAGCTGTGGTCCTTGGAGTCTTTAGCCACTCAAACTCTCCTCCTCACCGTGCATTAGGACGATATAGACACACGTCCTCTTCCAGACAGATTCGTAACATTTTATGTTGATTGGAAATTTTGAATTATTGCCCTGATAGTGGAAATGGGAATTTTCACTGCTCTAGCTCTTTTCTTAAAGCCACTTCACTAATTTGTGAAGCTCAATCAGAAACACGTCTGCACATCAGAAATATATTCTTTGGTTTTTCTCATTGTGATGGATGATTAAGGGAATTTGGGCTTTGTTTTCCCTCCTATTTATATTTCTGTGAAACAGGAAGACATGGCTGGATAATTTCATGTTCATAATCATGCTGGTGTGCTCAAAATTGTGAATATGAATGGGAATATATTTCAGATATATTTTACTCATAAGAATTTCTAGAGGTACCAATAATTGTGAATAATAAACATTTATTTCATAATGATATTTCCTCATTTTAAATTCTTATTCTTCAATAAAAGCTTATATTGTTGTGATTTTTTAAAATAAAAGATCAAAAGGATTAACAATGCACATTTACTTTCTCAGCCTTCTTTGATCATATTTATCGAGAGAGAGAGAGAGAGAGAGAGAGAGAGAGAGAGAGAGAGAGAGAGAGAGAGAGAGAGAGAGAGAGAGATTGCACTGCCAAATAACAATTCCTAGACAATTATTTATATAGGTTATACAAGTTTACAAATTACTAAAAATTTTCACTTTACTTTTCTAAGCCTAATAATCATAATTTTAAGATTGTGTCCAAACTTTCAACTAGTAGTGTCAATCTAGACCGACAACTAACTTACCATTTCTTCTGCCTCTGAAACCGCTCATCAAAGTCCCTGATAATCCTCTTCCTTTCCTCTGGACAAAAAAACAATATCTCATTAATGTGTTAATATTTACTATATATCACTAATACCATAATAACACAGTGCAGCTTGCACTTGAGACAGACATTGGTTCATAAGGTTGAAACTGTAGCCTTTTAAGGCGGCATAATAATAATAATAATAATGAGTAAAAGGCTATTTTTGATTGAATAGTTTGAAAAGAAAAAACTTGTGCTTAAAAAAATATATCAAAGACGTGTTTCTGTCCTACACTCTTATATGCACTCAACGGTCTGAAATGAATACTCTCTGAGTCCACAAGGCGAACAATATAAACATCTGAAACGTCAAATCCTGCTGTCATGGTTGAGTTATAGATATAGAGAGTTTGTTTACCTCCCTGGCACCTCTGCGCTCGTTCAGGCATCAACTTCACTTCGTCATATAGAGATATGTACATCTCATGCAGCTTTTCAAACTCCTCAGAAGACATATTGGAGCGATTATATCGAAGCCTGAAGCAAAGAAACTGTAGTTCTCGAAGTCAACGAGAAGATAGTAAAATAAAAGCAATTTGACGTTTGTTGTCGTCTGTAAATAGTGAGAATAATCGGCTTTTCAAGCAATAACCAGACCCTCGGGACAGCAGCAGACGCTTCCTTGTCAGACCTCGTGATCATAGGTGGTTTTGTTTTTGCCTGAAAACAAAAAGAGGGAAAAAGACCCAAGACGTTATTTAAAAAATATATAATCCCCTACAACGCAGTCATATAATACTATTTATGCGTATTACTTATATGAGGTATGCTTTAAGATACCTCATATTGCAAAATTTAACAAAGGTGTGGAACTGTTCAAGAGGGCAAACACATGGACAGCTTGCTTCGTAAATACATTGTGGGATCTGTAGTTTACATTTCCCAACAAACCCAAATAAGCAGGTTTTGGAAATATGATCGCCCAATCTACACTTCATCTGAGTGACAGAGGAAAACGCGATAATATTGCGTCAATATTCGTCTTCACGATTTTGGTTCCTGGAAAAAATATATATATTTAATTTAATTTTCAACACACTTTAATGCCTTTTTTATCTCTCTCTCTTACACACACACACGCGCGCGCGCGCGTAAAAATAATATTTAATAAATATTACAAAATTTAGTAGTAAACATAACTAAAATAATATTAAAAAATAAAATAAAAGTTCAACAAGAATGACATCCATGACATGAAGATCCATAACGTTGTAGTTGTCCAGACCTTGTGAACTACAATCCCATCATTCCCTGGGATCACAGCTGTAGATGTGAGTGGGAGGATGAACACATTTCACACTGACAGAGACAGACTGGAGTAGCAGGCAGTCTCATGATGCTTATGCTCGTGGTTATTGCTGCTAGTTTAGCGGTGGTCGCGCTGATTTTAAGGTTGTTTTCTCCTCAAATCGGGTAAGCAATTCTGTCTTTTTTGTCGAGAAAGATTTATGCTATTCAGCCTCATTCATTTAAAAAAGACTGCATGCGTACATCAGTCAGGCAAGATTCATACATTCACAAGAGCATAATGTGCAGGAATGAAAATATTACGATGTGAGGGACTAAGACAGAAATCCCAGTCTATGGATGTAAAGAAAGCAATTGCAGCCACTGAAGCGTACAGCCCAGAGCAGTATGAATTACATTAAAATCCGGTTAAATAGTCACAACTGTTAATCGAACTGAACACGACCTTTAAGTGACAGTTAACATATTATAAATTTAACACGATTTTATTTATCGAGTGTAAAATGCGCTCGCCACTATCTTGGTGAAGGTTGGTTGTCCCGTGGTGGACCCGCCTCCACTGGACATGAGCTGCTCTAGAAACCGACCAATAGAATGGCAGCCTGGGCGGTGTCGCCCCGCCCCTCTGCGTTACGGCTCCAGTGGTTTGGCGAAAGCTTTCTGCGTGGGATGGATCCCTTGACAGCTAGAAGTGTTGGCTGAATACATATAATCATTGTTTAGGACTGTCTGTTCTGAAAAATAATCAATAATACAATACAATAAATAAATCAAACTGAATACAAAAAATACTTTTTTCTATGATTATACTAGGATAATATAAATGTACTATATATACACAGAACACACATAGTACAGTTATTTATAGTACAGTATAGTACAGTTCTCAATATACATAGAAAGAGATAGAACATGGAATGACAGAACAGATTCCTGGATGAGCTGTTGGTTAGGTTCTCCTTCAGATATTTGAACCCTGACCGCCTCAACTGACCAATCAGACAGCCATGAATACATGTATTATGTTCACCTGTTTTCAGCCTTTTTATGATGCTCTTTATAATATATTGTAATGTTTGTGTAGAAAATATTCAGCAGGAGGAGCGTGTCGATCCACAGCACGGTTAGATGGAAAAGTTGCCTTGATCACCGGAGCAAACTCAGGAATCGGGAAGGAAACCGCTTTGGATTTGGCCTCTCGGGGTCTGTCTGACTCTTAGAAATGCCTAATGAAACCATTGAAATACACATTAACACTTCAGTTCTGTTTGCTGACAGGTGCACGTGTGATTCTGGCGTGTCGTGATGTGGAGAAGGGCGAAGAGGTGGCGACAGAGATCCGTGTACGAGTGGGTGGAGCTAAAGTGGAGGTGAGGGAGCTGGACCTGGCTGACACCTGCTCCATCCGAGCCTTCGCTCAGAGATTCCTGCGCGGTATTGCTTTATGATATCCAATGCACGCAACAACCAAGATACAAAAGTCTTAGATATTTGAGTTTACACCTTATGACTTTTGTTTCTTCATTCAGAGATTGATCACCTGCACATACTCGTCAATAATGCCGGTATCATGATGTGTCCTTATATGAAGACAGTCGATGGCTTTGAGATGCATATTGGGGTCAATCATTTGGGTAAGTGCAACTAATACTTATATTAATGCAAGTCAGCAAACTGGAACGTGAATTTTTTCACAAGCAGGTAGTGCTTTTCTTATTGTCAAAAACAAAAAAGCAAAGGCAGCACACCTGTCAGGAATGATTTCAGGATGCATTATGGTAAAATCTCTCAGTTAATTGGCACATTTTATGCATGGTATTAAGAAAATCAGGAGATATGACAAAAACTAAGTTTACATGTCTTCTGTAAATTATCTTTGTACTCATGTCTTCACTTAAAATAGATGTTATGCAGTGTTACTGCTCAAACATGAAATGAAATTGTTTTTGTTTATTGAAATAAAGATGAAATTACACTTGAGTGCACTTGGAGATTACTTGCGTTTTATGCATGGCATTAATATGTCAGGAGAAATAATAAGTTTAGAAGTTAAACAAGTTCCAGTGTTGTTAATGTTAACAAAAAAAAAAAAAAAAAAAATGATAATTTGTTTTGTTATATGAAAGAGCTGAAATAAAATAAAATAAAATATCAGATGAAAAACTTGTCTTGGAAACTAACTGAAATAAAACAAGTTTAAGATTAATTTCTGAAACCAAAGCTAAAATAAAATTAAAGCTAATTAGAAATATAAAACAAAAATAGTGCTGTCAAATGATTAATCGCGTCCAAAATAAGGTTTTGTTTACATAATGTGTATGTGCTGTGTATATATATTATAAATATATAAATACACACACAAGCATATATTTAAGAAAAATATGCTATGTTTATATATTAAATATTTATAAATTATATGAATATAAATATACATCTAAATATTTTCAAAATAAATGCTGTATGTGTGTGCATTTATATATACATAATAAATACACACACATGTATTATGTAAACAAAAACTTATTTTGGATGCAATTAATCGTTTGACAGCACTAAAATAAAACAAACTAAAAATGTACAAATACATTTTAGTTCAAAATATGAATAAATACTAATTTAGAGCATAAATATGCAAAAGTAAGTTTTGACAACTCAATTCTGCACCTCTTTTCATCCAGGCCACTTCCTGCTCACATGCCTCCTCATTGGCCTGCTAAAGCGTAGCGCTCCTTCACGAATCGTGGTCGTTTCTTCTCTGGCACATAACTTCGGCTGGATTCGATTCCATGACCTGCACAGTCAGGGCAGCTACAACAGTGGCCTTGCTTACTGCCAGAGCAAGCTGGCTAATGTGCTTTTCACACGCGAGCTAGCACGCAGGCTCCACGGTGAGTACTGCTGCACATCAAACAAGAATCTAAAAAGAAAAGTGGAATCCCGCCTTGCAGAAGATGTCAATTTGACTTGTATTTCATCAGGGTCAAACGTGACTGTGAACTCTGTGCACCCGGGAACGGTGAGGTCAGAGCTGGTGCGTCATTCTACTGCGATGTCGCTGCTGTTTGCAGTCTTCTCCATGTTCCTGAAGACCCCGAAGCAAGGAGCCCAGACGTCTGTCTACTGCGCCGTCGCTGAGGAGCTCCAGTCAATCTCAGGCAAACATTTCAGGTACAGCACACTTTAGAATGGGTTACAGTTTAAAGGGATAGTTTACCCAAAAATGAAAATTCTGTCATTAATTACTCACCCTCCTTTCGTTCCAACCCCCTAAGACCTTTGTTCATCTTCGGAACCCAAATTAATATATTCTATGATGAAATCAGAGAGCTTTCTGACCATCCATAGACAGCAACGCAACGGAAATGTTCCCAGCTCCAGAAACGTAGCAAGGAAATCGGTGAAATAGTCCATGTGACATCAGGGGTTAAAACTTAATTTTACGAACCTACCCTTTTTTTGTGCAAAAAAACCCTAAAATATTGACTTTATTTAACCATTCTACTCCTTATCCTGTTGTGTGCCGCCATTCTAGAGAGTATCATGACACATGCGTTGAACCAAAGACTATAGAATACCCAAGATGTGTCACTCATAGAGCTATACATATCTATGGTGTCACTTCACTTGTATCATTTTGAATGGGAAAAAATGCAACGCTCAATAGAGTGGGGGAACTATGACATCACTCTGTAGGCGGATCGGCTGTTAGCATGAAACTGGTTCCTCAACAAAAAGCCAATAGGATTTTTCCTTAGGCTTTTGGATTATCGCAAAAAATAAGCTCTGTGTTCAATCGTAGTTCATGAAACTTACACGTTTGGTCCATCAAGATATTATATATAACTTTATAACAATACATTTTGAAGCCTAAATAAAAGCGCCAGAACTGAAAAGCTAAACTTAGGCTATAAACGAACTACTGCACCACAGTCGCTCGCCTTCAACGTCACCAACACCGCGCTCCCGACAACTTTCTCAAACTTATTTTTAACTGTTCAGTGAAAAGGATTTACTCTGTATATAATTTTAATCCACGCTACATGAACCGTTTCATATAAACTGGAATAAATACAAAACTAGAGCCAAACTGAAATGAGACATTAGTAATAGTATAGTGAATAAATCAAATAATCTTAATTAAGGACATTTAAAGCACGTACTTATGTACCTTTCGAAATAATGTGCATTAAATGTAAATAAATCCTTGATTAATATGAATTAAAAACGTATCGCCACGTATTTAATCTTTTAAATAACATTAGAGTGAGCAAGTTTTTGAATGTGGTAAGATTAAACTTATTTTAGAGAATAAAGTATCACATTTCAGCTCTCATTTTGTTAGGGTGGTTACACAAAATGTAATTTTATCCTTGCTTCTAGAAAATTCTAGGAACATTTGAATACTTTCACTATATTCCAAGTTTTCTTAAATCATATAATAGCTTTTTATGTCAAAAGCGATTAAAATAAAAAATAATCCATAGTTTCTTAGGTATTGGCTTGTTATTAAACCTCTCTCGGTCTCTCCCACACAGTGATTGTGGCCCTGCTTTTGTGGCTCCTCAGGGACGGAATGAGACGACGGCACGGAAACTGTGGGATGTAAGCTGTGAATTACTAGGGATTGAGTGGGACTGAAACATTCATTTGACCTGCTTTATTTCTCTTCTGTTTTTTCCACCCTTCCATATTTTCAGTAATTGCACTTCTTTTGTTTTGTTTAGTACATTTGTGTATATTTGCACAAATCCATGCTAGCACAACCCACCTCGTTCTATCATGCCTTTGTGACATGCAAGTATGAGTTTCTTTGACTCGAGAACAAATAGGTGAAGAATTTTAAATTCATTTTTATTCTGTTTGTATATTGAATGCTGCTTTAACTCCCATCTCAGTATTGTCACATGATTCTGCATATTGGAATCTTTTATACAGATGTGCTTTTAACTACTGTGGTATATTCATGACCAGAGATGAATATTTAAATATATAGAGAAAAAAGTTGTATTTTTCTGTCTTTATTTGCTAAAATATACAAATACACAAGGACATGTTGCAAATATTAACAGACAACTGATAGATCAAGTAAGTTATTAAAGAAATTATTCATTGTTAGACCGAAGTATTGTTTTGTATAGATTTTTTTGAAAATGTAATAAAATGAATAACTTTTAATTAATGTAATCACTTTAATATCACCCTTCAGGAGGCATTTGTTTGTGACTAATTGGATTCAGACACAAGTATTTCCATTTCTTTGGCAACATTGCTGTAACAGTCTTATTGGTTTTAGTGCATGCGGAGGCCTTGTAAACAGACGTAGTTCCAGGAATTGTCCACCTAAAAATTTGATTTCTATTATCATTTACTCACCCTCATGTTGTTCCATATGTGTGTGACTTACTTTCGTCTGTGGACCATAAAATAAGATTTAAGTCATACAGGTTTGGAATAATATGAAGATAAGTAAACGACATGACAATTTTCATTTTTGGGTGAAATACCCCTTTTAACATATCCCTAAAAAAAGCAGAAAACCACCTCCTTTTTTAAACTGTGATTAACTTTACACAAAAATGTTTACACATTCACAAAATGAAACATTATTGGAGGGTCAGAAACAGTTTAATCTGATTAACATACTGTAAATATATACACGCACCCTCTCTCTCACACACACATTCATAAACGGTGCACATAATTTCAGGGCAATCTGTGTAATAGACAAACACGTAAGCAACATTTCACTGATACAGTACATTTAGAAAATTGCAACGTTATACCCAGAGTTCCTTACTTTCCAATTGTAACTGTTAGTTTAGAGTTTCGCAGTATCTAAGACACTGCGTATATTTGTTCTCAGCGCTCCTCGTCATAATGCCTGTAAATCACACCTTCCCTTTTAACAATACATTTTGTAGTCTAACCACATCTGATTGCAATCTTTCACTGAGGACCAAAATAAACTGCCTTTTTTTAGTGACATTAAATTTATATTGACACCATTGTAAACTTGCCATGAACTCAGATAAAAATTAACTTAATGGCAGACTCCAGATCTAGGACTCCAGACCTTCACTACCATATGACCTTGTTCCATCAGGAGGAGATTTAGTCACAGTGATTAGTCTTTTTGACATAGATGAAAAGAAAAATCCCTTTTCCTGAGGTAAGAGAATAAGCTCAGTCAAATACTAAAGAACACAGATGTGAATGTTGCCATAATTGTAAAATGTTTTGTAAAGTTAAGCAGTTTTCTTTCTGATGGGGAACGGTCGATCGAGAGGCCTTTTTCTCATTTCATCAGATTCTCAGTGGATGAGGTTTGATAGTTGGCCTGGTCCCAACTTGAGCAAAATTGTGAATAGACATGATGTAACAAAAGTGGCACCATGGTGATTCATTTCCTGGCATAATATTTCACTCCAGCCAATCAAAGCAGAGCAGAATACTTCAGTGACCAACAGGAATTGGTAGTGGTTATCAGTCATTGCCGTGACGATCGTTCCTGATGCTCCGAGAGCCACTGGCGGCAGATGTTGTGCATGACAGAGTCACCGGAGCTCTCAGCGGCCCGCATCACATCCTGTACAAATGGAGCCGCCTTCACAAGCTCAAGCTTCACAGCCTGGAGATACGCTGCCCGCAGCTTGCTACACTGAAGATATGCCTTTATCTACAGAGAGAGAGAGTGACAAAGAAAGAGTGTGAAGAAAAAAATTATTTCAGAAACAGACTGAGAAAAGAGAGAAACCGCACCTTGTTTTCTGGACTCTTAGATTCCAGAATCAGCCCCTCTAGCTCTTTAGCCTAAACAAAAGAAAAACAATTTTCAGACTTATACAAATTATATAATATAAATATATAGTGGTGGCCAAAATTATTAGAACACGGTAGTATTTTCACCAGCTAAAAAATTGTTATTTCTATCGTTTGCTATAGTGTGTAAGTAGGAAATATCAGTTTACATTTCCAAATACTCATTTTGCCATTAAGTGTAATAATTCAGATTTTAGTTTTTTCCTTGACAAGGAGTCTGACAACAGCCAGTGCTCCACCCAGAGATCTGTGTGTGTGTGTGTGTGTGTCTGTATGCAGTATAGACAAATCCAGAAAGAGATAATTCGTTTGGGAACTCACATCGCCTGGACTCTTATCAGCTACTGAGACACAGCTGAGCACAATAGCATCACAGTCATGTTTAGAGGCTGTCCCAGACTCCCCAACACACTTCAGAAGCTGCCGCACAGACGAGTACTGATGCTGCCGGACAAGGCGCTGTCCGACCCGTATGTACACCGCCAGTGCATCGAGCTGGAAGTCCTGCATCACATTAAAGAAAAAGAGAATCAGAGTCAAATGTGAACGAGACAACGATTCAGTGCGTAACGACTGTGTCATAACTGGTTACCTGTATTACTCGATATGCAATGCCAAAACCTTCCTCAATGTTCTTGCCTCCCAGCATCACCTGTGAAATTTGCAGAGAGGTTACATTTGAGACGTGTTTATATTTGTTTCATTTAGATTTAATCTTTAGTCTCTGTTAGATTTATGCCACAATGCAGTGTGTCAGCCAGTTTTGACTTTTTAATATACAGGTGCGTCTCAATAAATTAGAATGCCGTGGAAAATGTATTTCAGTAATTCAACTCAAATTTGAAACTCGTGTATTAAATAAATTCAATGAACACAGACTGAAGTAGTTTAAGTCTTTGGTTCTTTTAATTGTGATGATTTTGGCTCACATTTAACAAACACACACCATTTCACTATCTAAACAAATTAGAATATGGTGACATGCCATATAGACATAATGGTCTCTCAGTTTGGTTCACTAGGCTACACAATCATGGGGAAGACTGCTGATCTGACAGTTGTCCAGAAGACAATCATTGACACCCTTCACAAGGAGGGTAAGCCACAAACATTCATTGCCAAAGAAGCTGGCTGTTCACAGAGTGCTGTATCCAAGCATGTTAACAGAAAGTTGAGTGGAAGGAAAAAGTGTGGAAGAAAAAGATGCACAACCAACCGAGAGAACCGCAGCCTTATGAGGATTGTCAAGCAAAATCGAATTCAAGAATTTGGGTGAACTTCACAAGGAATGGACTGAGGCTGGGGTCAAGGCATCAAGAGCCACCACACACAGACGTGTCAAGGAATTTGGCTACAGTTGTCGTCAGAGGCGTCTTACCTGGGCTAAGGAGAAGAAGAACTGGACTGTTGCCCAGTGGTCCAAAGTCCTCTTTTCAGATGAGAGCAAGTTTTGTATTTCATTTGGAAACCAAGGTCCTAGAGTCTGGAGGAAGGGTGGAGAAGCTCATAGCCCAAGTTGCTTGAAGTCCAGTGTTAAGTTTCCACAGTCTGTGATGATTTGGGGTGCAATGTCATCTGCTGGTGTTGGTCCATTGTGTTTTTTGAAAACCAACATCACTGCACCCGTTTACCAATACATTTTGGAGCACTTCATGCTTCCTTCTGCTGACCAGCTTTTTAAAGATGCTGATTTCATTTTCCAGCAGGATTTGGCTCCTGCCCACACTGCCAAAAGCACCAAAAGTTGGTTAAATGACCATGGTGTTGGTGTGCTTGACTGGCCAGCAAACTCACCAGACCTGAACCCCATAGAGAATCTATGGGGTATTGTCAAGAGGAAAATGAGAAACAAGAGACCAAAAAATGCAGATGAGCTGAAGGCCACTGTCAAAGAAACCTGGGCTTCCATACCACCTCAGCAGTGCCACAAACTGATCACCTCCATGCCACGCCGAATTGAGGCAGTAATTAAAGCAAAAGGAGCCCCTACCAAGTATTGAGTACATATACAGTAAATGAACATACTTTCCAGAAGGCCAACAATTCACTAAAAAAAATATTTTTATTGGTCTTATGAAGTATTTTAATTTGTTAGATAGTGAATTGTTTTTTTTTTGTTAAATGTGAGCCAAAATCATCACAATTAAAAACCAAAAACTTACCCAAACTACGTCAGTCTGTCTGCATTGAATTGATTTAATACACAAGTTTCACAATTTGAGTTGAATTACTGAAATTAACTTTTCCACGACATTCTAATTTATTGAGATGCACCTGTACACTTCCATTTAAAATTTGGGCTCAGTAAGATTTTTTTTATTTAAATAGAATTCATGCTTTAAATTGATCAAAAGTGACAGTAAATACATTTATATTATGTTACAAAAGATTTCGCAAAATACTAAGCAACTTTTTTGATAATCATATTAAATGTTTCTTGAGCACCAAATTAGCATATTGCAATGATTTCTTAAATGTCATGTGACACTGAAGACTGAAGTAATGGCTGCTGAAACTTTTGCCATCACAGGAATAAATTAAATGTTTTTAATATATTCAAATCAAAAAGTTATTTTACATTGTAATAATATTATTTTACAATATTACAGTTTTGTTCTGTATTTTCAATCCAATAAACAAGAAACTTCTTTCAAAGAAGTTCCCTTAAATCAACCCCAAACCTTTGAATGGTAGTGTACATATTTTGCACAGACTAGATCTTGTTGCATGGCATGCATGTAAACAGCAAAAGCATCTGATATGGGCCACTTTCAAATCTGGTTTAAAACCTTAGATATTACTTTATAAATTAGTACACTGAAAAAAATCTGATCTGCATTAGGCCATGCATGTAGTGTAATTGCGGCCTTGGAGTACAGCACTGTAAGCATAATGTGCAGTTTGAATGTTATGAAATAGGATCATTTTTAACACTGCTTCCATTTCAGTATTCTGTAAGGTTAATGCTGTAAATCATATCCATACAGTATCTCTTTTCCCACAATATGCATTACTCATACACACTTAAGTCGTGCAGAATTCAAAACAATCAGCTCACGCAATCAGTGTGAAATCCATTCAGGGATATACTTACAGTTAAACACTAACAAACATAATATACACACATAATACAAACAAGAAAAGAGCAGAAATGTATTTTAGTCTTCCATTTTAAATAGTTCAAAATATTTCTTACATTTTTTTAATAGATATGCAGCATTTTCACTCTCCCCTCACTATAATATATTCTATCCTATAAATGCAAGACGTTAAGAACGGTCTTGAATGCAGCCTACAGGTGTGGTTACGATTACTTTTTCTGTGAATTTTCACAGGTGAAATACGGTAATATTAAATCCATCCACACCATTAGAAATAGAGATATGGAAGGGAATGCAGCAAAAGGACTAGATTGTGTTTATAGTGAAGAGCATGCTTTCCTAGCTCACCTTGCAGGCCACATCCACCTTCATGGGGCTGTTTCCAAACAGAGTGGGTGGGGCACTGTTCCCTGTGGAGGGCGGGGCCTACAGCTGTGCTGGATGGTGAGCTTTCACAGCGGTGTAAGAAGCGTGTCACCTCCAGCTGCAGCTCAACTGTGTGTATGTGTCTGCAACATTTATGTACCATAACCACATTAAAATAGCCCAAAGCCAAAATACTGAGGAACATAATTAAAACTCTTATCAGTACTGACTATATCATTTTTAATTCAGTGTATGTTATTAAACAATGCAAATAGTAGTAAATTATATTAACTACAAGTTGGCTTGCAGTTTGCATCTGGCTGTGTTTCATTTCTCCCCAATAAATATAATTCTAAAATCAATTTGACTAAGAAATGTAAACCCTTTAATACCTGGAGACATCAGTGGAGCTCATTTTCTTCCTGAAAGAGGAGCTGTGGGATTTCCTGCGGCTCTGTTGTTCCTGCAGGTAAGTTCTCAGGTGCTCTTTGGCTCGAATGAGCCAGCGCTGTTGTTCTCCTAGCTGCAGATATGACTGAGCACCGTGAGAAAAGAAGCGGATACAGGTCATAGCGGCACGAATTTGATCCTACAAAGAGAGGGGAGAACATTATAACAGCATGCTATAGAAAAGGGGAAAATATGTGCATGTGTATTTTAAGCACCATCATGAACTGCTGGAGTTGGTACAGAGAGTGGTAGTGTCCCTTGCGCTGGAGTAACTGACAGGCTGAAAGAAGGTAACGGCCCCAGGTCTCTAGTGTGGGGTCCAAAGTTTCTAACAAAACCTGCAGAGCCCCCAGCCGTCCACGTTCAAGACAGGGCTGAAAGATGCCCTCCAGAAATACATCCTCTGAACATTCCTAGAAATAGATGAAAAAAAAAAAGAGAAGAGAGAACCTTTATACATAAAAACATACATGTTCCTCGTTTGTTATATAAAACATTGGGATTGGAAAATAGTTTTAATGTTTTGAAAGAAGTTCACCAAGGCTAAATTTCTTTGATCAAAAATACAGTAATATCATCAATATTGTGAAATATTATTAATAATTAAAAATTTCATAGAATTGTTTTCTATTTTAATATATTTTAAAATGCAATTTATTCCAGTGATGGCAAAGCCAGTAATCCAGCAGAAGCCATTAATCCAGTTTTTAGTCTCAAAGACACTTCAGAATTCATTCTTATATGCTGATGTATTATCAATGCTAAAAACAGTCATGCTCCTTAATATTTTGTGGAAACCATAATCATTTTTTTTTTGTATTTACAGATGAATAGAAAGTTCAAACAACAGCATTTATTTGAAACAGGCATCTATAAAATGTCTTTACTATCACTTTTGATAGTAAAAAAAAATAAAGTATACATTTCTTTCTTTCAAACAGTAGTGTAGTTCAAATAATAAAGCTGTGAGGTGTAAAGTGCTCTGTAACTTTGCAGAACCTTGTTCTGTATGTGGGTGAGTGCGTCTCTCAGGCAGTCATGGCGCAGGTAAAAGCTGATGAGGTTTAGGTGTGTGCCGTAAGTGAGCAGGTAAAACAGACACTCCGGATAATAGCTGCACCGCTGAACTCTGCCCTCTGCTCCATCTAGAGGAGCAGAATCCGAGAGAGCCTCCTCCAGCTCACGCAAGGAGGCCAGGATGTCCTCATCAACCGTCTATATAAAAAACAAACAATCAAAAAAACAGACAATGAATATAGAAACGCTGCGTAAGGAAGGTCAAGGATCTTATCAAATCAAGTCTGTGTCTGAGTGTAGCAGTACCGTGTTCAGAGTGGGTTTGACTGTGGACTCCAGGTGCTGAACGATCTCCTGCAGAAGTCTCACTCCATGTTTCAGCTGGTTCCGATCTACTGGTGTTTTCAGACAGCGGCCAAACTTCTCCCTGGCCCCGCTCAGATTTCCAGCCTTCAAAGACGCCATACCCCACGCCTGCCAAACTCCGTTCGGGTCTAGTCCACTCTTAGTCGACACCTGAGCATTATAAACAAAGACTAATTGCAAAAAAATAGCTGAACTCAAAATTACGACAGGTCACTAGATTTAGAAACCACATTCACTTTTATTGTATAAAACAAGAGCAGCATGAACATTCTGCATAAAATCTCCTTTTGTGTTCAACAGAAGCAAGAAAATCATGAATGTGAGTGAATGATGACATGACGGTCATCTTGGATTGAACCTTTGTTCAATCTCACCTCCACAGCTAGCTGGTAGTGTTCGGCCTCTAACAGCTGGTTGCGCAGACGTGTCACTGCAGTCATTTCCTGAATATCGTCCAGAGATGGAATGTATTTGTAGTTTGCACTGACTAGGATCTTCAACACATCCACCTTACTGATGTAGCTGTAGATGAAGAGAAAAGAATGAGTTAAAACAAGTTAAAGATACATTATACTTCAAAAGTTTGTTGTCAGTAAGATTTTCTAAAAATAAATGTATGCTGTTATTCAGTAAGAATGCATTAATCTGATCGAAACTGACAGTAAAGACAAAGTATCCTGAAAAAAAGTATGGTTTGAACAAAAACATTAAGCAAGCCAAACAACCATTTCTTACATTGATAATAATAAGAAATCTCAAGTGACAAATCAGTATATTACAATGATTTCTAAAGGATCATGTGACACTGAAGACTGAACTATTGGCTGCTGAGAATTCAGCTTTACTATCACAGTCATAAATTACATTTTAAAATATATTAAAACAGAAAATATTTAATTTAGATTGTAAAAATATTCTCATCTCACTCACAGTTTATGCTTTTAAAATTGAAATACAGAAAAAAAGATACTACATTCAGAATACACATGTAAAGGTGTGTGTTTCTCACCTGTCACAGAGTGCAGGCTCATGGGAGCATCCTGCATTTACGAACATGAGTTTGGCACTGAACAGCAGCTGACGCATCACATCTGTCAGCAGACGTGCATCCACCTCAGGATTGGTCAGTTTGCGGGAGAGTGAGCGGCAGTGGCCAATCAGCTGCTGCCCGCAGGCTGCGTGATCACTGTGTAGCGTCAGTATAGCGACACACAGGGATGCACTGGGTGCCTTTAACATAAAGAGAGAAAAACTTCAGGAAATACAAATGAGACAATATAAAAGAGATCACGTTTAAACCAATCTCTGTCAAACAAGCAACCCTTCAGCTCCATTGTGAGTAGAGAATCACACCTGTTCATAGTAGAACTCGCTCTTCAGCTGCTGGTTCTCTGCTGGGTTTGGACTCAGGCGGTACTGCTTTCGTGGAACCTCAGGCAGACTGAGAACCCCATTTAGGACTCCATCAACAGATTCAGAGCTGCCAGCTACTGAGAGAAGTTTAGTTTACAATCAGAGTAAAGGCACCAATATTTTGCCATACAACCAAAAAAAAGAGATTTGAAAACCTCATGAGATGAGAATGCAAAATAGCTTTTGTGTGAGACATGAACCAAACAGACAAGTTTACCTTCCCCTGATCAAGCTCCTCATCTGAGCTGCAATAAACACATGAGATATCAAGGTACATAAGAATCCTAGATTTGGGCGAGAAGCATCACATTTTCAGCTGTGCTACAACTAGATCCTATTCTGATTTCTCTTAATGGTTCTGGTTCCTTAATGGTTCTTTTAGTACTTTTCACTAGAAGAAATACACAGAAATAGTCATTTTCACTAAAACAAATTTTCAAAAGTTTGGTCAGTTAAGTCTCTTATGTTCACCAAGACTGCATTAATTTGATCATAAATACAGCACAAAAAAATATATATATATATATTGGATATATTCTTACAATTGAAAATATACCTGTTTTCTATTTTAATACATTTTAAAATGAAATTTATTCTGGTGATAGCAAAGCTGAATTCTCAGCAGTCATTATGTCTTCAGTGTCACACGATCCTTCAGAAATTATTCTAATATGCTGCTGATTTGCAACTCAGAAAACATTTCTTATTATTGTACATTTTTAAAAACTACAGTTTAATATTTTTATGGAAACCGATTATTTTCTCAATATTCTATGATGAACTTAATGCATCAATTTAATGTATCCTTGCTGAATAAAACTTAATTTCTTAAAACTGCTGACCCCGAACTTTGTTTGCAAAAAAAAAAAAGTAATATAAACAAATGTAATTTCTATTCCATTTTCTCAAATAATGAGGTGATTTAGACTATTCTTGTTTATACAGACTTTACAATGGCTTTTCAATTTGTTCAAATGTGGCACAAATCCAATCCAATAATTTGCCTTAATCAAATATTATATAGCAATATCAAATGAAAACTAAATGTGGAACCATGATCCATTTGAACTACTCATGAACAAAATTATCTGCTGTTCAGTTCTTTAAAATCACACAGCTGGTACAGTAACTAAACTGATTTAAGTCTCATAACATAACTACATTTTAAGCTGTATGTGTTTGATTCACTAAAACAAATCAGCTCATAAGAGTCATTCATCTGGCAATCATTGTACTCTTGTACAATCAGTTCTTAGCTACCAACCATATTAACAACAAGTTCAATGACACAAAATCCCTATGACCACTTGTGCACTTATGAAGTGTGTTTTTAAAAGGTGTTTGTGCATGTGTCTTACTCCATGTGGAAGAAGTTGAAGCACTGGTCACAAACTCTGACAGGCTCTTCAGAGCCCTCTACAACCATCTTCCTGCTGGAGCAGGAATGACACACCAGCCTGCCACATCGTCTGCAGTGGTGCCGTCTGTTAAACTGACACAGGAGAAGATTTACGTTAAGACTAAACTTCTTAAAGAGAGTCCTAATAGAGAGCAGAGCAGAAAATCATAGCAGGATCACATCCTATCACATAAGCTTATTCACAGCCCATTTCACTTATACACTCTGCCTCTCTCACCATGGTGAATCTCTCCCTCTGGCAGACCATACAGATGTGCTTTTTGTGGTCTGGGATCCAGTCCTTGCGGTCAGGGTTTTTTTCTGGAGGGGTGAAAGGTGTGGCCAGCTGCCGGATGCTCTTCCCACTGGGGCGTCTCTCACTGGAGGGTGTATGCATGGGTGTGCTGCCTGAAAAAAGTGTGTACAAATATGACTTATAAACTAGAAGGTCTTTTTACTTTCCAGGTTGCATGCTAAATAAAGTGTGGCTAAGAAATAAAAAGCATGGTCAGAGAAAGAGGTGTGGCTTATACCTGCCGATGGAGGAGGGGTGTGGCTTGGAGAAGAGGAGCCGCTCTCCTGGGCTGGACACTGCATAAATGCATCTTGCAGACTAATGACAGAGTCTGAGTCAGAAAGAGAGAGGAAAAGAAATAGATTAGTGAAAAGAAGAATTCCAATATAATGATTTAAAACCTTTAATAACACAAACATTGACAGGAATGTTTGTTTTCAACAAAGGACTGATCCACCATTCCCACTCACCAGAACGTGACCACTCTCTGGGTGCATAAGGAAAATCAAGAGCCTTCTGGGCGTAATCTGCCAGTAGGGTGTCAATGTGTTGGTTAGTGATGCCGGCGTCCTGAGTCGGCAGAAGGCTACGTAGAGTGCTGATGGAAACAGTAGCCCAGTCTACCTTCAGATTCATCAGCAGCTGCTCCAGCATGAGAAGTGGATCAGACAACAGGGAAAAATAGTCCTGACGAGATGCTTCCGGCAGAGTGAGTAGAACCTGCGAGAGGTACACACACACCATGCTATTCTGTCACAAGCATTTCTTGTTGCATCTGAATCAGTGTGTTACTCGATTAGGTCAAGCTTTGTTACCTTGGAGCCAAGGTGAAGGGCATTGATGTGGCGCCTTCGCGCTGGGGACATCTGACTCTGGAAGTGTAGGGTGAGGTAGTCCGACAGGAAGTGGCAGGCAGCTAATCCAGGTCTTCGATCCAGGGCTCGCTCACTAACCTCCAAACCCACCGAATCAGCGAGAGCCTCCAAGAGCTGCATAAAGAGAGACACAGAGTCAAGTCTTTTTTATTATAGCACTATTCCCAATTAGTTTGGAATAAGACTTGCAAAGCAAATCACAAAGCTAGTCGATATCCATATGCATGTGTTATGGAAGGCCCGATTTGGGTTCAAGTCATTGACAGCATGAAATTAATTTACAAACTAAGTTTTTCAACTTGATACAGATACAATGGAAGCCAACAGAACACAAACACACACACACACACCTGAAAAGCATCTTCTGTGTGATTCTGTTCTAGGAGGTGTAGCAGGTGTTCGGTTTGCAGCTGCATTCGAGTCTGATCGGAGACTGAATACAGCTGTACCCACTGGGTACACAACTCAAACTCCTAAAAACACACAAATTGATCCTTCATAATATATGCATTTTTTCATTAAAATGTACACAATGCTTTCAAAAATCCACAACACTTTATAAAAATTCACTCTGATGATATGTAATTTCCTTTGTTTCATACTCTATTCATACTCATTTTGGTCTGCTGTAAACAGAAAAAAAAATAGCTTTCTCTATTTCACACAGAATGGCGGTTACCTGAATTCCCTCTCATTAAGCTTAACCTCCAAGAAAATGCTTACTTTAGACAAATATACAGCAGGGTCACAGAATCTGGTAGCATTAGAGATTATAGAAATCCATTACCTCGGTCTCTTTCATTAAAAATAAATTCTGGAGATGTTTCAACTTTCGTACTCATTTTGGTCTGACATGAACAGCTGAAGATATACAGCAGGGTCAACAAATCTGATAAGGAAGATAACAGACTACCGAAATCTATTACCCCTCTCTATTTCACACAGAATGGCTTTAATGCTACCTTCTAACCTCTCTGTTTTATATGCTAGAAAGCATATAGAACAAATCTGACAGGACAGCATTACATTTTACCAAAAGCTGTTATCCCTCTCTATTTCACACAGAGCCACTTTAACGCTCTTCAAATTCACTCTGGTGATGTCTAATCTTCTCTGTTTCATGCTCTAGAAAGCATTTTGGTCATGTGAACAGCTGCAGAAACACAGAGTGGTGAAAAGGGCTGACTGTTCCCATATTGCAGGCAAAGTTAAGTCAATACTACAAAATAATTCAGAACCAACTGAACATTTCAGTCACAGTAATGCAGCATCAATACATACATTCAGTTTATTCAATCATCATAAGATAAAGCCATGTTTCCACTGCCATTTACAGTAGGTTTACACAAAAGTCAGTTGTATTATCCAGTGATTGTTTTTCAAATCTTTCCATAGACTTACCCTGGCCTCCAGCATTAGACTGAATACAGATTCAGGATTCTTCGTAGACTCCTCCCTCAACTCCTGCCACGTCTCCCATGGCAATGGTGGCTGCAAACTCAGCATCTAAACGACAAAATGATGTCAACAGCCAACTTCTACAATATGGATATTACAGTTTATATGTGCACAAAAACCAGCACTGATTGTAATCTAAAACCAACAGTAATTTCAGCCTTTGTCTGGAGCATATAAAAACAGACAGAAGATGACATAGTACAACATTTTTTTTTTCTGTTAATACTTTCTGGCATTTTTATGCACATTAAAGTGTCTGTCTCAACATAAAGGTATTATTTAAATTATGGGACCACAGTAATACATGAGTAAAAATACAAGCACATAGCAAAACAGAATTCCTTTTGCCAGTATAATACTGATACAGTAAATAAGTAGAGCATTGCTGTGTCAGACTGACCCGCTGGTACATGTCCAGCTCATGTTTCCTCTGCTGAAGCTGCTCTCGGAGTGGATCCTGGGTGTTCTGATCACTGAGACAGAATTGCAGCAGCTCTATACACTGTTGTAAAGGCCAGCGGTCCAAACCCTGTAGAACCACACGTCCACGCAGCTCCCAGTCCCTTACACGAAACAACTGCTCCGCACTGCTGCATTCTTTACAAAGAGACATACACAAAGATATCTGTAAAACATTCTTATTAATGGTCTTGTCAAGGACTGTCTGAACTGTTTAATTGTGAATATTTATGGGACAGTTCTCCTAAAAAACATATTTTGTACTTTCAAGGATTTTTACTTTTATTTACACAACATGCTGTCAAATGCCTCAACGAATAAATAAAATCAATTGATTTTAATGAATTCTCTGTCTGAACAAGTATTAGCTATAATTCGCTTTGGTGACATATTCTCCACTCTTTTAGTCCCCACTCCTTGAAGTGCCACACCATATGTTTACATCCAATGAACAAATGACACAGAGTCAAGCTTCTGCCCTGTGCTTTCTTTTTTGATAATTAATTTCACTCAGATGTATATCACAGTACATAAAAGATAAGACGAAAAAGAAGAAAAGCTCTGTTGTCACTCCCATTTCATTGCAACTTTACAAGAAAGTGAATAAAGATAATAGGCATAAAGAGAATAAAGAAATCTTACTGGTACTGGTCAATAAACTGTCTGCAGAGGTACAAAACCCAGAATAGAATAGAATAGAATAATGGGCTTAAAAAAAATTTTGCCTTAAAATGTAACATCCAAAATATGAAACTTTTGTCACTTTTGATGGTAAAACTGGTAAATCCAAGAGTTAAAAACTGTACCAGACACTGGGTCACCCAGGTAAATCTTACCTTGCAGGGCAGTGCATGCCAGTAGTTTGTCCCGGAGTGCCCCCTCCTGACTGCAGGGATGTGCATACAGCTCTAGGAGGTCTAAGGCTCTGTTCAGATCACCCATGTTTAGGGCTTGCTGGAAAGCCTCAGCAGCCATTGCTTGTCCCACATTGCTCTGCAAGCCAGAAAACAACATTCCCACCACAGGCTTCCCACAGAGTGCTGCCCCAAGACCCTCATCTGCTTCCAACGAAACACCTAGAACTGGCTCAGCCATGGTCCGTAGGTACATTCTCAGGATAGGGAAGTTTTTAAGCAGGGATTCCCCTTCCTTTGAGATCTGGTCTCCATCCAAAACCACTTCTTTACGCCCAGATCCACGAAAATAGCCAGACCAGCCAGAGGAGGTTGCTCGGGTCACGCCACCCCGACTGGCACTGAGGCAAGCCAGGGCAGCGACAAGGGGGGAACGGAACTTCAGGAAAGACAGTGCAGATGGAGTGAGGAGAAAAGAAGAAGGAGGGCATGAAGATGGTGAGGGTGGGGAGGTGGAGAGACCGGTGGATGTGGCAGACATGTCCTCCACAGAGACCTCAGACTCAGAACTGGGGTCAGAGGTTGTGGCAGGGTCAGAGAGGTCAAGGGAAGGGGCGCACTCCTGAGCGTACTGCTGGAGAATAGAGGCAATGCTGGCTGGGCAGAACGCCCCACTGTTGAACCCTGCAATTCTCGGCTGCCCCTGAGAAAAGGTCACAGTCCTAGAATCCCAGAGAGGGAGAGTTTCACAACAGCGCTGAACTACAACCTGTTGAACACTCAAACGCAGCCGCTCCTGCTGCAGGAGAGATAGAACCCTGCAAGAAGAGACATATATGACTGATATGTACATTTGTAAAATGCAGCGCTTTAAGAAAGACAGATCCTTATTTACCTGTCAGGTGACACCTGTCTGTCAAACAGCAGGAGAGAGAGAAACTGGGTAGGCGACTGAAGCAACAGTAAAAGAGGATTTCCGAGTTTCACTTCTGTGGACTGATCTAAGATCAGATCACAAATATCAGACTCCAAGCTCTTAATACTTTAAAAAGTCCAGTCAACAGAATTATTGAAATAGCATGTCTATAGTCTTACCTTCTGACCATTGACTGCGCACCAGTACTGAAGCCAACACATTGACATAATCAAGGAAGTTGCGTATGTAATCTGGCCTGCCAGGGGCACTGTCAGGCTCAAACGGGCAGAGCTGGTCTAGATACTGTAGGAGTTGTTTCATAGCAGTCCGCACCGGGTGGGAATCGAGTTCAGACTGTTTAAGACCAGCCTGTTCAGCCAGCGCCGTCAGGAGAGAGCTCCCCACCAGACCATCTACTACAGGGGAATAGAAGAAGCCAAAATTAATTACATAAATTACAATTTAAAGGGGTCAGGCCACAAAAAAATTAAAAACCTTGGAATGAGAGTTGTATTTGATGTAATATGGCATGTTATTGCATCAAGAATTAAAAAAGTCTCTCCGAAGTCAATCCAAACCATTTAATGAATATAAGCTGCAAAAACATTTTTCAATTAATTTTAATTATGACATGGTTTTAAGAATTGATATTATGACATCAAAAATAAAATATGAAATGCCATAACGGATTCCTACATTTTATCTGTTTTGACAATTTTTTTCATTTCATAATTTCAACTTTTTGTAATGATTGGCTTTTTATGTTGTGATGAGTGGTTTATCTCAATTTTGAATTTGGAAATGGGCTTCCATTAAAATCAGCCAATGAGAATCAACAAAAAATAAAAATATTTATAAATATATATATATGGTTCAGTAATAAAAAGACTACTTAAACTATTAAAATTTGGCCCCTTATAATTTATAAGGCCCCCTTAAATGTCTGTAGACTACAGAGCACAGAATTAAAAAAACAATGACAAAACTTACTTATCACCAATGTTTTAGACAAGAATACATTCTATAAGGTGCTTAACTACAACACAGTGAGCATAGATTTTAACAATTCTAGAAGAAGAAAAAATCGACTAATATCATCATGTTTTGTGCCAAAGAGTTTCAGTGCGTGCTGAAATGAGCACAAAGACAATGCCAAGCTCACATTGCTAATACCTGAGGTGTTGGTGGCAGAGGTCAGGGTTTGAAGTGTGACCTCTAGGTGCTGATTCAGGTTTAGCCGGGAGGCGATACTCTCCTCTGTTAATGTTGAATGACAAGACAGCAGCACTTCCTGGGCACTACAGCCAAAGGGACTGTAAACAGCATTCTCCTCTCCATTACTGTCTAGAGTAGAAATATGTTAAAATAAAGAGGTTATGTAAAGTAAAACAATAATATAAGTGAGCATGCAACTGTAAAAAAAAAAATATGTATATAGTTTTACTTGTTCCTTTGCTGGTGGAGGTTCTATTGAGGACCTTGCTGATTTGTTGCAGTACTGAAGGGAAGCCTCTAATACCACTGGTGTGAAGAACCTTTGAATCTACTCGCATACCTGCGGTAGGCAAAATAAGTCAGGACTCAGCAATAAAGATGGCCTAATAAAGTTGCTTGATACAAACTCACCTCTGGCCTCCAGAAAGCTGCTATGTCTTCTTTCGGCAGTCTCGAGTAGCTGCCTTGAAGTTTTCCACAGTGTGCACTGACAGCAGGAGAGGTCAAAGGCCACCATAGCTGTAGGGCTCAACTCTTCCAGCAGGGGTTGCACGAGGTCTGGGGAGTCTACAGGGAGCTGGGAGAGCCAGTAATTGTCCTCTAGACAGGGTATTGGCCGGCTCGAGGTACTGAGTAAACGTTCGGCCACATCAGATATAGAATAAAAGGCCATACCTGAAAAAAGAAAGACAGCAAGTAGGTTTATAGATTTTCTTTTATGGGTTAGCCTAAGATAATTTACACCACACTGTATCATATTTGTTAAATAAAATCCAATACTTTCTTACTAATTTTGGGGTGCTAATTAAAAAAAAATGCCTGTTTTGCTCTAGCACATCACACTCTCTCATGCATTTCATAGCATTTTTGCCACAAAGACAATTCTGATGATGTTCATCTGAGCCAGTTCAGAACTATTTATTCCATTCTAAGCTGGTTTTTACATGTATGTCTGAATATATATTTCTATGCCAAATCCAAGGTATATAGTTAACAAAAACTGAAACTAAAATTAAAACCATTAAAAAAAGATTTCATTACCCAAAATAAAATAAACATTAACTGAAATAAAAAAAACTAAATCATTATTTTTTTGTGAAAAAAACTGTATGCGATGTAAACTTTTTATTGACATTTTTTAACTCAGCATCATTAATTTTCAATTTTTTTTTGCAAAACAGCAGAATTTGTTTTCAGGCTGCACTTAGAGCTATATAAAAACAATCCAAGTCTGTCTTCTTTAAATAAGTCACTGTTTTTGTGCAATACCTGCGGCTGCTGCGGTTCCAATGCTTTTAAGTGTTAATCTGCTGCTGCTGCCCATTCTGGTCCTGCCTGCTGGAGCAACACCCACTGTGCCCAGACCCTCTGAAGACGAGGACGACGAAGAAAGTGACTGGCTCTCTATCTTCTGCTCCACCTGAGCCAGCTCGGTCAGGACCTCCCGATACCGGTCCATAAAGACCAGTTCACCTGCACACTCAGAGTTCTCCAAGCCATACATCGCAATCACCTAATAAACACACATAACACAAACAAATGCCATTAAAGAAGCCCAAATGTATGGATCTGAACCAGCAATTGCCAATGAAGTCCACACAGAATAAATCAGTGCAGAAAATGTTAAAAATGTATTCCCAGATTCCTTTTAGACCTGCTAATATGCTGTCTGTACCCTTAAATGATAGAAAGGGGTAGTAATATGTCGACATACAGTGACTTCACCATCACTGGAATGACATCATCTCTGGGGTTTTATAGCAAAAAAATGACATCATATCTCACCTGCTGGGCCTCTATGTAGTTGCCTCTGCGTATGCAGGCGATGAGGAGAGACTCAGGTGGGGAGAGCATTGCAGGAATTAGCCAGCTGTGGGGTCCACCATATGGACACACTTCACTCCCGCTGCACACAGCCCCAGCACACACTCCGCCATCTGCAGCACAAGCAATGATCAATGTGAGTGTTTAGCCAGGATGTGGGAACAAGTTTTAGTAGGTGTGTGAACTGACCTGAGGTGCTGGTGCTGACCTCCCCGTTTTGTAGTTCAGATGAGGCTTGACGTTCAGAGCGGTGCCGACGGTTTCTTCTCTTCCTCCGAACACCTGAACTGCTGCTGCCACTGCCCTGGCGTTTCAGAGGAAGTGCCGGACTGGGGAGTGGAGATGGGAGGTACAAGCCATCTATAAACAAACACACACACACACACATTAATGCAGTGTTTTACCGTTCAAAAATTCGGGGTTAGTAAGATTTAGTTTTTGATGCTCAGCAAGGCTGCACTTATTTGATCAAAAATACTGTAAAAAATATTATTATTATTACTACTACAATTTAAAATAACTTTTCAATTTTAATATCTTTCAGAATGTAATGTACTCCTGCAAAGGCAAAGCTTAATTTTCAGCAGCCATTACTGCAGTATTCAGTGTCACGTGATCCTTCTGAAATTATTGTAATATGCTGATTTGGTGCTTAAGAATAATTTATTATTGACAGTTGTGCTGCTTAATATTTTTGTGGAAGCTGTCATACTTTTTTAGGATCTTTGATAAATAGAAAGTTTTGTAACATTATAAATATCTTTACTGTCACTTTTGATTAATTTTAATGTATCCTTGCTGAAACAAACAAAAATGATTTTTTTGAATGGTAGTATATGTATTAAACACTTGCAACATGAATATCAAAATAGTACATCACATTTCTCACCCTTCCCATTGTCATGGTTGCTAGTAACAATCTGCAATCTCCACTGGGCTTCTGCCGTGTATTTAGACAATCTCTGTAACCGGGCACTGAATGTTGGCACTGTAACAGAACATCCTAGACTCTCTGCCAACTCCACATCGGCCGCAAGCGCCCTGCCATCCTCCTGCCCGACCCCACACACACCCTCCAAGCCCTCCTTCACCAGCCGCAGAATCCCCTCCATAACACTCAAATCCACCAGAAACCCCGACACCCTGACATCAGGTGACCCAGGTCAGGGTTCATCTGATCAAAAGCTCTACTTTGGATCTCTTCTCTCAATTCCTCCAACTTTCCAGCTTCATTTTCTGCACTTAAGACGCTCTCAGCCTTGGTCATACTTATATCACTGTTTGGTTTCATTTTCTCTGTGTTTGTGTCTGGTTGGGTTTCTGTGGCAGTGCTGATCTGATCTGATTGTGGGCTGAAGTCAGAGTCAGAAAGGAAGAGGAGGGAGAAAATGTTCTCCAAGAGTTCCAAACGGAATAATGCTGGAACAGCTTCCAGGTACAGCTGACATTCTGATAGGTAGCGCTGGAATAGATCAGAGCATCCTGGGAAGAGTAAGGAATGAAAGGTAAACTATGTTATCACATTTATTTAAACCCTGCCATACACATTTACAGGAAAATTGTCCCTAGTAAAAAGGGGTACCATGCTACAGGGATGTATACAATGGTAATTACCAAATTCATGGCATCACTATGGCATTTAGCAAATTATCAAAACCATTAAAAAAAATAACGCCATGGTACCTTTTTGTTACTGCATTAAAAAAAATAATACAAAAATAAATTATACACAAGTAAAAAGCTGGGACACACCTATTCGATCTTTATTTTAGCTATTTTCCACATTTTAGAATAACTAATTTATCAAAACAATTAAATGTTTGCTCGCTTATTGTGACATTTAAATGAAAGGATCATGTTAAATTCACTCAAAAAGTTTTTAACTGGTTTATTATCAAGATCAGCAGCACTGTCACCTTCGGGTGGCTCCGCCCCCTGACCCGCCTCTGTCTGCTGCTGAGGCTCACAGTCCAGGCAGCCGGTGTGCATGTGTGCGTTCACACAGATGGCATAGAGGGCATACTTCATGGCACAGAAGCCTCGAAACAGAGTGATGTTCCGCTGGACAGAGCTGCTGGGTGAGTCCACTAATGAAGGATCTCCTACAAACGTAGAACAAAGATTTAAAGTTTCTGCAGATCTGTGTGAATTCAAATGTACCCAGCTGTGTCTTATACCTGTACTTTGCAGCAGTTCCAGAACTCTGTGCTCCTCGTATTTGGCGAGGGGTGTCAGGGAGTGCAGCACATACAGGGCAGAGTGATGGTCCAGCATGTGTAAGTGACTCAGCAAGGCATCGTGGGATATCCCTCTGTACAAATATGCATACCAGTAAATAAACATATACACTACTGTTCAAAAGTCTGGGGATTGTAAGATTTAGTTTTTTTGCCATCGCAGGAATACATAATATTAAAACAGAAAACAGATATTTTAAATTGTAATAATATTTTTACAATGCTTTTTACTGTATTTTTGATCAAATAAATGCAGCTCTGGTGAGCCCAAGACTTCATGGTAGGTTAATATATATAATATAACATATTCATTAGGTTAAATCAACCTTTTCACAAAAAAGAAAGCATACAACTGTGTTTTAACTCACGGGTTGTTCTGATCGCACCATTCCAGCACACCAAGTTGAGAGGACAGAGTGCAGGCTAACTCACTCAATACCGAATCATTTGTCTGGGGCTACAGAGAGATAGAGATAAAGATAGAAATAACTCATTCATTCATATCCACACATACTAATGTGGAATTATATATATACACAAAAATTGGGTCAACTCCGCCCCACAGCTTTAAAATGGAGACAAAAGATCACTTTTCTGCAGAATGTCATCTACTATATCTAATAGACTCAAACTAATTAAGGTGTACACCTCATGAGTGTTGCATAAGCAAACATGGCAAATTTAAGAAATGCTCAAGTCAAGATCACATCTTAGCTGGAGGGGATTTTTGAAGTAAATATGGACTTCTAAAATTAGACTGTTCACACTGAACATTAACTATACTGAGCATGAGTGGCCCCTATTAGACAACAAAAACTTTTTTTGTAACATTATTACATAAAATCTTTCAGGAATTTAAAATCTTTAAAGGCTATTATTTAAAAACACAAAAATTGTTAAATATACCTGAAATTACCATTTCCAGACTATCTATCCATGGTGATTTCTTGAAAATGTTATGTTACAAAGTACTGGGTTGCTAATACAACAAATGCTTTCTTGGTGTTTACTGTATAGCTGGTTATAGGCCAACATTTCTGTACAACTATAACCAATCTATTATTGTTCTATCAACCCCAAAGCACCTAAACTACAAAAAAAAATTGTCTTTGTGGGTCATTCTTGACCAGAATAAGCTGCAGAGGGGATGTGACTTTGTACGGACAGACATATACTGTATTTGACTACTGACCTGTTGGTTATGCAGGACTCTTAGAAGGATTTTGGCAGAATCCAGGCTTTGACAACGCATCCAGCCCAACAACAACAAGAGGCGGGACAAAGGCTGAAACTCAGCCTGCAATAGTGTTTCCAGTTTGGCAAACTCCTCTCGCTTTATGAGATCTAAACCAGTAAGCTGCAAACAACAAGGATACATCACTGCAATTATAAAACTAGAGGAAAAATTGTGTTGCTTTCATCTATATACTTTTATAAATGTTGTTTTAAATTAATAAAACTTGATTAACTTGTAAAAATCTCGTTGACAAACTTCAGGAATTAAGACTGACTGAAAATGACTGACAAATTCGATTTCACACATTCACTTATTTATTGTCCTCTGTTTGTCCCTACCAAGACTTGCTCCAGAAAGTGCTTTCCAGTGCTCAAACACTCAAAGTAAATGGCTTTCCACACCAAACGCTTGTCACCATGACAGCACAAGCCAAACATGACCCTTTCCAGATCAGGCAAGTCAGCTAGAAGGAAATAGAGATGAGGTTGAGACAAGCAACAACACAATGTCAGCTTAAAAAAAGATCACATGCAAATGGTGTGACAACTGAACATGGTTTGGGAGGGAACTAGGACCACATGAGCAGAAGTGTGAAAAGTCAGAGTAAAGGAGGTGGCACACACACCAGTAACAACTTCCTTCACTTCCTTAAAACACAACACATACATTGGAATCAATACCACTATTTATGGTGGCTCAGGTTTGCCTTTTAAGACTTTAAATTACTGTTGACCTACAGTTGCTCTAGTTTTTGTTTCCAGATACAATACCATTAAGACATTTACAATGTCACAAAAAATGTATTGCAAATAAATGCTGTTCTTCTGAACTTTCTACTCAAAGAATCCTAAAAAAATGTATCATGGTTTACAAAACAAAATAATATTACGCAGTCCATTGAAAAACATTAACAAAACAGACAAATCTATTACTAGCGTTTCAATGTCAGTATTTGACTTTAAGATTCATAGAAAAAAATGACAGGTTATTACAGAAACAAAATGTGCTTCTGCACCTGGTTGTCTTTATGATCACAGTCAACTTAATTGACTCACCCTGTGTATGTGGAGCCTCTCTCAGCAGTTTCTCTTTGAGCAGTCTGAGCGCTGTGGAGCTGTAAGACATCAACAGAGCCTGACCCTGCGGCCTCAGCAGACATCCCAGAATTCTCTCCTCTGTCATGGGCCCTTCTCTAGCTGACCACAAACCCTTCCACAGGGTCTCTAGCTGAGCATTTGACCTCTCTGGCCCCCATGGTGCTAAGGCCAGCACTGAACACACCTCTTCCACCCATTTCTCGTTCCTCTCTTCCACAGGCACGTTCACTCGCTCGGTGAGGTGCTGGATGAAGACGTCCTGTAAGGCATGGTCTCTGGAGTGGCCTGAGTGCTGAAGGAAGCTGATGAGAGAGTGGCAGAGCCGCGGCTGCTGGCGGGTTAAAAGAGAACGGAGGCAGGATAGAACAGCAGCGCTCAGTGGAGGGGTGGAATCACCTGGAATCTTTCCCTTTACTTCCTCAGAGTACAGGAAGGCTTCATGCAGCTCCTATGGAAGATAAAGAGCAAAGTAAAGACAGCATGAAACAAAAGTTGTGGTCATTGTTTCTTCTTTATTGTGACGTGTGATCGGAATGAAATGACTTCTCAAATGTGAAAAAAAATGTAAGATGACATTTGATTTTGTAGAATTGTTTGGATCGTTGGATTGCTGTCATTTGTTAATTGCTGTGATTGTTTACAGAGAAGAGTTGTTGTTGTAAGGAGCGGCACATTAATATTTTCGATTAAATATTATGAGCGCATTTTGCACATTTGAAAAAAACTAAAAAGCAATTTAAAATTGATATAATTTAAAACAAAACATATGACTATTAGTGATAGTGTATATATATCTTTCAGGACACACATATTATGTATATAGAGGCTGTCAAAGAGATGATATACATCTCAGTAAAATAAATAATTGAAATTTCCACAAAGCATACAAGCAATTTTACATTTACCATTGTTTGGCGAAATTTCAAGGGCAAAATAATTTCAATAGGATTCCATGCAATTTGGATTTTTGCTAAAGGCAAAATATTTTGCAAATTTTGGTTGAACGAACCAACAAAAAACTGCTTGATTTGAAATTGACTTGTGTGTAAACTGCACTTCATACATCACTTACACTAATGGAAAATTTGTGTTTTAGATCTATTTTAGACTTCTGGGAACAACACTGTCACTTAAAAAGATTCTATAGCAAAATTAAGATTTTTTTTTACATGGAAAAGGGATGCAATATTTGTCAGAATGAATTTTTATTTTTATTTTACTGTCTTGCTCAACTGTGCACACGTGCACAACAGCGACTGATAGAGCAGAACCTTATCAGAGTTGAAACAAGCAAACAAAAATCTGAGGTTTGTCAATAAAAAGCCCTAAAATTGTTACAACAGTGTCAGCACTATCTTACTTTATATGCTACACACTTGGAATCAACATACAGTTGGAATGTGTCATACCTTCAGCACAGATAGTGGCACGTCTCCAAGTTCCTCTAGAAGCAACATGAACTCCAATTCTCTCTTCACAGACCTGCTCACCTGCAGAAAAGGTAACCATAATCTGCATCAGGAAAAAGAGTTACTCATAACAGTGATGAATGCTTCCTACTTGAAGCATCCATTAAAAAATACATCCAGCAGAAAACGCACACCTTTATTTTAGTCTGCTTTTCCAGAACTTGAAGCCAATACCAGGCCAGTCTGTGAGGGCTGCCCACTGTTTCCCACCTAGGTATAAACAAAAGAAAAACAGATGTGTTTCCAACAATATCTTAACTTTGGCCTTGAACCCTCAACATAATGACATGTTAAGTACCTCTTATAACGAAATGTTAAGTACCACAGTTTCCACCAAAAGTTACTATAACTATTGTAACCACTATCCACAGAAAGAGGAAAATGGATTTATAACATTATTGTTCTCGGCATTGGTTCATGTCGTTTATATGAGCATTCCTGCAGTTTATTCCTGTCAGGGTCACCTCACCTGAGCGGGTATGGGTGGGTAACGATGGCTTTAACGATGTTGTGTGGGCCATGGGGATCATCTCCGCTCGCATCGCCGAGCTGACCCACGCAGGCTGCCGCGAGCTCCCACTCACCGCGCGTCAAACACCGCGTGAAGAAGCCGAAGAGCTCGCGTCTGGAGGTCTCTTCTTCACGGCCAAACGGATGCATGACACACAGTCCGCTTTGATTCAGCAGTCTGTTGAGCTCCACGGAAAGATTACTGGCCTCAGATGTGCTATGACGTATTCCACATCTAAAGTAGATCGGAGGGGATGGACATTGGAAGAAAAAATTATGAGTGGTTTTGTAACCATCTCATAAGTGAGATGATCAAATCAAAATCAGAATGTATGCACACATTTTTGTAAAGATCCAGAAAAGCATTTACTTTTAATAAAATATTTATGACTAGATATAATAATAATACTAAATCCAATGCCGACAAAAATGTACAGACATCAAGAGAGAAGATCAGAACCGGTTAATAAGGTTAAAAACTATTAATTATTATTGTTAAAAAGTTACAGAATTGATGTCAGCAATTCTTGGATTTAGGCTGTTAACGCCTTCCATAACGTATTTACATTGCGATTAGTGTGATTTAAACTTTGGTTTATGTAACGTTAACAGCTCTTAAAAGTGAAACGATGACAGCAAAACAACAGGCACTGCCCACTTAAAATAGTTTGGACGAGAGCAAATTGACTACACTTGTCAAACGTCAGTACATCGTTACGTAAAAGAATGAATAAATGATTAAATTAGCACTCACGCTTTGAGTTTGTCCTTTATATCTCAGACCAGAGAACAGCTCGTTCGAATGCGCTTGCCATCAGCTGTGTGTGGCCATGAGAGAGCCGAGTCATGTGACTCAATCAGCTGATCCAGGAGATGTCAGTTCAAGGGTCAAAACAATAGAAATGAAAGAGAGGTAGGAATGGCAAATGCAATGAAACTATGGATCAATGGGCTGGGCTTCTAATTAAATAACAATACTTATTTTGGCGACAGCTAAAGTGCTAGTCATTATTTAGATGGAAATAACTTTACTGCGATTGCTGATGTAGTCAAGTGATACCTGATACTTTTCTCAGCGCTGGATAGATGAGCCAATCACAGTCGTTTGTGATGAAAAAAACAAACATTTTATTGACATTTCTTTAGTTGATTCCAGTTTAAATCTAGGTACTAATCATTTGGATTTACAGATTAAATAATTACTTTTTATTATGTTCAAAATTAATCAATATGATAAAAAACGCCTAAAAACGCATCACCTCTCTGCTCAACTATAATAAGCGACCGACAATTAGGCAATATTTGTCTCCCAGAGGTCTAAATGAGCCATTTCTCCCGCAGTATTATATCTGCAGTTATTTTTTTCGTAGAGGATTGTTGTGACATAAAATCTTTTGGATTTATTATGAAAATGTATTTGATAGTTAGTGACGTGGTTTTACGCAGATGTAAAGTGTGTCATTGATAAATACAATTATTCTGTAATTTTATTTAATTTAAACAATGCATGTCTTAACAGTCAGTAAATGTCGTCTTGAAGGTCTTAACTCGCAAATAATTCCTTGTTTCTGTTGCTGCACTACAGATTATTTGGGTTGATATGACAATTGTTCGTATTTGCCAAAATCAAATTATTTTAATTTAAACTGAGAAATGTAAATTGTAATAACAGCCAGAATTAAAAATGCTGACATGCTGTTTTGTTCCTGTGGCTCAGTGGTAGAGCATTGCGTTAGCAGCGCAAAAGGTTGTGGGTTCAATTCCCAGGGAACACACATACTGATAAAATAATGTATAAACTGAATTCACTGTAAGTCGCTTTGGATAAAAGCGTCTGCTAAATGCATAAAGGTAAATGTAATGTGCAGCTTATAAACCTTGGAAACTCTCTCTGGGTGGTAAAAACATATTGCAGAAACAAAGCACCGGACTGGTTAGATGGGAATGTGAAACAATACACCTTTTGGGACTTGGGAGCTAATTGTGTCTCTTGAGTGTGTTGTCCATGTTTGTGATTCCACTGTTATATGAGCTTATTCCCAAGTGCATTAGGGTTTATCTTGGTATAATTTGCGCCTTTAATGTATAAGAATAAGGATAGTAATTAAAGTTATTCAAATAAAGAATTCAAAACTCACCTGGTTTTGCGTAATTTGTAGGCTAGTGTATCTCTGGAATCACGAGGCTTGGTTTATGGTATAATAACGAGCAGAGATTCGTTAATTAATTTTGATATATGTGCTGAAGTCACTACTGTATTTTTATCATCATCACTCACTGCCTGTGAAGGTTACTATGGCAACGCAGTGGCGCGAGGCGGGGTTCACGGAGTCGACGCCGGTCTCGCGCACTGCGATGATCAATTCTGTGCGTGACAGCTATTGTCCTCGCGCTTGAAACGCAACACCGGCTCGACTAAACTACAGCCTTTCGCGACAGAGGAAAGCATGACAGATAAGGGGAACATCCGAAACGTAAGTATAATGACAATGATTTTAGAGTTTATCCGCCACAGAGATTGATTGATTGTGCTGGCACAGGGACGTACTCACTGGACTGGTATATTTGACTGATAAATATGATTTAGTCTATGTTTGAGACTGCTATATTTATAAATGACACGACTCGGTAATTTGCATATTTGTATATAATTTGTATATTAAAATAAACTGTAAATTGTGAAAAGGATGTCTTGTAGCGATGGGTTTAAGATATCGTGATGATTTTAAATCAGTACAAATAATAAATAATCATTCGTATTTTGCCTGACTAAGCATTAGATATCTGAATGACGGTAAAGCACTATTCCTGCAGGAGGAGGACTATGTTGGGGAGATCAAAGGGGGTCTACGGCCGACCATGAGGCTGGTAGTGATGGGTATTGTTCACAAGCAGCCCAAAAGGTTCGTATCATGTTTGTCCACTGTCACATCCGCACATCCTGAATGACTCGGTTCATTGAGGATGAGACGCGCCTTCACTGCTGTAACACAGTGAGCCAGTTGTATCGGGGATTAAACCGTTTTAACGTCTTCAGTTCACACAGGAGCAAATTAAAACATGGGTGCTAACAGAGAACACTAGACATGGAACTTATTTAAAATGTGGGAAAACACCCATTTAACTGCAATACCACGTATGTGTATCTATGTGTGTGTGTATCTATGTATTGTATGTGTAAATATATTTATAGTATATACTTTATATACACTAAGACAAAAGTATTGGGACACCCCTTCTTTAGTATTGTATGTATTTTTATGTAAATATATTTATAGAGTGTAGCTTATTACTTTATACATACACTATTTAGACAAAAGTATTGGGACACCCCCTTCTTTAGAACAGAAAAAGACCATCTCTGTTGCAACAGTTTTGGAAGTGTCTAAAATGACCGTACGCATGTGTGTATACGTCAATGAATTTTTGGCTCAAACTGCATTTGTGCACACAATTACCTACAGTGTTATTTAATACAAATGTTGCTAACAATTGATTGTTAATTTTGTCTAGGCACAGATATGTACTATACAATGTAGCCACATGCATGAAAAAGTGTGTATTACAAAAATAAGAAGTAACAACAAGTGTATATTATTTAACTATACAATGTGTGCATGAATGTATACAGGGAATTTCAAAATGTACAAGTATTACAAAAATAAGGAAATGTAATCTACTTCTAAAAATGTACTGTGTTGTATTGTCAAATTTCTGTAACATGGAATACAAGTTTTCTCCACAAATTACGGAATTAAAATGACTCACATTTTTTACAGTGCAATACATTTGGTTTTCCAAAAATGTACTGTTGTTGTCCAAAATTGTATTGTCTTCTGTAAAAAGGTCATTTGAAGGTGCCAGCCTGTTTTCCAGCTGTTGTTGTCCACTTCTGTTTTGCCAGTGTGGGAAAAAGGTCAATTCCCATGAAGGAAGAAAACAGCCAGCCTGATGTAGATTGTACAATTCTGGCCATATTTGGCAACTAAGGGTTACCCAGCAACTGCTGGTTCATAATGTGATTTGATCTGGAGCGTCTCAGATTCCAGAATTGAGACAGTCTGTTAAAATGATGCTTGTTTTAAACTGATGTTAAAAATCTTTTTCTGTCTGTCTCTTTAGTATGGTAGTGTTAGTGGCATGTCAGTCTAAAGGAGAGGGGGATGAGGAAATCGAGGGGGATGTGGGTCTCGAGTTGAAGGTGAACTTTTCAGAAAAGGCTGTGCTTCGTAACGCTCGCCTGTCAGGAAAGTGGGGCGCTTCAGAAACCGCCCTGTCTTACTTCCCCTTTTCTCCAGGAGAGCCCTTTAAGGTAAAGAGTCAAAGTGTGTGTTTAGAGGTTGTGATCACAGCTAATAAAGCTTAAGTATTTGGTAATGTCCCACCATTCTGTCACAATAATGTTATTTCTATCTTCTGTCTCTCTCAGATGGAGATTGTGTGCGAGCACCAGCAGTTCCGTATTCTGGTGGATGGGCAGCCGTTGTGTGGTTTCACTCACAGACTGACTCAGCTTGCATCTCTCACTGCTCTTAGAGTCCATGGAGACCTACAGCTCACCAAAGTGGCTTGAGAAAGTGAAGAATTGTCTGCTGTGATGACATAGACTTTTCATAGAAGCAACTTAGCTGAGGTTTATAATCCTGAGCGTACTGTACACAATTGTCTTAAAGTTCCAGAACTCCCTCAGTTCATTTAAAACATTTAGAATCAATTCAGTTGGGTATGTGTTTGTTTTGGTAGGCTAATTGACCGTTTTGTAAAGTTTCTCCAGTGATTTTTATTTGTAGTGGCAAATGAGGCTGTTCAGTTTCAAATGGTTTTGCGTTTGTTTGGACACATTTGTAGGAGAAAATCTCTGAAGGAGTTGTGTTACCTCATGTGCAACCAGCTTTAATCAATGCGGATAGCATAAAAATTCAAATTAAGAATGATTTTCCATAAACTAGCTCAGATAGAAGATTTCTTATAGTTTTTATAATGCATAATGTACTACCTTTTTTGTTTGCTTTTGACTACATATTTAGTGTCTTTGGCTCTTGGATACAGATTCAAGCAAAAGTGCCTTCATTTGTTCCATTAGATGCACTTATACAGTAGATAACGGAGTGTTTTGTAGCAGTAATTGTTGTAGTTCAAATTCATTTGCATTTACACATTTGGCAGATGCTTTTATCCAAAGCAACTTGCATTGCATTCAAGGTATACATTTTGATCAGTTCCTGCATTCACTCAATCAAACCCATAATCCTGACGTTGATAGCGACATTCTCTAGTTTCAGATACAGGAATGTTTTTTGTTTGTCTAAAAACTTGTTAAATCACTTCAACAGAACAGAATAACTCAGAATTATAAGTGAAACTTTTTTTGTTTATCCTTTGTTCATTTGAATGTACCGCAGAACAGTTTTGATGGCATTAGCAACCTAAGGATTCATAACTGACACCCGAATGTTCACTTTAAAATGCAATTCCCTGCGATTGTATTGGTTTGAAGAAAAAGGACTCAAAGTCCATCTGAAGCCTGTACTTGGTGCTGTCAATCTACACACTTAATGCTGCAAATGAAGCATGTATTAAAAGCAAGGTCTACTTGAATGTCTTAACATAATAATTGCAATATGTACTGTAAACAGTAAACTTTTCTTAAAGAATTTGTAAGATCTGATTATTTCATGTGTGTGTGTGTGTGTGTGTGAGAGAGAGAGAGAGTGTGTATTTGGGCATGTTTGAAAGAGGAGAGAGACCTATGCACACAGGCATAGTGTGTTTTTAAACCATAGCAACAAACCAACAGATTTGTGAAAGACATGAAGTCAGTTCTGTTACCTGACAAAGCAGAAGGCAGGTAAAAACACGCTAATGGCCCATAACAAAACTGCAGGTATGCACATCAAAGATATGTTTGCCAGATGACAACTACACAAATGTAACTTTTATTTGACAAAATAAATGTTATGCTTTCAAAGTACATTCACTGAATGCATAAGCTTATATCAAACATTAGATACAGACTTTATCGGGACAGTAAAACTTGGGGAAATCTGATTTTTATATAGAAATATTCTACATGTTGACTTGAATGAGGTCTCATGCTCATGGGTAATGTGTATTACCCATTTCATTATTACATTTTTATATACATGTTTTTGTTACTAGCTGTATAACAGTTTATTCGTTTTCTTTGCGCATAAACAAATACTACAATTACAACTATTAAAACAGCACAATATTTCTAAATAGATTTGTGACAGACAGAAATATAAAATCAGCAAAAACAATAAAATTAACAATACAACCAATGACCTAATCAAGTCAGTTTTCTAATAGCTTGGATCCAGTCCATCCTCTCTTCGTGTGTTGGCGCCTGGATGTAATAGTGTGTGTCCGTCTGAGTGATGATTTTAAAGAGGTTCCCCTGGACTTTACCTTTAACCCCTGAAGATTACAGGAAAGTGACCATTAGCTTCTGTGATCACAGTGTTTACCTGTAAATATTACTGCTACCTTGACAACAAGACCCAAATCATTGCTTTTCAGTGTTTTCGGTCTGTGGCAAAGCCTTTACTTAATTTAGATTCATATCTGAAAATTGCTTTGTAAATATTCATTGTGAAACAGGTAGTCATCAGACTTCAGACACTTCCACAGAAGAGTTGTAAATCTGACTCACCTGACGGTATGCCGTTATCATCCAGAGCAGACACCAGACAGCAACGCAGAGATATACTGCCAACCGGAGTGATGTCATCCTGAGAAAGTCAGCACAAAAATAAACATCACATGACTTCTTTAGACTTTAGCATAAAATGTACTTATACAGTCTGTGAATTGCAGGTCAGCGTTCTCACCTTGCTGGGGTCATAATAGTGCAGGAAACCAGGCTCCGCTCTCAGAACAAACAATCTCACCTTCCAGTTTTTCACCTTGTGCCCCTGACACACACACAAAGACTGTTAGCATCACAGACAAGCACTTTTCAGTTTAAAACTTCTTATAGTGGAGTGCTCACCTGTTTGAGCAGGTAACCTCTCTTCACCACTTTTCCACTGAGTTCCACCGCAGACCGAGACTTCTCTGCTTTCACACTGCCTCGCTTGTGGAAGCTTTGGGACTGTTTGAGAAATCATATTCATTTGGTTTAGGACATCTTGTATCTAGTATAAATAAAAGCACTGAATAGAGAATAAAACAAGAAGAAAGAGATTTGAAGCTCACAAAGCAGTAGAGTGCAGTGGAGTCATCGAGGAACTGTTCTCCTAGAGCTGCGTTTCGGAGAGCGTCTGCCGCTCTGATCCCGATGGGCCGCAGGGAAGCCTCATCCAGCAGTGCAGAGGCTAATGTTACAGCCTCCACACGGGTCAAAGCCAGCTTATTAAACACAAGCCAGTCCACCACCGCTGAGCCTACACACATACAAACAAAACACAGTCTGATTGTCTGCGTTCACGAGTTCCAGACAGGCTGCTGAATCACTCTTACATAGTTTCACAATTAGTCTTTATGAGTGAATCATTCACTCAACAGATTGGTTCAAACACACTGAATCAAACAGGAAAAAACTAGCAATTCATTGGAAGAAGAAAAAACAGACAAACTAACTATAGTTATATTGTGTCTAAAAGGTAAGGAATCACATTATACATCATACACATACTGTCCACATAAAAAAGATTGGGGCTAGAAAGTGACTTAGATTGCAAAAATATATATTTCAAATAAATGCTGTTCTTTTGAACTTTGAGATTTCTGAAAATATCACAGTTTACACAAAACTATCAAATCAGCATATTAGAGTAATTTCTGAAGGATCATGTGACACTAAAAACTGGAGTCATGGCTTTGCCATCACAGGAATAAATTACATTTTAAACGCAATAAGATATGAAAAAAAAATTACATTTTAAATAGTAAAAATATTTCATGGTAAATGGTTAAAAATATTGCTGTTTTTCTGTATTTTGATCAAATAAATGCAGGTAAGCACAAGAGACTTCTTTCAAAAACATTTTAAAATTGTAACATTCCTAAACATTTAATAATGCACATTCATGCTTTGTTGTGTAAGATCAGTGTTTTTTGAGTATCTGACCTGAGAAACAGTTGGTGTAAGAGCTGCCCTGCTCAACATGACTGCACTGCCGGATACCATTGTGCACATCATACATGGAGTCCACCACCTGACTGAAATACAGACACACATTTAGACATGATGTCACAAACACATATTCATATTTATTGGCAAACTACATATATAGCTACCTGAGGTTGACATTGTGAAGCTGGAGTGATGTGGATCCTTTAACTTGTGATGGGGAGGTGGTCAGTGCATCGTGTGGGTTGAGGTTCTGTACCACTGCACCAATCGCTGCAGCCCATTCGTCACGTTCCTCTCTCGTGCAAGCCTCCAGAAAGTGCTCCTCTGAAGTGCTGGTCTGCAGCTTCATCACCAACTGCAGGGTGTAAAATGTGGTTACTATGACAAAAGCCTTCTGTCACAGCACTAAACAAACATTTTACGTTCAAGCGCAGCACTGTCTTTTGTAAGATTTTTGTTTATAAATGAAACTGGCACAAACAACATGCCACAGAAAACTCCATCACTCTAGGTTTGATTACAGCTGTTACACAACATGGACTATAAACCAAAGACATTGCAAAGATTTACTGGGGGAAATGTTAGCTCCTGACATGCTAGTGCATGTGAACATTGCAAAACAAAATAATGAAAGGTTCATTCATATTAAGCATAGCCAGAGGCTGTGAACATTTAAAGCACTTACTAAGACACTCCCAGTGTTGGGTTTATGGTTTAACTGAACCACTGATAATAAGCCACTTCTCAATACTATTTATCTGTTCACTGTGGAAATAACCAACTGACCTTGTATTATATTGAGATATGCAGTTACTTTGTTTTAAATTCCTTTACAGCAGATTATTATAGCCTAAAACTGCACTATATCGTAACTTGTAATGTAGTTTTGTGGTTACGCAAATGTTTAGCATAAAACATCACTTACCGGTCTGTTCTCGTACTCCAGGTAAGGGCATGTGATTTTGCAGTCACTCAACGGTATCGTCCCTCGATGGCAGGAATCCCGTTTGCCGCCATCATATTTATAATACAGAAGTCTGTCCGATTGAAGTACAAACCAACGAACTTTCCAGTTTTGAACCACATGACCCTAAAAATGAACATCGTTTGTTAATAAGCCAATAACAATTAGGAATTGATTTGTCAGTATGAGTAGATTAAAAAAAGTTCAAACGTCTCTTACCCTTTTCACCAGAAAGCCCTCTTTAGGCCGCTGTTATTTTCTGACTCAGTGCCCATGTTAACTAACCGTAGTCTCAATAAGCAGGTAAGCGTTCATCAGGCGTTTTATAGCTGCTGCAGAATTCCTCGGAATGTGCGTCATTGCGCGCCCCTCCTATCGGAGAGCGCCCCCGGGTTTTAGGGACACAATCAACGCTGAGCAAGACATCTTTGTCTGGGTATGAATTTGATGGAAAATAATAATAATAATAATAATAATAACAGTAATGTTAAAATAAAAAAACTAAATTATTAGAACTAGTAAAGTTTAATTAGGCAACGATAGAATTAAATGAATATGATTCTGTTAAATTGTACAATGAACACAACCCTCTGATGGGACATTCCTGTAGGGGTCTGCTTTCATGAGTCACCAAGACGCAGACATTGAGTCATTGATCTAGTTAAGTTCAGGTGAGATTCAGCATTTCAGAGACCGGATGTTTGTTGCTATGGCAGTGCAGCTTAGCCCTGAAAATAACATTGTAAAACTCGTGTACAAATTGTATTTCCTCAGTAAAAACTGTAAGCTTTACCCTTATAAACCGTAACAGTACAACACCTCACATTAACAAGTAGGCAAAAAAATGGTAACATTAATGTTTCATGTTTAGATTAAATTCAGATTTGTTAGATATGTAATGAATTGTAATTATTTGTTTGTCTAAATATACAGAGGAGCCCAAGTTAGTTATTTTTCTATTTACCCGAATTTGTCAATAGGCTATTTTAGTATTGTACAGTTCTGAATGTTTCTTCAGCATATTACCGAATTCTAAATGTTACCGTTACTGTAAACAAGTTGTGTACGGACTGTTAGGAAAATATTCTAACATTTTAAATTACACAACACGCGCAAATTTGGACATAAAACTGGAATTTGCCAACAGGCACGAATAGCTGTGCCGAGACATTCTTACACAATCTGTGTTTGGATCATATGCTCAGAAAGTAGCGGCCATGTTCCTACATGAATTGCGTGAAGATGGTAAATTATGACGGGAACACGGCCAAACAGCACTTACCAAAAAAAAAACGCTCTTTCACTGTTCATTCACTTCTGTAGTGCACTAGATGGTGCTCTCGCGCAGCAATTGAGTATTCGAGAACTGACGACTCAAAGCGGAATCTGTGAAAAAAATTCCCAGCTTCGTTTCGTTTTCTGTTATTTAACGTAAACTATGCCAGTCTATAACATAAAGAAGATATCCATTAAAAAGCCCCTCATTGTTTTATGTGCTTGTAAAAGAGTTGGAAAATGTGAAAACTTCAGGTTGGAGAAGGTGTACACTGTAGAAGATGGTATGATGATTCAAATGAGCAACTTCTCAGTTTGAACACGTTTGTGAGGATTGCAGATCCTGGACACAAGTTAAAATCCCGGACCTGCTGATCCACTTTTAATTAAAACACAGGACAAAGGTACCCAGCCCCCTGGTCACAGCTGTGTGTGTGTGTGTATGAGGGGGAGAGAGAGAGAGAGAGAGAGAGAGGGGGAGAGAGAGAGAGAGAGAGAGAGAGAGAGAGAGAGAGAGAGAGAGAGAGAGAGAGAGAGAGAGAGAGAGAGAGAGACTGAAAAACAGTTCTACCATATTTTTTATAATTACCATATTTACTTTTTTTCCTAATATTTTTTAAAATATTATTATTCATTTTTTTGTCGATTGACTTCTGCAATTTTTATTGTCTTTATATGACCATTTTTTGTATTTGATTGTATGGTTGCTATGTATATGGCACATTACACAAATACTTTCACACACAAAGATCAGCTGTTTTACTGGGATTTGCAGCAGCTGGGGGTGTGTCATCAGAAATAATCATTAACACTGTTCAAACAGTGATCCCGAAAGTTCTGACGTAAATTAACCCACACCCGGATGTAGGCCTTTAAAAGAGCAGCACAACCAGAGGGGTTAAGGAGCACAAGTATTCAGACCCACACAAACATCCTTTGTCTGTTTATAATGTTTCCTCTGGGTTGGAGAATGGTGGTAATAAATCACCATATTATGTTATCAAGCCATAGTACAGTTGTCAAATCATATAAAACATAAACGAAAGTGTATTTTATGAACCTACACTCACACAGAATCCCATTAAAATTTAACACAATGGATTCTTTTACAAGCAATGCTATCTTTTTTATTTCTATAACATCAGGATGCCAGACTGGGATCAAACAATCTTTGTGTATGCATACAAAATACAGTCAATAACCTTTTTAAATATCTGTCTTACATAATATCACATGTCCGCTGAACTACAGCATTACTTAACACAATGTACTTAAACATGAATACAATAAACACTTTTAAACAAGCTACTGTGACCTGTGCAATAATGCATTCTTAGAAATGACAAGGCCAAGAAAGTTAGGTCACTTTGTATTAAGGGTAGCACAAAGGATGTCGAGAAGTGAAATGTGTTAACAAAAGTCTCTTTGTTGCACTTTCTAATGGCCTTTCCCTTTTTCTTGTGTTTGGGAAAGGAAATAGGGGACAATTTGAAGGATTGAATTCCACTGAGAGGAATGTAACCCAAACCCTTCTGAAACTAAAAGCTTTTTAGATAGTGTTCACCCCAACACCAAGACAGTTTTACTGTACTTAAAAACAGGGTTATCTTCTTCCAAAAGTTCAACAATCTTCATTTAATTGCTCAGAAAATGCAAATATCTGTTTTTACAGAGAACAGATTCACATTAACTCAGCAGCACGTAATTGTATGGAGATGATACTGAACATAATACTTCATTTATGAATTCTGTAAAGTAGGTTAATTAGCTGACTCTCTCTGCTCATTATTTGGCCATGTTGTTATACTGACAGTTGTAGAGCTCTGTATAATACATTTTATTGCACATAATGTCTGCGTATCCTGTTCCCGTGCTATGTTTTAGACAGTTGTGTGTTTTCAAAGTTACACCACTGAAGAACATAGAACGTTAAATCTACAAACAGCTGAATACATGATTAGCTACACAAGGATCCGCAGAGGGTGTGTGACTGCAGAGGGTGTGGACCTGTAATCAATTTAGATCGGAGTCATTTCTACCAGAGAGTTTTATACAAGCACTTTTTTACCCTACAATAACTATAATTGAAATAACCATACAATACTTAATTATTCAAAGATAAAAAAGCTTTTGGAAGTTGCATTTAAAATCCACCTGGCTAAAAAAGCTCTTTTCTTCATCCTCTCACTTTAGAGTCGACTAAGTCTGTGCCAAGACGTCACCACTTTCTCAGGATTAGCCATGGAATCCCTCCATTGTTCCACTGCCTCAGGAGAACTGCTGTCAAAACCCAACAGGACCTGCAAATGAAGACTGAAACTTAGGGCTGAGAAATTAATACTTTTATACAACAAGGATGCATTAAATCAGTCAAAAGTGACAGTAAAGTGATGTATAATGTTTCTAAAATTATATTTCAAATCTTTTGAACGTTCAGTTCATCAAAGAATCATGTTTACAAAAGAAAACGTTTTAAGATTTCACAATCTTGCAGTTTTTTTAAATCAAATAAATTTACTTTAAACTTTAAATTAAATTTGACGTTAAAGTGTTCCATACTAAATATAGTGAGTTCTAGTACTGTATTTTGCTCCAAACTGACCTGTCCAAGCAGGTGTTTTCTCCGAACAGAGCCGCGGCTGTAGAGTTTGACTGCCAGCTGCAGATTCTGGTCCTGATTGGTGATGGGCAAGTGAAGCACTTCGCCCCATTGGATCTGCCCCTCTGATGACTTCATCACCTTCGTCTTCCTCTTCAGTAAGACCCTACCCTCACTCAACAACTCAACCTTCACAAAGAAACCTAAAGAGAATGTCGTATTTGTCATATTCACTCTTCCACAACAATAAATTAATGGGGGAAATAAATAAGATATAAGAGGGCTTTCAGGAGGACAACTTATCTTATAATGAAAATATATTTAAAATGGACTAGAGTTATGTTATTGAGAGTGTGTGAAATGATGATGAAAGCTGAAAGACTCACCCTGTGTAAGAGGGGAGGAAGATGATGGGAGGTTTTGAGCAATGAGGATCTGGAGTTGCATTCGACTGTTCACTGGCTGGAAGCAGAAGGCCAGCTGAAGCTCAGCATGACACACCTACAGAAACACACAGGCAGACACAAAACAATCCTAGGGTTAGGTGTTATGTTGTGTGTGTGTGTGTTATGGCAGACTACCTGCTGCGACTGATTCACTGATTTATATTCAACACCCAAAACAATTTCTGACCCAGTAACAACATACACAGCCATTATTAATGAAAAAACTTCCTCTAGACCAGATTCCACTGACTTTCATTCTGGAGCACAGTTCTGTCAAACACCTCATTATTGAAAAGACTTTCTTTTCAAAAAAGCAATTTCCCCTGTTAAGTGTTTTATTTCAGTCACATGCACACACAAGCAAAACACGCTGAACCATCCGTTTCCAAATGTTCAAAAGAGTTGGCAAAATCAGCAAATAGTGCCATATCTGATACCTGTATGTGTGTATGGCAGTATTCAGTAGGCCAAACAATGTTTTGATGACCTACTTACAGTGAAATGATGTACAAAGATGATAAAGTTACACAGTAACACTCATTTAGCAGAATTAAATATCAGAATTTTTATAGATATTATGTATAGGTATTTAGATCTTACTAATGATTTGGTAATGTTTGGTAAATTTGTTAATGTTTTTGAGCCTTTTATGCTCATTAAGGCTGCATTTATTTGATCAAAAATACAATAAAACAGTAATATTCAGAAATATTTTTTACAATTTAACATAACTGTTTTCTATTTGAATATATTTTAAAATGTAATTTATTTCCTGTGATGGCAAAGCTGAATTTGCAGCAGTCTTCAGTGTGATCACATGATCCTTCAGAAATCATTCTGATAAGCTGATTCGGTGTTCAAGAAACATTTCTTATTATTATCAATGTTGAAAACAGACATCCTTCATTTTTCCGTGGAAACTATGAAACATGTTTCAGGATTCTTTTATCAATAGAAATGTAAACAACATTAATTAACATTAACATTAGATAACAACTGAAGTCTTTCTTGAATTTTATTCCTTTAAGAAGTGCTTTCAGCAGTATGGAAATGGCTGGTTTCAGTACATTGATCCCCCCCCCCCTCTCTCTCTCTGTCTGTCTGTTTCAGACCCAGTGACCTAAATATCACAGAAGTGTTCCTGTGGCTCAGTGGTAGAGCATTGCGTTTGCAGCGCAAAATGTTGTGGGTTCGATCCCCAGGGAACACACATACTGATAAAATAATGTATAGCCTGAATGTACTGTAAGTCGCTTTGGATAAAAGCGTCTGCTAAATGCATAAATGTAAATGTAGAAGAGACCTGAGCAGAACTAGTGCAGCTGTGTAATTTGTGATGCAAGTCAAATATGTGGTCCAGTGGGTGAGTGCAGCACTGTGGGTAATTGCAGGTGGAAGTTTACTTTTTTTCCCAAAGAACTTTGCTGTCAAAATTAGGAAGGATCTGTAGAGGGAGCGACATTTGGGATTAGATATGCAGTCACATAGAGATACAGCAGGTGAAGACTCACATGTGTTTTAGAGTGAGGCTTGAACTCCAGCCAGTGCATTGTTTCCTCCGGTCCAAGGGTTCGCAGAGATAATACACACTCTCCCAGCGTACGCTTACGTGGTGCGTGAGCCTGCAGGCGCAGCACCAGCGCAGATCTGCGTATCTGCTCTAAGTTAAGAGTGAACACGAACGTCTCCATGAAGACAGTCTCCTGAAAGAGAGACAATATACCGAGAGGGATAATTAGCTACAAACTAAAAACACAACAAAACAATTCTACAAACTCTACATGTGTTTTTGCTTATATGAGGAAGAATGTTTTTTATGCAGCTTTGGTTGTGTGGGACTTTTCAGTCCAGCTGGAATGGTCATTACTCTAGAAACACAGGAGGGACTGAAGGGAGGGCTGAATAATTCATCACAAATTCATTTAAATGATGGCAGAGCTCTTAAGACTCTTAAGCTAACCAAAATACAGTATAAATATTACAATATCATTAAAATAAAAATTAAACATTTTCTTTCTATATATGTGACCATGTACCACAAAACCAATCATAAGTAGCACAGGTATATTTGTAGCAATAGCCAACAATACAATGTATGGGTAAAAAACTATCGATTTTTCTTTTATGCCAAAGATCATTAGGATAATAAGTAAAGATCATGTTCCATGAAGATATTTTGTACATTTCCTACCGTAAATATATCAAAACTTAATTTTTGATTAGTAATATGCATTGCTAAGAACTCCATTTGGACAACTTTAAATGCAATTATCTCAATATTTTGACCCCTCAGATTCCAGATATTCAAATAGTTGTATCTCAGCAAAATATTGTCCAATCATAACAAACCATACATCAATGGAAAGCTTATTTGTTCACCTTTCATATGATTTCAGATGAAAATTTGACCCTAGTGACTGGTTTTGTTGTCCTGGGTCACAGTTATCTATCTATCTATCTATCTATCTATCTATCTATCTATCTATCTATCTATCTATCAGTGTCACGTGATCATTTAGAAATCATTCTAATTTACTTATTTGGTACTTTAACATGATGCATTTTGTCAAGATTCTATGATTATTTCATCAGAGTACATGGCTAATTTTGAATGGCTGCCAAAGCAGAAAGGCACCTTTAGAAGCAGATGGTATCATTCAGACATCTACCAGCAGGGAATAATGCTAATCATTTTAACTCTTGATATCACCAGTGCTAAAGCTTGAACTGAATCTTGGCTGTTGAATGTTTCATGACGGCTGGATTTTACTCACTGCTGATGCTTCCTTGACGGTGCTCTTAAATCGCACCGGCTTGGTCATGGTGATGACTCCTTTGACCCCAATCTTCTGCACCTCCACCCCATCACTATACACACTCAAATCCGTACACTAAAAGAGAGGGAGTACCAAAATGAGAGAATAAATGAGAAACAGTGAGAAAGCAACATGTACAGTTTACGAGCTTTTACAACCACTAAAACCACTGTATGTCAACAAAGGGCCTTTCTCAGAGGATGAAAAGGAGGAAGGGCCTTGTTTGTATTAGAAAATAATTGACAGAAATAAAAAATAATATTATTAAATGAGATCAAAAAGTTTGTTAATATTATAAACAACTCACACTCTAAAATACAATCACTTTTGGTCACTTCCAAACATATAGTAAATAATGTAAATAAATTAACATTAATATGTAACATTAACATTAATATATTTTGTGTAAAATAAAGAGGCAAAGACAGACAGATATACACATTGAGTTATTTTTCAATTATTTGAAAAATAGAGATTAAAAATAGCTGGTTGGAAATGTGATCACTTGTTAAAGGTCTCTCAGCGGAACACAGAGGCGCCATTCAGCTGGAGTCTAGATGGGACACAATGGCCTGTTGTAGACTAACAAAGCCTCTCCTGGATGAAATCATACCTTCACTAAGGTGATCCACACCTGCTCCACCGCCTCTTCATACTTCAGGTGCACACACACTTTTCCCGGTTTACAATCCCGCTCATCACCAGACAGCGTGATGGACTCTACACACACACATCCACGCAAACACATATAACTGTTTTATATATAATATTTTGTTTAATATTCAGCATAAAGGTCTCTGCACACTGAAGTCCGACATTTTCGTCCGAAATTTTGCATGTTGATAAATAAATACGACCTCATAAATAAAAACGTTTACACACTCCGAAACTTTCGTCCGTCACAAAACAATCTGATCAGGTTCGATTTTCTGCGTTTTCGCATCCTTAGCATTCATTTTAATAGGAAAAGATGAAGAATACGAAAAAAATGGAAATACGCATGCAGGTATTTTGGACTCAGTGTGCAAGTTATTATTTGTGTTATGTGTGTAACGATCCACAGACCTACATTCTGAAAGTTATCTGAGGACTTGTGTACTGGACCTCAGGGAAAACATTTGGAAGTAATTACTGTGTCTGCCTTTTACGATTTCACAATCTGCAGTCATCTGAGTCTGTCCTGTATGTGTGTGTGTGTGTGTGTGTGTGTGTGTGTGTGTGTGTGTGTGTGTGTGTGTGTGTGTGTGTGTGTGTGTGTGTGTGTGTGTGTGTGTGTGTTTGAAAGTCTGTCTTATGTGTGTACACGGTGAGGAGAAAGGGGGTAAGATTGTTGGGAAATAAATGGTCCAAAAAGACCCCGAAACAAACAAAAGGAAAACCAAACAAATGAAACTTTAGTGGAAATTCCAGGTGACAGTGGAGCGGAACCCTTTCCAGAGAGTTCTATTGGTTCTTTTGGAATGTGTGTGTCTGCGGTTACGACTTCAGTGTTCCGTCATGAATGGTTACCTAGACTACGGCTGCTCCCAAAGGAATCCTGAATGGAGGATGTGCTGCTCTGGACACTGGATACAGAATCATAACGCTTGGAGGAACAAGAGAGGAATAAATGTTACTGAACCACAGCACTGCTAATCATTAAATAGCAAATAAGTATGTATACACCACACTTCAATCAGAGATTTAATCTGATCTGATTGATAAAAGACCACAAACACTTTAACTTTAAAAAAAGAAACAGAAATAGAGATCTGTTACAGAATAGAAATAGAGATTCCAACAGTAATAGCGAATTCTGGCACTAACTGGAGAAAGCCCTAAAAACCACGCCCCTAGCGGCACGTAGGATACGTAACGTTGCGCGCGGTTAGGAGCTGTTATTTTGTTTCGAACAGCTGCAGGTTACCAATCGAGCTGGCTGGACTGTTTATTCAACTTATATATGTTTTATCTACCAGTGTGTAAATGACTACGGGTGAGCTTCAATGTATATTTTGTATTTTAACCTATTTTATTGCTCTGAACGTCAATATTTGCCTGTGAATTGAACGCACTTTAAACTGCGTCACAAACAAAAGTAAACCCAAACGCTTTCATACCCGGACTTGGAGATTGTTAATAAGCGTATTCCTATTAGACTAAAACGATTATGCTCACTTCCAGTTACATATCACCCGGTTTGTTTATATTGTTTGAAAGGTCGAATTTGATGACTTTGCTTATTTCTCCTGCTCGTAATACTGAGTATACGCAACGACAGCGCAATCTGCTTGTCATTGTTTTCTTTATTTACTAATATAATTGGGAAATCGTGTAGGTTAATTAATATGACTTAATAACTGAATGTTTGTGTCATTTACTAATATATTTACCACTGCTTTCTTTGTGTCTCTTCTGTTTATCATAGACCACCTGTGTGAAGTAACATATACAAATCCCCTTTGATTAAACTATCCAATGGAATTTTCTCTCCTGTTTTCTCTTACCGGAAACAAACGCCACCATCTTGGCTGCACTACACCTGAACCCACTGAGCGTCCCATACGCTCGTATATGGTCCTTCGAGCCGGATATTTTAGGGCATCAAGATGGATCCTGAAATTCTCAATGCAACTGAGCCAGTCGTACGACCTCGCCCTCCAAGAGAGAGACACCCTCCTGCCCATCTAGCTGATTACGAAGTCCAGCTCCCGCTTAACCTACATCCACAGCCACCTCCTGCTGATTCGTCTTCGCAGAGACCATCTAGACCATCAAGACATGCGCCTAGATCCACTTCTTCTGGCACTGTGTCCAGTACCTCATCCAGATCTCATCGCAGTTCAAAACACAGATCTCCTAGACAAGGACTCTCCGATCTTCAAGCTGCCATGTTGGAAGAAAGGCTAAAAACTCTGGACTTGGAAAAACTTCAAGAGCAGATCGAAGAGGACATCCTCGTAGATAAAGAGTGTGAGAGACTTGATGTCCAGGTTAGAGAAGCGCAGTATAGACAGGAACAAGCCATTAAGGCTAGAGAGTTGCTAGCTAAGCAGGTAGAGAGCCGACGGCGTCTCAAAAGTGTTCAAAATGAGCTTGAGGTTGCTAAATACGTTTGTGTACTTCTTAAACAGGAACCTCAAGCTGTTAACGTTGTTACTTCACAGTCCAGCCTAGCCGCTGATCCTCTGTTTGAGGTAAGCAATCAAGAACACAGAGTTGCTGCTACCACTGATCTTAAATCATCTGCCCAAGTAATGCCTAGTCATTCTACCCCTTGCCATGTTAACTTTGAACCTGTATCATCAGTAATGCCTTCCCCCATATTACCTGCTGTACACATTAATGCTCCATTCGCTGACACCCCATTCAGTTCCATTACCACAGCTGCCGAGGTAATCCCGCCCAACCTAGTTAAGAGGTCATTGGTTTCGCTAATTACGGCACCGCACACCTTAATGTCTAGGCCAGATTATGTAGCTCCTTTACCCTCTAACCCAGCTGTGGTGGCAAGGTCACACCATTACTCGGATACTTCCGTCACCTATAGTCAGACACTCCCTGTCAGTGTCCTGCATACAGTCCCATCTACAGTTCCTGTAACATTAGGGGCTCCTTTACAGGCTCAGTCCTACCAGACCACGAATCCTAGCCCTCATTGGACAGCAGTACCGTACCCTGTTCCGCCATTCGATGCCTCTCATAATCGGGCAGTGATGTACCCTTCACTGGCCCCACCACCTGGTCTTGAAATGTTAGCTGCCTCAGCTCACGGGGTCCCAAAGCCGGCTATCCCATACTTTGATACTGGCCGAGAAAGTGACTTTGCACTCCTGAAGATGGCCTTAGAAAATGTAATGAATAACCAGCCTCATTTGAGTGAACATTACAAATACCAGGTCCTTTTAGGTCACTTAAAACACCCCAGCGCTCTTCAGTTGGCCAAAGCATATATGTACGATCCCAGACCATACACAACAGCACTGCAGGCACTGCAGGATAAGTATGGCCAATCACGTCAACTGGTTCAATCCGAACTAGGTTTCATACTGAATGCACCAGCAGTCAAGTTCGGTGATGTAGAAGCTTTTGACTCTTTTTCCTTATCTATCCAAACACTAGTAGGGATGCTCAGAACTTTGGAAGGCCCAAATGGGTACGAACTGCGCTGTGGCTCTCATGTTGATCGATTGCTAAGCAAGATGCCACCATCATACCGTGATGGGTTTGTTGAGTACTGTTTCAGCCGAGGTATTTTGCAAACTGGCATAGACCGCACTTATACATTACCTGATTTGTCTACATGGCTGCAGATGAAGTCACAAGCGAAGTGCATATCCAATAAAGCAGCTACCATGTATCAGACAGATATGTCTAGATCCACCAAGAAAGATCAGCAAAGGTCAGTACCTTATCATCCAAAGGAGAGATCCACATCTATCCTGTTCTCAGCTGATGCCAGTTCAGCCTTGCAGAGACAGACAAAACCTAAGCCCCCCTTTAAGATTCAACCCTTCTGCCCTTACTGTAACTCCAAGGACCACTTCCTTAACGCATGTCCCAAGTTCAAGCTACTGACTACAGAGCAAATAGTACAGTGGATATCCAAAGAGAAGCGCTGTTGGAAATGTGGGCGAACTCATAATCCAGACAGTTGTACTCTGAAAAGAACCTGTATAACCTGTAAAGAATTACATCTGACCATCTTGCATGAGCCAGCCTTACAGATCCAAAAATGTGTGCTGTTGACCAACATTCCTACCCCTCAGGTCTATCTAGACCGGCCCAACAGGTCTCAAAAGGTAATGCTTAAGATAGTCAAGGTCTTACTTCACAACCGAGAGAAAGTCATCGAAGCATATGCAGTGTTGGACGATGGTTCAGAGCGTAGCATTGTTCTGTCACAGGCTGTAGATCAGTTGAATCTCCCTACCGAACCTGAAACTCTCACACTACGCACGGTCCATCACGATGTAGTTAATCTGCATGGAGCCACCGTTTCCTTTCATGTGTCACCCTTGCACCAACCATGCAGGCAATACCTGATTCCTCATGCGTTCACCGCAGATAACCTTAGACTTTCCGAACATTCTTACCCTGTGTCTGCTCTTCGGCGCAAGTATGATCATCTTAGGTCCTTGCCTTTGCCCTTGATTGACAGAGCCCAACCTCTATTGCTCATCGGGTCTGACCTGCCTCATCTGCTTACTCCTGTCCAGCCAGTATGTACAGGACCTGCAAATGGACCGATTGCCGTCTGTACCAGACTTGGTTGGACCCTTCAAGGCCCCATTGGGCCCATCCAAACCACCCTTTCCACCCCACAGTGTTTCCACATAACCACAACCACCACGAATAATGAACTATTCAAGAATGTGGAACGCCTATGGCAAGTTGATACCTTGCCCTATGTAAATGAGAAGACAGCCACTCGCTCCAAGCACGATCATTATGCCCTCTCTCATCTCCAGACACATACCACCAGGGTAGAAGTCAGTGGTGTTATGAGATACGCCACTCCCTTGCTCAGACGGCCCTGTACTGAACTCCTTAAAGCCCCTAAAGAAGCAGTGATGGCGAATCTACGAAGTACTGAGCGTAAACTCGCTAAAGACATTAGACGAGCTGAGTCTTACTGTTCTGAAATTAAGAAACTGCAAGAGGCTGGCTATGTGGCAGAGATATCAACCCAAGAAGCTGAGCGATCCCTGGAGTCGTGGTACATCCCTCACCACATGGTGACGCATAACAGCAAGGACAGAATTGTTTTCAACTGTTCTTATTCATACCAAGGCCATGCTTTAAATGACATTCTTCTTCCTGGGCCTGTTCTTGGTCCGTCGTTACTTGGTGTCTTGCTGAGGTTCCGTGAACATCCTATAGCCATCAGCGGAGATGTGAAGGGTATGTTCCACCAAGTTCGCCTCTTGCCTAATGATAAGCCTATTTTACGCTTTCTGTGGAGAGACATGCAGAGGAAAGAACCGCCTAAGATCTACGAATGGCAAGTCTTACCATTCGGCACAACGTGCAGCCCGTGCTGTGCCATATATGCACTCCAGGAAATTGCTCAGAACCACCCGCAAGTGGACCCAGGTCTGGTGAGAACGGTCAAAAGTTCCTTCTATGTAGACAACTGTCTTCATAGCCTTCAAACTGTTGCTGAAGCTAGAGAATTAGTTGACAACCTACGACAACTTTTGCTCACTGGCGGTTTCGAGCTCCGTCAATGGGCCAGCAACCGACCTGAGGTTATTCAGCATCTCCCCTCTGAAGCAAGATCACTGAATAGTGAACTCTGGCTATCACAGAAGAGTACTGACCTCATGGAAGGTACACTTGGGCTACTGTGGAACTGCCTCACAGACTCGTTCAGTTACAAACCCAGCCAATCCGGATGCCTTGAACCCACTCTGCGTAACGTCTACAGAGTTTTGGCATCTCAATATGATCCCCTGGGTTATCTAATTCCATTTACAACCCGAGCCAAAGTGCTGGTCCAGGATTTGTGGAAGAACAATCTAGGGTGGGATGACCCAATCACACCTGACAGCCTGTTAACCAGATGGCAAGACTGGCAACAAGAGCTACACAGTTTGAACCACATTGCAATCCCAAGGTGTTACACTCCATTTAAAGGGTATGAGGAAATCCTCAACCGGGATTTACATATATTCTGTGACGCATCTGAGAGGGCCTATGGCTCAGTGGCCTACATGCGCACAGAAAACAATGAAGGACATATACATGTCTCATTTGTGTTTGCCCGTTCACGAGTGGCACCTCGGAAGCAGATGACGATCCCTCGACTGGAACTGAGTGCGGCACTTACTGGAGCGCAGGTAGCTAATATACTTCAAGCAGAACTAACTGTGGACATAAATCATGTCATTCTCTGGTCAGATTCATCTACCGTCCTTCAGTGGCTTAAATCCGATTCGTGCAGATACAAAGTCTTTGTAGGAACACGGGTGGCCGAAATTCAATCACTCACTGATATTGCATCCTGGAGGTATGTTGATTCAGCAAACAACTCTGCTGATGTCATAACACGAGGCCAGTCATTAAAGGACTTAACCCCACCTTGCCGCTGGATTACTGGACCAAATTTCCTGCATCAGCCAGAGTCATGTTGGCCCACCTTGCCAACCAATGAACCTGAACCAGAGGCAGAGTTGAAAAAGTCAGCAATTTGCCTGCATGTGTGCACTGGCACAGACATTCCCCTTCCTGAAGTCAACCAATCTAATACCTGGTCTGAGCTGCTAAAGGCTACAGTGACATCCCTTCACGGGGCGGCTACATCTCCCACGCGGCCACCAGACGATTCAGAGAGTTACATCTTAGCAGAGAAGCTCCTCCTACGACAGGCTCAGAAAGATTCCTTTCCTGAGGAGTTTAATGCTCTCGCTTCTGAGCGATCATTGCCGTCTAACAGCAGATTAGCATCTTTATCACCCGAGTATGATAAAGCCAGTGGACTCATTAGGGTCGGAGGGAGACTAAGACATGCTAAGCATATGGAATTGGATGCAATACATCCAATTGTGCTCGATCCACAGCACCACCTAACCAAGCTCCTTATCAAGGATTATGATGCCTCCCTTCTACATCCTGGGCCAGAAAGAGTCTTTGCGGAACTGAGAAGACGATACTGGATTCTGCGAGGAAGGGAAGCTATCAAGAAATATCAATACAGGTGTGTTGACTGCCAGAAATGGCGTGCTAAGCCTGCTGTACCCAAAATGGCTGACCTCCCATCAGCACGCCTACGCCTGTACAAACCCCCATTCTATTCCACTGGAATGGATTGTTTTGGTCCATTCACAGTGAAGATCGGTCGACGTACAGAGAAAAGATGGGGGATAGTTTTCAAGTGTCTGACCACCCGCTGTCTCCACCTTGACCTCTTAGAGAGCCTCGATACAGATGCATTTCTAATGTCTCTCCGCAGATTCATAGCACGAAGAGGGAAACCATTCGAGCTCCTTTGTGATAATGGAACCAACTTTGTTGGAGGAAACAGAGAGATGAAAGCAGCCTATGAAGCCATGATGCCTCAACTCAGGGAACAACTTGCAGAACAACAGATTTCATTCAGATTCATTCCACCTGGCGCCCCTCATTTTGGGGGAGCTTGGGAACGGGAGGTTAAGTCAGTAAAGCAGGCCCTGAATGTAGTGCTGAAGGATCAAACAATGACTGAAACTGTACTGCGTACCGTGTTCATTGAAGTAGAGGGCATCTTAAATGCTAAGCCTTTGGATACGTGTCATCAGATGTCTCTGATTTGGACCCAGTTACCCCTAGCATCCTCCTAATGGGCCGCCATGATTCTTCTCTCCCACAAGTGCTCTATGATTCAAGTAATCTTTTGGTACCAGAAGATGGAAACATAGCCAAGTACTTGCTGACCATTTCTGGTCTAGATTCATCCATTACTATCTCCCGAATCTGCAAGAAAGACAGAAATGGCGTAAAGATGGAAGAGAAATTGGTCTAAATCAGGTGGTCCTGATAGTGGACCCACAACTTCCACGAGCATGCTGGCCAGTAGGAAAAGTGACAAAAATGTTCCCTGGACTTGATGGGCGTACCAGAACAGTTGAAGTGCAGGTACACAATCGCACATATGTGAGACCTGTATCTCGTATAGTCTCACTCCCTAAATTCTCTGACGATGACCCTATTGAGCCTACTAATTAGCTAGGGTTTCTCACTATTCCAAATTTCCCTACACAAATTTGGGGGCGGCTGTGTGAGAAAGCCCTAACCACGCCCCTAGCGGCACGTAGGATACGTAGCGCGGTTAGGAGCTGTTATTTTGTTTCGACAGCTGCAGGTTACCAATCGAGCTGGCTGGACTGTTTATTCAACTTTATATATGTTTTCTACCAGTGTGTAAATGACTACGGGTGAGCTTCAATGTATATTTTGTATTTGTAACCTATTTTATTGCTCTGAACGTCAATATTTGCCTGTGAATTGAACGCACTTTAAACTGCGTCACAAACAAAAGTAAAACCAAACGCTTTCATACCGGACTTGGAGATTGTTAATAAGCGTATTCCTATTAGACTAAAACGATTATGCTCACTTCCCAGTTACATATCACCCGGTTTGTTTATATTGTTTGAAAGGTCGAATTTGATGACTTTGCTTATTCTCCTGCTCGTAATACTGAGTATACGCAACGACAGCGCAATCTGCTTGTCATTGTTTTCTTTATTTACTAATATAATTGGGAAATCGTGTAGGTTAATTAATATGACTTAATAACTGAATGTTTGTGTCATTTACTAATATATTTACCACTGCTTTCTTTGTGTCTCTTCTGTTTATCATAGACCACCTGTGTGAAGTAACATATACAAATCCCCTTTGATTAAACTATCCAATGGAATTTTCTCTCCTGTTTTCTCTTACCGGAAACAAACGCCACCATCTTGGCTGCACTACACCTGAACCCACTGAGCGTCCCATACGCTCGTATACTAACAATGCATGCAAGTGGTATGATAACTAAAGTTATTAATTATTATTAAGTTAACTAAGATAAATATTGAGCTAATTATTCCAGTAACAAATACAACAAACCAGTTTCTAATTAAACATAATAGTTAATATATCTTGCCTTAAAGTACAAAGTTGATATCCAGACTAACTAATATAGTGTTTATATAAATAACAATAAATAATAGTCATAATAATGTTTACCATTTATTATATCCTTCTATAGAAAAACTACACTTTAAAAGTTTGCCAATTGTTAGGACTTTTTAAAGAAATTATTACAAAGAAATTAATCAAAATTTAGAACTTTCCGTTAATTAAAGAATCCTAAAAAATATATATAATGCTTTACACACCAATATATTAAGCAACTCAATCTTTTTCAACATTGATAATAGTAAGAAAAGTCTCTTGAGCAGTAAAGCATCAGCATATTAGAATGATTTCTGAAGGATCATGTGACACTAAAGACTGGAATAATAGCTGCTGAAAATTTAGCTTTACCATCATATGAATAAATAACCTTTCTTTTTATGCATCATATAATATCTCACATGTGAACAGATGTATGGGATCTCAGCAGCATGTGAACGATGTAGTTTGAATTGCGATACAGTTTTATGGATTGGGATGTTAAGTGTGTGTGTGTATTTGTGTATGAACTCACCTGCACGTGGCTCTGAGGATTTGACAAATCATACATAGAGAGACTGAGTCTCTGTTTGCCACTGTGTTCTAAACCTGTAAAACAAACAGACACAAATCATTTCATTCATTTTCCTCTTAGAAAGAGCCTTAAATACTTGCACTTCTGCAGTTGATTCAGTGCATCACATTATGTAACAAAAGTGATTCCATTTAAAATGTCTTCCTCAGTTTGATATTAACAAATGTGCGTTCAGCCACAGTAAAGCATTAGAATGACCTCAATGTGGCCTCTCAACAATATGATCTGGCATATTGTCAGTGTAAATCTGCCATGAACAATTGGGGATTTAGGAGCAGGAATAAAACAGAAGGATTACGCACAGGTGGGTAGGAACGTAAATATTTGAGGTTACATGCTGAGAAGTAACGTGCTGCTATGAGGAAGTGAAACTGCACTCTTTAAACAGCACACACAGGTAATAAACAGGCTTGGGGTTTTAGGCAGATCTTAAAGTATCTCACCTGTGCCAGGACTGTTGTTGGGTCTGTTTTCCAGCGTGGGGCGTCTCAATGAGCCTGGTGACACGTAGCTGATCCTATGACTGCTGTTTAAGGTCAAATCAGGGGCTCCTGCGAGCTCTGCCTTCCTTTCTGCATAAGTGGTCCTTGTGGCACCTAAAATCATTCGTATGGTAAAATATGTATTAAAAAATATAATTAATAAAATAAAAAACAAATATAACTAATTAAATTAAACTAACTAACTAAAAATAAGTCATATTGCTTACTCTGTTGCCCAATGTTGTAGCCAGAGTACTGTGATCCTCTCGGCTGGATGTAGGAGGGTTTGAAGGTTGGGATGATGAAGGGAACCTCCCGGCCGTCCGGAGGCAGTTTAGACAGCAGATAATCCTCTGATACTCCAACGTTCTTCTTCACATTAGACTCAGCAGTTAATTTAGCAGGAGGTCGAACCTTAATCACTATAAAACATTTAAATGTATACAAGTACACCTTTCATAACTCATATACACATGTACATTTATATGCAGTATATTGTGTGTATTTATAACGGACACAACAATCATGAGGGGGTATATAGGGGAGAGAGAGGCTTACTCTGAATCTCTGGTTCATACTTCTTGGACATAAATGTCCTGCAGCAGTTTTTGATGCATTCTGTCATATTGAGGATCTGCACAAAAATCACAACCCAATCACATAAAAAGGCTGAAAATAAGATATTGATATGAATTTACATGAAACTGTCCAACAGTCAAACATAATTATAACATTTCTGGTCATCAAACATTTCCAAAACAATGTCAATATCATCACGTCAACTTATGTTTTGTGTGTAGTACAATTTTGTGGTGGAAATAAATATATTTTTGAGAGAGAATAAATGGCAACATTGGTTGGCTGCTGTAGTGGAAATGACGGCACAACTATTAACGGCAGATTCAAAATTACTGAAAATATGAGCTGAATCCTTTTCACACGTCACTAAATAATTTATTTCACTCTAGGTTATCAACGTTTTATTCATGTAATAATGATTTTTTTGAGGTAAAATTGAAAGTTATGTCTGGGATAACGGTAAAACATTACAATGTACACATCAAATACATCTAAAAATGATGATTGAGGCAATTGATGAATGATTAAAGCATTAACAACTGAAAAACCTGAGGCTGAAAAGTGCCCACAGTAGCCCAAAGCTGCAGAAATAGATATAGCCTAAACATATAGGATATATAATACGGTTATAATTATTTTAACAATCAATACTAACCGCGTTTTTCATATTTGACCAAGAATATAATGTTTGTGTAAAGGTTGTACGTACCTGTGCTGCTGTCCGCGAGGAGATGAAATCTCGGAGTTCTCGAGAGCTGCAGGTGCTTCTGAAGCCTCCAGTGAACGGCAAAACTTCTGCCTACGGTTGGGTCCTAGTGTCCGTCTGCCTAATAACAACGCTCAGGAAAAACACCACTGTCTCTATCTCTCACAGTGTGACACAAACGAAAGTTTACACTCCCACACAGTCACGCATATGATGTATACTGATTCTTCAAATCTTTACACATTCAAAACCTCGTTGCTACTGACCCCTTGTGATGACTAATATGTAGGCCTACATAAAAATTCGGGTCTTTATAATAATAGTCTCTTTTTATCAAATGCCAAAACTTTCTAGGAATGAATCTAAATGTGCTAATAGTAAACACAAACCAACACAAGTTCAGGTCATCAAATTTGTGTTTATTGATTGACCAGGCTCTCTTTACCTGTCAAATAAAAACAGATACACAGAGGAAATTCCGCACAGATGCAATAATAAATTCTGAGCCAAAATAAAAAATTTTTAAGACTTCCCTGGGAAACAGGTGAGGAAGGTGCGCTGCAGACTCCTGTCAGAGATATTTAGAACATTTTCAAAAACGTGATTTTGTAGCACGTGCAAGCCTGGCAGCTCTCTCACTGCTTGGGGTCATCAAAGGTCAAGAACAAATGAAAGCGGTGCTCAAATACTCACATTCACAGTGAGAAAATGTGACACGGGTGCCACTAAAAGTAGAAAAACAAACCCAGCTTTACAAAAAACAAGACACTTAAGGATCTGCAATTGTGGCAAGAAAAAGCACAATGGGACATGTAGAACAAACAAGAAAAAACACAACATAAATATTCTTCTGTGTACAGGTACAAGCATGTGGCATTATGAAAAACCTGCATTATGAAATATAAGCACAAGCTCCGCCCACTAGAGAGCAGACAGAGAGGGTGATGACCACATGAGAGTCCAGATCCACAGAACAAACAAAATGAAGAAATGCAGCTGCCTGATGGGTAGTGCAGTAACAGGAAGTCCAAGATAGAGGTATGGGACCATGAAGAGGTGAGAGGTCAGAGGTTCATTCGTAAAGCCTCAGAATGGATGTTCAGAGACAAATATTGTGAGGCTGATGATTGAACTGCCTCGGAAGTTGATGACGTTGTTAACCGTAACCATCTCTAGATCTAGAATGATGGTCTTCGGTCCTTTAATGGGCCGGGCCAGAACCAAAGTTGCACTGATATTACTGGTTTGCTGTGGAAAAAAAGGAACAGAATGTTTTCAGATTTTTTAAATTCATTCTGAGTCAGTCACTCTTTGAAACACTGCTTGCCCACACGGACAAATTACATGAAAACAAACTCTTTCAACTGGTATTTGATTAGCTAAGGGACTCATAGGACCCATAAAGATTTTGTGGTTTGGCTCCAGAGTAATTTTGAGGGAAAGTCTCACAGAAATCCTACAGCTCTCTCTAGTGGTCATCTTTATATATAAACTAACATTAAAAAGTATGCTGTCTGTAAGATGTTTTAATTGTTTTTGAAAGAAGTCTTTATACTCACCATGGCCACATTTATTTGATACAAAATACAGTAATAATGTAAAATATTATTCAAATTTAAAATAAGCGTGTTCCAATTGAATATATTTTAAAATGTAATTTATTCTTGTAATGACAAAGCTTCAGTCTTCAGTGTCACTGATCCTTCAGAAATTATTCTAATATGCTGATTTTCTGCTCAATACATTTTTTTTCTTATTATTATCTAATTATTATTAATTTTGTGCTCAAACATTTCTAACTATTTCAATCAAAACAGTTGTGCTTTATAATATTTTCATAGAAAGCATGATACATATTTTTTCAGAACAGAATTAATTTTAAAATAGAAATATTTTGTAACATTATAAATGTATTTACTATCACTTTTGATCAAATTAATGCATGCTGAATAAAAGTTTTAATTTCTTAAAAAAAAAATGGTTGACCCCATACTGTTGAACAGTAATGTAAGTGTTTTACAACAGGCTTCAGTTATACAAACAGAAGTGCATTTACCCGCATGTAAAACTCTCGCCCCTCATTGCCAGACTTGATCTGAAAGATGTAAAATGCTCCAGGGTAACGTGTGGTGGCCTGCATTTGAAATATATCAGCAGGAACACTGCGGCCAGAAGACAAATCCATATGTCTGTACAGGATAGTGAAGGGTCGTTCCCGACAAGCAGGATTCTCCGCAGAGCACATGCACTGACTGAGAGAGAAAGAGAGAAGTATATTCAGAACATGCTGCAACTGTTCAACAAAAAGTCAAATCACTGACTAAAGCAAACCGGTTTTCTTTTGCCAACATTCATGAACTCACTTGTCACTGAGCTCTATGTAAGGTGGATTACATCTAAGAGGGTCCAGACATGTGTAACCTCCCTGGAAATTGAAACATACTTGTGCTGTTGTACAGGTGTTGTTACCAGACTCGCATTCATTGAGGTCTTGAAAATCAAACATACAAGAGACAGAAATCAGGTTATTAACATCATCATGATCATTAACAGCAACAATAACTATATCGACAAGGAAGCTAAATGGTGCAACAGATATGAAATAGCTACTCTTGTGTTTAAAAAAAAGACAAAATCTGCAAATGGCTAAGGTGAATGTTTAATGCCAATAGCAAATTATCTGAGAAAATGGCCATAAATAGTTCTTACTCGCTATGAAACTTCTTGATTTAATTTTTTTTAAAGTCTCTCTCTCTCTAAAGATACATACATACATACATAATTATTATTATATACTCACAATGCATATTATGCATACTGAAGGCAAATGATGCAAGTCATTTCTATTAGCATCATATACAACACAAAACTGTTTGTCTCTCTGTACAAATGCACTTGTCTCAAAAACCGAGAAGACATATTTTTTGTTTTAGTGGTTTAATATGAGAAATATTCCACATTTGTGTCAACAAGGAGAAATGCACCTAGGAACACTTAGAAAAATATAAATGATTCAACAAAATTACACTGAAAGAAGCACACAAAATAAACATGTAGATACCTTCACAGCTCCTTCCATCCTCATACACGTAATATCCAGGCGGACAAATGCAGGAGAATGATCCTGGTGTGTTCACACACATGTGCTGACAAAGGAAGTCTGAGAAACTGCACTCATCCAGATCTATGAATGGGTAGTGAAAAAGACAAACACATTACACACTATCAATGCACACAGTCACACATGAAAATTCAAGCAACACACATCTTAAACCTCTCTCTAAAAGCACTAAATTGTTCTTGGTCCCCTGTCTCGCTCTATCTTCTCCTCCGTTTATTACCATTGCAGGTGGCCCCATCAGAAGCGAGCTCGAAGCCCTCATCACAGGTGCACATGAATGAGCCGTACGTGTTCAAACAGCCGTGTGAGCACGGGTTCGTCTCACACTCGTCCACATCTGGCGAGGCAGGAAGAGGAAGAAGGTGTCAAGATTTTCAGTAAACTATCAAACTACAGAATAATAATGTCCCTGTGAATGTGTGCACCTTGGCATGTCCTGATATCAGCATTAAGAAGGAATCCAGGGCTACAGGAGCAGGAATATGAGCCAGGGACATTAGCGCACAGCTGCTGGCAGTAACCATAGCGACACTCATCAATGTCTAAAGAAAGGTGAGTTAGAGAGCACTGAATATAACTGAATTAAGACAGTGTTTGGTGTCAAATAAGACTGGATTATTTCATTATTTAAACATCAAACAAACAAATGAACAATTAGAAAGGTCATATAATTTAACCTTTGAACAAACAGTAACTGGACTACTACTGTTCAAAAGTTTGGGCTCGGTAAGAATTTTAATGTTTTTACAAGAAGTCTCTTACGCTCACCAAGGCTGCATTTATTTGATTAAACAAATACAGTAAAAACAGTAATATTGTGAAATATTATTAACATTTCAAATAAATTGTTTTATTTTAGTGTACTTTAAAATAAAAAAAATTCCTGTGATGGCAAAACTGAATTTTCAGCGGTCATTACTCCAGTCTTCAGTGTAACACGATCCTTCAGAAATCATTCTAATATACTGATTTAGTGCTCATGAAACATTTCTCATAACTATTAATGTTGAAAACAGTTGTGCAGTTTAATATTTTTTTACGATTCTGTGAGGAAAAAGAAAGCTCAAAAGAACAACATTAATTTGAAATATAAATATTTTGTCACTTTTGATTAGTTTTATACATCCTTGCGGAAAAATAATATTAGTTATTTAAACAAAATCTTACTTACCCCGATATTTTGAAAATAAGTGCACTTTAACACTAACATAATGAAAACTGGTTTATTAAAGGATTTAGAGTGCATGTAGACATCACAAATTAAAGCATATAACATCAAACTATCCATCATAAAGTCTGTAAATCTCACCTTGGCACTGTCCACCCACCAGCCAGTAGCCTTCAGTACATGAGCAGGTATATCCACCAGCTGTATTTATACACACCTGAGTCGGGTTACACTGGTGTGACGCTGCCTCACATTCGTCAACATCTAAAGAAAAACAAGAAAGAGCCACAGTCAGGTCCCACTTGTGCTTTTCCCACCCCTATCCACTTTAGAAACTCACCTAAAACAATTCATCTTGATGTATGTAACTTCACAACACTTAAAACGTTTCATTATCATCAGAATACTGATACAGACTACTTAATCTGTCCCACTGATAGCTTGCCCTCTGTGGACAGATGTTCTTTACTTTAAGCTTAACAGGTCTGTTACATTTCGAACTCCATCCCGACCTCATAAATCTTACCTTACTATCACATCTTACACAAATAGCTAGTCTTACAGAACGTACTTCCAAAACTGGAGTTCATATCTCTCTATTCCACTCTCGCTCACACATTATCAGCACAATTCCTTATGAGGGCATTCAATTCTTTAAAAATACCAGAAAAAGCACCCTTGGTTCTCAGACCATGAAGTCACATGTTTTATATGTAAGCAAATGTTACTCTGAAAGTGATGAGGGCGTGATGGATTTGGGGGGTTGGGGATCGTGTGAAAGCCAGATAGTTAGTTTCTTTTGGTTAAAGCTGCCAACAGTCCCACTGTTACTATATGGGTAGAGTGATGCAATGGGTCCTGGCAAACCTAGCTGAAATTCCATAATAAGTTTAAAATTACCCATTCACTTGCATTTGGCATTTCAGTGAAAGCATCTGACTGTACAGTATAATCACAAAGGTAGTCACCTATTTTGCATTACACCTACCTGGAATTGAACTTTTGTGTTAGCAGCTTAACTATTATAGACATCACAAAGCATTATTAATGAGGAGGAATCATTACAGCCAGGTCTGATAGCAGAGATCTGGAACATTTAGGGAATGCCAGCATTTTGGAGATCAGATATGATCCAGAGACTGTGCAGTCAATTTTGCACAAATTTAAATGAAGGACAGAGGAAAGACATGGTGTGTAAATGAAAGAAAGGGAAACATGTCTGCATGTAAAACAGGAAGAGAGATCAATGATATAAAATGTTGATGGGTGATATCATTCATGTGGCCAGAATCATGACTTTTACTAGACTTTTAACAAGTTTATTACAGTACAATTCATTAAATTTAACAAGAGGCCCACAAACCAGATGTTGCTGAGGTCATTAAATCTAATCTTCACATCAGAGATATTCCATCCCTTAAAAGTAAGCTCAGACGAAATCTAAAGACTTTACTCATATTTGGAAAATCTGCAATTCTGTGAAATGGATTTACACATGGTAAATGTGTTAAACTGTGCTCATAACGTTCTAATTGCTAGCTGAAAGCAAAATCAACAAATACGCAAGAGGATGGGGAATTTATATGAATGACGGGTATTATAATTCATACTCACACAACATGCTTGTCTTATTAAAGCAAAACAATTCATCAAACAAAAAAGACATATGCAAGACTAAACTTTTCAGACATGGAAAACGTGTAGATGATTAATATGAACAAACAGGTTGAGGTCAATCCAGGACCCAAGAATCTGGCACCAACTCAAAACTCTTGCTTCTATACGCACATCTTCATTCCAGAGATTTAATGTCCTTGATCTGTTGCCATACACTGATTGTTTAAATTATATCAAAGGCATTTACAGTTCACCTCTGCAATAGCAGGCTGGTCAAGCAACACTTCACACAGCCTATGTGAAATAGCTGGAATAATTATACTAACATGAGGTGTACAGTGAGCCAGGGTAGCAATTATGTTTTGTGTGGAATGTCCAGTGGAGCCAAATGGAGAGTCTTATTTGAAAGTGAAATACAATAAAATAATAGCAAAAAGTACAATAAGAGAGTGAATTTTTACAACCTGAATTCCGGAAATGTTGGGACTTTTTAAAAATGTGAATAAAATGAAAACTAAAAGCCTTTCAAAGCCAATGTTTTATTCACAATAGAACATAGAAAACATAGCAAATGTTTAAATGGAGAAATTTTACACTTTTATCCACTAAATGAGCTCATTTCAAATTTGATGCCTGCTACAGGTCTCAAAAAAGTTGGCACGGGGGCAACAAAGGGCTGAAAAAGCAAAACATTTGGAAAAGATTCAACTGGGGGAACATCTAGCAACTACTTAAGTTAATTGACATCAGGTCTATAACATGATTAGCTATAAAAGGGCTGTCTTAGAGAGGCAGAGTCTCTCAGAAGTAAAGATGGGCAGAGGCTCTTCAATCTGTGAAAGAGTGCGTAAAAAGATGGAATACTTTAAAAACAACTTTCCTCAAACTCAAATTGCAAAGGCTTTGCAAATCTCATCATCTACAGTGCATAACATCATCAAAAGATTAAGAGAAACTGGACAAATCTCTGTGCTTAAGGGATAAGGCCGAAGACCTTTGTTGGATGTCCGTGGTCTTCGGCCCTCAGACGACACTGCATCACTCATCTGCATGATTCTGTCATTGACATTACTAAATAGGCTCAGGAATACATTCAGAAACCACTGTCGGTAAACACAATCCGCCGTGCCATCTGCAGATGCCAAATAAACCTCTGTTATGCAAAAAGCCATATGTGATCATGGTCCAGAAGCGCCGTCGTGTCCTGTGGGCCAAGGCTCATTTAAAATGGACTGTTTCAAAGTGAACAAGTGTTCTATAGTCAAAAGAGTCCAAATTTGACATTCTTGTTGTAAATCACGGATGCTGTGTCCTCCGGGCTAAAGAGGATGGAGACCTTCCCACGTGTCATCAGCGTTCAGTTCAAAAGCCAGCATCTCTGATGGTATGGGGGTGCATAAGTGCATACGGCATGGTAGCTTGCATGTTTTGGAAGGCATTATGAATGCTGAAAGGTAAATAAAGGTTCTAGAAAAACATATGCTCCCCTCCAGGTGACGTCTATTTCAGGGAAGGAACGAAAAATACATAAAAGACGACCACAAACTCTTCAGCAGCTGGAAACTTACAGGTGCATCTCATTAAATTAGAATGTCATGGAAAAGTTCATTTATATCAGTAATTCAACTCAAATTGTGAAACTCGTGTATTAAATAAATTCAATGCACACAGACTGAAGTAGTTTAAGCCTTTGGTTATTTTAACTGTGATGATTTTGTCTCACATTTTACAAAAACCAACCAATTCACTATCTCAACAAATTAGAATACTTCATAATACCAATAAAAAAAATCATTTTAGTGAATTGTTGGCCTTCTGGAAAGTATGTTAATTTACTGTATATGTACTCAGTACTTGGTAGGGGCTCCTTTTGCTTTAATTACTGCCTCAATTCGGCGTGGCATGGAGGTGATCAGTTTGTGGCACTGCTGAGGTGGTATGGAAGCCCAGGTTTCTTTGACAGTGGCCTTCAGCTCATCTGCATTTTTTGGTCTCTTGTTTCTCATTTTCCTCTTGACAATACCCCATAGATTCAGGCTATTGGGTTCAGGACGGGTGAGTTTGCTGGCCAGTCAAGCACACCAACACCATGGTCATTTAACTAGCTTTTGGTGCTTTTGGCAGTGTGGCAGGAGCCAAATCCTGTTAACATGCTTGGATACAGCACTCTGTGAACAGTCAGCTTCTTTGACAATGAATGTTTGTGGCTTACCCTCCTTGTGAAGGGTGTCAATAATTTGATTTGTTATGTTATCTATGTTCTATTGTGAATACAATTTTGGCTCATGTGATATGAAATTATTTTAGTTTTAATTTTATTCAAATAATAAAAAAACGTCCCAACATTTACGGAATTCGGGTTGTAAAAGCAATCACCTTTTCCTTATCTGAAGAATCAGAAATATCTCCAGCAACTCTTAGGAGCTGCTCAACTCTTTCAGCTTTCAACTCTACACCATCCCACAATCCTCTTTATTTGATACTATTGAAATGTTAGGGTCCAGTCTTTTTTTTTCCAAGAAATTAATACATATTTTTTGTGATAATTTCTTGAATTGATCAAAAGTTATAACAAAGACATTTAAAATAATTTCATTTTTTAATAAACATTTATACTTCAAATGAATGCATTCATTATACAATCCTGGATAAAAATGATATCAGGTTTTCCATAATAATATTAAGCAGCACAACTGTTTTCAGAGTAATTGCTGCTGAGAATTCAGCTTTGCCACCACAGGAATAAATTACAATTTTAAATCTACAAAAATATTCAAAATGTATTCCATAATATTACTGTTTTTACTGTATGTTGATCATATAAATACATGAGAGACTTCTTTCAAAAACATACAAAGAACTTACTAACCCCAAACTTATGAATGCTCGTGTATATATAAAAATAATAGCATTACATATAAAGTTCAATGGCTCAGAAATAATACTGACATCATACCTCAATTTCCAGACGTCCCACTAAGCTAGAACACATTAATTAGTCTGCGGTACTAGAGCCACTCCACATTTGCTGACGGACACCAGTTACAGTCCTACAGCTTGAGTAGGCAAGTTTCAACTTGACAAATCAAATCATTTTGGACATTTTTCAAGTTCCCACCCAGAATAAGCTCTTGAATTTTGGGTTTTAAGCAAAGCATCCACATTCCTGAATCACAAGTGAGCTTTAGATCTTCTTGTCTCAAGTTTCACCTAAACTTACTGAACTGTCTTACAGAGGTTGGATGGATTTTAGAAGTGCCTATAACTTTACTGAGGCTAAACACATGATTGATGGGATTTATGATGGCACATTTCAGGCACTGACTGAGTTGACTGTTTTAGTCCTTTGAGCATTAGTCCCATTGGCAAGAAGAGGGCATTCCCTGGCTTTTACAAACACACACGCTAACATTAAGATGAATTATGGAATGGTGTAACACTACGTACTTCCTGTACGATTTCTGTTCCATAACAGCATCCCTTAACATAAATAACAAACACGCTGTACAAAGAACACAAATTGCACAGCTGCTCAATGACAGATCTCATTCAACAACCACTGACTTCATGTTTGGCCCGATTAACCACAGATGCTGAGATCACAATGGTTTGTCTTAATGAGATGCTGTTGTACTGAATGTCTCGGTGGCTGTATAAGACCATTATATGTGTCCAAATTTTAACACGGCACATAACATTCATCTTCATTACTCCGTCCAAGTTTTTCCATGTGCATATTCGTATAAGCGCATTCATGAGCATATCTGTGTGTGTGTGTCTTCTTTATAACATGACCGTCTTGGGCTTAAAAGTTAACAAATCTATCATTTTGTGATTCTGCAGAGGAGCAAGAGAAGACTGGAGAATGCATTAACTGCAAAGGCTGGCACCCATTCGAGACAAATCCGCAGACCATATCGAAAAATACAGCAAGCAGTCATTTATGCTTATCATATGGCACTTGAAATAGGTCACCACGCTGACACGAGTAAAGACTCCGACAGCACAATATATAACACCTATCTAGATCAAAGCAATAAATCCCAGGAGATATAAACAACACCACATTCAGCTCAACAGCTTCAACAGAAGCAGACCACGTTACAAACTGATGATTCACGACAGTGAATAAGACACTCTAAAACCGTCTCGTTGAATTGTAAAGTTGGATCAGAGTAAGCAGGGCTAAATGCCATTTCCTGTGTGTCTTCCTGCCTCTTCACAAGATGTAGTTTGTTCTGAGGTTCCACAGTATTTTGTGGTTCCACTCTAATGACTGATCCAGTCCAAATTACAAAATTCATTCTGCTGAAGTCTTTAAGATGCCACTCAGCCCAACGCAGCCATTACTAAATTACAGTCCAGGACTGAACTGGGTCTTTGCCTCATTTCAGAGCGAGAAGACCCATGGACCATCGCAGAAAATGAAGTAAATATAAGACCACAACCTGATGTGACCCAGAGTGAGTATCGACAACGTCTCAAAGAGTCTTATTCTTAACTTGTGTTATTTATTATAAAGAAATGTTCCAGAATGCATGAAGTTCTTCTTGTGCACTAAACTTGGATTTGGTACCTTATCATGTGCAAATAATTGGTTCACATATTCTTTTAAAGCACTACGACAAGGCATGATAATGCGTAAACATCTGTTTTGTTGGTATATTTAGTTAATAATAGTGAATAACGTCTATTCAAATTGTCACTAGTAGGGTATTCTTGTTCATCAGATATATTCTGTGACTAGTTTCTATTCTGTTAGTCACTAATGCATATTGATTAGATACTAGCACTTACTACTAGTCACAATCCCGATTCACTAAACTCACTCTCATTCTGACATGTAAGCACACACAAAAGGTTGTTTGGTAAACATCTACAACTAAAGTTAATCTAATAAGCAAATTTGGCATTAGTTGACATATATTGTATTTCAGTGGCTCTAGTAATTTATGGTAAAATGTTAACATATATGTAACTTACAAAATACCAGCCAATTTACAAAGTCAGCAAACACTAACTAAATGAATTTATGTTTCTCAAGACTGTAAAAGCCTTTTAAATACAAATAAATAAAAGTCATAAATTACATTTTTGAAGATAGTAATTTAGTAAAGATGAAGATCTTAGTGAAGATAGTAAAAACTAGATTTTAATATAAATATTTTTTAAATGGTTGACCTGGTCTGGAAGGTAAACTTAAAGCAGTCAAGATCATTATTTAGTGGGTCAGGCTGACAAGCCAGGAATGTGTATCAAATCTTCTGGATTTGAACTTGCAACCTTTCAAATGCCATCTTTAACTAACATTATCAATAAGTTTGGGATAGAGGAATGTATAGGAACATGAGGCAAACTTACCAACACAAGTGCCATCGGCACCAAGTATATATCCAAGGATGCAGGGAGTGGACCGGCTCACTATTGGATAGCTTGGACCGGGGCCTGGACCAGGACCTGCTCCAACAGGAGGAACGTTAGGAATGAATGGTTCAGAGTATCCCAGCGATCTGTCAGGGTAGGACTCTTCGGGATAGGAAGGCTCGGGATAGGAACGTGGACTGTTTCGGACATAGGATTGGGAGTAGAGTCCGCGGGGGATGCAAAGGTATCCACCGTTCTGATTTACACACTGCATGTCACCCCGACACGAGTCTGGCAGTGTCCGGCACTCATCAATGTCTGAAAGCATATGTTAGAGGTGGCATAAACAGTATTTAAAACACAAGTTTAAATGAACATTTAAATAACATGGCAGAAGTGCCACTAACCGATACACTGTCTGGCACGGCGGTCATAAGTAAATCCATCTGTGCAAGTCTGGAGAGAAACAGGCATTTTATAGTCAATCCAACAGATAAAAAGTAGTTTATGGAGTTCTTTAAGTAGTTATGTTGAAGTAGCTTGATATTGCTATTGTGTGTTAAAGTTAATGTTTATGTTAAAGATCTACAACAGAACTGCAAAAGCAAAAAAACAAGTAAGGCACTCTTATTATGACACACATTGAGCAACAGTGCCAAGCTTGAATGACTCCAAACAAAAATCACTTACCTGACTTTTCCCGGAGTGAACGCAGCATATGATACATATTAAAACAGACAACATTCTATAAATAAAAAACAAAATACCTTAGTAAATCATTCTGAGAACCAAAAAACACATGAACATGTTAAGTTTCATTCATTGGAATAAGCACTGAATGCCCATTTAAAACCAGGAATATCAACAAACACTCTTCTATACGTTGGATAATTTTTATAAACTTATTTTCATGGTTTACATTTTCCTTTGAAGCACCATGACAATGATAACATGTAATCCTTAAACATATCTAAAATCTGTTTTGACAATCTCTTAATGTCTAGTAAGTAATCCACTAGTGACTAACATCTGTTAAATATGTCACTAGTAGGGTCTTGTTTTATTTTAGGCAAGTACTTATAACAGTGACTAGTATGAATTCATTTACATGTTCATCACATACCAGTTCTTATTAATTTGGTACTAGTTACCATCCCATCAGTGACATGTAACTATTCCATTGTTACTGGTAACAAAATAGTCTTACCACTAAAATTATTTTGTGATCTGTGGTTCAGATATTAACTGTTTACTTCTAACTAGTAGTAGGTATTACAATTATTGCTAGTATCCTTTCCAGTTTCACAATAGTAGCTATAAAATAGTATTAGCATTGGTTCTATAGAAATTGAAGACAGCTATTTATTGGACATTAGTATGAATATTAATCATCCAGACTACGTAGTACATGACAAGCTATTATATACGCATATGACAAGCAAGAATAGGAATTAAATCAATGGCAGGTAGCAACTTGTCACTTGTAAGAATGAAATAGTTACTTGTCACCACTGGAATGATAGCTATAAGCAAATTAATAAGTACTATTGACTAATTGAAACTAGCCACTATTGAGATAAGTAATAGTATATAATCATAGTCAGTTGAAAGGTATAGGATTAGGCCTACTTAGTAGCAAGTCAGAAATAAGCACTATGGCATAAAATAACAAAGTTAGTTGTAGGTAATGCATGCTAAAACGGCTTGCCATGAATCACCAGCTGACTAATTAAACTCACCTTTTGTTGGTTGACCAACTCAAGCCACGTAGTTCAAATAACATCTTTATGTGGATCCTTGTGGTTCCCTTGGAAAGAACGTCACGCCGCCGACCCGTAAACCCCTCGCTGTAGGAAACGAGTTGATCTTTGTGGTTTTACGACCTTTACGGGCTCGCAGGACCCAAAGCGCAAAACGAAGTGCCCAAAGCGCCCCTCCGCGTACGCGCGTTCACTTGAATGTCGAGACACTTGGCTTTGGTCACCCGATGCGGCCGCCCTGTCGACCGATGGCAGGAACGTGTGAGAACATTGACCAATAGTAAGAGGAGGGTCTTACAATATAAAAAAGAGAAAACTTGCTGTATTTCTCCGTACTCGGCCCACTCCACGGATTGTTTAGCAGTGCAAATAAACGGGCCCCCAGAGCACTTGGCCAACAGCTGGATCCCATCAAAGACAGACAGCCCCCTTTGGAACGAAAGCGCGCACAGGGAGCTGCCACAGACCCAAACGAGGAGAAGGAAGAAGGCAGTGAGGAAAACCGAGCAGAGAATCTATAAAATGACGCATAATTCAATTGTAAGGCTCACCAGGCTGCTTAAATTTAGACGAGGCTACTGAACGTTATGATGTGAGTCCTCACGTCAGTCAGACCCCTTCAATCATCATCACTATAACATAATAGAGTCGTTCAGGCTGTTGGCAAAGTAAAAAAGTTACTTCAAGGACATCAAATTCTGACTATAGGTGTGTAAAAGACAGACAGAACATGTATTTATATCAAATAAACTATAGTTAGTGTATATTGTAACCCGGCTGTTCTCCGGTGCGATAAGTAGCGGAATTTCGAAAGTTTGTTTCACTTTTAAATATGCCTAAAAAATGTACACGTCTCAAATAACCCCCCTTTTTTTACAAAATAGTTTATTTCACAAAAAGTTATTATTATTATTATTATTAAATGATGTGTTAGTGAAAGTGCCGTTGAAAAACGTTTGTCAACGGCTCTGAGTGACACTAAATTACAATTTGTGTCGCAATTTTTGGAACCTCAATTTTCTATTAACCTAAAAAACAGAACCTTAATAGATCCTTGTCCAAAATTACCTATATATATTTATTTAAAATGTTGACTTCTGCCCACTGATTGGACATGACCACAATAAGTGTCACCCTGACCTGCATCTTAAGCATTAGCATTTGGCCTGAAATAGCCTTGTACTGCTAACCTTTGAGCTGTTACACACTCGGCTCACACGCTTGACTGGAAGAATGCACATACACAGGCAGAAATTGTTTTTATTGTATCCTTTTATGTCAACTAGCTTGGCTTTTGTCTGTTGATTAATTGGGTTTAGAATAGGTTTGGCAGCATAGCAGTCCAGATGTGGACTGAATTCAGCAGGGAAGACTGTGCTGGGAGACTGAGATCTTTGGCATGGATTAGACTAGAAGATGGAGTCAGTGGTCACATCACTGGGTAGCACACTGCCACACTCCCTCTCTTCTGCTCTCTTGAAGTAACTCAACCAGTCAGTGGCAACTGTGTGATTTCAAGACCCAGGCATACTACAGTATGGCAAAAGAGCAAGTTTTTTGAGAGTTGCATCAGTTACGAGTACAGTGAGCCATTGAATGCATCAGTAAATCGTTATGAACTTTTTTAAAGATCGCTCAGACATACATTACTCTTAAATACTAATATTTTCAGGTTCGAGGTGATCAAAGTCTGCCAGATTAACACACCCTCTAGGCAAAAGCCCATTTGGATTGAGATCTTGAGATATAAAAGAGGTTTAGACTTGATCCTGACGCTGATAAAACAGACAGCAGAGTTATGATAGTTCAAATGTACACAATATAAAAGCAGGAAAAATGGCTGCAAGGAATGTGGGAGGCTGGAGCAGGTGTTCCCTGGTGAGGGCAGGGTTATTTTGTCTGGCTTTGTGAGTGCTGTGTGAGGAGAGTTCACATTAAAATCTGACACCTGCTCACATTCACTATATCTAAGTGTTTCCACCATCTAACGCAATCCATTTGCTTTAAAGCAGCACAGATACTTGCTAGGATTCAAATATGCCACTACAGCATTATCATTGAAATGTTTGTTTATATATGAAGAATTAATATTAATGCTTCTTGTGCTGAATTTAATGCATTGCCACAGAATACACCTTGATAATAATATCAAGTCAGTACTTGCACTAAAGTTCAAAAGTTTGGAGGTCTGTCATTTTTCTCTTATGCACTTATTTGATCCAAAATGCAATAATAATGTTGTGAAATGGTATTACAATTCAAAATAACATTCCTACTTTAATATATTTAAAAATGCCATTTATTCTACTAACTTCTGTTGATTTGGTGCTATAATAACATTTCTTATTATCTATTATCACAGTTAACATTTGGCTGACTAATAATTTAAGTGAAAACTGTCATATATTTTTTCAGGATTCTTTGATTAACAAAGTGAAAGGAACAGCATTTATTAAATATGTATGAATTATGCAAGCACAAACAGTATATATATATATATATATATATATATATATATATCGTGTTGAGTGAAATGCATTACTGAGTAATTAATTACTGTAATTGAATTACTTCCCTCTCTTGAAAAAGTAAAGTACAGTACAGTTACAGTTACTTCTGATATAATTGTATTAAATGGCATATAAACAACAGCTCTGTTCTATATATAAAACAATAGTTTACATAAAATGTAACACCTTATGTTATGGTTTTTAATGTAACCTTTTCCCTTCAAATATTTTGGTTAGTTCAAGAACGATATATGCAATTTTATTTATTTGAAATAAATACAATCCTTGTATTGTTCAACTGGTCGAGGATGATATGGGGTTTAGAAAGTAATAAGTAATGCAATAGTGCAAAAGTATTTTTGCAAGTTATGCAATACTTTTAATTAATGCAATACTTTTGACAGAGTAATTGGTACAGTAATCTAATTATACAGTTGAAGTAGCTAGTAATTAATTACTTTTTAGAGTAATTTACACAAAACTGTGTATATAGTAACAATTAATAAGTCTTTACTGTCACTTTTGATCAATAAAATCATCCTTGATGAAAAAAAGCATTAATTTCTTTGAAAAATAAAAATCATTGCTGATCCCAAACTTTTCAGTGTTTGTTTGTTTTTGCTCGAGATATAAAAGAGGTTTAGACTTGATCGGACGCTAAAAAAGACAGAAGAGGTATGATAGGTACTCTATTAGTGTATATCCACAACTGGACGCCAAAATATCAATATAGATTTAAACTGGTTAAATGTTCCAAGAATCTATGCACCAGATTACAGACATGGTTACACTACAATTGGAATTCCAGACAGGGTTTTCCCAAGAGACATATTGGGAAAGACGGACATTCCCTTTTGAGGTTAATCTGGTCTGATAATGTTCTAGACCACTGCCTCCATAAGCACTTTTAAATTATAGCCTTGCGATTACATAGTCTGCAGGGGAAAAAGAAAACACAGATGCAAAAGATCAACAAATGCACTGTTTCCCTATATAGTCTTATAATATATGGAAAAGAACTGAACAGTTTAAGGATTAGATTTACTTATTCATTACCAAACAGCAGGACTTCCTTTTGCATAGTTATCATTAAGAGATGTGTTTCTAAATAAAAACACAATTAGAAGTGAACTGTAACAACTTAATATAAAACAGCTCTTAAGTGGCTAAATAAATAAAATAAAATAAAAGGGAAAATGCAAATCTACATAAAAGAGAATATTTTATTCAGCAAAAAAGAGAAACTTTCATGAGCAGTCTTTCAAACTTCAAAAAGATTGATCAACTTTAAATAAACACCAGCGCAAACTATATACCCTAAAATGTATAAATGTATCCTAAATCTATATATTTAAGTGCACCCAACTTTTATGAAAGATATAGTAACCAGAAAAGAGAATTACTAAGGCCATTTTCTCACAAAAAACAAAACAATTCTTCATATTAGGCCTCAAGGAAATGGCGTTTTTAAATATTTGGTTGGAACCCATTGAATTAGGAGTCCTGTGTTATAATAAACTAATGTTTATTATAACAGAGGTGTATTAATTGTTTATTAAACAAAAATGTTAAAATATAAATTTTTACACTTAATTTGCACTTTCTTTTTCCTTTATATGTGCATGTTTTCCAAATTGTATATACATAATGTTTCTTTCTACCTTAGAAAGGTCTGAATATTGCAGATACATTTTAGCTTATGCCCACTGCATAAACAGTGAAACATATGATGGATGTACAAATAAATAACTAACTGCATGCTTATACTGCATGGGAGCATGAGCAGCAGTCCAAATCCAAGATCAAATGTCACTTCTTGATTAACTGCGATAGTACCTGCCATACCATACGGACAACCATTCATAGCGCTCAAAACGGGAGGATTTTGAAAGACTATCTGTAGCGTTTTTGCAGAAGTGGAAAAGGTTTAATAAATCCATTTGTGTAGTGGATGCCAGACAGCATCTGACAGTCCCTCAAAACACTAGAAAAACATTAAACACCTCTCTTTGTCTAAAAATGACAAGCTGAATGTTTGCACGACATTCAATACATTTTGGGAGAAGGTCTCAAAACTCTTCGATAAACTAATCTTCCCCAGCTTGCAAACAGAATTCAATTCTGTCAAAATTAGGCCTCAGTTTAGTCAAATTTAACAAGCACAGCAGCCCTTAGATGCTTTATCTTTCTTTTATTCAGATGGCAATCAGCCATTTTAGTAAATACTTGAATCCATGACATGGCCCAGTTTTCTGTTCCCATCTGCCGGAACGTAGTGTCCTGTTACGCTAAAGTGCTTTGAGTGGCAGTACAGGTGGCTGATATCACTGCTTGAGCAAATCTTTGAGCACAGCTCCACCGCTGGCCTCAGCCGACACAAGTACAGGTGTAAAGGTGGGCAGGGCGTTTGAGATGGGCTTCATAAGCATGTGGGCCCCAGCACCTGCCGTGCTGCCTGCACCTGCGGGATTGAGGAGGGGTACGGCTGCAGACCGGGGTGCCAGGAAGGGGTTTGAATCCCCAGTGCGCCTACCTGGGCCTGAAACACCTGTAAGAACACAGATCACAGATATACGAGGTCTGTTTGTACCAAGAAAGACAGTTATGATAATAGCTATATTGGTGTTCAACAAGGAATCGTAAAATCAGATGGATCCTAATTGGTGTTAATGTTTGTATCGTTTATCAGGAGGAAAACAATTGTTCTGAAAGTCATTCCAACGATATTGTTCCTCTGTGTTATTATCATTATAGCTGTGGTGTGGACTTCCACATTTTCAAAGAATAAGAACAATTATTAAAACTTTATGGTTAACATCCTTGGTGTGAATGGGCCTGACCTATGAAATGTAAAGGTATTCTGCTCAACCAATATTACAATTCTGGCCAGTAACGATAAGCAGAAAATTATTTTCATGTTATGACCGATAATTAACAAACATTTCATATACAATTTTGGCAAAATAAATAATATTATAAATGTATAATATTATAAATTATAATATAAATATTTTAATTAAATGCTTAACCTTTTATAAAAATCGCAAACTATTTATCTTGAGATGCACTATGTATTACGGTACTTTAAATAGTGATACAAATTAAAATATAAAAGACTAATAACTCTAAAAAAAAAAAAAAAAACTATAATTCGTAAAGTTCAGTAAAAATTGTGTAAAAATAATAAAAACCTAATATGGGCCAATAACAATAAATAGAAAAAATAACTAATATGGTAACAATATATTGTGCATTCCTAGATTTTATACCTGATGCAGGTGTGCTTGCAGTACTCCGGCCAGGTGGGGGCGCACTCAGAGGCTTGATGTCATAAACAGGTAATTTAGGGGCAGGAAGTGCAGGACTAGACTCCACCTCCAGGAACTTCAGGAACATCTCAGAGAAGGACTTTAAAACACAAGACACTAGTGTAAGAGGAAGATGCATGTGTATAATAATGTGTGTTCATGCATTTCTATGCGTGCCTACCGAATTGAGGTTCTGTGTATGGGTAGGCCTTTGGGGAGTGTTGGGTACACTCTGAACAGCTCTGCCTCCCAGAAAACTCGAGACCCATCCGGTCACCCCACTCTTGCCCTCTTCCTGTAACAACTGCAGAAAGAGAAATCAGTGAGTCAGTAGGACAGTAGGGCAAAGGGAATGTTTGTGTGTGTGTGGGCTTTGGTTGTGTAAAAAAAAAAGTCAGATTTTTCCTCTCTTACTCAAGATAACAAACTGTGTAAAGTTCAAAGAGTTACTGCTACAAAAATATGCCTGTCCTCAAAGCACTCAGACCAGAGCAAATGAATGCAACCTTTGAAATAAAACCAAAAAAGCAGACTGGGATTATTTTTAGTTTTTAGAGTTGTAAACAAAGAGATATTGAGTGGAAAACTTAATGTGTAGCATAAAAAAACTCGACAAAGGTGTGGAGTGCAGTGGAGAAAGAAAATATGGGTTGAAATGGAAAGTGGATTGTGTGACCCAGAAATACACACACACACATATTTACTTTCCTTCTCTCCCTCTTTCTTCTCTGGGGGCTGTTGGGTAATTCTGCTCACTACTTGCTGAATAGTTGGAGTCTCTCCTGCCAGACTCCAGCCTACTTCTATGGAATTATGTGTAAGGAAATGCTTTTGGTGTAAGGTTGGCATGAGCCGGTCATCTAATTCAGTCTTTGTCTCTAACTGATGATTTATGCCTGCTGTCTGTGTCTCATATTGTTTGCTTGCTTTATCAAACTCTTATTTCCATCTGTCGTCTGTAATAAGAACCATCAGGATTGGACTTGAAACATGTTTTTATGACCAAATTTGAATATTTGAACAGCATACTCAGTAAAACAAAATGAGAAAGTGAAAAAGAACAACAACTGTATTTATGGTAGAAATAATTGCCATTTAGGTGAGTTTCATCTAGAGAATTAAATTCAAAAAATGTATACTGGTGTGAGGGTATATTAAATTCTATAATAATGTTGTCTTATGTAAATTACTATTTATTTTCATTATGCACTTTTCTGGTTCTACTGTGAACAATTTATTATGCATGCTAAAACAAAAAATGATACTCTCTCTTCCTCTGAAATACATTTCCAAGTCACTTAGGCTGCTCAGGATAATAAATAATGTTATCCAATAGCCAAATAGCTAATTAAAGTTTGAACAAACTTGCATTCCCATTCTGGTATGTAACGCCCACGTTTCACAGTCAAATTAATTCCCATTTTCCCCTCACTGAATATCCAGCTTCACTTGGAAATACAACACATTATGGAAGTAAAATGGGTTGCAAACAACTGGAGCACAATTTGTTGAAAAATGAAAAACTCTAAAGAGATTTGACCCTTCAAGGACAATGGCTAAAATGAATAAAAAATAATTACGCCACATCCTGCTTTATCATCAGAACTGATCTGTTCCTGTTATTGAGAGAATCAGCCCCACCGGGATCGAAACGGAAAAACAGCAATTCGACCAGAAAACAAATCAGCTCTATTAGCAGTCAGATGAATGCGGTCATATGCGTGCAGAGTTTCCGGGGATGCTGACGTGACATTTCATACAGGCTGTCCAGACAAGACCAGAAACCTCTATACCCAGATTACCAGCGAGGACCGAACGTAACATGAAATCATCCTTCAAAAGACTCAAACAAGGACCTTATCCAACAGGACCAGCGTGGGCAGCTTGAGGTTTGTGCCAAATTAAACACATGAGGTAAAATGAGTGGAAAAGTCTTTAACATCTGATAAAAACCTTCACGCTGACATCAAACAATAGATAATAAAAAAAGGTAATTGGAGGCTGGGCGGAGAACCGAACATAAAGAGGGAGGAGGTCAAATATTAAATCCACACCTTTAACAGTCACGTTTCAAGGGTGAGACAAGAACTGGAGCAGAGCCACATTTGAGAGTGATGAAAAGTAGGAGGAATTACACAAAACGGCTCAGACTGAAGTGAATGGCTGTTCCTTCTCTTGGACTTGACAATATCTGATGAATGTAAATATGCAGGCACATACATATTTGCGAAGAGGAATACTAGCATTTAAAAAGTGAATTCAAAAGGGAGGATGAAGAGAAATCTACAGTAGAGAGCGCTGACCCACCTCGGACACCTCATCTCGGTCCAACCCAAGCACATTACCCATAAGCCTCATCACCTCAGAGCGCTTGTTTCGGGGGGAATGAAAATAGCCCAGGTAAAGATTCTTCATCAGAACCCTGTGAGGAGTTAATCATGTTAGATGATATTTCACAGGAACACCCTTTTGAAAATATTTGGATCTACATATATATATGAAATATGTTTCCAGTGCAGATGTGTTTTGGACTCACTTATCCACTTTGCCTTCGGTGCTGTTCAGGAGGTTCGTCAGTTTTGTCTGAGCCTCTTCCAACATCTCCTGTCTCACATCCACTGCAAAACACACAGGTACAAGTTTGAGTATTTTGTGGGTATTTTCCCATACATTGCTGTCACAGTTAGGCTCATGATTAATGGGAGAATTCATAAAACCAACACATTAATACAAAAAAAAATTATTTGCTAATGTCTGGGTCCAAAGACTTTTTCCTACACACATGATTCTTTTTAATTTCTGGCAATGAAATTGAATAACTATATTTTACACATATGCACAATACAATTAAAAAAAATTGGGTCAGTAAAACCCTTTTTTTTAAAGAAAGCAAGCAAGAAATTAATAAAGAAAGACATTAATTATTACTTTTGTAAAGCAAAAGGCTTTAATTGTTCAAAAGAGACAGGAAAAACATTTATAATATTACAATAAAATAGATTTTTCAAATAAATACTGTTCTTTTGAACTGCTTTTCAAGATTAATAATAATAAGAAATGTTTCTTGAGTACAACATTATTTATTAGAGTGATTTCTGAAGGATCATGTGATACTGAAGACTTTAGTAGTAATGGCTGGTGAAAATTCAGCTTTGCCATCACAGAAATAAATGACATTTTTCTTTCAAAAACAATCTTACCAACCCCAAACTTGTCTTACATTTACATCACATTATGCTGAAGTTTCTTATAAAGTCACAAGCCACTGGAAAGTAGGTTTTATTTCTATACAAAGCTAATTTTCCATGCACTGTTCAATTTGGATGCTGTGTCTGAGATGCAGACAGAGCTTTCAGCAGGAGGTGGTATATGACTTTGTTATGCATTAATGCAAACAGTACAGAACAAGTGTTTGTACTGAAATAATAAGTATGCGTGTCTGCAGCTTAACATAAACAGTAATAACAGTGGTATGGGGTTCAGTGCGTCTGGGAATGTCTCGTGGAGTAAAAACAAAGAAGTGTCAGAATATGACGTGCTCTAAATGCCTTTATCACAAATCCACCTCGCTGGTCCAGACCATTTGGCTCTTGAGAACCCTTTTCCTCTGAGACTTTACCTCTTGAGACCACACGAACCGAGCGATAAGAAAGGGCGAGACGGTTCCTGTCTGCGCTAAACACCCTGGAATGTCTGTCGGCTGCACTTGTTCTTTGCTAAGCAAAAATGAACTATTCTTGATCATTCTGTCTACGGTGTCTTCAGTCGTTTTTTGACAGATGCAGAAAAAATTCCAGCGCTCATCCCTCAACCTCCTCTCCCTCTCAGACTGACAGCACCGTATTGTTGATTTGGGGCTTGATACGGACAGAGAAGAAAGGGATAAGTGAGATAAAACGACAGGGTATATGGAAAAAGAGAATCTTTGTCTACACAATTTGGCTACTGACATGCCATAAATATTATCTCTGACAGAGAGGAGATGGAAGGAATGCTAAACATCTATACCATCGACAGACTTGGCTGCTCTCTGCATCTCGCTTACGAACGCAAACATGTGTGTTTATTAATGTCTGCACTGATAGGAATCAAACTTAAACCGCTACATAAAGCACAGTCTCAAAGCGTCAAACATAATTTAATGGTTCCTGATGTTCCTAGCTCTGTTGACGTTCACGGGTCTCTTCAGAAAAATGGTTTTCAGTGCTACAAATCTGAGAAAATCTTTTTGTGTCTGCTGTATTATATGTGCTGTGCAACAGGTTCATAAGGGTATTTAAATGAGCAAAGTCACAAAACAAAATGCTTCTTATTAATAACTTATTTGTATTAAGCAATAACCACAACATGAACTCCGTTACAATGCACATGAATTCAATTTAATCTGAATTCAATTTAATCAAATAAATTACTGAAATCAGAATCAAACTGACCCAGCCTTAGTTTGTTTTCCTGTGGTTGATTAGTCCCTAATGGCCATTTAATTTGAATTTTGTGTTTCTGTATTTGGCGTTTCATTGGGTTTCTGTATTCTGTTTCTGCATCCTTCTTCATCAAAATAAATTAGGAGATTCTGAATCAGAATCAAACTGAATCAGGCAATAAATGCTAATATCCAGCTTTAGTTCTTGCTATGGTTGATTTATTTGAATTGTGCTTCTGTATTCTTCCTCGATCCTAGTTCAGAGGTTCTCAACCAAGAGGCCAGGGCCACAGCAAACGACCAATAGAACAAAACCTTATTAAAATGCTAACAACACAAATATTAGGACATAAATTAATATTTTCCCCTTAAATATCTATCATCTTTATTGAAATCACCCAGACTTTTATAAAAAAATCACAAAATAAATTGTGTTTAATTAATATACTGAACAAAATTCGGTAAACAAAAGTGTTGCGTTTATAATTTTGTTCAGTGTATATAAATGCTCCAAGTTTCAGGTACGAAAGTCGGAAAACAACCAACTTAGTCAACTTAATTTAGTCAGATTTTCATGCTCTTTCAATCACGCAAATTGTGCGTTTACATTCTTAGTTTTCACGAAACCCACGACACACAACCAAAACAGCTCCGATCACGGCGTCCTCGAAAATGAAGCGAATAAAGACGTAGCTGTTGTCCGCTTCAGTGTTCCTGCTGCCGGTGCGAATGCATGCAGGAAAACGGCCTGAGGTGGAAACTGATTCTATAGGAACCACCATGCTGGCTAGTTCCTAGAACTACACAGTGCTAAACCCCGCAATGTTGTCACAATAACAGCAGAAATACCAGAGGAATTATCTAAGCCAATATGGGAGGCCTTAAAGTCAAAAGGTTGAGAACCACTGTCCTTGTTAAACAATGAGGTCAAATGTTGAGATGATTTCTAGTAAAATTCTCAAGCTCTGATTTCAACAGTCATTCACTTGGTGACATTTGGTCTCACCTTGTTTCTTCAGATCTTCTATCTCCTCCTCTTTGAGGTCCAGCTGGTCAGTGAGACGAGAGGCAGATTCTAGAGCTGCGTTCGCTTCATCCAGGTTTATCTAAGGTTACACACACACAGACATAGAACATTAACACTTGTGTCAAACACAGTGCAGAAAGGACAGGTTTGTTCATATGTCTGTTTGAACTGACTTGCAGAGCGGCTGCCTGATCATGAACATTTTCTGCTTTAGTTCTCCACTCTTTTTTCTCCCTCTTGTGTTTTTCCAGTTCTGCGGAGTACATGGCTTTTTCTTCTGTAAAGAGAGATACAAATGTCAACACTTAAGACTTATTGCAGATTCCTCTCTTAATCCAAACATTTAAAAAAAGAAATATCTGAATATTACACTTCAATCTACATTTTGTAATTACTTTAATAGCCTTCATTCCGTACAAGAAAGACTGTTTTCTTAATAAATTACAATAATACTGGAATAGTAATAATGTGCGCACTTGCCTTGTTGAAACTGTTCTAGCACCATCTGCAGGTTAGAGAGTGACACTGCATACTGGTTGACCTGATCCTGAGAAGCACGGAGCTGAATAAGTGCTTCATCTCTCTGTCTGACAGCACCATTCAGCTGCTCCTGAAGAGACTCGACCTGCAGGCTAGCCTGCTGACTACACACACACAGTTAGAGACATTAGTGAGGCTAGACCAATATAAGTATATACAGTGCCCTCCACTAATATTGACACCCTTGGTAAATATGAGCAAAGGTGGCTGTGGAAATAAATCTGCATTGTTGATCTTTCATTCAAAAAATTCACAAAAATGTTTACCTTTCATTGAAGTAAAACAATTGAAAATGGGGAGAAAATCTCACGGTGAAATGTTTTTCTCCAATACATGTTGGCCACAATTATTGGCACCCCTAGAAATTTTTAATGAGTAAAATATCTCTGAAGTATATTCCTATTCATATTAACATTTTTAGCACACCCGGGTGACTAGGCGCATTAAATTTTCCAGCCATGACTTCCTGTTCCACAGGATTATAAATATGAGGAACACAAAGGCCAAATTCCCTTAATAATCCATCACAAGGAATAAAACAAAAGAATATAGTTCTGATGTGCAGACCAAGATTGTTGAGCTTCACAAAATAGAAAGTGGCTGTAAGAAAAGAGCTAAAGCATTAAAAAAATCCCCATTTCCACCAGCAGGGTAATAATTAAGATGTTCCAAACAACTAAAGATGTTAAAAATCTGCCTGGAAGATGACGTGTGTCTTTATCGTCCTAATGCACGGTGAGAAGGAGAGTTTGAGTGGCTGAAAGACTCTCCAAGGACCATAGCTGGAGAATTGCAGAGATTAGTTGAGTCTTGGGTCAGAAAGCCTAAAAATAATAAAATAAAACAAGCCCCTACATCCCCACATGTTGTTTGGGAGGGTTTCAAGAAAAATTATCCTCGCTCATCCAAAAACTCTGCTCATCTCCAGCAAATTCAGTTATCAGACACGACTGGAACTTCAAATGGCACTGGCTTCTATTGTCAGATTTAAAAAAAAAAAAAAATAGCATTTTGGCAGCAAACCCACCACATAGGTTTAGTACAAACAGGGATAAAAAGTACCCATGGTTAAATATACTGCTGGATCTTTAATATTGTGGGCCTGTTTTTTTCTGCCGGAGGTCCTGGACATCTTTTTCAGATGCATGGCATCATGGATTCTATCAAATACCAACAGATAAAATATCTAGACCCGACATAAACCTATAACATATATCTTATAATGGGCTGTGGTTGGATCTTCCATCAGGACAATAATCCAAAACAAACATCAAAATCAACACAAAAATGTGTCACTGAGCACAAAATGAAGCTTTTGCCATGGCTGTCCCGTCCTCTGACCTGAACCCTGTAGAAAACTAACATGGAGCTGGGAATCTAAAGGGTCTGGAGAGATTCTGGATGAAGGAATGGTCTCTGATTTCTTGTCAGGTGTTCTCCAAACCTCATCAGGCATTATAGGAGAAAACTCAGAACTGTTATCTTGGCAAAAGGATGTTGCAATAATTGGGTGCCAATAATTGTGGCCAACATGAACTAGAGAAAGCATTTATTTCACAATGAGATTTCCCCCCCACTTTCAATTGCTTTACTTCATTGATAGGTTAGAATGTTGTGAATTTTTTAAATGAAAGATCAAAAGGATAAAGAATGCAGATTTATTTTCACAGCCGCCATTGTTCATATTTACCAAGGGTGCCAATATTAGTGGAGGGCACTGTATATATATATATATATATAAAACACTATAATGAGTACACTGAAAAAAACTACAACTGTCTCAATATTTTTCAAATTTCTTGTATCCATGTCAGAAAGAAAGACTTTCAGAGGTACTGATATAAAATACAGCTGCAAGCAGCAATTAAGGGGCCAAGCACATTTGAGTGCATCAGATCAGTTGAAATAAATTTGTAACTAAAGACATTTGTTGATGATTTTAGGCAAAATGGATGAAAACCCATAGATACAATTATTTGTAATGTGACAATTGCTTATTGGTCAATTACTTTTGATCAACAGGTGGTGGTGCCACCAAATTGACCTGGTGTGGTCAGTGTTGGGTGACAATGACACAGAGTTTGCAGTCAATATGCCAAAGCATTGCAGAAATACAGCCTCCAATCCAGTTTGGCATCATGCCTTTAACATTTAAACATTTGACAGGTTTGATCTGTCAAAGCATGGTAAAAATCAGACAAACCATCAAGAACGACTTCAAAAAAGGAGGTTTTTAGACCATACAAAATTATGCTATATGGTGCGACTGATTCAGCATGAGCTGAGGAATTTGGGAATAATTTTGTTTCTAGCTCGTGTGGTTCAAAAGTTATTAGCATAAACAGTGCAAATTTGAGCTGTTGGTGGTGCTAGAGGGTTTGAGCTAGACTCCAAATTTGCTGTGGTTAATGTTGACACTGTCCTCTATCTAATGCCAAAACTTTCCTACAAGCGGGTCTAATGGCTGCCATAGGTTCAAGAGCAGAAGTTGATGACTTAAGAGCAGGAGAAGAAGGCTCAAAAGTGACAGAAGAAGACTCCAGAGCAAGAAAAGAAGGGAGAGGGAAGGAGGAGAAGACTAATAGATGTAATAGGTGCCTTTGCATCTTTGGTGCTTGGCCCCTAATTATATAAGCATACATCAGATGGAAACAGATAACAGTATAAAAAGAGACTAGCGCCAGGAGAAAGACGCTGGAAGCAAATCCTGTTTATTTTATTTTTTGGCTTTATTAGAACAGGACAGGAAGCGAAATGGGAGAGAGAGAGGGGGACGGGATCAGGAAAAGTCCTCGTCTCCACGAGCCAGGACTCGAACTCGGGACGCCCGAAGCACAATGGCACTATATGTCGTCCGCTGCCCATGAGGCTATTGGCGCCAACAGCAAATTCTGGCTTTAAGCAAGCAATCACACCAACAGACTAAAACAGACCCACCTTGCACTCTCCACGGCATTGGAGGAAGATGCTAACCGCTCTTCCAAGAGTGCCACTCTGCGTCTCAGCTCTCCCTCTCTGTCCTCAGCTGCCAAAGCCTCACGTGTGTACGAATCCTCAATCTCTAACAGGTGATTGCGCAAACGCTCCACCTCCTGCTTCAGGCGCTGCTCTTTATCCCGTGTGTGCTGTAGCTATATACAGAGAGTACATCATAGTACAGCAATTTCCCCAAATTAAAGTATATATTTAATGGATGCAACTGGAAATTAAATTAAATTGGGACATAGTAACAATTAAAGTTTTCAATCTTTTAGTAAAGCAATAAAGCATAGCAATGTAATATTGGCCTTTGCTACCTCACTCTGAAGAGCGGTCGTCTCCATTTGTTTTTGTTTGAGGGCCATCATCACTTGATCTCTTTCCTTCTGAAACAACATTGCCTTCTCCTGCATGGACTTAACTTCATTCAACAATTGGTTCAGCTCAACAGATTTACCCTGCAGTACAGACAAAGGCAGAACAGATCAACTTCACAACACATATAGAACTAGAACAGTCCAGAACAGGTTGTATGCCTTCATTGGCATACAGCCTTCATTAACATAAAAATGTGAATTGTTCCCACTGCAATTATTTTGGAGAGTTGGTGAACACGAGAGAATTAAATAATAATTATAATAATAATGAAATAAAATTAAAAGTTACTACTGTTCAAAATTGTAAGATGAGCAATACTTTTGTTTTTGAAAGAAGTCTCCTATGCTCAATAAGGTTACATTTATTTTATCAAAAATACAGTAAAACAGTAATATTGTGAAACCTTATATAAAGAAAAAATATATAGTTCAATATATTTTAAAATGTTATTTCTTCCTTAGAGAGCAAAGTAGAATTATTTTATTAAGAATTTCTAACATTTAAAACAAGATTTTCATGTATTTTTTATATATTTTTTGCATTTAAAAACACACAAACAGACAAACCTGCTCTTTATCTTTTAGCATCTTCTCCATGGCAGTGGCCTTCTCATTCACAGCACTGAACTGAAACTCTCGTTCCCGAAGCAGCAGTGACACCTGCATGTTAGTTTCCTGCAGGGCACGGAACTCTGTCTCTTTCTCACGAGCTTTTGCCGCTATCGCTTCATTCTCCTCCTTAAGCTTCTTCACATCGAGTTCCAGGATCAGGGCACGCTCCTTCAGATTTGTCACAGCCTGTTTCAAGACCTCGTTGTCATTTCCACGATTACGCAAACTTTCACTCACCTAGTTTGTACAGAAAAATGTGACATGGTCAGGATTAACAAAATTATTCAGAGATTTTTTTTAAGTGTATCGAAAATAATACATTTCATGTGCAAACTCTTGAATGTAAATAAAATCACTTAATCATATTTCAAAACTGACATTTTACTCTGCAATCTACCATTTACAGTACCTATGGTATTCCACATCTTAACAGCGTTATCTTCCAGCCATTCAACACATTAGAATTGTAAGTCACCTGACTGAGTTGGTCTCCCTTGGTCTTAATGAGCAGATCTTTCTCTCTGAGGGAGCGCTGTAGCGATTCTTGCTTCTCTCTGGCCTGTTTGAGCTCCTCTGCATGGCTTCTCTGCTCACTTTCAGACAGAGATGCAGAATTCGACAAGCGATGATTGTTTTCCTGCAGAGTTCTTATCATGCTCTCCTTCTCTGCTAAAATTCTCTGCATTGGCTGCAACTCCTGATGTAGGCTCTCATCTTGACCTGGTGGGGCTGCCCCCTTCAGGTTTGAAGGGGCAAAAGCCTGGGTAGCCATCATAGCAGAAGCTTCTGGAGATTGCTTGACACTGCCAAGCTTCCCAAGCAGGACGTCTTTGGTACTACTCAGTTGGCTGATGGTCTGCTGCACCTGTGCCAGCTCTTGACTCAACAATCCCAGCCTTTTCTCTTTCTGCTCATAGCTCTGAATAAGTCTGGAGTAATCCACTGAGAGCTTTGAGCTGCAGTCACTATCTGCAGAAACCTGCCCATGCAGCTTGAACAGCTCCTCTTGTAGCTGAGCAGATTCATGCTGCATGTTGCTCACAGTCGTGATCACCTGCTGCTTCCACTCTTCCATCTTCTTCACTTGCTGTTTGAGAGTGTCACGTTCTTGTAGGAGCTCCTCAAACTGGTTGCTGCTAACACCCCCCGAGCCACCACTTACAGAATCGCCTGCACCATATGTCTGGAGGACAGAGACCAGGGTCTGACATTTCTGAGTCAAGGCGTCAATCTCGATATCCTTCTCACGAATGATGCGGGAGAGGTTCTGAATGGTCTCTCGAAACATCTCTTGACTGCCTGAAGGGTCGCTCATAGTGGAGAGCCGCTGATTTTCTTGCTGGAGCTTCAACAAGGCAGCTTCCTTAGCTGCAACAATGTCCATAATGCGATGGTAGTCCGAACGCAGCTGGCTGTTTTCTCTGGTTTTCTCATTGAGCACAGCCAACACCTGTTCACGCTCCACTGCATACGCCTGCAACTGCTGCTGCAGGAACATCACATCTTGACCATGGCCACCAGACACCCGAGCATGGAGCGCCTGGATTTCTAGATCTTTTTGAAGCACCATCTGCGAGAGTTTTCCCAGCTCATTTTGAGAGACCACAAGCTGGTCGAGCTGTTTGGTTAGAGAGAGGTTCTTCTCATTTAGCTGGTTAATCTCAGTCTCTTTCTCCTTGATGCCTATCACAAGCTTCTCAATCTCCACTTTCGAAAGGTCATGTTTCTCGTTACCGTTTTCGCCATTCAGCGACTGGGTCTTGTCCTCCTGTAGGATTTCTACGGACTGTATTTGACTCTGTCCTTCTGTACTCAGACCCTCCATTTCTGATTGAAGCCGGACAATCTCCTCATCCTTAGCAGTGATGAGTCTTTCGTAATTGAGTGAGCTTTGTTCATGTCTTGTCCGTGCTTGCTCAAGTTCACTCTGTAGCACCTGCAGAGAACGCTGGGACTGCAGTGATGTGGCCTGCTGCTCCTCTGATACCTTCCTAAACGATTGGACCTCTTCTTCGAGTTGATCTCTGGCAGCTTTGAGCTGGGCCACCTCAGTCTCAAGCTCTGTAATGATGTCCAGTGTCTGTGGCTCTGACAATAATGGCGGTCTGCTTTGCTGGTCCCTCAAACGGTCAATCTCTTCTTTTATATGGCTGTTTTCTTCCTTCATGGTTCCAAGCTGTTTGTCCTTCTCCTCCACCGACTTTCTTAAAGAGTCACACTCTTGAGTTGCTCCCAAGAACTTGTGCTCTAATTCCTGTTGTGCTTCTTCAGCTAGAGCTTTTAGGGTTTTGGCAAAGGCGTCCTTCTCCTGCAAAAGCTCGGTGAGTTGATTTTGGCCTGCCACAGTGATATCCAGCATCTCACTGGTGTCTTTGTGGTTAGAGACCATGTGCTCCATCTCACGCTTGAGCTCTGCAATTGCGAGATCTTTTTCCTGATTCAGTTTCACCACTCGCTCATGTTCGGTCTGTAGTGCAGAAGCATCCAGAGAGCGTGCTCTGGTTAGTTCGTCGATGGTTTGTTGATACTGTTTGGCCTGTTCTGATAGTTGCTTCTCAATCTGGCTTAGCTCAAATTCTAACTGGCTCTTCTCTAGTTTCAAGGCTTCAATGCGGGTATCTTTCTCCAGGGACATCCTGCTTAGAGAGGCTTGACCATCTTGGATCTGCTTTTCCAAACTGTCAATATTTTCTAAAGCCTGAGTGCTCTCTTCTTTTAACTTTCTATTTTCAATTTTCAATTCAAAATCCTCTGAAAAGGCCCTCTCGTAGGAGGTCTTCACTTCTGATAACTCTGTTCTCAAGTCCTGGATCTCTTTATCCCTTGTCTCAAGTGCTTTACTGTGTTCCTCTAACATGATCCCCTGCTCCCCAGAATGACTTAACTTCTCACGAATTGCAGTAAGGTCTGTTTCTCTTTGCTGAAGCGCCCTCTTGAGGTCAGAGGACTCCTGCCGCAGCTCTTTGCCCAGATCCTGTGACTTGCACAACTTTTCCCTCAACTCTTTTACTGTGGATTCCAGTTGCTGCTTTGCCATGTGCAGTTCATTCAAGGAGAAGGCACTTTGACTTAGCTTCTCCACCTGAGCTTCAACCTCCAGTTGAAGATTTCGTCTCTGGTCAAGGGAGGAGTTGAGATCTGACTGAAGATGGGATTTTTCCGCATCAGCCTGGGTTTTCTGCAGGGACAGCTGTTCCTTCACTGCAATAAGATGCTGGAGAAAGAAAACTGTGTAAGTATGTAGTATATTAACTCAAATTCTAAACATTCAAACGATCCAATAATTGTATTCTGTCTAATAAACTTGAAACATACACTGGTCCAAAAAGAGTACCTGTGTGGCCTCCTGGTTCTGCTTGTCCAGTTCTTCAAGTTCAGCACTGAGTGTCTCTATATCAAGATAGGTTTGCTTTAGAGTTTGCTCCCGTTGGTTTAGCTGACTGTTTAGGTCTGAAACTTCCTGTGACAGTTCCACAAAACGTTCTGACTCTCCTGCTTTGTTTCTCTCCTCGGCCAGTGTCAGTCTCTCAACTAATTCAAGCTAATGAGGAAAAATAAAACATTAAAAAGGGTATAAAACTAATGTCAGTAAAGCGAAAATTACCATTTACATGATAACATGCAAGCGTCCTTTCAAAAAGCTGTTGAAATATTGATTACTCATCTTCAAAAAAAAAGATTTGAAATTGAAAGATACCGAACTTCTGTTCAAAAACAGGAAGAAACAGGTATTAGTGTGTACCATAATTTTGTCAATATACACATACCTTTTCTCTCTCCACCTCTTCCTTCTCTGTCTTGAGGCTATCAATGATGGTGTTGAGCTCCAGTATGTCAGCATGTTCTATTTCTTCTGTAGGACTGCTCTGAATTAAATAAAATGTACAAAAAAAGTATTGACACTCATCCCACACTTACACTATTTGCAGAGGCAACCAGAAAGTGTCCAAATACATTTTTAATCAACTGTTAAATTTGAATCCTCAGAATGGTAGATCCAAATCATCTAAATATTATTGGGCAACAAACTTCTAAACTGTCAATGAGGAAGGTTTTTAGCTAATTTACCTCACTGAGAGTCCTCAATCTAGCCATCTCTTTCTCTGCACCTAAAAATAAAATACAATAATATAACAAATATTATGAGAGCAGTTTATGGATTTTCCCATGATTTGATCATACACAATTTCTTATGTTCTCTATACCTGCCAGAGCTTTTTTCAGGGTTTGTATCTCATTGTCATGCTGGGCTTTCAGCATAGACTTCCCTTCCTGTTCCTGTACTCGAGCCTGGAGTTCATTTACAGACTTCTGAAGGCGACTGTAATTCTGCAATAATTCTTTATTTTCTGCTGTAGCCTCCTCCTTTTCCCTCTCTAGATTGGCCTTCTGACGCTCTGCCTCCTCCAAACTGGCCAATAGATCGCTGTGCTGTTTGCGCTGAAGCTCCGCCTCCTCCTGTAAAGACTGTACGGTCGATTGCAACTCTTGAAGTTTGGAGTCCTGTACTGGGGTTGATTTTTGGACAACATTTCCACCTTCTGAAGAGGGAGATCAACATAACTATGTACTCAAAATTCAACTGTTCATTTTAAAACTATCAAATACAAATCAAACACGTTATCTGCATTTTAAAGGTTAAAAGATGTCCTGACTTCATTTTTAATATCCATCAATGTTCCTCCTCACCACTTTGAAGCTGCTCCTCAAGCTCCTCGATTCTCTCCTCATACTCTGCCAGCTCCTCTCTGTGCCGTTTTGAGATTTCAGACATTTTTTGCCTCTGGGCATCCTGCAATGCTGCCAATTCGTGCTGGTTCTCATCCACCTCCCGTGCCATTTCCTCTCTCAGCTCCTGATTAGGTCAGAACATCAGTTGGGTTAAAAACAGAACAGGATTTCAAGCGCTGACCAACAGGAAAGCACCTACTCTTTGTTAATTCAATTCAATGTAAGATTATTTGTATAGTGCTTTTTACGATACAATCGTAAAAGAAATAAGAACAAGAAATTAAGTTTCTAAACTAGATTTATACTGTAGAAACTCAATATAAGTAACTTATGGCAAAATTTGGTTAATTCAGTATAATCGCTGATGGTTGGCTTCCTCTGAGGTCCTCCGAGGGGTTGTTACAATTCAAAAGGTTTTTCTCACCTTGATCATTCTTTGCATTTTCAGAATTTCACCCTGGTCTCCGTTACCATCAGCTCCTGGTAGCTTGGATGCCTGATAAATTGAAATATAAATATATATTAAATATTTGAATTCTAGTTTATAGCTCTCTTAGGATATAATTGTAAAATTGAAATTGACCTGAGCAACTCTCCTCCAGTGGGCTACTTCAGCCTCTAGATGATGCACCTCATTGGAAAGACGGTTAATTTCCTGCTGTGACCACAGGACATCACTGAGGTCCACCTCATCACCATGGAAGCCTTGATGGACAGCTGTAGACCGGTGCTGAAAGGAAGACGAAGTAGTAGTAGTGGCAGCAGGAAGTACAGCAGCATTAGAGGAGGATGAGTTGGCTGCAGCCTGAGCAGAATGATGAAGTTTCTGAACCTCCTCCTGAAGGCCACTCTGACGGGCTTTGAGGTGACTGATCTCCACCTTTACCATAATAAACATACACACAACATCATCAGTATGATATTCTTCTCTCAAAAATAAGTGGAGTTAGTTTTGAGCCCAAACCTCTTTCTGTTGCACAAGGCTTCTGTATTCCACTGACTGCTGTTTGACCTGAATCTCTGCCGCCTCCAGCTTCTCCTCCAGCTCAGAGTTTATTCTTCGCAAGCGCTCATACTAAACCACACAAAAGCAAATACATAAAAAAAATTAAACTTACAGATGTTAACACACTGACTAAATGTTTTGAAACAACTCATCATTTAACTGAATTATGGTGCATCATTAGGCATTTTTTAAACAATGTGTGCAAATAAAAAGTAGAAATGTTTTCATTTTCAAAACATTAGGTCTCATGACAGAATTGAGAAATATCAGCAAAACTAGGAATTTTTGGACTCAATTAATCACCTCAGATTTTTGTGTTGCATATAAAGTCTCCAGTTCCTGCCGTCTAAAGTTGGACACCTGCAGGTCAGAGGCAGCATCTGTAAGAAAGAAAAACATGCTGACATTTAATAAAGTCACGGTTCCTGAAATAGCTGAGCCTACATCTGTGCATGCAGCTCTATTATACAGCAATTGTCTCAAGTGTGAGTCATAGAGTGACAAGTCCTTTCCATTTATCTAAATAAAAATATCTGATGAAAATCTGATGAAACTTCTGTTCTTCTGTCCACTATTTACAAGTCTCTGAAAGAGATGATACACTGACTAACTCTACAAGGCCTCGCTGAATGAGAAGGTTAAAGGTGAACAATCTTTGCCAGGTGTAAAAATATCCTATTAAACCAGCAAAAGCCTACTAAATTAGCATTTTTCAAAGGAATCATTTAAAGTCGTGGTTTTAAGGACACATTATTCAACTGTTGTGTGACTGTCCCTTTAAATACCAACATTCCAGGAGGATCAAGTTCAGTTATTTTATCCCAGCAGCTGCACAGCCACAGCAGAATATTACATGTACATAACCAACAAGTACATTTAAATAAATAATAAAGACTCCTAAGCAAATAACAAAAGCACAATCTAAATAAAACTCTTGAGAGTGAAAAAAACAACAATAATAGGTAACAGCATGTTTTTGTCTGCAAGCTCTAAACAGTAAGGTTCTATTTCAACACGGTTCAGTTCACATGACAAACAAGACACATTTACACACAAAGCATACTCTGTCTCAAGTAACCCAACCTGCAAATGTAATATGCACACACAAGACTAACATGTACTCATTTTCATTATTTAATGCATAAAATATGGATTTGAGAAAAACTAGCACAAACTACATCAAGTCTCAGGTTAAACACAGTTAGCCTAACTCACTGCATTTGGGCATAAGGAACTCATTACCATAGGAAAATGTTTGCCTTAAAAACACAATTGGGGTGGAGTAGCATAGTGTATAATAGCAATAACTGTATTAAATACCATTAGTGAGATGATCCTCTTGAAGTATCATGGAGCTAAGCTTAAGGCTACGGTTATGGCCATGGTTCACTGCATGAATCTTATGGGGCTTCACCCAGAAACTGTTTTAGCCATAATACCACTCTACAAGTTCACAGCACCTACCAAATAACAACCTGATAATGTCTTGCATAAATGTGACGGAGTCACTTCAATGTAGCCTTTATCTAAACAACTTATAACAATAATAGCGACAATCCATCTGAAGCTCTGTCTTTCTCAAGAACACATTGCATGTAGGTGGTCTCTCTGTTGTTGTGGAAGAGGACAAATCCCTACTGGGTGTCACACCTGCCACTTCCAAGCAGCCAGCCTAAAAACAGTGCCAATATACCACGGGTAACAATTTACAATAAGTTTCTATATGTTAAAATAATTCATGCAATAGATGACATGAATTAACAATGAACAATACTTTTACAGCATTTATTAATCTACTTTGTTATTGTTATTTTTACATGTAGCTACTAATATATTTTTAACATTTCAAGTTACATATATTAACATTATTATTACTTAATGTATAAGGAGGAATGGACAAGAATTAACAATAAATAACATTACAATTAACTAGGGTGACCATACCTGCCATTTTTCCCAGACGTGACCAGGTCAGGATTTCTATATTGCCTAAAATATCTAGGTTTTGGCTTTGTTTGCGTGTGCAGACCGATCGGTGTATGACATCAAAGTACTATACAGACGGTTCCTTATGCTTTCAAAATGCTCTCGAGGTACTATGATGTCAAAAACTGATCGTCTGAGCCGATCTAAGTCGAACACACCTAATATGTACACGTAATTGCATTGACCGTAGATCCCACCTTCTCACACACAATGATTGGTATATTATGTACAATGCCTGCATGTTATTGGTCAAACTACTTTTCAATCATTACCTTCAGCCAGCATGAAAACAGGAAAACAATGCCAAAACAAATCCTGGCAAGGACGTGTCTGGGAAAAATGGCACGTATGGTCACCCTAAATTAACCTATATTATTAAATGCTGTTCAGTGACAACTAATGTTAAAAACATAACTTTGGGTAAAGTTGACACCACCTTTATGTAGTATAATCTGAAAGACAACCAAAAACAGGTATTTTTTGTGTAAGACTGCTTTAAAACAGGCAGGTTGATGCATCGTGAGACATGACTCAAGGTCTGTCTGCTTTGCTGGAAGCTGCTGATCAAAGTTCTCCGTGTGCTCTGTGTGTGTCTGTCCACTCCTCCAACGGTCAAAAATGGCATGTTTACTTTTAACACTAGCAAGGGTTTTGTTGGGAAATAAAGTGCTTGCAAAATTATTGGGCTAGATACAAGAAACAAGGCAGTGTTACACACCAAATAACTTAATATTAAGTCTGCATTCACAAAAGAAAGAAATATCTAGTATTTTCTGGATTAAGATCAAGTGCCTAAACTCCAGCCGAAGCTACATCTCTAATAGGGATTTAGCGGCTGTATGGAAACAAAACTCGTACTCTGCATTACTATAATTAATTCAGCCCATTGCAGCATCATATGGCATTTGTAGAGAATGACAATGAAATCCTAAAGAGACAAGTTTACCCAAAAATGAAAACTCTGCCATTTACACTAACTCTTACACCTAACCTCTTGTTTCTTTCAACCTTGTGTGACTTTCTTCTCAAAAGGAGATAGGCAGAATGACAGACTCTGTCATTATTCACTTTCATTACATAGAATAGAGGCTGCAAGTCCCTAACATTTCTTTTAGAGTGTAATTTAGGTTTGGAAAAGTATAATTTTCATTTTTGAGAGCACTTTCCCTTTATTTTCTTCGACCAGATGCCGATGTAAACAAAATCACATCTTACAAAACTACTAGAGTAGTCATATCTCACATTTCACAGTGAGATTTACTTAGATAGTTCAATAATCAAGCATAAGAGGACTGACTGTATTCATAAACTAATCAACATAAAACGGTCACATTCATTAGTCTAGTCAACAGTTGTATTCGCTAAATATAAATGCATACTAAACAAAATGGGAAATGACTGCTGTCAACTCACCTCCTACTTCCTCGGCGCTTTCCAGCAGAATATCTTTTGTAAAATTAGAGATCTGCCCGGTGAAAGAAGACAAGCTTCCCCCGACCTGACCCAAACTCTGACCCAGGCCAGAGCCTAACCCTCCCAGCCAGGACGACATGATGAGCCGAACCGGATCTAACCCTTAATCACCGACACGGGCCTCTCAGACACAGACAATGCATTGACAGCACAGATCCGTGCGAGCGAGGGCTTCATGTACTCAAGCTGATTAATAATAACTAGCGTTTTACGCGGGTTTGTTTTTAATAGACGTAATAATAGCTAATCAGCGGCGCATCCGGATTCCAGCTGGTTCAAAACTTCATGATATAAACAAAGACAAAACGCCGGGTTATACGTGTTAAATCCACAGGAATCACGAAGACCTGGTCGCTGGGTTATATCCACAAATGGACAGGCAGGTTTCTGGTACGGGCTTGTTTTGGGTCGCTGTGTTTTTCACGCGGATAAAGTGCCAGCTCGACCGCGGCCATCACAGCCGGACTGATCCGTCAACGGAGACGTGGACAGCACAGATGGATTATGGGACGGTGGAGGACCAACACAACCCAGCGCACACTTTCCACGCATTAACAGCGGCACCACTGGACAGAAAGAGTCCTGCAATCATGTGATAAAACAACTTTTGTTTTGGCCAAGTTTTGCCTGTGAGGTCATAACCGAAGCCTTTTTTTAGGACACCAGATGTGGTGGTGTTTAAAATATGATTATATTAATATATTATTTGATGACAATTTTTTTTTCATTTTCAGTATATATATGTGACCCTCTCTGCGAAATCCAGGCTAAAGTCTCAATCTAATTATGAGATAACAAGCATTAAAGTTTGATTCCTAACATTAATTTCACTATAATTTCAATCTTTGACATGACCTTACTCAGTCAATATTAAATATGTAAAGGTTACATTTTCACAGAATGTTCTTTACCATATGAAGGATGATTTTTTTTTGTAGAAAGCAGCAAATCACAAAAAAAATACTTTAGCTGGGTTTTCACAGAGAGGGTCACATATTTAATAAATAAATAATACACTAGCATTCAATTATTTCTCAAGCACCAAATCAGCATATGAGAATGATTTCTGAAAGATCATGTGACACTAAAGACTGGAGTAAAGTTGCTGAAAACACAGCTTTGCCAACACAGGAATAGATACTTTAAAATACATTGAAAAGAAAAACAGTCATTTAAAATTGTAATGATTTTCCCAATATTACTGTTTTACTGTATTTTTAAATAAAATGCAGCCTTGGTGAGCATAAGAGAATAAAAAAAACTTACCAACCCCAAACTTTTAAACAATATAAAATCATGCATGCATAATTTATTATATATTAAAGTATGCATGTTATTTTTATTGTAATAATGAATTATAAAATATAATATATAATACATTTACTGTAGTAACAGCTAATTTTCCCTCATTATCACCGAGTACTTCAAAAGATAGAGAGTTGCAAAAGCAGCGGGGAGAATTAAGATTATGTCTCTGTTAATATTTATTAAGATAAATCAGATTTTCAGTGTGGGGAATACAATGTTATTTCCTGTAACAAAAATAGACATGATTACATTTGAAACAGAGATGAATAAAAGACAAAAGATTCTCAATTGAATAAAACCACACCTTAAATATTTCACTTTACATTGTTCTTAACACTCATGCCAAACTTCACTGAAAGCATTCAATCATGTACGGGTCAAAACAGAAAATAGATGAGGTGAATGAGGGGAAATGAGAGAGAAACAGAGTAACAGAGAGAGAGAAAGAACCGCCCAACAGCATGTCTGTGCAAATTGAAGATGAATGCATACTGAGCCACTGTACGGCAGCCTGAAATTTCCCTAAGCTTAACCTTTATTAACCCTTACTAATCTTAAACAGGTTATTATGTGTTGTTACAGGTGGAAAGTCCTTTATCTCCCATCAGGATGGTTGTGATGCATCTCTGGTGTGTATGTCAAAAGTACAATCATTACCCAAAGGTGTAGTAGTGCCTGGATAGAAACAACATAGATTATGACAAACACAAACTCATCCAGATTTCCTTAAATCTTTGAATTCTTCATTTCAACTTTCAAATATTCCTTAATGCGCTGTATACTCACCATGTAAATAATAACAAAGACCCTGGCCATGGGGTAACGTCTGAGAAAGATTCCTAGACGTATACTGGAGGGGGAAAAAAACACATTTTAATACTATTGGGACACTGTAAAATACATTTAGCGGACAAAAAAAAATGTCCAGGGACTCAATTACCTGAAGCGGTCGATGGTGCTGGCCGCTTTACGAACCTTCCCATACACTCCTGTACCCGGTCCGTCTGCATCATTAAACAGGATCGGTGTGTTCCTCTGCCTAGCACCTATACACACAAAAGCAGTCACACACAATCAAGCTGGGCTTCAAAGTAGCAACATTTGAATTATTCCACTTGAAAAAGCTTGAGTTGAGTGGTTTGATTCAGCGGAAATTTGATTATTAATATGAAAAATTTAGTTTTTATTATTAATTTGAATTGTTTTATTTTTAGATTTTCGGTTTTCATTATAATTTTACAAAGTTATATTAATTTTGCTGTGTTTATACTTTTAGTTGTAATTATAGTTAATGATTATAACCTAGTTTGATTTTTTTTTCAGTCCCACAAAATCAGTCCTTCTGGGATTTCCCATCATGCAGTGCACCGACCTGGTCCCTCCACGGCAGCCATGTTGATGTGTGAGCCGCTGCTCTGACCACCCTGCAGGCTCTTCAGTTGCAGTTCCAGCCTCTCCAGCTGAAAGACCAGAGAGTTTTTCTCTGTGCCGAGGGCCTCTAACACGGTCTGCTTCTGAATCAGTGTCTCTGTCAGCTGGTGCAAACGGCCCTCCAGCTCCGCCTGACTGCTGTTGCTCAGAGCCTTGTTGGTCAGCTAGCAGAGGAATTGTAAAAATCACCATCAAAATTCAGAATCTTGGAGCAGGTGCACAGGTGTTTCTTTCAAAAGTGTTTTATTATAAAACCTTAATTGCTATTCCTACATGGGTACCTGGTTTCTAAGCTTTTGGATCTCATCTTCTCGGTCTTTGACGCGACCCTGAAGGGTGATTTGAGTGCGATGATGCTCTTCCTCAATGTACTGCAGTTCCTGCATTAAAATGTATCAACATTTACTCACTAATAAGAATATTCAAATGTTTTTTTTATAAAACAATGTAACAAACCACTATACCCCCTCTAAAAACTTGGATGTGCTTTCTCAAGTTTACTCCTTTTTTTTCTCAATCACGTACCTGTTTGGATCTCTCCAGTTCTGCTTCTGTTTCCTGTTTGGCTCTGATCTGCTGGACATGTTGTTCCTGTTCTTCTGCCAGCTGTTCTCTCCAGTTGTCGGTCTCTGTGAGTGCCTGGGTTTCCAGATCCTAGAGGAAACACAAGGAAAATCAAATATGCATGTGTGTGTTTGTATCTGTGTTACAGCTGGCTTATCAAATATTCATGATATATTTTCAATAATTCTGCAGTAATTTTTTTATTTTTTTTTATTAAAAAAATAAAACACGTTTGATGTCTTTCCTCATAAAATATTTTAGCACAATGTGAGTAAATAATGCAATTTATTTCTATGTATTATTATAGTGGTGCATATGATTGAAAAAATTAGATCTGATTTTTAGTTGTGTTTATTTACTATATCATAATCAATGCATGTTTTTCTTCATGTTATTAATATCATCAAACATTTATTATATTTCCAATGACTTTGCAGGAAAACATTTAAGATTTTGCTGGAAATTGACAAATTGTTTTGATTTTCAAACTATTTACTCATGTTTTAAGTAAAAAAATAAAAAATAATAATCTTGAAATATTCTAACAAGATATAAGTAATTGTTATTATTAACATGTATTACTATAATGACACAAAAATGTAAATAATTAAATCCAATTTTGAGCTGTATTAATTTAGTGTAGAATTACAAGAGTTTTACCACTTATGGTCTTTACTTGCAAAAAAACAACAACTTTATTTTGATCCTTCAGCAATTTAAAAGCAAAGACACAAAAATATGAATACACACACTATGTATACAATCAAAAGGCTAAACAATATCAGGATTTTAGGCCATATCACCCAGCCTTTGACTCTACACTGAGATGGCATATTTTGTAATCTTGCATTTGTACCTGTATCTCTGTTCGTAAGCTCTGTATTTGGCCCTGTAGCTTTTGAATCTCTTCTCTCTGCAGCTCTTTCTCATGACGGAGCTCTTCGAGTTCAACTCCAGCCCCGGCCCCCTCCAGCACCTCCAGACCCGAACCCTCCTTCAGACTGCTGATCAGCTTCTCCTTAGACTGGAGGAACAACAACCATGATCCTCCATTCACTTATCAAACAGAGATAAAAAGTGACATGAAAAAAAGAGAGACTGAGACCTGTAATATGCGTGAGGCTTTGTTTTTGTAGTCTTGCAGCTCTTGTTTGGTGTACTCTGCTGAGGATCGGGTGCTCTTGACCTGTTGAAGTAGTTCCTCAGCTCTTTGTTTCTCTTCAGTCCCCCGACGCTCTGCGTTTGTTAATGACTCCGCCAATTGCTGACGCTCGGCTTCTACCTTCGCCAGCCGTGTAGCAAACTCACTCTGTGAGAAAATAACATAATTAAGATCTACCAGATCCATCTTTTTATCTCTAGATGGAGTTTGCCACATAAATCCAGGTTCTGTTTGTTTCTATGACACCTGTTAACTCACTTGCATCTGTCTGTAGCTCTCCTGTTCTCTCTTTACTGCTGCTTCTGCGTCTCTTGCTCTGTCCTGTAGTGTCCGTACAGCCTGAGACTGAAGACTGCTTCCCTCACTGTGATCCTGAAGAATCCTAACACATTAAAAACAGCAAAAGAGGTTGGTTTATCCAGATAAGAGAAGATTTACAACTAAACAAGAACTGCTTCCATGAATTGTCAAAGAAACCCACCTGACCCTCTCGTTCTGAGCCTGCTCCAGGGCAGAGCTTCGGGCCTTCAGTAGCTGATCTGCCTCGTCCAGTCGTACTTTAAGGACCGCCAGCTGACCATCTTTTGCAGACAGGGCTTCTGTGAGGTCATCAACCTGGGCCCTCAGCTCTCGAACCGTGCGATCAACACGAGACTGGTCAGAGTTCCACTTTTCAGCACGAGTCCTGGTGAGGTTCACCTCTACAAAAGTAGAGGAATTTATCATTCAATGGCTTCCTAAGCTTTTGTACTTCGTAGCAGTGGTGTTATTGTTTATCAAAACTAAAACTATTAAAAAAAAATTGTGTTAATTGAAATAAAATTCTGAAATAAAATAAATACTAGACTCAGAACATGAATAATTATTTTAGCAACTAACTGAAATAAATTGTTTAGTTAAGTAATTAAACTTGAAATAAAAATAAATTAAATATAAATATATATATAAAAAATAAAACTAATACAAATGAAAAAGCACATAAAATAATACAATTAAAATAAAAAAGAAATGCAAAAATGAAATAATAATAAATACTATAACCGTATATATTATACTAAAACACATTTATAGCATACAGTTCAGCAAACCGTCTCACAGGCTCACCTTCCTGCATGATTTTGGCTCTCTGGATTAGAGAGGCCATTTCCTGGTTGAGAGAACAGACTTCATTGCGTAAAAGCTGGTTCTCGAGACGAAGGTTGGAGATCACCTGCTCTTGGCCCTGCTGCTGAAGCTCCTGAGGTGGGATCTCCTCCAGTTCAGGCTGGGCCTCTGCGGGAACATCCAGCCCTGGATTCAAACTCTCATGAACATCAGCTGGACAGAACATAGAAAATAAGAAAGTTCAAAGAGGATGAACTACATGTAGTAAAACAGTAGTAAAGCTGTGTATCTTTGAACACTATATCACTGTTAGATGCTAAATTTAACAATTCTTAAAACTAATATACATGTTTCATACTGTAACACTGTGATGCCTTAATCTTTAGCATTTAAGTAATTGATTTTTGTTTTTACATTAAATATATATTTGACAAAATATTTAAAATAGTATGCATTTTTGTCTATGTCTATATAGTTTTTATTTATTATTATTATTGTTCCTGTGGCTCAGTGGTAGAGCATTGCGTTAGCAGCGCAAAGGTCGTGGGTTCGATTCCCAGGGAACACATGTACTGACAAAAAATGTATAACCTGAATGCACTGTAAGTCGCTTTGGATAAAAGCGTCTGCTAAATGCATAAATGTAAATGTATTTATCAGTTATAGTTTATTTAGCTTTAGCTATTTTACTACTTTACATCAAACTAAACAAAAATAAAAAATACTGCCTACTAGCTGAATTAAATAACATTTAAGTTTGCTGCCATTTCATTTGGAAAACAAAGATTCAATAAATGCATTTAATTAAAATGTAACAAAACAAAAACTAGACAATTTTGCATACACATAACACAAATGTTATTAACCTGCATTGATATAAAAATTGGCCAAATTTCTTGCTCTCAGGTCAATGCAATGAACCAAATGATGTATGATGTATGTTTTGTACCTTGGCTTTGGTCTCTGGAGCCATCCTCGGTTTTAACGCTGTGTGAGCTGTTCGAGAGAGAGCTGAGGCTGGAATTTCTGGACAGGCCCTGTGTGGAGGACAGGGGTGCAGTAACAGAGGCGCCCATCTGCAGGTCGCCGGCCACAGAAATAGGGGGCATCTGGGTCTGAGCTGACCCACCTGCTGGACCCAAAACTATAGACCCTGTTTCTCTTCGGACCTCCTTTCTTTCGCTCTGCGGTGGGTCTGAACTATTCAAGAAGTCAAAGAGCAAATCATCGTTTACTTCTGGCTTTTTGGGTCGCACAAAGTTGGAGGATGCCTTGCTGCTAGAACCCAAAGGCATGGTGCTGGAGACATTAGCTGTACCGGCCAAAACCGTGGATTTGGATTTCTTTATGTTCCCAGCAGCTGCGGAGAGGAAAGCTGAAGTTCCATGGGGTGAGGAGGAGATGGAGTCCCTGTGCTGTTGGGTGGAGCTGTGCTGGATCGAATCTGTGGTGTCAGGGCTGTTGTAGGACAGGGAGGACTTCTGAGTGCTTTTTGTCAAACTGTTGGCTGCCCCCTGGTCCACTTTATTGAGGAAGTCCTCTGCCTTCCCGGCAAGATCAACAATCCAAGACATCCTGAGATCTTCTGGAAATGAAAACATGCATGCAGAGATGTTAAAGTGATGACATGCTTGCTAGCCGGTCACCCCAGCTTCTTGCATTCAAGAACCTGACTACATTTTTGTGCTTTTGTTATAATTTCTCATTTGTATTAGAAAAACAGATCATTTTCAAACTAGAGAGACCAACACCGAAGAGTCATATATTTAATATTTGACTTCTTAAATGCAAACATAAGCTGAAAACAAAACCCATCCCTTAAAATATACTTCACATCCAGAGTTTTAACCTCCTCTCAATAAGCATTAATGCTTATAGTCTCTATCATGAAAACACGTTTAAACTGTATATACATTTATTATACTAAGCATATTATACTAAGCACATTCCAGCAATAATTATTCATCCGTAGTTGACATTTCTTTATAGTTCTCCCTGATCAATCAATGTTTGTTTACATATTGCACCCAAATGCACTTAACACGGTGTATTCACACAAAACTGACATCTGTCACTTTTAAATTACCATCCGCTACACTTCGTCTAGTTATCGATTAAATGACACTTGTTCATTTGTAGTGTAAATCCGCTAAACATGACAGTACAGTGCTAAGCATTAGTTACATGCTCAGCTTCACGTCTTCTGCCCAATAACTGCATTTAAGGTCATATTTTTGTACCTGAAGGTGCTCTCGATCTCTCAGGAAGCGGTAAGTAAATCTCACATGGGCATGTTTTGGAGGATATCAGGGGAAATTATGTCTACTGGTGCCTCGGTCGCTAATCGGTGACTGTTTTATCCTGGTACTCATCCTGATCCAGACCGACGTGGACCAGGAACTACACGAAGGACCCATAACAGTGCGCCCTGCACAGTGCCTGACTAGAAAAGGTTAAACGGTGTTGCTGTGCCTGATTGTAATTTGGCCAGTACTCTTTTAATAATATAATATATATATGTGCATTCTTATCATGCAGTTATTTTTCGTTACCCCATTAACTGTATGGTGATATAAATGATAAAACATTAAACTCACAATTTGAAAGTATGAAAATCATATAAATTCAAAATCTATTACCCAATTTTGATATCAATTGAATATATGGTGTATATTTTATTACTTCGACATTTCATCTTCAAACTTCTAATATGAAAAATTAGAAATGGCTTTAAAATATTTCAGGTGTATTCGCTTTCTCTAATCAAAATATTTCAAACTAAATATTTTCTAGGGATATCTGTACTGGTAATTATTTATAGGTGTTTACTGCATTTTCAATATCATCCAATTAGTCTTGTTATATTCATTATAAGATTTTCAAAATTCAAACTAAAAGAAGCATCTGAACAGTAAATATACACAAACACATGAATTATGAAACAGTTCCTCCTTTATTCAGCCGCACTCACTCAAGATCGCTTATTTACAAGGCATGCCACAACGATACGAGAACCGACCAAAAGACTTCAATAATTAATGATCAATAACACTTACATCAGCTCTGAGGGAGACAGAGGGATATGGAAGGGAAAAAGAGCAGTAAAAACAAAAAGATACATCAATTCTCTTTTTTTATTGTCCATGGCAGACACGTATATTTGATCATTGTCTTACATGAAACAAACGTTTATATTTAGGGAGTGTGATGTCATTGTCAAACTTCCTCTGATTGGTCGGCTCCTTGGCCACTGGACCAGCAAGCAGAGTTAAGCAGGACTGTCTGAGCAACCAATTACATATGGGTTGGGGGGGAAGAAAAGAAAATGCTTGTTTAAAAAAAAAACTTCAGAGCATTTTCAGGAGGAACGAGGGAGCGAGGCAGACCCAATCACATTATTGACAACTAATTACAACTTTCCGAAAAACCCAAGATTTGTGTTGTCTTCTTTTAATAGTGTCCTTTAAGATAGTTATTCACAAGCTTGGATATAAAAGGGTCGTTTCTGAGGGACAAAATATGCCGAATACACTGGTACGAAAAGGAGAATCAGAGTTAATGCTTTTCTGTTCTCATGTCTTCACACGCAGTAAATAACGCAGAGGACTTTTCATCTCAAAAAATGACCCTTCGCAGGAAAATACCTGAAAGTTATCATTCTTCATCAATATTTCCTCTTACAAACAGGTGAAACACACACACACACTGACACAGTCTCAGACACGCTCACTCTTAAAGGTATACACTTATCCTTTATCTTTATCATACACTCTCTTGTACACACACACACACACACAGTACGTTCACATACTTTCCCCAAACACACTCACACACAGGGGTGGCCGCAGCTGTAGACCCCCGGCACTGGTGTCCAATCATGCAGGAGAGGATAAAAAACGTAGGTCAGATGAGTCCTCGTCTCTTCTTGTAGTCCTCCAGGTTGAGAGATCGGCGTGGTGCTCCATCTTTAACCGGCAATGCATTCGAACTCACCGACAAAGACTTTGCTTCTGTGGATGATTGAAATGAATTGTAGATTTAAAGACATCAGAATCATATACACATCTGTTCAAAAGTTAGGGTTTGATGTTTTTGAAATAAATCTCTTAAAAAAACAGTAATAGTATACTATATTGTTACCATTTCAAATAGCTTGTTTTTTATTTATTTATTCATTTAGCAGACGCTTTTATCCAAAGTGACTTACAATTGAGCTTTTCTATTAGAATATATTTTAAAACGTAATATATTCCTGTGATGGCAAAACTGAATTTTCAGCATCATTACTCCAGTCTTACTGTCACTTCTGATCAATTTAATGCACCATTGCTGAACAAATGTATTCATTTCTTTAAAAAATGCATTGCACTGCTTAATTTTGCTTTAATTTTTTACATCAAATATGGCTAGTAGATCTGAGACAAACTTACCAGCATTAGGAACCTGCAGATCAATTTTGACATCAAAGTCATGAACTTTAAAAAGGTCCTCTGAGAGGTCACTGGTTGGCTTGGTAACGTCGTTGTCTTTCTGGTTAAGCTGGTCCTGCATAATAAACAAATTAAGCAAGTGAATTCTGGGTCAGAACAGGCTCATGTTGCTGTGGGTGTGTTTGTGCGCGTGTTACCTCTATATTAGACTGCTGACTGTTGTCTTGGCCTGAGCCTGAACCGTACTTCTGGTTGAGATGAGCTAAAATTGCAGCATGGACTGAAGGATCTCTCGCCTGAGGAAGAAAGAGAGAGAATTCAGTTTTTTAGAATGACCAAAAAAAGGATGAGCTAAGAGCGAAGGAAAACTGCATAGCTGACAGAAAGATGCCTTACATTGGACACCATAGTTGGTTTACACTGCCGTCTGGTGAACGGATCCATCTGCTGGTTCTTCGCGTTCTGACCCTCTGCCTGATACACAACCAAGACAGTTCAGATTCCAGAATGTTCTTTAGGAGAGTAACAGCTCCAAAAAACAAAACACAAAAAGAATTCCTGCGAGTAACACCTACCACCAATGCCTTCTCTGACTCCACAATGTTCCAACTCCTGTTCCTCTGATTGATATAGCTGGAAAACAAAAAAGGTTTGAGGTCAGTAAAAAAAAAAAATAATAATTATTACTTGTATTCTGCTAGGCCACACCAAATTGATAAAAAGTCACAGTAAATACAATGATAATGTTACAAAAGATTTCTACTTCAAATAAATGCTATTTTCTATTCATTAAAAAAAAACATCACATTTTCCCAAAAATATTAATAATTTAATATGAATTTATTTCAAAATTGATAATAATGATAAATGTTGCTTGAGCACCAAATCAGCATATTAGAATGATTTCTGAAGGATCATGTGATACTGAAGACTGCAGTAATGACTGCAGTAAATTCAGCTTTGCATCACAAAAATAAACAAAATTTTAAAATGTAATAATAATAATAAATTAATTTATTTACTGACCCAAAACTATTGAGTAGTTGCCTAGTGAGTAATAATAGTAGTAGTAGTGTATGTGCAGTTGTGGCCTAATGTTAAAGACTTGTCACCAGAAGGTTGCGGGTTCGAGTCTCAGGTGCGGCAGGGATTGTAGGTTGGGGAGTGAATGTACAGCACTCTCTTCCACCCTCAAAACCATGACCGAGGTGAGACCCTTGAGCAAGACACTGAACCCCCAACTGCTCCCCGGGTGCCACAGCAATAAAGCTGTCCACTGCTCCGGGTGTGTGTGTGTGTTCACTTGGATGAGTTAAATGCAGAGCACATATTTTCCAAGTATGGAGCACCATACTTGGCCACACGTCACTTTACTTTCACTTTTCTGACCTGATGGCAGAGATATTTTTGGTTCTCTGTCTGTCAAGTGCTTCTGCCCTCTCCTCCAGCTCATTCAACTGATCTTGCAGCACTTTCACCTTCTCTCCTTCACCACTCTCCTCAGCCATGGCCTGCACACACAAGTTGCACAAGATTAGTATGAGATCTCAAATATGCGCTCAAATAGAAATTATCTACAAATAGAAATGATCTACTAGTCATGATATTTTAGAAACATTACAACCTTCTCTTTGAAAAGTTGCGTTTTCTTCATGGCGTAGTTTGATGGAGCCTTTCGGAATCTGTCTTTTTCTTTGACAATCTGTATTAATAAAAAAATATAAAATAGAACCACATTGTTGTACATTGATAAAACTATAGGACAAAATATCCTATATTAAAGACAATAGGAAACAACATCACTGTGACGTACATCCTCAATGTCTTTGTCATTGAATTTGTGGTTGACCGCCTCCTTGATGGACTGCTCTTTTTTGGCGATCTCATCCAGAGTAGGAAACTGCATTCCTGCTGACATCATCTATGGGGCAGCAACAAGGTTACTACTGGTCATGCACATCCCATAATGCTAAAGGTTGAGTGCAGTTCTACGATTAACCTTAAATGGTGTTACACGAAACTTACCGCCTCTCTCCATTTCATGAATTCGTTTTCAGTGAACTCCTGATTGGACACAAACTCAAGTCTGAAGACCCGCGTGTCATTTCCATGTCTGCATAAATTAGCAGAAGGCAATCAATTGTTTGGCGCTCAGTGTGAAAGCCATTGATATATATGTCTATGGTGAAAGCATTGTTTGTCTTCAAATTCGTCACGCTTTTTCGCATCGCGCTCGGTGTGAATCAGCCTTAAGAGATGAACGCATATATTTAGTTTTCCAGTGCAAACGTACCGGAGCTGAAGGCCTTTATTTGTCCGTGTGGACCCCAACTGATAAACTTTAGCCGTCTCCACCACACCAATGATTTCAGCCACCTGCAGGATTTCATTTCAGAAATTGTTCATCTATAATTCTGTATATTGCACCTTATATCTTAAAATGTGTGCTTTCGGGTTGCATTTGTTTGTTGTGTTACAAAAGCTGAAAGATGTTTAACAAGAAAAGGATGAGAAATGTTTCACTGACCCGGTAAACAGGCTTGCTGCTGCTGTTTCCAATGCCAATTCGAACAAAACAACCAGTGACAGTTTTAGCAAAGAATGGCATGTGACACCAGCGCTCCAGCTTGTGCCGGGACAGCCGGATCCGATTCAGTTCATCTGGTAATGACACTGGCTGGGACTTGGGCTGAGCCTCCTCTTTCCTAAAATACAGGTGCATAGTTGATAAACATGCATGTATTACATGCTAGTAATGCTTTACATGTGTGTATATATATATATATATATATATAGTAATGGCCAAAAATATCGGCTCCCTTGGTAAATATGATCAAAGAAGGCTATGAAAATGTATTTGCATTGTTAATCATTTTGATGATTTATAAAAATAAAATCACAAAAATCTAACCTTTCATTGGATAATAAGAATTTAAAATGGGGGAGAAATATAATTATGAAATATTTTTTCTCTAAAACACATTGGCCACAATTAATGGCACCCTTTTATTCAATACTTTTTGAAACCTCCATTTGCCAGTACATTTTCTCTGATATTTTTGGCCATGACTGTGTGTGTATATGTATATTTTTATACTGGTTTCCAAGAAAAAACCCAAACTGTTTTTAACATTGATAAGCTGAAATAGCTTTGCTATAACAGGAATGATTTGCATTTTAATATTACTATTTTTGGTGTATTTTTAAAACATTAAAGTTTTGAATGGTAGTGTATATCTCTATAAGCACATTTTTAATTACCATATCATTTTTTTCTATTTTTAAACTGATAATGCAAAGTCATTTTAGCGGTCCAATTTGCTGCTCAAGACTAAGGTTAACAATGTCATCTAATACTTACTCGTCCTCTTCATCAAAAGATGATGATCTTGAGCTGCGGTCACTCTTTACTGAAGACTTGTCATCATCATCTTCCTCCTCCTCTTCATCATCTGAGTAGACCTCACTTGTCTTCAGTGGCTGCCTTTTGGAAAGGAGCTCAGCTGAAATATCAAATGGTATAAATCAGACACTGGCAACACTGTCTATGGAATACTAATTTTCTGCACAGTATACTTTATTCTGCTTATTGTATTTTTTATACAGTAGGCACTATGCCCAAGTAATGTTTCAAGCATTAGAAAGCCAAATTGTAGTTGCATCATGCTGCTTGTGAGTGGCATCTAGTTATCATGAATTCTTATTTTGATTCACAGTTTGTTATTCAACATTGTTTGATTAACAATAATACATTAGAAATGTACCAGTTCTGTTTTTCCTCTTCTCTCTTTCTGCTTTCAGCTCTTCCATGGCCTGTGACTTCTTGTCCAGCTTCTCGTCTCTCTTGATCCGTCTCTCTTTGTTATGGGACATCACCTGCATGAACAGCAAGAGAAAACACAAGTGTCAGACCATATATGGATTTATATTTTTGTGGAAGGACTTGTTGGCTACACAGTTTACTTACCACCTGAGTGTCTGGGACCTGAGACAGTTTTCTCTTCTCCTGCTCCTCTTCCTGTTTCTTCTTCTTTTCTTCCTTTTCTTTCTTCTTCGCCGTCTTCAGTTTTTGCTTGATTTCAAACCTTGGGAGAAATGCATTGGTCATTAATTTATAAGCACAGTTTCTTTAACAATGATTTCAATTCTGCCCTCATTCATAGTGAGATGGAAATAATGTCTGCACAATTCAACCAGTGTTGTTATTGTAAAGTAAAACTAAAACTATTAAAAATAACGTTCGGTAACTGATACCTAATGCATTGGCTAACGTTAACAAAAATCATTTTTGGTCACTGAAATAAAATACAAATATTAAATTATTAAAAATGAAACATTCAAAATGTTGCTTTGGAAATTAACTGAAATAAGTTTAAGTACTAAAATAACTCAAATTAACTTAAATTATTAAAGCTAAATAAAATATTTAAAAGCAACAACACATAAATACTAAAACAAATCTAAACTAAAATTTTAAAAACAAAAGCTAATTCAAAATATTAACAAATACTATTTAATAGTTTATAAATAATAATAACAAAATACAGAATACAACATTGTGAATATTGCAATAATTTAATGTTCTTTTTATTTGCAATAACCCTTTCCTAAAGACCATGCAATTTAGGCTAATTTCTCATTTCCACCTTTTCTTGTAAGTATGAAAATGGAAAAACAAATTCCGACCTTGGTTGCTCAAGAAATCAGCTCTGAAATTATTCTTACCTCCTCTTGAGGACTTCTCTCTTCTCTATACGGTTAAACAGCTCCTGTTCTCTTTCTTTTTCCGTCATCTGCTCCAAACGGGCCCTGTCCTCCTCATCCCCCATTAGATCTTCTCCATAACCATCGCGGAAAACCTCATCTTCTGACGACGAGTCAGAATCCGAGCTGGAGGATGAGCTGTTGCTGTCGGAGTCCGACACCTCACCTTAAAAATCGTAAAGTAGGGAAAATCAACTTCAATGAATGAATGAATGATGCATTTTTATATAGCGCTTTATTGTGTATTGTTGTACACCTAAAGTGCTTTTACAATCATGTGGGGGGGGGGGGTCTCTCCTCAACCACCACCAGTGTGCAGCATTCACTTGGATGATGCGACGGCTGCCACAGGACAATGGCGCCAATGCGCTCACCACAAACCAGCTACAGGTGGAGAGGAGAGAGAGATAGAGCCAATCAAGTGGATGGGGATTATTAGGAGGCCATGATTGACAAGGGCCAGTGGTGGGAATTTGGCCAGGACACCGGGGTTACACCCCTACTCTTTTACGAGAAGTGCAATGGGATTTTTAATGACCAAAGAGAGTCAGGACCTCGGTTTAACGTCTCATCCGAAGGACAGTGCTTTTTACAGTATAGTGTCCCCGTCACTACACTGGGGCGTTAGAACTTTACTGTTCCAGTTCCAGTGCTGTATTTGAAAACATAGCATTACAGAATCCAAATCGCTGCCTTACCCTCCTCTGGAGCCGAACTCTCTGCTGAACTGTCTCCATTTGAGCTGCCGGATGAAGCCGTCTTGCCCTTTCTTTTCTTGACCATGTTCTTCTTTTCAGGCCCTTTGCTAGGCTTCGCTTTCTTTTTGGTTTTAGTGCCTCCAACAGTCCACTAACAGATCAATAGAACACAACGGTAACACACTTAATTTACAAGCACCTTTTCACATGGACACTAAGGATTTCTTTCAGACCCATAATAAAAGCATTTCAAATAAGCAACAGCACAGACTTCACTCCTCCAGTCAGACACAAAACCACACCTGATTCAATGGATTAAGTATTGTGGGATTTCTACAAGTCACTGTATGTTTTGCCACTGAAATGACCAAGATTTAAAATGACAACTGTACTTTACTTGCTTTATTAGTTAAGGAACTACTATTTAAATAACCACAACATCCTGAAATGTGTGAGTTATGCTCTCTTATTATACCAGCTCTCTCATTGTATTTAATATATATTCTACATGAAATAGCCTTCAATCAATGAAAACAACAATATAGCAAGCAAGCCTCAGCTTGTGGAACAAGTTTACCCTTCAGAGCACCTCGACATCTCGATGGTAACACTTCTTTTTAAAAACATTGTAAATCATAATTAGTTTTTATTGCTGTAAACTTTATAACATGACTACTAGGGCTGTGCAATTAATCGCATGCGATTCTCATGCGCATCTCGTCAGTAAAGCCGGTTCCGTGATTAGCGGTAAATCTCCATCACCGGTTTTCAAATGGAGCGGCAATTACTACAGGGTACATTAGGGTGAACAATCCCTTTAATTACAGTTGGCAGCATGTTTAGTTCTGTCCCTTTAAGATCTGCATGCATCTAATATCCAGGCACGCATCCGTTTGTCTCGGCTGTTTACTTTCATTTTAGACATAACCAACTGAGTCTATATGTAAACCTTGTGTGTTCTGATAGAATTAGCTCAAAAGATAACTTAGTTGAGTAATCAGGCGCTGTTAGACAGGCTTTTTCGTGCGCGCTCTTCAGGTGTACGGGCTCAGAAAAAGTGCACGTCAGAACAGCGAGTGAATGAAACGTTTAACCGGCAAGGCTTTAAAACACAAGCAAATAATGTACTTTTGTGATTGTGAATAAGTGCAGTGTCCCATGAGAATAACTCTAATTAACACTGATGTGAATGTATGTGGCGCTGTACAGTACATTGATACGGCGGAGGCAGAACTGCAGCTGATAGAATGTGTGCTGTAGCACGATACTACGATATTTCTCCAAAAGTAGATCGTGGAGACACTTATCGTCCACGATCAAAAATCGTCATATCGCACACCCCTATTCTAGAGTAACTTTTACTACTGAATTATACACTAACCTAGTTTTTTTTGTCATCGATTATAATTTAATATGCATTCATTTGTTGTTGTTGTTTTTTTTTTACAATAAAGTTGTCTATATTTAGTAGATTGTGTGTAACAAAAAAAGTCATGATCAGGTCAACACACATTGAGGTATAAAATTCAACACTGGTAAATAAAAAAAAAACCTGCCCTGCTATCGGATTGATATCGATATCAGCAGATACTCAGATTCTGATACTCAGATACGACAGATTATTCACTTACCCGCATGTCGTTACAACTCCAAAAAAAATTATTTGTCTTCAGAACACAATTTAAGATATTTTAGATACAAACCGGGAGGCTTGTGACTGTCCCATTGACTGCCAAGTAAATAACACAGTCGAGGTTCAGAACAATATGAAAAGCATCGCCAGGGTAGTCCATCTGCCATCAGTGGTTCAATCTGACTGTTATAATGCGACAAGAATACTTTTGTACGCAAAGAAAATAACGAGTTTTTTTTCAACAATTCATCTCCTCTCTGTCTCTCATCATCACCGTAGAGCCATTTTGGATATTACCCATCGAACGCAAGCAGTGTATGCTCTTCTGCATCTGTAATTTTCTTTCAAATCAAAGTGTAAATACTAGGAATGTTCATTTCGATTATTTTTCTTATTTGTGCGCCAGTAACATTACACCAACGGCTGTACACTTCTTGGTATCTGTTTTTCTGTGCTTGTGCCGAATGTCTTCCACACAAACGACATATCACGAATATTACAATGTAGTGTGCACACGGGCGCACTTCCGGAAAAATCGTCCGAAAAAAACAAAAAAAAAACAGTCCTTGGCCGGTCAACCAGTGCATCCCTATCCAAAATGTTTAACTGCACTGAGAAACATCCCAAAAAATCAGCACCAACATTTAATAATAGAAAGGCTTTATACCTCATCATCGCTGTCTGATGTCTCCGAGTCTGTGGAGGCGGCAGGTTTACTAACAGGCTCTTCCTGTTCATCAGAATCCACACGCTTTCTCTTGGCAAGAGACAGCAGCTCCTGCAAAAAGCAGAGGAAGATTGAAAGTTACAATTTTTTTCAAGCACCAATTTATAAAAAAATGTTACTTGTTGAATCCCCTTTCTTTGCTGTTCATTAAAAAACAAGAAAATGCTCAAGCTGTCATAATGTAATCTATCCTCCTCCACAAAATGTTGCTTCATGTTTAAAGCTTGTAGTGCATGTGTGGCGGCAGAAATAATGCTGTACAGCTATTATGAAGAACAAAAGCAGTTGTACTATTATTTGAATGAACCTGAATAGTGATATGTGAGTGTGCCTGTCAGAGTGTCTGCTTATGTGCTAATTTAATCCTGAAGTACTAGAACACATAACACAGGATTTGAGATAGCTATAATCCAACACTCTTAATAAAAAGCTACTATATAGCTAAATAGAGTCTAATGCAGACAGATGTCAAACTCCACCGAGCATGGGGTTTATAGTCCAATTATGACCTGTGATTGAGGGAAATGGTACTTATTTAATCTGTTAGTATTCATAACATTTCAGTTTTTCACTTTTGAACTTCTCAACATATTATATGCATGCAATATCGAAATGTAAAAAGTACTTGAATGTCTATATAGGTGTCAGTAATCACACTGCTGTTAGTGTTTGTGCTGTGATCAGTTTGTCTGCTAGCTGGCTAGCGCTGTAATTTGTAAACACCATTGAAACGAAAAGGAAACGCACAGGTTGTTGAGATGTATCCTAGGGAGTGCTGCCTATAGGGGGCGTACCATGGTTCAAATAAATTTGTTCACCATAGAGCAGGGATTTTCAAAATGGGGCCCGGGGACAAGGGAGCAAGGGAGTATTAGGGTGTCTGTTGGACATTTTTATGAAAAACGGTGTAAAAATGTAACACTAAATAAATAATAGAATGAAAATACACAAATTATAGAAGACTATAAAAGTAACTCAAACATTTAAATAAAATAATACAATAAAATATTTTCATATAAAAAATAGATCAAAGATTATGATATAAAATTTATAAAAATAAATAGACAAAATTAAAGAGTACAGTACTATATAGGTAGTAGAAAATAATGCAATAATGTAACTTTAAAGAAGCCAAATATTTTTCTAAGTATTTATTATTTATGTATATGTTTATTAATTAAGTCTATTTATTTATGTATATGTTTGTTAATTTATTTACAAAATAAATTAGATCTTTATACAAGAAACTACACAGATGCATTTTTATTTTAGGATGGGGTCCCTCACACACACACGATCGTATTTGTGGTCCCTGGCTAAAAGATTAAAAATGTATGTCACAAAGCAACTGAAATTTTCTATTATTTATTCCTTGTTATTTTTGATTAATTCAAAATTGAATATTTCAACAACAAAAACCTGCAAATGCTACTTATGACTAAATGAACAGCAAAACTGTCAGCTTTGATGCCTGGCATGCCTACATCCTAACATTAAAACATTTGAATATTGCTTAAATCAGCACAAATCGAATTATTACTTATTCTTTGTCTAAAGGAATATTTAAAACTTTAAAACGGAAGTTGCAATTGTTTTTTCTTCTCTACTGTGACGCATATCCGAGTGAAACTGCATCTGAAATGAGAGGGCGGGACTTGATTTCGTCCTTCGGGAATTGATTGGATCGTTGAACGTTGGGGCGGTACTAACAAAATGGAGGCAGACCTGAAATGCCAGTTTGCAGATAGTGGTGGGGGATTTCTCGCCACTGGATTCACCGCCGACACGATGACGACCATGATCAAAGGCACAAAACATGGCTAAACAGCACGTGCGCTGAATGACTGAGCGAGTCCTACATCAGGTTAAAGGTCCCATGAAATCAAAATTGAAGTTTTTTGGGTGTTAGTATCAATATGTTAGTCTTAAGGTTATATGTATGCCAGTGTGCTCCAAAATAGTGACAAAATTTGCATTTAGAAAATATAAGCATTCAAAGCTTGCAGTTTAGATAGTCTTAGTTAAGATTATTTGATTTATTCACTATACTATTTATAACTAATGTCTAATTTCAGTTTGGCTCTAGTTTTGTATTTACTCCAGTTTATATGAAACGGTTCATGTAGCGTGGATTAAAATTCATATAAAGAGTAAATCCTTTTCACTGAACAGTTAAAAATAAGTTTGAGAAAGTTGTCGGGAGCGCGGTGGTGTTGGTGACGTTGAAGGTGAAGGTGACTGTGGTGCAGTAGTTCGTTTATAGCCTAAGTTTAGCTTTTCAGTTCTAGCGCTGTTATTTAGGCTTATATAATCTAGTTATATTATATTGTGAAGATTATCTTGATGGAAAAACATGTAAGTTTCATGAACTATGATTGAACACCGAGCTTATTTTTTGCGATAATCCAAAAGCCTAAGGAAAAATCCTATTGGCTTTTTGTTGAGGAACCAGTTTCATGCAAACAGCCGATCTGCCTACAGAGTGATGTCATAGTTCCCCCACTCTATTACGTCATAGAATAATGCTGCTTGTTTCAAAGCACTTTAGGGGACCTTTAAGCCATATATTCATGAAACAAATTAGTTTCCGATGTCCTAAGAGTAATGTTATATGAAATATCCTAATATCTTTCTAATGTTTAATGGTAACGTACTCCCTCATGACTGGACTCAGTGCTATAGTGAAGCATCAGCTTTAGCTTTTCCCGTCATTTATACCTGCGTTTATGCCTTACGTCACTAGCTCCGCCCTTGCGCTACTACTAGTGATCGGAAGAGTAGAGGAGTCGTTTTGAGGGGAGGTTAACATTTTTCATTAAACACTAAGAGGGCACATGAATTAAAAATAATAATAATAATAAAGTGTACGGATAAACTATTTATAATAAACACAACAGTATTTCATCAAAAAATAAGAATTGTCCATTTTGATTTCATGGCAACTTTAAAGAAAGCAACTTTAAGAGGGAAAAACAATAGCCAAGGCCATTAGCCGTTTTCAGCACATCATAAAACACACCTGGCTTGAACTCTTTTGAACGAATTATTGAACTTATGTCCCCATATTTGTATGTATCATGTGACTCTTAACTGCCCAATTAAAAAGCTGCTTTCAGGGACTGGTTAAAGAACATCCAGTCCGCTCTAGTCTCGTCATATTTCTACAGCTACAACCGAAATAGAAGTTTAGCCGCGGCGCTGTGACGTCATGATGCAAAGGTTCTAAATGCACGGCACGCGGCCACTTTTGTAAAGCCGAATTACCTGCGTGCTGCAGGCGGCAATACAAAAGCACGTGGAATATGTAAAATTCAGGTGTAATTGTCTCAAAACCAACACGGCGCCACAAAATAGGCCCCTGCTAACCAGCTAACGTTAGCTTTCCCACATCACTTAGCATGGGACTTCAGCATACACATACTGTTCTGGCACCTTAGTGCCTCAAAGATCGGTAAACAGCGAGGTTTATAGATCACATTCACGTGAATGATATTCCTACCTGATCTAAATTATCATCGCTTGCACTATCCTCCGAGTCAGAGTCAATCACGACCCGACCTTTCCGTTTCTTTACATTCACCATGGTTAGCTGCCTGGCTCCCCTGTGTGTGTTTAAACAGCAGCGCCGCACTCCTCCACACAAAGGCGCTAGAGCTGCAGTTACACTACGCATGCGCACACTGCGCCCTCATAAACAGACTACACAATCAGGATCAGAAATACGCTGTATCTAATAATTAAATTATGCATTATCTGTATACATACAGTTAGCGAAAATTATAGTGATATTTGTTTAGTCGCTAAATGTGATGTGCGCGGGAATCAATAGCGAGAGAGATTTGCTGTCGGTAGGACCATAAGCACGTGTGCTTGTTTCAGGTAAGGACAGATATATGACGGACCGTAATGGCTTGGTTGAGTGTCAAAACGAGTAACGTTAGTGAGCCGTAGTTGCTTTTCAAGCCATATTTTGTTTATTCGTTAATTTATGTATTTTCAACTATGATTACACTAGGTGTTTAAACATAGCTGTAACACGTAACTGTCATTGAAACATTTAATTACGCAGTGGCTCTTGTATGTGTTGACTTGTGAATGTCATTTAAAGTCAAATGAGATTTATTCCTATTGCTTAGTCAAGTCAACGTGTAAGTGTTATTAACAAAAAGAGACGGCTGTAAGATATTCAGGGCATTTTTCCACATGTGTTATGTGCCCCGTACTCAAATTTAAAATGCAGCAATATAGTTTCACGTTGAAAGACCGAGTTAATCCTAATTTAAATTGATATACCGTGAACCAATTAAAAATATTATTTTAAAAGTATTTCGTTTTTATTAAGTTATTTTTGTTATTTAGGATTATTAATCTGAATATTTGATATTCTGAATATTGAACTGAATATTTGTAGAAATGCCACCGTTAAATTCTTATTCTACCGTGCAGTGTTAACCCCTGCTTTAGATGACAGACATTTTGACTTGGATTAGTGAAAATATTATAAATCAGAAGTTCAACCAAAATGATATACGGTAGTAAAAAATGCTTTCATTTTTATCAGGATTCTACTGGATGCCTGATCTGATCAGAAGAGCTACTTCTAGCAAATGGCTGTGTCAAAAACAACATTAAAAACTCTGTTTGGAGTTTATGGTGTCATTCACAGACAGACTCTGTTATTGCCATCTACCCTGAGATGCTCGGTTATACTGAGCACCAGAAGCATCAATGAGCGTGATTACCGCAGACCAGGCCAGCCTCCAGACACCCGCTGGCCCTGGCAAAAGATACAATTCGATTTCTCCAAAGGTGTGGAGGGTATCAAGAAGCACATTGGGTTGATGAAGGATGAGTTTGTCCAGCGCTGGACTGGACCTGAAGGAAGGCCGTTAATAGATCACATACTGGAACAAACACGTGTCCAGTGGGAGTTCCGTGGACCGGAGAGTCTCAATCGGTGGGTGGTGTCATCCGATCAGGAGATTGGGGGTCGCAGTGAGGCATACATCACACTGGGCAAGAACAACACCTCGTGTTTGCTGTACGGGACCTTGTGCTCCACACCTCCCCGTGATGGAGAGACTCGATACAGTGGATACTGCACTCTGCACTCCAAACAACCGCTGGTCAGTGCCGAGATCAACATCCCTCCATCTGATCCATATTCAATTCCTTGTTCATCATCTTTCAGACCTCTCATGCACTTTTCTTATTTTTGCATGGCTTAATGACTAAGCTTTGTACAGGACATTGATAGCCACCAATTTATTTGTACAGCAGAGCTGATTTAAAAATATTATGAAAAGTGTTGATGAAACCGTAATATAATGACTTATTCCATTTAAAATTGTATTTCCTTTGTTTAGTAAACTCCCACCGGATCTGTAAAAATTGCATGAAAAACCAGGTTTAGACAGAATCTTGGATTTGCACTACCATTCAAAAGTTTTTTTTTAAAGAAATATCTCATGCTCTCCAAGACTTTGATTAAAAATTCATAAAAAAACATATTACAATTTAAAATTAATGTTTCTATTTAATACATTTTAAAATGTAATTTATTCCTGTGATGGAAAAGCTGAATTTTCAGCATCATTACTCCAGTCCTCAGTGTCACATGATCTTTCAGAAATCATTAATAAGCTGATTTGGTGCATATTAAGAAATATTTCTTAATATCATCAATGTTCAAAACTGTTGTACTGCTCAGTACTTTTGTGAAAACCTTGATTTTTCAGCATTCTTTGATAAATATAATGTTCAGAAGAACATTAATTATTTGAAATAGAAATCTTTGTAACAAAATAAAAGCCTTGTCACTTTTGATTAATTTAATGCACCCTTGCAATATTATAAATGTTATAAAACGATTAAAGGTTTGAATGGTGATCTATAGGTGTTTTCAATTTATAATTGTACAATTAATAAAGTACAATGAGACACTATAATTCACGGGTTGCACGTTACATAATAAGAGTAAGATATTAGAAGGGAACAGTATTGAGAAACACAGCTTTAGTTTATTTGCATGCATTTAAAGTGAGCAGTAATGGAACAATACTATGTAATTTGACCTTTAAAACATTCTTTTCTTTTGCAGGCCTCATTTGAAAGAAAAAAAAACTTTGACTGGTCAAGTTTCAACACGCTACATATGCGTATTCGGGGAGATGGAAGACCTTGGATGGTAAACGTGTCTGCCGAGACCTTCTTTTCTCATCAGAGAGATGACATCTACAGTTACTTCCTCTACACTAGAGGGGGACCCTACTGGCAGGATGTCAAGGCACGTCTTAAGAAATGTACATGAATGAACATCTAGAACACACTTCATCTGCAGTGCATCCAAATCAATGTGTTTTACACTACTGTTAAAAAGTAATTAAACAGATTTAATTATTCAGCAGAGAAACATTGTCCCTTAAAGAAAAAAAAACCTGTTTCAAATAAATGTTCTCATTCAGAAAAAAAAATCTTAACCACAAACACGTGAATGGCAGTAATATTTAGTCCAAACGTCTTATCTGTTAATTGTGAAACACTTTTACAGATCCCGTTCTCCAAGTTTTTCCTTTCCAGCCGGGGAAGAATACAGGATGACCAGCATGCCCTCTGGTTAGATAAGGTCAGCATGGCTTTCTTGTCTCCTTATAGTTTATCTAGTAATTGATATAAGCATTTAATCTTTGTTCTTATTTTTCCTCTGATGATATGTGTATGAGCATTATGACGCAGATTCATTATAACTTACCTCAGACTGTTAAATCAAAACTTGTTGTGCTCTTAGGTAAAGAGTATTGGTTTTACATTGGGGGATAAAGCAGACGGCCCGTTTCAGCTGGAGATTGACTTCATTGGTCTGTGCAGTGACCTTGCCCACTCAGAGGAGTTCGCATACGAGCTTTACAAGAGAAACCCAGAGGTCTAATTGAATTAAACAAGATTCAGCAATCGTAGAGGACGGACAGACATCAATTTATTAATAAAAACTTCAATGAACATATTTTTTAAAGGCCGAAATCTTTTACACATATATATACACATACACAATGACCACATTTAAGACAACGAAGTACAAAATGATCATTTTTGAGTATCACTCAAGTTCAAAAACATTTTGTGTGACCAATGTTTTGAGTTTTCTGTTTTTGTCTTTACAATTAATTGAATCCCAGTACAAATAACCATTCATACTACAAATACATCAGGGCAAACACTTTCTTTTGATGCGTATCAAAACAATTTAAGAAGTAGAATATCCTTATCTATATATGGATTTAAAAAAGGAATGCTTTTGTTGGATGACCTCACCTTATTCTAAGCATATTAACCTCTAGCAAAAAAACAAGTGTTTACAGAAGAGCAAAATATGTACAAAAGTTTGGAATAGAAAAGACGAAAGCTTAACATGTACAGTGAGTGTCTAAGATAGCAAAACAGTAAAAACACTGGAGTTAGGCAATGACCAGACCTCGCCTGGCACCCAACATATTCTCTTTCTTTTGTTTCCGGTCTTCTGTGTGCTTGGCACGTCGCTCCTCTCTGAAAATTAAAAGGCAAAACATATTCGATGTGGAGAAGTTTCATTTCAGATAACGAGAAACAGGAAATTCAAATGTATGCTAGAGTTTAAAGATTTGTTTTAATGTTCTCGAAGTCTCTTATGCTCACCAAAGTTGCATTTATTTGATCAAAATACAGTAAAATAAATAATATTGTGAATTTTTGTTACAATGTAAAATTCTAATATGCTAATTTGCTGCTCAAGAAATGTATCAGTTTTGAAAAAAGTTGTGCTGCTTTTTTTGTGGAAACCTTGTTACATTTTTTAAGATTTTAATATAAAGTTCAAAAGAACAGCATTTTTTTATTAGAATTTTTGTAACAATGTAAAAGTCCTTACGGTCACTTTTGATCAATTAATCGCATTCTTGCTGAATAAAAGTATTTCCAAAGAAAGAAAAACTGACTCGATTGAACACTAGTGACCAATCAATGCACAACTAAAATAAGCATCTCACCTGGTTTGAACTTGGTGCTGTTTATAGTTTTTCTGGTGTGAAGGAACGGTCACACCAGAATCAGTGTTAACAGATTTATTAAGTGCTGGGATCTCCTGTTGAGCTCCAAAAGGCTTCAGTTTTCCTACAGAGGTAAATGAAGACAATGAAAAGCAAGCAGATACAATTGAAATCAAGGAAGCACTGCCTGATATCATGTGAGTTCTGGGCATGGAAGTCATATTTTTGTCTGAGTGTGGACATACCTTTGTGTGGTTTGTAGGTGGTTGGACGCGAGAGACTGGCCTTCAGATCAAATGTGTTTTTCTTGGTGACACCAGGGGTGACTGACATACTATTGTTCCCATTAAAAACAAATGGAGTAACTCCTGCAAAAAAGAGAGCAAAAAACCTATTAAAACCAACGCTTCAAACGCTTTTTTAAAATAAATTATTAGCGCAATGTAATTATTCTTACCAGGTGTTTTGATAGCACCGAGACTTTTATTAAGATCAGGTTTGGTAGGAACTTCAGATTTCCTCCCTGGAGTGGAGGTAAGAGAGATGAGAGGAGACATACGAGCTGGAGTCTTTACCAGCGAACGCTTGTATTCATTATCGTGAGTGGTTTGTGAGAACCTAGAGAAGGAAACGCAGCAGTCAACATTTATGTACAGCTGTAAAATTTGGTTCTATTATAATAAACCATGTTCTATTTAAACACTTTAATTGTCAATGCTTGGCTTTAGCACCTCAATTTTAATACTAAAAGCATTATAAACGTAAGCGAATTAGAGCCCATATTTACCGGACATTGATTTTATTAGTGGTGAGGATAGTTGGCCTGAAGGTAGTGCTGTCCTTCAAAGCAGACTTGCTGGCAGACTGTTGAGTGAGCCTGCGTTTTTCTGCCAATGTTTTTTTCTCCTGCACTCCAGGACCAGGACTGAAGAGAGACACTCTGCTGGCAGGCACCTTCTAATGGGAGACAACACCAAAGTTTACTTATGATTCAGGTCAAAGTTCCAGAAAGAACATACTTGTTTGACTTACACAATTTACAATACTATTTGAACAAGATGAGCGATTTTTTTCAACAATTTTATAAAAATGACATTATTTGACAACTTGATAAGGTATGTATGTGAATTCACAATGAATCACATGACACACAGATTGATACTACAGCTGATATTCAAGCTGTTTGGAGACTTACAGTTTGAGCCTTTGATTCAACAGACTTCATCAGTGTCTTCTCTGACAGTGTCTAAAATTACAACAAAATAAAATAAACCACTAATAAATAAACAAAACATTTGGAACTCAAACTACACTCTTCAAATCCAGTTATTTTTTATTATTTCATAAAAAAATTGTCAGCTACATCAGTTATAGTTCTATATATATTTTTCATCTAATATTTATATTTTGTTTTATTTCATCTAACAAAAAATTGTTTCAATAATTTTAAGGTGATAGATCATCTAAAAATGTAAATATCGTCACATTTACTCATCCTTATGTCGTTGCAAAATTATTTTCTTCTGTGGAATTTGGTTTCTTTTCTTTTTTTATAGTGTTCCCTTTTTTTCCTCCAGTGGATGTCAATGGAAACCAAAACTGTTTGGTTACCAACACTCTTCAAAATAATGTATTTTATGTTCCATAGAATAAAATAAGTCATACAGGTTTGGAACGACATGAGGATGAGCAAATGATGACAGAATTTAAATTTTTGGGGTGAACAATCCCTTTAACGTCAACAACACTGGTTATTATTATTTGACAGGCCAGGGTTTCCTCTCATTGTTACCTTCAGCTCCTTGACAGAATTCCTGAGCACCTCCATTTGTTTGTTCTTCCTTTGGACATAAGAATCGATGGACTCCATCTTTTTGAAGTGATTCTCATGGAGTTTCTTGAAGTCTAAGGAAGATTGATGTGCAAATATATTACTCAAGAGCAGAGCTCAGAATATTTGGTTACATGTTTAATGCTCTCAAGTGAAACCGTGAATTAAGGAACAAGAAACTGTCTTTTGAATAGTACAGGAACTGGAAAATATATTTTGTTTTAGCGTATAAAGTTAGAAGGATCTTATTACTAGGAGTTGTCGGCCGCAGTGCAGGTTTTCTCTTCAGCAGGCCCTCAAGACGAGGGATTTTACCCCCTGTTCTTCTCCCTACACCTGCAATATATACATTTTAATAGTCAATACCACATACATTGTGCAGGAACAAGGTAACTTATCCATCTCATCTATTAGATCTCGATTAAAAGGTTATTTAATGACATATACTCTCAGTGAGCAACTTAAAATCAAGGCGGTTTTAACCTTTAACACTTGGCTCTGCAGGAGCACCTTCAGAGTCTGGATTGGTTTCCTCTGATTCTAAAACTTTCTCCACAGGATCTTCTTTAGCAGATGTTTCAGGTGGAACTGCTGTCTGTGTGTCTTTGGGTGAGGACACCTTCCTCCTCTTGGAGCCCGTTCGGTCCTCCTCTTGTGAAGGCTTTTCTATATTCTAAATATAACATTAAACAAATTAATTACAAAACCCAAGACGTGGATATAACTAAAAGTAAAAGATGAAACCGTCCAGATTAGAAATAAAACTGCAGCCTACATAATATGCTCACGAATACCTGAGCAGTGACAGGTTTGGAGTCACTGAGCTTTCTCTTGGCAGTGCGGCCTTTTCCTCGGCGCGCGGTCACAAACGTTGCCATGTGCGCGCCCTGCTCGTCATTATTATCCTGCAAACAAAGCAATGTAATTGTATTACAGTAAGTCGTCCCATTTCAGAAAGTTTATTAAGACAATGCACAAAAAAATAAAACTCACATTTTCAGATGTCTGCTGTTGTTGCTGTGAAAAGTGTTCTTTTAAAGCCTTCAAAAGCTTTTCAGCCTAGAAACATAAGCATTGAACATTTAATAAAGTAGAGTTTGGATAAAAGCGTCTGCTAAATTACTAAATAGAGATAACGTTCAGTCACAAACTAACTAAATGAAAGGTTTGTGATTTGGCGCAAAACCGCCAACATAAGTTAACGTTGACTCAAAATCTAAAGAAAAGTCACCATACTTTAATTAGTACAGCGTTCGTATTAAAACATATTTAACGAATCTACATTCGCTCATGCAAAATACAGGTCAATTAGAAACGTTACACATGGAATGGCTTTAGGTAACGTTAACGTTAAACAGCACTCGCTTTAAGTTAACGTTACCGTAGTAAACGCGATTTACCTTCATATTTGCTTTCAGTCCAACCTCTTTCGCGAGGCGCTGCAATTCCGCATATTTAAGCGAATCCAAATCCATATTGTGGATAAACTCAATGAAAAATCTGCAGATAATTTATATAACTGTAATACTGAAATTGACGACTCTGTGATCTACGCTCGGTTTGTTTAGGTGGGATTGCCGTTTGAAAAATAACGTGTTTCAAAACGAGCCATCTCGGCTAGATGGTTGGTTGAGAAGACCATGACGACGCAGCACTACATCCAATAGAAAGTGGCGTTTATGTCTCGTTGGTTTTGATTGGCTATAAGGTTTCAGCAAAGGCGGGGCTTGATTAAGCAGTTTAGAGCGCCACCTAAATTTCAAGCTCATAAATGAATGGACGTGGTTGCGTCTTTTGAGCTTGTGTGAGCAAAAACAACAAACCTTGCTTATGTGATCATGTCGAGCAGCACTCGAAGTTATCTCGAAAGCTCTGATGATATCGGTCAATGTGACTCGACACAGACTAGCTCAATTGCAGATCAGCTAAGAGCTGTGAAGGACGGAGAAGTCTGTATGGTAGACTATAGGAACTGCAGTGTTCTACAATGCATGACATGCAACACAGTGCTTGGAGACTCTCTCGGCATCTGTGGGGAAGCCCAGAGCCTCCACAGTATCATTTGTTTGGGTAAGCTGTTCTCGGAATACTTTGAAAAGCATCCAGACTCCAAATTATTAAGACATGAATAATTTTTAAAAAGCACCAAAGACCAAACACGTGGGTTACTGTGTTGTGATGATAACCACTGCATTTTAATCTTTCCATTTGAAGAAGTTACTGAGGATGTGAGGGTAAACAAAAAGCTGGAGATGAGTTTGAATGGTCATCTGGCTTTCTCGTAAGTATTGCTGTGTTGATCTCAACCGCTTCAGCTTATGTCCAGCATGTGAATGTGCTGGATGACCCATCGTCCTGTGGTTTCTCCGTCTGTAGGACCTACCAAGTCCTTCACTGTTCTGGTTGCCATGGCACCGTTGGCCTGGTTCTTCACTCCACCCCAGAGCACCTGTCTGCTTTACGAAACCTCTTCCTGTTACGAAAAGCGCTGATAAACTGGTAGGTGTAATTTGTTATAATGTCCACACAAACAGAAGAGCATTTCTATTTTAAAGGAATAGTTCACCCAAAATGAAAAATTGCTAAAAATCTATCCACCCTCAGGCTATCCAAAATGTAGACAAGTTTGTCTCTTCTTCAGGACATTTGGAGAAATGTAGCATTATATTACGGGTGCTGTGAAAGGAGAGTCCAAACAGCAAATACAACATCTTCATAATCTACCAGTAATCCACACGACTCCAGTCCATTAATTAACATCTGTGAAGTGTAAACCAGTCTGCATGTTTGTGTGACTGGAGTCATCTGGATTACTTGTGAATTACTGTGATGCTTTTATCAGCTGTTTGGAATGTCATCGTGCCGGCACCTATTCACTACTAATCATCCATTGGTGAGCAAATTATGTATTGCTAAATTATTCAGAATCTGTTCTGAAGAAGAAACAAACTCCTCTACTGTCTGGATGGCCTGAGAGTGAGTACATTTTCATTTTTTATGTACATTTTTATTTTTGGTTGAACTATCCATTTAACTTTTTTAATTCAAGTGTTTGCATCACCTCTAATAATGAAAATTGAAAAAATAATGTATAATTTAATTTGTCAAACGTTTTATATTTTAGCTACATGCTAAGAAGTGGCTCATGTGTTAAAGCCACCAAAATCAGCTTCAAACACCGACTCATGGACAAAAATATTAAAGAGGTATTTATGCCCATAAATATTCAGTTTATTTTATAGAAGGGTATCAACATTATAGGTTACCTTTACAGCTGTTCAGTTGGGTTAAAATAAAACTTTTTTTTTTTAGCTGAAGCAGGATTTAGAAGCTCAGCTGAAGCAGGTGAAGATTCTGGAAGGAATGATGGAAAAATTGTGCGCACACAATGTAAGCTAAATAAATGCCAGGCATGGAATATGTACAGTTATGTTATAACCGCTGAAATAAAGTGTATATATTTTTTGTATTATGTATTGAATAACCGTTTCATTCTTTGGAAATGTTTAAAATGAGTGAAATTCTAACTTAGATTGGTTTGTATTTCTTTATATACACAATGTGCCGAGAAAGGAATTGTATATCCGTAAATAAAAGTATATATTGTTGTTTTAAAGCAAAATTAATCTCATCTCTTACACTACCAGATGAATATAACAGAAGAAAGAAAACACAACACACGTTTATGATTGGCACCATGCTGCTTTTTTATTGCTAAAATGTCATTTTTGTTTGTACAAAATCATGCGAGGCGCATCTGTAGTGCATAGATCAGACTAAGCATAGAGTTTCACATTCAGAGGCAAAATCAGGTTATCAAAGCATATCGACTTATGTTCTGCACTATTTGCATTAAACATGAAAAAGAACTTCTCAATTTTATTCCATTTAAACTCACAATTGTTAGTTTTGCTAAAACGTACTGTATCTTGCCTCTTGAATCACAGACTTGTTACATTTTCATCATACAAAAGTAACCTTTTTTAATGAATACATCTGTGAATAATTTACAGCAGCGATAAACCTTTGGGATTTCATGCATTTGAAAAGAAAGTCACAACATTGGTCCACTCTTATATTTATCACATTTCTGCATAAATATGTTCAAGCAAATCTTAATTATTGCATGCAGCACAAAACATTTTGTATTCACTTCTACCATGCATCGACAAATGTTTTCGCACTCTTATTTAATTCACAATGGATCTTTTTCATTTTGTGAATGTATTTTGTTTACCCAGGATTCACTGAGACAATGAATCATCAGAGTGTCACAAACTGCTACCAGAACACTGCTCATATTGCTGTTAATGAAAATAAGCTGTAAATATACATACAGAGCTTATGTGCTTTCCACAATGGTTTGTATGTAAACATGCACGGTCAATAGAAGGGCATTATATATAGATATATATATCAACTTTCTTCTAAAATAAAAAAGGTCTTTGCTATTTGTCAGACCCTTGGAGCTACCTTCACATATTTATTTGGTGTCAAAGAATAACGGGGCTGTTAACAGCTAGTTCTATTCTACCTAATATGAGTAATGGGATGTTCTGAATAAAACACTTACCACAGTCACAAATATGCTACAGATTTCTATTTCACAAACACCACTGAACTATTCCGACACTATAGTTCATGCATAAACTGATTATTGCTTCTAAACGTTGAACTTAATACACATCATGGCTTGCATATCTTCGAGTATATTTAAAAATATAGTTTGCATTCCAGTCATTGAGGTATTTATCTACATTACAATGCTTTGATAATTGCTTTATGCCATTTAATATACTACGCTACTTTAAAATCTAGAGTTTCTGCTACTAGGAATAATCTACCCACAGCTCTAGTCTGAGACAAACTTCACCTGATGGAGAATGCAATAGAGGTATGAATACAAACACAGTTCTAGGTTACCCTTTCTAATCAGGACGAGGATACTTTAGTCTTCTTTGTGTCCGATTATTACAGACCAAATCAAGTTTCAGGATCAACTGTTTCCAAGGAATTATCTTCAAACCGGTATGAAATGAAACTCTTCACTTCTTCTAAGCCACCGAGCCAAATTTTCTGCCCGTTAGGGACTGTCGTTTTGATCCGTGTCAACTATTTTTGGCCCAGAACTTAATTCTGCACAGTACAAACTCACACAGTGCTTATGAAACATATGTATTTCGGCATGGCTAGCTGCACGTCAATACCAACCGCCATTTTTCTAATCCTCAGCATGCTACAACACATTATTATTAATTAACTGTGAATAAAAGTGTTTGCCGATTAAAAACTAATACTAACAAACTCAGCATGAGTGAAAATGACTCTCCTACTCGCCTCTTAATCAAATCGATCAAGATGATAGATGCTGCATCCATGGTGGTTACTAACTAAATCATTATCTGCCTATTTTATTTTCTAAACGACTTTATTATAGCATATACTGAATGTCACTACGACTATTAAACTCAGCAAGCATCGCTACCGTACATGCATGGCCATGTTTATGCTGGCACTACAAATCCCGCCACCCTAAAGCAAGCGGATGAAACTATACATCATTTAATGGAAGACATTGGTGATTTTGTTGTTTTTGCGAACAACTTGTCACTTGTTTATACAATATACATATTCATCTCAAAACAAGACAAAGGAAAGAAACAAATATTGCACTTTTCCCACACTCACTACTCTTTCTCCCATGAAAATTCATACTCGGTACATGATACGCTTATTTCTACCAATCCTTATGATAGAAACTACTGTACAAACGAAACAAAACTGGGTACATTTTCTCAACACAGATGAAGTTAAATTCCTATGTTCACAGTGCACTGAGGACCGAGCACAGGCTGTGACCAACTTGCCATCATCTATTTTAGATGATACATTAAAACATACTAAACTATTAACAACTATTATAAACATTGTGACCAGGGTCTAACATTTAACCATTCTACTGCCTTTCTTCAGGCCTAATGAGGATGAGAGCCATGGAAATGACATGTTTATTTCACTCTGTATATTCCCTTGGAAAACATGCAGGACAAATCGATACTGGCAGCCAAACCTTTGGAATAATTCAGATTATTTGAATGCTTTTGACTGTTTATATGCTCCCCAAGGCTACATTTATTTGTTTGAAAACACATTAAAAACAGTAATTTTGTAAAATTATTACAATTTTGAAATAACCGTTTTCTATTTTCATATATTTCAAAATGTCATTTATTCCTGTAATGGCAAAGCTAAATGTTCAGCATACATTTACATACTAATATGCTGATTTGGTGCTCAAGAAACATTTTTTATCAACATTGAACATTGACATTTGTTTCTTAATGTTTTTTTATGGAAACTGAACATTTCCTTGTAAAAGTTCATTTAAAAGTTATGATAAGTATGATTTAAAAAAGAAATAAATTAATACTTTTATTCAGCAAGAATGCATTAAATTGATCAAAAGTGACAGTAAAAACAATAATGTTACAAAAAAAACTATTTCAAATAAATGCTGTTCAGTTAACTTAGTTTCTATTACTAAAACAATCCTGCAAAAATATGTCATGGTCTCAAATCTAAATCTATAATCAATAATATAGGATCACGTGACTCCAAGTAATGTCTGCTAAAAAATTTAGCTTTGCCATCACAGGAATAAATTACATTTTGAAATATATAAAAATAGAATATATATTCAAATAGAAAAAAGTTAATTTAAATTGTAATAATATTTCTTAGTATTACTGTATAAGAGACTTCTTTCAAAAATAATTAAAAACACAATTATTCCAAACTTTTGACCGCCAGTGTCCAACCAGTGAACTACAAGGTCTCTATGATTTGTGAGATATTCCAAACCTATTAATAAAATAACATACATGAAGTGAAAAGGAACACGCTCACTTCTCTTCCAACTGATTTTCAAACCATCTGACAGACAATGACTTGTGTGAATAGCATGTGATTATAGTTTGATCGGAGTGCTCGCTGTGTGGGTCTGAGCTGTGGTAACTTCTGAGGTAGTAAAATAATTATATCCTGCATCTCATTAGCGCCCCACCCCTCCACTAGAAAGGTTTAACTGTGGAATTTATAAAGCTTATGCTCAGGTCAGTGTGCCACTGTCTGTCTTGGTTTGTCAGTATAAGTACATAGAAAACATGGTTTGTGGTTTTGCAAAAGCACCAATATGAGCTCTGAATTAAGAGAACAGCTATCTGTCTACAGTTTGTTGTCTCAGAAAGTAAATTTTCAGCCATTTTCGAGACTAAATAAATGACCAAGTAGTGCTTTACTGGTAGGTTTAAAGCCAAGTCATGGAAATAGACAATCGAGAGACGGGAGCTTTAAAAATAAGACGTGTCTAGGCACTTAATCTGCAGATAATAAAACTGTAGGATGAAGCTACTTCATCTTGCTTGCATGATTTAGTTTTGAAATGTGCATTTGTTTTACCTGCAAAGCAAGTGCGCTTCCACTATTTTCACTTTTAACACAACCTGCAACCATATAAATACTACACTGGATTTTATTTATAACAAATATGACCAGAAGATGGTTCTGTACTGTGGCACAATTGTGTTAATTGTTTTGGACACATGAGGAGCTTATGGTTCTTCCATGGATAAAAACAAATTCAGTTGTCGTCTCCAAAGTGCAGAGATGATATGTTCATAGACCAAAGACAGTTGGTATGCTGAACAAACATTTCCCTGAAATAACGCTGGAGGAAAGTCAACTTATCGGGATGGAGAGCAGTTTGAAGAACAAAGACATGATGGTCTCATCTGCACAGAACGGACATATGAAACAAATCAGATAAGGCAAGGAGGTAGGGCTGGGTAGACAATATTGATTTTAATAAACCAATATCAGTTTTTAAATCCCAAGATCAATCTTTTAGTTTATGCTATTTTGTTGATGCGTGAACAAAACTTCACTAAACATTATTTGTAGCACATCTGCCATCCAATAATCACAGTAAGCCCTAACAGTATTAGCTTTCAAATCATGACAATTGTATCACAAAATTCAAACAATAAATACTATTTTGACAATCTTTAATATTAAACATGGAAAGAAACAGTACAACTTGCATGTACTACAAGCAATTTAAAAAAGTTTGTATAAATTAACCTAAATTCAACCACAATTTGTTTGTGTTGGTGTTGGCTTTAATGATAAAAATGAACAGCGATTGAATTTAAAAGTTTGGACTTGTTCATTTAACCTTTGATATGATTGAAATGTACCAAATTACAGGATTCCCTGTATAGTTTATAACATTAGTACATAACATGTACTGTACCTGATATACATCCAAATTAATTGATATCAGAATCTAATAAAGAGCTTGTGAATCTGAATCAAATTAATTCGTGAAATCAGTGTCAATACCCAGCCCTACTACAAGAAAGTATATTGTGTTATTTTTGCTGCACAAATTGACCTACCTGGTCATGAGTTCCTTGCATGGCTGTTCCTTTCTCTTCTTGATGTGACATATGAAGGGCACTGTTTTGATAAGACAAAGCGGGTTAGTTAAGATCTGCATTATCGTTTAACAATATAGTTATCAGTTCTAGAGGACTTATGAAAGGAAAGGACAGGGTGCTAGAAAGAGCAATGAAAATGAATATTAATAATACACAATACAATAATGTGTATCTCTTCTCCGGCACAATGCACGACCATCTACAGTGACGCAAGTGCTGGAATGCGAAACTGCAGCACAAAGATTAGACAAAGACAAGCTCTTGTAGTACATGCCAACACTCATCGTGCACTTACCGTCTCCGGTGATCTCGTGCTGGTCTCGAACCGAGTGAACTGGAACTAAAAGTCACCTCCATCATACTCGTCGGTTGAGTCCGACGGGCCAGGCTCTGCGATGTTCGGTGAGCCTGGCCCCGCTGCGCTGCTGCGGCAGAGGACCTCGCGCTACGCCATTTCGGTCCCGTATGCTCTGCTGCTGCAGCGCTCTTCCGGCGCGCATCGGTGACTGCGCTCTGATTGGACAGCCGAGCGATCCTTCATACGAGCAAGACCCGCCCTCTGGGACAGACGCCAGTCTACAGGTGAAGAGAGACTAAAATATAGCATTACAAATAACAACCAAGAGAAAGGTAGAACAGGGGAATACAAAACACAACAAGAAGACACGTGAAAAAAAGAATAATTCACATACTTAATATTTTGTTCATGAATATTTTGGAAAAACTTCCAAATATGTAAAGTCACGATAGCTTTGAAGTCTCTTATGCTCACCAAGGCTGAATGTATCTGATCAAAAATACAGTAAAATTGTAATGTTGTGAAATATAATTACAATATAAAACAACTGTTTTCTTTTTTTTTAATGTAGTTTATTAAAATTCTAATATGTAGACTTGGTGCTCAAGAAACATTTCTTATTATTATTAATATTGAAAACAGGTGAGCTGCTTAATTTTTCAGGATGTTTTGATAAATAGATTTTTTTAAGAACTGCATTTATTTGAAACAGAGTGTTTCTGTTTAAATGTTGTGGTATGACTTAGCAGTCACTTTTGATCAATTGAATGTGTTCTTGCTGAAGAACAATGTTAATTTCTATAATAATTTTTAAATATTACTGACCCTAAACTTTTGAACAATGGTGCAGGCTATGTGTATGGAATTTAACAAAAATAATTATGAGAATATTTATATATTTAAATACAGGAGATTGACACGTGTGGAGGGAGATTTGTTTGATTATTTTGCATAAAAATAGGACAGATTACTTATTTGAATAAATTGATTACTGTTTAAGTAATATACAACGCGTGGAATGCAAATAGCTAAAGAAAAATAAATATTTAAAAACCTGGCAATAGTTTTATTGCTCTAGCACTGAATAAATATAGTAGCCTGTTGTTATGGCTTGACTCATTGCTAGTCTATTTTATGTAATAAAATAAGTTAAATGAATGTGCCTAAAACACGGAATGCATTAACCTTTCCAACCGGTTTTGTGTAATGTATGTTCCTCAGTGCCTGAAGCTTGGCCACATCGTGCGTTCTGATCTCACACACACACACGCACGCACGCACTGAACACGCAAGCACGCACGCACGCACGCTTGACTCCTCCCCCCGCGCGTGCGTCCGACTGCGGTACAACATCAACAGAATGAGCTCTCCTCGTTTACTGTCAGACATTAAAACAAACCCTTTACATACCAAGTAATTAAGTATGTATTTAAGTATTGAGTGCGTTTCGACCTAAATCACAGAGTCGCCTTATCCGGACTAAACTTGAAAGTGGTAAGAGATTTTCTGCGATTTCTTGAAATTAGATTATGTGCAAATGCAACAGTGCTAGGCCGCAATTTTAAAATCGAGCATGCATTTGTTTTTATGGGCGTTAAGATTCATCCAGACCCGATACATTTTTGTTGCGTTTTAAGGCAATTTGGTTTCAGAATGAAAAAACAACAACAACATGTCTTTCGACCTACATTTTTAACAACAACGCTTCCGTAAAAGTTGTCTATCAATAAAGGCTGGGCTGCAAAACCCCAGAACGAACAGGAAAGATTAGTCCCTATCTTAAACAGTGTACAAAATCCTTTAAAAACTAACAATAACACATGCATTTTGTTATGCTTGTTTTAGTGAGACCCGATTGTGGCACGTGCATTGGCAAGCCAGTAGTGCTGCATGCATGTGGGTCTTTATCAGTGTCCTGTGCTTGAGACCAGTGGTGATGGAGTTCTGTATGGTTGACTGGGTTTGCAATGGGATAAATCGGCTGAGCAATGATCCCTAAAATGACCAAATTGATGTAGTCACACTCAATGCAAATCGGTTTGATTCAGTAAGTTTCACTGGTTTGACTATTGCTGCCATAAAAGGCTTTACAATGCATCTAAAAAAAGTTACCAACCCTTCAAGTAAGCCCAAGGCACAAGTGAAAGTAGCCTACACTTACAATATGAGCCATTTGAGGAAGATTTACGGACATACAATTAGTCGATTCATTCATTGCAAGAACAGTGGTGCTGGTAACTTACAGTAACATCATGTTAGAACTGGCCAGGATCTAAAAACAAACACATTTTCTTTAAAACCTGTTCAGACATCACAAATGGGATATTGCAGCATATGGGTCCACACCAAAAAAATATGCAAAATGTTTTCCTCTCAGGCTGTAATTTGTCCTGCAGACCTGGTAACTACATTTTGTGCCACCATATTGCTGGAATGACAATAAACTAAAAGTGATTTGACTTGTAATAGCATTGTATAGTCTTGATAGTGTCTTAAAATACCATGGTATATGAATTAATTCAGTACCCAGTGCTCTGGATCTGTTTGGACAGGATTAGCTTACTAAGAAGCCTTTCACATAATCTCATTAGATATGCGTTTAATACATTACATTAAGCAAAAAACTTGCTTTTTGCATTTTTAAATTGATCAAATGTAGCCTAGTTGGTTGTCCATATTCCATCCACTAAGACAATTTGCATACTGTGCAGTGCATTCATCCTGAATTCTGCAGAAATAGCAAGATAAGTATGGTATAGCTATTGCAAACATTCTGAGCTTCTGAACAACCTGTAATGATTAACAGTAAACAAAGATGTAGAATAATGTATCTGCAATAAGCATTACATTACTAAAGACGGATTGACACAAAAACCATGTTAGTATTTAAACTATGAACGTTGCCAATTATTTATTGTATAATAAATCAATGACAAGATTGGCATCTGATAATATCTGGTAATAAACATCCCGATAGAAGCAGTAAGCATACAGTAAGTATAGTCATGAACAATGCATGATACACAAGCATTCAAAATGCAGCTTTTTTGTAAAGGACATTTACAATGCTACAAAAGACTTACATTTAAAATAAATGTTCTTTTGAACTCTCTAAAAATCTATAAATCACGGTTTCCACAACATTATTAAAGCGATGGTTCACCCAGAAATGACAATTGTCATCATTTACTCACCCTCATGTCGTTCCACACCTGTTTGAGTTTGTTGAACATAAAATAAGATACTTTGAAGAATGCTGGTAATCAAACAGTTGATGGTCCCCATTGACTTCCGTAGGATCTTTTTCCCTTCTATGGAAGTAAATGGGGACCAACAACTGTTTGGTTCTTCAAAACTTATTCTGTGTTCAACATTAGAAAGAAACTTATGCAGGTTTGGAACAACATGAGGGTGAGTGAAAGATGACAACATTTTCATTTAATGAGCTATTTTGAACTATTCCTATTCCTAGCACAACTGTTTTCAACATTGATAATAATAAGAAATGTTTCATGGAGCAGCATATTAGAGTAATTTCTGATGACTCATGTGAAACTGAAGACTAGAGTAATGGCTACTGAACATTCAGCTTTGCCATCACAGGAATAAATTGCATTTTAAATTAGAAAATAGAATATAACTTTTTTATTGTAATATTTCATGATATTGCTGTTTTTACTGTATTTCAAAAACATGAAATATTAGTGTATTAAATACAAAACCTCCATTAGCAGTCATTTAGTATACATAAGACCAAATTGTTTTGTCAAGACTCATTCTTATAGTGTGTTTGTAACTTGGTGTTATTTGTTTTCCTGCAGGAATCTTAAGTGTAATCAAGTAGAAGTGCAAAAAAGTTGAGAGGGGGAAGAGTGGATCTGGAATGGCCGGAGGAAGAAGAGGAGCGAATAGAACGACATATTGTCGTTCTCCGCTGAGCAGTGAGACGGGTTCCGTTGGCAACGGTAACCACTCCACCAGCTCACCCGTGACAGGTGTGAGGTCACGAACCAGGTGGGGGCACGTTTGAGCAAAATGGTACACATAATAAACGAATGTTCTGTTGCTATGATAGCATTCACCTCCAGTGTTTAAAATAACATGCTGTGCGGTCATCAGGAATGGATCCGGGACGGGAATATCCAGCCCTCCGTTGGCCACTCAGACGGTGGTGCCACTGAAGCACTGTAAGATTCCAGAACTCTCCGTGGACCGGAACGTCCTGTTTGAGCTCCACCTGTTTGTGTGCCATCTTACAGCTCTGTTCGTGCATTACGTCAACATCTACAAAACCGTGTGGTGGTACCCCCCCTCGCACCCACCTTCACATACCTCTCTAGTGAGTCACATGTCATAAGTCTTCAATTAAACTCCACAGAAGCATCCAATGTACATTTTTCCACAAAATGAATTTGTTTTGTCTCTGCAGAACTTCCACCTCATTGATTATAATATGCTGGTGTTCACCATCATAGTGCTGGCTCGCAGGCTAATTGCTGCCATTGTAAAAGAGGTAATGTGCATTATCTCCTAGCTCTTCATTCAATATTAATAGCTTTAAAAATGAATACGTTGTGCATTCTATTCCTCCTCTTTGCTCCAAAGGCATCACAAAGTGGGAAGTTGTCCTTCCCCCACTCTGTCTTCCTGGTGACGGCACGTTTTGCCGTTCTGACTCTTGCAGGATGGAGTCTGTGTCGTTCACTTATTTATCTCTTCAAGACATATTCCGTACTCAGCCTGCTCTTCCTCTGCTATCCGTGAGTAATACATCTACACATCCGCTGCTGTTGATTCAGATGTTTTCTGGTGTTGTCGTGTTTACCATTGATTTGTGAGATTTCATGGGTGAAATCCAGTCATTTCAACATGAATCCATGTGATCTTGAATTTCTTGTGAAGGTGAAAGATTTCCCTCACAGATTTTGCATCAGGTTCAAGTTGGTCGCACAAATTTGCCATGTTGGCCAACAGAAAGCTGGTTGGTTTGAAAGTGGCTTCTGTGTGAGATATGAATAATGCACCTTTTTGCCCATGAAATTCTATTCTATATAAAAGATACAGATAGAAGCAGTACTTTGATGTTTTGGCTGGTTTATAGATTTAAATGTGCAATTATTTTAAAGTAGATTGGAGTCACCCATTCAGAATTTTAAAGTCATAGCTATCTGTTTTATAATATTTTTAATTAATAAAATTATATTTTAATATTTCATTTATCTTTCCCCCTCAGGTTTGGAATGTATATCCCTTTCTTCCGACTTAGCTGTGACTTCCGGAGGACTGGATCCATGTCCCCGTTGGGCAGCATGAGTTCTAAAGAGGTGAGCAGTGCTGCTTTGGGCCGTGGGGCGCGGGACTATCTGTCCGTCCTGAAGGAAACATGGAAGCAGCACACCAGTCAGCTGTACAGTGTTCAGCCCATGCCCACCCACGCCTGCTGTCTCTCTCCTGACCTCATCCGCAAAGAAGTGGAGTACCTGAAGATGGACTTCAACTGGAGGATGAAGGAGGTGTTGGTTAGCTCCATGCTCAGTGCCTACTACGTGGCGTTCGTACCGGTTTGGTTCGTCAAGGTGAGTGCATCGACAGATGGTCTTTTGTGCATAAATGCACATACAGTGTGTGGACTGAGAGAACAGGTTTGGTTGATGAGGATCAGGTGATTCATGTGTAATGAGTCGATAAATTCAGATCAGACTGGCTGTAGGCAAAAATCATTATTGGTGTTTAAACCAGCATATGCAAATTATTTTTCCAGATATTATTCTTATGGTTTTCTATCTGTCCTCAATGCAAAACTTTGGTTTTAGCGTCATGGGTTTTGTTGAAATTCCTCTGGAGGGAGTTTGTGTGATAGTTTGTTGTATTAAAAAGGACATCTGTCAACTGACAATACATTTTTCAATGCAAACTGCTACAAAACAATGAATCATCAATTATATCACAGTTGTTTTTGCTTATGATGCTCACTGCTTATAACCGTTGAAAGGCTTGGGGTGGTAATATTAGTATTTTTTCTTCATAAATCATTCTAATATGCTGATTTTGTGCTCATGAAACATTTATTTTTATTATAGGTGTTGTAATGTCAGTCAGTATTAACAGTTATGTCGATTCATATTTTTATGGTAACCATAATGCGTTAAATCAGGTTTTTTCATGAATAAATAATTCAAAAGAAAAGCATTTAAAATAGATATTTTGTAACATTATAAATAGTTTTACAGTCACTTTTGATCAGATGTCATTGACTAATGTTTATTTAACTCATTACATTTAGCAGACGCTTTTATCCAAGCCGACTTACAAATGAGGACAACAGCAGCAATCGTTTGTAGTATTAGAAAAACTAAAAACAGATACAAAACTAAAAGATAAAACTATATAAATACTAAATATACACATTTAAAAAATAAAGACATGAAAAATGACAAATACATACAACAACATTTCAAAACTTAAAATTTAAATGAAAAACAAAAAAATAAAGCTTAGAACAATTCAAAATATTAAAGAACAAAGGGTATGAGAGTATAATAATGATTCTAACATAACACTAAGCCAAACACCAAAAAAACAACTATATATATATATATATATATATATAATATATGTGCATGTACAACCACACACACACACACAGATATATATAAATACACATTTATAAAATCAATATGATTTAATTTCCATTTAGTTTTTTGAAGTATTAAAATAACTCAAATTAAATAAAACTAAAACTTAATAAAAGACCTATAAAGACATAATAAACTCAGACATAATCTAACTCAAATTAAAATAGATAAATACAAATCAAACGACAGTAGTTTATCAGTAATCCTAAAAAATAACTCTGCCAAACACACATGCTAACAAAGAACAACTTACTTACACATAGTAAGGAAATGGTTCTAAAACTGAAACAGAAGTGAAACAAGTAGTAGGAAAGAGGAGAAATAAAAAGCGATACTTATATCCTTTGCTGGTGTCCCTGCCCGGTGGAGTCGGTGGAGTCGATGGTCTTTACACTCTTCGGTCTTCACACGAGGAGGCCTTCACGCGACGGCTACCGCGGTAAACTAAGCTTTTTATACCGGTCTAACAAAATACTAATTGAATTCAGCTGGACACACTTTCCTTATTTTTTCCACAACAAAGGACCGAAGAACGAGACCAAATGCGATATCAGCACGTCTCCACACAGTAAACAACAGAGAGTTATTGCCCAAACTTCAAATCTCTGTTAAATGAATACATCTAGAGGCATTTGTGAGATTTAATATTACTTTTTCAATCCAATTACACTTTATTGTTGGAGTTCTTTCCAAGATTTGTCTTGGATCTCACAGCGTGTGTCTCAAATCAATTCACATCGATAATTACTAAACAAACGATACAATAGATGCACCTTAATACAAAAAACAACAGTATATACATAAACACACGGCTACAGTGCATTTGAATAGTGAGTCCTTTCTATTTTCCAGAGGCCTATTTGAACCCCAATTCTGATTTATTAATTTTACAGACTGATACACCAAGGATTTATGTAACATAGCCTATTCAATGTAGCATATGCAACTCTAAGCCTTCTGTTAGATGGCAAAAATGTATATTCCTCATACAAAATATGCGAAGGGTCAGACATAATTTTACCTGACAAGGTCTGCAATTTTTTCCGTCACATCGGTAAACTCAATATATCTGTTATTTATGTTGTTATACTGGTGGGGTGGTGCAGGGGGCTATCATCATTAAACCATCATATTTAAGAAATGATCAAAAAGCTAAAAAATGCACAACAAACTAAGCATCAAATAAGCATTGTGATATGTAATTCTCATGTATATTTGTTTGTGTGCACAGTATACGTACAGTATATTTAGTCTGAGACATAAATATTTGAAATAAATTGCTTTACATTCATGCATATGGCTCTTTCTTCATTTTTCTGTTTGTGTGTAGAGCACACAATATGTAGATAAACGCTGGTCCTGTGAGCTGTTCATCCTGGTATCTGTCAGTACTGCTGTCATTCTGATGCGGCACCTGTTACCTCCTCGCTACTGCGACCTGCTCCACAAAGCTGCCGCTCACCTGGGCTGCTGGCAGAAGGTCGACCCTTCCCTCTGCTCAAACGTCCTCCAACACATGTACGTCTGACCTGGGGTTATAGAAATGGCATAAGTTTAGGTTGTGTTAGGTTTTTGTGTGTCTTTGCTGGGTTTGTTTAATCTTTTTAGTACTAAAATGTAAGTATAGCAGGTGCTGAATGATTCCAAATGCATTTACAAAACCTAATTTAAATTCTTGTTCACAGTCTGATGTGCACTTAGCCTTAAAAGAATACCTGCATAGTGTTGCATGTTTCAACGTGTTCTTTTAATCTTGGGTGTTGCTGTCAACAACAGATGTAATTATAGCATGTTAAATGAATTTGAAGCCAGGCCCTTTTTTTAATATTTTTGTGTTTTTTACCTACATTGGTTTTCAAAAATCATCTAGAACAGATTTCTGTTACTTAATTATTTTAATCTGTTTTTGCTAAATAATATTACCTCATTGAATAATTTTTTTTTGTATGTATTATTCTTCTTAAATTGTGTCAAAATGCTTTGTTTTTAAAGCAAATTTGATGTTTTATGATATTTTTGTAAGGTGTAACAGCTTTCTTTTTCTGTTTCCTGCAGATGGACAGAAGAGTACACGTGGCCACAAGGAGTTTTGGTCAAGCACAGTAAAAATGTTTATAAGGCCATGGGCCATTATAACGTAGCAGTTCCCTCAGATGTCTCACATTATCGTTTCTATGTAAGTATAAGCTGTAGATGAACTCTAGAACAAGTTTGAATGGAAATGTTTTACAAACATTATTACAGAATACTGTATTAATGGGAATGATATTGCAATAACCACTGTTCCTCCATTGCTTCCCTTTCTTTGAACAGTTTTTCTTCAACAAACCTCTTCGAATATTGAACATTCTTATAATCCTGGAAGGTGCGATGATATTCTACCAGCTATATTCACTCATATGTTCAGAGAAATGGCATCAGACGATATCATTAGCTCTAATATTATTCAGTAATTATTATGCCTTTTTCAAACTGCTCCGAGACAGAATAGTTCTGGGGAAAGCATATTCGTATTCAGCCAGTGCCTCCAATCAGAAAGTCAGTTAGACGAGGATCAATTATTCTCAGCAGAAAACATGCACGAGAGTTGTTTATTTTTTCTACAAGTGCATTTCTGTCTATGTTCTGACTCGCCATGAAATAAAAAGGAATCTTATTTTTGTACTATGGCTGGTTCTCTGAAGTTTCTTTTAAAGGACATTCATGTCCTAGTCAAACACAATGATGTTTTTCTAAATATTTCATTTTAATGTTTATTTATTTTGAATCAAATACTATTTTAAAACAAGTAAGCACTAGTTTTATCATTTTAATATTTCTCGTCTGTTACTGTATCATAACCGCCTCTAGATGGCAACACAACATCTCTCAAAGCTAAAGATTCGGTCAGCGGTCGACTAATGAAATACTGGTATTTACAAAGCTCTTTCGTTTTGTGGTATATAATGGTTTATTAAAAGCCGCTATATAAATAGCTAGCTGTATGGATGAGGTTTTAATAATTAGTGTGAGGTTCGTTAAACTGGATCTTCTCAGCTCGCGTTGTGATTACGCTCTTAGTATGGCGAAGGTTCAGCTCATGAATATTGATATTTTGACGTCACTCAGAAACATAACAATTGGTCAGACTTGACTCTTGAATATTAATTATTTAATGCCGTCCAATAGCAAAAGCGTGTCTCATTTATATTAATAACGAAGCTTCAGCATAGTATTAGTCGCAGAATCGCGGTCGGGAAGTGGGAGAGCTCGCGCTGGAGACGGCAAGCGCTTGGTATCTGTTGTTAAAACGGACCGCGTATAAACCCGGAGTTATTGGAATGGAAAAACCAACACGGGCGCCTTAAATTTTCGTTGGAAAGCTCAAAGAGCCTCATCCTTGTCCTCGAGCCGGTGAGTAAATCGTTTTGTTCCTGCGCATCGTGCCTCGGGCATCCTGTGCAAATCCCGTCCATTCAATATAAAACCCTCTTCGCCAAATGAAAATGCATTCGGTCTTGCGCTGATAAACACATCAAGTCATACGCTAAGATTCTACAACAGCAAAGAGTAGAATTGAGATTTTGGGGCTGATTATTTATCTAAAAGCACCATGATTGACCCAGATTGTTTTGTGCTTACAGGCAATAAACGATATTTTACAGGAAAGGCTATTATAATGTACAATCTATAATATACAAATATCTACGATGCACATATTCATTTATAATATGCAGGGGTTAATACTACCCTCAGGTACCCGGGAGTCAATTATTAAATGATAAAGCTCGTCTTTATTAGGCAGGATGCCGGTGTATATAGGAAAGAAGAAGTTACAGTATTGGACAATCATAGAATAGCACAATGTGAAGACATTTAAATATGGAGGTCTGACCACTTGGTGACAGGCCACCAGGCAATGGGTCCCTGTCTGAGCACTAAAGTAAGAACATCAGCATTTTCCATCTCAGGGCACAGAGTGTTCTCCTAGAATCTCACATCAATCATAGAAAATGCTTTTCTATAAAATAAAATTTATTTTACGTCTTCCATTGATATAGAGTTATTGGTGGGCAGGAACATTAATTTATAGCTTTTCACCAACTTATAAGGACATAAACAATAGGGATACAGTTAAATGCTTTTATTAAAAAAAATATGCTTTTCTTTAAAATTTTCTAAAATGTTAGTGATGTACTTACAGCTAGTTAAGTTACCTGGGCTAATTAGTTGCAGTTTCTGAGAAACAATATTTAGTATTGGTATACTTGCAGTAGCCAGATATATACATATATATTAAAATTGCTGCAATTTAAAAACAAAAATATAAAATAAAATAAACATTAAAAACTTGATGGTAGACATGTATTATTGTATCCCTGGCGGATGGACAGCAGGCACCCGAGAGTCCCAGAGAGATCTGAAGCATCTAAAAATATTTCAGCACTGGAGTGCAGCTTGATAACGCTGTATTTATTTACACAGGGTGAGCAACAGAGCAGCAGAATAAACAAACTGGAAAACAACAGAGAGGCTTACTTTATCCATAAAGTTGGTGGAGTTTGAATCAAGCTCCTTCTTAAATAGGATGATAAGAAAACATATATTGGTAATCAGTTATATTTATTAAGCATGTTGTCTGATATCGTTTACATGGTTTCATGCAGTCACAGAAAATTTGAATTTTCCATTCCATCTGTTAGCAGTTCAAGGTCAGATATTAATAATTGCTGCCTGTCCTGTAAATGTTTAGCACTGGTTCTCACTGGACCTGCTGTAATGATTGAAATATGTTTACTACAAAGCTAAAATTGACTTTAGTGTAGTGATACCAACGGGACTGAAGCATGGGACAAACCTTCACATTTAGGGCCCCACGTTATTTAGGATTCAAGGTTTTTATTCGTCACATACTCAATTATACAGAATATAATCAGTAGTGAAATGTGAGTCAGGTCAGGTCCACTCAATGGACAGTGCAAAATATGTAACACTTACACAACACAAGAGAATATACATAAATATAGGTAAAAAATAAGAAAAATGTGCAATAAAGAAGAATAAAATGTGCAGAACAGTATACTGTGGACTTAATAAATAATAATATAAGCAGGAATGTGCAAACAGGTTGTAAGGGTATGTATACATAGCAGCTATACGGATGATGGAGAATAATGGATATCTTACAGATTATTAAATGGAGTCATGTTGATGTTATGAGACCGAGTTTGAGTTTAGGAGCCTGATGGCCTGAGGGAAGAAGCTCCTCCTAAGTCTCTCAGTTTTTGCCATCATGCTCCTGAAGCGCTTGCCAGATGGCAGTAAAATGAAGAGATGGCTGCCGGGGTGATTTGAGTCCTTGAGTGGTTTTAGCAGCTCTGCTTTTGCAGCGTTTGAGGTAGATGTCCTGCAGAGAGGGGAGAGCAGACCCTGAGATGCGCTCAGCTAAGCGCACAACTCTCTGCAGAGCTTTGCAGTCCTGATTGGAGACGTTTCCATACCACACTGAGATGCACTGAGTCAGTACACTTTCTATGGCCCCTGAGTAGAAAGTTTCTGGTGAGACCCTGAATTTCCTCAGCTGTCGCAGATGGTACAGTCTTTGCCTGGCTTTCTTAACCTGTGTTTGAATGTGTGTAGTCCATGTCAGGTCCTCTGAGATGTTTACACCGAGGTACTTGAAGCTGCTCACCCTCTCCACAGGGTCCCACTGATCATAAGAGGAGTGTAGGGCCGCTGCTGTCTCTTCCTGAAGTCCACGATCAGCTCTTTAGTTTTGCTCATGTTCAGTGAGCACCAATAACATTTAATCTGTGTCTGTAGGGGCCCTTATTATTATGTTATGCTCCTATTTGCCTTCCCAACACAGCCAAAGCAGAAAGAGCCTAAACTTTCCCAATTAAAGAAGATTGCTTAAAATAATGACAGTGTTTGGGTAAGACTAGTTTATATAACAATATTTTTGCAATTTATGTGGTGCTTTCTGAAAGAAATTACACACTATGTAGCCTATTCCACAAGTTTAGGATCAGCTCTTGTTGTTTTTTCATACTTCTCAGTAGCTGAGAGCTCTTGTCTGTGTCTTAGAAAGTGCCACTGCCCTCATGGAAGACAAGAGGAAGAAAAGGAGTCCCAAAGTGTCCCTTCCCCAGCCCCCTCCTCCACCTATCAACCCTCGAAAGCTCTCTGTTCTCCCGGCGAGTAAAAGCACCACATTCTCGTTGGGTTTACCTCAGCCCCCCTCCCCTAAACACAGGGGAAAGTACAAGAGATCGGTGGGGGCAATGGGTCCGTCTAAAGAAGCTCTCGCCGTTCCTGTGGTTCCTCCCAAAAACACAAGGTTTGTGTGTGTGTGTGTTCTTCAAACTTCAAAATGGTTGGAGTTTGTAATTGATATTTCCAAATTGTGCCACATAATGTTGTATAACAGTGATTCTGTTTCCATTTGTTCTCTCACAGAGAGAAACCCAGAGCTCCTCAGCCTGCCGGACCCAGCCGCGTGTCCCAGTCCTCCTCACCACTCCAGCACTCATTCCTCACCGACGTCTCTGATGTGAGAGAGATGGAGGGAGGACTGCTCAACCTGCTCAACGACTTTCACTCTGGAAAACTACAGGCTTTCGGTAGGTACTAGGGTTTTATTCAGAAGCCTTAGTAGTTTGGGCTGTCATTACAATTGTTTTGCTGTCTTAACATTGAGGCCTTTTAAAGGAATGCAAAGGTGTGTAAGGGTGGCACCTTTACAACACCTAATTCATCAGCGAGTTGATTCAGATTTCAGAAGTATAGAAAGGTACTTTCTCAGTTTCCATGTGTTTAACATTGTGTGTTTGCAGGTAAGGTGTGCTCCTTTGAGCAACTAGAACATGTGAGAGAGATGCAGGAACGTCTGGCCCGGCTGCATTTCAGTCTGGACAGTCATGTGGAGGAGCTGTCTGAAGACCAGAGAAAAAACGCTTCGGACCGCAATCTAGAACACTTGCTTTCTAATGTAAGATATTGTTCTAATCTTCTTGAATAATGCGTCTCTTGATGGGTTGCACAATTAATCTAAATAAACATAATTATGATATGGCTTAGTGTGTTATCAAATCGCAAAGACTGCAATTTAAATATATTTTTAGTCATGTTGATATATAATCACTGCATTTTTGGCCAAACTGTGCAGCCCTATAACCAAGCACAGCAAACCTGGAACTTTTTTTAAAACTCCTATTTTAATCGCAATTTTAATAAAAATGGTATCCCAAATCGTGCCGCCTTAATCTTGTGATTATTCATATTGAACCTCAAACCACAGACATTCATTTTCCCACAAGTTTATATTTGTGACCCTGGACCACAAAACCAGCCTTAAGTTGCTGGGTATATTTGTAGCAATAGCCAAAAATACACTGCATGGGTCAAAATTATAGATTTTTCTTTTATGCCAAAAATCATTAGGACATTAAGTAAAGATCATGTTCCATGAAGATATTTAGTAAATTTCTTACCGTAAATATATAAAACTTCATTTTTGATAAGTAATATGCATTGCAGAACTTCATTTGGACAGCTTTACAGGCGATTTTCTCAATATTTTGATTTGTTTGCACCCTCAGATTCCAGATATTCAAATAGTTGTATCTCGCCAAATATTGTCCGACCTATCCTAACAAACCATACATCAATGGAAAGCTTATTTATTCAGCTTTCAGATGATGTATAAATCTCAATTTTGAAAAATTACACTTAAGACTGGTTTTGTGGTCCAGGGTCACATTTGTTCATTACAGTAGACGCACACACCGTAGTAGAGTCTGGATCTAATGGATATGAAACACCAGTCTTACTTGTTCTCTCTCCACTATTCAAGCACTCTGACTCTCTCACACACAGACACTAAAGGACTGGACACAATAATACCCTGTATATGAATACAGGCCTGTGGCTGAATCTTGTATTATCATCCAAATCCAAGTGTCGCTGTCTGACTGTATTCTTTCATCAGTCTGTGAAGGGCTGGACAGTTGCTATTGATAGTATTTCCCTTCTAGCTGTCAGCTCGGTGGTATGTGGTAGAGAGCCCAGCAGATTATAGTGTGTGTGTGTGTGTGTGTGTGTGTGTGTGTGTGTGTGTGTGTGTGTGTGTGTGTGTGTGTGTGTGTGTGTGTGTGTGTGTGTGTGTGTGTGTGTGTGTGTGTGTGTGTGTGTGTGTGTGTGTGTGTGTGTGTGTGTGTGTGTGTGTGTGTGTGTGTGTGTGTGTGTGTGTGTGTGTGTGTGTGTGTGTGTGTGAGAGAATTTCATTATGGGTGGTTCACTTAGTATTACAGAGTGTATAGTTGAATCTTAAGCAAGGTCATGTTTTAACCCATATTTTCATAAAGCTTATGTTAGGACTATTAAGACTTTTGTATTGTGTCAGTATTTTTAGGACAACTAAGCACACTACCATAGTCCATAATGCATCTCAGTGTTTTATTTTTAACTTATTGGGTTCTCATTACTGTACTACAATATTTTTTAATCAGCATTAATTAAAGGCAGCACTACAGATACTACCATGATCTTTTCCCCAAAAAAAATCAAAATGTAAATAATACATATTTATTTATAACAATATTAATGTTATATTAATACGATATTTATTTAGATGTTATTGTACTACAGTGATTAAAATTGTAATGCAAAAATGATCTTAATAAATATAAAATTCATTTTTTGGGGTAAAATGTGAATTGGACATATTCATGAAATTCACCATTTATTATAAAATTAGTGTCCAGGAATTCACAGAAGCTAGGTGATAGACAATCTGTGTTAATAACACCTATAAAACAACAAATAAACTTGAGGATATATTAAATTAGTATGCTGTTAGGCAATGGTGTAAAGAAACGCATTTCTGCAGTGCAGTTTGTAATTTTTGAAAATGGACAGCATGTACTGAGACAACACAGTCATCTCAGTTTTGTTAACATACAGGCTGGATTCCAGAAGAACCCATTGTTTGAAATCTGTTGCTAAACTGATTCTGTCAGCTCAGCAGTTATAGATTGGTCTTTTTAAAGCATCAGCGATTATATTGATTTTTTTAATGCATCTCTGTTTTTTTTCTCCTCTTAGCTGGAAGAATTGAGCTGCTCAATGTATCCTTCCATATTACGGATTCTAAGTGTTAAAATATGCCATTTTACTTTACCTTTGACTTTAACCTCCAAAGTGTTTGGAGTCCTTAAGATGTTAACAAAAAAAAGAATGATTAAGTCCCATTTTATGCTAATAAAATACAATTTTTATTGACTTTAACAAATCTTTCAGCTTGATCAGCTCTGGTCAAGTAAATGTTTTGTGAAAATGTTACATGGTGTTTTCCCAGGATTTCTGTTTATGCAGAAAGGGTTTGTGTTACACTGGAAGCTCTCACTGCTCTCAACTAAGCATCTAGTTTTAGTTTCAGTTCAAGCAGGGATTGTGTTTCTCAAAACACCGTAGCTGAGATTATTCTAAGATCAGTTGTGTCCTAATAGAAGCCTAATGGATAAATCCAGTATATGTGCTGGAAGAAAGCTGAAGTCAGTATTTGTATGTGCAATAGGAGCTCCACAGCTTGTACATTAGATGTACATTAGCAGTGCATATCTCCTTAATGCGGTTTATCCAGACAAAAACTCAATCTGGCGGAAAATCAAGACTTACCCAAGACCTCCAGCACCTGAAGCGGGAAACCAAACCCAGCTGACCATCAAATCACTGTGCCGCCCAAGATGCCATGGCTACAACTCAACTGCAAGTTAATGAAGCACCATCATCGTGATCTGTGTCTAATGCATTGCTAAGTGACAACAGCAGCATCGAAGCACATTCTCCATGTGAACGAAACTCAACTGAAAAAATGCCACTTCTTGTTTTTCAAATGTTTTGATCTGAGCATTTCAATTGTAATATTTCCAATTTTGAGCCTGATAGCTAAATTACATCCTTTTTGTTAGTGTTTAAGTGGTTTATCTAGATAAATAACAGTTGTCTTACTTTAGGGATTGCATGAGTTGATTTCAACTGTTCATTCATCACTGGTAAAGGCTGACTTGTTTTTTTTCATAACAAATTGAAATCTAGAATTTTAGATTAACAATGTGAGAAGTGAATGAGAAGATTACATTTACATTATCAGTCAATCATCACAACACAATTGATTTGAGTTCATCAGTGTTCTCTGGAAAGATGTTGTAAATGGCTGTGGACGGAGTAGCTATAAACTCACTCAGGACTGTTAGAAATCAGCGATCTTAGTGCCTCTTCTCAGATTACATTGATTGTTTTACCGTAAGGTTTTCATGAGACTCTAAATGATGGAACTGGATCTTTTTGTAGATGTTTGTACATTAAAATAGACATACACTTATTGAAAATAACATGTTATATACCTTGTTTGTAAACTAGAGTTTAAAATAGCTATTTAATGTTGATCTAGGAACAATTAAGATAGACGTTTGTTATTTTTGATGCCACTGATGGAAATGTACAGTATTTGTGTGATATCTTTGCATAAACAAAAAACATAATGGAGGCAGGCATTTCAAATTCCAGGTTCTAAAAAGTTGACATCAAGTGCGTAATTCTAGAATTAGAAATGAGTTTACTATAGAATTCTTCCATTTCCTGGAGCACAAGACTGTATTTATACCTTGTGGATTTGCAGTCTCTACCCCAAAGCACAAAAGAACAGAGTACAGTAACATCTATTACAGGTCAGAAAGTTCTTGGAGAAACTACTGGAGAAAAAAAACTGTGACATAGTCCATAATGCATATTACAACCTCACCAATGTCTCTATTAAATCCAGCCTTGCCATTTTACCCCAGTTTCAGTGATAAACCATCAGCACAACATATGGACAGGTTTGAGGAAAAGCTAACCATCTACACCAGTTAGTATTTTTATATTTCATGATGCAGTAATTTCACTTTACAGCAGACATCTGCTACGCCTACCTCCAAATATTTCAACAGAGAGTCAGTACTGTTGCCTTGAGCGGAGGTCTGTTTAAATTGATGTCAGATCGATTCATGGCAGGCTCTGATCCTGCATCAGCATGTACAGGCCGGTTTCTCTTCCCTCGCTGCCTGAGTCTAAAGCACCGAAAGAGTCATTTGAAAAAATGACATTTGTATTCTTTCTGTGAATTTCAAAAATTAAATATTTGTGTGCTTTGCTTTTCATCCATGTAAACTATTTTCTATTTGTGTGCTTTAAGTAATAAAATGAATGCAACAATTCACTCACTTTGACTTTGGAGTTTTTGTGCAAATATGGGACATAACAGTTGAATAAAAGTCACAGAAGTTGGAAAAAAAGTGTATTTTTATTTAAATACAAATGTTACAAATAATTAAAAGGATATTGAAAAAGATTAAAAAGGATAATAGGAAAATACGTTTGGTTCTATTGAATGCATTTTGATTGGACTAAAGAAAACGTGAAGAAACACCTAAAATAATTTGTTCGTTTCTGTGTTAGAAGTTTAGAAGCACCAAGAGGCATGGCAATGCACTCAAACCAAAGTAGTGTTTGTTGTTTTATTATTTACCTCTATTTTCACCAATTTGTGCTATAAGAAGACCAAACTAAATAAAAAGCCTTAACATTTTCTCCAATAAATGAAAACATGTTTTAGATTGATTAATGGTAATGGGTTAATAGCTCTTTCAAACAGCTGGTGGCGGTACTGAGCTGCAGACGGGTCTGTTCCTCGGTCTGTTTACAGGGGAAGAAACACACAGTCCGCCTTCAACAGAGCGGCGCTATGAACCAACAGAAATGGGTTCAGACATTAACTCGATTTCAGGTAACGTTATTTATTTAATTTTTTATCATCATTGCAGATCCTCAAATGTGCACGTATTTTTGTAAATATTTTCTAAGAAAATTACTTTGCATGTGTCGGAAAAGAACCTGGGTAAATTGACAGTTTGTGTTTGTTTATAAAATTGTTGGAGTTTATCTGAATTCCTCAGTCCTGAGGTGTCTGTTTTCTCAATCAACTCTTTTTTTTCTACTTCTTCTGTTTTTTGTGCTTTATAATAAACATGACTAGAGCTTAGTTTAGTCGCAGTATCAGGGAAATAAAGCTAATATTGCGTCCTCTCCAGGCTCGGTGTCGTGGTCGTGTTTTGAGGAAAGGTCTGAGTTTGGTTCAGACTCAGTTTGAAGAGATAGTTCGAGAAATTGATGGAGGATTGGATCACTTGCAGTGGAGAGGACACATCATTCCCAGACCTTACTTCACTGACACCGTGAGCCTCTCTGTCATTGCACATATCCCCTCCGGTCTTCTATTATTAATACATCATACGTTTATTTGTTACTTGTAGAAAGTATGTTTTAGTTTAAAGTTTGATTATCACTTTTAAGATTTTCAGATAATGTCTTGATGTTGCATAATGATAGATGTGTATAATGTAATCTACAGGAAAGCCTATTGCGGCAGTATGAGCGCTCCAGGTTTCAATCCCATGACCTTCTGGATGACTCAGAGAGGGAACAGAAGACAGAGAATGAGGGCAGTGACAAATCTCTCCCACAGTCGGAAATTCTGGTACCAGAGAGAGATGAAGCTATTAAAACAGCCAGCAGAGACACTTCCACGTCTGTGGATGGTATTTTGGACAAGAGAGGAGAGAATGTGGTCATACAAAACCTGATGGAGGAATCTAATACACTCTGCAGGACAGTGAATTCAGATGTCAGCCACTACAGCTTGTTTCAGACAGGTGCTTTGAGAAGGATTTTGATGCTAAAAAGGATACAGAGATTTAAAAAAACAGACAGGACTTGTGAGACACTTATGTGTTTTGTTTTGTTTCGGCAGGAACAAATTTGCATTCAGTTTTTAAAGACACCGCTCATACTCCTGACTCTCTGAAGCAGCAGCGGAGCACTTTAGCCATGGAGCTGCTGTGGATTCAGCAAGCCATCAGTAGCAGAAAGAAAGTGAGAAAAGTTTAGAATTTTTAACAGTAATGTTTATATGAATGTCTCTCAGTGTGTTTTATAGTCTGTAAAATGATTCTGTTCTGCTTCTTTTGTAGTATCTTACCCTCAAACAGAGAATGGATGTTTTACACTATTTCTAATTAGATATTTCAAAATTTCTCATTATTTCTGTAATATTGTATCATTTACAGCACAGCATGTTTGAGAATGTTAAAACATATTTATTTTTGTAAAGAGTCCATGACATTTCAGAAATAAATATAAAATGCACATCATGGGATGGAGATGGGCGAGATATCATTTTTGTATTTTTCTGTATCACAAAAAGCCATACTGTTCAATCCTGGATGGATCACAAAGACTCCCACAACTTAATCTTACAGTTCAGCCAATGTGGTAACATCTGCTTATTATTGTCATCATATTTTAATTGCATAACTACATGAAAACTGGCCTCTCGGTGTTGCCTGGTTTCTTTCAAGGTTTTTCCACCATTATCCAAACTCAATTTTACTCTTGCCTTGATAGAGCTGCCTTTGGCTTGCACACCATGGATATACAATATATTAAATACTTTAGTCTACTATGTGCTACATATAAGGCTATTGATGGGTGAGCGACATAATCAACATTTTAAATCTCATTTACATGAATAATTCATATTATATAGATTGTTTATATCAATAGTCACGCATAATGTAAGCTGTATTATCGCCTAGAAGTATATTTAAAGACGGTACTATTACATCTATATTACCTGTACACATACTAGCGCGTAAAGTGATAAACTATATTGCAAATTTTGGAAGCGAGATTGTTTATATCGTCGCAAATGTAAACTAGGATAAATAATTTCACTGCTCTATTCTCAGTTACATACAGTTACTTTATTTGTTGGCATATCATACAGTACAACCCCAATTCCAGAGAAATTGGGAACTGGAATTGGGGTTGTACATTCACTGAGCAATATGATGTGTATAGCAAATCAAGACTGTTTGATAGATTATATCGGCATAGAGGCCTAAACTATATTATTGCCCAGCTCGAATCAGCTAAATCTGACTAGGCTATAACGTTTGAAGATATTTAGGTATTACAAACATACTTTGAAACAATTGTGAAGAGCTATACTAAAAAAAATTGATTCAACTGGACAACATACATGCACAAAATAATATAGCCTGTACTAATTATAAATATCTGTACAGTAACACACTTAAATGTTTTTGTTTGCTGCTATAGAGGATACTTTATAAGCTTATAATAAGATATATATAAGCTTTTGACTAAACAATGTGATTTCTTGCTAGTGTTTATTTATTGGTAATGATAAACAGGAGGCTGTTTTCTTTATCACTCCACAGGTTCTTTATGTCCCCGTATTTGAATGTTTGTGTTGTCTGTGGGTGATGATAAGAGGCATAATTCACTAAAGACACGAACAACCTCTTCAAACAAACACCTTCCAAATTTCCGTTTTAAATGTAGGACTTTCGAAACCTATTTATGTGGCATATTCAAGTAGAATAAAGTGATTAATTTTTAATTTCTTCAGAAATAGAAGTTAAATTATCTAGATAATGTAATGAATAATTTTAAGTTATATCTGCTGCCCCTCTCTTCCCCTCTTCTCCTCCCTCACCGTCTCTGTCTTGTTGCTGATTGTTAACCCCACAAAGGCCGCCGCCATTGTTAGTAACGCTGCCATGGCTACCAGGAAACACTCCAGTGTGTGCGCGAGACGAGGGAGTCTGGGTGAGGTGTTTGAGTCTCTCACACTCAGTGCTTTAATATTAGAAATATACACCGAAAAACAATCAGCAGAAATAACAGACCAGATGAACGTTTTTCTCTGGGTGATTAACTGGATTACATAAGCTTTCTCTGTAAGTATTTTTGTGAGTGTGTGTGGATTTACATAAACATGTGAATGCTTCTCTGAGCTGTAACGTTCAGTTAATTAATTTGTGAGGTTTTTGTGCATTTAATGTGTGAATGAGTTTTGGATTTGTACTTTTACAGTGTTGTTACACATTTTTGGTTCAATTTTGATGGCATAAGTAAGTTATCCTATGTAGGAGTTGCTCTCAGTTTGTGTTTATTTTACAGGTGTGTGTTAATGTGGCTAGTTTTGGGTCATGGCATCCACTGGGGTCACTAATCACCTGCCTCCAGTCAAGAGTGTGAAGGTCTACAGAAATGGAGACCCCTTCTTTTCAGGTTAGAACTGGCTCTGAAACAGTTTTGGTGGCTTGTTTTGTTGCACACACAGTGCTTAAACTGTTACTGTGTAACTGCAGTGATGTGCAACATGTATTTTATTTCATCACTTTCACAGCACTCTCAGAGACATGCATATGTCAAAAATGAAACTGTGTGTGTGTGTGTGTGTGTGTGTGTGTGTGTGTGTGTGTGTGTGTGTGTGTGTGTGTGTGTGTGTGTGTGTGTGTGTGTGTGTGTGTGTGTGTGTGTGTGTGTGTGTGTGTGTGTGTGTGTGTGTGTGTGTGTGTGTGTGTGTGTGTGTGTGTGTGTTTCAAATATATCTCTATATGAATGTCTTTCTGGACCAGGAAGGAGATTTGTGGTAAACCAGAGGCAAATATCCACCATGGAAACGTTTCTTAATGACATCACTCTCAGCATCGGAGCTCCGTTAGCTGTTCGAACTCTCTATACGCCACGCTATGGTCATCGGGTCGCAGACCTTGGTGACCTACAGCAAGGAGCACAGTATGTGGCCGCAGGGTTTGAGCGCTTTAAGAAACTAGAGTAAGTGTCAATTCATTCATATCGAGAATAAACTGAATAATAATGCTTTCCATCAATGTTCAATTATCTGAACTAGAAGCTGAGACTCAGTGGTCTGTGTTTGGACACTTCAGCCACACTTAACATTGTATGAGTTACAATAAATGTCAGTCAGTGTTGTTGTTGTTGACTAAAACTAAAATTACAAATTTATTTTCAGGAATTGGAACAAAATTAAATATACTTTAAGTATTAGATGAAAAAAATAAACTTTATAAAAAACTACATTAAAATGAGAAATGGCAGATAACTGAAATAAATATGATGAAATAAAGAAGTTGTAGTACTAAAATTACTAAAAGCTAATAATTTGTTTTTAAATAATAAGAAAAATCACTAAAACTACTCCAACTCTGAAAATAATTAATTAAATAGATAATATATTCATATATCAAAATAATAAATATTATAACAGTATATAAATAATACTTAAATCACATGGCTTCAACAAAGAAATGGTACTATAGTTGATATTTTTGTATCCAATTGGTCTCAGTTATTTTTAGTAGATCTATGAAGTCACATTTCTCAGCTCACATTTTGAGCAGTGTTTTGCTTGAGAAGTATTATACCCTAAGTGTTAAATGTTCTGTATCATTTTAATTACAAACCAGTTCATAAAATGTAAATGCCCTCAAATTAAAATCCCTTCTTATAGAAAAGGACCTTTTCGAGAGGTTTTAATTGGAAAGCAGAATTTAGGATCTGGCATCATGAAATTAGGCTTAATATTGTGATAATGGCTAAAAGATGCTTCATATTTGGCTTGTCTCTTCTGCATGTTTAGTTATCTGACTGCAGGACTGAAGAAAGGTCCACTGTGCAGAGTTGTGGAACAAGCCCAGGTATACATGTGAGAGTTTAATACTTCTTACTGTTTCTTTTTTTATTCAATTGAATAGATCTGTGCAATTAACTTATGTCACGGTATTCTAAAGTTTAAATTTAGGCGTCAAAAATCATACAAGATACTGTCAGTGTTTCTTGTTTGTTGTGTTTGTGTTTTTTGTTGCTGTGGATGCTTAGCTGACGTGTGTCATGAAGAGGAGGAGAGGGAGTGAGGGATGTTATTGTCCCTTCCAACAATAGAAGGCCCTGTTCGTGCTATCAGATTAGAAAGCTTGTTAGGGCTTGTTTAAGTGCCTGACCCCTTAATGCTGCACACAGAGCTGCTAAAACCACTGTTGATAATAGCCTAGAGAGCAGGGGACACTGACTCAGCATCAACACACACACTGCATCTTTGATTTACGCTGATGGAAAATCACTGGCTGCACATTAACCTGCTTATTACACCGCTCTTTATTAAATAATAAATAAATGGTTTCCAGTTATTTTATTATGTGGCGATAAAGAGGCCACAATGTGATATGAGAGAGATGAAGCTTTGAGGGAAATTAGTTTCTTCAGAAAACGGCCAGTTATACAGTTTAACTGTCATTATACAATAACATATGCCCTTAGAAATGCTGCGATGGACTAATCAGATTCAAGTATTCTGATTGTAGTTGACATAATACATTGCTCAATTAACATGTAACTCTTTTCCCAGGTTAAAGCGCTTGTCAGGCCTAATGTGTCTGCAAAATGGAGGAAGGCCATCACTATGCCCTGCATCATTCAGTGAGAACTCGGACATTTAAATGCACACTTTTCTTCTGTAAAACCAGTTTCTCTTATCCTTCCACTTCATTCTCCTTTTCACATTCACATAGTGTATTTAGGAATGGAGACATCCTCAGTCCTGCCATGCGTCTGATCATTCCCCGCCACATGCAGAAAAATCTAGAGCAGATCCTGAGCCTCATTTCTGAAAAAGCCATGCTTCGCACAGGAGCCGTGCGCAGGTATTCAGTCACACATATTGTTTGTTTTATAATATACTTATGAAGCATGTCATATTTATATCCTCACACATTGTTTAAGGTTGTTCTCATTTCCCAATCAATTCACCTTTCACCTCTCAGGCTTTGTACGCTGGAGGGTTACACAGTGACCTCCACAGAGGAGCTGGAGAGTGGGCAAAGCTATGTAGCTGTGGGAACAGAGAGGTTCAAGAAGCTTCCGTATGTGGAGATACTGCTGAACAAAGCAACAGGCAACAGTGCAGACAGGTGATGTTGGTGAATAATTGGGATAGACAGTAATGTTGGGACAGAAAGTAAGTTATTCAAAATTTTGGGGTCAAGATTTTTTTTAAGGAAATTAATACTTTTATCATTTATAATAGTTATTTTGAACTCTCTATTCATCAAAGAACCCTAAAAATGTATCAGTTTCCACAAAGGTTTAAAGCATCACAACCGATTTCAACTTAGATAACAATAAGAAATGTTTCTTTAAAGACTTACAGAAATTATTTATTTAGGATCAGATGACACTGAAATAATGGCTGCTTAAAATTCAGCTTGCCATCACGGGAATAAATTACATTTTAAAATATATTCAAACAGAAAGAGTTGTTTTGAATTGTAATAATATATTGGAATTTTACTGTTTTACTCTATAGCAAATAAATCTAGCCATGGCGACTCCAAACTTTTGAACGGTAGTGTACATATAAATAAAACAGCATCTGTCGGTCTTCATTGTAGACATTATGCGGGAGACAGAGGATTACAGAGAAGAATTGAGGTACGTTTTATATCCAATATACAGTGGAGTTGAAATGCATGTGTAAAAATTATTAGCTTTTTAACTAAAAACATAACAAATCATTAAAAATAGTACATTTGAGTAAAAAGTTTTTTTTATATATATTTTTTAAATCTAAAACTTTATTTCCAGGGATAAATTAGGTTTTTACTTACACTTTTAATGTGGTCTCAGAAGTATGGACTCCACTGTATATTTACAATTAACATGCAAGGAAAATACATTTCCATGAGACAAATTGTTCTATTGAAGTTCTTTAATATTCTGTCGTGACAGTCCAACTCAAGAGTAGAATGATGTTTCCTCAGGTCCGTCACAGTGACTCCACCCTGATGAATTCACTTGAGGTAAAAACCAAATACATTGTTATTATCAATGTGCATTGTTATTTATATATATAATATTGTGTAAATGGTGTCGGCTTTCAGAGGCAAGGCAGGCGTGTGAAGTCCACAGGAGATGAGGTGGAGCGAGAGAGCTCCCCTCAGCCGGTTAAGAGGAGAGGAAGGAGAGGAGAAAGAGAGGAGAACTCTGTTTTCTACGCCAGACCTGTGAGAGTCCGCAGACTCCCTCCTAGAGCCGCAATAGGTGAATGCTGAAAAATTAAAAATAGTGTCTCATTCTGTGTCTAAAATGTACTTTTTATTAAACCGGTGCATTCTTTCTCGTGTGATATTGTTTAATTGTGTTAGATGAGCCCAGTGTGTTTAAGGCCTCTGAGAGCAGGATGAGGGAGGAGGTTCGAGGTGCTGAGGAGATCGCAGAGGATGAAAACACAGCTGTAGAGCTTCCCATTGACCAGGTACACCTCTCATCTTCGGTCTCATCTCATCTCGTCTTCTATAAAAATGTTATAATTTCAGAGAGAAGCAGAAGTTGTGGAGGATGAGGAGCTTCTTGAAAGGGATCAGTTTTATACAGCCAATATAAATCATGTGAGTGTGTGAAAAGCCCAGGAATTGAAAGTAATGATGACTCGATCGTGAATTAACTCACTGTTTGTTGTATTAAAGAGGGATTCAGTTGAACTACACAGGCCATCAGCTGATCTATCCAGTGAGAAAGAGTTTATAGCATCTGAGAGGGAGACATGGGACGACACGTCAGCTCCACAGAGAGAAGCACAGCAGGGATACACATCCAGCAAAGAGTCTCAGCATGATACAAACAAACATGATGCTGTAAGATGCAGTGCATTGACCTTTTTTTTTGCATTTTTATGTCTTATTTGTGTTTCACTTGCATAGAATTGAATCAGCTTAAAGTGTATGTATATATATATATTATAGAATGGTTATAGTATTATTTTATACTATACTATCAACTCATGCAGATTGTTTTTCAGGCCTGCCATCTATGTACAGTAAAAAGCCTTGATGAATTGAGATTTTTTCTTTCCGTTTAAATTAGGAGTCACCTACACGGCAATCCAGATCTTCATCATCTTCATCACCCAAAGTCTCTGAACATTCCCCACGAAGTGAAGTAACACAGCAAGAACCTGTCAGTTTATAAGTTTTAAACAATATATTTAATGCATTTAATCATACATGCAAATAATGCTGTAGTGTTTTGGAATGTATTTTCCCTTATATAGTGTCATTTAAATTAAAGGCCTGATATGTTTATCTCAAAAAAGGTACCAAACTGTCACTGTTGTGGTACCTTTTCAAAGGTACTAATATGTAGCATTTAGGGGAAAATAAGTCAATCAATCTTTTTTGTACTGCCTCAGGCTCAGTAACAGAACTATTAGATGTGGGAGACTTACATATTTTGCTATTATTAGAATTGTGTGTAAATATTACCCATCTAAAGACGATGTATTGCTCTGTGTGTGTGTGTGTGTGTGTGTGTATCAGACTGGGGTTTCTCATGAGGAACAGACAGACAGGGATGCTCAGCGACCTCTCCAGGCTGAAGATGATGCAGGAGACAGAGACACACCTTTACAATCCACACACATTCTCTGAACATGGAGTTCACTATGAAATTGCCATCGTTTTGGTGAATGAATAGCATTTAAAATAATGTACCCTTGAAAAGTAACAGTGATCTTACCGCATGCAGAGATTCACTGAGAAGTCCTTTTATTTTTTTATTTCTTCTGTTTAACTAAATAAGACCTCTGAATGTAAAAGACGTTTAAAATAAATGTATTTAAACACTTGGCACTTTCACATTATTACTCCGAATCCATATAAATATCAGTTAATAATACAATATATACAAGTATTTTGTATGTTCCACAATCCACATAAAAGTTACTTTTTCCACAGTTGCATTTAAAGTGCAAAACATTTGGATTTTACCAACATGGTTCAAATACAGATATAAAGTACAACCATCACCTCTTCTCAGCACAAGTACACAGCACATACTGAAAATGGAGCAGCACAGATATTGTGTCAGATGAATATGTGTGTGTGAGGTGTGATCACATGGCTGGAGCATATCCACAGTCCTTGTTCACCTCATAGTCCAGTGGCACGTTTCAAAGATCACTTGTGTTGTGGGCTCCTGCACCATCTGTCTCAGAGACAGAACTCAGCACGCACACAGTCACTCCAGACATGATGAGCAACATACCCAGCACAGCTCCTACATGAGCAGAGACAGAGAGTCAAATACCGGTGTAGCTACAGAGAGAGAGAGAGAGTGATGTTAGTAGCACAGAAGCTACTTACTCTTTCCTCCAAACTCTTCTCCAAGCAGTTTACCCATTAGTAACGTGAACAGAAATGTGAGGGAGTTCGCCATGGGAACAGCCAGAGAGAGATCTACAAATAAAACAGCACTTCAAAATGAAACACTAATGCTGGCTAATATGTGTGTGTGCTCACAAAGTGTTTAAACCTTCCTTAATATTTTTTGGGGAAAAAAATTGAATGCCAGCTTACTAACTGAATTCTACAAAGCAAGCATATGCTGCATACAGTTTTAATTATAAAAGACATTTCACAATGTTGTGTTTAATTTGGCAATTGCCAACCAATCTCAGATCTTAGCGACTCGTCTTAAAAATAAAAACAATTATGTTGCATCAAGTCTTTGTGCAATTTTTTTTTCTTTTAACAGCCTGATCCAAAAAGATTAGTATTACAGAATTCTCTGTATTATACTGCTCATTTTGGCCAGTGTAATATATCATCCAGATATTCCATACACACAGAAAACCTGAATATTGTGCACAGTATACTATGCACTGCATGAATCCAGCGTCATCCTCATATATACTGTAATAATAGTAGTATGATACTACGCTACTAAGAACATAGATAGTCAATAGAAACGTGAAAAAATATAACTTCTCACCTGTTGAAGCAAGAGTGAAGTAGAACACTAATGATCCACTTTGGTTCAACAGGAATGGGATCAAATACTATATATTCAAAAATAAAAGGATCAAATAATTATAATCACACACACACACACACATAAAATTTCGCATAAGCACTTATTATATGTGCATAAAATAATGATAAAAACACCTTGATATTGAGAAACAGGAACTTGACCTCAGCCAGAAACTGGAGGAGTTTGTTGTTCTTCTGAACCCCTTCAATGCCCTCTGTGCCTTTTTTCAGGAATGGGTTTGAGCCCCCCCACAAGATCGCGACCAAGAACAGACAAAACACTTCACCTACAGAGAACATTATTACATACATTACAAACAACAGTCAATTACAGTTTTAAAGCGCAACATGGAGCTTCTACAGTAAACTATGCAGATCAGTTGATCGACTAATTATAGTGATTATGATTTTATGTTTACTCAATACACAGTTCAGAAAAAGCACCAACAATGTAAACGTATTGATATGCAGACAAACGAGCAGAGCATCACTTGCAGTTTATCACCAATGACTGTTTTTATCTTCAACACTGTGTTAAGGTGCACTCAATTATTAGTTTAGTAAGACACAGTTGTAGACAACATTGCCAAAACCTTTCAAATACTCAGAATACAATGCTTATAAAAAATATAAGCAGTCTTACTCGTTGACACCATTTCTATTCTTCCGCAAGCAAACTAGCTAGTGCTTCTGTTTCTTCTTCCTGTTGATATCTAACTCAGACCAATTGGTTTCAGCAACATGGCCGCCGCTCGTTTCAAGCGGCTTTTGTCTATAGGCCTCTTAAAAAATTTGTAAACATCCGGGATGCGCGGCATCATGGTTGCAGAAAACCGGGAGAGTTCAAGTTTACGGCAAGAGAATTACACAGATAAGGTACAAAATAGTTAGATTTAAAAAGATTATCGATTATTTTGATTAGGTATTATTTTCGAAATGTTCTCTACATATTACAATAACTTATCACCCAGCGATAAGCACTGCTATTCAACAAAATTGACGTTAGTGAGTGGGATACGTCTTACAGATCCGTTTGCCATACCACCTTGTCAATGGGTAAACGATGAAACGAAATGGCCAAGCATCCAGTGGCCAGAGATATATAATTACCTGATCGACACTCCAAGTGTATATACCCGGGATAAGTTAAAAGCGTACAAGTCTCTTGATGCGTACAACTTTGTTCTGTGTGGTCATGTCCAAGACGTACAGTTTCATGATTTTCAAGTTCAAGACTTCGTAGTGCTGAAGACCGAGGTTCTGCCTAGCCAAAGACAGTGTAAAAAGACGGAATTGTACAAGGCGTGGGTTATCGTCAACAAGACAAACAATTGTATTCTTACAGCAAACTGCACCTGCATGGCTGGGTATGTAACCAAACATCACTGTTTTAAAATGTAATTATTTTTATTCAGCGTCAGCAATTTATTTAAACTAAAGTTATTTGCTGAAATCATACAACTGTTTTTATATGTATAGCCTAAAGCACAATTTAAACTAATGTGTTTCATACATTATAACATTTTGTGCAGGTTAGGGTCATGCTGCAGTCATGCAGCTGCACTCATGTTTAAAGTTGAGCTATGGGTCAGGATAGGAAAGACTGAGAAGTGTTGTACTTCAGGACAAATATGTGGATCCAGCCATCTAAGAGAGAGGTGAAACCAGCCAGACTGAGTGAGATCAGCTTCAGAAGGGCTAAGAGAACAGACACCCAGCTGCAGCAGTCAGTCAGAGTAAAGCATAGAAAGATCAATGTAAAGGTAGACAATCTAAATGTAGACAAGATCAGGTCATGTAGCAAGCAGGTATTGATTATATTTTTATAACCTGTCTTTTATTGACTTTAGTTGCAATAATGTACAAATAAAGCTTCTGAGGGTGTATTAACATGTGCTATTCCAAGGTGTTTACACATTGGAATACTTGCAAAAACACATTTCTACATCAACTTTCAAGGCTTTGCTTACTTCCATTGTTGCAGAATACCTTGAAGTTGTTAATTTATTACTTTAACCCCGATAATTGTATATCTCTGAAAATTGCTTTATTTCTAAATTTTTCTGATCCAAACTTTCTTTATCTTCTTTGATTATTCTGAAGCAATAGAAGTAAATGAAGCCTTGAAAGTTGATGCAAAAACAAATTTCTACAGCTGTCCCAATCTGCGAACACCCTGGAACAGCCGGTGTTAATAAGTAAATGTTATTTTTAAATTTGTCAGTTTGCTGTTCCATTCACTGGACTTAAACTACTTCTATTTCAATAAAACTACAAGATGGAGATGTTCTAAAACTTGATTGGTAGTGTAATTTAATGTAAAAACAAGTTATAATCAGTGCCATGTAACTTAATGACTAACCAGATTTGAGTGTAATTTGTATTAAAATTAGTTTAGTCTAACATTTATTTTGTGTATTCAGAAATGACAGATGAAGACATTGCAGAACTGAAAGTACTGGCACCTAACGCAGCTGTGCTCACTAGCATGGACTACAGTGACACCGATTCCGCATCAGAATCTGACATGGAGACCGGAGACCTGCCAGAGCCCCTGGTAGCTCTGTATGATGCCGATCTGAGATGCCTCTGCCAAAATGAACTACAAGAGAGGAGTGAAGAGACCTTTGAAAGACTGGGGAAGGAGTTAACTAATGAGCAGTGTGTAAACCTTGAGCTTACGACTAAAAAGCAAGCCCACTCTCAGGCCTGGCACACACACAGAACTGGAAGGATAACAAGCACAACCCTACATCGTGTATGCACTGTAGTAACCGAGAATGCTAAAACAAACCTTGTAAAACAGGTAATGCACTACAACAAACAACAGTTTGGCCATGTCCCAGCAGTACTTTGGGGAAAAGATATGGAGGACACAGCCAGAAGACAATACACAGAAATAATGAAAGCACAACATCAAAACTTTGGCGTGGAGCTCTGCGGTCTTTTTGTGCGGCCAGACGAACCACATCTTGGGGCATCGCCGGATGGAATAGCAAACTGTACCTGCTGTGGGAAAGTAACTGTAGAGATTAAGTGCCCCTACAAATACCGTGATGGTCTGACAGGGAGTAGTGAGGACACACAGTTCTGCTTAGACAAAGCACTAAAACTAAAGAAGAATCATGAGTACTACCATCAAGTTCAGCTTCACATGTTTGTATGCAACACCCAGTACTGTGACTTTGTGGTTTGGACAAAGCAAGATATTACCATCAACCGCATCAGCAGAGATGACGAAATGCTGCAAGCAGTCCTGCCTAAAGCTGAAGTGTTCTTCAAACAGAGCATTTTGCCTGAGCTGTTAACACACAGCATGGATCCACTGATGCAAGCACCCACACCTGCAGTCTGCTCACGTTGTCAAAGGCCAGACTTTGGGATGATGATTGACTGTGCAAAGTGCAAGAACCATTTCCACTACACATGTGCCAGTGTAAGACGAAAGGTTGTTAACTGGTATTGTGAACAATGCAAAAAAAAGAAGTCAGAATAAAATGTATTTTGAAGCAAATGATTTAATACAGTTCTAGTATTTACATAAACAAAATTGATTGCACTTTCAAGTGTTTACATTACAATAAAAAGTTAAATACAAAATGAATCTAATTCAAGCTATCTCCTTGGAACTATACATTTGCAAAGGTTTGTTAATGCTCCACACACAATCACTATATCATCTAAGAGGTCAACCTGTGTGAGTGGAATAACAGTTGTCAGAATTTTGAAATTTTTCCATCTACCTATTACTCTTTCAATGTGTATTCTCACATTAGACAAACGCCTCGATGTGTCCACTTCTTGAGCAGTGAGCTGCTTTCTACCTTTGGTAAAGTGAGGGATCCTAAGGGTGGCACCACGTGTAGCAAGCTCATCTCTGATGGTAAAACCACGATCTGCTAGTATCTCATCATTATGCTCTAGCAGGTCATAAAATCCAGACTCAGCTGTAATTTGTTTATCTGAAACGCGCCCACCCCAACCTGCCGACAGAAATGTAATGGCCCCTGCAGGTGACATGCCAACCAAATACTTAACAGTGTTGTGGCTTTTATAAGTAGAGTACGTCTGGGCTCTGGAGGTTAAATTTGTGGGTCTGTCAATAAAAATTTCTGAACAGTCAATAATGCACCTGCAACGTTTATATTTAGTTTTAAAACATTTGGCATATTCTTTAATATTGCATGCTTGCTTGGCCACTTGATGAGAGGCTTTAAAGTTGCAGACATAACAGGAAGCCAACTTCTCAAAATTTTAGAGATGTCACATTCTGTAACATTAAATCTGAAAGCAATATCCTTGTTGCTGAGCCCTAATCTTAGTTTCATTAGGATGGCTAGTAGATGATCCTCCAAGTTCATAGAGACACGCACAACCTCTACACTGTCTTTTAGCTTGCGAATTAACCACTCAAAAAATGACACTGGTCAAACCTGTGAAAAACAGAACATGCACTGCTTTGCTCTTGATAGAGCTAAAGGACAATTGTGTTTTTCTAAGTGTTGACTTTAATTCCTCATTCTCAGATTTCAGTTTGTTGATCTCCAAACGCAAGTTGACACACTCTGCAGAAAGCTGGCTGTACTTGTGTTTCAGATCATCATGGAGAACCTTTGGCACTGTGGATTCTAAAATAGAGATCAGATTGTAATTTACTTATAAAAGATGCACTGTCACTTGTTTCAGTTTAGCTACTCTCTATTATTTGATTGATGTTTTCAAACATCATGTGCTAAACAGAATAATGTATAACTTCACAACAGTTCTGCTATATTGAACAATAAATAAACAGGATGACCAGATTCATTCCAATAACGACTGCCCTACATTAGGTAAGATATCACAAGTTCTCACCAGTGCAGGACCAGCACCATGTTCCATTCTGCAGTCATCTGAGGACAGGCCTGGGGATTCTGATGCAATCTGATCAGTAACTTCTTTTGACTGCTTTACATCATCTGGTGGTCTGTGGGTGGTATCATCCCTTTTCCTTTCCTCTTAAATCTGATATTCAGAGATGAGTGCAAACAGTCAGTCCAAACAGTTTAGTTGCTTGAATATCATAGAGGTTATCAGGTACCCAAATAAAGTCCAAATGCAAATTCCATAGCATGCCTCAATGGGCATCACAAAATGATCATGGTCTAGAAAATTATCTTACCAAATCGAAGTGCCATTACTTGCCATAAATTCTCTGCATGTTAATGCATGCAATGTGATACCATTTAGCAACTAAATGAGGCTAAATATTTACCTCTCAAGTTTTGCATCGCCTTTGTTTATTTCACAGCTGGTTGAGTAGGAAAAGACAGAAGGACAAAGTCGGGACTATTGAAGTCCATGGATACCTCTCCTGTAAAAAAAAAAGAAAGTATTCTGGTGATTGACAGTATGATAGAGATTAACAGCCAACTTTAGCCTGAGTTTTCTGTAACGTATTAGCCAAGTACTAACGTTACTAACCAAGCATAAGCGACAAGGCATCAGGCAAACTACTAGCAAGACAACGTAACAAAATTAAAAGTTAGCTAGTAAACTAGTTCAACACAAATGTTTGCATTACTCTATGCTAGATAAGCTTACATCTCATTATTTACCGATATTTTGTTGCTTTGAGTCAAACCAAATGATGTGTCTGATTTACATTTAGCATAATGCTAACTCACCTGATATGAAGTGTGAACTGCAGAGTCTGGCATTTTTAATTTGGTCCTCTTTCCAATCGGCTCTTCTGAGGGCTTGTAACCAAAGAAGTCTGCGGTTGGCATTAAAAGGAGTGTGAGTTGAAGGTATTCTGTAAAATTTAAAGACTACTGTTTACAGATTTCCGATTCTGGCATCCCACTGCACAACACGACATTTTCCCGGTCGTTCTTTTGCAACCGACATGCGCAGTTGAAACAGCATGACGTCTGTGTGACGTAGGGTGATAATTGTCTATCCATAGTAGCTTTAGGTCTGCAGTTCAACGGATTTTAAAATAAAAGTCGTTGTTCGGTAGATGAGAACACAAAACATCCGTATCAAGAGTGCTGGGGGTTAAGTGAAAACTCTGAGTATGTTAACCCTGAAATGAGGGAAACTCTGGGTTTTCCGTTTCAAAATGGGAGGTTTGTCAAACCCGAGAAAGCAGGGTAAGTCAAGCCCGTTTCTGAAAGAGAGGTAACTTGTGCAGTGGAAAAGCTACCATGTTACCATGGCAACTTACAATACAATACAAAAAAAAATACAAATTAAGCCCAGATGAGCTTTATTTGTCACATACACAATTATACAGAGTATAATGAGGAGTGAAATGTGTTCTCTGCATTTAACCCATCCAAGTGCACACACTTGGAGCAGTGGGCAGCCTACTGTGCAGCGCCCGGGAGCAGTCATGGCCGGGATTCGAACCCACAACCTTGGGTTACCTCGGGTTTCAAGTCCAACGCTCTATCCACTAGGCCACAACTGCCCTGTGAACCTAACCTGGTAGGGACCAGGGGCCGGATTCACGGAAATCTTCTTAAGAAATAAGTTAAGACATTTCTGAAGATAAATTCCACAAAGTTCGTAAGAATGTTCTTAAGTGCAATTTTTGAAAAATTCTTAAGTTCTCGAATATATTCTTAAGAACATCTTAATTTAAGGAATTTGAATTCTTCTTAAGTTTTGTCAAGAACAACCTTATGAAAAAAGAAGAATATTCTTAAGAAGAATTTTTGGGAATACAAAATAAAAATGAGAAGAAAATGGAAGTTAAGAAGAAATTTCTTCTTAAGAATGTTTCGTGAATCACAAGGAGCCTGTTTCAATAAGGAGGTTCAACCAACTCTGAGTTAAACTGGAACTCCGAGTTGACTTACCTTGAGATGGGAAACTCAGAGTTTTCCGTTTCAGAACACATTAATTGAGTTAACTCTGAATAATTGAGGTTGACTCTGAGTTTAGCGCATGCACCACGTTTATGAAAAGTCATGATCAGTGGAGCTCCGAAATTACGATTCACCATGGCAACATCTCCAGCCAAAAAGACGTTCACGTATTTCTGAGTCAATGCCTAACTTTGATTTTTAATAACTGTCCATAACTGTTATAATATCAGAGGTGAAAACACCGTTGCACACCGTTTCCAGTAAACATGTCGTTCAACCCGGAAACCGTAGCAAAACGTTGGGCAGCGGTGTGAGCCTGAACGTACCCCTGGTTAAGCATAGACATAATATACGTATATATGTCTATGTGGTTAAGGCTCATTCTCAACAAAGCGACGAATCGACGAGTCACTATGGAAACGGAAGCCAAGAAAAAGCGAGCCATGCTATTTCTTTCTTCTTTTTAATGGTCGTTTACATCAGACATATACATCTATGGACGGTTTACATGCTTGGTGCATATCGCCACCTAATTGATGAGTGTGCAATAATTGTTTACCCTGTTTAATCTTTAATCCTTGAGAAAATGACTTATATTTTTTAGTTTGATGCTAATTATATATTAAGTCATATCAGATATGTATTTTAATTATAGAAATACATTATAGAAAATGCCTATCCATGTCTAAGATGTTAATATAAAATGTAATAAATATATATCATATCATAAATTAAACATTACCTTGTCATAGTGTTGTATAATTTATACAGATATCTGTTAGCCCATATATGCCAATAAAATAAATAAAATAACCATATTATAATAATATATTACCTTATTTATTACTTATATTAGCGCTTTATATATATATATATGTGTGTGAAGGCTCGTCAGTAGATCAAGCATGCACTGATAGCTCTGAAGTGAACATAACATGCTCCGGAGCAGGTTATCTTCAGAGAGCAAGTTACTATGGTTACTTACCCTGAATGTAACCACAGATTTTAGGTTATCCGCTCGCTTGTGAAAAGGTAGAAAGGTAGAAAACCCCCCATGAAAAGGTAAACAAGTTGATCTGTTTTAAAGGCACACAAAAAAAAAAAGTCTGAAATCCCAGGTCACTCATTTGTTTTATTTGATCAGATTTCATAGTGGTTTAGCATCTTTATCGAACAGAATAATATAGCTTCAAACACAGTCATTTATTTACAGAGATGATCTTCTAAAAACAGAGAACAAAATCATGTCCAATTCACTTTAGCATCATTGAGCATCACAATTCTATAGAAATAAAGTACAAATAAATAATTGTCTGCTGTAATTACTGCTGTGTTCCAAAGAGCTAAATATTTTATAAATAGACTTAAATGTTAAAATAAAATAAATAAAAAATAACAAACAACGGATATGCTCTGACAATTGTAATTAGTATGAAAATGTGAAAAGTGATAACTGAAATAAGTAAACAGTTTGGGTTCATTATACTATAGCCACCCTGATACTCACAGCCCACTGCAGCTCAAACAGCCCAATATTGCTTTATATACGTTAGAATCTATCTATGGTTCAATACTGGCTTAAAAGGGCTTCCTGAAGCTTCTGGCATTTAGCTAATAAATCTGCTTTTTATCATGTGAGCAATAAGAATTGAGAGAAATATGAGTGCAATGTTTCCATCTCCAGCATCTCCTGGAACTAAAACAGACACATCCATCAGATTGTTAACATCAAGACTGTGTTCATTTTAGATTAATTTAGCTTTTTGATTTAGTAGTACATTTACAGGTGCAATTTACTTATTTTCTAAACGATTCACTACATATATTATGACATTTTTGAAAAGTAAGGGCATTTTGGACCTCACAAGTACAGTCAAACCTGTCAACACGCACACACACACACACGCACACACACGATTCCTTATCTATATAAATTCTAATACCTTATATAGAGCTAGTTATAAATATTATAACCTAACGCTAACCCACATTCTAACCCTACACACCAACCAACGTTTACTATCTAAATGGGGACATTGCATAGACTTCTGTTTACATTTATGAATTTTGCAGATGCTTTTATCCAAAGCGACTTATTCAGGTTATACATTTTTTTTGTCAGTATGTTCCCTGGGAATTGAACCCACGACCTTTTGCGCTGCTAACGCAATGCTCTACCTCTGAGCCACAGGAACAGGAACTGTTGTTGTTATACACAGACTATACATACTATAGAGACTATTTTCTGCATATTTAAAAAAAACTTTACTTTTTATACCATTTTTACATATGAGAAAATCCCTAAAGTGAGGTTTTTATGAGGTGCTGACATTTTAACTTTTCAGAAAAGATGAATCACTTTCTGGTCAACTAATATTTCGGTAAAAGGTTATGATCATGATTTTTGGTAGTACTATAGCGCACCGTGAAATTGGAGCCTTTTCTTGTTTGCTTTTGGGATCCGAAGGAGTGTTTGGACCAGTGGTCACACTTAACAAGCGGATACCAAAACCAATTCCTTTTCTTTAAGAAATTCACAAATTTCGAGACAAATTAAATTCAGAGTGAAGGTCTTTACCATAGATCACTGGTCTCTGCAGGTTCTGGTTAAGGAGGTGGTTCTTTAGAGTAAATGTGACATTAACTGCTGGCTTCTGGGCCTCATATCTGCTCTTAACTAAATAAAGTCCGTCTTCTGTTTGGTCATGGTGCTCCAGGTGATGAATGAGACTCTGGCCATATTCATCCAGCCAGATCGCCTCAGGTTTGGGGAATCCCTCTGTCATTGTGGTGGAGTTCACATGAATGCTCCACCTGGGCTCAGATTAAAAGGCTGAAGAATACATACACATTGAGATTGGCTGTTCAATAATGATTAGAGCTTGGCTGTTTTGAGAGATCTTAATGCTTAATTTTGCTTCATTATAACATTATAAAAAATGACAGTGAGTGTTCACAAATCCTGCATACCTCAATAGTCAAGTTTTATTTTGGCTTTTTCTGCCCCATTGATGTTGTTCACTTTGCACAGGTACCAACCCATATCCTTCAGTCCAACACCATCTATCCTGAGAGAGGAATTCCCTTTACCAAGCTCTGAAATATACAATGAGGTCCGGTTGTGGTATTCTGGACGTTGATGGTCTAGTTGGTTCTGTTCATAATAGAAGCTGTGCACGACTTGTGAGTCCTCCTGGTGTTGCCACACTATAGTCAGGCTGGAGAGGTCAGGGTGCAGTGTAAAACGACAGCCCATTACAGATAGATGACCCTTGACTGCAATCAAGGGATCATTTGGTTATAAAAGATGATGAAAGGAGAAGATTAAAAGTTTAACATGAGAACTATTTGCATTTGCAATATTTATAGATGTATAGCTGTTCATCAGCTATACATGATATAGCTATCTTACCTGCACTTCTGGCTAAAATGCAAATAGGAGTTGAAGCATTTTATTAAACCCAGTAAGAATTGAATACTTCCTTCTAGTTCTTCTACAAGCACACACAAAAAAAGAGAACGTGCTGGAAGCTTAGTGCCCACAATCAAAATAACATCTTTAAGAATACTCCAAAACATTGCTACAAGTGCAATTAGCAACAAAGCTGAATGGATCTTTTGCAGTTTATTGAACCATAAGACTATCAGTTCCAGTAGCTCAGCTGGCTCTATATGGTTATGTGTTTGTGTCACAAAAACACCCTGGCAAAGTGTAAGCACTGAACACTGTAAGTCACTTTAATACATCTAAACATTGCATAAATGTTAATGTATCAGCATGTCAAATTGACAGTAATTAATTATTATTATAGTTATGAAATGCGTTCATAATAATTATAAGTATATTCTTAAGAAAAAAACTTTAGCCTTACCATATCTGACAAAGTCATTTAAAGTGAAAGTAAACAATATCTAGGGTATGGGTAATTTATTCAGTACTAGACTGCACTTGGACGTGACGCGACTTCCTTGCGTTCACATTTCACTTGTTCTGTCGCTAGATCCTCTTCTCTGACACGCGACTGCACATGTTTCCAACAAAAGAAAGAAAGTTGAGCGAGCAGCCAGTTAGCGGGGTATCAAGATTTAACACCTGTTTTTACCACGTGCCAGTGTCCGTTGGCAATTTCCCGCTCGACCAACACACCACAAACAAAGACATCAAGACAGCTTTCTAAATGACATGCTTCTCACTTCGCGTTGTAGCCAAACACGTGTCCATTCATGGGTCTGAATCTCAGAGATGTTTATTTGTGTTGCGCCTGGATCATCAGTGTTGGTAAGGCGAAACAAACATTTTATAATAGGATCTCCCGATTCTTTTTATGTAACATTTTTTTAAAGAAAATTTTAAAGTCATTTTTGTAATTGAAATGTTTTATATATAACTTATATGATTAATTCTATATGAATATTACAATATTTGACATTAGTTATATTATACAGTTCACTTACTGATGCGTTTTTACTTTTAATGTGGTATTGGGTCTTGCCTCAACACATTCACCACGTGTTCTTTTGTCAAGAGAGACTGGGGGCTGTTTTGTTCCAATGTCTGTTAACCAAATAAAATTGGTTATGTTATGAGCAATTCTATTATTATACTTTATTTTGCATGTGGATTTTATATCTTTTTCTAAAATTACCACCAGGGATGTTATGTCCATTACTTGTAGTTGATGTGCCGCTGTTGAGATGTTTACAATTAACCCTGTAACAAGAGGAATATATCTTCCACTATTTTGTATAAGATTTAGAAGAAAACAAGATTTTATTTTCAAGACTCTAAAACCACAAATGTATATTTATATAGAGGGAAAAAATTAGAGATGATATGTATTTCAATTAAAAGACGGTTGTTAATGACCATCTGTTAAACTGCCTGATCATATTTTCTAGCCTCATTTGAGGTGACGGTCCCTAATAAACATCTGCTGGCAATCCGAGGTCGTCCAGCTGTACTGGACTGTGAGTTCACACCTGATCCTGATCTGTCCAGTCTGGTGCTTACCTGGCAACGACAGGAGGATGCACGAGTCGTCCACAGTTTTTATTATCAACAGGACAAATTGGACAGACAGAGTCCAGAATATCACAATCGGACCTCATTGTATATTTCTGAGCTTGGTAAAGGAAATGCCTCTCTAAGAATGCATCCAGTTGGACCAAAAGATGCAGGCCGGTACCTGTGTCAAGTGAGCAATGCTAAAGGGACAGGAAAAGCACTGCTAGAACTGGACTATGGAGGTATGTTATAAGCTTAAAATGAATAGAATATTTTTAAATTATTATAGCTTGAACAAGAACATAGTTTAATTTGAGGTGATTGTAACATAATTTATATATAGTTTTCCATAAAAATATCTGTGGATGGCTCACAAAATAACAAAGTATCCAACACAGACAGCTTATTCAGTACAGAGTTGTGTAGAATGCCATGTTATTGCATGTTATTTGCTATTTACTCACTCTCTGTGTGTGTGTGTGTGTGTGTGTGTGTGTGTGTGTGTGTGTGTGTGTGTGTGTTAATTATTATTATAGTTATGTGCGTAATATAATGTGTGTGTGTGTGTGTGTGTGTGTGTGTGTGTGTGTGTGTGTGTGTGTGTGTGTGTGTGTGTGTGTGTGTGTGTGTGTGTGTGTGTGTGTGTGTGTGTGTTTGTTTGTTTGTTTGTTTGTTTGTTTGTTTGTTTGTTTGTTGTTTCAGCCCTTTATTCAGAGCCCAGGTTCAACATTCATGTGAACTCCACTTCTGTGAAAGTCCAGTTTGAGACGGAGGGTTTCCCCAAACCTGAGGTGATCTGGCTGGGGGAACACAACCAGAACCTCAGCTATCACCTGGAGATCCACGACCAGACAGAAGATGGACTTTATTTCATAAAAAGCAGCTATGAGTCCCAGAAGCCAGCGGTTAATATTACATTTACACTAAAGAACCACCTCCTTAACCAGAACCTGCAGAGACCAGTTTTCTTCAGCCATGGTAAAGACCTTCTTTCTCTCTCAAGTTGTCAGAAGGCATTCACTATGGAATAGCTAAACGCAGCTGCCCAAATTATGTGAGGGACTTTGTAAATTCAATTCTGAATAAAATTCTGCAAACTTCTCTCCTGGCACAAATTCTATGTGCCTGTGTGCATGAAGCCATGCTTAATCATACAATAGTTAATTGTATGTCAATGGAAACACATTCTTCTCAGAAGAAAATAATGTAACATTATAGTTTTTAACCAGTTTTGCTGGTTAATTAATCATACCACATTACAACTTAAGCGTAAAAGCAGGCTTATAGGCTTACAATTACAAAAAGAAAAGATGATAAAGGAACTGGCGATATATTTTTTTTTACTTTGATCTATTGGCTTAATCATTGTCTTATAAAGACAACCACACTGAAAAAAACATTTCATAGTGGTTCGCCTAAGCTTCATTTGCTCTACAAACAGCTATACATATATCATGTGTAATTACTGCATGAAAGTCATACAGCCTGATTGGTTGAAAAGCCTAGTTTGAGCAGTAACTGACATTTAGGTTACATTTGAATGCAAAGAAAAACAAACAAAAATGTTGTTGAATTTCTCTATGTTCTGAATAAATTATATTCATGACATGTATCGCTGCCTCTGTGTGAGCATAGTTTCCACTCTACTGGATACTCTGAACTAGAGAATAAAAACTCACTACTAAAGCGTGATTTGTATCTGTTCAATACACAAGCTGGTTGTGGCCTGTTTTTGAATGTTCTACATGTCTCTGCAGGGTTCTCGGATTTCTTTGGTAGTTTTTAGGTATTAAGATTCTGAATTTTGATTTCAAGTTGAAGTTAAATGATCTAAACCCAGTTTAACAATAGTTATGGCTTGAGATTGGGATTAATGCTAAGCTTTGATATACAGTTTATATCTAACAAATGCATATTTTTTACTTTCAGATGAGGATGGAGATGGAAGCACTGCAATCATTATTCTCTCAATACTGATCGTCATTTGTTTGCTGTTGTGATGTTTTTACTATTAAGAAAACAAATAAAGCCCTACCTATGATCCTCCAATCTCGTTGTCATCACTATGGTCCTTTCTGGCATGTTGAACCATAATAAACTTCTGGTATTGTTTATGGCCAAGAAAAAGGAGCTGATGCATATTGTTCTAATATTCAAATGATATAATTATTTACTTGCCATGCTGCTGTTTCAAACATACGACTTTCTTTTCCTCTGAAACACAAAAGAAGATATTTTTTACCGTACAGTGGATGTCAGTTGTGTCTAGATCTCGTTAACTTTAACTGTATCAATAAAACATTACTTTTTGAGTAAGCCGAGATACAGGATATAAACGAAAATGATAATCATATGCTCTCGTGGAATTGTATTCATGTGTGTTGTCACCTGTTCCTAAAAATACTGTTTTGCACTGAGCTGCCTAGAAAGAGATTAAAGGACTACTTTAGTAAATATGGAAATGGTAATTACTTAAGTAGTCAAGCCTTTCATTAAAAGGGGGTGACCCAATACTTTTGGCAATATAGTGTTTTTTTTTGTAAGCTACAATATTGAATGGGGGAAAAAGCAGTGTAAACTTGTGGGACTTTTAGCCTTTTTATCATCCTCATAAACCCTTAAATATGCACAAATATTATTAGCGGTCCATGGTATATTATGCTTGGTCAGTGTACTTGCTTAAAACAGTTCAGTTCATGAAGGCTGTTGCCTATGCTGTTATCACTGCAGTATCCTCCCTATTTATTGCTATTGAATGACAAGCGCCTAGACAACAGAGAATGATGTGTTGTTCTGTGGTCGCTGTGTCAACACAGATGGCGCCAGGAAAAATCTCTTAAACAGTCAACAGTTGATACTGTATTTTCTAGAATAATCTAAGAATGCTGCTTATTTGTCAAAGGCGTATTGACAGAGTGGAACGGTTGGTATGTAGGTAGTTTGGCTTGTATTTGTAATGAATGGATGGTATAACCAATGACTGTTTAAGCCCTTTCTCGTTTGTTAGAAAAAAGTTAACTGCTCAGTATTTGTGTTACTGCTCCAAGTATCCTGAACAAACTTAAAAAAAATGCAGAAGTTTAGTGTATTACTTATGTTAAGGTAAGTACGATGTTAATTCAATTGACTTTAACTAGAATCATGTTTATTGCAGTGGTTAAAATATCAAATATTTCATTGAAAATTCAAAGTGTGGACAAATACCTTTGTTGATATTGAGTTATATTTTAAATACATTTCATATGATGGAACATTTAAAGAAAAGACTTCTAACACATATGACTCCTACAGAATTTGTTGGTATGAGTGTAAATTGAATTTGTATGTTTGCTATGTAAACTCTTTGAATTGATGGTCACATGTGAAAATGTAATCGGTCTGCTAACATGAAACATCTTGATTGCAAAATAAGTGATGGCAAGGTAAAAAAGCACATTTTGATAAAAAAGACAGAAGTTGGGAGGATAAATCATAGCATAACTCAGTAGCTTAGTACATGTAAGATGTACATGTAAGGGACAAAAAATGTAGTTTAATTTGTCTGAGTACAAGGTTTTATTTTTTCAATATTGCACCCTGTTTTGTCCCACTTCTCAAGAAACAGTGTTTTACACCAAAATAAAAATTAATATATCTTATATCCGCGACTTTATTAATTCCATAAAGTGCCTGTCTTTATGAGCTAAGACCAAACAACATGCTTGAAAGCGCTTGTAAATATGAGGACATGGCAACACTGCAAGACAGAGCTCTCTAAAGCAGCCTCCCGAGCATAAACACAACACTGCACGTCTATTAGACTGTGGTGGTTTAGTTAAAATCGACGGACAAAAACAGTCTTTAGTCAAAAAATGGCACATAACGAACGGCTAAACTTTTATTCACTCCTGCAAGACGACAGATGTTGCTGTTGTTGCAAATGCGGGAGTGAGTGCTGTTCTGTACACACATGGAATGATAATTTATGGGACTCACTCCCTGCATTTAAATGCGGTTGTCACTCCTGAAACTTGCAGTGTGTACGTGGCCTATTTTTCGGGAGTTAATGCGGTTGTCCAATGCGGTTGTCACTCCCGTATTTTAGTGAATTGTGTGTGATAACCGAATTTAGCTGCAGTGTGTACGTGGTCTGTTAACCATATCTTGGTTTTAAATTATAGGCCTATATTTGGTTTATATATATATATATATATATATATATATATATATATATATATATATATATGTAAAGTACAGAGGGGGCGCTTCTGTGACTTCACTAAAACTTGAAGGTATAATTTAGCCTGGAGATAATTCACCCCAAAATGAAACCGATCATTTACTTTGCAGCCACATGTACATGTCGTTTTTTTTCTTCAAAGGAATGCATTACATCTGGAATGAAATGATAATTTGTAATTTTCACATATATGATCTCAAGCCAAATAAGCTTGTGAATAGCAAGTTATGTTTTACTTAAAAAAGACCAAACAAAATTAGAAACATGATTCATTTTATATATAGGTCCCCCTTGGTAGAAATCGCGTTTCCCCCTTGGGGGACCCCTTTAGAATCATCCTCCTGGGACCCAGCTATGGAGTTTTTGCCTCTATAGTGGACATTATATTTAACCTCACACATATCACAGTTGTAAGTCTGGATATCCTGTACAGAGCACATTCAGGGCTTTTTAGAGATACTAAATGTTTCAAGGTTCAAGGTTCTTTTTATTCGTCACATACACAATTATACAAGAATATAATCAGTAGTGAAATGTAAATCAGGTCAGGTCCGCTCAATGGACAGTGCAAAATATGTAACACAACACAAGAGTATATATATAAATATAGGTAAAACATTTTTTTTTTAAATACAAATAAAATAAAAATAAAGAGTAAAATGTGCAATAAAATAAGTTTGGAAGTTTCACCATGACCACTCTCTCTCCTAGGTCTTTAAAGATGGATCAATTTAATTAGTTTACATCCTTACGGAAATATGATTATATTTTGTAATTGTCATTTAAATCTGAATAGTTTTCAAATTATTCGTCATAAAGCAACATCTCAGGAAAATGTTATGGGTTTTCAAATTTAAATATGACTTCTTGTTATGAAATAGGACATCACTTCAAACATGTCCACTGTTGAGGACACCAGGACTAAAAGCATGGTTATTATCCATTTTGGGAGACATAACAATTTAATAGAAAAATAAATTGTATACAAATTTTCTCATGAAATATTAAATATTATTATGAAAATCTGGCCAATTATTACTCCCATTATGACAATTCTTTTTTCAACATGCTATCCCAAAAGCAACACATTAATATGCAAATTAGATACAGTGTATAGGTACACTGTGTTTAATGGGAAAACCAGTTTATGGAATTTTTTTACACACATATTGCATAAAACAAAATGGTATATCAAATCATTTTGTTACATATATTTTATAACATAGTTGAGAATCATCCTTAAACAAAGTTTAGTATTAAAAAATCCTGATACCTAAAAATTGATTGGTGATTTAAAACAAAATCCTATTGTCTATTCATTTTTTTAAACCGAGTCCCATTGTCCTCTACAGTAGATATAGAATAAAATATGAATAAAATATAATTTTTCAAAATTTTATTTTTCCATATTTTTATTATGTAACCATAGCTTTCCGCCATAAGCAGATGTCATCAGGCAACCTTCCTTGAGTGTTTCGACCCTTACCACAACTCTCCAGTTGGTGGGTCAGCAGTGGTGGCCAAGTAACTGCCTATCTGCTCATGGCTTCCAGCTTTCTATCTCTCTCTTACTCCATATCCAGCATGAAGCTCGCTCAGCCTCCTTTCCCATCCTACGAGCAGCATGTTTCTTGCTCTTCTCATCCATGCCTAAATCTGACATCAGCTGCCATACTGAGTGGGCTACAACCTAATTCCACATGAAACACCCATGCCTGCCATCTTTCGTCTTTTCACTCCTAAGTTAAAGGCTGAGTGATACTTCAAGGCCTTCCTCTTGTGAACCTCCTCAAAGCCCTTCTCCCATGGCACATTCAGCTCAATTAAGATGATTTATGGCTGACCATAAGACGATGTCTGGGCGAAGAGCTGTGTGAACCACTTCCAGGAACTGCAGCTTCTTTCCGACATCGACTATAATTTCCCAAGAGTCCACGGCCTGTAGCAAGTTTGATTTTGCTAATGCCTTAATTACGGAGAGCCTTGTTTAAAGATCGACCTTAGGTTAAAGATGTTTTACACCCTGACAATATGTGTGACTGTGTTCCCTTTTGACAGCAAAGCTTGCAGTACGGATCATCCCTCAACCCCCATGTGTGCCAATGAGATGGTGAACGAAGGGTCTCATACACAGAGCGTATCAGGAAGGAGATAAATGTAAATGTAATTGATGGCAAATTCAACATGTTAACTGGTCATATATTATGTGTATCTTTACAAATATATAGCCTATTTGAATATCAGCAGATTTGTATAGTCAAATGCCTCTGAGTTATACAGTATCCAATATAGACAGCTTATTCAGTAAAGAATTGTGGAGAATTTGAGGGGCTTTTAAATGGACCAAGTTATTGCTGGTGCATCTTTGCTTCACACAAAAATTCAGAGAGTGAGTTAAGTAACTTCAGCCTGAACTCACTGACTGAATGTGTGTGTTTCTCAGACCTTTATTCACAGCCCAGGTTCATCATTCATATGAACTCCACTGTGAAAGTTCAGTTTGAGACCGAAGGTTTTCTCAAACCTGAGGTGATCTGGCTGGGGGAACACAACCAGAACCTCAGCTATCACCAGGAGCTCCACGACAAGAGAGAAGATGGGCTTTTATTACATAAAGAGCAGACCAAGCCAGTGGTCAATATACTAAAGAACCACCTCCTAAAACAGAACCTTCAGAGACTGGTCTTCCTCAGCTATTGTAAACCCCTTCTTTCAAACTACATTCCTGGAAGGTATTCACTATAAAATGGGGTGAGATGTGATATTAAAACTAAAACCTTTCAAAATAGAAGTGAAATGTCATAGTAGCCATGAAAACATTCATTGTACAAAATAAATGTATACAATAAGATATTCAAAGTCACAGTGAAAGTGATGTGCTTAATTACTAAAAGGATTTAAACATGCATGGTACAATTACTTAAAAGAGCTAAAAACAGCTGTATGACCAAATTCCTCAAACATCTGAGGGGTTTATGAATTTATTCAAATCCTGCAGAATTTGTTGCAGACACAGTGTGCGCATGAGACCGTGTTTGTTGGTCCATTGCATGTCAATGGAAAAAACATGCTTCACATCACATCGGAAGAAAATAATGAAACTGTTGAATAGAATTAATTTGTACTGCTTAATTTAGCCTTATGCCACACTACCACATGAACAAATGTACTGTCATCTAGGTTAAATATACGGTCACCTAGGAGGAAATGTGTTTACCGTTTGATACTTTTCTTATTTTTTAAACCCACTTCCTTGTTTTTTAACCAAGACAAAGACTGTCTTAAAAAGACGAAACTGAAAGCCATAGTCGCTTAACACAAGCTTTATTTGATTAATAACCATGTGAAATTATTGCTACAGTACATGTTGTGTTAATGCATAATTAATGGATGAGCTAACAGAAGGATGCTGGGTTGTGATTTATTCTAAAATTAGTGTGTGTGGGAAAAAATAGCTATCAGCATCAGGTTACACTGCATGATGTTTGAAGCAAGTCATACAACAAGCTGGATTCGAAAACCTCGTTTGTACAGATTATTGTGTAACTGTCATTCAAGTTACAATGTGTCACTGATTTGACTACAGAGATTAGAGTTAGTAAAAAAAATTCCAACAAAATAAAACACGTCCCACCTGGAGGTCACTTAGTTTTTACTGCCTTTTTGTAAGAATGGACTGAATAAATAATTCATATTTGTGAAATGTATCACTACCGTGTGAACAGAGTTTCCACTGAACTGGATATTCAGGAGTTTCATGAAATGATGAAACTTTCAGCTCACCGATGCTCAGGGGTGACTGCACCTTTTCAATACCCAAGCTCACTGGGGCTTTTTTATGGTGTTATTGAATTTCCTACATGTCCCTGCAGGGTCTTCAATGTTTATCAGTAGATCTCCGGTATTAGGATTCACTCCTCAAATAACGTGCTTCAAGCTTGACCTAAATATAGTGTTATATCAAACCCAGTTTAACAATAATTATGGTTATGATGTAGGACTGATACAGTCTTTGATGTACAGCTAACATCTAACAAATGTCTTTTTCATCTTCAGATGAAGATGGAAACATGAGATGGAAGTACTGAAATCACTGTATTATTACCTAATGTGAAAGTCAGGGGTGTCCAGTGTTGTTTTTGGAACTCATTAACTTTCATTGTGTGGACAAAACAGTTGAAAACTCTCAATATAAATACTTTGTGTTCCACAGAAGAAGGTACGTCAATGCAGGTTTGGAATGACATGAAGATGCATAACTGATGACAGAATTTCAGTTTTTAAAGTAAACTATCAGGCTATAAATGTGATGCTAATCTGATGCCCTCATGAAACTCTATTCCTGTGTGTTTGAGTCTGTTTCCCCTACAAATACCTGAGCTTTCACTGAGCTGCCTGGAAGAGAAACATAAAGACATAACCTTGCGTGTGTGTGTATATATATACACATATATATATTCACTGGTGTAAAATAAGTATTGAACATGTCACCAATTTTCCCAGTAAAAATATTTCTAAAGGTGCTGTTAACATGAAATTTTCACCTGATGTCAGTGACAACCCAAGTAATTTATACATACAAAGAAAACAAATAATTTCATAAATTAAGTTGTGTGTAATAAAATGGAATGATCCAGGGAAAAAAGTACTGAACTTCTGAAATTTATTTAACACTTTATATAAAAGCCTTTTTTGGTAATGACAGCTTCAAGACACTTCCTGGAGAAACTAGTCGCGTGCATTGCTCATGTGATTTTGGCCCATTCTTCCACACACACACATATATGAATGAATGATGCATTTTATATAGCACTTTATTGTGTATTGCTGTACACCCAAAGTGCTTTACAATCATGGGGGGGGGGGGGGTCTCTCCTCAACCACCACCAGTGTGCAGCATTCACTTGGATGATGCGAACGGCTGCCACAGGACAACGGCGCCAGTGCGCTCACCACACACCAGCTACAGGTGGAGAGGAGAGAGAGTCATAGAGCCAATCAAGTGGATGGGGATTATTAGGAGGCCATGATTGACAAGGGCCAGTGGTGGGAATTTGGCCAGGACACCGGGGTTACACCCCTACATATACATATATATATATACATACATATATATATATATAGTTGTGCTCAAAATTATTCATACCCTTGGTAAATATGATCAAAGAAAGGCTGTGATAAGTCTAAATTGTTTATCCATTTGATCTTTCATTAATTTAAAAAACAAAATCTAACCTTTAATTGAAGTAAAAAAAGTGAAAATGGGGGGGGTTATCACATTAGGAAATCAATATTTTTCTCTAGTACACAATGGCCACAATTATTGGTACCCCCAGAAATTCTTATGGTTAAAATATCTCTGAAGTATATTCCCGTTCATATTAAAAAAAAAATATTACAACAGGGTGACTAGGAACATGAAATTGTCCAGCCATGACTTGCTGTTCAACGGGATTATAAATATGAGTAACACAAAGGCCAAATTCCCTTAATCATTGATCATAAGGAGTAAAACCAAAGAATATATTTCTGATGTGCAGCAAAAGATTGTTGAACTTCACAATTTAGAAAGTGGCTGTAAGAAAAGAGCTAAAGCATTAAAAATCCCCATTTCCACCATCAGGGCAATAATGAAGAAGTTTCAATCAACTAAAGATATTACAAATCTGTCTGGAAGATGACGTGTATCTATGTCGCCCTAATGCACGGTGAGAAGAGTTTGAATGGTCAAAGACTCTCCAAGGATCACAAGAGAAATGTATAGATTAGTTGAGTCTTGGGGTCAGAAAGAATAAAAAAAAAAATATTTAAACAAACAAAAAAATATTCTCACAGCCCCTACATCACCACATGTTGTTCAAATGCGTTTCAAGAACAATTATTCTCGCTTATCCAAAAACAAACTCCAACATATTCAGTTATCAGACACGACTAGAACTTCAAAAGAGACTGGCTTCTTTGGTCAGATGAAACCCTCAAGATGGGTTTGGTGAACACAGCGATAAAAAAGTACCCTATGTGTACAATGAAATATACCCATTTTTCTGCAGGAAGTCCTGGACATCTCTTTAGACACATGGCATCATGGATTTAATTAAATACCAACATATAAAAAATGTAAAACTGACTGTCCATGCTAGAAATCTTATAATGGGCCGTGGTTGGATCTTCCAACAGGACAATGATCCACAAAAAAACATCAAAACTAAAACAAAAATGGGTCACTGAAAACAAAACCAAGCTTCTACTATGGCCATTCCAGTTCCCTGACCTGAACCCTACAGAAAATGAGTGGGGTGAACTGAAGAGAAGCACCAACATGGAGATGTGAATCTGAAGGGTCTGGAGAGATTCTGGATGAAGGAATGGTCTCTGATCTCTTGACAGATGTTCTCAAAACTCATCAAGCATTATAGGTGAAGATTTAGAGCTGTTATCTTGGCAAAAGGAGGTTGCAAAAGGTATTGAATATATTGAGTATTGGAGGGTATGATTAATTGTGGCCAATGTGTATTACACTCTCCTCTAACGACAAGGTAGAGCAAACCTCCAGTGCGTTACCCATCAACTTAGGCCAATGGAGAGAAATAGTAATGCGCTAAAATGCACTAAAATAGGAATCTACTTCTGACTCTCTAAATTGAGGTACTAATGCAATATGCTTACTTACGTCAAACATATGCTGAGATGAGTCACCCGGCGGAGGAGCATCGGTGGAGACCTGACCTGGGTCTGGCTGCGCAGCTGATCCGGAAGCAACCTCCATTGCCTGTAGATCAAGCTGTCGCAGCTTCACCTGTGTGTCAGCCTCAATCTCAAGTCTGCGAACTGCCAAACGCAAGTTTAGCTTAGCCTGACATGCTTGGGCTTTCTCTTGAGCCTCGCAATGCAACCGAGTCAAGCGGACCTTCAGTCGCGCGTCCTCTCTGGAGGCAACAGAGCTGGGAGAGAAGGGATCAAAAGGTGGCAAGACGGCCTTAGTATCGGACTCCGCCTCCGCCTCAGCATCAGCATCAGCTTTGCCATTTTGCAGATCCTCATACCAGAAGCTGAAACGGTCCACAGGCAACGTTCTCATGGCTTAAAACTCTGCCAGTAACAACATCTTCAGCTGTATTTGACATAGGGAGAACTTTTATACTTATACGCTTATAACTTATGCTTATACGCTTATACTGCTATACGTCTCTTTTAAGACGTATAGCAGACGGAGGCACACGTGCCGGGACGTAACAGAGAAAAACATTTATTTCATAATGAGATTTTAAATTCTTATTCTCCAATAAAAGGTAAGATTTTTATATATTTTTTTTAAAATAAAATAAAAAGGATTAATGATACAGATTTATTTTCACAGCCACCTTTGATCATATTTAGCAAGGGTATGAATAATTTTGAGCACAACTGTATATACGTACATATACACACACACACACACACACACACACACACACACACACATTACACACACACAACAAACACACACACACACACACACACACACACACACACACACACACACACACACACACACACACACACACACACACACAACACACACACACACACACTACACACACACGACACAAGTTGTCACACGTTTGATTCCATTTTTGTAATTATATGGTCCATTATGATAATTGATTGACTCAATCTCATCATCCCATTGTGAGGAGAGAGAGAGAGAAGAGAGAGAGAGAACAGAAACAAAGAGAGGAGACAGAATTAGGATGACAAATTTTAGATAAAAAGACCAGAGTGGAGGTATGTAATTATTATAGAGCACAAAGGTACACACACACACTTCTTATAGGTCCATGGTCCACCTTGATGATAAGCTTGAATAATTAATTCATCAAATCATCATGGCAGTCGGCTTATTAAGAGAACAGAGAATTAGGATGACACCTCTTTATGAAAAAGTCATGGTTTATCATTAAGGTTCACAGTATAGTTCTATTACTGCTTAAGATATCCAGTAATTAAACATATGCAGATTTTTATTACTTATGCAAGTAGTTAAGTCATTTTATCTTAATACAGAATCATGAAGTTCACATTTCATCGACAATTAAAAGTGTGAGAATATACACCCATGGTGGTATTGTTATGTTTAAAATAAATTCCATATACAATATTATTAAATACAAATAAAAAAAACTGCACAATGGTCAATAAACAAATAAGCTGTAAAAGATAAAGAAATTACTTTTGGAACACATCCATATGACTCCCACTTACGGTCTGTGTAAATTATTTAGAAATCCATTCTTGCGTAAAATTGGTGAATTTTGCAATTATTTTCAGTTCAAGCAAGAACAGTTTAATGAGCATGTGCTCTGTTTGCATTTCATGAATAATGCTAGAAATGTTTAAATGTCGAAACATGCATGCAGACCTTTTGGGAACAGCTACATCACCATTCTTTAACTCTCATGGTTCATCACAGGGAAGATCTCTGCTTGTTCTGCTTCTGCACTGCTAACCAAATGATGCCAATAACCAGAAGAATGCAAACCACTGAGAAGACAACAAGTATTATGATCATATGGTCTGTGGTGTCCTCATCTGAAACAGAAAAAGATTGTTTGGTTTAATGTGTGGCATTTGTCTGATAGTGTCAAATCAACTGTTAAATCCAGTATTATAATCAAAGCATTTAAAAAAGCTATAGTGCTTGTACAAAATCATTCAAATGTATTATTACAAAAAATGATTGAGCTTTCAAACCCTGGATATACTGTACACCATATACTGGATATACAGTAGTTTATGTGCAATCTAAGAGGAAAAATAGTCATCATTATGCAGGCAAATATATTTTTTAATAAACTGAATACAGCTTAACTATTAATATCACTGATCCTGACACACTGGTGGGCTAGTTAGAATTTGTATCAGCTCAAACTGGCACATCCTTTGTGCTGTATAAATGTATAATGGTGTCTCCACTAGTGGACAATGTTTACAGATAGTAATGAGTCTACAGAAGCTGCAATCATAATTTGCCAATAAAATACCCCAAATTGCAAAACAGCTGCCATGATTTCAAGTAAGACACAATGCAATTTCTTGAAATATATTTATGTTTTATGTAAATACCCAGGACTGCTAATTATCTATGTTTCCCAACCCTTTTCCTGGAGCCACAACACAATACTCTTTTCCTAATCAAAATCCCTGATTTATTTCCAGACACATCAGTTCATTAGTCAAGACTACAATACTGCATCCGAATATGCCTACTTTTCTATATAGCATGTGAAAAACAATACTGTTTGTCTGAACACAGATGATTATGAGGTGGTCTGGTCACACTACGCTTTTTGTTCCACTGATTTTCATTCATACATTGTGCAAACGTGGGAGGTCAAGTTTGGAGAATTCACATCACATTACGTCATGTAACCATATTAAAAGAATTCAAAAGTTTAAATCTGCAGGATTGCAGCTGTGCAGCAAATCAAGTTTTTTAAAGATGCTGCAGAATGCAACTTCATATCATGAACATTGCATGGTCCGTAGAAATGTCACGTGCACACGTCTAGTGTGACCACCACAGCATTACTCCAAGATTCTAAAGTGTTCATCTGGAACCTAACAATTGACCATTAATTATTGGTTAATAGGAGTGCTGATACAGGAACATCTCATACTTGGGTAAATGACAGTAAGTCTGATTTTAAGTTAGACAAACCATTTAAAAACACAGAGTCATTCTCAGTTTAACAGCTTTAAATTGCTATAATTACCTTCTGATTTTGAAAAGGGTGTAGCCAAAATAACTAACAAAACAATGAACAGTCTCAGTTTCAGTGCTGCAAAGGACAGATGAAACTGCACTATGAAATAACACTCCAAAGTTGTGTTACCAACACCCACGCCTCTTTAAATCCTTCAGTTCTAAATTTAATTTGCCTTTGCTTTCTTCTACATTATGAAAAAGTGTACAAATACTGTATGTGCTTCCACCTCTATCGATCTATCCATCAGCATTTCATAACAGGGACAAATCATGTCTATGTATCAACTGAATCTTTGTCTTATCTTTCCCTAATTATTTGTGGTTAGACAAGTTTAAAATCCTGCCTAAAGCAGACAAAGGAGTTCTTTGTTATATAGCAAGAAAATTAAGGCAACAAATCACTTGCAACAAGTTATACATGCCTTAAATGCATAAAGTCATGAATGACATGCCTCTAACTGCCAGTTTCTCACACACCATTTGCACACAAGTAAATCAAGGTATTTACCATGGCTGAGGAAAACTGGTCTCTGCAGGTTCTGGTTCAGGAGGTGGTTCTTTAGTGTAAATGTGACATTAACCGCTGGCTTCTGGGACTCAAAGCTGCTCTTTATGAAATAAAGTCCATCTTCTGTCTGGCCGTGGATCTCCAGGTGATAGCTGAGGTTCTGGTCATGTTCTCCCAGCCAGATCACCTCAGGTTTGGGGAAACCTTCTGTCTCAAACTGCACTTTCAAAGCTGAGGAGTTTACATGGATGCTTAACCTGGGCTCAGAGTAAAGAGCTGAGAAAGAAAAACATTATCAGCTGCGCTGTGTTAAAATGTACATCTTAAATAAAATATGTACATCTATATAAAGTGCATATCAATTGATCTTATCAATAAAGTAAAGTCTAGCTGATCGAATGCTTTACAGTAAAGCATAACTAGAACACTTTATGTTCACAGGAAATCAAAATTGAAATGTGTTTTTTATATTTCAAGGTTTCTCGTGACCGTGAGAGAGCTGAAATATGATACATCCACAGCAAAACCACAGTTGGCATATTTTCCAAATTTCTCGGGATATTTAATCCTCAAATAAAAATAAACTTAAAGATTAAATGAAAAAGGAAGATGAATGGCTATTTGTTTACAATTACTTTTATCTGTCAAAATGTACTGCTTGATTCTGATTGAACAAACTGACTCCTAAGAGTTCAGCTGTATGCTTTCGGATCACAAAAGCACCGACTTGAACTAGCTGCTCAAGCTGTAGCTGTGTACGTTTCATATGTTTATTTTTGGTTACTGGAAATGAAGCTGGGAGCTCCTGGAAAGTGGAAACACTGCACGACACATTCTCTTGGTGTTCATCTTATGCTTACCTCCATAGGTCACTTGCATCAAGGCTCTTCCTGTTCCCTTTGCGTTGCTCACTACGCACAGGTACCAACCTGCATCTGTTGGTCTAACTGCTGCAATTCTTAGAGAGGCATTTCCTTTACGAAGCTCTGAAATATACAATGAGGTCCGATCGTGGTATTTTAGACTCTGTCGGTCCAATTGGTCTCGTTGATAATAGAAACTGTGGACAACTCGTGCATCCTCCTGTCGTTGCCAGGTAACACCAGACTGGACAGGTCAGGATCAGGTGTGAACTCACAGTCCAGTACAGCTGGACGACCTCGGATTGCCAGCAGATGTTTATTAGGGACCGTCACCTCAAATGAGGCTGGAAATAGACAATGAGAACAATTTAGAGCTTTATTGCTTGAAGAAACACCCATGGGCACATTTTTAAGGGGTCATAATAAGAAATCAAATTTTCCTTCATATTTATATGTATTATGAAAACATAAATATTGGACTGCAATGGTACTGCAAATATTTTCACAGTCTCAAGCTCTTCTCTGGCAAATATCCTGAGCTGTGACGTGAAAAACAGCCACATCTGAAGCTTGTAAGAGCCCTAAATATAACTGGCCACAGTACGACTGTAATCAAGATTAAACCTGTTTAATAAAACACAGAAGAAAATTTTACTTCCTACAACAAAAAATAGATATAAGACTAAACTCTATCTAATAGTAGGAAAATAGACTATATGTATACTTATCTAGAAATTCAGTCAATGTTTGCTATTCTCTATAGTGCAGTCTTTTTTTACATTCTTTCTTTACCCTGTCATTTTTAGGGCAGGGACTGAACACATATCAGAAAGCCAAACTCAGTAGATGGGACACACACACACACACACACACACACACACACACACACACCACAGGGGCGTAGCCATCATTTCAAAAGTGGGGGGGACGGAATGTCTAGTGTTATACTTTTCTTTTTTTTTTAGTTAACCCTTGTCATTGACAGGTTTTATTTTTAATCATACATTTTTTGCTTAATATGCATGATTATAAACAGCACGCACACCAAAACGTGTTAATGATTCACAAGAGCAATAGGCAGAGTCACAACATTGTGCAACACTATTCCACATGCCAGCTTACGTATGAAAAGAAGGATGAAGAGTTTTTTGCCGCTTTGAACTCATCGCGACCTCTATGAATGTTGAATACAGCGCGGTACCGCGCGTGCAAGGCGTGTCGTGACGTGACAAACTGGGTGACTGATTGCCATGGAAACGTAAACATCATTTATAGACTATCTTGTCTCTTTGAATTTCAAATCATTCTGCATTTATATAGATCCATTAAAACCTCAACATATCGAAGAACACAACTGTCAAATGAAAAAGGGCGGGGGACGAATTTACATAAAAAAGTGTGGTGTGGGGGGGGGGGCACGACGTTCCCCGCGTCCCCCGCGTCCCCCGCTTAATCTACGCCCCTGCGACACACCTCCAATGGGTATAAACACCAACACTGACCAGCAATGGTACCACACAAAATGCCCTACTAACCACAAAAAAACTATGAGCTTAGACTGAATCCACAAAAAAACTAAAAGTTTTAAAGTCCTAAAAGTAACAGATCACTGGTAAAACATAAAATATTATGAAATATTTAATCTTTAAATGTAGCTTGAAAAAATATTTTAGAACATGTAGAACAGCAGCTAGCTAGACCAACCAGGTTCATCTGTCTCAACTCCAATTCAGCTCTGCCAAAATATTTTTGAGGACGAGGAGAGGAAAGACATAATTTAATAAAGTAAACATTTAAAGATCCAGTTCAGTTCACTTGATCACGTGTTAGATGAAGTTCACGTGACCTTCATCTAACAATTCCCTTAGTTAAATGAAGGTCACATTAAAACGGTCTAGGAAACGTTTTACCATCCCTTCATCATTGTGCCATACAGGCACAGACATTCAATCTTAAACAAAAAATGTGAATACATTTTTTTTTTACAAGTTGCCTACTTGATTTCCAAGGTATGCATAGTATACAGCGACACTGTTGTATAATATATCGCCTTTGGATTTTTTTCATTAAATGTAAGTCTTACCCACAAGAACATCAACTACGCACAAAAGGAGCCAAAGCATTGTTGCTTGAAGTTCAGGAACATGGTTTGAATAACGAAGCAGTTCAGTGCAGCGCTGATGATCACATGCCAGTCAGAAATAAAACGTATTCATCAATCTTCTTCAAGATTTACATGATCTGTAATAACGCCATGGTCAGAAGATAAACTACACGTACAGTGTCTGTGTGCTCCGACTGTAGGAGTTGATCGTCCCGCTTCCATTCCTTTCAAGTTAGACAACCCTGCCCACACCTACAAGACACGTTGCCCCACCACAGCAGTACTGAGATCTAAGAGTATGAATGCTTTTGAGTCGTCAGTCACTAATTACAAGGGCACGGCCAAAACAGCAGTATTAACAGGAATTTAGTCTTAAGCTTAAATAAGTTTAAATACATTTTTATGCGATTGATGATGAGACTTATAACTGACAATTATTAGCCTACTTAAGTTAGAGACTTCAGACTCCAACAATTCAGAGATTAAAGACATCTCTAAAACACAATGCAAACTTGCACATTTGCTTTGATTAACATGTAGCCCATTCATTTAGTAGACACTCTTATCCAAGGCTACACACACACACACACACACACACACACACACACACACACACACACACACACACACACACACACACACACACACACACACACACACACACACACACACACACGCACACACACACACACACACACGCACGCACGCACACATACACACGCACGCAAGCACACACGCACACACATATCAATCGAGGTATTATTTTTTATAATACATTCATTTAAATAGTAATCATCTTTAAACTTGTTTGATTTGTCTCTGTACATGATGGGTATTTGTGTTGCAAGCGTTTACAGTGTGATCAGAGCATTTTCGACCATGTCATCACACAGAAACAAGCCACGAGTTACCAAGCTATTGAATCTTTTGTGTCTTAGGCTATAATTTAATATTCACTTATTTTTGAGTAACAGTTGGTTTAAGAAGAACATGGGAATTTATTATATTGTGTCATTGTTTTTATAGCTATATGCCTATTATGGACGCGAGCAGTTATATTACACAGTAAATACATCTGTAGGCTATTTCTAAAATTATTTAATTTACAAGTGCAATATTTATGATATTTATTCATGTAAGCTTCTGAAATTTTAAACTAAACCGACTCGTGATATAAATTATTGCTTATTTATTAACATAAGGATGTTTTGTCAACCGACATACAATGTTATTATTTGTGTATTTACTTTCATTTTGTTACAAGTAGGCCAACAGCGCCCCCTAAAAAAACTGAAAGACCTTACGGGCGTTATAGGACCAAGGGGAGGCTGAGGCTGTTGCTGAAAGGCTTTTTACACGCTCTCTGGATCACAGGTGAAGTCTGCGCTTGGTTATCTTGGTTATTTTATACCTGTTCAAGTTAGGCTACTTCTGCTTTTTTATCTAAATAATTAACCAGTGACCATTTGCACCGATCAGTATATGGTTATTCAACAGATTCTGTGATTGGCTGTCAATGACTACCAGAAACTGCTTGGTTAACAGCATTATTTAAATTATTTTATTTTTTAGAAATGGAACTGGTTCTTGGTTCTAGGATAACAACAAAAGAGACTTTTGGCTGCCATTTCTGTAAAATAAACAGGTGTGATCAATAAAAATACCAAACAAATGTATTTTATAGATTATTTTTGGTGACTGAAAATGATGCAGGGAACCCCTTGGGATATTGTAGACTACAACATATTGTCTCCAGGGTTCATCTTATGCTTACCTCCATAGGTCACTTGCATCAAGGCTCTTCCTGTTCCCTTTGTATTGCTCACTATGCACAGGTACCAACCTGCATCTTTTGGTCTAACTGCTGAAATTCGTAGAGAGGCATTTCCTCTATGAAGCTCTGAAATATACAATGAGGTCCGATCGTGGTATTTTAAACTCTGTCGGTTCAATTGGTCCTGTTGATAATAGAAACTGTGGACAACTCGTGCATCCTCCTGTCGTTGCCAGGTAACCACCAGACTGGACAGATCAGGATCAGGTGTGAACTCACAGTCCAGTACAGCTGGACGACCTCGGATTGCCAGCAGATGTTTATTAGGGACCGTCACCTCAAATGAGGCTGGAAATAGACAGTGAGAACAATTTAGAGTTGCTTGAAGAAACACCCCTGGGCACTTCAAATATGTACACTTCTACGGTAGTGTCATCATATCATAAGAAATTTAATTTTTCTTCATACTTTGCTATACCATTAAAACACTGTTGGGGAATAACAGTTAAAACCCATGGACCAGGTATGACGAACAAAGACCAGGAGTCAAAGATGCGATGAATTAAAGAAATTTACTGAAGAAATAGTTTGCAGTTTCATCCGCAGAAGTCAGCTTTAACACTCTCATGGAGTTTGTAGGCCGACCTGCTTACAATTCAAAATTCTCGACAATTATACCCTGACAGAGGTTGCTAATTGCGTCAATACATAAGTCAGCAACATTCTGATTGGTTCTAAAAACTAGATAAACTTATACAGTTTCCACATGCTCACGCTTATCTCCAACTGATTGGGCATACGTCTGCGTTCAGGGATCATATAAGATAGGTGTCTTCCAGACAACTATTCTTAATCAGGATGGCGGCAGCTAGCAGAAACAGTCTTCTAAGAGAGAGAGAGAGCTACCAGCACACACACATACACAGAGAGCACTTATCAAGGCCGCCTAGCCCTAGCTAGAATTTTATCAGTATGGTTTGTTACACACACACTATGCAGTCATCATTTTAGAGAGTAGAAGTACTGAATAAATCAGGATTCTTTAATATCTCTTTAAGCACACATGTCTCGTATACTGTTGCTCCATAAATGGGAGGTAATCTTGACCTCCTGACATGGCTCTGTGACCTTTAGGGAAGAAATAGATCTCGGCATGTAAAGCATAAGGTTACACATTTCCATCTATAATTATTACTATAGATTGCACCACTAACTTAAGTGAATCATCCAATAATCTAGGAGGTGAAATACTGATCCATAACTTGATTAATAATCAAACAAGAAATAATGTAATAATATAATTAATATCAATGTGAAGGATATGGCAGCTCGGCATCCACTCCTTAAACACCAACATCGAACAGCAATGGTACCACAAAAATCTTCACAATCACAAGCCCTTCACTATCCTGAACTGTGATGTGAAAGCAAAAATAACAAAAACAAAGCACTTTTAAGAGCCCTAAAAGTAACTGTTCACTGGTAAAACATCCATAATATTATGAAATAGTATTTCATCTTTAAATATTGCTTACAAATATTTTACAAAGAAAAATATTGTAGCTACACTGTAAAAAGTGATAAGTTGACTTAACTTTTGCCTTAAAACCCGTTGCCTTAAAATTGTTAAGTAAATAAGCCAGTGTCTCTAAATGTTTTTTTACAAGTTAGTGTAACCTACTTGATTTTCAAGGTGTGCATACAAGTATGACACAATGCTGTATATTATAACACCTTCCAATTTCTTTTCATTAAATCAAGTCTTACACAAGAACATAAACGACCACGACGCACAAAAGGAGCCAAAGCATTGTTGCTTGGAGTAGATGAATGCTTTTGAGTACAGTATAGTCACTAATTACAATGGCAAGCTTAAACAAAAGTTTTGATAAGAATTAACTTTTTAAGCTTTTGTATAAATACAAATTTATACAAATAATGAAGAGACTTGACTTACATTTATTACAAAGATAATTGACTAACATTTATTCCTCAGAGACTTTAGACTCCAACAATTCAGTATGCAGATTAAAGACATCTGTAAAACACAGTAATGAAAATGTGTCATTTGCACTGATTAACATGTATTCATTTAGTAGACACGTATTACAAATTCTTTAAGTCTTTATTGTTTAAAACCACCAATAAACACTTGCTTGGGGGTGTTTAGAAGCTTCTATCACCTCTATACTGCAATCATGGCCCATTCCTCGCCTGAAAAAGCATTCAGATCGCTGATAATCTTTGGCTTTCACATTGCCACTGCTTTCTTCAAATTCAACAAAATATTTTCAATGAGAATTAAATCTGGAGACTTAACAGGCCACTCAAGAATATTCCACGACCGATCCCTGAACCAAGGATAAGCAGATTTGGATGTATACTTTGGGATGATTGTCCTGCAGGAAAGTCCATTGATCATCATCTTCAGTCTTTGCACCAAATGCATCACAATTCTTGCCAAAATGGCCTAATACTTCAAAGAGTCCATGATGTCCTTCATACAGTCATGATTTCCATTTCCTGCTAAAGTAAAACACCCCCATAACAAGACTGCTTCTCCTCCATGCTTGACCATTGGAGATGGTGTTCTTCTGCTCATTAGCTTTTGTCTTTTTTTGGACCAGACATACGCTGATTCATAGGTCCAAAAAGTTAGTTGGGTTCACATCACTCCATAAAACATTCGTCCAAAACTCCACATCTATCCAAATGAATTTTAGCATCTTCAAGGTCTGCCTTTTGTGTTTTTCTTGGTCAAGAGTGGCATTCAGCAAGATGCCCAACATGAAGGCCATACTTGCCTTGTGTTCTTCTTATACTCTGCATTGACATTTTTTTCCTCCTTTCATCGGGTTATTTTTCAAGTCCATCTTTTCAAGTTCGTGTTTTCTTCAGTTGCTGTGATCAAACATTTCATGATATTGTGCTTTTTCTTCAACACCCGCAAATGTTTTTTGGTACAACACATTTTAAGCTAAGGAATAAGGCTACCAGCTGTGTCTCTAGGAATGTTTAATGACTTGGAACTCTTCATGTAGCCTTAGACTTTCCAAAGTAGCTAATACAATTATTTATTCACTTCAGCTTCTCTGTAGCTTTTGTGAGAGCACTGTTAACTTTCAAATTTGCTATTTAACTTTAGCACATGCATGGGATAATTGTATGTATGTGTAACAGCTCAAGCTAATTCTATTTTCTAATAGAGTTTTTAAATGCTTAATTGTGTTTTAAGATAAGTTTGTTCCCCACCATACAAATAACCCTGCTAAAAAAACAATAGAAGCCCAATAGAAACCATCACAGAAATTACCAATGGTTTCCATAAACTATTAGCCTTTTCTAGTAAAACCACATTTGGTTAAGAGAACCACATTTGCTTCTCCATCCCTGTTTCTTTGGACCCTCTTCAGTTTGCCTATCACCCAAATAGATCTACTGACGATGCCATCTCTCATGTCCTGCACTCTTCCCTCACACACATTGACAGCAAAAATGGCAACTATGTAAGGCTGCTATTCATTGACTATAGCTCAGCTTTCAATACTATAGTCTCCATCAAGCTAGCTTTTAAACTCACAGACCTCAGCCTAAACTCTTCACTCTGTGACTGGATTCAAGATTTCCTCACCGCCAGACCTCATGTGGTGAAAGTAGGCCAGTTCACCTCCAACTCCATCACCCTGAACATAGGAGCCCCACAGGGCTGTGTCCTGAGTCCTGCTCTACTCTCTCTATACACCCACGACTGCGTGTCCTCTCACAGCTCCACTTCTATTGTTAAATTTGCTGATGATACTGTGGTTCTGGGCCTCATTAACAACAATGATGAGGCCGCATACTTGGATGAGGTAGAGAGACTCACATCATGGTGCCAGGACAACTGTCTCTCTCTGAAAGTGAGCAAAACTAAAGAGCTGATCGTGGACTTCAGGAAGAGACAGCAGCGGCCCTACACTCCTCTCATGATCAGTGGGACCCCTGTGGAGAGGGTGAGCAGCTTCAAGTACCTCGGTGTAAACATCTCTGAGGACCTGACTTGGACTACACACATTCAGACTCAGGTTAAGAAACCAGGCAAAGACCGTATCATCTGTGACATCTGAGGAAATTCAGGGTCTCACCAGCAATCCTGAAAACTTATTATTCAGGGGCCATAGAAAGTGTATTGACTCAGTGCATCTCAGTGTGGTATGGTAACGCCTCAAATCAGGACTGCAAAGCTCTGCAGAGAGTCGTGCGCTTAGCTGAGCGCATCTCAGGGTCTGCTCTCCCTCTCCTCTGCAGGACATCTACCTCAAACGCTGCAAAGCAGAGCTGCTAAAACCATCAAGGACTCAAATCACCCCGGTAACCGTCTTTTCTGTTTACTGCCATCTGGCAAGCGCTTCCGTATGATGGCAAAAACTGAGAGACTTAGGAGGAGCTTCTTCCCTCAGGCCATCAGGCTCCTAAACTCAAACTCGGTCTCATAACATCAACATGACTCAATTTAATAATCTGTAAGATATCCATTATTCTCCATCATCCGTATAGCTGCTATGTAAATACACACCTGTTTGCACATTCTTCTTGCACATTACTGCTTATATTATTATTTATTAAGTCTACAGTATACTGTTCTGCACACTTTATTGTATTTGCACATTTTATTATTCTTTATTTTTTATTCTTATTTTTACTTCATTTTTTTCATACCTATATTTATGTATATTCTCTTGTGTTTGTTACATATAATTGCACTGTCCATGGAGCAGACCTGACTTACATTTCACTGCTGGTTATATTCTGTATAATTGTGTATGTGACCAATAAACTCTTGAATCTTAAAACTATTACAAAATTCCTTTTTGTAGTGTGTTTTGGGCATTTTTCCAATATGATTTAACATCCCACCAATATAATCCATCACATACCAGTAGACACCATTATAGTTTCCATTAAAACCAATACAATTACCATTATAACCATTAAGTCCATTACATTTCTATTTCTTTTGGGCAGGGTTCTATTGTTTTTTTTCAGCAGGGAAGTGACTAAAAACAGCAATGTTGAATAGATTAATTGATATAGCTGTATTATTAAAGAATCTTATAACTCAAAAATATTAACATTATATACTGACATTATCACTTTTAATATGGCAGTAAAGTGTTAGATACTTTTTTTTAATCAGAAAAGCTTTTTTTGTAAAGTACTGCAGTCTCTGGGGGGTTGAATAATTTTGATTACAACTACATGTATCCATCCGATTCCATAGCCTGTAGTACTATATAGTCCTCCTAGTTATTACAATTTTAGTGTTGTACTATGCACATTATGGATATTCTTATCTTGCTGAACACAAAGTTGCGTGCTACGTTTACATGTTACGTCAGTGTGATCAGTGCGTTTCCGATCATGTCGTCACACAGGGAAAACTAGCAATGAATTACTACTCTATTTTATATTTTGCGTCATATACTTTTATATTGACATATTTCTGCGTAACAATTGGTTTAAAAAGAACGGTAGGGTTTATAATATGGTGTCATTTTCTCTTACGGTAGGCTATATTATTATGTAGGCGAGCAGTTGTGACCCCCCTCCGCACTCACATTGGTATGAGCCGTATCGCACGCTGACTGGAAACATGTGGCTATTTAACCGGCTTGTCGTGTAGATAAATATTTCACGGCTTTTGATTAATAAATCAATGATACAGTCTGAAAAACGACTGAGAAGCAGTAATACACAGTTACCTCGACAGACAAGAACTGAAAGGCCTTTTACAGGCTCTCTGGATCAGACAGGGGAAGCCTGCGCCTGGTTATCTTCACACTCTTCGAGGTACTTCTTCTAAATCATAATGATTATCTAGTCGACATCTGCACAGATCGGTACAGTTATTCAACAGACGCTGGCGAATTCAGATTTGCTTGTCAAGTAGGCGATTGTCACGTTGGAAGCTGGATGTAACGGTACTGATTGCATGCCAGTGATTAGAAGAACCTTAATTCCTTTGACTCTCAAGGATCGTGTTCATTTTTAGAGGATCTGATATGATATGTCTGATTCGGGTCCTGGGTGTTTAAATCGGTACCGAGAGTTTTTAGAATGCAACGTGGGCTTGTTAGTGGCGCAGTTCGCTTTGATGTCCTCATAGCGGCGCTGTTGTGCCGCTTTTAACATTAGGAGCTTTTCTTAGACCGGTGATGTCAAAAGTATCACCTGGGAGCACCACAACGCTGAATATTAGCCTATATACCTTTTTGATACTAAGGACCACAAGATAGGATGATCCCTTCCTTAAAAATATGAAACCAAATAGGGTTCAGATCTGGACTGTGACCAAGTCAAAACATTAGCCTAATAAACTTGTTCTCACGCCGCTTCTTCGTTGTCTCGGTTATGGGCAGGAGCATTTTCTTGTTGAAAAATAACATCTAATGGTTCCTCTTTAGATAACAACTGTTCATTTTGGAAGCATGCTATTCTGCAGTGTTCTTTTACACTCCAAATCATGAATTGACTTTTCACAGTGAAGCAGCTCACCAGCAGCTAGGATACATAATGATGCATCTTCCTCCATGCTTCACTGTGGTAGAGATGCTGTCATTTTTTTATTTCTCACCAGATCTTCAAAGACACCGCTCTGGTGCATATCCCTGACTCCACACAATTCTGCTGAATCACTCTGAACCGTTTTTTTGAATCAACAGTTTTCTGCCATAAACCTTCTGTCTTTGATATTGAGACCGCAATGGCTTTTTAAGGAGTGCATTTACTTAATTCTTGCTAATTTCATTATCTGTAATATGTGGTTAAGACTATTAAAAGCTTTCTGGCTTTATTTTTTTCCCCAGGAGTGTATCCGAAGAATAAAGTCCGGTTAAAGTGAGATGTTCAGACATTTAAAATATTGGTAACACTTTTGTTGTCAAAAGTCAAAGTCAGCTTTATTGTCAATTCTGCCACATGTACCGTACATACATACAAAGAATTGAAATTGCGTTACTCTCTTACTCCCTGGTGCATACAGATAACACTAAACACTAACAGTAGAACGCAAAAATACAGATAAGTACAAATCAATATATACATATACACACATACATACACAAAAATGCAACTATTACAAATATACAAATAAGGACATGTAGGAAAAAAATAAAACACTATAATTATAAAAAAAAATGGATATAAAAGTGGCATAAGGCACATGGCAGCATAGTGCAAATCAGTGAAACAAACAAAAAACAGTGCAGAATATAAATGGTGTAGTGCAAAGAGCTTATCAAGACTATTTAAAGTGACAAGGAGCAGTCTTTTTTATTCAGACTGTCAGAAGAGGTAGTTGAATGAGGTCAGTCTGATGCTTGTACAAGTGACCGGTGCTTGTCTCAGTGTGAGTGTGTGTGTGTGTTCGGGTTGGGTGGTGGGGTGGTGGTGGGGTCAGAGTTCAGTGATTCGTGGGGTAAGAGAGGGGAGGGGGGGCAAGGACGGGAGGGAGTTCAGCTTCCTGACAGCCTGGTGGATGAAGCTGTCTTTCAGTCTGTTTGTCCTGGCTTGGAGACTCCTCAGTCTCCTCCCTGATGGTAGCAGACTGAAGAAGATGTGTGTCAGGTGGTGGGATCACCTGCAATGTACCTGAGGGCTTTGCGGGTGAGGCGGGAGTTGTAAATGTCCTGGAGAGAGGGGAGAGAGACACCAACGATCTTCTCAGCTGCTCTCACTATCCGTTGAAGGGACTTGCGGCAGGACGCGTTGCAGGCGCCATACCACACAGTGATGCAGCTAGTCAGAATGCTCTCGATGGTGCCTCTGTAGAAGGTGCAACATGATGGGGTCGGGGCTCTGGCTCTTCTTTAGTTTGCGGAGGAAGTAGAGACGCTGTTGTGCTTTCTTGGCTAGTGCTGCAGTGTTGTTGGTCCAGGAGAGGTCCTCTGTGATGTGTACACCCAGGAACTTGGTGCTGCTCACTCTCTCCACGGTCGCACCATTGATGGTCAGAGGAGCATGCAGAGAGTGCACTCTCCTGAAGTCAACGACAATCTCCTTCGTCTTCTCCACATTCAGAGAGAGATTGTTGTCACTGCACCACCCGGCCAGGCGGCTCACCTCGCTCCTGTAGTTTGTCTCATCTCTGTTGCTGATGAGACCCACCACAGTCGTGTCATCCGCAAATTTAATGAAGCGGTTGGAGTTGTGTGACGGTGTGCAGTCGTGGGTCAGCAGAGTGAAGAGGAGGGGGCTCAGCACACATCCTTGGGGGGCCCCTGTGTTCAGTGTTATGGTGCTGGATGTGTTACTGCCGACCCGTACTGCCTGAGGTCTCCCGGTCAGAAAGTCCAACAGCCAGTTGCACGGCGACTTATTGAGCCCCAGCTGGACCAGTTTATTTATTTATTTATTTATTGCCAAACACCTTAGTTGTTTGGAATTTGCTTTGGTGAGCTCATCAACAATAATAACAAACATTAAAATACAAACATAAATACATACACGGCTATATATGTCCCATCAATTATAAGGAGTGAAATACAGATGCATAGACACCAGAGGAATTAAGAGCGTGAACAATCCTACAATAAGTACTGTTCAGAAACCGTTGTGGACTTAGTTTTAATTGCTCTAAGGCGTCTGCCTGAAGGAAGAGGCGTAAAGAGGTGTCTGCTGGATGTAAAGGATCTTTCAGGATTTTTAAGCCTTTTTTCTGCAAACGTGAGACATAAATCTCATCAATAGGGGAAGATCATAACCAATCATTTTCGAAGCAACCCGAGTTATATTATTAATCTGACTTCTCCGCTTGAACTTGGAGCTACCAAACACACACTTATAAGTGAAAAAGTCAGCACGCTTTCAATGACAGCTTTATAAAAATTGAACATACCAACTTTAGATATGCCAAACTTTTAAGCTGCTGTCTTAAGAAAAAAAGCCTTTGATGAGATTTTTATAATGCCTCTTAGGTTGTTCATCCCACTTTAACGTTGCAGAGATGGTAGTCCGGAAACTAAAACATTGAACATTTTCAATGTCCTGACCATTAATAATCAATGGCAAAACAACATTTGTCCTCCGTCTGAAATCAAACACACATTTCCTTTGTTTTTTGGACATTCAACTTCAAATTATGAGTGCAACTCCAATCAAACAGTGTAGAAACCTCCCTTCTATAGTCCGATTCGTTATCATTTGTTATTAAACCAATTTATGGATGAGCTGTTGAGGGATGATTGTGTTGAATGCTGAACTGAAGTCTATGAACAGCAATCTGACATACGTGTCCGTTTTGTCTAGGTGTGTGACGGCTGGGTGGAGGGCAGTGGCCCTTTAACATTAGTTTCTGTAGTATGCTAATACGTACTAACTATGAGCAATATATTTTTACAGAATTTATTAACTATTGTTGTTTTTAAGAGAACAGTTGTTCATTGTTTTTCATGTTTGTTTGTTTGCAGTGCATTTACTAATGTTAACCAAAACAAGTTTAGATTTAAAAATATCTATTAGTAAATGTAGAAATGTACATTAATAAATGCTGTAGAGGTATTGTAAGAAAAGAAACCTTATTGTGAAGTGTTACCAAAATTAGAATACAATTAATTTGGTGTTTACTTTTGTTTAAAACTAGGACTGTCAAAAATAAATAAAATAATGGCTGTTAAAGGAATAGTTCACCCAAAAAGGAAAATTAGCTGGAAATTTAAATACTATGATGTGCATGAGTTTTGGAGAAATTTAGTATTACATCACTTGCTCACCAATGGATCCTCTTCAGTGAATGGGTGCCGTCAGAATGAGAGTAAAAATATCTCATAAAAACATCACAATAATTCACACAACTCCATCAATCAGTCACAAGAAGCAAAAAGCTCCATGTTTGTAATAAACAAATCCATCATTAAGGTGCTTTTAACTTCAAATCACTGCTTCTGGCGAAAATAGGAGTCCTCTATCCATAATAGAGACTTTTTCAGTTTTCCATTGATGCAGTTCACCTTCGATGTAGCTCTACCGAGGATTCATTCGGTGTTCTCTCATGTGTTTTTACATGCATGTAAAGATCATTCCCAGGGTTGTGTGTGCTGATTGGTGGTGACCATGAGGAAGTGTAAGAACTGTGGGGGGACGGACATTGATGTGGACCAGGCACGTGGGGGGATGCTGTGTGCATGGGCTGCGGCTCCGTGCTGGAGGACAACATCATCGTTTCCGAGGTAACCTTCATGGAGAACAGTGGAGGAGGAATGTCCGCCGTTGGCCAGTTTGTTGCTGGTGACTGTGAGTGATAATTAATCTACTCCAAACAAGGCCAGTTTTGCTGTGAATCTAATTTGTTTTAATATATTAATGAAGGAATAATCAATGTGAGAAACTGAATATATTTTCTATGTACATAGAATGAGGGGCAGACCAAACAAAAGCTATATGGGTTTGTCTTGTATTTGTCTGTCTCTTTAACATAAGGAATTACATAGGAAAGTGTTTGTAGAGTTGTTCAAATAGATGCCTCGATTCGATAGGGTTGTTGTTAGGAACCTTGACTGCAAACTGTTCTCTTAAGTTGTAAATGATCTGTAATATTCTCTCAAGTCAACTATCTAGCCTGTGAGATATTTTATGCTACTACAATCTGCTTATGCTTTTATAAAACTTTCAAGAAATTTCTAGTCTTGGACAAAATTTCTAGATTTTAATAATATTTTCTGAATTTAATAACCTTCCGAGATTTTTGAAAATTGTGCACATGGCATATATTTTTTAATTACCTGGTGTGATGAATCAAATGGTACATGGTTTATAGTCAAATTAATATAATTGAAAAAATACCGATATTTCCTCTTAAAACTAATTTAAATGGAATAAGGGTTTTTGTTTTGAACGGCAGTACATGCTTCAAACAGCAGGTGGCTGTCAAGTTCTTTTAATGTCCTGCAATAAAGACTTTAATTTAAAAGTTTACTTTCAACAGCTTATCTACCTTTGGCTAATATTATATTTAAATATGGGTGTTGTTTTTACCTTTCTTCTAAGATAAATCATTAGAAGTATTGGGTAAGCTGAAGATTACTAGACAAGGCAAGGTTTATTTGCACAATGGTGATACAAACTGCATTTAATAACATAAAAATATTAAAAACAAAGAAAATGTAATTTCAAAATAGCATGACAAATAAAAAACTAAAGTAGAAAGCTTGGTTATGAAATGTGTGTGTTCCTGTTCTCATAATATTAGTATTACTAATATATGAAATTGTTTGGCTGTGTTTAGCATCTGGAAATGTGCCATCATTGGGCGTAAACTTCTACACTGGGGTTGGGAGGGAGTCCAGAGCTGCCACTCTGCAGAAGGGTGAGTGTTCATGTACATTATATGCCGTTCATCTAGCCCTTATTCACCCTTCGTGACAGTCAGAAAGCATAGACACGACTATTCAAACGTTTGGAACGTTTCCCATGCACACAAAGCAACATTTATTTGATTAGACATAAAATAATAACTATATAAAATATCTGTGTTTTCCATTTTAATGTATTTTATTTATTTATGTGATGACAATGCTGAATTTTCAGCAGCCATTACTCCAGTCTTCAGTGTCAAATGATCCCTGAGAAATCATTTTAATATGCTGATTTGGTGCTAAAAAAATGTCTTATCAATGTTTAAAACAACTGCTTGAAGTTTTTGTGCAAGACACGGAAAATGTTCTAGGAGTCTTTAATTAATAGAAAGTTCAACTGTAGGGTTTATTTAAAATATAAATAATTTGTTACATTATAAATGTTTTTTTCACTTTATAAATCACTTTTCTTCATTTTAATCTGTCCATGCTGAATAAAAGTTAATTTCTTTCTGGAAAAACAAATTATAAGGATCCCAAATTTCTTAATGGTTTTAACGTTTTGATTTTGTGACATGCTTAAGGTATCTCTATCCCCTTTATAGGACTTTTATTCATTTCTCACAGAGTTTGTTGTCTAAATGTTTGAATTGCTTTGTCTTGATTCCTTCATACAGAGTTCTTGATGTTAATTTATTATTTGCCTTATATAGGTATCACAGGTATATTTAGTCTTTATTTAAAGGTATAAACTGTTTTGTTATAGTATGTAGTTCCTAAGTTTTCCAAAGTATTTCGAAACTGATTTCCTGTGGAATATGAGACATTACTATGTGTCACTGACAATTTACAACTTGTACAGTATCGTGTGTTTGAGATATGTTCGTATAATGTTCCATTCCATTGAACAACACGATTGAGCAAGATGGTTAAGTAGGTGTTCTTTGTTTTTAAGAAAGGGGGATTCTTTGGAAGCTGTAGGCTTGTGAAATGTGGTTTCAAGATAAGTGTGTGAGGTTCATTTCAGCCAGATGGTATTGGTTGTTTTTCAAAGGAGCTTATTAAGCCTGAGAAGTCAGAAGGTGTGCTGCGTTTATGTGCTTTTGTGTAGTAAGCGATGAATCAGTTTGGTCAGACAACCGTATGTCTGTGTGTGCGCTGGGAGGGAATTGCTGAGGCCACTTTATTGTGTGTGTGTGTGGGAATGTACACGTGTGATTAATAGTCTCATGTCTGCATCGAGATTTATATTATCTGTGTGTGGTAAGAGAACAAAAGATGCTCTCTGTATAAACAGACCTGCTTTCAGATTGAAGATGCTCTCCTCCCACTCTAAAAGACTCCTATCTGTTCTCAAACAGCAGGTGCTCATACACAATCCAAATAAACCGTTATTTTGTAGTAACTTTGTAGAAGCGCACATAATTGCTGTAAGTATTTTGATTATTTTAAACTATTAGTTTTTGGTGTTGAATGTAAAAATATTAGAGGCACATTAAAAAAATGATGTAGCCTAAAGCAAGGATCTAGAGGCAAAGCTGTTTTTTTCCCCAATACAATGGTCAATTTCTTTGATTGATTGATAGATATTAGTCTTAGTGGGAAAAAAAACATCCAAAATAGATATTTAAGCATTTTACATTTTAACATTTTGCGTATCTAAAATTAATTGGTTTATCCTGCACAGAAAAATCTCCTTTTTATAACACCAGTTTTATTCATATCCATATCCTGAAGGTTTGCAGAGGGGTTTGTTCATATATCATTCTCCTGATTTATACAACCTGTTATTCCTTAAACATAGTGAAAATATATTTCCCCACCCTACAGTTTTTTTTCTGCTAATCGGTTACACTTGAAATGACATACTTTGAAAAATGGTCGCTACTTCGGTTTCATGTTCGCTTAGAAAAAATGATAAACTGAGAATAATCTATCTGGCGATGTCTGGTTTAAAATAAAGAACTCAAAAGTGCTTCAATTGTTCTTGTTTGTTTAGATTTAAACACAGCATGGATTGGTAACCCAAAGATTCTTTGTTCAAACCCCAGAAGGCCAAACCAGGGCCTTTTACTGTTTTGTGTTTCCTCAACTTCTAAAGGAACTAAAGCTGCTGTAAATATGCTGTCAAAAACCCTGACTGTGATCATTTGGTTGTTTCATTCAGCTAAGCGACAGATAAACCATATTGGTCATCAGCTTCAAATGAATCAGCACTGTCTGGACACTGCCTTCAACTTTTACAAGATGGCCCTCTGCAAGCAACTGACCAGAGGGCGCAGATCATCCCATGTCATCGCCGCCTGCCTCTACCTCGTCTGCCGAACGGAGGGAACACCTCGTATCCTTTTGGCCATGAAGTGCTGGAAGCATTTAGAGAGAAAAGATAATGTCTGTTATTGAGGGTAAATGGTGATATATAATATGATTATAATAATATGATTAAATATTCAAATATGTGATGCATCAGAGTTTGTGTCAGTCTGGTTTTGCTCTAGGTTAGGGTGCAAGTTTATGATGGGAAAGTGTTTGCAACAATCTAGAGCAACATAATGCTACAAATGACAGGCTACGTAAACACAAGTTCATTTTGTCGTTCCCACAACCTGTTGTCCTTCGTGGACCCTTAGTGGACTACAAAAAATAACATTTGTAAGTGTATAATGCTTAATCTTATGCGTATTATTTGTAGTAGTAGTCCGTATACACAGTGTATACTGTGTAGTATTTAGTAAGGAGTATTGCTCTGCATAGTTTGTACACTATAATCTTAATTTATCATCTTTCTTAGTGGAGTTCCAGCTCCTAATCCAGCACAGCTCCTAATTTACATAATTGTAATTTACATAATTGTGATGTGTATATATCTGCATATGTATATAAGGAGAGACTGCGGAAGAATAAAAAAAGAAGAAATAAAGTGACTCCGATTGCGTTTCACAGAAAGAAAACGAAGCGGTACGGAAGAAGGGAGGTTGAGCAAGAGGGGTCCACCGTGAAAGCTTATAGTCAATGTGTTAGTCAGTCGTTTTGATTTGGTCTGTCTGCATTCCATACCGCACACAAACTCACACAGCATCTGATGCTTAGTCACATAGCCTTGGTTCACTTTTGTGTGAACACTCATGATTATTTTTGTAATAATCATCCTACACTCTCCCACTGACTCACTGAGTTGGAGTCTAACACAGATTGTTATCTTTAGTGTGTTATGTGTATAAAATAATCAGCTTCCTGTTTAGCCTACTCTGCATCAAGACCTCATCTGGTGTCTGAGACGGGATCTCGCTTGAATTAGAGTTGTTTATGTGCGTTCAAAGTGAGGCAGGAAAAAGGCAGGGTGTGTCTCTCAGGAGACTGCATTAGGACTGCATTACACAAACTCAACTGGAACGCCCTGCTTTAATTTCTTATAGTTTGAGTTGTTTTTAATAATCTTGTAGGGGTCGGGGATGAAGCCTCATGCGGCTTAAGTTCAAATCCGGATCATGATCATTTCTGGTTCATAGAAAATTAGCAAATAGATCTAAATAAAAGCTTTATGGATTCATTTGACTTTTAATGTAAAGTGGGAATGAATGTGTTTTCTTTCTCGTGGAGATCAGCTCAAAACGTTCAGTCCACCAGCATGAGGTGCAATCAATAACTTTGACATGTTTACGGATGGATGGATGTTTAATTGCACCGGTTTATTCTGTTATGTAAACTCTACATGTTAAAACACTTGAGTATGAGGTGATTTTATTCAGCTTTCATATGCCTTCTACAGTCTAAAAATGGCACTCGCGTATGTGTGCATTTGCTTTTTCAGGGGCGATGCTGCTCGCTTTCACTTGTCCAAAAAATGCATAAATAGAGGCAACAGAAGCTGACAGCGTGTATCTTTCCATCTCTCTGAGATTACGTAACGGACGTGTTCAGTCAGACGTCTGGTAGGGTTACATAAGAACTCATGAGAGAGCTTTCACTTTCTGCCTAGGAGAGAGAGAGAGAGAGTGTGTGTGTGTGTGTGTGTGAGAGAGAATTGTTTGTCTCAATCTCCACAGGAAAGGGTAAATTTAGCCAAACAACTAGAATTATTTTCCAAATGTCAGCCTCTGAAATGGTTTCTTGCTCTCAGGTTAGCTTTAAAACACCAATCCGACTGAGTTTGTGGATTATTGTAGCTGTTTTCCCATTTTATCATTAACACATTTTTTATACTTGACTTAGTTTTATGTTTTTGTATTATTTTACAGTATCTGTAATTTTATGTTTACACCTAAACACTGTAAATTCTGTAAAATGTTATCTGTAAAGTGATTAGAGAAAAGCTAATTTTGCCATATGTGAGATTTCTCCCTGGAAAGGTCAAATCCTAAAAAATGATCATGAATTTAACAGGGTCATCCATAATCCCGCAATTTAGGATTATCTCTTATTGCTGCCATGGTGGCTGAAAATCCCACAATGACGTTTTTAATGGGATGTTTTAATACACTTTGTCATGATTGGACAGGTGTGCTGGTCTCCATGGACACAGAGTACTCGGTTGCTGGGAGACGGGGAATTCCAGGGTTCACGGGGTGGTGGTTCAGTGGAGCTTTGCTCAGTGAGGGAAAATGTCAAGCAAAGAGACCAAATCTGACAAAAATACCTCTGTTTTTGCTTGTCTGTCTCCATATATATACATACACAGTATCTCACAGAAGTGAGTACACCCCTCACATTTTTGTCAATATTTTATATCTTTTCATAGATATAGACAGACCCTTTGCTACAATGTAAAGTAGTGAGTGTGCAGCTTGTATAACAGTGTACATTTGCTGTCCCCTCAAAATGACTTGACTTGTACATACGGGATACAGCCATTTCAAGTTGGTGTCCCAGTACTTTTGTCCATATAATGAATGTTCAAGTCATTGGTGTTTGGTGATGAGTTTTTGGCTCAAGGTCTGCATTTAAAGTCACACCAGAGGTGTTCAGCTTGGGATTAGGACTTGGCTTTCTGCAGACCAGTCAAGTTCTTCCACACTGACTGAATCATCATTTCTCTTTGATCCTTGCCTTATACACAGAGGCACTGTCATGTTAGAATAGAAAAGGGTCCTGTCCAAACTGTTGCTATAAATTAGTAAAGCACACAATGTGTATATATATCATTATATATTTAAGATTTGTAATTTTCTGGGCAATGACCCTAAGAGAAGGTATTTGTCATATATATATATATATTATTATATAAACCTTCTCTTAGGGTTCATTGCCCAGAAAATTCAAAAATGATATATCTTGAATGCACTGTTAGGGCCTTTGGATAAAACTGTCTGTCAAATTAAATTCTGTATGATTTCTTTAATGCACTTTCTCAGACATGCTGCTGGACTTGAGTGACCTCCTGCAAGTAAGTCCAGCATTTATAGATTTATATAATATGTTCTAAATAAATTAAATGACAAAGACATTTTCTTTGAAGGTTATGCACTATTTTAGGTCAAATAAAAGCAAATTTGGGCCACAATTTATTTTAAAGTCCAATTCTCGCTATTAACAAACAATTAACTATGACTTTTGCCTCCATAAACTCCTAATTTGCTGCTTATGAATAGTAAAAAAGGTAGTTGTTTAGGTATTGTGTGGATTAGGGATGTAGAATATGGTCATGCAGAATGTGTGCTTTATAAGTACTAATAAACAGCCAATATGTTAATAATAAACATGCTAATAAGCAACTAGTCAATAGTGAGAATTGTTCCCTATACTAAAGTGTTACCCAAATGTGTTACATTAATCATGTGAAAGGGGCCAAACTAAATACTGAACATTTTGAAGATAAAGATAACGTAGATGCATTTTCACTAACAATCCCAGAGGTTTGAACCCAGTTAGTGTGTGAAAGCCATTTTCCTCCAGCTGGTGTGTCCGTTTTATATTTTTACCCTTCCAGCTGTCCTATAAACCCCCTCCCTGTCCCACACGCTAACACGCAGATCCTGTCCACTGCAGTATTTGAGACATTTGGGGATTTTACCAGAGAAAGGACCCATAAATTCCTTTGCTCTCCCCCAGACAGAGGAGCTCTTTTGAGGCATAAGGCTGTTGCCGCCCCTCTCAGGTCAGGAGTGTGTGAGGGCCATCCTACATTTCAGGGGTCATGACCTCTGACATCAACCAAAAAAGATTCCTCTTTAATGCCATGGGGCCCAGATGGAAGAAATAGGGTGTCTGTGTTTGTGCATGTGCGTCGTTCTTCATGGATATCTTTTTTTGTTTTAATTATTAAGATGGTAAATGAAGATAAGTATTGAGTTATGTTGTTTAAAGCTTATTTTATGAAATATTTTTGTTATTGTAGTTCATCCTCTAAGGATAATACACAGATATATTTTGTGAGAAAGTGAAGACTATGTGGTGATGCTGGTACGGATCCAAACCACACAGCTATGAACTCTGCAACCTTCAGCATCTGTTAAAATACTCTCTGTTATGTCCCTTTATCTGATATCTCTTACTCTCATTTCTGTTAAATGTTCCCACTGTCTCTTTCTATATTTGTAGTCATTTTTTTCTTGACCACAAATTTGTGTCCATTTCTTACTCCCTTTCTCTATTGCCCTAGGTGAATGTGTATGTTTTGGGAAAAACCTTCCTTGTTTTAGCCAGAGAGCTGTGTATCAACGCGCCAGCTATTGGTAAGCATCACATAAGTGACATTGTGGTTTCCCATGATGCTTTGCTGCTCATCCAAATTGTACTGGTAATGAGTATGTGAGCTGGTCTGTGTAGTGCTGCTGTTAATGCCCACAGGGTGCTGTGCAACTGTAAGTGAAGCTTTGCTTGCAGTGTAAATTTGAAACCTGAATTGAACGCATGATTGATGGCGATGGTCATTTGCTTTGCTCAATCAACAATACGAAGCAAAATTCTGACATAATTTATGTCCCTCATGTAATTTCAAACTTATATGACTTTCTTTTGTGTCTGGATAAAACAAAAATAGTTAGTTTTTTTTGTCCATACAATGAAAGTCAGTGGGTTTCAATGTCGTTTTGAACACTTTATTTTCATTATTTGGGCAAAATAGCTGAAACATTCTTCAAAATATTGTCTTTTGTGTTTTAAGAATTCAGTCAGTCAATAAAGTTGGAATGACATAAGAATGAGTAAATGATGACAGACTTTTCATTGTTAAGGTTTTGAAAAGGTCATATTTTATCCAGAGTGAAACAGTATAGGGCTTATAACTGTGCATTAGACAAAAGAAAACGAAATACTGTTTGATGAATAGAAACAAATATTTTATGATTTTGCAGGCTCTTGAAACCCTTTTTAGGTCACTCGGCATCATGCTGTCAACAAAAAAACATTAAATAACAAGACAGAGGAAAAGCTGCCTAGTTTCAAGTGCAAACTAACTGTTTCACAGGCAGATTATGAATAATTTGAAATAAAATGGGCTTAAATTAAATTACATGTTTTAAAACAGTATGTTTAAAGAAATAAATAAGTTTGGGCAGCATTCCATTATATGTGAGACATAAAAAATCGAATCCGAGGGGATAGTCTCCTCTTCTAGTGGTGTCTTGCAGCTATGTTGTGAGTAAAGGCATTTATTCGAGAGGAAAAATCCCCCTGCTGTATCTTTATTAATGGATCAGTCCAAGTTTTCATGCATAAAATATCAGCTCCGGAATCTGTCCCCCCTGCACCCCTGTCCCGTTAGTACTGTCAGAGGAACACTGAAACTGAATGGTGACTTTCCCACACTGGACTTCTGTCATTCCTTCCTGTCCAAAATAACTCAGCTCGCTCCCATCTAGAACAGCGATAACCGTGTAGAACGCGTCCTGCTCCACTTGTACCGGGTGCTCGAACCACACGGGGAATGTTGAGCTAGAACCGTCTGACACAAATTTGGTCAAGTTTTGTGCCAGAAGCACTCCCTGTCTCTTTAGTTCAATTCTGACGCTATATTCCGCCTTCCCTCCGCTGGAGCCATACAGACCAAGTCCGGCGATAAACATGCGCTTGTCCACAGCGAACTGGATACTGTCGCAGCGCCCGCGATAGCGCCACTGGTTGCTTCGGTACGCAGAGGATTGGAAACGGTGACAGCGTTGCGGCGTCAGCCCCTTTCTGGGCGCAACCGGGAATCCCAGCGCAGGTTTCGTAGCAGCCGTGTACCAGAGAAAGATGCTGTGCGTTTCCTCAAGGGTTAAAATGTTCGACTGCGCAGCTCCATCTGCAAATTCCTGCAGTGTCATTGAAGGCAGACGCACAAGGTGCAAAGCCTTCCCCAACACGGAGCGCTGGTTCTGTAAAGTGGGGCTTAGGCATTGTCTCTGACACTCTGCGTCGGCCCATCCCAGAATGGCCTGGAAAACCACCGCCTCCTTCACGTTCAGAGTTTCCCTTTGTAAAATGTGTTCTAGTGTGGGCAAGTCAATCTCAGTGAAACCTTCCGAGCGCAGCGCAAGCTCTGCCTGGGCGTCTATCACTTCCCAACACCTCTGCATGAGCTCCGGCTCCTCAAACAGCCGACTTTGAGAAAGCAGCACACACGCGTTTCGCGCCTCCAGGCTCGTCTCGAGGAAACCTACACATGCGCGAGCCAGAGCAGACACCAGGTATTTCTTGGCAGCGTAAAGCGTAGCCAGTACTGTGTCGGCTGCCAGATCTATCTCATCACTGTACATGTATCTGATAAAGAAGAGGGAGATAGAGAGGTTAAGTTAAACTGCAAGTGCCCCATAGGAAAATAATAAAATGCTAAATAAAAAGCTGATCTGTTTAACATGCTCGTTTTTTTTATTGCATCACTACTGCTTTAAATAGTGACTTCCAAGTTTCCCAGGGAAAAAAGTACATAATTTGCAATCCAATAAACAATCTCTAATAGCTCCGAAATAAGAGGGCGATTCCTAAATCAAGACATCACTGTTGGGGGCTCTGTGAACCCATCTGTGCTGCCTGGCATGAAAGCCGAGTCGCCCTGTTATTAATGCCCGGATGTGATTAGTGAGTGAGTCTTACTTTAGCAGGATGAGAAAAGCAGCGGGTTCCACATCTGGAATATGGATATCAGAGTCTCCTTCTGCGAGATCCCCATAAAACATGGCACAGAAAACCGAGCTCCCCACTGCCAGCACATACTGAGAGAGAGGGAAGAGACAATCCGTCAGTTTCAAAGCGTTTCCTTTTTCTGACACGTTTCAGATCCACTGATTGACTGATGGTTTGAATCAGGTGTGTTCGATTCAGGAGACCAAAATATGAGGTGTGTGGGCTCACCTTGTGTCCCGGGACCCTTTCTGATTCACCGGGTGGACCAACAATGAAATGAACGTCTGCCATGTGTTCATTATTGAACATTAGTGCATTTCTGCGTGAAGTAAAAAAAGAATAAATATAATATATATATAAGTCTTGATATTACCATTAATAAACACAATAAAGAAATTATAGCACATTTAATATGATATCATTTAAGAAATGAATAGATATTAAGTATAATTTAGTTAATGTTCATTATGACTTGCCTTAAAGAAATATACTGTAGTGGAAAATATAATATCTGAATAAGTTATTTAAAAAAAATGTTTTAGATTAGATGTCAAATATATGTTAAATTTTATACGTCACTTGATTTGAATGCCTTGCCTTTCGCGTAAAGTCGGGTGCGCAGAGTTCCAGCTGGGAATCTCCACGTTGTTGTTGTTGATGTTTTGCTCTGTGGTCGGTGTGGTGGCGATGCACGCGGTGGACTGCGCGACCGGCTCCACGCTCCTCTTCTTCTCTGGCAGACTCAGCATCACGGTCCCGTTCTTCTGCACTGTGGCGTGATCGTTCACGGGGTACAGTTCCGCTGCCATCCTTTTCTTCAGGGAAAGAGTTAAGATGTTATAGCAAAGAGACAGCCTGCCGGGGTGCTTGCTTGTCCGCTTCACCTTCTTTAACGTTTCGGGGAGCAAGAGTAAAAAAGTAACACATTTCATGATCCGGCCATGATGGGACAGCTTGCCTTCCGGCGCAGTGGGCATCAGAACAAAAAAGTTTGCCGAAATGTTTGTAGAAAAAATTATCAGCTAAAACCGTGGTCCGTGGTATTCCTTAATGTTGCAAAAACCGCTCCAATAAACGGTCACATAGATATTCGTATTTCATAGATAGCCTATGCCATATTCTTTTTCTCACATCCTCTCCAATCCCATACCGAAAACGCCAAAACGAATCGTTTTAAAATCACCCGAAAACCTCTCAACAAATATTGACAAAAATAGGGTCTATAGTCTTATGCCAAGCCGGTCTTCCCTCTGCTGTGGCCACACGGAAAGATGATGAAGTTTGAGTTTATTTTGAGCTCTCTCTCGTGCTCTCTCTCTCTCTCTCTCGTCTGACGTCAAGAGGGGAGGGTTGTCTCTCCCAGAGCTCTCTATCCCTCTTGTAAATTCTGTGTTGCCATGTCTGTTTATTATAAGCAACGATTGGCTTGGATTTTCACATTGTGTTATTTGGGAATATTCACATTATGTATATGTGGATATATACCATATATATGTTCTATACCTACACAATGCATACTATTTATCTCTATAGGATATATTTATCGAAAATATCAATTACCCCAAATCGGCTTGCTTGTTTCTCCACGCGAGATCTGGCAACCCTGCGAAAATAGAACCTTTATGAATCTCTGTGGATTATGCAGTGATGAGAATTTTTAATTCTTCATATATATATATATATATATATATACACACACGTGCATGTTTACAATATAAATGATCTCAACGTCTCCTGACATGATCCGAATCAAATAAAGGATCTTTGAGGCGGTATTTTTGTAAATCAAATGCCAAGTTCGTCTTTACACGTCGTTTGTTTCGTTATACAATATGTTTCTCCTTAAGTAAATGCATTACCATTATTTATATGCTATATCAGGCAAAGGTTAAAAACTGTATTTATTTAAAGCATTGAGGTGGATGTTTCGCGTTTAACCGCTATCTCTTTCCATAAATTTCAATTCGCGAGCTGCAGATTGTTCCAAACCAGCTTGCGTTCTATAACGTAACGTTTACCTCACACTTCAACTGTTCTACTAGTGCATCCAATACGAGAAAAGATCGTGCGTGTTCTTACCTTAAATTCTGTATTTTATGCGTTAGTTTGTTGTCATCACACAGCTGAGACCGTGCGCTCGAGTCAAAGCGATGTCAAAAGTTTTATTGCTCCGGTTAACGGTCGGTCGTGATGGAGTCTGAAGCCGGACGAGGGCTGGACTTGTGGAAATACTGTAGTGCGCACGACTGCTCTCCGTTTCCCCAGTAAAGTCCTCACACGCAGCATGATGCTTCTCTCTCTCCCCGGTCTCTTCTTTTCCCCACAGACAGCACAGACGGATCTAAACGGCTTAAAGTGAACATATGTAGTGGGGATTAGATCAGTGTTTCCCAACCTATCTTGATTTGTGTACTCCCACAGTCTCATCAGTTAGGCTCAAACACCCCTTAGTCAAAATTAATCCAAAAATGTATTCATTTTATTGTGCTGAATATACCGCAAGCATATTTAACATTATTAAAATGACCATTATTACAATCATTCACTTAACTGCTGCATTTGTCTTTGTGTAGTTTATATTTTACTATATTTATGCAACACTTGTATATTTTGTAACTCAGTTGGCATTGAAAACTATATGAATACTACGATTATTCAGTTTCAAACAAAACATTTAATATTGTTGGTGAAAAAAAAATATCAAGGTACAAGATTCTTTATTGGTATGCATTAAGAACTTTTAACTTCCATGGAACGTTTCCATTGCACTAAAAGCGTAAAATAATGTATCCTTTGATTATTTTAATGTCCTTCCAAACAAGAAAAAAAAGATTTGGATCATCAAAATATTCTTTGGAAAACCTAAAATGGTTCTTCTGTAGTATCACTATGAAAATTCATTTTTGGGATTTTTGTTTTTCAAAATTGTAGCATCTCAAACGGAATCAGTTTACTGAAGCTGCTTTTACACCAGCACAAAAACAATTATTCATCAGACACAAATCAGATATTTATTAGACAAAAATACACATGAGATTAAGTTTTTTTCACATCAGTTTTGAGCCACTTGAAATCAGATACATACCTGACATCTGGATATCTGACCTACATCTAAAAATGTATACCCAATTCATTGGCATGGGAGGACACATTTTCTTAAAAACAACAACAAATGTATTTAGATTGATATTGGTTTTATTGCGTGACTGAGGAATTTGATGGGCAGAATCTTTAAAAAAAATATATATTTTATGGAGAAGAGTAAGAGTTGAGTAAAATCTCTCTCTCTCTCTCTGTCAAACTGTCAAAAATTGAGCTCCCTCTATTACCTGTTGTGTTTCTTTTACTATTAAAACAGTGTTTAGAGTGTTCAGTCAAGCAGTTTGCCAAAGCTTGATAAATGGAGGTTCTCTATGTGTAGTATTTAGTGAGCATAAAGGTAATATTTGTTGCATTATCATAACTAATTCGATTTTGACTGAACACTCATCAGTGGTCATGAGCCAAAGTATTAGCACTTTAAACTTGTACGTACGGGTGTGATATTGTGCCCAATAAAACATATCTTCCAAACCCTCCCATAGACTCATTAGCAGCTTAAAACTTTAGGTTTCACACTAATCTGCTGAACGTTCTTGAACTGAAAATGCAACAGTGTGTTTAAGACGGTCTAAATCTACTGTCTAGCTTTGTAGTTCTAAGAGTTTTGTTTCTTACAGACCCTTGTCTTTATATCCCGCGCTTTGCGCAAATGCTGGAATTTGGAGAGAAGAGTCGTGAGGTTTCAATTACGGCACTGCGTCTCCTGCAGAGGATGAAGAGAGACTGGATGCACACGGGACGAAGACCTTCAGGCCTCTGCGGAGCAGGTAACCATGGCAACCCTCCCCTAACGGTGCGACCTCTTTAATGATGTGAGCTAGTGAAGGGTTGCTTTGTTAGATGCGCAAAAGCACATACACCCTCGCTGAAACATCCACAGTTGAAATGCATGCTCCAGAAACCCCTTACAGAATGTGAAGTTTTGTCTGTTGTTGGAAACATTTTAAGATGCAGTATATCTGTCATGAAATGCAATTAGATCAGCTTGGTGTATTTGAAGTGGTTCCAAAATCACCAATCAGTCTTGATGAAGACGAATAATTCCTGAAAGTGTTCGTTTTCTCACACTCGCTGAGGCTTTTCTTGGCACTGTGAATTGTCTCCGAGATCCAGTGCAGCTAATTTCTAATGCATTTTCATCAGTATCGGTTTTACTTTCTCACACTTTCAGACTTGTGTAAACTTGACACAGTCTGTTAAGACTGAGTTCCAGTAATTAAGTTTTTAGAATAACTGACTCTTCCTGACTCTCAGCGTGAGTTTCTCTGCCCCCCCCCCCCAACACTGCATAACCTGAATAATTAATCTCCCATTAATCTTTTAGAAGCAGTGCTGAGAAAAGAGGAAGCATAAGCCTAAAAGAGTTTGTTTAGCAGCGAGAGATCAGAGATTTGAGAAAGAAAGGCAGGCCAACAGAGAGAAAGAAAGAATGTGAGAAAGACCCAGAATGAAGACAAACTGTGAGGCAGGGAGAGCGTCTGAGCGTGATGAAGGCCTCAAGCATGTTGAATAGTCCTCATGTAGTAGCTGGAGCACAGATTGGTTTGATATCCTGCAGGGTTAACAGCAGAGGAGGAAACGGCTGTTTTTTTTATTACACCACATGAACTTGAGCACAGGATCGCACTGGGTTAGACGTAGCTGATAACCCTGGAGAAAATGCGTCACCTCATTAATCATGTATATATGATGTAAGGACTCTCGTATAATGCTATCTATGATTTATTTTTTTGTATGAAAAAGTACTTTTTATTTTTTATTTAAAAAATGTTTTCATAAAAGGTCTATATAGATCTAAACATGTTCACTATTGTCCAGAGTTTAAGGGTCTGTAAGATATGTAAAAAATATTTTGAAAAAGGTCTTCACCAAAGCTGCATTTATTTGATCCAAAATAGTTAAAAGTGTAATATCCTGAAATTTTGTTTCAATTTTAAATAACTGTTGTCTGTTTTAATATCTTTTAAAATGTAATTTATTCCTGTGATGGAAAAGCTGAATTTTCTGCAAGCCATTACTTCAGTCTTCAGTATCACATGATACTGATGAATTTATTAGTAATTAGACAATATTTTTTTCTCGTGTATGTCCATATTTGGATTTGAAATTGATAGTGTTTTGCTTTTCCACTTTTTGGAGAGGTTAACCTTGCGTTATTGTTTTTAATCTCATCTCTCCTTACTTGCAGGACAATCTAAATCAGAAGTGGCACACCCTTACCCTTTTATCCATTAAAATGATGTCAGTTTAAGCTGTTGTTGGCATTCAAATAAAAACAAAATCAGTAAAATAGTTTTGGAGAATGACAACCTCAATGTCATATTTCTAATTAGTTCATCTTTGATGAATCATTAAGCTCTAAAATTCTTCAGTATCTTTTACATGCTTTGTGGTGTTGGACATTCTTCAGGTTGTCAGGTAGCTCAGAAGTGCATCTGGCTCTTCATGTTTCTTTAATGAATCCGAGTGAAACAGGCATCGGGGGTTCTGCTGTATTGCAGGTGCATTTAATGTCCATTTGTTCTGCCTGAGGTGAGTCAGTAGGGGGGCAGGTACAGCGGATGCACTTTTCTGAAGCCCTATTAATGTTTCATATTTGACTGTCCTCTCTCCTTTCCTTCTCTCTCTCATCCTCACTTTTTCTTTTGCCATTGGTTGTATGTTGTGCCTACAGTTGTGTATTTATTTTCCCTGTAGCGCTCTTGGTTGCTGCCCGTATGCACGAGTTCCGTCGCACAACTAAGGAAGTGATCAATGTGGTGAAAGTCTGTGAAGCCACACTGAGGAAAAGGTGTGTTTTGTCTTAAAATAATAATCACAGTATGGCCACAAGCTTCGCTCAGTTATACTTGTATTACAATCTGTAGCAATATCATTCATATTATAGTATACAATTGGTGCCATTTCTGAATTTTGGTGTTCCACTCTCTTTGAATTTAGGGTCCATTTTGCTGTTCAGTTGTATGTCTTGACCCCCGGTGTGTTTGTTTGACAGGCTGAATGAATTTGAGGACACGCCCACCAGTGAGCTGACAATTGAAGAGTTCATGCAGATGGATCTGGAGCAGGAGTGTGACCCGCCCTCTTACAAGGCTGGACTCAGGAAGCAGAAGCTAAAACAGGTTAAACATCACATGGCACTTAAAGTTAGAGATTTTAACATTTAAAGCAGCCATTCTTGCAATATGTGCGATTAATGTATCCATCTGTTTTTTTCTCCTCCCAAATCCTTCCTCAGATTGAGCAAGTGCTTGCAAAGAAAGTTGATGATATTGAAGGTACCTAGCAGCATTTCGACAGGAGTTTATGCTTTAATTAACATCATGGGTGTTTGAACAAACCTAATACGTTGTGTTGTTGATGTGTTTTTCTGTTTGTACACGTGTGTATGTGCTCTGCAGGTGAAATCTGTGGATATCAGGATGAGATTGAAGTCGAGCTGGAGAGCTGTAGGCCCAAAACCAGGGGGATGTATGCATCCTCTTCCAAAGATGGTACAGTGTTCCGCAGAAAAATACACTAGCATTCCAAAGTTTGTGCTTTATTAAGACTTTTTCATGTTTAAGTGTCTTTTGCTCACCAAAGCTGCATTTATGTGATCAAAAATACAGTAAAAACTTTAATATTGAGAAATATTATTACAATTTAAAATAAAGTTTGAAAAAATAAAGTTAACTGTTCAGCAGCCATTACTCCAGTCTTCAGTTTTTATGGGGTTCTTAAGAAATTATCCTAATATGCTGATTTGGTAAATCAATTTTTTGTTTTCTTCTCAGTTGAAAATTGTTTTCAGGATTTTTTTCAGAATTTTTTTTCAGGCATATAGTTCAAAAGAACAGCATTTATTTGAAATGGAAGTATTTTATAAAACATTTTTATATAACATTTATATAAAACCATCATATAGCACATTCTTTACTGTCACTTTTGATTGAATTAATTGCTTCCTTGTTGAATAAAATAATTAATTTATTTCAAAGAAATCTCTACACCTTCATTGATTAACATTTTTATAAATGTTAATCTGCAAATATATTTATTAACTTATTAACTTATTACTTATTACTAGAAATTAAGTAAACGGTGTAAAAAATGATATAATATAGAAATATAATTCATTAATGTATTAGACTTGGCATGCACATACAACCATCAAGAGTAGCTCAGGCCAGTTAATTGTGTATCATCTGGTTTAAAGAATGACACTCTTGGCTTTACTTGAACATTTACACTCCTCTGTTTAAGCTACAGAAATACAGATTGTGAAATGAAGATTGTGCAGTGCAAGTTCTCAGAAGGGAGCACATATTTAGAAAAAATAAAAGCGAAAGAATACCTTTGTAAAGAGTGTTGAATGGCTGTTGTGTGGAAAGCCTTTAAATGAAGTTTGTTTGAGCGTGTATTTTGCCAATTAGGATATTCCAGATTTCTCATTAGAATATGGGTAAAACAAGGGTAAGAAATGGGTAATCAATGTGTGTATGATTATGAATACTGGAAAATGCCAGTGAGAATCAAAATTATTGGTGAATGACACCCAAAATGTTTACATTTAAAACAAATGATTATCTTGTTGTCAGAATTGGTCTTTGCTTGGTTAGAACTGCTGTTTTCTTCAGGAAATGGAGTGTTACTTCCCTTGTGCAGAAATTCTGTTTATGTTACTGTCCAATTAGCTCCTTGTTCAGCAGCACTGACAATCAGAGATCCAGTGCTTCCCCATGTGTGTTATCTCTCTCTCTCTCTAATGTAGTGATTACAGGAGGGAACTAATTAAGACCGCGAGCGTGGGAGTGTTTGTATGCATGTTCGAGTGTCTCTTTTCAGGCATGTGTGTTCACTTTACAGTAGTGTGTGCATGCATGTGTGTTACTGCAGTCAACTGTGTGCGTTTGTATAATTACTTTCTCCCCTTCTCAGCTGGATCATAGAGGAGTTCAAAATCAAAGGCCGAATGCATCTAGCTTTGTTTTAATTAGCAAAATAATTTAATTACAAAAATAAATTCACTGTGTTTGCATTCATACCTTGATTTCTTTCTTTCATTATACTCTTGTATTTAATGTTCCTGCAATGAATCATTTGTGATGTGTGCATATTTTCTTGCTTGCTTTCTCCAGATGATGTGGTTTCTTTGGTGTCATCCAGCTTCCTAGCTGGTGATGAGGAAGGAGAGGATGACGAGCTGAGGGCAGCAGCATCTCACCTGTGCAGTACTATATGTGGAGAGGGTGGTGATGGCAACGAGCAGGATGGAGATGGAGAGAAATTCTCTCCAACCAAACGGCCCTCGTTAGCATTATTGCTTGGAGCACTTCCCACTGCGGCCAGTTTGGGCCTGCCCGAGTCCATCACCAAAACGAGAGAGGAAAAGGAGAATGGTAGGAGTGTGCTTGTATTTTCAAACTGCATAAACTCTTAATCTGCTTTAATTCCACAGTCTATTTTTATTATCATTATTTTTGCTGTCAAAACATTAACAAGGTACAAGCAGAGAAGTAGTGGCGGCACTGGAATGACACTTTTGTGAAACATTAACGTTCTTTCCATTTTCATTCCACATTTGCTCTTCACACATTTACACATTTTCTTTCTGTTTTGTAATGAGTTTAACCGAGGAATGGAACTGGAGTGACTTCTTTTCTAAACACTCACATTGATCAACTTTCATTTAATCCACTTTCATTTCATTCATCGTTTAGCCACACATTTGTGCTAATACCACATGAGTAGAAGAAGAATAGCACTAGAGTGACTCTTTTTGTAATCATTTACTGTACATTAATTCCCTTTTATTCCACATTCATTGTCAAGTCACTCATTTGTGTTATTACGACATGAGAAGTTGAAAAGTGGAACTGGAGTATTTCTTTCTAAACCCTCATGTTAATCTGCTTTAATTTCATTTGATTCCAAATTCAACCTTCATTCCCACATTTGTGCTAATATACCATGAATAGATGATGTGGAGTATAACTGGAGTGACTCCTTTTCTAGACATTCACATGAATCCGCATTATAATTCACTTTCATTCTAGGTTCAGCTTTCATTCACACTTTTGTAATGTCATGCCATAGATAGAGGAAGAGGAGTGGAACTGGAGTGACTTCTCTTCTAAGCATTCACATTAATCCATTTTCGTTCTAGATTCACCCTTCACTCACAGAATTGTTTTGTTACAATAACATAAATACAGTATATGATGTGGAGAGTAGCTGGAGTGACTTTTGTAGACATTGACATTTATCCATTTTTAATTCACTTTCATTCTAGATTCACCTTTCATTCACACATCTGTGCTGTTATGTTATGTTATAAATAGAGAAAGAGGAGTGAAATGGGAGTAACTTCTTTTACCACATCTACACTATAGAGAGAGTTACCGAGCCTCTACATAACAGAACTCAAGAGTGACTTATTTATCTGAAATGATTGCGTTATCTTTTGTGGTTGTTGCGTTTACACTATAGCACTAGAGCATTTGAGAGCGAGAGAGAGAATAAGACTTTGTTGATCACAGGCAGAAGAGCTGCAGCTGGTAAACTCCCGGGGATAGTGTGCTGGCAGGTTGTCAGATTGTGTGATTGGCTATGCGAGCAGGTTGTCATGTTTTCGATTGGTTGTGGTGATTGTGGATGATTTGTATGGGGCGGAGGAAGAGGAAGACCCCCTCCACTCTTTGAAGCACTAATTGAACACAGCACCTTGTCATTAGCACACTGTCTTTCATCCACCCACTACAGGTGGCTGTGTGCGAGTTTGTTTGCCCGTGAGACCTAGTGCGTGTGTATATTTTGGTTTGGTTTTTGAGTGGGGTATTTTTAGGGAGGTATTTTTAGTGCTTTTGTTTTGCCCAGCATCTATGTAAACTCAAGTGAATGCCTTGTAAATTGGCAGCAATATGTCATTTATTTCCCTCAATTTGCATATTTAATCTCTGTTATTATATGGGCATTGACAATATGGCTCCCTGTGTGTGTGCACTTCTGCCTTGGTTCTGTCTGCTTCAGCTTTTTTTTTGTCTATTCTCTCTGTTTATTTTTAGATAGGCTCATTGTTCCATTCCAGACAATAAGATGCTTGTTAGAGTGTTCTAGTTCTTCTGTGTGAGAATGAGAGTGAGCAGGATGTTCTTATTTAAAAATGCTAAAATGTGCCAGTATGCAGTATGTTGCATCAGAGAGAGATAGAGAACTTCATTATCACCATTATAGGCACCATTAGTCTTATTCATAATTTTCCTTAAAGGGACAGTTCACTCAAAAATAGTTATCATTCACTAACTCTCATGTCATTCTCAACTTGTTTCATTTTCTTTCTTCTCCACAACACAAAATAAGGAATTTTTTGTGTTGATTACCAAATACTTTTTGTGACCATTGATTTCAATTGTGTAGAGAAAAAACACTGAAACATTTCTGAAGATATCTTTTTGTATACACAAGAAAGTCATACAGGTTTGTACTGACATGAGCAGAATAAATGATCACAGAATTTGCATTTTTGGGTGAACTATCACAGTAACTTGTTTTAATGAATATTACATCTTCTTTATTCTATTTTATTTAAATTCATCAGTTCTTACTATCTATGTTTCTCCACAATAATAATAATAATTTGTTACATTTATATAGCGCTTTTCTTGGTACTCAAAGTGCTTTACATAGGAGAGGGGAATCTCCTCATCCATCACCAGTGTGCAGCATCCACCTGGATGATGCGATGGCAGCCATATTGCCCTAGAACGCCCACCACACACCAGCTTATTGGTGGAGAGGAGACATCGTGATGAAGCCAATCAGTGTATGGGGATGATTAGGAGGCCATGATGGTCAGAGGCCAATGGGGTAATTTAGCCAGGACACCGGGGTTACACCCCTACTCTTTTTCGAAGGACATCCTGGGATTTTTAATGACCACAGAGAGTCAGGACCTCGGTTTAACGTCTCATCCGAAGGACGGTGCTTTTTACAGTATAGTGTCCCCGTCACTATACTGGGGCGTTTGGACCCACACAGACCGTAGGGTGAGCACCCCCTGCTGGCCTCACTAACACCTCTTCCAGCAGAAACCTAGTTTTCCCAGGAGGTCTCCAATTTTCATTTGGTGCAAACTAAAAGTGACCATGGAGAGTCAAAATGTCTCCATCTATATATATATATATATATATACACAATTATGTATGTTTTGTTCACTTTCTCACAGTTTCGCTGTGCTTGAAATATGTTTTCAATATAAACATACAGTTTTTGCCATGCCAATATAGGATATTCAGTTTACATTGTGTGAGAGCGAGCAAGTTGTATACTGGTGTTTGAAGGTCTCCATCCTCTCTTCATCCTGTCTTTCTTTTTTATACCTTTTCTTTTTTTCTACTTTTCCTGTTTTTCTAAGGTCAATTCTCTTCTGTGAGTATGTCAGAAGGGTTTCCCTTTGTTTGTGTGTGTGTGTGTGTGTGGAGAGAGAAATCCGGTGCTGCAGTGTAATTCTATGAGGGAGTGGAGGACCTGTGATCTTAACAATGCTGCAGTAAGTGTGAGTCTCCAGATGGTCACTCACTGTCCCCCTTGCTGACCGCACAGTAGGAGATGCCAGACTATCTAGTTTTACTGTGCTTCTGTATTTCCTTTCGTTTATTGACCAGTCAGTCCATTAAGTTTATTTCCGTCTAATTTCTAGTCCCTTGGCATATTTTTACTGTTCACTGTTTGCCTGTAACATAAAAAAGTAGATAGATCCATCCTGCCCTCCTCTTCGCATCTGTCAGTCTTCCTGGATCTTCAGAGCAGGAAGAGAGAACAGAGGGAGGGAGAGGTGACTTTCAAAGGAGAATGAAAGACAGAGTGAGTGTGTGAGTGACATTTATTCTTCTTGTTCTCTTTGAACACATCCTCGGGACAGCTGTTAGGGGTTTGTAAAGGACAGATGGGCCAAAAGTGATGGTAATTTACATTCATAAGGCCTTTATAATGCACACAGATGTGCCTTTGTTAGTCTTTATAATGATGTTCATAAACACAGTATTTAGAATAATGTCACAGATCACATGCTTTTGAGGTGCTATGTCCAGTTGTAGGTCTTATGGTTAATACTAGATCTTGGTGACAGCTAAAAAATTATCTGTCTTTTGACGATATAGATATTTATGTAGTTAACATGCACTGAGATTGTGTGTGTGTATGTATGTACTTATTTTAAGGTTCCTGTTCATCAAAGGTTCCCAAGAAAAAAACAGCACAACTGTTCAACATTGATAATAAGAAATGTTTCTTAAATGAAACTGTACATATAGTCATATATAAATATCAATTTAAATTCTCCCATCAAAAGCACATTCAAATCTGTACAATATTCACAGTGTAACTTCATTTTACATCTCCAGCAAAATCTACACGAATGTATCATATTAAATTCATCACCAAGTCATAGTCTCAACTTAAAACTAGAGTATAATTTAAAAAATTTTTTTTTAAAGCTGTGGAACTGTTGTCATATCAACATTGTGCTAGCTTTAGTGAATTTTTCAACATGACACATTTATGATGTATGTTTACATTCCCTTATTTTTCCTGCTGTTTTTGATTTGTTATCTGTATCATGTTAATCCTTGTCACTCATTTATTGCTTTGTTTTCTCCTAATGAAATGCAATGTGAAGCACTGACAGTGATGTGATGTCATCTGACAGGGACAGTGCTGTCTGTGTGAAATATGACATCATAAACGTGTGACTGACTGACAGACAGAGAGGGAAAAAAACAAATGACTGTGGGAGGCTCGATCCATGTGATAGACACGTTCACTGTTCCGTTAACATGCGCTGACAGAAAAATCTGTGCGCGGACCCCGTGAGGCTGTTTTCCTGTCTAGATTTAACACCTGAAGAGCAACCGAACATGTGGGAATGGGAAATCTCATGAATAAAGTCTGTTCAAATCTGTCTATTTTCTCTCTGCTGTAACATTTCCATTTTATTGTATAAAAATATGTCCAGCCCTCCCCCTTTTTTGCTCATGTATGTAGTACAGTAGTGTGAAAAAGCACATGCATATATTTTCTCTTGACATTTTCTCTCCCTCGTTCTCTCTTTCCAGCCTCTGGGCGATATAGACAGTTGTAGCAGGTGTGTGAGTGGGCGAGGGGTTTCCCTGGGGAAGTCACAGGGGTAAGAAGGGGTCAGCTTTTAATGGGCCTGTCTGCCCTCTTCGCCTCCAGAAGAAACCCCCCTTCCTCTCTCATTCCATATCTCTGCATCTCCATTGTGCGTCTTTTCCTTTCCCTGGCCTTCAGCGCTTGTTCTTCTGACCCGCCAGTCAGTTTGAGTGACATTATCAGATGATTACGTTTGGTGAGCTTCTGCTCGTGCTGAAGAGTGAGAATTGTCCAGGGAGAGAAAGAAAGGAGGTGTCCGTCTGGTGATATCTTAAAATATCAGTACGTCTTTAGTCAGACACCGTGCTTGACGCTGAACAGGTGTTGGTGTCAGTGAAAGCTCTGGAGATGAGGGGGGCCTTTTGAACTCTTTCTGAACACACGCGGAAACGCTAATGTCTAGGTAGACAACATCATTCAGAAATGTAGCCTCAGGATGGAGACGTTTTTAGATTTGAAGTACAGGGGAATAGATGAAGAGGGAGAATGATTAGTGTTAGGTGGAGTCTGTCATTTGTTGTTTCTCTTCTCTGTAATTTTGTTGAACTTGGCTCCTTTTTCTGCTTCTCATGGTTTATTTTATTGCCTCTGTGATGTTCAGGTGAGGTTAAAGGGACAGTTCATTCAGAAATGCGTTTACTTATGCGTGTGACTTTATTTATTTTGTGCAACACAAAATTATACATTTTGGAGATTATATTCAGACATTTTTTTGAATGGTTTCTGAAAAAAGCTTAAAAAAAACTTGGAAAAAGCACCATAAAAGCAACCATGCAACTATATTTAAAGTTTTCTGAAGTTGTACAATAACTTGCAAAGAATGGACCGAAATGATTTAATATTCATTTAAAATATTAACCCCGCTCTCTGTCCTAGTTTTGTCCAGTGTGTGAATATATTGTTCTTTTATTGCATCAGATCTTTTCATTGAATCAATTAATCTGGTTCACAAAACAGTCTGAACAATTCATTCATAAATTGGACTGATTCAGTTCTAGAAGTAATGTTGACTACGGTCATAATTAAATCGAAATTGACAATTTAATATTTTTATGGAATCTTGCAGTGTTTATTAAAACAAATTGAGTGCATCACTCAGAAATGCATTACCATAATGAAGAAAAGATGAGTGCAATTTCAGTTTCGGACTTTCAGCATAATATTACTACTAATATTATCATGTTACTTGAAGACTTGAAATATAGTGCATGAGTTGTACATTTATGGTGCTTTTGCATCTTTTTTTGAAGTTGAAATCCTTCAGTCCCCATTAATTATAATTGCAAGCAAAAGACACGAAAGAAAAGCCAGTACTGTTTTTGGATTAACATGAGGGTGAGTAAATGAGGACAGAATTTCTATTTTTGGATGAATTATCCCTTTAAGTGGCAGTACTCATTACCAAGTCGATACTGAAAAAAGTTACACTACCAGTTTTCTACAGGTATATTTAGCAGAATAAGTCCCTAAGTGCTGTCTGACTGACAAGCAGCTGCTGTCAAACACTCATGCATATGCATGTCTTCAGGTAGTGTGGCTGCGCATGTGAACTCTTTAAATGCTATTTTTAGTCAAAATGCATTTCCTTGCAAGCTACACACAGTTGGGTATGTCCTAAGTAAATGAAAACAGACGGTACAAAAAACAACATTTGAGCATGAACACAAAGTTAGGCCTAATGGGAAAGACGGACACTGCACTGCTGGTTTTATTACAGTTTGGTTCTCATTATTCATATACTCTTTTCTTGAATCCAGCTGCACCTGGTAGTCTCTCTCTGGTGTGGTTTTATTTCGCCTGTTGTAGCTAATCTCTGCTTTTCACGCTCTCACCACATCACACACATGTGACTCATGGCGCAGTGTGTTTTGATGTGCGGTATTGGAGGACTCTGTGTGTGTTGGATTGAATGTGTTTTGTCTGTGCGTGTTCAGATGTGAGCGATGAGAGTAGGTCAGGTTTCGTGACTCACGGGATCTGTTGGCATTGAGGGCCCCCGTTCAGAAGCAAGAGAACCATAATTTCCCTCTCTTTCTGTGCTTTCCCCCCTTGCCCCATCCCCAATACAACACATGAGAGAGAGAGAGAGGATGCTCTATGAAGCAAACTTCTGAAGCATTGCCAGTAATCTCCAGGCAGAAAGAAAAGAGTAAAGTTGGGGGAAGGGAGGAACTGGACCTGGAAAAGAGGAAGAAGATGGAAAGCAGAGGGAGAATAACCCTGGAACTTGCTACTGTAGAGCCACTGTTGTAATGATCCCAGCAGCCCCAGTGGACTATCCAGTAAGATTTGCTACAGGGCAGAAACCACAGAGAAACACACATGTATTCAAGTTTATTTTGCTGAGGGACATTTTATGTGAAGGTTTTAAGGTTGGACTGCAGTGGGATTTTCTGTATATATCCACTAACCTAATTGAACAACTGGCTCAGAGAACTGTTTTCTGAATGAGAGCAAAAATATAAATGCTGAAGCTTTTATTATGCATAATTAGCATGTGTTTCTCCTTAGGAAAGTGAAATATTGAATACACTTTAAATATGTGGAGAAAACACAAGGCGAGTTTTTCTTTTGCCAAAGCAGTCTGAATGAGATTCACAACATTTATTTTTTGTTTTGTTCTGTGCTTTTTATGTTGTGGTTTGTTATAATTTTGAAAAAAAATATTAATATGATCACATGATAATTAATCATGGAAGTGTCTGTGCACAAATATATTCAGATTTGTGATGTTCTTATATCTATAAATAAAATCTTAAATATTTAGGAACTGTCTTTGTTTTTCTCCATCAGATGTGGAGGCAGAAAACGGTGAGCTAGACTTGAGCGGTATCGACGATGATGAGATCGATCGGGTGAGTTTTGACCTCACTATGGTAACGACATGGTAATTTTCTTTGAAAGCAAATACAGAGTTACAGAAGCTCATGTTTGAAGTCTTGTCCGTTGAGAAAATCAGCTTCATTGTGGTTCTATAAAGCTGAAATCTGAGATGGAATTTCACATCCAAACCTGAATAATGGGATTTCATTAGAATAGAGTTGAATTAGATATGTTGCGATCTACTCTATTCAGCTCATCCAGTAAGGGATTATATATATTGTATTTCTTTTTTCTCTCTTAGTATATCCTTAATGAGAAGGAAGTTAAGGTGAAGACTGATCTGTGGATGCTTCAAAATGCTGACTACCTCAAAGAACAGAAAGGTGGAAGAGATTGACATTTCCAATTTGTTAATTTTACCCATGACAGATTCATTTAAATAGAGTTAGGAACACTTTTGTTAAAACAAACACTTGTTTTTCTTCAGAAAAGGAGGAGAGAATAGCAAAAGAAAAGGAGGAGGGCACATATCAAGAGCGGAAGGTAAAAAGGCACTTCATAAATGCAGGTGCAGTTGTCAGGGTCTCAAATGTTTGTTTACCTTCTTATATTTCTGTCGTCTCAAAGCCTAGAAAGAAAGGACAGAGGCGTGAGCCCATCAATGCCAGCACTGCAGACGAAGCCATCGAAAAGATGTTGGAGCAGAAACGCATCTCCACTAAAATAAACTACGATGTTCTGAAAGACTTGAACAAATCCAGCCCAAAAAGTCCCACTCGCCAGACTGATGAAGTTTCTGCTGGAGCCAAAAGAACCCCCACGGCCCGCCAACGGAAACCCCAGCTGACTTCACCCAATATTGGCAAAACCATCAGCAGCTTTGGCAAGAGGTATGGAACTGGAGGAGAACGGTTGTCCTGTCTCGATTTATTTCTGTTTTTCTCTCACTCTCTGCTTTTTTTGATAATATTTTTTTTTTGCCCACACACCTTCAATTACACATTCTGTTCTAAAAATCCTTTATACTACATAACTCTCCATCTGTCCTAGAAAAATCCCACCATCACAGTCTAACCCCGTATCCTATCAAAGAATGATGCGAAAAATTATCTTTTGAATGTAAAAAGTTTGCCGCAACCGCAGTGAGTGAAACATTTTTTTGGTGTCTATGACTTTTTTGTGTCAACCCGGGTTGCCCCTCCCACAGAGAAATCTTTATTGTCCAAAAACATTCAAATATATTCTGATTGGCTGTGATAGTGTTACATTATGCAACGTTACGAGACAGACAGATAGTGGGGAGATTTTGTGTTCACAGAAAGTGGTTCTCTCATCTAGTAATCCTGTGCCTTTTAAGTGTTGATGTGGACAGTCTAAAAACAGATCCACTCCTATTGATACACCCTGATTTTTATTCATTTGGCCCACACCCCTTTCTTTGGACTTTCCTATAACCAACTCAGCTCTTTTTCTTCTCTATGCTAACTATAGACCTATACACAATGGCAGGGTACAAGACTGTAACTGTACTTATTCTATCTTTATATCATTTCAAATTAAAACTTTTTTTGGTTTCACCATTTTAAAATGTTTAAACAATGTGCATCTGCTAGACAGAGTCTGCCTTCATTTAATAAATATTTAAATAATAGTTGGATTATAGAAAAATGTAAGCTTTACTTCAGCTTACTAACAGCAAGCAGTCTAATCAAATTAGCCTATTATGCTATAATACTTTCTGCTTTGACGTTTTCCATGCTGCATTAGTCAAGCATGTCGAGCAGATCACATGTGTTTGTGGTTATACTGGAGAATCTGTCTTGTTGATGCTGGTTTCTGTCGCTAATATAGCATCTTGTTATACCCATGAATAATATTATGATATTACCATATTTTTTGGTGCTCAAAAAGATAGATCGATTTATCTCGCTCTCCGTTTTTTCAGACCTCTGCTGCAGTGATAGTAATACCGTGGTATATTTGAAGTACCATGTAAAAACTGTGGTGTATGAACAATTTAATCATTCAGGACCACTGCACATATCGAAGTACCGTTGTATTGTCATCTGATAAAGCAACACTTCTCGTAGTAGTATAATCTGCTAGATAAGATAAGAAATCTCATCAAAACTGGATATTCCCATATGTTTGAATTCTTAATGCAGCGTTGTTAGATCAGTTTTCTTGGAAAAGCTAATTAGGATCTCACTCATGACCCTTAGATGGAAAACCCCTAGAGCTTTGTGGGTCAGGCTGCAAGAGTGAAAGGTTCTTATGTTTGTTTCTCTCTCTTTTTTATATCCTTTACCCTTTTGTGCCCTTGAGTACAGGGCAGGTCTGTTGAGAATAGCCCAGTCTGGGCTAAATTAACCGTGGGTGTGTGAGAGAGAGAGAAAGTCCCATGCATATGGTCAGTCAGAATAGCCCCGTTTTGCTCTATATTTAGTCTGTAAATGCTGGTATGGAACACATTAAAGTTTAGAGCACATATTTAAAGTGAGGCCCCACTGCTACTCACTCCCATGTATCCTCCTTTTCGTAGAATGTGTGTGTTGTACTACCGTGTACTCATTTCCATTCATGCTGTTAGTCTTTGGCTGAGTGCTCTTCTAGGTTATCATTAGTCATGGATATATTCTCTCTTTAAGGAGAGGCTCTTGGTGGCCCTGCGCAGAAAATGTGCTCCACCTTCAGTTTGTCTCTGACACAGTGAGGCCAGTATCATGGAACAATGAGCAGCTCTCTCCTTTTCTCTCCGTCTCTCTCTCTTTGAGTGGCCAGTTTTATCTGTGTAGTGTTTTTCTCATTGAATGAATTCTTGAAGTGAACAGGATAGGTCTGTTGAATCATTCATTCTGAAAGTAGCTTTTATGTTTTGTTTTTTTCCTGAATGGAAAGGTGAGCAATCTGAACATCCTTTTAAAAGCCATTACACTGTTACCATGCCAATCTCGCTCTCTCTATCTCAGATTTTCTCACTCATAACAGCCTACAGTCTGTTTACTGAATGGAGTCTACCTGAACGCGAGTGTCTGTATTATTCAGTGACTTGTCTTTTACCGCTCAAAGATGACCTTTTCTTTCTTTTTCATTTTTTATTCATTCATTTATAGACTCATTCAGCATGTGGGCAATATAGCTACAAAAAAGGGTGAACAAAATTGAATACTTTTCTCCTATGTATTGAACAATATTTAACATACAAAATATATATTGAATAATTTTCTGGAAAATAAAATCTGGAAAATAAAATAATTTAAAATTTATCAAGTGGTAAAAGGTGTGTGGTATATATGCATATAATATACTATATGGGATTATACGTCCACCACAGCAAACAGCTTTTCTCCTATGTGATTGAGACTATTCAATATATTTCACAACCTTGATTCTGTTTTAAGAGGTTCCCAGTCCTATTTCAGCTGAACCTGAATTTATCACAGAAACTCAAAATAGTGTGGTTCAGTGTGTGTGTGTGTGTGTGTGTGTACATGATGTTCTGCTGACAGTAAAGCCATTGTATTCCGTTCAGTCCACCCTCTGTGACACACTGAGGTATTGTGTACTGTTATAGACGCACACACACGCACATAGACATGCAGCCTCCCTTTTCTGCCTCTCTGCTGTTTTTTTTTTTTTACAGCATATTCCCGACATCCCGCAATTACCTGAACCTCTACCCATCTGCTGGTCTGTTTGTCCCTCCGTGCTTCTGAACCTTAAATTTATTAAGTCTCTCACTTTCCTCACTCTGTCGTGCAGAAATGGCCTGTATAATTGCCGCCTGCTGTTTTAACCCCCTCTCCCTTGCTCTCCTCCCACCTTATCTGGTCATTTTCTTGTCCTCTCAAATACCCACGTCTCAGCTCATTTTTGCAGTCCCCAGCTCCTTTGTTCTTCAAACACTTCCTCTGTATCCATACATGAGACATCTCATGCTAGACATTCACACCTGGAGTGCCAGAAATCGCCATCTCACACCATCACACATCTGGTAATTAACCAGTCTCCTCTCTCGCTCTCAGAAAGCTGTTATAGACTCTCTTCCTGTTTTTTTCCCTTTCTTTCTCTTGCTTCCGTCTCACTTCCTCCAAGGATCTTTCTGCTGTCGGCTCGAAGTTTCTTTCTTAATCAGCTTACTTGCAGAAAACCTGCATCTCCAGAGAGAGAGAGAGAGAGAGAGGGAGAGGTGAGCTGTGTGCTGTCTGCGAGATCAAAGAAAGTTGATTTTTTTTCTTAAGGCTGAGTTGACCCAAAAACGAGAGGAAGTTTTCGTCATCCTTGAGGAAAAGAGAGACCCTTATCTTTGCCTGGAACCAAAGCAAGCATCTGAGATGAAGACACCTACTTTTTAGGCAGTGTTTGCTCATGCTTGCATTCACTCAGCGGTAATGGTGTCAGCCTGGTGTCATACACCTTCAGCTCAATAAAATAAATGCCCCTGTTGACATCAGCCATTCAGTCATTCACCGAGAGCAGCGTGATGCAGAAGGTCAGAGTAAATGCTGAACGTTTTATAATCTACTGTGAGGAAGCAATGGAGTCATTACAATCACAAACCAGAGACTTTGGAATGAGGTCATCATTACTAATGGTGAGAGGAAAAAAATAGATACCAAACAGCATAACAGTCTTACAGTATTAAAGTGATATTCTCAAATATTTTTTATGCTAATTATGAAAAGCACAACGGTTCAATTCAGATGAAAGAAAATCGAGTAGCTCATCACAATATATCACAGTTTTGAATAACTGTCATAAAGAAGCACAATATTATTGTATTGTGACCCAGATACCAATATACCGCATCAGCAGGTCCCTGATTCCCTCCCCTAATCATTATTGTTGTGCTCTGTGTTTGAATAATTGACCTACTCAGTGGTGTGAACAGTTTATCAGCCCTTGACGCGCATGTGAATCTGTGTGTGTGGAACAGACTGTTTCTCAGGAATAGAATGTTGTCGCTGTGTTTTGGCTCTGACTGCTTGTTTTCATGCCAAATACCGCACCGCTCCCCGTCCCAGAATGCACCGTAGCATCAATAGGACACTCGCATGCTGGGCTGTGAAGGACTGTCATCCATGCATGCCTGTCTCACTGACTGAGAATCTGAAGGAATCTATCCATCGTTCTATCATTCTATTTATCATTCTGTTTAAAGATCTATTGCTCTAAACTTCTATCGATCTACATATTTTTATATTTCTATCTTCTTTCTACCTTTTGTTTTATCATTTTATCCTCCTTTTATTCTGTCCATCTTTCTATCATCCTGTTCATTTTATATTCTTTCTATCATTCTACCCTTTTGTTTCATCCATCTTTCCATCCTTCTTTCTATAGTCCTCTTTCTTTCTTTCTTTAATCCATTTTTTACATCCTTGTTATATCCCTTATTCTATCATTCTATCCATCTTTGTCGTTCTATCCTTCTTTCCTTATTTGTTTCCTTTCATTTCCTATTCAAATTATTTTATCCATCTTTCAATCCTTATTTTCCTGTATCCTCCTTTATGTAATTCATTATATAATTTATATCATTCTATTCATCCTTCTGTCCATCTTTCTATCCTTTTTGTCTTTCTATCAATTTTTCTATCCTCCTTTCTGTTGTTCTATCATTCTTTCTATCATTCTATCCATCTTTCTAGCCTTCTTTTGTTGTTCTATCCTTTACATCTTTCTTCATTTGTTTCCTTTCCTGTTATTGTTCCTATTGTTTATCCTTCTTACTATCATTATATCCATCTTTCTGTCCTTCTTTCTATCATTCTATCCACCTTTCCATCCTTTTTGTAGTTCTATCCTTCTTTCTTTATTTGTTTCCTTTCCTATTCAATCCATTTGTATCCTTTCTATCCTTTCTGCTGTTCTATCCTTATTTCTCTCCTTCTTTTTGTCATTATTTCCATCTTTCTATCATTCGTTCTCTTCATCTTTCTGTCTGTCTGTGAGAGAGATGTTTGAGTTGAGTTCATTATGTGCGTTTTAGATTCGGGACGGCTTGTGGTTATATAAAGAGAACTGATCTCATGAGAGCTGAATCTCTTCTGCATATTCAGATGTATTATCAGGAGAATCATATGATTATGATTAGCGTTTATTTATGCTGCGGGTTTAGCGTATCATATCCATATCTCATTAACATATCTTTGGTTGGAATAATGAGTAAACTCATTATTCGAACTGTGCCACTGCACGTTGACTTGCAAATACTGAGACGGGAACTGCGTCTCTGGATTCTTCTGTGCTTGTCCTGCCCCCTCTTTCTCTGTCTGTCTCTCGATCTGCCCCTCCTGTTGTCACTCGCTGCCATGTTTATTCCACTGGGAATTTTACAGTGAGAGATTTGAGAGAGACTGTAATTCAAGACGGGACTTGTCCATGTCTGCCACCACCTATGAAAATGTGCTAGATTCACAAATGTTGTTGTTCTTCATGCATGTTGGTTTTGAAAAACACAGTGAATACATTTTTACTAAATATACAGAGTGACATTTCATTGTGAAGCAGGGATTGTTAGAGTCTCTCTGGGTCTGTATGCTTTTCTGGGTTGATAGAATTTAAATTAAGCATATTTAGGGAATTAATTTAAATAATGTGTCAAAATTTGCATTATAATGTGTCAGTGATTTAAGCAGTGTAGTGAGTTGAAAAGAGCAGAGCTGATGTAAATATTGAGTTTATAGGACTGGATAGTATGTAATTTTTGACCTTGTGTTTGTCAACTGTTGATTAAGAAAAAAAAAAATCCCTGAGCAGCTTTTGAAAAATAAGCCATGTTCTCTTGATGATCTTGTCTATATGTCTTTTCCCTGTCTCTCTCTTTCTGTCTTGCCGTCTCCAAGGTTACAGCCGCTGGTGTGTGCGCAGCCCTCTAAGAAGCTGGCCCTCGATCAGGTGAGTGAATTTAAATCACCGTCCTTCCTACTAGCACGTCTTTGGCAGGTCTCTGGATATATTAAACCAAGTTCCTTAACCCTCAAACGGCCCTCTGGCCCTTCACTTAGTTTATCTCTGGCGCAGGAAAACCGCATTAAGTTGACCTAGAAACAGGTTTTTCCTTTTCATGTCTAAATTAAGATAGTTATTTTGATCCACCGAGCTGCTTCTAGATCAGCAGTCTAACTCTGAGCCGATACTCAAAGGCGCCAGTTTGAGGTGACATATCTTAAGCTAATGTACCACCTCGGACTGCAGTGGAAAGTGGGCCGCTGACATCTTGACTCTGAGGAGGCCTTGATGACACATGCTCTTTTCTCTCGAATCCTACTGATCCCTTGCTGTCGTTCTGGCCCGTAGACCGCTGGAGCTCTTGAGTGGCCCTGTCACTCCCTCCAGCTGTGTCTTCCATGATGCTTCATCTTTCTGTATGTCAGAGTCCTTGATCTTTTCTCCCGTCTTGTTTTTCTCTGTTATTAAGTCAGTCTGTCTGTCTTATCTTGGTCTCTTGGTCTTTTTTCTTCTACTACTTTTAAACTTCTGTGTGTGTGAGAATACATAATCAACTCTCTTTTGAACCCATGGCAAAAAAAAACCTACCTCCAGGGGTCAATACTCTGGTAACTAGACAACCTCTTGCCATCACTTGGCAACGGGAAATGAAGCTTTGTGATTGATGGTATTCCCTTTGTTCTTTGGGAAAGTAAACCATTTGTAAAGTCACTAACAAGGTTAACGATTGCTAAATCTTAAGCTAACTTGTGATGAGAAGTGTTGTCCTCATTTGCAGGAGCATGATAACAGGAGCACACAGTCAGAGTTAGTAAAGGGTGTTTTGTTAGTATGTTGAAGTCACCAAATCCAAGTTGACCCTATTGACTTTATTAATACAGAGCTTTTATCTTATTGTGCGCAATTCATTGATGCTCGATATCCAAAAAGGTAAACGTATTTGTAATTGTTCAGTCACTTAAATAAATCTTGCTCTTAAGACATTTTTAATTTACGACAATGTGCACTTTATACAGATTTTTTCAAAGAAACTTGATGGTAATAAACAGCCTCAGTAAGAAATTACTCTAAATTACTATAATTGCTCTGCGTCTGAAAAGACATTCCTTTTTGACTGACTTCTTGAATTCTTATTTTTCAACCCCTCCTCAACTAACCACTTTGTCTTTTCACTATCCAATCAGCCAATTACACACTACATTTTTTACTGCTCACTGAATATCCTGTTTCACTTGGGAACACGTTGGATAAATGGACACAAGCTGAGCTGAGAATGCCACTTTGTCTTTCCTTCTCTACCTTTAGAAAGAGTTTGGCATTCCAGTGGCCATTCCTGCTGCCCCATCCCAGAATGCTGTTGTTGTGGAGAGCGGACCGGTGGCGTACGAAGAGCCTGCAAATGAAGAAGACGAGGATGAGGAGGACGAACACTGTGTCAGTGCCGTGCAGTTAATGGGCGGCACTGGTATGTGATTTCACCTTTAGGATCAATTTTTAACATTTCTTGAAGGTGTATTCCTTTTAGACCAGTGGTATTTTAGTATTATTTACACACTACTATAGTCAGTGCCAATCCTAGACTTCTGGGGGCCCTACGCAAAACTGTGTCGCCCGCCGGGGGGTGAAAGAATAAATGAAATGCATTTGTCCGTGTTTCACTCCGTCTCGAATCACGCTCACGGAAAGCGCTTGAGAAACAGTATCAGGTTTTTTTTGTGTCGAGCAAGAGACTGTACGACATTCACATTACATGATTTGACTGATTTTTACGTAGAGAGGGTGAAGGCGCACCGCATTAAAATAAATGATTCCTTGAGAGCAAGGGGGCCCCTGGTGTTTCGGGGGCCCTACACCGCTTGCGTATTCTGCATATAGGGAGGATCGGCTCTGACTATAGTGTTTTAATAGTATTGTTTTCAATTGCCAATTAAAATGTTTCACTTTTAATTATTTTTATAATCTCAATTTTAATTTTATTGTTAGTAATTTTGTGCTTTAGTCATTTTTGTTTGTTTTACTTAAATTTCTGAATTTAGCTTTATTCTAATTTCCGTTTTATCAATTTTAGTATTTAAGCTTAGTTTCTATCAGTTAGTTGCCAACATCACATTTCTAATTTTCATTTAAGTTATCTAATATTTATATTTTATTTCAGCTTTATTCTAATTAACAAAAATAGTTTTAATTAATAACAACAACATTGCTTTAGAGGCTTTCATCCTTTTCTGACCCAATATAGTCTTTTATTATAAAAAGCTAGATGCTCTGCATTACACTTTGTATTAATGTTGTTTTTCATTAAGAACATTACCTTTACTATTTTGTGCTTAACAGATCATTAGCTAATGTTTACTCAAAAATGTTACATTTTGAATATTTATGAACCTATTTATATATAATCCTCTCAGACTCCTGGTTGAAAACTTTGGCTTCTTTTGACAAAAACATCCCTTTTATGTGAGTTTCTGTAGTTCAGAAAAGAGTGTTAAGTTTTGTCTAACCTTTCTGCATCCCTTTCCGGTCTACAGATTACGGCTATGAAGTAGATGATGATGATGGCTTCTGAATCCAGAGTGCCTGTGGGAGCACCAGTGGAGAGGACACACTAACTGAACACACACCCTGCTGCTTATTCTGACCCCAAAACACACACATGCAACCTCCATCTCATTACCTCTAGTGTCCGTGCTTATGTTTGCAAGATGAGAAAAAAGTGAACTTTACACACTACAGAGGACGGAAAACTACAGCTAAACAAGAACAAAGATCCCCATTCTTGCTTTCTCAATGGTGTGTGTTCTGAGCTCATTTGCACCAAGTAACGTAAACACCATTTAAACTCACAGCACACAAACAGGAGTATGAGAGTAAATGGATGTGTGTGTGTGATGATTGAGAGTGATGATTCTCTCTCTGGAGTGTGTAAGCCTGCTAGCTAACTGCATTACTGTGTTTTAGGCTAATGATGACACATGATCTTGCACATCTAAAGCGATTAGCCCACATGAGGCTCAGGCCTCTGTGCGGACAAATGTGTGCATGTACACGTGCCTTTAAATATTGCAGTATACAGGCCTAGAATAGTATTGTGATGATTTTCAGAGCCAACGTGTTATTCTTTAAACCAGATGTAGCTTTATGTGCTCAGTATTGAGTTAGAATGGATAAGAAGTGTAAAATATGATTAGTAATGGTGTTAAATTTTGCTCCGCTGCTTGGCTGGTTTTCTAGTGCCTTTTTTTTATTATATAAAATTACCTACTGGTGTGGTGGATTTTCCAGTTGGGCTATTACATTTTTTTTTTTATATATATATGTTTAAATGGTACTCTTAATTAGAATATCATTATTTTTGATTTGATGGTTCCTGTTTTTCTGATTTAATATGGATATCAAACCAAATGAGAATACTTGAAAAATTCATTCCTGATAAATGCTGTTAAAGTGTCCTTGGCTCGATCATATTATCACCGTTAAATATTTTGAACATTTACAAAAATGCTATGTATATAATTATTTTTGTTTGTTTTTCCAAAAGTGTTTACAGTGTTGGATTGTTTTGAAATGGACTGATGTCAAAGAAATAATAGATTGATAGTTTAGTATTGGTCTGTTAATGAGGAAGAACAGTATTTTATTTGTACTACTTCTATCTGAATTCTCAGTAAGGTTGCCCTTTGAGAACATTTTACTTTATAGTTTGCTCTCTCCCAGACCAAAAGATATGAGTAGGATATATTTTTTTTTACCTCGGTTAGAAAAGTATTTGAAGGGTTTCTTCTATCAGTCATGCCACGATACACACAACAGATATTACTGATGCAAAACCAAACCATTCCAAATCTGTTAAATAAAAGTACAGGTTACAGGGTAACCATCTTGAAATATTAAATACATATACAAATACTGAATTTAGTCTGGGATTATTTATCTCAAGTTGGACAGCAAGCTTGAGCTGTTCTGATTAAAATATAGACTAAAGCTCTGTCGCTTGTATAATAAAAATCTTTAGTATGCCATCCATCAGGATTTTAAAAACTGGAGACATTTATAGTTTAATCTCTGTATACCATTAGAGCTAGTTTCATTTGGAGTCAATTGGTTTGGTCTTGAAACCGTAATAGCGACAATAAAACACTCAAAAAGTGTTCAGTAAACCTAAACAAGTATTTATGGGCAAAGAAATAAAGAATAATCCTTAGGTCTTCTGTCTTTATTTTTCAGCGTGATCACAGTATATATATATATATATATTTTTTGTCTGCTGGTTATAATCTGTCTGCTGTCTGAGTCTAAAACATGCTATCTTCACTGCCAGTGGGTAAAGCTTTCTGGGAAATAAGGCAATGAAAGAGTTGAGCATCTGTTTTTAGGTTCATGAGCTCAAGGCTGTTATGTTTTGGTTGGCATAGAAACATGAGCAATAGTAATTGTATGATCCCACTGGATGAGACCCTAGAAGTGACCTCACTCTCATCTCTGCAGGGCAAGGGCTGCTGGGAGTTGAAGTTCTTAAGGTCATCTGTATTTACTGGATGTGATGGCGGGGTATACGCTAGCCTTCAAGGCTGGTAATAGCTCTAAGAGGAAGGGAACTCTGTAACAACAACAACAATTTTTTTTGTTCCATATTCTCTTTTGTTTTAGGCCTACATGTTGGATACAGAGACTACACAGTTTCTCTGTGTATTTAAATAGTTAGCCTCTGGTCGTAATGGTATGGTTCTGCATCCTTTGGGAGGAAATCTGCATGAAGCTTTGATCAATAACTACACAGACCCTGAGTGAAATGGACACGGTCCACACACCTCTTCACACTTCTGTCTTTCTCGTTAGCTCTTTTTTTACTGCTCTGGGACCTATTATTACTCTGATCTTTAACGGTCACACATGAGAAAACAGCGCTGATCTGAGATCGGGCCTGATGGGAGAGATTGTGGGTTAATCTGTTGAAGCATGTGAGAGAGACAGGATTTCCCGAGATCGTGAGAAAGGTGAGAAAATCAGCTGAGAGAGAGAGAATATTGATTTTTGCTAATGAGAGGATTTTTGCCAGGCTGTTAGAATGTACCTATAATGGTGAATATCCACATATTCAACACTAATACACACACTCAGGTGAGATAACAGTTCCTGTCAACATAAAAGAAGAAAAAGGGCAAACCAAAATCTAAGTAACCTGTTCCTCAAAATACGCATTCTGGATATTATTAAAATAATTCTGTATGTATGTGTGTTCTTTCCTTTTATTTCTTCAGGAACGCGGACTGGACGGAGTTTGGAATTAAGTTCCTTGTATTCCATACAAAATGGCGCAAGAGGGCGGTGTTGTGCAGTGTAGTGTAGAGCAGTTTCCAAACTACGTGCAGGGTCAGAATACAAAATGAACTTTTCTTTTAATATTGCCCGGCCCCCCTCCCCTACATTTGATTTCCTGTGGTATTTTTAATCTTTGCACGGGCAGATTTTATAATTACCTTAAGTATCTGTGTTGTTATTTATGTAAAATTCTGAAATTGAACAATTACACTGTTACCAATCAAACTAATTTCAACATCAACAAAAGCCATCTTTACACTGCAGAGGAACAGAAGCTGCATCTGACATGGCATTTTTGTATATTTACACAGTCTGTTCAATAATGCTCATGGAGGCTAAATCTATTTACACAGGAATGGTCAGAGAGCGCGTGCAGAAGAACTCCAGTAGCCCCTCACTGCAGAACAAAGATCCAGGGGGCGGGGTTGTGTCCACATCCAGGGGGCGGAGATGGGTAGGTTTAGTGGTGGATATGGGTGGGTTTAGTATGGAGTCAAAACAATGCCGCGTATATTTGCAAGAGAATTGAAGTATTGCAAAAGAATATAAAGTTTTGCAAGAGAAAATTAAAGTATTGAGAAAAAATTATGTGCTTTTTGTAAACAAAAATAAAGAATTACAAAAGAAAATGAAGTATTGCAAGAAGAACTGTTCCGGGTGTGTGTTCACGGTGTGTGTGTGTGTGTTCACTGCTGTGTGTGTGCACTTTGGATGGGTAAATGCAGAGCACGAATTCCGTGTAGGGGTCACCATACTTGGCTGTATCTCACGTCACTTTCAAGAAAAGATGTTTTGCAAACAAAAACAAAGAATTGCCAAAGAAGTTTGAGCTTGCAATACCGTTTTCCCCTTTGCGTTTCATGTTTCTGCGCATCTCCCTTTGGCACTGTTTTGACATGGGGGTGGAGTCAAGGGACGGGGCGTGTACAACAGGCCTGGGCATGCCTCCCTGAGACGCAGATCACAGCTGATCCAGGCACCGCCATTGAGCAGAGGCATGCGGGTGGATCGTTTCCTATTATTCACTAGCTTTACTAAACCTGTTATTCACCTTCAGCAGCTATATCACCCTGCAGCCCAAGACCGGTTGCCCACTGAAGCTAAGCATGGCTGAGCCTGGTCAGTACCTGGATGGGAGACCTCCATCAGTCTTACACGATGTAACTACAAAAGAGTCAAGTTTTAAATAGGAAAAATAACGAAACTCTTTGGTCATTTTTGAGCAAGATGCTAATGGTCTAATCGGATTCAATGATCTATGCTAAGCTGCAGCTAAAAGTGCTAAAGTTACCGCGAGACCCGGAGATCGGCTGAAAGGATTCAGAAACGGTAAAACTCAACTGTTGGAAAATTAGCATATTTTCAAAAAATGGCGAGTGTTCCTTTAACTATTCTACTATAGTGCGCTGGAAAAAAATCACATGCATTGCACATTGAAATGAATAGTAAAAAACGTGTGTACAGCTACACCTGCTGGTCAAATGAGAGATGAGATTCCCTTTATGTTTATCACTCTCACACACACTATTCTTTCTCAACAAATCACTCATTAAATCTCTTGAGACGTTCTCTCTCTTTCACAAAAGAGCCTGGGGTTGTACAAATACGCATAAATTATAATCTTTTCATATTCAAATAAGGCCCGGTGGTCGTTAAACCTATGAGGGGTTATTGATGTGAGAAAACTCGTTAAGGCCAGGCCAATTAAACTGCATAAGAGTCCCTGCAGAAGAGCTCTGTGTAAGGGAGGGCAATTAAAGACTAATTAGGAAGAATTTTCTTAATTAATTCCAAAAGGGCACAAGTGTGAGAGACCTCCCTGTGTGTAGAAAACACGTAGGGCCTACATCTTCATTCGTATCTCTCACACAGTTCTCTGAAAGTGGGTCACCATCAAAGAGAAACTGGGAAATAGACACATTACGAAATATTTCTGCTCAAAAATCCTTAGAATTAACCACCAGGGATCTTTACTTTATAACAGATGTCCTGGCATGCTGTACAGACTGATACTGTATGTGCTAAATTATGATTTTAATAAGATGATTATAGGGTGAGACATCTAGCATGACCTCACAGCTCCTGTATGGTGTAATAAATTCCTTTTAAAACAGATTTGTCTGACTGTAGACACTTCTTCATTACATGTAGCAGAAGAAAGTTCATAACTACTATTTTCTGTTGAAATTACCAATTTGAAATCATTATTTGTCCAATTGAACTACAAAATTTAAAAATGACTTAATATCCTGGTGAACTTGCAATCAATTAAAGGCATCCAAGCACAGCATGAAAATCTATTCAAAGCTTTGTTGTTTAAAAGTTTGGTTAGTTGAAGTATTTAAAAATGTGAAACTTTAAAAGTTAAAGTTAAGAGATCTAAATAAATCTTGATTGGCAACAATGATTCCACAGTTTTTTTTCTTAGTTATTCAACAAATGTATTCTGCACTCCCTCAAGTGTTTATGAAGGGTATTGCTAAATGCTTTTGAGATGCATATTTTGTTAGCACATCAAAATCAAAGCTTGACTATTAAATAAGAGCAAAAACATTTGAGTATGTTGAGTACATGTGACCTTTCAGTGTAATTCATTTCCTTTTTACTTTACATAGAAACCATTTGTGGTCTTATATGTTTATGCTTATGTTTCTCTATAAAATGTTGCTAAAATTGTGAAGGGTTGGATTTACATTTAGTTATCATTAGGCCTATCTTTATTGTAGATATATAAAATTCCATTATATTTGTTTTGGAAATTTTTCCAATGTGACTTATTTGTGCTGAACTCATGAAATTATTTATCGTAAAGACAGTGATTTACATCATAACACTGCATGATTATGTGGTCAGGTAATAATTGGCTTCTGCGTAAAAGACTGACCGTAATACTGCATTTTGAAGCCAGACAATTTAAAATCCTACTTAAAAGACACTTCTTTGTTCACACACACTATTAAGTTAATCCATATCCAGACGTGGAGACACACACACACACACACACACACACACACATCTGAAGTCAAAACAGCTTCTCTGTTATTGCAGGACCCACCTTCACAGATCTCTCTAAGCACAGGGAGACAGTGCGTCTGTTATCGTGAGGTTTTAATGAATGATGCTGTAGTTCAGTGGATATATAGGTGGTGAATGTGTGTGTGTGTGTGTGTGTGTGTGTGTGTGTGTGTGTGTGTGTGTGTGTGTGTGTGTGTGTGTGTGTGTGTGTGTGTGTGTGTGTGTGTGTGTGTGTGTGTGTGTGTGTGTGTGTGTGTGTGTGTGTGTGTGTGTGTGTGTGTGTGTGTGTGTGTGTGTGTGTGTTTGATGCAGTGTTGGAGACATTATGTCTAGCAGTGTTTAAGAGCAGTAATGCTCAGGTAAAGGTTGAATCAGCGTCATCCACCTGTCCCGTGTGTGGATTTATCAGCCTAAAAGAAAAGCAAATGATACCCTGCAAAGCCCTGGACAATAATAAAAAACATTGGTTTATATTAGTGGTTCTCAAATGGTAGTTTTTGCAGGGCTGTACTGATAGATGGGCAACAGGGGAAAAAACAATACTAAATACAAATAATAAAATAAGAGTAAGCATCTAATCATGTTTATTTATTGTTTATTGATTATTAATAAGGCTTACCATCTTTTAAAAGAAAACAGAAAACACTCTTTCATTTTATTGTTGCCTCAAAAGATGTGCATTGAATCAAATTATATGTTTTTTTTAATAATCTATCACTCAATAATATGATTAATAATGATACATTATTGGCCCAGTGTTTGTTCCATGTGCTCTCCTAGTAAATTATTTGCATTTATGCATTTATAGAATTGCCCATGCTTCTCTTCAGCCTATACATGTTAACAATCTCACGTTTTATTGGCCAATGCACACTGTAAAAATTATTGTAAATAAAAGATTATTGGAGTATGTTTTACAAAAAAGGGGGAAAAAAGTAAATCCTACAACATGGTAATGTGAAAATGTATTATTCCATATAAATATTTCATGTTTATTTAAAGACATTTATGTTGACACTTTCAATTGATGTTCAAAGGGAAATTTGGGTCTCAGAATAAAACTAAACGAGAAACACTGTTTTATATGAATAGAAGAGCACATAATATAACAGATTAATATAACAAGAAATGTAGAAACAAATGGCCTATTAAGCAGTCACAGTGATTTTAAAAAGGTGTGATGAAAGCAAGGCACATCATATTATATCTTCCAGATGAATGGTGCATTTATGATATTTATATCAAAACATCAGTATGTTTTCCAGTATACATTAAATGAAAGTGTGTGGACTTCTGACACCACACCCATTCGTGCTTGTTGAACATTTTATTCAAAACCATCATCCTGAAACCATGATTTTGCTGCTACAACAGCTTCCTCCCTTCTGGGAAGGCTTTTCACTGCATGTCGGAACACAGCTGTGGGTTTGCTACCATTCAAACACAAGAGCATCAGGGAGATTAGGTGCTGATGTTGGGTGATGAGTCCTGGTTCACACTATTCACAGGGATTCAGGTCAAAGCTTTAAAAAGTTCTTCCATGCCAGATTCTTAATAATTTATGGATCATGCTTGGAGCACTGAAGAAATGAACCCTCCATGAATTGTTACCAAGGTAGCAGGTTATTTAAATCATGACATCGCAGCGATCTTTTGGCATGATGCCACTAAGCTGCCACATTATCAGTTAATATGAGAACAATCAGAAAATGATCAATCGCAGTTTATCTTCCGAGAGACAAGATGCTCTAGAGAGCTTCTGAAATACAAACCACCGTGAATCTGAGAAGCGCCAAAGGTCTGAGGTGTCAAAGACAAACAGATCAGGCTCTTTAAACTCTTAACTGTCAACAAAGTTGACTCCATTTAGAACCGAATCCAGAACTCTGGAGTTGTGACGTCACAAAGAGCCCTCAGAGAACTCGGGAGTGTTCTGTGTTTACAGTAAACAAAGATAAGAGCCATTCTCATCTTCTCTTGTTTGACTGGAGTTTTCCTCTCTTCTGTTCTGCTTTGATTGATAAGATCTGCCCAGGCATTACTTTTGGCATTAGGACTAATGTGAGTGTGCACTTTGTAGTCTTCTTGACATGTACAGGCCAGATTTTCCTCCTCTTTGACGCTCTTTGTCTCCTTTTCCAGGAAAATTAACACCAGAATCATGCACATGAAAGGATTATTGCCCCACATATAAAGATATGCCCTCCAACATCATGTCAAGGTTCAAGGAATTAGTATCATTCATGCAAAAACTTGGAATGTTGATTTGGCATGAGATTATACAGGCTGAGATTTACAGTGGAAGAGGGAGAGTGATATGACCTTGACTCTGTGTTTTCCTTGCTGCTAAAAGTGTTTGGAACAGAATGGAATGTCTGTGGAATTCCCCTTGATTCCCCCGCATCATGTAGTAGGCCTACCTTTGACAGATTTCGCTACAATGAAGTCTCGACCATTTTCTCCTCTTTTTTTCTCTCATTCTCTCTCTATCGCAGGAAATATTACCTCATACAGAAAAATACCTCTATGTGTGAAACACAATTGCACAGGATCTTTCCCTGCTCAAGAACATTTCCAACAGTTCTCTTGTTCCTGTTCGAAAAAACACGAGAACACAGAGGAGTGTGCATGAAGTCATTAAAGAAAATCTTAACATGTCTTAACAAGAGAGAAAAACATGTTCAAGCATCAGGTAATAAGTGAAAGTACATGCCTTTGAATAACACGGTAAGGCTGAAGAGGAAGTTAATTCGGTATAAGGTTTTCGGGAAAAATGAGCAGTCTATTTAGTAAGATAGTTAAGCTATATTATGAGTAAGAAAAAAAATCACTGATATTTAAACCAACAGCAACATTTCAAATGTGATATTGCAACACATTCTCATGTCATTTCGTAATACTTAACTGGTATATGTTCATACAATCTCATTCATACATTTTTGTACATTCTGACAATTATGTTTAGGGGCGGACCATCGTGTTCCTACATTTTTTCTAAAAATCGTGTTTTCCTTAGAAATCACATTGTACATATTCACATGAAATCACACATGAGGTTAAGTTGGATGTACTTTGTCTATTTTTCAAGAGAGACCAAAGCAGAATTGACGCCTAGAGCAACACATAGCAGAATAAATCAGCGTTTCAAACTAATCATATGAGAGAATAATTGAATGACTCACTCAAGAAAAGCCACTTTGTATATAATATATTAAACACACATTAGAGAATATTATCATGTGTAGAAGGTCGCAGTCACACACAAAGGGTCCTTGGGGATTTCTCTGAGAAACACATAATCCATGCTTAACCAGCCCTGCCTATCTCCTTCTATTCAGCACTGTATATAAGCAACACAATGTCTTATTGTGTGTGTGTGTGTGTGTGTGTGTGTGTGTGTGTGTGTGTGTGTGTGTGTGTGTGTGTGTGTGTGTGTGTGTGTGTGTGTGTGTGTGTGTGTGTGTGTGTGTGTGTGTGCTCCTCCCTCTCTTACAGCACACTAATGCAATGAATGATTGGCACAGCTGACTGAGCTGATAACAGCTCCATCCTCTACATACCCACCCACTGCTAGGCACGCACATAACCGCCTGAGGTTAACCCTCATGGGCTGCAGACCTATACTCTGCCATGGCATCTTTTCCCAGAAGCCTTGATCAAAACCACAGCCGAGCTTCAAAAACTGGCCTATGTGCCCTGGTGGGGACACATAGCTGTCTTTACCAGTGGTTTACAGTCTCAGGCTGGATATGTGAAAAAAAACGAACTAATTCAACTAGGCTACTGGAGTGAGTATAGTACTGGACTTCCTGATTGTCCCAGCAAATATTTGCTCTTAATTTTGTTTGGTGCAATGGTGCCAGTAGTCGCAGAAATAACCATACAAATAAAATTAGGTTAATATGCTTACAAGCTGTATCAAAGTTTATTAGTGGAGTGTTTGGCAGTTTGAAATCCGATAAAGATATACAGTATTTCTGATACTTCCATACTTCAGCTCTTTTTTGAAAGGATATTTTGACTTTCTTTCATCAGTTGGATTATAATGTGGAACAAAGCTAATACAAGTGGTTGGGGACCAGGGGCTGTCAAGCTCCAAAAAGACAAAAATAGGCTACAATAAAAGCGCTATAAAGCCTGTGATATTTCTATTTATTTTATTTTATTTGTTTTATTTTGTTTAAACCATGAGACACAAACGCTCGCGATTCTTGTCCCGCCTCCGCCGTCTTCTGATTGGTCCACTGTTTCATAGCTGACATTGATAAGCAGCACTGTGTGTTCAAGTTGTGCTTATTTTAACTTTACGCGGCGGTCATAAGCGTGATGCGGCGCAACACCTTTATCTACGCATGCTTACTTAAAACATGTATAAGCAGCACAGTGGAACCCCAAAACGCGGTATTTGTGAACCAGCCATGATTTTGAAAGACACAAGACAAATATTTTCTGTGAGTGCACACACACTGACAGGTAGCCTATAAGTACAATTCTAGATATGTCCTGCTTTTTAGATGAGAGCATAACCCACAGATGTGAAAATAAACAGAATGTACAACTCAAGAGTAAACAAAGGGATCTACACAGTTTTATTGCAGTCACCCTTTTTAGGAACTAAAATCAGTTTTCAGATATCAATCAGAACAGGGCAAGCTGAGGTGAGCTGTAAGTGGCTCTTCTGAAGATGACATATTCAGGTCAACTCATTGACACGTCACACCCCTTCAGTGACCCTAAAAGAGGTGTAGAGTGCACACACTGAGGGAATCTGCATTCGCTGTTATTGATGTCTGACTTGGAAGTCAGAGGTTAAGCACTCTCACACTCCATCATTGACATTTATAAACCCGAGACAGAATTTCACACCTCTCAATGACACACCTGCTCACTGCACTTCTGTTTCTCTCTGCTTCTTCAAGTGGAAGGAGAGAGAATGAGATGAAGACAGAGTGAATGCATTTGCATTTATGGTGGCCATAGATTTGGGCAATTAAGATATTTACTTAAACAGGTACAGCCTAACATATTGACAACAAATAATAATATTAATAAAAAAATCTCACATGAACTCTTTTCACAAGACGTTTCAACGGTCCTCACAGCATCGGAAGGTTTTTTATATTTTAATTTTGTCAAAAATGTATGTAGATTTATAACACCTTCGCATCAAAAAATAAATAAAATAGTTAACGCTATAATGCAAGGGTGTTTCTAAAGTAGCGTCTATGGAAGGGACGATACATTTTACATCGTTCTCTCTTCTAACTAATCAGTCTCTCAATTTTTTCACTTTTTTTAAAGTCATGAAAACACTATTGTGGAGTTTTTCTTTTGCAATTTGAACAATATATTTGTTGTACTCTCCCATTCACTGCTGTTCTGAGTTTACCCAGCTATGACGGCTTCCGCTGAGAAACCCGGAAATGTGAAAAGGGTCTATTGAAATGGAACAGTTTATAAAATCTTTAGACAAAATATAAAAATGTTAAATGTTTTATTATCATATTTGAAACATCAGACTTTTATGGCTCCTAAAGTATGATATATTGAGTATTTTATAAAATATATATTGCTGTTATTTATGTAACAAAAAGATAAAATTCTGATAATTTGTAACGTAAATCAAATATATATATATAACATTATATAACACGTGGACACATTTTATGAATGCCATTTACTTCCTAAAAGTAAATGAATGCCATTTACTTCCTACTTCCTAAAAGTATGAATTGTTAATACGATGGCAGAAGGCATGTAGTAAATTGTGTACAACAGGTTTCTCAGCATATTATCATGGAAGTTAAAGGCCTTCAGATTTCAGATATCAAATAAGATACAGGCTTTTTAGGGTCCACTGCATGTAAAAATGTTATTTCATATGTGAGCTAATCTCTTATGTTAACAGATAGAGCTGTAATCTTTTATCCTATCCTGCAACCAAACAAATCAATCAACAATACTGTATCAAAACTACAATTGTATTTTTGACTGCAGGCCAAACCTCAGCTGTTATAATAGAGCTACAATGGTGACGATGACAACAACAACAACACTTCAATTAGTCATACCCTTATACTCAAATAATGTGTGCTTCTGTGGTGTAGATATTATTCCATGTGCAATATATTTCCAAGTTTCCCACCCCCTCCCCAATCTGTACATGTTGTATGAGCTCAACAGAATGCAGGTGCCTTTCTTTCTATCCCAGCCACAGTGTGTCACATCCTCAGAGTGCAGCAAGCATTGTTAACATCTAATTCCTCTGCATGCTGACTTCCTCTCTTTATTCTGGCTATGGACCGGCACTAGAGGAACGCAGGATGGAGTCTGACGGCTAGATTAGCACTATAGCATCACCCATTTCCTCATGAATGAGAGAGCGAGAGCAGAGACAGACACAGAAAGACATTAACAAAAACCAGGACGTGACACAGCTATACAGTAAATCTGTGATATCATCTGGTTTAGTCTATTATTAACAAACTCTTTTAGTTTTGCCTTTACTAAAGAGCAAAAGTTCAGGTCTGGTATCATGGCTGAGGGGTGGGAAGCCTTTGACCACAAAAAAATCTAACAAAAAAAACAACAACATCCCCACGCTGTTTTATCAGCCTCAATAATGACTTCAAATAATAAAGAGATGTATGAGAGTGATATGGGCAAGGGCTTAATGTAAACACACACACAAACAGACATGTTTGGTTTTTACTAAATTCATGAGAATATCTCAAAAACATGATTAGTCTGTTTTATGATGATTTCTGTTTTAAATTGTGATGTTTCATTTGTGCAAGTTTTTGTTGCATGTTGGCTATTTGTGTTTTGTTAAAAACATCAACAACGAAAAACCTAAAATAAATAAATAAATGTGAAAAACCTAAATAAAAGTGTGTGTGTGTGTGTGTGTGTGTGTGTGTGTGTGTGTGTGTGTGTGTGTGTGTGTGTGTGTTGTGTGTGTGTGTGTGTGTGTGTTTGTGTGTGTTGTGTGTGTGTGTGTGTGTGTGACCCTCTCTGTGAAATCCAGGCTAAAGTCTCAAAATCTAATTATGAAGATAACAATAACATCAACACACACACACACACACACAATTTGATTCCTACCATTCATTTCACTATAATTTCAATCTTTGACATGACTTACTCAGTCAATATTAAAAGCTATAAAGGTTACATTTTCACAAAATGTTCTTTACCATATGAAGGAAGTTTTTTTTGTAGAAAACAGCAAATCACAAAAAAACGACTTTAGCTGGGTTTTCACAGAGAGGGTCACACACACACACACACACACACACACACACACACACACACACACACACACTACACACACACACACACACACACACCACACACACACACACACACACACACACACCACACACACACATATATATATATATATATTGAAAGAAATAAAGCATACAAAAAGTCAGGACTACTTGAGGCCAAAGAGTGAATGACAGTATTTTTACTGAAGTTTTCAGGAGGAAACCTAATAATTCAGCACCTTATGTTAAATACGCCAGTCATCAATCACTAGAGGGCGCTCTATATCTGTTACCCACAATCATTTACCCGTGTCTTGACATGAGTGTAGATTGGATTGTGAAAGAGTACAAACAGGGCAAAATGCTAATATATATATATATATATATATATATATATATATATAAATAACGCTTAGTGTGTAATAATCGTTTACAGAATGTCATCATACTTCTATCAGTAATTATAAAACCATTCAATTGTCAAATATTTTAGAATCGATAATTATTTCTGTTGTGAAAGATTAAATTCTTAAATAATGGTTTTACTTGTCGTTTTAAAATCTTTTTCCATTACACTACAAACTAAGTCAATAAGCCTGTTGGATCTATAATTTAGAGGAAGGCTCCGCCCTCTGACTATGCGATTGGCTGGCGCGGACGCTCTACTACAACTGATGGCTTGTCAATGGTGTATTGAACTGTCAATCAAGCTCGTTCAGACGGCTAGTAGTTGACTGATATAGTGAGAGCAGCGCGCTGGAGGAGCGAGTGGATGTATGTGTGTGACTTTCTGATCATCTTCTGGAGGTCTTGCGGAGAAAGGAATCACTTTGAATGGCTGGATTTTTGTGGATAATGATGCATATGTGTGTTTTCTTTTTTTAATCATGTCGTATTAACTTCATAGGAGTCATGCATAACTATTTTGGAGCTTGTTTCTCAGTAGTGTTCTTAATTTTGACGTTTTGGACTGAGGTGAGTTAAACTTCCTTATGCCTTTTTAAGTCCACCTTTTTCTTCACTAGTTGTAAAGTCATAGATTAAACAACCGATTTACACACTGAACTGAAACTCATTCATTGTTGTCAAATTAGATTTTGGGATTCTTGTCCTAATAGAATTATCCTGCTGCCAGTGGAATCATGTGATCCTTAAACTTTAAAGGCGTTTTAAAACCAGTCCGCGTGCACTGTAATGCATGTACATCAGAAACTTTAACCATTGCCTAAATAAAGTGCATATTTCGTTATTGCACAAACATGTTTATTCATATTTGCTGCGAGGGCAATTGATTGGTATGTTTGCAATACCTGTATGATATCACTCCTTTAACACAAATGTAAGTCAGTGCACTGTATCCGCTATATTGTGGTCTGCTGCATGTTCTGTCTTGTATTTTATTGGGCAAGACCCGATGTCACACAAAGCATTTTTTATATTTTATGTTATGCTGGTGTGTTCTTCGGGTTATTTGGAGCTCCAGTTGATCCGCGTGGAGAATGACAGGGGTGAGCTCGCGAATGGAAACTGCTGTGACGGCGCACGGAGCGCGCAAAACGGTTTGTGCGACCAGGACGAATGTGACACGTACTTGAGAGTGTGTCTAAAGGAATACCAAGTGGAGGTCACCACATCTGGCTTATGTACGTACGGCACTGGAAGCTCGAGCGTGATCGGAGGGAATACGTTTCAGTCGAAAGGATTCAATGGAAACCCAAACAAGGCCAATGACCTCGGGACCGTTATCATCCCCTTTCAGTTCGCCTGGCCGGTAGGTGTTCTCCGATACCTCTTTCATCAGCCCTTCAACAACAAACAAACACATTTTATGCTCGATTTTATGAGTTTGAACTCGAATTTTCTTAAGGGTGTCAAAACTTAACACTTCTAGTTGTAACTTTGATTTTATTTAAAAAAAATAACAAGAAAGCAAGTTGATAAGCTTATACGTGTGTTTATCGTAACCATATAGCCTTTCCTATACTAGCTTTACAATTGAAAACACATTAGGCTATTTATTATCCAGCTTCAGGTGGAATCTGTGGAAATGATTATCTGGTCTAATTTCATTATTAAGTATAAGGCTATAGTCCAAACTGGCTGATATTTCCATATTATGCCAGCCTGACCACTTTAAGATTGGTTTATTGTCGATCCAAGATGGTCTGCTAGCTTATACCAGCTAACGACCAGTTTAGACCAGCTAGAAACCAAAACTTGTTTCCAGCAGATGGTCAAGACGCACATGTGAACATACAGCTACTTGATCTTAACAACAGCAACTGGCCGCCTACGCTTTAAACACTCATTTCAAATGCAAATGTTTGACTCGGTGGAAAGAGGAGAGCTCGGTGTCACGGTGGTCACTGCCGTTAATCGTAGAGATGATGAGTAGAGCATCTCCGGTTACGGCGCGCGTTTGGCTGCGCGAGCGGCGGCTGGTGCGTGTCTCTCTCGCGCGCGGAGTGTACAGTTACACGCTTAACTGATGGTGTCGTATTTATAGAACGTAGTGTGTTTTACTTCATGGCATGCAGATGGGGCTGCAAGAAGTCCATGTATTGCGCAGTTTAAAAGGAAGACTATCTATCTATCTATCTATCTATCTATCTATCTATCTATCTATCTATCTATCTATCTATCTATCTATCTATCTATCTATCTATCTATCTGTCTATCTGTCTGTCTGTCTGTCTGTCTGTCTGTCTGTCTGTCTGTCTGTCTATCATGTTGGTCTAGCTGAAAAGTGGCAAAAACCAGCCACCTGACAAGGGCAGGTTTAAGTTTCTTCTTTTTTTCAGCAGCAAGTCTAAAACGTTTACTAAAATCATTAATCATAAAATCAGTGAGTCTAAAATCATTAATGAGCATGTCACCTTCTCAGCAAAAGAATGAGCATGTTAGCATATTTTCTTAGTGAAATATTTTTTAATATAAGGTCATTAATGAAGGGCAACAGTTGCACGAGCTCACAGGAATGCTGTTTTGGGCAAAAACGAGATTGCATTTTTTTTTTTAAGAAAGGCACGATTTACACAAGACAGAGTTCTTGACTAGAGCTGGCATGCTCATAGAGTGATATCACAACCAGAGAGATAGAGAAGAGAAAGAGAGGGCAGTGGGAGTTATCTACACGATCATGTTTCAGATAGCAGCATTGTCGCTAAATAGACCAGAACAGATAGTTTGTAAGATAACGCAAGGCACATTACTGTGGGTAAAACATTTAACTCAAACCACACAGCACTTACCTCAGTGTGAGTTTGTTGTTGGTAAACCTGGTAAATATGTATTTTAAGTAGTGAAAAACGCTGAATCACTGCGTTTGAGTCTTGTTTGCTTCCAGATTTTGGCCGGGGTGATAACAGCAGCGCTGTGGTGAGAGCTGTCTGTGTTCTTCTGTTATGTACACATGTCTTTTAAAGTGGCTTTGTTTTAAACACACAGTAATTGCTCAATTGAAGATAAAATCATGTACACACATGAGACGCTTTGGGACTGTGCATGATTATTTCTATATCTCTGAGATGGTTCTTCAGCGTTTTTCTTTGGAATGTTGATCTTGGAAGAATCTGACCAAGACTGAACATAAGACAGCTTACATGTTGTTCAATTAAGAGTTGGTTTCAAGGGAACAAATCAAGATCATTTCCAGAATCAACTTGAAATATTATTTTACAAGGCTCTGCAACAATTTACAACTTCCCAACTCCATCTTTCCATCCACACACTCGTCTATCTATCTATCTATCTATCTATCTATCTATCTATCTATCTATCTATCTATCTATCTATCTATCTATCTATCTATCTATCTATCTATCTATCTATCTATCTATCTATCTATCTATCTATCTATCTATCTATCTATCTATCTATCATACCCACAGGTGTTGATTTGCTGTCATTTCAGGTATGCATAAGAATATCTGTTTTTACATGCACTGTAAAACTTGGTTTCTCTATTCAATTTAGGACTGTTTCACAGGTGCATAATCTACTTTTTGAGTTTAGTTAGGTCTAGACTGTGTCTCAGAACCGCTATCTGGTCACCTGCATGTGAATAGATTCATAAGTGCTGTTTAAACAGCTTTGCAGGTAAGTCATTTGAGAAACTGGTTTCACATTGAGCTGGTGAACTTCTGAAGAGTCTTCCCTGCTATAACTCTGTTGAAGTCTGAAGTGAGAGATATTTGCAGTCTTGTGTTAATACTGGTGAAGACAGCCCATAGTAGGAAGGAAATCCTCCTGCTGTGATGTTTAATAGTTATTTTTGGAACTGGCAAACCACAAAAAGCAAACATTTGCTAATGGGAATAGTCTTCCCATAATGTTCTCTGGAGTGTGTTTGTTTAATGAATGGAAATGATGGAAGACAATATACTGTTGGATAAACAATTGCTTGCATCATTGGACTCGGTGCATCATCAGTGGTATTTAGCTGAAGATCATTAGCTAATCTGAAATCTGCAAAGACACTTACATCTGCTGTTGTCCATAGTTTCTTAGCGAATCGGGTGTGCCAAGGGAGGAACGCAGTTTACGGAAGGTGCTGTTTATGAGCCTTATAAGTCCTGCTGTGCCTGACGTCCTACAGCTGTGAGATCTTTGATACTCTTCCAGCATACCATCCTTTGTTTTTGGATAAAGCACACCACAATAATTTTTTTATTTAAGCTTTTCCAAGTAAGAGCTAAACAAGTCCATGTTCTGTTTCACGATAAGTTCTCAGACTTAATCTAAACTCTGAATACACAGTTAAGAAAAGAGATATTTTACAAACCAAACAGAACTATACAATAGCAATGTATCTTTACCAAAGATAACGCTAACTCTTTCTAAAAAGCAGGTATCCTTGCTCTGTCATTTCTGTCTCTGTTTTAAATCACATATGTAGACCTGCCAAGATGCATGGGAGATTGATTCACATTAAAAGTTTACTAAAAGAGAGAGGGATGCTAGTGACAGACAAACCTGACTCCTTCATTCTTTACAACTAAAACAGTTATGAGGGCCTGACTAGATGTTCAAACTTTATTTGTTCTGCCCTACTCTTTCCATTTTTATTTTCAGTTCTTTCCTGTCCTCCTTTCACCCCATCCTGCTTTCTTTAAATCTTGGATGAGTGTTGGGTCTCTTGTTTCACGACTCTTTCTCTCTCCTCTTTTCTTTTCTTGGCTGCACATTAGATCACATGTGTTTGATGCAAACACGCTTTGTGTTCTTCAACTGGACTGTGATGTTGTCTACTGGTTACAGGAGTGATAACAGTTGATATTTGACAATTATTATTAATACAAACATGCAGGGGCGTGGCCATAATTTCAGAAGTGAGGGGGACAGAAATGTTATAAATGTAATATATAAACACACACACACACACACACACACACACACACACACACACACACACACACACACACACACACACACACACACACACACATACATATATATATGTGTGTGTGTGTGTGTGTGTGTGTATAACTCAATATAACATTTCTGTAATATGTATATATAACCTACCAGTCAAAAGTTTTTGAACAGTAAGATTTTTAATGTTTTATAAATAAGTTAATCAAGCCTGCATTTATTTGATCAAAAATACAGCAAAAGCAGTAATATTGTGAAATATTTTTTACTAAAAACAACTGCTTTCTATTTGAACATATATGAAAATGTAATTGATTGCTGTGATCAAAGCTGTATTTTCAGCATATATCTCCAGTCTTCAGTGTCACATGATTCTTCAGAAATAATTCTGATTTCTTTTTAATTCTGCTCAAGAACCCTGTTTTATTTATTATTATCGTCAATATTTAAAACAGTTGAGTAAATTTTTTCAGGATTATTTAATGAATAGAAGGATCCAAAGATCCGCATTTATCTGAAATAAAAAGTTTTTGTAACATTATACACTATGTCAGGGTTCCTCAAATCTTTCCCTGGAGGTCCAGTCTGCTGGTGTTAGCTCCAACCCTGATCAAACTCACTACCTGTGATCTTCTAATGATCTTGAAGACTCTGATTAGCATGCTCAGGTGTGTTTGATTAGGGTTAGAGATAAACTCTGCAGGAGTGGGCCAGATTTGAGGATGCCTGCACTATACCATTCAAAAGCTTAGTCAGTAGCCTATAATTCTCTTTTTAAAGAAATTATAGAAATTAATACTTTTATTTAGCAAGGATGCTTTAAATTGATTAAAAGTGATGATAAAGACATTTATAATGTTACAAAAGGTTTTTACTTCAGATAAATGCTGTTCTTCTGACCTTGCTATACAGTTTTGTTAGCCACTCAAGGCCATTTATTACAATGATTTTACCATGTTAAAGAAATCATTGTATTAAAGATTCTGTTAGTATTTACTCACCTTGATGTCATTCCAAAACCCACTTGACTTTTTTTGGACAATTTCAAGATCCAATATGAGAGAAAAAACACAATTACAGTAACTTAAAAGCAGTCCGTATGATTTATGGATGGTTTTCTTGGTATCTTTATGGAACAGACTGTATTAATTAATTATTCATTAATTCATTTTATTTTATTTCACTTTTTTGTCCTAAACTGGCTAATATCACCGGAGGAGAAAATTACAAGTTACAAGAATAATGACTTTTGAGTTTTGTCCTCACACAAATTTATAATTTGCCTTCAGGTAATTTGTAATATACCTTTCACACCTTCCTTTTTCTAGATATTAAAATATCAAACTTATTGGCTTGCTGGCTACTAACATGTTAACACTCACACAGATGCAGACCAGCAGGTGATTACAGCAGAAAGCTGGTGTCTCAAGGCAGATTTGACACTTGACACTTTTAACAAGATGTTGGACACACATTGAGACACATATTGCATGTTTACAAAGTAAAAACAATTAAAAAAATTAACTAAATGGCACAAGTGCTATGACACTTTTGGTGCAATATTCTTCCACATTCACAAGTTTATATAAGAAGACTCATAAATCATTTTATAAAAAGATGATGATGAAGTTTTGACATTTACAGTGTCAATGTTTGTTTTTTCATGAACAGCCTTCAGTGTCTACCACTGTTACTTCTGACATTCATATGAAATGTTTTCTTAAGAGTTTTGCATACTTTACATATCTGTTGTAGTCTGCATACGCAGATCTCTAAATGTCAATGAATGTCAGTTAATGTCATTTTGGCATTTGACAGTGCAGATTTTTGTGTGAAATATTTCTTTTAAAAAGCTTTAAATTAACAACACACCTTATTCATGATAAAATCAAATACACAGCTTCTCATAGCGTATTGCTTTAATAAACCAACACCTCTTTCACTGAAAAACTGCACACAATGGAATTACATTGTTAATTCTCTGCCACAGAAACCCAATCACATGGGGTATGAAGAGACTTACACAGGTGTGTTACCAGCCTGCACATATCACGTTCAGCTTTTAGTTAGAACAGTTCCCATGTAAGTGTGTTACTGTGCATTGATTTGCATTCGACCTGAATCCTTAGGGACCGTATATTAAAATCTGGTCTGAGTGTATATGATAATAAAAGGCACATTCCGGCTCGGTTCTCGAAATATACGTCCTCCTCAAGGCCCTCTGAGGTGTAAAAACTATGGCACTGCCTGCTCAGTGTCACTTAGGAGGTGTAATTTATTCATTGCCAGTGTGTGCGTGTTCTTGTGTATCTGCTGGCATGTGTATATGCATGTGGGTGTCTTATTTCCCTCTAACTAAGGAAAGATCAAATCTTCCCTGCTCCTGCTCCTCCCTGGACTGGTGGTTGGTGTCTGATGGCTGTCTTTGGAGATTAGTAACTTTGTCTTATGCCACTGCACTGACCAGGTGTTTACATCAGTATGCTCATGCTGCAAACTAATGCTACACAAAGCCTTTCATTAGTTTGCTGACACTGGTTTCTCAACATCCGGACACATTTAATGGGTTTAGATGTTATTCTTGATGTTATAAAGCAGTAGGAAACTCCTAGGGGTCTGTGGGGGAACTGCTGGTGGTCCGCCAACTATTGTTTCTTGTCAAACTAAATGTTTGTGAAAAAATAAAATATACATTGCACAAAAATACAATATTAAGTTAACTTCAACAACCAAACATAAGTTAAGCTAGTTTCATTGTCCTTCCCACAGTAATTATTATTTTTAAAGGCTTTGTAAAGAAAGCATCGTATCAAATATTAAATACATTTTTAAAGAGATTCACTCAAAAAAATGATATATTTCTGTCATCATTTACTCACTCTTAAATGGTTTTAAACCTATAACTTTAATTTTTGGGTTGAGTGTCCCTTTATTATGGTATAGCACTGCATACATGCAGATCATTTTATTTTGTAAGCTGATTAGGTTTTTATGTGAACAAACATTTTGATCAAATGAAATTGATCTAATGTGACAATAAAGACATTTATATTGATACAAAAGGTTTCAATTTTAAATAAATGTTTTTTCTATTCCTCAAAAAATCCTGAAAAGTAATGTATCAGGCTTTGCAGTATTCACCAGTACAACTGATTTTAACATTGAAATGAATTAGACATGTTTCTTAAGCACCAAATCAGCTTGATTCGTTACTGAAGGATGATGTGACACTAAAATTGAGTAATTACTGGAGCAATGGCTGCTGAAAATTCAGCATTGCAGGAGTAAATTAAAGTATATTTTAAAATATCTTAAATTAAAATTAAATATGTATATAAAATTGTTGCGAAGAGCTTCAGGCTTAATCGCATGAACGTTTAAATATTTTAGTGAAACAAATATCACTTGTTTTTCAGTTCATGACGCATAAGATTTGGCTCAATAGTTTGCGTATGCCTTGCCCATTTTTTTAAATAAAATTTGTATTTTTTATTTTCTTCTCTTTTAAACATACAGAAACATGTAGACAAACAATCAGCCATACAACAGCAATTGATGGACACAACAGCAGTAACAAATAAAAAATAATAGCACAAATACGTAAATAAAACCCTAAATAAATATGAATTTTAAAAAATGTACAAATAAATAAATAATAAGGCACACTTGTCAGTTACACAGAAAATTTAATGACAGAAAATACATCAAACAACCAAATGATACAAATGCAGAAAAATATATACTAAATTAAGCAAATACTAATACACATATTTAACTAAATTCATATATAAACATCTAAGGCAAGGACATGTATACATACACTTCACATGAAGAATCAGTAGTATAAGTGACAAATTAACCCTCGGCATTTAAACTAAAACCGCTGAAAGAAGTCTATGACAGGTAGAAATTAGCAATTTACAACCTGAACAGGGAACGATAAAAAGAAAACGAGAACAAGAAGAACTAAGCCAAAAGACCAGAGGACAGAAAGAAAGAAAGAAAGAAAGAAAGAAAGAAAGAAAGAAAGAAAGAAAGAAAGAAAGAAAGAAAGAAAGAAAGAAAGAAAGAAAGAAAGAAAGAAAGAAAGAAAGAAAGAAAGTATTGGGGATGGGGTGGGGGGGGGCTTTCCCCTCTAAGCTTCCCCAAAGTTTGGGCCTAAAGTCTAACGGTGCCTTCTCTTGCGATCAGAATCTTCTCTTACAGTCTTGAATTGTCTACTGCATGCATTCATGGTGCAACTTGCATTGCATGCAGTGGACAATTCAAGATACACCATGTCTATAATACCGTGCCCATTTTAAAAGCCTAGCCTGTACACCTTTCATGTTGTGATTCATTTTCACATTTCTCTGAGAGCAAGTCATTATCTTGCTGGCTACTGTTATTCACACAGCATATACACTTACTGATGCAGAGCGGCAGAATATAATAGAAAGCTGGTTTCTCAAGGCAGATTTGACACTTGTGACTTTTAACAAGAAGCTGAACAAACAGCGAGACACGTATTGCAAAAGAAAACAACTTAAAAACAAAAATCAGCACTGACTACATTTCTGATGCAATACTACTGCCACACTTTTAAGTTCACTAATAATTTTATATTTGGATTGTGATAGTATTTTGTAGTTGTCCATCATTTTTGTGTTTGTTTCTTCATGAGCATCCTTCTACCACCATTACTCCTAACATACGTGTTAAATATTTTCTGAATGGTTTTGCATTCTTTACAGATCTGTTGTAGCCTGTCTATGTACATACAAAAATGTACATCTATAAATGTCAATGAAATGCCAAAACATAATTTTTTCTGAGATACATGAATTTAGTTTGAGGATTAGTGAAAGGTTTGAAGCCATGCCTGTATCAGGAGTCTTTCCTTTCTATCATTTACTGCAAGCACCTACAAGTTGGAGTGGTTTGGCTTCACTGATGCTAGCGTGCTGATTCATGCTTCCAGAGAAAAGATGCGTGAGTGTCAGCACATGAAATCCATGGGCATGTTTCACATGCCGTGCTGCCACAGCACAGTAAACCTGATCTCTGCCCAAAACAAAAACAATACAACCTTTCAGCCAAACACAGACCTGTTAAAATCTCCTCTTCAGAAATGCTCTCTGTTTTCCACTGTGTTTATTTTATTTTATTATTATTGTTAATATTTTTGTCAAGCTTTATATCATACATCATATAAAGCTGTTCCATTGCATTTCTTGTGCCAAAGTATTGGACATTAATAGTGGTGTGATTTTAACCATTTTCATTTATACACAGACTTATGCTGAAGGAAAAAACTCTTAACTACACAGAATCTTATTACACTCTGTTGTACGCTTTCCTGTCCCAGAGATTTCTTCCTAATGTTTCAGACATTTCCTGAATGTTCATCCAGCACAATGTTTGTAATCCAAAAGCACTCAGGCTCTGTCAGATTAAAGGGAAGAAACGTTACTACCCCTCATTTGAGTGAAAAACATGACCTCTCCCATCTTACAGTCAGTTCACTGTGTGACGTACTGCTGGTTCAGAAATCTTTTGAACCTTTTGAAGTCATTCTGTCCATGCTGTTATTTGACATGACTCAGCAAACCATTTTCCCATGAAATAAATGAACTAAAGAACACCGCTGAAACACATGTCTGTGTGAAAAAGTGCATGCATAAGCATCACGCAATCATTTATGAATTGTTGACTGCAGCAGTGACCTGATACATGCTCCTACAAACATCCTTGCACCATTTCATCATTCATCTGGTTTATAAACCCAGCTAATCAGTCACCAGACCGTGGGAACCAGGTTATTCACATTGCTGTTATGACTTGCATCCTGTTAAAAAGGCACGCGTACATATACACACGATATCAATATGAGGACATTAAATAGATATCCATTGTTTGAAAATGGCAACACACTGAATAACCCAACCCTAAGTAACTGAAAAAAAATCCCTAGATTTATACTTCATGAATACGTTTTTTCTTCTTCAAGGATGTCCCCTGATGCCCTTCTAAGTGTGGTTTTGTGAGATTAATGTGAAAAATGCTTTAAAAAAGGAAGTTTGGTTGTTTTATTTGAAACGCATGAGTTCCATATAGCCGGCATATTCTCCTCCATATATTGTCTCAATATAACACTACTGTTCATAAATTTAGGGTCAGTAAGATTTGATCTTCAATATATTATTTCTTGTTGTCAGCAAAGATGCATTAAATTTATCATAGTGACAGTACTAACATTCATAATGTTAAAAAATCAGTTTCCAATAAATAAACCTTCTGTTCATCAAAGAATCCTGAAAAAGAATTGTGACAGTTTCCACTTTGTATATTAAGCAGTGTTGTTTTCAAGAAATGCTTCTTGAGCAGCAAATCAGCATATTAGAATGATTTCTGAAGGATCCTTTGACTCTGAAGACTGGAGTAATGACTGCTGAATATAGTAATTTAGAAATCCATTATTCAAATAGAAAGCCTTTATTTTAAATTGTAATAATATTTCTGTTTTTACAATATTTTAAATCAAATAAATGTAGCCTTAGTGGGCATAAGCGACTTCATTCATAAACTTCAAAGAAATATTACTGACCCCAAACTTTTGTACATTATGTTTTATTTGGACTCTGTCGGTAAACTAATATGATTTTTTATGTCTGCTTCTTGTGCCATTGTTTTTGTGTGGTGTTTTATTGGTCATTTGTGTTTGTCTTCTGCATAGACTTTGACTGTGGAGACCTATATGTCTGTGTATATTAGCTAACCAGCTCTTTCTCTCTATCTCCTAGCGAGCATACACTCTGATTGTGGAGGCTTGGGACTGGGACAACCAAACGATCCCCGACAGCAGTGAGTAATGATTTCTCAACACCTTGACACACACCAACTTGCACTACTGTGCTTTCTCATCAGTACCGACAATCTCTGTCTCTTGAGCATGTTCACATCTACAAGTGACACATAAAAGTCAGATTTGACATTTGACCTTTCACTGTATGAGAAACAGGATACAAAACAGGGTAAACATTCTTTGTGGAGCGACATACGAGATGTATCCTTACAGATAAAGTTCCTCAGGCCAGTGTAGAGGGACTGACGCATTAGCCTGGGGTTTGAAGTATGCTGTGCTTTTATGTAAAATTCTCCCTAAAAGTTGTTAAAGGGATATTTTACCCAAAAATGAAAATTACCACAGGATTTACTAACCCTCAAGCCATCCTTGGTGTATATGACTTTCTCCCTTCAGACGAATACACTCTGATTTATATAAAAAAATGTCCTGGCTCTTCCAAGCTTTATAATGGCAGTGAATAGTGGTCAAGAATTTGGAGCAAAATAAAGTGCATAAATCCAACATAAAAAGTGCTCCACTCAGCTCCGAGGGGATAATAAAGGCCACTTGAAGCAAAGTGATTTATAAACTGTACATTTTAGCTACTGCTAACTGTTTTACACACATTCATGAGAGAGTGACGTTCCAGCAGTTGACGTTGGATGTAGGCGTAGTGTAAGCTCTGGTGAGAATATGCTAATCTCACAAGAACCAAGTTTTGTTTCAAGCAAAGGGAAAACAATCTCCTCTTTGCTTACATCAAATCCTCTAACATTTTTCTTTACAAACCCTTGTTTTGTACTTCTAATTTGTGACCAGTGTTTTGTTTTGCTCTCTCACGTTTGTCTCTTCTGCGTTTGCCTAAGTCATCTGCTGGAACGCCACTCGCTTGTGAAAGCAAGTACAACAGTTTATAAAGTTTTAAATATGGATATTTTCTTACACATATGCATCGTTTCACTTCTGAAGGATATAGATTTATGCATTTTATTTTGCTTTAAAATCTCAACAGCCATTTTTTGCCATTATAAAGCTTGGAAGATCAAGGATATTTTTAAATATAACTCTGATTGTATTTGTCTGAAAGAAGAAAACCATCCTTTTACATTCTCTGTAAGTCTTTCTTAGACAGATTCCTCCTCGTTTTGTAACAAAGTGAGACTACTTCCTTCTTGTTTTCACTCAGACAGCTGCTGTCACTTTTACTACAGTAAACAAAGCAGGTGGCCGATCAGAGTATTAAGACAGAGCTGGATGCCTGTGGTCTGACGTGTCTAAGTACCACAAAATGTTACAGACAGGAACATGAAGAATTTGCCTACACAGAACTTTTACACCGAACATTACACCGATTTCTGCAGAAAACGAATGCCTGTCATTCACTAAGTTCTACACATCCTCCCTTACATGCTTGTGTTTAAATATTTTGGCTAAATTGGTCTACATTTAAAAAATATATAGTAAAGCAGTATAGGTAATACGCTGCAATTTCTTATCATTAAAACATATCATAAATAAATGAACTGTAGTTTTGCCAACAGTAACTGAAAACATTTCATTGCATATCGACCAGTGCAAATATATAACCAAAACATCTCTGAGTGCATCTTTAAACATTTCTGAGTGCAATTTTTTTGTTCATAGTTTTCAACACTGCAGAAACTTTCTTGATCAGAAAGCACTGTTGTTCCACTCTAATGGTACGGAAACCCAGTGTGCAGGACATGTTAACACACGGTGTGAATGTTGATATGAGGGTGAATGTGTTGTCTTATCCAGATGTGTCCTGTTTTCCTCTTCTCCTCCTGTGGTTCTCCATTGCTCCATAATAGATGATGACTCTGACAGGAAGTACCATTAATGAAGGAATTCATGCTCTGGGAGTTAGCTGTTCATTTACAATGTACACTATAAACCCTAACATGCTGAATACACTCAATGCATTTCAGGTAATTAATTACCTTGAGGAAATTAAGATTCAATTGGCCATCACAGGAGTAAATTACATTTTAAAATATATTAAAATAGAAACGTTTTTAAAATGTAAATAATATTTAGCATATTTCAATAATAAATGCAGCCTTGGTGACTTTTGAAAAACTTGAAATAAATAAAACTTACCCCAAACTTTTGAATGGTAGTTTAAACATAATAAATACGCCAAGTTCACCTAATGTGGTCTTCACAATGAGAAGATAACTAAATGATACTAGTGAAGTAGCTGCAAGTGTACTTCAAATTAAAATGGTTTGTTTTCACTAGGAATTTCACATTACTGAGACTGGACTTCAGATTCACATATTTGACCGGATGGGAAGAGTTTATGTTAGAAAATAAACTGTTACTTTATGTGTTTTGGGAAAAACAAGTGATGTGGAGATCAGTTAGTGTTAATGTTGCACTGTGGAAGCTTCTGTCACGAAAGCCAATTCCTCGTATGTGTAAACATACCTGGCAATAAAGCTCATTCTGATTCTGATTCTATGTGAGGATTCATAAGCAGGTTGTTCTGTGGGGATGGCTAGAGTCTGTGGTTGGGTCAGAAACAAGCAGAAACAAATTATTAGACTAAACTACATATACTCTAAAACAAGCAAATCCTGACCCATTATATCCAATAACATCTTATTGTATATTTATCAATATCTATAAGTATATTTCTTAGAAGAACAAATTTTATTCTACTGCAAAGTAGTAGAAAGAGGTAAAACCAACTCAGGCTGGTAAAATGTCTATTCATCCATTTCATGTAAAGCTTCATTTTACATCTCTATGGGCACTTTACAGCAGATTTGAGTATTTGTATAGGTTAGTTTATGTTTATGTGTGTATGAATATCTTGTTTGTTGCTAGTGTGCTAGTGCCCTTAATGAGGCATGGAGGTTGTTTTAGCATGCAAATGGAACTGTTTATACTCAGCGTGTCATGTTTAAAGTCCCTGGAGAGAGTCTTTTCTAAACAAAGAGTATGAGGTCATCACCTCGTTAAGACATTAATTACTGTAGCTGCTCGTTATTTTGCACACATGTCTGTGAGCTAATTATTGTCTGAGCAGCTGCAATGCTACTATTCTTCACACTACACGCACACATACAAACAAATATACTGCCGCCAATTAGTCATAGAGCAAAGGGCTACTGACAGGACTGGCATGAGTACACATACACTCTCACAAATACACACAACACTAACAAGGCACTGATATGCTCACAGACACAACAGTCTTGTTAGATTCAGACAGACAGACCCTGAGCAAGATCTGGTCTGCATTTTTTGAGATGATCACCCAGATGACATGATGTTGATGTTGATGTTGAGACATCAACAGGTGAAGAGGCAATGAGAGGCCGTGAATGTTCCTGATGCATTATGGGTGGAATGGTGCCAAGAATTACTATTTGCTAATAAAAAAAATATTTGCAAGCATGTTGTAGGTAATAATTATGTTTTAAATGAATAGTTGGTAATATTTAATTAATACATAATAATAATAATAATAATAATACAATTAATCTTTAATATTCTAATTTAATTATATATATATATAGTTTTAGAAACTATTTATATTTTTATATTTTTTCTTGATTATATTTATGAAAATATTTTTTTATATAAATGTTTACATTTTTTAAATAGTGTCATATTTCTTCTTATTAAGTACACAACTGATGGGGCCTGTACCATGATGGTAGATGAACAAATTCAGAGTTACAGGATTAGTTTTGAGTTGACAAAACCAAACCACTCTAATCCGGCTTTGTTGGTACCATGAAGCTGATCATCAACTTTCTCTGTCAACTCAGGCTTTGATCCTGAGTTTGTGGAGTGCGTGCACATGTATGTGTGACATCACTGGCAAACAGCCAATCCCGAGCCTTGGTTAAAGGTTAAAGGTTTTGCTAAAGGTTAAGAGATTGAAGAATATGATGAATTTTTACAATGAAAAAAGTACTTGTTCATGAAAGAGGACAAATAAAAGAAGTTATCTTGCTTTATCAGTGCAGTCACAAGTGAAACTTAGTAATTAAACTAATCAATTAGTTTATATAGTTGGAAATATACAGCGATAGAGACTCGAACATGTAAAGTCACATGTAGTAATTTAAAGCATTATATATTGATTCTACAACTTATTTATATTACATTTATATTATATTCATTTAAAATAAATGATTTATAATAACTGTTAAACTAAAATTGCTTGTGTGTTATGGATTACTAATAATATAAATCATATAATTATATAAATCATATAAAATAACTCTAAGTAATTATCATTAAAGCCAGACAATTTTTATTAGTGTGACTTTAATTTGAAGCAAGAGAAACTGCTGGAGTGACTTTTTTTGTGTCAGACATGTGTCACTTTGTTCACATCTGATTGGTCCAATTTCAGTTTGAGATCTCTAACTCAGAACATAACCTGCCCCGGAGCAGGTTAGCCGTGCAGTGTAAGTTACTATGGCAATGAACGCAGCTAAAAGCCAAGCCACTTTCATGGTACCTAAAACCTAGGATTGGTGAAACTTACCTAGCTAGCCAGAAAATCCGGCTTCATGGTACAGACCCCAGGTCTTGCATGCTAATGTTGTTATCGTTTTAGATAGTTATAATAATGACTAAGTACTTCATTTATAAAAATTATCATTACAGTGGCTGGTTTTTGTGTTTGTATTTGTGCATATTTTTGTTGCCTAGACACCACAGACATATCTGCAGTCAGCAGAGATCAATTCATCATCAGGGTTTCATACCTGCCTCACGGTTTCTTTTTTTTTTTGCAGATGTTTTTTTCAAGTCTACCTTCTAGAATTAGCTCACAGATGTAGTTCAGGCCTTGAAGAAAAAAAAATCTAGCTTTAGATGCAAGAAGCCGGTTTTGGCGTTTGCAGGGCATCAGGTAACGGGGGCCCTTGGAGGAGAGGGTCCCGCGGGGCTGTTTACCTTTCAGGAAGTCCGTCTCTCCAGCTCTGCGTTTGGACTCTAAACAGCTCTTTCTGGCCAGCAGGTCAACTGCATTGTTCACGTATCGTCGAGGGGCAGAGACAGGGGCGTTATTGTGTTTCACTTGTGCTGGCTGGCAGATCGCTAGAGAGTAATAAGCTGGATAAGTGGAAAAATGCAAAAGGGAAGTTAAGAAAGGTGCGGTACATTAACATGGAGGAAAACTTAGAAAAGTGGGCGAGTGAGCGTTATGTAGTAATAGGGGAAATTATTTGGCCTTGTCCGACTCTTTGGTCTATTGTTTGTGATCTGTTATCGCAGTGGCGATGGGGGCCGAACCGCACCATTGTGATGGAGGCAGTGAAAAAGAGCAAACTGGAGACAGACTGATGGAGAGATGTGAACGAGACAGAAAGAAAATAATAGGAAAGAAAAGAAACTTAGAAAAGATGCTTTGTTTTTAAGGCTAACAGCAGCCTGACTTTTTTCTTTATCTAAAGCTGTTGTTATGAGTTAAAGAGAGCCTCTCAGATCAAGGCTGAAGTTCTAGTGTTGATCGAGCTCATGGATAAACACGACTGATTACGTTTCAGACTCGACGAGAGCTGTTCATTTGCTTACATGTTTGATAGTTAGTGCTCTTATCCGTGTGTGTGACTGTGTTCTTGAGCTGGCTTATCATCCCCCCACCCACACACACACACACTCAAATACTACTGTGACTCTACCCAGTAACAGTCTCTAAGTGCCTCCTTCAGCTTATAGAGAGAGAGTGATTGGTGTGTATTTTTGTAACTAATTGCTGTAGATGAATTATGAGATGAGTACTAGATTTTTTATATTTATAAGTGGGGGGAGAGTGAGAGGGGGAAGAGAGGACAGCAAAAAGGGGGGATGGCACATTTGATATGAAAGAGCGTGTCGAATTCCTTTTTTTAGTCGGAAAGTAGGAAAGTATGTCAAAGCTTTTGTTCCACTTCTGGAATTGTGTGTCCATTTAAGGAAGAGAGCAAGTGGACTGAGATGGGGCGAGCAGGGTGATTTCGGCTGTGGGGAAGGATTCGTGAGAGATCGTGCTCAAGGACGATTTATAGAGCACCTTGGCTAGCGGTCAAACATAACAACCTGTCAGAAATGCCACTGCCATATCTTCATCTTCAAATTGGTTATCTGACCTTTTTTCCGAGTTTTTTTTTATATTTTCTGCATTCAAGTGGGAGTTTATGGGAGTGTGTATGTGTATATATACATATATTTATGTATTGCTGAATGTAATGTAATAATTGTAGATATGAATAATAATAGTAATTGTGAAATATTATTACAATTTAACATGACTGTTTTCTATTTTAATATATTACTAATTAATACTTTTATGGAAACCATGATAATATTTGTAATATTCTTTGATGAATAAAGTTCAGAAGAACATAATTTATTCCAATCAAATTTTTGCAACAATCTAAAAAGTATTTTTATAAGTAGTCACTTTTGATCAACAAAATCTTTTTATCACTAAAAACAGTGATAAAATAGTGATATTATATGTGTGTGTGTGTGTGTCCATTCACATCATTTATTGTACCGTTTAATGCCTAAATTCATTTGTTGCATTTAAGTGATTTATTTTATTGTCATGTATTTAGACAAATGAGTGTAAATGGAACTGCTCGTTTTGGTAATATGCAAATTAGTCTCTGGCCTAAGGTACGGGATTGGGCTTCGGATGATCATGTCACCCCCTCCTTCAGCCATATCCCTATCATATCCCTAGACGATGATATTGCTAATTTAATCAGGTGTGAATTTCTTGTTTGGAACAGAAAGTGCTGCAATGTGAGAATCTCAAGCCAACACCCACCTTCATGAACGGCACAGATTAGATTTGAATCATTGTTGATGTTGTGTTCTCTCACACTTTAAGACGCTGTTTGTCTTTTCCACACACCCACACACACCCACAAACAGACTTTCCCTCTCCCCTACATTGTGACTGTAGCTGTTCGCAAGGTCACAGCATTTCTCTTTGCTTCTCGAGAGGGTGTGTGTGTGTTTTCTTGGGGGGGGGGGGGGGTTCTTCCTGGTCTGTTCCTGATTGTATTATTTCCTCACTGGCTCCAAAGCAGTCTGAGACAAGTGTGTGTTCCACTGAAGCAGGAAGACAGGCTTCGTAATACACACACACACACACACACACACACACACACACACACACACACACACACACACACACACACACACACACACACACACACACACACACACACACACACACACACACACACACACACACACACACACACACACACACACACACACACACACACACACACACACACACACACATATATATATATATATATATATATAAATGAATGTTTTTTGTCTCTCTCATAGATGATGATCTGTTGATCGAGAGGAGTGTTAATCGTGGAGAAATGAACCCCGGAGAGGAGCGACAGCTCATTCAGCAGAAGGGCCGAACAGCCAGCATCGAGTATAACGTGCGTGTGCGCTGTGACCGCCATTACTACGGCAACAAGTGCAACAAACAGTGTCGCCCCCGAGATGATTACTTTGGCCATTACACATGCGATCAGTTCGGCAATCAGCAGTGCATGGAAGGCTGGACTGGGCAAGAATGCAAAAAAGGTGTGCGAGTTTGCTAACACTCAAATGAGATCGCAGCAATTAGCAAATGACAATGATCCAACAATCCAATCAAGTCCCACCCTACATTTTTTCTAGGTTAAAAACCCATTTTACATGGATATCCGTCACACAGGGAAGAAAAGATAATCACATCTTCTGTTTCATGCCGAGTTTCAAGTTTTAAGTTGTTTTATGTTAGGTTTCACATACATTTTTGGCTGCAACAGATTCTTTATCTGTTAATATGACATCTTATGGTGTAGGCAATCATTTTATTTCTTGATAAATGCTGTTACAATAAAGTTGTAATTTTAGATGCTAGTGAAATATTGCAATTATTGATCTATAATTGATTAATTATTGATCACTGCAGCAAAAAAAACTAATACTAGCCTAAATATATAAGTACAAAGTTCCCAAGCAACATAATAAAAACTTCAAGCAGTTTATACACACATTTACACACAGTATCCATGACATAAACATTTATAGCAAAATCTCTATCAAATGACACTTCATTAGGGGTAGGGGAAAAGTCGATTCACATATGAATCGCGATTCGCATCGAAATCAAATTTCACAAATTTATTTTCTAGTTAATATAATAATAATATGTTGTCAGAACAAAACAACAACAGCAACGAAGGAGGAAAAATCTTGCCCTATTTTCAGTAAGGGGAATTGTTTGGAAAATATTATATTAATTATTTTGTCATTATGGGAAGTTTAAAATATGTTTTATTTATTAGGAAGTTAATATTTACACTGATTTCTTGAGTCAGGACTACCCATACTATAGACTGCTGTGTTTTTGTATCAAAATACTGGTGCGTTTGACATCTAGTGTGCCCAAAATATATGATGAAAAATCATGAAACGTGATTAAAAATTGAAAAATTTTTTAATCGAATCATGACCCCAAGAATCGATATGAATTGAATCGTGAGAAACTGAAAGATTCCCACCCCTACACTTCATATTTTGTTAAATACATTGCCAGCCATAACTTTTTTTCAGGTAATACATCCCATTTCTGATCAAATTTATATTTTTCCTTGACCTCCAGAAATAAACTCATTATATGTGTGAGCACCTTATTATTGTTGACATCATCAGTAATGTAATTTACATGTGTAAATCAAGGGAGAGCAAAGGAATATAATAAAGCTCATTCAAAATGTCTTTGTCTTTCAGCTATCTGTAAGCAAGGCTGCAGTGAGCTTCACGGAATCTGTGACACTCCGGGAGAATGTGTGTAAGTGTTAGTTGATCTCTTTCTCTATTCTCAGGTCATGCATCCCAACGAGATGAATGAGTCTGTTCGTTAGAGTAAAACTGTTTCGCGCACACATTATCTGGCATGCACAGCAGCTTTAAATAGTCTTGAATGAGCTGAGCAGACAACTGAAGGATAATATGATAATATTAGCCCCGCCTCCCTCATGAATGTCTATATTCAGAATGGAATACTAGCTTACTACCGAATACTCTGCAGTTTATATTGGATATTATTTTTAAATATATAAATATGAAAGTATTAAACATTTCAAGAGTCTATGGTGCTGTTTACAATTAAATACATATGATCTGTTCACATGGGCATGTTTAATTTAGCCAGTAATCACCTTTAAAAATGTAATTAGAAACATATTTAAATGAACATTTGTCTGTTTAATTAAATAATCAGTAAAGAAATAGATGTTCTTTGATATAGTAAACATTGTAAAGTGGTCCATCTGAGTATTACCGTACATGGATACTAAAAGTTTGCATACAGTATGCTATACAATATGGTACAGAAATAGTAGAGTAGTATGTAGTATGCTATTTTGAATTGTCAAATTGTGTCTGAGTGATGTTTTTTTCGTCTGCGTTAATTCGACCATCTTTTAAAGTAAGTGAGGTGGAAGTGACCTTTGACCACCAGTCTGTCTGGAATTCATTGCTATCTAAGATTAGAGAAGAGACAGAGGTCATGACCTGTGTCTGCTACTGGAAAGAAGTTTACACTCCTGTCTCCGTGATACTCAGACTTCCTTCTCTTAAAGTTACTGGTGTAATGTAAATGCGCAATGTGTGACACTATCAGAATTGCTAATATTTCTGTGTGAATGGAAGACTTTTCAAATGTGTAAATGAAAAGGAAGTGGAAAATCATGCTAAGCTGACATGATGTAATAGGTTTAACTGCTGTTTGATAAATGTGTTCAATGGTATAGATTCAGTTCAGGAGGCTTGTGCAGAAATATCACACACACACACACACGTGCTCATGCACACACACACACACGGGGCTGTAAGGTGTAAGTATGGCTGGCAGGGCCCACTGTGCGATGAGTGTTTGCCGTACCCAGGCTGTGTGCATGGCACCTGCGGGAAACCCTGGACCTGCACCTGTGAGAAGAACTGGGGAGGACTTCTGTGTGACAAAGGTAGGCTGAATTGCTTTCTTTTAAAGGGGACATCGGATGAAAATGTCAATTTTTTTTTAGCTTTTTTTCATTTAGTTAGGTTACTGGCATGTCTGCCAGCTCTGAAAAGCTGAACATATGCAGCCAGTTCGTTGTGGGCTGTCTGAGTCTGAATTTGTAGCCGGTTTCTACGTAGATACCTCTCTCTAGCTATTTGAATAAGACCACCTCTAAGCTATATATGTGATCCAATGCAGCAATTTACATGTTTTGTGTCGACACACCCCATGGAAGAGAGGGGTGGGGTGAGCAGTAGCTCATTATGACTTAAAGAGATTCATTGCAGCTAGTTATTCCCTGCTGTGACATGGAACGGAACTGTTTTTTGACAAGGTAGAATGGGTGTTGTTTTACATGACCATTGAGGAATTTTAACTAAAGCATGTTACAGACATTTCGCGAATACCCTAAAAATCATACAAACTTGTGGAAATCGATGTCCCCTTTAACAGCAAATATACTGTAGATACAAGTATGCAGCATATTGTGTAATTAAATTGGTTCAAAATGTATGAGTTATAAGTTAACATTAAAAAGTTAATCTGTAGTAATGCACATAATACTGTTTAGAAGTTAGTACAGCAGAGTTAGTAAAACAGTTTGTTTTTACAAATAAATTCATACTTTTATCCATTCTGGTTTCAATTAAAAGAGACAGTAAAGACATTTATAATGTTATAGGAAAAAAATATATATTTCATATAAATGCTGTTCTTTTATCAACACTGATAATACAGAAATGTTGCTTGAGTGCCAAATGAGCATGTTATTATGATTTCTGATGGATCATGTGACAACTGAAGACTGCTGGAAATTCAGCTTTACTATGTCAGGAATAAACTACATTTTAAATATATGTGACCCTGGACCACAAAACCAGTCATAAGTAGCAAGGATATATTTTTAGCAATAGCCAACAATACATTGTATGGGTCAAAATTATCGATTTTTCTTTTATGCCAAAAATCTTTATGGATATTAAGTAAAGATCATGCTCCATGAAGACATTTTGTAAATTTCCTACAGTAAATATATAAAACTGTAATCTTTGATTAGTAATATGCATTGCTAAGAACTTAATTTGGACACATTTAAAGGCGATTTTCTCAATATTTAGATTTTTTTGCACCCTCAGATTCCAGATTTTCAAATAGTTGTATCTCAGCCAAATAGTATCCAAATCATACATCAGCTTATTTTCTCAGCTTTCAGATTAAGTATAATTCTCAATTTCAAAAAATGTACCCTTATGACTGGTGGATTTATGTGGATCCAAGGTCACATTTTAAAATTAAAATGATTTATTTTAAATTGTAATAATATTTCACAATATTACTACTTTATATTTGATCAAATAAACGCAACATTGATGAGGATACAAATCTTACTTAACCCAAGCTTTGGAACAGTAGTTTATCTGAACAAAAAATAACCCTTTTATAGGAGATTTCTGGTGTTATGACCTGAAATGTCTCACTTAGCTCAAAAATGTTTTGTTAAGATAGTAAATGAATGCAGTTGAGGTCTGTTCCTTCTCACTTCAGACATTCATTGACATCCACACACATTTTTCTGCTCTGAGTGGAGTGGTGCAGCTTTTTCTGCCATATTCTTTCCTGTTGGAAAAGATTGATTGTGTATTGTTTATGTATGTGTTTCTGTACAGATTTAAATTACTGCGGCACACACAAGCCCTGTGTAAATGGAGGCACGTGTCTGAATACCGAGCCAGATGAATATTCCTGCTCCTGCCCTGAGAGTTACTCTGGCAAAAACTGTCATATCGGTAAGAAAGCTTAGTAAAACTCTGACAAAAGTTGTCATATAATTCTCAAAACTAATAGTTTTAATATTCAAGTTTAGGAATGGCAAAAATAATATATAGATAAGAAATGCTTATGCCAACCTGTGATTTGAGTTTAACAAGGTCTAACGAAACATGTGTCTGTCTGTCTGTCTTCTGTGTGTGTGTGTGTGTGTGTGTGTGTGTGTGTGTGTGTGTGTGTGTGTGTGTGTGTGTGTGTGTGTGTGTGTGTGTGTGTGTGTGTGTGTGTGTGTGTGTGTGTGTGTGTGTGTGTGTGTGTGTGTGTGTGTGTGTGTGTGTGTGTGTGTGTGTGTGTGTGTGTGTGTGTGTGTGTGTACCTTACAGCCGAGCATGCATGCATGTCAAACCCATGTGCAAATGGCGGGACATGTCATGAGCTGGCTTCAGGGTTCGAGTGCCATTGTCCCCCAGGGTGGGACGGCCCAACTTGTGCTAAAGGTCAGAAGTCATTCACGTTTTATTGACTCTATGAGGCAGACTATACTAGAAATGTACATATTATGTATACTTATTTACATTTTCTGTATGTTTTTCGTTTGTGTATGCACATTTCAGACAAAGATGAGTGCACATCAAACCCGTGTGCTCATGGGGGGACCTGCTTTGATCTGGAGAATGGCTTCGAATGTTTATGCCTCCCACAGTGGACCAGCAAGACCTGTCAGATAGGTGAGACCTAGTGTGTGCCTGAATTCATATGATTGATTTTATGCTCAAATTTATTGGGGGCCACAAAAGAGTACCATGTTTAGCTGGATCATACCATGTCTAAATAGGGGGCCGGATGGCACCTCTCAAATATCAGCAGTTCTCTGAGTGTGCAATACATAGTGCTTGTTTAACGTAATGAGGTGTGTAACTGAATGTTGCGTTTACATCTCACACCACAAATTACTCACAGTTGATTGTGTTACAGTGCGAGTGTGTGTTTTAGTTTTTTGAGTGCATGAGTGTGTGATTTGCCTGCAACTATGTATATATTTTGGCATTGCGTGCTTGTATGTTTATATAACCTGAGTTTGCGGGTGTGTACTGTATGTGTGTGATATGGAATTTCGTCCAAGGCTGTGTGGTCATGGCAGATAGCTGAATATTATCTGTAACCGGACCTAGGTGATTTAAGTAAAGCTATATATATCAACAGGCCTGGCAACTGACAAGACGGGGGCTAAATTTATCTTTTTGCACGACTATATTAGAGTGATCATGGGGTGGAGAAAGAAGCTCAAAAGGGGTGTGGATGAAGTATTTTACTCCGCTGCTGCGAGTGCGACAGGAAATGCTTTATAACCTGTAAACAAGCGCAGTGTGGAATTGTAGCCGTGGTGTCTGGTTATGGGGCAGGTCGGGTTTCCCAGGTTGCACTCTGTTCTCAGGTGTGGAGCGGACAGGGTTACCTGTGCAGGATTAAGAAGAGAGTTCGATTTCATCTGTGGTACAACATCAGTCCCATATAGCTACAGCGCCCCACACAACTTTTATTCACTTTTTATACTCATTATAGTCACCTATACACATCAAATATATGAAATATATTATTAAACATTAAACATATTGGCAGGATTTACCAAATGGAGGTTTGCAAGGGACCTGCACATGGTTCATGGTTGTTTAAAAAACTAATAATTAATAATATTGAATGTAAAATAAAAAATACTGTAAATAAGTGGGGTATAGGTGTTCTGCATGTTTCAGAGTTATAATGCAAATTTCATTATTATAATGATCAAATTAGAAAACGGTTGTAATTTACAGCAGTAATATATTGCTGTCATTATTTTTATAATTAAGTTCAAACATACTGAAATACTGGTAATATTAATAGTATTATTTAAATTAAAATATGTATTGTTATATCAATCTAAATAAGTATTATTATTAAAATCTTGAAGTAAATCTGGTAAATTCTTGGTGTACTTGAGGTAAATATTGCCCCCCCCCCTTTACTGGATAAAGAGTAAGGAATTTTATATATATATATTTAAAAAATATTTTTTATATTTTACTCATAATTTCTATCAATTAAGTATTTTAGAGCTTGGCATAAATAAGAGAATATAAATGTAATATAAAAATAGACATAAAATATATATATATGTTTTTTTTTTACGTATGACTTTTCCAGGTCTAGAAATCCCACTTTCAAAATTAGGCGTCCACATATGTCAATGTTTTCCAAGAACCCTGGTTTGCAAATAAAAAGATAATTGAATAAAAATTAAATAAACACATAAATAAAAATAAGGCAACTACAATTGAAATATTTCATATTTTTAATAACCCCAACTATTTATGCTTATTATGCCTTATATTAAATAATTTTAAATAATCTTGAGGCCCCCTTGGACGTCTCCCTTGTTGCCCCTCTACTGTTTTAGGATGCTTTAATGAGAGAACATGGATATTTAGAGTTTTACCTCCTTTTTATGAGCTCTGGTTTGTGTTTTGGAGGTGTGATATCACTGATACTGTAAAGCTGTTTATAGATGATGTGACTATGCCACGATGCCTCATGGGAATCTGAGTTTTTTATGTGGTTTGACATATCCGAGATCTTGTGCTTGGTGGTGGGACTTGAACTTCCATGCTCTCTTTAGCTCCCCTCATCCTCCTCTTCTCTCTCAAACAGATGTGAATGAGTGTACGAGGAGACCTTGTCTAAATGCTTACGCTTGTAAAAATCTAATTGGTGGATATCATTGCAACTGCTACCCGGGCTGGGCGGGACCGAACTGTAACATCAGTCAGTATACAAACTCTATAAAGTCTACAAAGTATATTCCCCTTATACTTTTTCACTCTTTTTCAGCAAAGCAGCAAACTTTTGCTCTTCCTTCTCTTTTCTAACGCTGATTAAAGCTGCTTTGTTATTCATGAAACAGAAACAGCTTTAAAGCAATAGTGCATCCAACAATTCCTAATGATGATCCAAAAAACAGAAAATGTTCTGTTCCACCATGCTAGAATAAAGGCTGAAATGTAAGTCATTATTCATTACCACCAGTTTTGTGAACTGGATCAATCTTTGAAAATATCCAACTCAAATAAATGATTCATTCACAATCTGTCTGTTACATTTCTCTGTTTATCACACCAAGTTATCATATTGCATCAGAAGACCACTTTTAAGAGGCATTTATTGTACATTTTGTCCTTTTTGAAGCTTAAAAGCTTCTTTTTAATTACATAAAACAGAGTGACCACCACAGTCTTTACAATTAATGTATATAACAGAAACGTGATATTTTTTGAGAAAGCAGTATTTGAGATGTATTTTCCATCTTCAATTATTCTGTATTGCTTTGTCTCTTACAACAAGTTTTCTCCTAATTGTGCATGTGTTCTGTTAATCTGCCTGCTCTTGCATGTCTAAACGCTGTTTTGATCTTTTGTTTTCAATTTTTACACGTTTTGGACCAGAATGATGTGCTGATTGTGTTGATGATTATTTTACAGATGTCAACAGCTGTTACGGACAGTGTCAGAATGGAGGAACCTGTCAGGTGGGCATATGTCTGTTTTATTTGGCATGTCTGTTTCATTCTGGGATGAATCAGTTGCACTGTATAGTGCACATTTGTGGTTCTTTACACTGTTCTGATTTACGTAAGACAATTAGGTAAAAAAACACAGTGTGTGCAAATAAATGATGCAATTCGAGGTATTTATTGAAGACATTAATGAATTCCTGATGGATGCCATATCCCCTTTCCTATATATACATATATATATATATATATATATATATATTATCCCATTACCTAAGCTGTGTGTATAAAATGAGAATAATTACAGCAGCTTCTATTCGGCCAATTTCATCTCCGCGGCACGTCGGTGACCGAAGGGGCTGTTTGAAGGCGCTGGACCATCAGCATTCGCTGGCTGGCACATTTTTAATGAGCATTATAACCAATCACATACGATTCTGTTGAGCTTATGAATGCAAGGACCAATCAGTGCTGTTTCGTCACCGCGCGCGCTGGCTGACTGAATTCTCTGACTAACGTTAATCCTCTCAGAAACAACAAAGTGAAGAAGTACGAATGTAAGTAAGATATTAATTTCACAGTGTAAACAGCTTTAGAGATTATTATGGAAGTGCTTGAACTTCCTGGACTGGTGTGAATGTTCTTTGATAATGTAAATGTTCTTTGCTCTCCTTTTCTTCAGTGAAAGTGTTATAGGCTAATTAACTTGACGTTACAGTGTTTTTATTAAATTCACATTAATACAAAGTCAGTCAGTCAAAAGGCAGGCTTTTATGCGTAGTTAATTGCCTATCGCCCATTATAGACCAAATAACATAATCTATAAAGGTGCAAATGCATTTACTTACACATATTTGAAAATCAAGATATTTCATGACATTTTAGGGATGTATCGAATAAAAAATAAATAAAAATAAAACCCCTGCTGATAAAAACATTACACATCATTACAAAATTAGTAATGGTTTTACTGGTTATAATGGGACTTGTATTGGTTTTACTGTAATGGACCCTGTTTGTCTCTACTGGTAATTGGTCACCTTCTATTGGTGGCTTGTTAAAACCAATAAATCCTAATGGAATATGTCACAAAACACACTACAGAAAACCATTTTTTAATGGTTAAAAGTTTATGTTTAGTAATGTTTGTAATGGTATTTGTTGTGGAAACCATTACAATTATCTGTGATGTTTTTTTTTCTTTCAGTAGGACATAAGCCTATATCAGTTATACCAGGGGTGGGTAACGTTGATCCTGAAGGGCCGGTGTCCCTGCAGATAGAGTGGCCCTCCAGGATCAACGTTCCCCACCCCTGAGTTATACAGTGGTATTGTGTGTCCCCCCCCCCCTTCACTCGTGCCCCTTCAAAAACAATGAGTACATGATGCCCCTGACACTACAATACAAAGTTATTTGTAAAATAAATGAAACATGATGCAATATTTAATTTAGTTGAAATTGTTAGATTACTTTTAGAGATTGCAGTGATACATGACATGGTGAAAAATGACTGAACGAATAAAACTTAAGGTTAAGATGATTTTTTTAATTGTGCCCTCTAAACACACAAGTGGCCCCTGCCTGCCCCCCTATCCTTTTTTGTATTCCTCGGACAAAAAGTAACTCATTTTTTTTATTCAGTTTTGGGTAAACTATCCCTTTAAGAAAGTAACATGTAATGGAATTTATATTGGAATACGTTTTCATTTCTTGGTTATTTGCTCCCTAACTTTTACAAGCTTACTTTGGCTTCTGGCCTGCACACCTGCAAAACATCTCCACCTCTGTGTGTTTTTGTTAGGATGGTCATCATGGTTACGTGTGCCAGTGCCAGCCGGGCTTCATGGGAAGACACTGCGAAGTGCAGCAAAGCAGGTGTGCCAGCTCTCCTTGCCAGAATGGTGGACGCTGCCGTTCACTAGCCACGGGTTATGAGTGTGAGTGTCTGTACGGATACACCGGAACCAACTGTGAGGTGAGGCCAATAATTACATAAAGTATGCACAAAAATAACTTTCTCTTTCTCAATCACTCATTTCCTCTCTCGTTCGCTCTCTCTCTCTCTGTAGGTGCAGGTGGATCTGTGTAGTCCAAACCCATGTCAGAATAAAGGCCAGTGTCATTCTATGCAGGGAGATTTTTACTGTGCCTGCGCAGATGAATATGAAGGGAAGACATGTAGTCAGCTACGAGACCACTGCAAAACCAGCACCTGCCAAGGTAGACAAATGACCTCACTGAAGGCCTCATGAAATTTATGATGTTCCTATAGCTCAATTATTAGAGCACAGCGCTGTTTGATTCCCAGAGAAAGCACTAGATACAATTTGCATATTAATATACTTAAGCTAACTACTATTTCTAACTGATTTAATTTTGTTAATTTTATTAAGGCAGTGGCTATTAAGTGAAAATAGCAATAGATGAAGTGAAAATAGCATATTTTCTCAACGATAGATGCTATTTACAAGTGCAAATAGCAATGGATTCTATGAATACTAACTAAAAATAGAAGTATTTTCTTAGCGATATGCTATTTACACTAAATGCAAATAGCAATAGATTCTATTTACACTATGTAAAAATAGCTATTTATACTACTTTTTGCTAATAGTGGCAAATAACTGCACCTCAGTACTGTAGATTATAAAACAGTATGCAATAATAATGTATTGAGTGTAAATGTTTATTATTAAATTATTAAACAGATAATAGATGCTGCCATATAGGGACTCAGCCCTCCCTACACCTACCCGAACCCTACCTGATACTTTATTTTAAACTTCTCGATTATTTCCTTATCTTTTATTGAAAATAAATTCCTTTCCGATGTGATAAGAGATGTGAAAAGGGAGAAGACCGAGTTCGGCAAAAGGCGGATTTGAACTCAGGTCGCTTGCGCCATAAAGAATGCATTAAGCGCTTTATCACCTACACCACTGAAGCCATTAATTGATGGCCGCCTTTTGTAATGTTGTCCAGCCCAACCACGTATTATTGGTGGGCAGAGGTAGTGCAAATAGCCTCTGCCAACAAGGCGGGCTATTTGCACTTAGTGTAAATAGACACTCCGTTTTATATATTTTTTCCCTTTTGTATGTCCCCTCCTTACATTAATATCAATGTTTGGTTAATTTTGTTTTGGCTGATGTTCCTTTTTCCTCATTAGTGATTGACAGTTGTACTATTGCCGTGACAACCAATGGCACAGCAAAAGCGGTTCGGCACATCTTATCAAATGTGTGTGGTCCTCACGGGCGTTGCATAAGTCAGTCAGGAGGAAACTTCACTTGTGCCTGCCAACCAGGATTCACTGGGACATACTGTCATGAGAGTGAGTAATATTACATCGAAACACACACCATTATTACAGCTTTACAGCAGTATTTACAGTACACACGCCAATTAATGGGGGTTACTTTTCTGCTTTCTTTCTCAGATATAAATGACTGTGCTTCATCTCCTTGTCAGAGTGGAGGAACATGCATTGATGACATCGACTCCTTTCGCTGTGTCTGTCCTGATGGCTTTAATGGGCAGCTCTGTGAGCTGGGTAAAAATATCAGCTCTACATGTTTAACTTAACTATTGTCTCTTTTAGTAGTGGAGCTCTAAACACATTTAGTCCATAGAGGTTTATTAAGCTGCACAACTGTTTTTAACATTGATAATAATAATAATAATAATAATAGTTTATTTAGCACCTAAACAGCATGTTATAATGATTTTTGATGGATCATGTGACACTGAAGACTGAAGTAATGGCTGCTGAAAATTCAGCTTAATAATAAATAATATTTTATTATAATATATTATTTTAAATAAATTTCACAGTAATTACTGTTTTGATCAAATGCATGATGCTTGCTGTTCTTTCCAGCTTGCTGTTCTAGCAAGATCTGGCAATGCTGATCTTAGTCTGTTTTAATACAGGGTCTAGCATATATTCGCCATCAGAATTAAAGTACTCAGCCTTATTTACAGGAGCGAACCACTACTGATAATGTATAATATTTTATCATTGTGATTATAATCTTCTCTTCAGAGGTGAATGAGTGTAGCGGCGAGCCTTGTCTTAATGGGGGTATGTGCATCGATCTACTGAATGATTTCTACTGTCGCTGCACTGACAACTGGAAAGGGAAGACGTGCAACTCACGTAAGTGAATGTATGTTTTAGTTTCCATTTTAGGCATTTCATTTATATGCACTTGTACTCAAAGTAGAGTTATTGTTACAGGAGACAGTCAGTGTGATTCCAGTACATGCGCTAACGGAGGAACATGCTATGATCACGGAGACTCATTCCGATGTGCGTGTCCCTCTGGATGGGGTGGCAGTACCTGTAACACGGGTGAGATAGAAACCAGAACACCACCATGTGGACCTCATTTAATCAATATTTTTCTGACTATCTCTGTCTCTCTCTCTCTCTAGCCATGAACAGCTTGTGTGAATCTGGTCCGTGTCTAAATGGCGGGACTTGTATTGGAGGGGGCAGCGTGTTCACCTGCATCTGTAAGGATGGATGGAAGGGGCCTACCTGTGCTCAAGGTAAGGCCACGCCCACTTTCCAATTTCCCCCAGCTCTTTCTCTTTTCCCAAAATAACCACTAACTAAACCTTGTGCATGTGTAAATGTGACTTACTCTCACGTGAATGGCAGGCTGTGATTTGCCCTGACAGGTCTAGTTCTGATATATCATCTGGTAGTTCTGCCTTTGAGATGTTTTCATTCTGTTTTCAGATGTTGATGACTGCAACCCTCATCCATGGTAAGTGATGAAACAGATAACGTAAGTGAAGAAAAGTACAGAAAAGGGAACAAACAATCACTCCCATAAACATGTCACTCACAAAACTGTAGTTGAACTTTTGAATCTGAATACAGAATATATATATATACACACACCCATCTAACGTGGGAAAGAAAGCTACTAGTTAATGCACCTGTAGCATCTTTATCTTGCTAAGCTGGTAAAATATACTCAGATGCTGTCTCTCTGTAACTCTCTTTCTGTAGTTATAATGGAGGAAAGTGTGTGGATGGGGTCAACTGGTTTCGCTGTGAGTGCGCACCTGGATTTGCAGGACCTGACTGTCGAATCAGTGAGTAAATAAATATGCAAATATCTTAAATATGACTATGAATATTCATGACTTGACATTCCTTAAAGTTTTGATTAATAAAACATTTAAAAAATAAAATACTTAACACAAATACTATTGTTTAAATTAATATAAAATTATTACTATTAAATAATTTACAAGTGGAATGTTCGGAAAACCTGTTTGAACATAGACATTGTCTTTGCGGTTCCATTTAGTGCAACTAGTGGTGCAAAAATTACGCACTTCGTACATTGTGAACAATTCATCCATGCTACTTTCGATACATTCTAACACACTCTACTTCTGTCACTCACTCGATCTCAGATATAGATGAGTGTCAGTCCTCTCCCTGTTCATATGGAGCCACATGTGTGGATGAGATTAATGGATATCGCTGTCTTTGCCCCATGGGACGAGCTGGACCGCGCTGCCAGGAGTGTGAGTTCCCACTGACAGACCACCCTACTTGTTTGCAGTAGAGAAATGAGAAATGAAGTGTTGAATATCTTTGCTGTCTACTCATGTCGTGTGAGCCCGCCTTAACTTCAGCCAAACAAAACTGGCCTGTTTCAGCAGCTTTCAACAGGGGTCTGTGGTGGTAGTGCACAAGCTCCGCCAACTTTTGTGTGGACATTTTCTTTTTTTAAATAAAGCTAAATGCATTCAGCTAAATGTTCCATTGTCTCTTATAAATTCAAATGCATTAAGTAAAATGTTATGATTATTTATTTATTGAAATGATGCGGATGGCATATTATTATTGATGCATATTATAATAGGACAGGCTTAAAATGCAGCACTTAGTTATGTACAAAATATAATGGAGGTCCCTGCTATATCTTGCTGCATTTACTTGATCAAAAAAAAAATTGTAATACTGTGAAATATTTTTACCATTTTAAATAACTCTTTTCTCTTTTAGTATATTTAAATTTTTATTTATTTATATAATGGCAAAACTGAAACCAGTTTTAAGTGTCAAAATGAAGAAATCATTCTAAAATGCAAATGTTGTGCTTTTTATCAATTTGTGGAAACCCTAATTATTAACTAATAAAAAGTTAAAATGCTAGGGGAGCCGCTGATCCCTAGGGGCGCCAATAGTTTTGTTTACTATTTTTGTTTTTATTAACAATACTACTTCAATAGTATGAATTTAAAAGATTACAAAAAAGCGATCATCCCACAAAAACATCACTATTTTAAAGCTCTCCCAACTCACCTCGGTTTGATGCATATCAATATTCCCCAGCACAGCCGCACTTCCACATAGGACTTCAGTTACCTGATTGTGATATATGTTCACTCAGGGGTGTAGCGTCTGAGTATGCAGGGTATGCAGGTGCATATGGGCCCGGGCAGATTTGGGGCCCGCTGAGGCGAGGGAGAAATTTTAATAGAAACAAGGGCACAAATATAGAGCCCTGCACAGGGCCCTGCCCTTATCTGACAGCTTATCAGAATTCTCGACCCGAACCCGTGTCTTTCTCTCTCTCTCTCTCTCTCTCCCCATTACACAGCTTCTGTTGCAGCCAGGGGCAGCGTCTCCGTATGGCAGAGTATGGTAGTTACCATACCCTAGCCGAGTCAGGTGTGCCGTGAAAAATTATCCAAACTTCATATCTCGATTATAATTAGTTTATTAATTATTTTAAATCAGAGGGTTTTAAAAATGTTTAACCAATGATAAGCATTAAAAAGAGCTTGTCAGTAAAACTTCTTAACGCCGTTGGATCATTTCTCAGCAAAACCTCGTAACTTCACCCCGCCTCCATTCAGATTGGCGCGCCACGCACAGCCTGGAGGAGACTGCAAGGGTTAATAAATAATTGATGTTTGAATAGTACAGCGTTTTCTTTACTCAAACACTATGTCTGTAAAGGCTAATGTTTTTGTGTGCTTGAAGAGCGGAGAAGAATTAGGTTATTTGCCATCTAGCCAATATACTTTTGTACGTTTTAAATATCCTGTGCATAAGCGCCTAATTTGATATTTTGGCCAAGTGTATTAAACAACAAGAAAAACTAAGCGAAATGTTATATAACCTGTAAAAGTTGATGAAAGAATATGCGATGCACTTGCGGCCTCAGATAACAGTTACAGCCGTTCTAATGGCAGACAAAACACTCCATCTCCGGCATTCGCTGATCAAAACCCTTGTTAAGTCCATTTGAACTTGAATTAAAGTTCATATAATGTTAAGTGCACACTGATCAGTAACGTCTGATACAATACCAACACGGACGACACAGTGTTGTTTAATTATTGCATTTTTTCCCCTTCTATTTTTTATTTATCAACATACCCACTTTGAAGGACATGGAGGCGCTAGCGTGATCACTTGCATCTTTTTGTGGAAAATTAAAATACGCCGTCATAAAATAAAGAACACAAACAGGGTGGCTTTCCGCAGTCTTGATCTTGAGCAGGAACGCTTCACAAAAACTGAACTGAATCTCAGCAAATACTTGCCTCACTGACATGATGAATATATTTATCGAATGCTATAAATTACTACCTTAAAGCGAAATAATTCAAATAAAAATAAAAACTCTTTCATTATGTAATCCGTAAATATGCATTTCTCTCTAAAGGCGCGTCCAATGAGGAGATATGGGGAGTCAGGATTGTCAAACTTAATACTATTTTTTACTTTTTTTGTGTTTTTTTTGGGCCGCTGTGCCAAGATTGTGTTTGCATGCAGTACAAATAGTCTACAGCGGCATTTTAGTGTCATGCTGAAAAATAACTTACTAAATAAATAAGATTAATATCATACTATTTTAAGAATAATGTAAAAATTACGATAATAAAATCATGTTATATTGCATGAAAATTATACCTATACTCCGCAAAAAACACGAAAAACCAGAAATGTTTGCATATGGGCCTGGGGCTGACTTGCTACGCCACTGTGTTCACTAATAAATGACTATTAAAAATGACCACAACTAAAAAGAACGAAGCCCTCAGGTGCCCAGGGAATAAAAAAGAAAGAAAGAAAGAAAGAAGAAAAACGGGACAAAGACAGAGGTAATGTGATGTAATAAATGATGATCACATAAATAAACTACACCGAAAAATATGATACTAGATTTTTTTAAGTTAAGTGTTGCAAAAAATTTATTAAAATAAATATGTTGAAAGTCAGTCAACTAAATTTGTTTATTTAAATGTAGCTAAAATAAATTGATTGCAACCACTTAACTTAAAAAAATTGAGTAGATTCAATTAATATTTTTCTTCAGTGTAGATGAGGTACAGTTTGTGAACAAACTTCATGTAGTCTAGAAAGCCTAGTCTAAAAGGGTAATAACAAAAATGTCTGGCGTTCCAGATATCCGAGATTTAACGTATGATAATACGTTTTAATAATATTTTTACGCTAGTTGTGTAGTAGCCTAGCCTATTTGGGTATTTTTGATATCTTTAATTAGAATTGGCAAATTTAGTTTGTATATAACTGGGCTTATTAAAAATAGCAACATTTTATGTAAAATTACTTGATTTAAATTTAAAAAAAAAGTTTCTCCGTTTAATTCGTGGTGATAACGTTAGAAAGGGCTATAGTTTAACATTGCTGCCATCTACTGGAAATTCAACAATTCAAATTTATTTTAAAGATTAAACAGTAACATTACTGTATGCTAGATAAGTGTTCAAACAAAACTGTATTCGTTTTGTGCAAGAATATCAGATGTAATTATTCTTGCTGTTTGTGTCTCATTTATAATGTGACTTAGGCAGCACCTATATTTTTATATTTTCACTGGAAACTATTTAAAATAAGGTTAATATTCCATAACTTACACTAACACAAAATAATAAATACTGTTACAAATGTATTGTACTTTGTTAGTTCAAGTTAGGCTACATTTACTAATGAAAACGTAACACCCAAAAGTCACATATCTCTCTTCAGATGCACTTTTGAAATATCTAGCTATGCAGTTTCTGTGTGAACGTTTGAACACAATGATTATTGTTGGAATGGGCTGTGAGGCAAGGGGAACCAGGTAAAATCTTGCCTAGGGCAGCAAATTGACCAGGGCCGGCCCTGACTTTTGATCATGTTAATTTATCCCTGCTGAATGGAAGTATTAGTAGTACTTTCAAACTACTATAATGTTTATGATCTGATCTCTCTTTCTTTCTCTGTGTTCCTCTCCATCTCTCTTCATCTGTAGTTATTGGTGTTGGAAAGGCATGCAATCGCTCTGGGGTGCAGGTTCATCACGGTGATCGCTGGGAGGATGGGTGCAACAGCTGTCAGTGCATGAACGGAAACAGCAGATGCACTAAAGTGAGTCCAACAAGCTACCTCAGACTACTGTGCCAATCAAAAAACAATTACAGTCACATGCAGTGTAAAATGTTAATGTCAGATGGAGTTGAAAATGTGAAAATGCATTAAGAACATAATTTTGTGTATGTTATCATTTATTCTTATCTCCATGTAGATATAGACACTTCATTAAGATTTTTTTATTGTGACCACAGGTGCATTGTGGACATCAGCCCTGCTTGTTGCAGTCAGACTCTGGTGAGCCACAGCGCCCCCTGTGTCCACAAGGACAGGAGTGTGTAGCGCATCATTTCCTGTCTTGCCTTCGTCCACCATGCAATCATCTGGGTATATGCTCCACACGTGAACATCCACAGCCTATCGGCACTCGGTGCCTACCCAACAACGGCTACCTAGACGACAACTGTGCTCGTGTTACGCTTGTATTTGACTCTGACAGTATCCCGCAGGTAAGAGTTTTTCATTTAGTAAATGCTAAAAGTACTGAAAGTCAGATAGATGAAATATACACAGCTCTTTATCTCAGACACACTTGATTTTTCCATTCAAAATGTGTTGGGTTTGTTTAACAGGGCTCTACTGCTGAAGGAGTCTGCACAGAGCTAACGTATCTTCCAATCACACGAACCCTGGCCAAAGACCACACCCTCTCCATTCTGTGCAACCAATCACCTTCCAGCCAAAATGCAGTGGAGGTTGCTATGGTGAGCTCACTTTCTTTAATCGTCAGTTGTTAATCCTATAAAATGACCTCATCTGCTGCAAACAATCCCTGTCTGCTTGGTTCATGTTCAGTCTCAGATCTTGACGTGTCATATAAAAACTAACATAAAAGAAGGTTAATGATGAAGATTTAACTGTTTCTTGTTACTTTACTTTAAGTTGTCAGTTCATTATTTATTAGAAGCTGTTTTCAAATGCCAACAAATACAAACTTTTTACTTGGAAAGTGGGCCTTGAAGAAAATCCCAAGTTTCCTGCTGCTAAACACAACTGTGGCGACATTTCTGTCTGCTTATCTCGTAAAAGCAATTACTGTAACATAACTTGAAGGCAGTGTGAAACAGTGTGCATCAAAATAGAGATTTTTTTCAATCAATAACACGCTCTTCCTGAAACCATCACATCTGTTTTCCTTCACTTTGGAGTGTTTATTTCTTGCTTTCCGTCTCGTCTGTCCTTTAAAACGTTTCCCTGCCTTTCTTCCAGTCTGCACTTTCTTCAAAAAAGGCCCTTTAAATCAGAGTCAAACGGCTTCCAAAGAGAGCTCGTAAAATGTGATTCTTTTTCTGAACTTTTTGTGAGTTCTTTAGTGACTTATTTTCGTTCAGTTCTCTCATCTAAATGTTTCTTTCACATCAAAAATCCAGCTTTTCATGCTTTAACATACCTCACCTGTCCTGCTCTGCACCTTCTCGTCTTTCTCTTTATCTCCTTCACTCACTTCGAGACCATTGCTGTAGTAATTCAGACTCTTGGGGAAAGGTCTGGCCCTCTACGTTAAGCCCTTAATGGCCAGAATCTTAGTTCTACTCTTTCTGTGATGTTGTAATGCTGTTAAGATTTATGTTGTAACATTGAAAGTGTTCCGGAAAAGGAGCGGTAACCTTCTATGGTGTGAGCTCTCATAAGGCTGTGCTTTGTGCTGATGTTATAAGCTCAGCATCGGGACATCCCCCGCAGACTCTAGCGTGGTGTTACCCTGACTATTACACAGACAAATTACATGCTGGTCATGAGATTTAAGGGAAAGGTGAATAACTTGCCCAGTCAGGTCTAACTTCTTTCATTTCTGATCTTGCTATTCTTTTTTTCCTTCCTCACTCTAAATTCCTTTCCTTTTATTATGCTGTCTATCTCTGTCATTCCACTGTCTCCATCAATCCTCCTTCCCTATTCTCTGACTCTACTTTTTCTTTTTTAGTTTTAATTTTAGTATGTTTTCTTACGAAATGAAAGGGGAAAAAAAGAAGACATATTATTACATCACAAAATGTAATTTCCAGATTCTGATTTCCCTTATTAGTTATCCTAATAAGACAGGGACTTTCTCATTGCTTTCTACATAATCAAATGTTTGTTTTATTGGTTTTATTTTGTGGTTAAACTTTTCCTGGATGTCGTAATTTGTATTCTTATGTCTGCCTGTTTCAGTAGTGAGGTTGTGTGTCTCTACCAATTTGACTCTTAGTTGTTGTTGTTGTTTTTTTCTTCATTTAAATTTTTACATATATTGTCTGTTTTGGAGTTTTCCAACAAGTGGTATAATTATGTGAATGCAAGTAAAACGTCAGGACTATAGCTAAGAAAAAGGACTTGGGTCTTTGCAAATTGTCAGTCTCTCTGTTTTGATTTCCGCAGTCATATGAGCAAAACACGTTTGTGGAGGGACGAGCTCAGATACAGGATGTTGTCCGCTCCGTCATTGATGTTCTGTCCAAACCTCACAACAGCACGTTACTGTTGGCTGTGAGAGAGGTCAGAGTTGACACTCAGGATCCGCGTCCCCAAGTCGGTGAGTCAGATGTGTCTCTTTTAGACATTATATCATAAATCTATTATTATTATTCATTTTTAAAATAATTATGATTTAATTTATAATTTAAAATATAGTTTATTTATAAAATAATTTAACTGCATTATATTATAATAACAATAATATAATTTAAAGTTTTAAGCTGGTAAAATTTGTTCTAATTTAATGTATTTTATGTCCTGTGATACCAGTCAAATTTTCAGCATCATTACTCCAGGAATCAGTGCAACATGATCCTTCAGAAATCATTTTAATATGCTGATTTGATGCTCAAGAAACATTTTATTATCATATTGAAAACATTTTTTATTTTTTTTTTGAGGAAATTGCTATACATTTTCAGGACTCTTTGATGAATGGAAAGTTCCAAAGAACAGAATTTATTTGAAATCTAAATCATTTGTAACATTATTTATGTCTTTGCTGTTCTTTTAAAACACCTTACTGACCCCAACATTTTAACTGATAGTGAATATGTTTAATGTCTTTTTTTTGTCTCTTCTACAGGTTACCTCATTCCGTTGCTGTGTGTGCTGTTTGTGGTATTATGGATCTCATGTGTCATCGTCTGCGTGTGGTGGTTCAGGAGACGCAGGAAAGCGAGACAAAGAGAGAACACGCAGATGGAGGAGAGCATCAACAACCAGTGCGGGACACTACTGAGCACTCGCACCTCTCATAAGGACAACACAGACCCGCTGCAGGAGAACAAGAACCTGCTTTACCCTCTGGATCGGGTTGGAGATGGAGCCGAGAGAGAGGAAGAGGAGGAAGAAGGAGATGAAGAGAGCGACAGAGGGCTGGTTCTGCATAAGTGCTCATCTCTTGCGTACACTAAAGGGGACGCAGTGTACACTATTCACACTACAGCCCAAAATCAGCCAAACAGGACACACTACAGCAGCAAAGACAACCGCTGCAAGAACATTGTGAACAAGAGTTTAAGCGAGCACACGAAAGATCATTACGTATGAAACACTAACCCTAAAACTGGACAAAAATATAAGTATTTTTTTGCTGTCTGAGCTGAACGCTTCTGGGCTTGTGCGATTTAGTTTTTTTCATCGTTTTTTTATCATTGGGTAGTCAAATGAAACGGGGATTTGTGTCACAAAAATGCAGCAAATGAGACGAATCAAAGAATGGTTTTCAAAATCCTTTTCTTTTGTTTACACTTGCACTCACTTTCCTTAAATACAAGGACATTTTTACACAATGCTGATCTTTGAGATTATGTCTGTGAACTGTGGCACGTCCTTTGACCCCTGGGGCTGAGGAGGAATCATCGATAGGCAGCTTTAAAGTGTTTTTGATTATGTCCAGACCTGCCCAAAGTCAAGTGTTAGAAGCCGTTAAATCTTCCAGAGGTATATATACACAAGTGCCTCATTAAATCTTCACGATAGCGCTTACCTTTTATATACATTTCGCTTAATAATACACATATGTTGGTTCTTGTTTTTGTTAACAAGTATTATTGACACTTAAATGGGTAGTTCACCCACACAAAAGCACCATACAAGTATCATAAGAGTATCATAAAATTGGTATGTTATGTTCCAAGTCATCTGGAGCCATGTGATAGCTTTGTGTGAAGAAAAGACCAAAATATATGTCATTATTCACTGATAGCTCTCCTTTTGTTGGGTTGTTTACCTGTTGTCAGTGAGTGAAAACCAGATCATTCAGAGTTGAACTGATTCATTGAAAAGCTCCAACTCAAAAGAATCGTTTTGTTCATGAATCGGAAAATCTCTACTAACACTCTCAACAAGGAGATTAAGGGCTTATATCAAGATATTATGGGAATAATGTTCACACAAATCTGTTGTATGGCATCAGAAGACTTTTTAATGAGCTCGACAGCCTCAGTCCTCATTCATTTTTGTTACACAGAAAAGAGAATAAAACAACATTTGAAACGACATGAAGGTGAGTATATGATATCAAGTTTCATTTTTCGGTGAACTAAGATACTGTTAAGTATAAAAGGTTTTCTGTTTTATATTGAAATTCACCATTCTTTGGTACTCATAGTCCAGACAGTAAGAGTATTCTGACTGATAAACTCTCACTCAGCTCTTGATGGTTAGAAATTAGTGCTCAGTATTTTTTGCATGTTTTTATTTTTTCTTCAAGTGACAGCCATATAAACAGAACAGTCATGAGGTAAAGAATCAAGGGCCAATTCAGTCAGTGCACTATTGTGTTGGATTTTTGGTCACACAGTAGGGCACAATGATTTTAATTCTTTAATCACTGAGAGATAGTTCATTATATTGAAAACATATTAATATGTACATATGTAAATAGTGAAAAAATACAGCTGTGTATATTCGAGTTTAGTAAGTTATGTGACACCTTTTTATCTTTGTCATTCTTAGAATTATTACCATTTCTTATTCTCTCCTTTAGTCGCTCTCCTTTTTTAACAGCGTCATTCCTTTTATTTATGTTGGTCAAAAAAATGTTTTATATATAAATATGTAAAATGGCCACAAGTGGGTAGTCTATCTGTGGAGACTATAAAAAACTTTAAACAATATATAATCTATCTTCGTGTTAGAATAGATTATCTGTGTTGTTTTCATGACTTTCCTAATGAATGTTGACTAAGGATCGGATACATTGACCGTGCTGAAAGAATGTTTTGCCACTGATCAAATGCTGACTTCTTCTGAAGGTCTACAGTACTTCATTGGAGAAAGACTCCATGTGCTGCATGTTCGAGTGGCACTTTGTTTCCTTGGAAAAATCCAACACTTGCATTTTCAAGCCACTGTCATTCATGATATAATGATGTGTTTATATTGGCGTCCCAGACTGTCTGGATTTAAAGTTGGATGTTGGAAGACTTTGGAATTTGTTTTATTATTAATGTTTTCAGAATATCGTTGCTTTGTATTATTATGCTACAATTCAAAATGAACCACAAACGGACCAGAGTATTGTTGACCCATGTCAAAGACAGAAAACACTCGAGTTCAAAGTGTATCTTCTGTCTGAGTTTTGTGTTTAATATCAGATTTTATATTTATAAAATGGTACTATATTACTATAATACCATTTTTTAAAAGAACACTATGAGTAAACATTTATGTTATCAGAAATCCTCCCTTGTCTGGGGTATTTTCCCCTCATTTATTCATAACTGTTCTGTTATATTTGATTGGGGTCAAATCAAATGCAATTAAGATTTTTGGAAGGTCAGAAAAAATGTATCAGTGCATGTTGCTGTGGCTGAATGAAGGGAACAATTTGTTTTCATTGTCATGTGTTTCATTTGGTGTCTTTAGTGCAAAGAAAAACATAATACAGTTGGATATAGAAATAATTGGATGATGCAAAATGTGACTAATTCAGATGAGTTTACATTCTGAATCATGTCACTCCTCAATGAAAGTCTCATTAACTAAGGAATTGAAACACTCCCCTAACATGGGAAAACAAGTTCATCACATTTCTAGCTATGATTAGTTCTACATGCACTGATTCTTATACTGAATCTGGCATTTCATTTGTTAAATCTGTCTGATTTTCCCAAGTATTTATTAAAGACTTTTGTACCTATGATGTTTACACTTTTTTTCATATGTAGCATTGTGATGTCTCCATGTAGCTTTTCCATCCAAAACACAAGCTCGTTCCTCATCTGTCAGCTGCTGATATCATGTATGACAGTGAAATCCACAGAGCTGGAGAAGAATCCTCTGTGAATTAAAGAGGCTGATAACAAGGGTTTTGTTTTGACTCAGTCAGAGTAACGATGTGTATCATCTCTCTTAAAGATTAACCTGCTCTGACTCATCCTGGGTCTCAGGGCTTTAATTTCCCAAGGAAAAAAAAGACACACCCACATAAAAAATTCCTCAATTTCTTTTCAGAACTATTCACCTTGGATTACCGGAACTTTCTGGAGGATGAGGGTGTAAAGCATTGGCAAGCAACCAGTAAAGATTTGTTTTAAAAAGGCATCACAACTGTTTTCAAGGCTGATAATAATTTTTGAGAAGTTTCTTGAGCACCAAATCGCCATATTAGAATGTTTTCTGAAGAATCATGTGACACTGAAGACTGGAGTGATGATGCTGAAAATAAAGCTTTGCCATCACAGGAATAAGAAGTCAACATTTGAAGTGGATCAAAAAAGTTGATCATAGTTGTCCTACAAGAACACATTTTGGTTTAGGTTTTAGGACAACTTTGATGAAAGGTTTTGATCCACTTCAAATGTTGACTAGTTAAGTTAACAGTTAAAACGGTTAAATTACGGTTTAATTCTTGAAAAGTTTCTTGAGCACCAAATGCATCTTGAGCATCACAATGATTTCTGAAGAATCATGTAACACTGAAGACTGGATTAATGACTGCTGGAAATTCAGCCTCGCATCACAGTAATGAATAACCTTTCAAAATATATTCATATAACAGCTAAATTTAAATTGCAATAATATTTCAGAATATTACAGTTTTTACTGTATATTCATTAAGTAAATTGGTAGACCTGGTGAGCATAAAATACTTTTTGGTATGTTTTTACACACAGTACTTGCAGTCTGTCTCGAACAGCCTATTTTTTGCCTGTTTTGATGAAACCTCTCCTTCTGAAACAAGAAATGTGCTCTGATTGGTTAGCTTGCCCAGTGCGAAGTGATTGTTGAACCACTTACAGCATGTTCCAGAAATGTCTCTCCCCTTAAAACGGTGAGTTTTTACTCAGCAGTAAACATTAATGATGGCTCTAATTTTGCCATACCTATTGGAGTCCAATGTAGACCCTGAGAATGTTTATGGATAAGAAGATTGTTTTTGAACCGTAGTGGAAGAAACAGTGTCTGTTTGTCATGGCACCAACATGCTAGTAAAGCAGCTCTTCTTCTTCGTCTTCTCTAGTGCAGCTCAACCAGGCATTGCGTGTAGGCAGGAATTACTGTAATTAAATAAGCAACAGTGTGTTGAAGAGACTAATCTTCTTTTAGAATGTTTGAGTTTTGTAAACTTGCAGACCTTTTTGTGCTCAAACAGCAACATTGCACACTAACTAAAGTTGAAAAGGGGAAAAAGCATAACAGATGGAGATACATAACATTACTCAATCTTTTACATCAAGGGCTTTTCAATTCCAGTCCTGGAAGGCCAGTGTCGTGATGGGTTTAGCTCTGCCCTTGCGAAAAAGAAGTTCATTCATGTGTGCTATTAGTATTCTTATTTTAAACCAAAAATAGGAAAGTATACATGTAGTTGACTTTTTATGTACTTCTCAGAAATGGGCTTTATGTACTTCTCAGAAATATCGTACTTCAGATCATCAGTACAGAATTAAAAAAAAAGTGAAGAAGAAACCGAAACAACAGATACTTCCACATGTTAATCAAAGGCTTTTTCCAAATACCCACACTTGCGGTCAGAGCCGATCCTAGACTTCTGGGGGCCCTACGCAACACTTTATCGAACAGGGGGGGTTCGAGTGGTTATGAATGAAACACTTGTCCGTGTTTCACTCCATCTTGAATCGCGCTCGCGGAAAGCGCTCGAGAAACAGTTTCTCTTCCGCGGCTCGCTATGCTTTCAACTCATTGTTTTAGTCTCAAGCAAGAGACTTTACCACATTGACGTTACATTTGACAGATGTTTACATTGAAAGGGCGACGACAGCACCGCATTACAATAAATTATCATTCATGTTTTCATAGCCGTTGGCCAAATTCAAAACAAAACTAAAATGAAATCATCTTTGAGAGCAATGGGTCCCCCTGGTGTTTCGGGGGCCCTACGCAGCTTGCATATTCTGCGTATAGGGAGGATCGGCTCTGCTTGCGGTCTTTGCACTTGACCACTTGACAACTTATGTGATGTATATCTTTTGTTTGGCCCAAGTGTTCAAGTGAGGATGAAGACCACAAGGGTGCTTCTCAAACGGAAGGCTACATATCCTAAAAGGCTGCATATCTCGGCTGCCACGTCATCAAACGTCACTGAAGGCCGTCTCAATCAGAAGGATCCTTGGAAGACAGCCTTCGTTTCGCGTCCTTCATTCAGCTGAATTTGAAGGATGCATGGGATGTATCCTCCGCGACCTTCAATCACCCACAATCCTTTGTACCCATTCCATTTCATGAAAATAAACTGACAGAAAACGAGTCATTAATGAGCTTGTCTGAATTTATTATGAAATGTTAGACAAAAAGAATGTTTTCGGACATTAAATCATAGATGTTATTTTTTCGTTTTGGTGTAAATTACTCAATAAACGCTAAACTGCCAATAAATTTAAGCCATGGGTAGACTGTAGACAGCTGTGATTCATTGTATTGCATTAATAGAAAGCTAAATAATTTAAAGATTTGTAATACAAAGTATTTTTACAAAACTAAGTTTTATAAGTATTTTCGTGCCGTGGCGGTGAGGGCGGAAACATATGTGGAATAGCCACGCACACTTACTAGACCGTCTTATTCTAGCGTTTATATGCTGAGGAGGACTCTAGCCTACAAGACTCTGAAGGACTGAACTAGGAAGGACGCAGCCATGGTAGCATGCAGCCTTCCGTTTGAGAAGCACCCCAAGTATGTGTAGAACTTTTCATTACCTGATGGGACACACTTAGTGTTTTAAAAATGCAAATGTTTACATAGATTTATTTTAATTTTAATTTTAAATACTTTGCATTTTAAAATCAACTTCTAAATGTCTGTTCATCTAGCATGACATCATTTTAATTTGTGGTGCTTCTAATTAAATGATAAAAAGCAGTTACAATGATAAATATCACCACTACAAATTTTTGCACCAATAAAACGTAAAAACACAGTTTTTCTATCAAATGATATGTAATATCTAATTATTATATTAATATATAACTTATATTGGAAAGGTTTCCGTGACCTCTCACGAGATCTTGGCAAAAACTCTCACGATTTATTTCCAGAACATGATACATGATGGGATACACTTAGCCTCGAATAGTGCTCTGGAGCGGTCTTTGAGATAGTGTGGATTTGGTGTGCGTTAAGGGGTCTGCGCTTTGCCGTTTTTAAGAAAAACAGCATAAAATCTGTGTAACGTTATGGAATAAAATGTCAACCAATGAAGAGGTAATAATGACTGTCAAGCTTTGGGGTGATGATTTTTGTTCAAAATGTTGTTTATTTTTAAATGTTTTATTTATGAAACTTGCATTCAAGTGTTTAAAAAAAGAATGCATGAAGCTAGAATAAAATGTTTTTTATACGTTTACAAGCAGATAGGGCCTACTACTCTGTTCTTTCTTTTGATGTTTTGTATGTTCAGAATCAGATATTCACAGAACAGCCATATTCAGCAGCCATGTCACCCTGTAGCCCAAGATCTGTTGCCCACTAAAGCTAAGCAGGGTTGAGCCTGGTCAGTACCTGGATTGGAGACCTCCTGGGAAAAACTAGGTCGCTGCTGGAAGAGGTCATAATGAGGCCAGCAGGAGGTGGTCACCCTGTGGTCTGTGTGGGTCCTAACGTACCAATATAGTGAGTGACAGGGACACTGTACTGTAAAAATAGCACCGTCCTTCGGATGAGCCGTTAAACGAGCCCCAGTCTGTGGGTTTGCATCCACAGGTCTTGTTAGTTGGCCTGGAGCCTTTGGTCTGAACTCTGTGCTGAAATTACTTTATCCTGTAACATGTCTGTGGTAGTGGAAAGGTGTCTATTTTAGGAGCGGGTTTTTCTTGCCGTACTTTAATATACAGTATATTCCATGGGGAGAGCAGGTGCTGGTAAGCTTACTGTATGAAGGGACAGTGGTGCACTTGACTGCTAATGTCAACAGTAGTAGGTTTATGTGTAGGTACTTTGGCGTGTGTATGAGCGAGCGAGCTGAAAAACACAAGATGCGTGCCACACAGCTCAATACATAACATGAATGCACGCAGCCGATAAAAATACTAACTGCGTGCAACAACACAAAACACACGTGGCCGGACGAGCGCGCGGCCGAGCGAACTCAAGACCACACGAGACAGAACGTGGAGCGCGAGTGTCCAAACCCGACACGAAACTGAAACTCAAGACATGAGTGCCGGAACACCGAGATCCGAACACCACACTCCAACACGAAACAAGGCCCGCAGACTTTAGAGCCCTACACGGCTCGAACACACTCATGATGGGAGTGTCAGGGCTCTGTCACAAAACCATGAATAACACTAGACCGAAGTGACAGAACCCTGACAGAGTCAGCAGTGGTATCAGATTCACAATCTGAGCAGCATGCACAGACATAAAGAAAATAACTTAGCGAACACATTTTTCTGCCAACAGAGGAAGCTGCCAACAGGAATCTGTCAGCTCAGTCTTCTGTACCTGAAACTTGAGGTACACCTCACATTCCTGTTTTACACGCTGAGAGAGAAAAAAATGAAATCAGAAACTATGCTGTAAAAAGTGCCCTTGCTTTTAAGTTTTCTGCACTCATAATTAATTTCAACAATCAATACAACTGAAGTAGTTGAGAGAACATTAATGTTAGGCTTTCATTGAGTCAACTGAACATGCTAGGAAAGTTCATGAGAAATATTGCAAATTTAACCCATACATACTGCAAAAAGGAATAAAAAATTCAAGGCAACATGATGCATTCAAATCTCTTCCTCTTCTGAAGACCAGTGTGCTGCTGCATTCTGAATCATTTGTAAAGCTGTAAAGAATCATCAATATACCATGTTTTGATTTGATTTGATTTGATTTTCATTTTATTAATTTGTTTGGTGCCATCCATTCCTTCTTTTTTGCCTAATCCTAATTAACTACTGCCTGTGTGTTGAGGCTGTTGAAGTGTTGGATATTTTACTTTAAATGCAGACCAGTGTATGAAACACTGAGGGATTTCCAGTTGGAGATTAAAGATGAGTCAAAGCCTGTGTTTCACTCGTCTCAATACCTTAATTGTTTGTGGAAACAGCTGCTAAAGGCCTTCTGCGGGTTTAAGACTCCATGCTGGCATTGAACACATCCCAGAATTCCTCTTGCTCTCAACTGAACTTCATTCATCTAGTGCTGGCAAAAAAACACAGCAGCTGCCAATCGAAACTCCTCTCATCCTAAAACCAAAAACTTCACAACCAAATAATGAAATACTGCATAATTCTTAAATAGCACCCCTAAAAAACAACCTTTGCTTCAAGCACATATAGTTGGGCATTTCAGGTGTGAGTTTCTGAGAAACTGAATGGACAGTGATTGTATTATTACCCATATTAATCATTAAATTCCTGCGCTGCATTCTTGGGCATGTTTTGATCTGCCCTCTTACCTCGTGCCATATATAAAAGCTGTGCAGGTCTAGATCAAACATTCCCCATAAGTTTCTAGCATATCTCATCTTTCTATCATAATTTATCACTTTATCACGTCACAGACTTAAGAGTATTAGAAGCGATTTGAAGTGGCCCAAAGCAAGATGTATGACAGTAAGACTAAGACGCATACTCACATCTCGAAATATAAACCTATCTTAAATTCTGTCCAAGCTGAATAACAACGTACTGTGAATGAAATCTTTCAAATCACAGAGGTTTTGTCAGGTCACAAGCTTAAACTTTACCAAAGCATCCAAGCATGTGTGTGTTCACTTGATCTGTGCTTATAAAAATCGTGTAGCGGCATGGATCACATTTAACATGCACACGCACACGTACACGCCACACCCTGAATTAAATTTCTATTTGGTAAAAAAAACTGCTGGAGTGATTTTCATTTGATGTTGAGACAAGAAAAGACCTGCGCTATTCCAGGCCCTGACACAGAGGGTGTTGTGTTCACCTCTCTACTGACACGATTAAGATCTCATATCCAGTGCTATCCCAGGTAATAAATACGAGCTAAGCAATTATTCCTTTCTTTTTCTCCATTTTAGGGTGGATCCATCCTCCCGGTAATGCAGAAAAGAAAAGCAAGATAAACAGTTTGCTACTCGACACTCATGCACGCATGCACATTTTTACTTACTTGGCTACTCCTGTCTCTCACTTTCCAGAAGAATGGTAATACAGGCATTCATGTGGCATCATGTCTCAATCTTCCTCCTGGACGTCCCACCGCTGCACAATTTAGATGTCTCACTAAAGGTGCGATCACACTTCACTTTGAGAACGTGAAAGTTTTTCTGAACCTGAAAAAAAAATTCACAACTGGATATTATGTCACATTCTATTTCTATAAAATAGTAAATTGGAAAGAATAAACTCAAAATATTTGTAAATACTGTTTTGTAGCACTACCGAACATGCAGCTTTGAAGTTTGTATTCTTTGGAGACTGAATCTGTGATGTTTACTCTTCCTCTATTGGTCAAAAAGCTAAATGAAAAAGCTCATGCTTTTGGCTCCATTTGTGTGTATAAATGGAAGTGAACACTATATCAAATCTTAATTTTACACCCCCGATTCTGATCATGCAAAAATAATTACTGAGTTTATAGCAACAAATAGCACTTGCTGAATGAACCCCATTAAGTGATTTGTACACAATGAAATGAACCTGGACACAATGATCATATTCAAATGCATTATTTGTGTGCTTTACCACACACACACTTTTCTTCACTTGTCTCTTCTTAATTACTATAGTGCTGATGGTACAGCTACAGCGGAGTCTCAAACACAAGTCATTTCCATCAAAGGTCACTTCCTAAATGAGGCCTGAACAGTTGCCATGTGTGTAATGGAGTAGATTAGCTAGATAATGGGAAAAACTGATCCAAGATCAGTTCTTAATTGAAGCTGTACTCATTACAGATTGTTAAGCATACCACTCTATCTTCACTCTATCAGTGTCTGAATCTGTGTGATTCAAGACCAGGTGTAGAAGTTACTCACAGATGATGATTTGTAGTGGTTAAAAGCTCAGGGTTTGTGATATTTATAGAAAATGCTCTTGTCCTGAAAACATAATTCAGATAAAATGTACCTTCAGTACACAAGTAAACAAATTAGTTGAATTGCATTAAAATAAGAAAAATGTTTCTACAACGAGACTAGAAGTTTGTTTAAACAAATAATGTTATGTTGAACAAACTCAATAAATTTAATTTATTTAATACATTTTAAAGATATATATATATATATACACTCTTAAAAATAAAGGTGCTTCACGATGCCATAGAAGAACCTTTTTGTCTAAATGGTTCCATAAGGAACCTTTAATATCTCTGAAGAAGATCTCTTTTCTAAAACTCTTTCTGTTTTAAAAAATATTCTTTGTGGTGAAAGAAGGTTCTTCAGATTATAAAAGGTAAGAAAGAGATGTTTTTTAAAGAACCTTTGACTGAATGGTTCATTGTGGAACCAAAAATGATTCTTCTATGGCATCGCCTTTATTTTTAAGAGTGTATATATATATATATATATATATATATATATGCATTAGATCAGCAAGTGAGAAGAGGCTAGTCTCAGTACTTGCATTTGCACATCTATTGTTCATTAAATGTAGCAATATTCTACAGTTTTCAGTCATGTAGTGATGGATGGATGCATGGGTTGGTTCATGAACGATTTGTTCACAAGCTGCACACTAGAAAAAAAAAAATAAAAGCTATTTTGAAAAATTTTGGTAACTAAACAGTTGATGGTAACCAATATCTTCCATAGTATGAGGGAAAATACAATGGAAGTCTATGGCTACCATCAAATTATCTGGTTACCAGCATTCTTCAAAATGCCTTCGTTTGTTTTCAGCAGAAGAAAGAAACTCCTATCTGGGTGAACTATCCCTTTAGGTAAACACAGTAAAACAAAATGACCAAGAATGTATTTACCTGAGAGTGTTTACAAACATATGTAACATTATTAGATGATAGAATTCACAAATGTCATAATTTAAGATTTTTGCAAGAAACATGTAAAACAATTGCTAGAGGATAACACATATTTGTGTAACTGAACTTTTGAACTTACTATTTCGAAAACAAACTTTTTTTGTGACAACTAGCCCCATCCACCAAATAGCCTGTATGATAAGGTGCATGTTTATTATTTTTGTAAACCGAACGAAGTAAAGAGCAGTGTGTGTGTCTATAAGCACATGTGTTTGAGCGATCGTTCAGCTGTCTTTACCAACGCAGCTGTCCGTTGTCATACAGACAGCTGCCACCGTCAACCTATCAATGAATCATTACTCCTTTACATAAACAAACCATGAATGTGTGTGCTTTTTCAAATACAAGCATTATGTTACAGCAAATGTTACGATTGCTTGTTCTCCTTCCTTTTGTCTATATGTCTATATGCAAACTTATTTATGGTTAAGGATGAATGCATTGTAATGCATCCATGTAACTTTGTGTGGGCTGCAGGTTCAATGTCAAAAACGAGTGAAGCCAAGTTTCAAACTGAAAATCTACACTGCATCTATATTGTCATTGTGAGAAGCATTGAACTTCTGAATGTTCCAGGCTACTGTCCTTTTAGTGCCAAGTGTGAATCAAGGAGAATGCAGGAGGGTGGTTTCTCATAGAGACAAATTGTACTTTGCACATGCATTTGTTTAAGCAAAGTTCACCAGAAGAGAGACAGACCATTTGTAATAAATGGTGCCTATCATCACACACTGGCAGCTTTGTCAATTTCCTCTGTACGGATATATGCACCTACAGCGCATACCCATGCATCTGTGGTAGGAGGTCCCTCTGAAACTGAAATCTGATAGTGTGTGTACAGTAACCCCACTGACAATGGGAATCTGGCCATGACCCTTGAAGCCACAGCTATGCTGTTCTGATAAGATATTTCAAATTAAGAAAAGATATTTGTAAATAAATGTCCCCAGTATGCATGCTGCAGATCTATAACCTTACAATGTCACATGTAAGTGTAGCATGTGTCTGTGCGTAAGTGTCTGTGTCTATATATCTGTTCTCTCATATCTTTGGCAATAGTTAGGTTGCAGCTGTTGCTCTCAGATGAGTCCAGTCATTCCTCAGCTGTTCCACTTCTGAGCACTGAACATATGCATGTGTGTGTTTCTTCAAAGGAAACTCACTAACCTCACTAAATCACTAACATGAAGGTGCAAAGTTACATTACCTGCCATTAAAGAAAAATGTTTATTACACAGACACAAAAATATAAAATGGCAGTAAAGACTGTGACTGAGCTTTAATCAACTTCATGTTTCAGTGACTAGTTTCACTCTGAAAGCTTGCTTCTTGAGATGCGACGCGCTCCTCCCACTCACTTTACCTAAACACCTTTGGCAAAAACTGTAAAAATATTACATGGGAAATACTTCAAAGAGATGAGCAATAACACATCATCAGTCAATCTGATTGGCCACTAAATGGAAAAAAGTTGTTCTGGGAAACAAAGTGGTACACGTGATTGTATGTGCCTGTGCGTGTCGAGCATTGTGATTAGAAAATGTGATCAGCAAAATCGAATTCTATTCATTTAAAGCCAAGTCATCCACTTGTAAACACACTCACATGCATTTTCCGAATGCATCAAGTTTTCCATCCAGTGTTGTTGTTGTTAACAGCATAAAAAATGTTTCGATAAAAAAATTCAATATAAAAAAGTTAGAAAAATACAAATTTCTTGCCTTGAAAAGTAACAGTTATACTGTAAAAAGTTCAAGCTGAAGTATTAAAATGACTCAAATTAAAACTGAAAAACATTACAGCTAAACAGAAACATAAAAATGGGGGGAAATTGCCAAAGCACTTTACTAAAACCTAAACAAAAATTGAAATAAAAATTTGAAAATAAATGTTCATAAAAAATAGATAATAGTATGTAAATGACAATGTTTTCACCTGCAAATATCTGACCGTTAAGGGAAAAGTTCTACATCTGTACAGTACAATGAACCCATATTGAATGTAGTAGAATTAAATCTAAATTTTATAATTTGATTGAATTCGGGTATATGCACACACACACACACACACACACACACACACACACACACACACACACACACACACACACACACACACACACACACACACACACACACACACACACACACACACACACACACACACACACACACAACACACACACACACACACACACACACACACACACACACACACACACACACACACACACACACTCTCTCTCTCTCTCTCTCTACTGATACTGGATTCACTTCCATGATGTCATCATTTACTCAAGTGTTTATCCCTGGAGTCATGGAAGTGTGTGTGAGGCATGTTATTGTGCGTCTCAGATGAGAGTATTATAGTGGTTTATTGATTTATTGTGAGTCTTCAGACCGTCATGTCTTTATTAGGGTCTGTCACTAACCAGCTTCTGTAAGATGGAAACACACTGGCAGAGTCTGGGAACTGGCCCTAGGCTGTGGGGTGTAGCCTGGGATTGTGTGTGTGTGTGTGTGTGTGTGTGTGTAATGGGTGTGGCAGACTACTGTCTCCCTCAATGAGACGCAGACTTTTCCCAGCCTTGGTAATGGAGCCAGTCCTAAAATAAACCATCCAACACACATAGATAAACACACACTGCAGCGTGCATTATTACTGCAGAATGCGTTACCTGAGAGGGATCCTTAGAGGACGCAGATCAGTTCAAAGGGAACTGACCCATTCAAGTGACTACTAATACTGGGCCACTGTGACATTAACGTAGTGACACATTGACTGTTACATCTGAAATGTTGCCACTCAATCAACATTAAGGTTACTAAAACAAGAAAAGGAGCATCATGTAAATAGTACATGCAGTATGCAATATGTGCCAGTTCTGAGAAAATTTGTAAAAAGAGGATGCAGCAAAAAGTTTTGGGGTCATGGACAATACATTTTCAACACAAATGAGATCATGTTTGGCAACCGCCAAGGTCATAAACTATCATACTCACCATAAGTCACCAAGAAAGAAAGAGTTGGCAAGACTATTACTGTAACTCAGGAGGGAGTTGAGCTGATGGTCAACAACTGACAGACATAGTACTTGAAAGACATACAACTTGAAAGGATCTTTCAGAAAGATTATATGTAAATGAGGCTGATGACTGTGATCATATTGATGACTCAATATCCAAATTCTGAAACAAACAAAAAATATAACAAAAGTGCATGCTTTTTGTCCTTTTTGTCACATGCAAGTAGGGAGTGTTTGAGAAAGGGAACAAGTGTGTTTTAGTTTGTAATGCGTCATGAGAGGAACTTTAAGATGACAGGAAGTCAGTGTGTGATGTTTGATCAGAAACTGTATCCATGACTATAAGTGAGAGAAAGCAAATGAATGGTGGTTGTGGTTGCATTTATAAAGGAAAAAGAAAGAGACAGAAGTTTATTCACTTTCACACAAAATTTAATGACACTGATGAAATTACGAATAATACCCAAAATTGTATTTGAATAAAAAGTTAATTTACACATACGTATTCTTTCTGTAGCTGTGTGGGGAAAATACCCTTTTTTAAACAAGTTAATACTTTTATCAGCAAGGATGCATTCATTTGATAAAAGTAACAGCAAATGCAGCATAGATTTATTTATTTATTTATTTTTAAATGGTTTGAACTTTCTATGTATAAACAGTTATTTTAAATTGGAATAGCATTTCATAATATTACTTTTTTTTTTACAGATTTTTGCTCAAATAAATGCAGCCTAGTAAGCACAAGAGACAAAAATAAAAAATATTTACAAAAAAAATATCACCAACCCCAAACTTTTGAATGGTAGTGTAACTAGGATGAAAACTTTGCCCTACATGGAGTGTTGCTTATTAAAATATATATTTTTTCTTTTATCTATATTTCAAATAAGTGGTTAAGTGGCAATCTGCAGTTGTTTATCTCATTTGTTTGCCTGTAACTCACAGAGCATATTCAGCCAAATATATAAACATTAAACTCAAGCTCCTGCAAGCAGCAGTGCGGTGAGTACTGAGTCACATAAATCTGGAAGTTCCAATACTTTTTCAGATTTAGTTTTTCTTTTTGGCAAGAGGCAAGGCCAGGATCAAACTATCCCTTCAAACTAATGCATTCTTTGGCAAAGAGACAAAAATCAAGATGTCTCTTCAACATGACATTGATGTCTCTCAGAATTCCACTGCTATGGTTTTCAAATCAGCACTTGCTGTCTTATCAAAGAATGCATCGATTCTATCATTCTTACAGCCCTTCAGTGTTTTCACTGGAATATGCACCTTGAGAACATGTTGCTTGGAGACCTATGATTTATTTGCAATAGTTGTAGAAATGTTTAGTGGGCTGGAAGCTTACAGTGGGCATCCTCTACTGCGCAGGTTAGTTTTTTAGTAGATTCAGATTAAACGTGTTGTACTGCTTTTGCATGGTTAAGTACAAGTAAATGGGTTTGACAAGACTCGAATGACTGTATTGTCACAATACTTTATGAATCTAATCACATAAAACATATCTCATATCATAATCCATGTATTGTTCCTGGCAATTCCCTCTCACGGTAAGTCTTGCCACTGCAAGAACAGCAGCATAAAGCTTTTTCACATTAGCAGTTGCAGGATCGTTTGCTTTTAGACTGACCCAAGCACCAAACACCTGGAGTCTTTTAAAGTGCTATGCATTCTCATCTGAAATCCATTCAATATGACGGAAGGCTTCTTCAGACCCCTCAAAATATCGGTTTGAATCTAGGACACATCTGCAATGCAGCTGTGATGATGCTTCATTCAACACTAGTCAACACTAGTGGATAAATCTAGAAAGGCAGGTGACAGTTGCTGGGACATCACTGAAAGACTGTGCCACAAACACTGACCTTTTGCCATTTGGTATTACATTTTATATTGTCATCCTCCCCGTCCATAGCTTGGTCAGTAATATTTTTCAGACATTGTTTCTCACTCCTTTAAGTTGGGTGGACGCAGCTCTCCAGGAAAACAGAAGAAGGCACTAGAAAAGAGGATGTGACAGTACCATCTATCAGTTCTTGCTTTTTAGCTCAAATTGCCCACAGTGACCTGTAGGTTATTTTATGGGTTTCTTGGAAGCTTCTACTGCGCTGACGTGTGCCATTATCTGGTCAGAAAACATCTAACATAGCCAACATGTTTAGTTTTCACTACAGTTGATGATGGGCTGACAGTTGTTACATTCTATTAAATGTTCAACTAAGTCAAAAGCACTGCGTAATTAAATAAGCTAATATTGTGTAACTTACATTATAGATATCATATTTCCAGTTTATTTTCACCTAGTCCACAAAAATAGGCAAATAAGGCAAAATGAACCGCTGCATGTCTCCGACCAATACATGATTTTAGCGGACAATGTTTCCTTCTTGAATGAATCAGTGTTTCGAGTGAACGATTCAGTGGTTATATTCACTGATCCACTGACTTTCTATTAATGCGGTACAGATCATAACAACAGTGTGTGGTCTCTATGGTCAATACGTGATTAATTTACAACAAAATAAAAGAAAACAATGCCTTCACCTCAAAAAATTTTTTTGTCTTGCAAAACATGGGAAAAATTTGCAGTGAAGGATACTTCTTATACATCCTTCAAAACAGGCCAAATGAAGGATGCAAACCAAAGACAGCCTCGTGACGTGGCAGCCTTAATATACAGCAAGGATGCATCATTTCATTTGAGAAGCACTCGCAGTTCCTTGTTTAGATCATACATTAATCAGTGTTGTTGAACAAATCAGTTGAGTAAGGATTCAATGACTCACTTACAGAAACAGACTCTTGTAGCCATATACAGACATGACTATAACCTGTGGAAAGAGTCATTGAAAAATCCCCACCGCTAATGAATGGACAGTCTGGAGAGTCTGTCCTGTAGCACATAAACACAGACAAGAGTGTTGCTATTATTAATACAAACTAAAACCATTCAAAATAACTAATGAAAATGACAAAAGCATAAAAATACTAAAAATGTAACTAAAATGAAAGCTGATAGTAGAAAAGAAAATACTAATCTTAAAACATCAATGATAGTAAGATAAAATACGAATAATAGTAAAATAACACTGGTAGAGACAGAAACACGAGTCTCAGAGATCACACGGAGAGGAACTTTGACTTGACATTATTAGTAGCAAAAATCTGCCCCTAAAGTTTTGAATCCACTTGTTTTCTAATACTTTCTGATGTGAAGCCTTATTTTCCAATCAAACCAGCTCTGTCAGTAAATACAGTGACTTCTGTATAAATCTCTGTATTCATTGATAAGGCTGCAATTATTTAAAACAATTTTTGTAAATGTTTGAATATTTGTTTTTGTTGTTTTTTAATGACCTAAACATTGTTGGATCCATTTAAAACTGCAGTTTTGCTACAACATGTTGAACACACACACACACACACACACACACACACACACACACACACACACACACACACACACACACACACACACACACACACACACACACACACACACACACACACTGTGGAGTTTTCAGTGTCCACTGAATCGGTACAGTAGTAATCAGTAAAGGTGTAATTATCTATGTCTGTCTCTGCTGTCTATTATTTTAGGGTTCTGCTGCTTGTCTGAGAAGGGGTCAAAGTCCCCCCCCCCCACGCGCTATTTCTTTCTCTCTAATTGGCTCATGTACACACACACACACACACACACACACACACACACACACACACACACACACACACACACACACACACACACACACACACACACACACACACACACATCCTCTCTTTGACACTGCTGTTTGCCTGTTTATCCCTCTCTCTGTGTGTGTGTGTGTGTGTGTGTGTGTGTGTGTGTGTGTGTGTGTGTGTGTGTGTGTGTGTGTGTGTGTGTGTGTGTGTGTGTGTGTGTGTGTGTGTGTGTGTGTGTGTGTGTGTGTGTGTGTTTCAACAGCTGCTTTCAGCAGTTGCTTGTCACTTTGTCAGTTTTTTCATAGTGATTTTCTGTCGGGACCGTGACCATGAAAATGACACACATCCAGTCACTTCAAATCACTACAAAAAAAACAATAACTGCTTGTACAGCATATATTCGCTATGTCTGTTCAGCAAATCCTCTGTACAAAAGATATCTGACAAAACATGTTACAAACTAAAAGACTCACAAAATTCCAGTTTATGCTCCACCGTAGAAGGTTTTAAATGATCGATAAATACAATTTGAGAATACATATCAATCATCACAGACATGTTATGCAAAAAAACTTCCTATTTCTATTTTCCTATTTCCTGATATAACCCATAAAAATGTATTCAGTGATGTTAAATAATATGTTATAATAATATAATAATATATTTTGACTTGAATATAGACTTTTCTTTCAACTTTTCAGTGAGGCTTTTTTCCACTTAACACTGATGGAAGTGACCCTTTCAGCACCGAAAGATTTAGAGCTACATGGTTCAAATGGGCCGTGTCCAATATGGTTTTAACAATCCTGTGACTGGTTCTGTATTTTATGGGTATTTTGAATTATATTGGAACAAAAAGCAGAGTGAGATAGTAAATGGGTTGGTCTCTGCAGTATCACTCCATTTGTTTTCACCAATCAGCTTTGCTTGTCTTGAATGCTCTGCTGAATAAAGTTTCTGCTTTAATAAGGCTGCTAGGCTGAGGCAACCTTCCAATGAATCAAAAAGACATATCCGCTTCGTGTTACACGCATTCCTTGAGATTTCTGACCTGGGTCAACCAGCAAGCCAGGACATGCCCTTCTTTTCAGATCACACAAGCACACACACATGTATGCACTTACACTAAAAGCACCCATAAAATGAAGTACCTGTGTCATTTGCCTGTTTCCTGCACACGAACCCTATAGGTGTCCAATCAGAGTCAAAATGGGCTCATTCCATGCAATTTATATGAATATAAAACATCCCTGCATGGGGAACACAGAGCCTAAGCTTAAAACGTTTCTAAATGTTTTCAGATATACATTTTCTATTGCATTGTCCACCCCCACAGAGGTTTGTTTCCTCTGTGTATCATCTTTAAATGTACACCATGTGCAATAAAGGATTAGAATCACTGTGTTAAAGTGTGAATCCATGCATCTCTCTCTGGGAGCTCTTCGGTCTGTGTGTTCATACCAGTCTGCACTCTGTTAAGGTCTATTGTGTGTAATGGAAGCTTGGCCATTAATCTGAGTCTCAGACACTCTGTCATAAACATGTATTACTTAGCCAGAAGCTATACTTATTGAATGGGCAGTGTGTACAAATATATAGGTGTGTGTGTGTGTGTGTGTGTGTGTGTGTGTGTGTGTGTGTGTGTGTGTGTGCATGTTTATGTGGTTTATGAGGACACAAATTTGTATAATGACATGGGTATGACACAGGTATTACAAGGAAAAAGTGATTTATGAGGACATTTTTAGTGTCCCCATAATTCAAAATGCTTATAAATCATACAGAGTGAGTTTTTTTGAGGGAAAATAGAAATGCACCGTCTCCTGTGAGGGCTAAGTTTAGGTGTAGGGTAGGTGTAGGGCAATAGCACATACAGTTTGTACAGTATAAAAACCATTACGCCTATGGAGAGTCCCCGTAAACCATAAAAACCAACATGTGTGTGTGTGTGTGTGTGTGTGTGTGTGTGTGTGTGTGTCACGCCCAGTAATAATCTCTGAATTTAGGTGCCTTCAGGCTATGCCTTTTTGTCTTTAATACCAGTGTGGCATCTTCTTGTTATTCCCTGCACCTGCACCATTTCTCTGGCAACACTGCCTCCTGCTGGACAGGAGGGGTCTGAACAGCTATTGATTTACTCTTTTTTTTGCCATCAGACCCCAGGCTTGGCACTTAAAAAGACACAGAAATCTTACACACCTGTTGTGCAGTCCCAGAAGTTGGCTTGTGTTATTGATTTTCCTCCTGGCCAGAAGAATGTGCATGTGGCCAAACAGCAGTGTTCTCTGTTTGTAATTGATTTCGGTGCCAAACAGCTGTCTAAAGACGGCTCTAAAATCTCAAGGATTTATTATCAACTTCCATTGCTGATGAACACCACAGTACTGCCTGTTTATCTAGTCACTGTTGCATTTGCTGCTGTCCAGTAAATTCAGTTCTTGAGTGAATTTACTGAACAATGATTCTTTAGGATGTTTATAACATGAATGGTCTGTTTAGAGTTAAAGTGTCATTATTTTCATTATTTTTAAATGTTAAATTTAAGCTGAATTTATGGAAAAATCTCCAGTGATAAGATATTTAGACACCTTTATATCATGGTGGAGGGATTTTGTTTGGTGTTAAACTACTCTTCTGAAGGTTTCGTGTTCCCTAACATCATTGTTCACTCAGAACTCTCAAGAAGTCTTTTGTCTTCAATAAAAGCTGAATGGTTTGGTGTGGCCTATATAACAAAACCATAAGAGACAGTAGAAAACAGAACTCCGTCTGTCGCAAAGTAACAGGGTGGGGATGCAAAATTCAGCCAACATACCAGAAGAACAAAACCTCAGAGGTGGAACTGTGTCGCTTACAAGAATCACCATTCACCCCACAATGCATCAGTCAGCGGAGACCGCCACAGTCTGAAATGATCACCTGCTATCAAGATAAGAGGATCGTTTTAACATGCACCATTCTGGTGTTTTGTTTGCACTGCCAGTGAGTGATGGAGTTTGATGAGGGGTTACAGTATTTTTCAAATGGTATGATTTAAATAATTTTAATTAAATCAAATTGAAAACTTTTTATATCCCTCAAAATCAAACTATGCTATGTTTCTGGCATATCTGCATGAGATATTAATACCTTGGTGTAGACACTGTAAAAGAGCATCAGATGCAGGAAGTCAAATTAGACTGGAAAATCAAATGCAAAATCAGAACAAAATCAAAGAGATGTGAAAGAAATGTGGTCATACAAAAGTGTCAGGTTATTTTATGAATCTCTACAACACAGAGATCAGCACTCAGATCTCTGAAGCCGTACAGGATGCATGTAAAGATCCCCATGCTTTGCCCTCATCCTTTCTGTGTGTATACCGTATATGTGGGTGTTTATATCCTGGGGGCTTGTTACCACATCAAGGTTCAGGAACAATGGACCCAGAGCGGATATCCTCCACATGGACAGGTGTGGTGAGAAAACCTCAAACCCACTTTTTCTCTCTTCCTCTTTCTCTCTCTTTCCATCTTTTCCTCTTGTATCTCTTTATTTCTCAAAGCATCATATCTCGCCTTATAGTCATTTATCACTCATCTTTGACCAGCAGGATTGTGCTCCCTTTAAATCTAAAGTGAGCACTGTCCATTATAGTCGTAATGTGTTTCATCATTCTACTCATTCAATGCTCTACTTGTGCAAGACAGATGAGGTTTGAGTGTGAAGTCAGACATGTGGGATGTAAACTGATATTACTGTCCCCTCAACTGCTCTCAACAGTTCCTCATCAGTTGCTGTTTTGTGTGGGAGCGTGAACTTAAGGAGAACGTGTGGGCTTTCTCAGCAGCCGGGAGACAATTTTGTGATGTAAATCTGACATAACTGTCCTTTGGAAATATTCAGGGACAATTTTTTTTTTTAAAGTTTTTATTGGAAAGAGATACAATTCACAACATCTGTTTATGACATTTGTCACTTTTACAGCATTTCTAACTTATATTCCCAATTCAGGGGGTAAAAAAACTGTTCAAAAAGTTCTTCATGACAAAAACAGATCAGTATATCTCTTTAAATTATCTTCCAATTATAGCAAAACCTATTTACAAAAGAAAGGGGGCGTAGGCACAATATTTATATATAAACACATATATGTTCCATGACAAAAAAAAAACATTTGGTTCAATAAGAGTTATAAACTCATATCCATTTGGACCAAAGTTCAGAATGTAATTTTCTCCATAATAGAAATACTATTTACAATGTCAATCCAGTCCTGTATTTGTGGCAGATTAGGTTTATACCAGCATCTAGTAATAGCTTTTTTAATTGAAACAAGAATTATTCTATACGTATATTTGTTTTTCCTTTCCCAGGAAACCATTGACACCTTGCCCATGTAAAGTACCTCAAAACTGAAATCAACTGAAATGTCTCAAATCTTTTCTAATACATTATGTATATCTTTCTAAAAACTTCTGATATTAAGACCATCCCAAAATATGTGAAAATGGTTAGCATCCTGTGAGCCACAGAGTCTCCAACAATTTGAGTTGCCTAGAAATGTCTTTTTCTGTTTCGTAGTAAAGAAAAAACTGGATAGTATTTCTCCAGCAAAATTCTCTCCAATAAGAAGAACGAGAAGTTGCCCATTGTAGTTTACATATATTTGTCCCAGTCCTCAGTTGAGATGTTAATACCACTTTCTTTCTCCCATCTCTCTTTAATGTACAGAGATGAATCTCCTTGTAAATACATCAATGTTCTGTATAATTTAGTAATAGTCTTTGACATTGGTTCAGCCTTGTAAACTGAAGAGAATATTTTAACTATAGAACTCTTATTTGGATCTCCAACAGTCCCTTTTTTATTTTCTGAAGAAATCCTTGAAATCTAAATGTCATTTTTCTTTTAGAGAATTAAAGTCTAATAATTGTCCTTTATCTATGATTGAACAGTAAGCAGTGATCCCTTTCTTAGCCCTTAGTCTAAACCGCATGTCTAAAGTATTTGGTTTAAAATCCGAATCATATGAAGCCCATTTCAATACATTCACAGAATCCTTTAAATTATAATCCTTAATGATCTCAAACCACAGGGACAATTTCAATAGGAATTTTCCAGTCCTTGAATTTGGCTCTTGCCTGTGACTCTTTCGGCGGGTTACATATTTAGACCAGTAGCTGCGACTGTCCTAATGACTGAGTCAAGTTCATTTAACCATTTTGTTTAAAAACACTGGATGCTTTGCATACTTCTCTTACTACATAGTCAAATATGTCAGAATTCACAGCATTCAGGTAAAAAGTTACTGGATGACTGACTACCAGCGAGATTCTGAAGTGCAAATCCACGAGGCCTCAGGTGACAGTGACAACATGGGGAATGTAGTATGTCTGTAATAATTTCATAGTAACATTCACACTACACAGAACATACTTTTTAATGGTCATTTACTTCCTCAAAAGAACTGCCTACTCAGAGAGAATGGGATTTCGAACCATTCGAATCATTGACTGATTGATTGATTGATTGATTGTTTTTGATTGATTGATTGATTGATTGATTGATTGATTGATTGATTGATTGATTGATTGATTGATTGATTGATTGATTGATTGATTGATCTCTGAAAGGGCTGTGATATTGGGGTCAAAATTAAATCTAATCCTGACCAGTGATGCAGAAAAAAAAAACAAAGAAGGTTCCATGTTTGTGAAACGAATTTGTGAACTGCATTGGTAACTAGGACATTTTAAACAGTTTCTTAAATGGCCTGAACTCTCAGATAAAAAGAGCTTAAGGTTGAACTCCAACCTTATTTCAGACCCCTAATAACAACTTTTAAAAGATTTTATTCTCACAGAGTTTCTTTGCCGGTCTCAAAAGGTGTTTATCCAGAGCATCCACAAGAAAGTAACTAGAACAAGAGAGAAGTGGAATTGCTTGGGGTTCACTGGTGCCACCAGCACCCCTTCATGTTGTTTTCCATGACACTCTTTTAATCAGCTCTCTGCTTTCCTTTTATGAAGTCATAAATCATTAACTGACTGCTGTGAAATAATTTCACCGCCTCTCTGCTTTGTAACCATAGCAGCTGGTCAATAAACTGCAACTTAAACACACACTGTGTGTGTGTGTGTGTGTGTGTGTGTGTGTGTGTGTGTGTGTGTGTGTGTGTGTGTGTGTGTGTGTGTGTGTGTGTGTGTGTGTGTGTGTGTGTGTGTGTGTGTGTGTGTGTGTGTGTGTGTGTGTGTGTGTGTGTGTGTGTGTGTGTGTGTGTGTTCTTCATGGTAACTTGAGATTCACTCATTCACAGCTTTAAAAGTGAGGCTGTTTTTCCTTTTTACAACCTAAAATCAAATGCATGCAGCATTAATATTAAATGTTTGGTTTTAGTCGCTGAAAGTCACTCACATACACACATACAGTGTAATCTTCATCTTCAAAACTGACATTGTTAAACAACACTGCCATTTCATTTAGGGATTTTCAGCCACAAGACTGACTTCATATAACCACAACCCCCAAAGAATGTGTATGCACTGCCATTTTCAGAATAATGCCACAACATTATATAGTTACAGAGTGTAACACTGGGGAGGGGAGATGTTTCCAAAGCCGTCAGAAGCCAGAAATGTTCTCATGGGCCTGAATATTTGTCATCATATTTAATTGTTGCATATGTTGGAAATAAGCTTGGAAGGATGAAAACAGTTGTGTTGAAATAACCTTTGACCTCATCTCCCTTGCATTAGCTCGGGTTGTGGAGTTCATAATAACAGATCTGCCCAAAACACACACACACACACACACACACACACACACATGAATGCACAGTGCTGAGGTTGATTTTGTTGCAGATTTACTCACACATGCACAAACTAGTACACACAGGACCCTCTTGATTGGGAAAAAGTTTTGGCCATGTCCAGTAGGACTCAGTGGACATCAAGCCTATTGTGTAAGTTCACAGCAGCCCTGGAGACCCCTGAACTAACAGGGTTCAAAGAGATCATCTCTTTCTGCACCAGATGGGTAACCGCCTCCTTCTCAGCACCCAATCAGACTTTGACTATCTCTTTTTTACCAACAAACCGAACGCTTCTATTCTGAGTCTTTTGAGCAATCGCCACACTTGCTTCATCTGCACGCTGTGTGTAATTCCATTTTAACAGTCGCTTCGGCTACAGAGCAACGGTTCCGTAACATAAAGACATTTTAAATTAGCATTGCAAAACTGCATAACCACACACTTACACAAGTGCACGACTAGAGAACAATTACAGTGCTGAAACTTTGGCTTGATGCACAGCAAAGAAATATTGCACGAGGGTAAACGCTAGAACATTTCTCTGAAAGGCTTCTCTGAAAACTATTTCTCCGACACATTTACATGCTCACAGAAATTCACAGAAACAGTCATGCATGTTCTTAAAGCAGAAGCACAAGTGATGTGAGTAACCAAACAGTTGACGGTAGCCATTGACTTGCATAGTATTTTTTTCCCCATACTATGGAAGTCAATGGATACTGTCAACTGTTTGGTTACTCACATTCTTCAAAATGTCTTCTTTTATGCTCAAAAGAAGAAATAAACTAATGCAGGTTTGGAACAACTTGAAGGTAAGTAAAGAATGACAAATAGTTGGGTGAAATATCCCTTTCATTTTCTGTAATTTTGCACAGCAACTAATTTCTGTCTTTGACAACAGCACACAAAAATGAAATACAGGGTATGAGGTGCATACACCCATCTAGCTTTTTTCATTTCTTCTAATGTTTGGAGAAAATTGCCCTCCTCTTTGCTCCAAAAATGAGTTTTGTTGATAGCTTGAGTTTTCACAACTGCCTGTATAGCATATGGCACAGAATTGCTCACACATGAACAGATAACTTGTTTATGTAACAGCATGTGTGTGTGTTATGAAAGTGTGTTCAGAGTGAAATGGAATTCCTCTGTGCAACACTGATGCCCAACTAGCACTGTTATGATTGATCACACTTCTTCTCTCCTGATTCTGTCTCGCCACCTCTTATTTTGCATTTAACTTTTCCTTCAGTGTGGCTGACCTAATACTAGTATTATTGCTCTCTTTATAACCTCAAGAAAATTCCCTTTATAAAATCTGATTTTAGGTCAGTAATTTCAGTGCCATTAAATGAAAACATTATTCAATGTTTTGATATTAAATGATACTAAAAAATAAAGTCTAACAGATTCCAGTTTAGATTACTACAGCAAAGCGGTTATCATTTTTAGTAAAGCTGGTAATGTTTTGTTTGAAAAGTTTTTCATTTATGTTGGCACATTAGCAGCAGTGTTATTACTTCTACTCATCGCTGCTGTTTATAATACTGGGGCTGTCTAACCTTCTGTGATGTTTGATCTCCTCCAATAGCATTTAAAATCTGCAATTCACAATATAATAAATGTGTGAACAAATGACCAATATCAGCTGCAGATTCTTTCGGAATCAAGTCATCAAATATGTTGATCTATATTGGTGGTGGAAAAAAACACCACTGATCTATAAAAATATATAGATTATATAGACCAGTGAAAACACTCAATGTTGAATATAATTTTAATGCAAATTTTGTCATTTTAATCTATTGGAGTGAACAAGCTTATACATAACTTTACTGTAACCACCAAAAACCTTCTATTTTGATTTCATGGGGACTTTAAGAATAAATGCACTGAAATTAAAGGATTATTGGGATGCCTACACTGCCCTCTTCTGACTATTTGTGATCATTTTCCCTTTTCTCTAGTGAAGAGCAATGTATGGGGGGTCCAAGTGTCTCCCGTAGGTCTCCAGGACTGGAGCTGAACACCACTGGTGTCGAGTACAATTATACACTGATCTTTGAAAGTTTTATACTTTTTCTTTTTAATTATGCAGACTCAGTTTAGATTTTACTTTAGTTTTGTACTTTGCTAAATATAATTTGTAAATCTGTTTGTTGTTGACTACATTCTCTTATTCATTCAGTGGTAGTTTTCATGTTGAATTTACTTGAGACTGTATAAAGCAGAACACATTTATGAAAAAACATTACAAAATTAAATTAAATGTAGAAAACTGTAGCAAAAAAAAATGCTTTAAAAATAAAATGCTTAAAAAGGGGGTGACTTTTTTTTTTAAGAAACGCAGTCATTTGTTTAAGGAAATTAAATTGTCTTATTGCTTTTCTTTTTTTATTTTATGTCATTTATTTATTTATTATTGTTTTCTGTTTATTATTGTATTTGATGCACGTTATTTGTTATTGTCCTTGCATGTTCTTTGTTCTAAAATAAAAAAAAAATAAAAAAATCTTGTTTATTCTCAAGTCTCCAGAGATTCTGCGAGATTTCCTGTGTTCACAGTCCGGACTCTGGTTGAAAATCTGTTGGTGTGTGGTGTGCTGTCTTCGTCACATCGCAGTACTATAGAAGCAAAACGGTTAAATCTAGGATTTTTTTTGTCCTCATGTGTGTGGTCTCTCACATTTTGAAGATCTTATAAGGTTTTAAAAAATCTTTTAGTGTGTACCCAGCATTAAAGGTGCAGTACGTAAAATTGACAGCTAGCGGTTAAATGGGTTCTGCAATTCCGGAATCTACCCATACAGAAATAGGCTACCATACTTTTACATATTCTTTCGTTATTTAAAAAAATGTTGCTTTAATTATCTTAAACAAAACTTAAAATCTTAAAGAAGACCTTTGTCTCAAAGTGTATAAATTCATTTTAGCCATTCTAATTAGCTAATAACTGTGCGTTCACACCGCCGCCGGCGAGAGCGTCAAAATTCGCCCTGGTTGCCCTGCCAGCAACGCTGTAGAAAGATTTGTGGACGCTCTGATGTAGATCGAATGCTTGTCATGTATTTAAAGGAGCCGCAAAGCAAACAAGCACGTTGATCTTGTGCAGACTGACCACAAGTAGGTTATAGGTTAACCTCATGAAATATTTTAAATGTGAAAGTAAGAAATGTATCGATGGAAATAACTTAATAATTATAGTTACATGTTTGCTAACGAAATAAACCAACTAAAAGCCATGCAGTTTATAGGAAACGTTTCTAGCCTTGGTCTTTATTTAACATGAACGTTAATTTGTGCGCAGCCTACATTACAAACTGTCCTGGTTGAAGTGTAGCCTTAATGTAATTGGTCAAATTGATGTTGTTTTGGGGAAATTAATAGCATTCCCGCTGAAAAACCAAGCATTCTAGCTCTAAAATGCTTGAGAACTAATGCGGTCGGAACCAAAGTTTACAGGACTGCGTTCTCTGGAATCCTCTCAAGCGGAGAACTTCTACATTCCGGTTGGTTTTCACCCAACCGTCATAGCTCATTAGTCATTACCATAAAGTTGACCAGGGCTGCATTCAGCCCGAAAAAACGGTGCAAAACATTTATTAAATGGAAACGGTGATGCGTTGAACACCCTGTTCTGATGATGCAAGTGTTGCAACTATGGCAGCTGAGAAGGCCATTCTTTGTGTTCTTTTTGAAGAATTTTCTGAGCCTGATGAAATCGGTATAAATACGTGATTAATACTGCAAAATACACTCAATGTTACAGTCACTGCCCTTGCCGTCCAGAATAAAACAGAACATCCCAATCGAGTGACGGGATTTGTGGAAACTGTGGTTCCTAATTACTTTGATCCAAAATTTGCCTCGCATTTCGGGTGAAGGATAATCCACTTCTGTGAGACTGTGTTTTGATATATTTTTATTGAGAGTATTAGGTTTATTATTGCTGATCACTGTTGTTGTGCTATGATATTGTAATATTTACCATTATATAATCACAGGAGCATAGACAAGTTTATGAAAGTGTCACTCCACAATACAATAGCAAAATATAGAAATATGTAGTATATTTATGTTACATTAATCAGTGTCTAGCACACCTTCAGGAAAGGATATGGACCAGAAGACATTGCAATTAATACATGATATTTAGACAGATTTAAAGAAGTTCCAGATCTATACTTGTGCTCTTATTATTTCAGTTATTTTGCCTTTAATGTAAATAGACAATATATTTGCTCTTGTGAATTTATTTTGATGTTAATTGCATTTACTTACAAATTCATCATCATCATGTTGATATGCTATGTTACTATAAAACTCTTAAGACAAACATGTCTTCTAATATCTTCAATTGTTGCGTATACAGAGCCGCAGCGGACACATATTAAATGACTTCACTTGGACCCATTGTGCAGCGGTCTCTTTAATACCACGTGGTTTATATACACATTGCTGCTGATTGGGCTGATATTTTTGACACACCCACCAAACAAGAGAAAACGTATCTCAAACCCCGTTGCACACCGTTTCCAAGAAACGTGTTGTTCAACCTGGAGACCATAGCAAAACGTTGGGCACCGGTGTGAGCCTGAACGTACCCCTGATTTCAACTCTCCTCGACGCTCTCAAAAATGAAAGACTTCCGGCCACTTCGACGCTCTCGCCGCCTGGGGTGTGAACGCACAGTTAAGCCTACAACATTTAAAAATAAAACATAAAATATAGATCGCATCAAAGATCAGACAAATCTGCACGTGCATCTTTAAAAGCGGATGTTTTGGAAAGCGCTACGACCATAGACAAAAAAGGGCTATGTTTTTGTGTCATCTGTGATTTAGATTAAAATAATATAATAATAAAATATATATAGGGTGAACTCAACTGGACCACTTTTTTAAAAATGTGTAATTTATATAACTATATGTTTTTCTTTTCTTTATTACGTTTGTTAATTTTAAGGTCCTATAATATTTTAATTTTAGTTAAGTGACCTGTTTTTTTCAGGTAAAATGGGCCATCCCTTGTTTGTTAAAATGATTAACTGTATTTGATGTTGTTAAATTGATTCTGCATTTGAATTAAAAACACACAATTTATTAACATATGATCAGGCAATATTTGACAACATATTAAATACATATATTTTTTGTACCCGCAATTCTGAAATGGGCCTGAAGAATCGCGTTATGAGTTACTGAATACTCTGATCATTAACATGAAACATTAACATTAGGCTACATTAATTTGCTGGTCTATAATAATCATCATGATTAATTTAAACATCGTCATGTGTCGATCATTTTTACACCTGGATCCTTCCATTCGTGTCAGCTTAATATTTGTGCCCCTCTCACCAAATAAGGGTTTCGTCAGATCCTGTCTTCCTTATAAGGCTGTGTTGTTCAGTCTCCAACTCCAAACTTCATCTGACTCACCTGAGCGTGCATGTGACGCCCACCAATCACTTTTATGGCTTGCTTATCATAAGCACAAAATAGAAATAATCGGATTCAGGCGACAACAGGATATTTTACACACCCATCCTGTAAATAGAAGTGTTTGCCGTTGCCCACAGCAGGTAGAAAGTCAGGTAATTCAGGACTCGTCTGTTCTGAAGAGGGTGTGTTCAGATCTCCGTGCTGCCGAGACGCTTTACTGTGCAGGGCAACAAAGCACTTCTCTCTTCCGTCTCAGAGCAAGCGTCAGCCATGGTAAGTCCTCAGACTTGGACAGTTTTCTTTCAGTGTACATTTTACATGCTGTTCAATCATTTCGTATAAACTGTCTCGTGTTCGTGCAACGCAGGTGCATTAGATATACATGCGCTACAGTGTCACGCTAAACTGTCTATTTCAGCATTAAGCTAATTCCTGCGATTTTTTTTTTTTTTATATGGTTTCTTAGAATAAGAAACTACATGTAATATTTATTTAAAAAAGCGAACTAATCTGAGTAGTGAAGGAAAATGTGATGGTGGATCCATTTATTTTTTAATTAAAAACAATGCTACAAGCTTATTGACATGTTGGTGAAAATGGGTGGACAAGTCATTATTGTTTATGTTACCTCCTTTATTCATATATTTCCTTTTTTAATTATTGTAATGCTTTTGTGGAGAATTCTTTGGATAGGACAGAAAGAATTGGGCCACACCTTACATCACAATGTTCATGTGTCTTAAGGACTGAGTAATGCTTATGAATTAATTACTTGTGTGATATACTAAATGTGTTATTTTGTGAATTGGGGGGATACAATCACACATTACTTTCATTACTATTACCGGTGTTTTCAACAGGGGGGTTCATGGTCCCTTGGGGGTCCACCAAGCTACTCCAGGGAGCCTATGAGAAGATATAGCATATAGAACTTAAGATTTCATGATATTTATAACTATTTCTTGACTTTCTAACTTATAATCTTTTAAGCATTAAATAATGTAGTAATAGGGGTTCCTGGGTGAGCTGAAAGTCTTGACCAGGTCTATTAAGTTGGAAAACACATACTATTGTAGCATGTACAATTTAAACAACTACACTGTAATGGGAAGTGATACCAAAAAGTTATTCAGAGACATTTCGGAGTTTCCTCACACCAGAGTGTTTTGAGGTGTAAGTCAACTTCTTGTTTCGACTTGTTTGTAAAGGAATGGAATTTGAAGGCTGCAAACTAGTTCAGATTTTCACCTCGCATCTTAAACTAAAACATTTATAAATATGGTAAATATCAATGGAATGTAGATTAAAAAGAATATAAATTGTTTAGTGGTAGTCATATGTCTGATAATTTGATGAGGTTCATACAATGATCTGCTTTGTTTTCCTCATAGTCAACTTGATGGGAAAAAATGCCATCTTACTTAACTTGAATTATATATCACTTCTGCATGTTTTATCGTTGTTCTTTCCCATGTCACCCAGGCCTCAGGTATAGCCATCAGTGATAAGGTGATCGAACACTATAATTCAATCCGGGTGCGCCAAACGGGAACTGAGGCGGGGCAAAGGCTTAAATTTGTGGTCATGTGTTTGAGCAAAGACCAAAAGAGCATCGTAGTGGACGAAGAAAACTGCCTGAAAGTCAAAGATGTCGGGAATTCAGATGTCTTAAAGAAGATCCTCAGTAAACTTCCTACCAATGAGTGCCGATACGCCCTGTACGACTGCTCATATGTGAGCAAGGAGAGCGTGAAGGAGGACCTAGTCTTCATCTTATCGTATGAGGCCTTTGCATCTCACTGATCAATCTACTTTTGTAGTCATGTGACGGCTTGTGTTCCATGTGACTGTTTGGTTGTACTAAGAATATCTCAAGTGTAAATAATGCAATTTTAATGAGCTCCTTTTAGAATAAGTGGTCATATTTAGGCTGTCAAAAACTAGGAATGGACTGAAAAAAATCCCACTGACGCCTAATCTATGCTTCCTTTGACAATATATGCTTATTGGTGACATTTAAAGTTAATTGTTGGTGGGAACTTGAACTGGATATGTAACATCAGCTCGTAATAAAAAAGTGAGCCAACGTACAGTTTTTTTTATTCAATGTTCAAAGACATCCATCTAGTGCAGAGATAGGCAACTTCGTTCCTGGAGGGCTGGTGTCCTACAGAGTTTAGCTCCAACAATGTAATCAATGTCTTCAAGATCACTAGAAAGTTACAGGCAGGGGTGTTTGATTTGGGTTGGAGAAACTCTGCAGGACACCGGCCCTCCAGGACCGAAGTTGCCTATCCCTGATCTATTGCATGTTTTCATAGAAAACAATTAGAAAGCAGCACAATGGAACACAAAATGCATTCTGTAAGAAGCAGCCGTTACGATAGGAGTTTTCCCTACTTTTATTTTCTTGTTTCTATTTATTCCACAGTGCCCCAGAAACCGCCCCCTTAAAGAGCAAAATGGTCTATGCAAGCTCAAAGGCTGCTCTTAAGGCCAAAATGCCAGGTTGGTTATGGCCCTTTTAATGCTACAGTTAATATTTGTACATTATTCCAAAGCAGTTTCATAGAAAATGAAAATTAAAGATGATAACCTGTGCTTTTTCTCTATAGGTTTGAAATTTGAGTGGCAAATTAATGAACCTGCAGACAGAGAAGCATCATGCCTTGTGGATAAACTTGGAAGGGACATAGTAAAGTCTTTGGAGGGGAACAGTGTGTAAAATCAGACCAATGACCCAACAGCCCCCTTATCAGCCTGTTTGTCAAAATGAAAAATTTGACCTAAGATTTTTTTTTTTTTTAGGTATGCTTACAAACTTTGTTTCATTGGAACCAGTATTTGTCATTTGACCAAGTGAGAACAACTCATATTTATCCATTTACAATTAATGATCATCATTAAGCAAATACCAACACCTTTTACTAACAAACCATCAAATAGAGTATAATGACAGCAAAAATCCTGTGTTAAATTACAATTGGACTGTTACCTGAACAGTGTACTTGAAAAATAAAATCATGTGATTATCAAACACTTTTAATGTGTTTCTTAACTTGAAATTGCACAAAAATACCAAAAAATGATGGCCATATTGGGCATTATGAAATGATTCAGTATCTAAATCTACTGTATATGCAACTATGCCAAAACTATTTTTTTTTAAACCAAATGATTCTATTTAATATTAAAATAAAAAACGAATTTACATTTTTGGGTGAACTTTCAATATATAAAAAAAGCAGTAAACATGACAGAAAAAATGCTTATGTTGCCATTTATTATCGAACTTACAACAATAGTGTTGAAGCCAGCTACAGAGAGGGCATTCCAAATGCAGTACCCATGTACCAATACAATTATACATACTCATTCACTTACAAGAAATGAATTGCACTAGTTAATGTACGCATAACGTACATGCGGTTTCCCTTTTAACACTGACATCAGGAGGAGAGGTGCAGGACACTAAGAATATATCTGTATATAAGGCAGTTGAGGATTATTTTCTGACATAGCCAGAAGTTCTCAGATGGAATGTGAAGTGAAAATATGTCCAGCACATCTCCGAAATAAAATGTTTGCATGAATTAGATTTCTCCAAAAGTCTTCAAACAATATCTCCCAAGACTATAGTACAACAAAAAAGGGAAGAAAAATTTCGGAATGCTTCATTTTGGTTCTCTTAAGGCAATTTTTGGTAACTTGTTTTGTTTACACTTCAAACTGAAGTGCCTTGCTTCGGCTCTCCATCACCCTCCTGGAAAATAAAGAACAATGTTAACAGGCATACAGCTATTTGTCCTATACGGTTTTATTAATACGTATGATGTTTGTACCTTGTCTTGCAGTTGATCCTGCAGGGTCCTGACTTTCTCTGTCTCTTTGGAAAGTTGGTCCTGGCTGTTTCTAAGCAGTTGTTGGAGTTTGGTGGCTGCCTGGCCCAAATCTTTGGTCATCTTTCGCTCCTTTTCTAGAAACTCCTAAAACAAAGCCATGAGCATTAGGGATTTACATAGAAACTCACTTCTACAGTTAAACAAGAATGCAAAGTCAAATAAAAGTGCTCAGTTTTTTTGCCATGCAACAAATCAAATAAAACTTATAACAATAACAACTACATAGGATCTTCAGTTTAAAATTAAATTGCTTAATTATTCCATAATTTGAGTAATTTGACAAATTTTCTCTTTCCTTTCTTTTTTTTTTCACCAAAGGCTATAATCATAGCAAACTCAAGAATAATAAGATTTACAAAGTTTTAATAATAATACACAATTTAACAAGACGTTACAAAAATAAATACATTTATATACAATCTTTCAAACTGATATTTGATCAAAGGTCTAATATTTTCTCTGGAGATATTTTTTTTTGTACTAATTTACTTTGAGAAAACATTTCTACAGTAGCACTTTAATTTGTTCCTGTGGCTCAGTGGTAGAGCATTGCGTTAGCAGCGCAAAGGTTGTGGGTTCAATTCCCAGGGAACACATACTGACAATAAATGTATAACCTGAATGTACTGTAAGTCGCTTTGGATAAAAGCGTCTGCTAAATGCATAAATGTAAATGTAATCGTAAAGGAACACCTACGGGTAAGTCTTGTGTGACCAGTTCTACATCTTGTAAATACAGTTTGGAAATTTCTATTTTCAAACCAAAACCAATGATTAAATCTTTCATTTATAACTGGATTCTATTCATATACTTTGTTACGGATACATTTAATCCATTCCTTCTCCCACTTTTTGGAAATATAGAAATCTAGTACCAGCATCAGATGTTGGTTTTTGACATTGTCTTTCCCAGCTGAAGTGCTTTCTTAGCAGCTTAAAAGAAAAAAGGAGGGAAAAAAACATTATACTGGTTATCAGCTATTCAAAGTTCAAAAATACCTTCAGCTGAACAACATCCTCCATGGCTGCAGCATCTCCAGCTGACTTCATCTGTTCTAGATGGCCCTGAAGCTGTTTTTTGAAGGCTTCCTGAGCCTATAAAGGATCAAATAATGCGTTTAATGAATAACATGTTTTAAGAAATCAAGACAAAACACAAGATCTTGGACACCACTATACCTGCTCCACTTCTGCAGAGAGCTGCTGGTTTAGAGCCTGTTCACCTTGTAGTTTTTCCAACGTCTGCTCCAGCTGAGCCTGGACCTGACCAAACCAACAATACCACACAAGTGGATAAGTTATTGCAGCTAATCCATGAACAACTGCAAAACCTTTCCATGCCAGCCAACACAAGAGCTGCATTAGTGCACAAAGCATCCAGAAAATGAGTAAAAACAAGCATAAAATCTTCAAAAACAATAGTAGGATCTTCAAAGAAGTATGAGTTTCAAATACAATAGACAAATGTTAGTGGTTAAAAAAGGTGAGTGACAAAGAACCCAAGAGCGCAGATTTTCAGAGATGAAACCAGGCGCCTGGGTTAACAGAAGCTGCTGAAATATGAATGGTTAGAATTATGAGTAAAACATCACCTCATTGGCAGCACTGGATAGGGAGAGTAACATATGGCATATAAATATAGCCTTTTGTATAGGGTAAAATAATCTCAATGTGTAGAGTGAAATGAACTATGTAAATACATTTTAATTAAGTTTTCTATGAATATTTGATGACTGTGTCTCATAACATAATCAGCAATGTAAGCAGTATTCCAGTCAACCATTTTTGGAAGACTTATTCTATAGGCATTGATAGGTTTTGAGAGACAGCCATAGTACTGAAAAATCTATCTATCTAAACTGCCAAGTGAGGTGCAGGGTGCCTTTCAGTGTCGCACCCTAACCTGACACTCCTCCGCCTCAGGCTGGCCGTTCTCTGCCACTCCCTGAGCTCGATTTGTCACGTCACCCAGCTGCTGCCTGACCTGGGAATAAAAGCGTTCACTCAACAAAACCAACTTTGTTTATTTTCCTTGACAAAATCTCCTGTTTGGCACATGATTGTGGGTAAACAAAGAATAATAGGTGTAAACCTGTAGCAAATGCTTCAGACTTCAAGAGAAACCAACCTGTGAAAGCTCCTCCCTTTGCGTCTGTATGTCCTTCTGGGCCGCACTCAGCTGTCTTTCTGATTCTGCTAAAACATGCTTCAACTGAACAAAAACAAAATGAACTTAAGTGGCAGAGCAGGATCTCAAGATCTTTTCACAATCATGTCAGATGTTAAAACAACCTCTTCACAAAGACAAAACCATTATTTAAAAAATAGCACTGAATGACTGACTAATATGGCTTTGTTTTGCATCTCATATTGAGTTTTAGTGAATATGGCTTTAGGCAGGAGTGTGCGCTCACGTGTGTTATCTCTTCAGATTGACTCTGGCTGTCAGTGGACACTGACTGGAGCTGTTTCTCCAACTGGGCCTCGACCAACAACACTTTCTGCTCCAGCTGCACAGGTGGAAAAATGGATAGATACAGAATACAGACTGAATGAGAATTTCTGGTGAGAGAATGAGGAATATTGAGTGCCGTTAAAATGTACTTCTTTATATACTCTTGGGTTCAAACTTCTAACACCGCGTCAATCTTTTGGGTAACAGCAGTTGCTCTGGCCATGTGATGAAATGATCAAATCTTATTGGACCACCCGTGTTTTCACTTTACGAAACTGAAAAGATTAGACGGACTGGTCGAAAAAAGAAAAATGTGCATTTTCGGTGCGCGAATGTTTGTGGTCTATGTAGAAGCATCCATAGGAATCTGTTGTTTTATTCCAGCGCATCATCGCGTCCGATATTCGCTTTTTCGCGCTCAGTGTGGAAAGGCCTTAAGGTAGCATGAACTAGACACTAAACTAATTATTGTGGCAATACCAGGAAAAGGGTCCTGTAGGGAAGCTACAGGAGTTTACAATGAATTAAATGCCAGTACATTTGCCACTCACGTTGAATTAAATCATAACATTTAAAATGCTGTGTAACAATTCCCTTATTTCAGTTATCAAATTTAAAGTTTGATAGCTGAAATAAGGGACTTTTAAAGAATTATGACCTTAAATTTGAGCTTTTAAGGACCCACGAGGACCTTGCATATAAATGGTTAAATTTGCTCAAGTGGAGAAAAAGTCATTTGAATGTAAATCAATAATAAATGAAAAAGCATTAGTTGAGTCCTATTATGAAATATTTCATATTTTGATAATACTTTATTTTCTTAGGTCACTGGATTTTTCAGTTTATGGTTTATTTATAGAGCCGGACACATTTTTGCACTCTGTAATACTCATCTTTCGTATTCCTATAGTCTCCTGCTGTACAAAAACTCATTTCCACAGGTGTAATCTGTACCTGTTGGGTTCTCTGGTTCTCCTCTCTCAGGCTCTCTGTTGTCTCTTCGAATTCCTGCACCTTTTTGAGTGCCTAAATAAAATGAAAGATGGAAAAAATAAAATGCCAGATTGAAACACACTCACTGTCACTTGGAGGTGGAATGACCCACCAAATTCCCCCTGAAATATTATGAACATTTTCCACATTACATGATTATTTTCTATAATTAAAGAAAAATGAATAAACTCTTCTTCTTTATTGTCGTACTTTCACTGTGTCTGCAGATTTGTGTGTGCTTGTGTGTTAATACAGTGAATAAACCTACCATTCTCAGTTTCTCCTCTGACTCCATTATCTGAGTCTTCCACACTCTCTCCTCCTCCTCTACACTCTTCTGAAGTGTTTTCAGCATCCCCTCCTAAAGAACATCAGGAAACAAATCCGGCTCGATCTCATTCCCATTAAGGCTTTGCTGAAACAGATTCTTGGTGTATAATCTTACCGTCTCAGCCAGTACGTTCCTGTACTGTTCACACTCAGACTGTAATGTGCACTGACTCTCCTGGGCTGCCTGTAGTTTCTCCTTTATCTCCTAATAATAAAAACCGTATTGTAGTAACTACAAATATGCCTTACATCCCCAGTAGGGGGCAACAAAGACCCACTTTAAGATGATAATAGCACAAGGCCACAAACCGCAGCACACTTACCACCATCTCCGTGCTTTGCTGGGATTCTTGGCTCTGTTGATTTGGATTTAGCCCCTCTTGTGCTTTCACAGCAAAGTCTTGCAGCCAATTGGTCTGAAGGAAGAGAATGAGAGACTCAGGATTAGCTAGCATTCAAGGATGTGAATAGGAAAAGTGTATCAAGTACACTACCATTCAGAGGTTGGGGGTCACTAAGATTTTTTTTTATTAAATAAATTAATACTTTTATATACAAAATTGATAAAAAATAAAACATTTATTGAGCACCAAAATGTGACACTGAAGACTTGAGTAATGCATACTTAATTTGCCATCACAAGAATAAATTAATTAAAAAACAATATTAATATAGAATACAGTTATTTTAAATGTTAATCTATTACTGTTTTTACTGTCATTTTGATCAAAGAAATGCAGCCTTGGTGAACAAACTTTTGAATGGTACTGTGTGTATAGAGGGGGTTTTCCAAAACACACCAATATTACAAGTGGATCCAAAAACAAAACTGAGAAATGAAACCATGAGAAAACTTAAACCCTAGACACCTGCGCTGTCTCCATGTTGATGTGTGGGAAAAGAGAATGAAGAACTTCTTTGGTCTGAGCCTGGACAGATTTCAGCATGTCCTCCAAACTATCCTGTAACAACATTATATGCTCAGTGAAAACTGAATGCAATATTTATATAACACCTCTAAACCAAACGAAAATTCAAATCAAACCACAGAAATTAAACAAAAAAAGCTGAGACACTGGAATAAATCAATTAACATGAGACAAATGATTTGTGGTTTCTTTAAAACTAAAAACTGTTGAGTAAAATGATGACCCTTAAAGGTGGAATGTATGTTTTTGACTTTACTAAAGCATAAAAATACCATATGTTTGCAATTTGTAAGAAACATGCTAAGTTAACATACTTTTTTATCTGAAAAACAATGTTACAGTCAGTTACTCTCCTTTGAAAATGTGCGTTCCGTGTCGAAAGTCTGTCTCTGTTTTGGTCTGTGTAACCCGCCCACTGCCAGTTTTACCCAATTGTATTTCGGCACCCCGGGTTGCCAGTTGGCAGAAAACATGCGTTTTCATTTCAGTCATGGAAGCTGCCAAGGAAGGTGCCTCAAGTATAAAGAGGAGGGGCCGGGTGAAAAAAAACACTCTCCAATATTTTGAATTTGGACCGCAATACCTAGTTCAACGACTAGGTTGAGCACCTTTAACACTTCTTTTATCTGTCACCATTTTTAAACACAAAAAAAATATATATTTTTTTTTAGAAGTCCTGAAATAGAAATGGAAGAAAACTACAACAATCTGCTTTGTATAGCAAGACCATATACCCAGCTGACATGAGATAAAATGTGTGCCTTCGCATGTTTTATGAATCACTGTGTACATGTAAGATAATGACAAGCACGTCCACAGTTGTTTCAGTTGGCTACTTACGTAACTCTTGCCTTGTGACTGATTTAGTTCCTTGAGCTGCTGCACTTCCTGTTGTAGTGATGTCACTAGGCTCTCTTTTTCAGTGACACTAAAAAACAAAAACACTGCTTTTGTAGAGGAAGACACTTATCACAGAATGGCGTTAATGTGGGTGGCTGACTGGAGCACATACATGCAGTGGCCTACAGTAGGATTGAATATGTACCTTTTATGCATCAACTCCAGCTTGCCTGTGCTGTCTGCCACCTGTAAATGAAAATGCGTTATTAGAAAATGGTGGATTGTTTTAAACTAACAAATGATACACCAGCTTGAAAAGTCAAACATACTAATATAAAATAACAGTGAAGTCTCACTTACTTTAGTGTCATACAGTTCTTTACACTGCTTCATCTCTTCTTCAAACAGAGCCACCTGTGACTCTCTTTCTTTCAGACTACAGGAACAGGAAAAAGAGAACATATGGCATTAAATCTTAATAAGAGAATGAGAAAAACACATGAATTTGAAGCTGTTGTTTGCATCACAAATGACGCATACCTTTTTGAAGCTGTTCCAGCATTTCTGTGTTTTCAAGCTAGTAATAATAAAAAAAAGGGATTACTGGTTAAGTCTAAATTAAATAGTTTGAAGTGTGAGGGTTTGCATATGATAAACTTACTCTGGTGAGGTCTGAACTTTTTTCTTTGTCCTGTTGGAGCTCTCCCTGAAGAGTTGCTATTTGGTCATCCTTTTCTTTAATGCTTCAATTCAAAGGAAAAGATCAAATAAACAGATTTAAATCATTCAAATCAACAACTGAAATGTATTAATGAAGCATCAGAAAACATCTTTATCGTACCTGTGCTGCAACTGCTGCACCTTTGTTGTGGTATCCACCTGAAGAGGACATGTGATTGGTACAAATAAGGTAGCACAACAAATCACTTTTTACACATTATAAATCAAAGTTACTAATGAAATACTAAAATGAGCTGAAAATGTCTAAAAAGCAGTATGTTCGGCTTCACCTGATTGGATATGATGTTTTTGAGTTGGATCAGTTCCTCTTCTTTCTCCTTCAGGCTAGAGATTAAACAATCAATGTGAATTCATGTTTAACAAATGATCGCTGTAAAGCTGATGAAAATTATTAATGCATATTTTTTTGTTGAATTGCACTGAAATTGTTTCTGTTATGCAAAAATACCAAGAAAATTAGTCACTGGAGAAAAAAAATATTTTTTTTTTTTCATCTGAAACAAAGTCTTATCAACTTGCACAATTATTGCATCTCAAGCAAATATGGCTTTATATCTTACCTGCTCTTTGCTTGCTCCAGTTCAGCCATCAAAGCCTGTAAATATTAAACATGCAAATTACCTCACAACCAAATATTTCATAATTGACATAATGTTTAACAAACTTTAACCCATTTATTCTATTTGACACATCTCAGAAAGTAGAATGTCACCTCTGAATTGTGGTTCTGTTCTTTGTTCTGGTTCGCCTCCAGCAGTTTGTGCTGGCTCTGCAGACTCTCCAACTGCCCGGTCTGCTCTTTCATTTCTGCCTCCATACTGACCACACGAGCTTGAGCCTCTAAAACAGTGCAGTTATGAAGAGAACTATTATTTCTAATTACTAATTCATAATTTGGCTGATGCTTTTGTCCAAAGTGACATAGTACACAAGAAACCTGATGTTAAGTGTTTTATTAGAGGACACATTGTGGATACTGCAAGCATTACACCTTGCACGATTTGCAGCTCAGATCTAACCAAATTTTTCAGTTATAAAGAAATATTTTTAAAGCAGACTGAATCTTGTGGTTCTACAGAGTGCTTCCTTGCTTAAGAACCAAGTGGGTGCTGACCTGCTAGAGCAGTGGCGTCTTTCTGAGCTTGTTCAAGCTGAGTCTGAAGGGTGTTTCTGCTGCTCTGGGTCTGTCTGAGCTCCTCACTCACTTCCTCCAGATGCTTCTGCAGGGCCTTTTCACTGCTCACCCAGTTCACCTGCAAGGGGGAAAGCATGAAAGCAGAAAACATAGTTCAGGTTTGGTCGAACAATGCCACTAATTTCAGAGTCTTTATGGTAACCAAATAGGTGATATCTCATAAACAGTAGAGTACAGTGCTAGCAACACCAAGGTCATCGGTTCGATACCTAGGGAAAACAAGAACTGATGAAATGTGTACCTTGAATGCAATCTTAGTCATGTTGGATAAACACAATGGACCATAACCACCTAACATTTTTAACACCTAAAAACAGTAGCCACGATTTTGTGTTCTGATATGATACATTCAAACTGTTTTTCTTTTTTGGAGGGAGGCAATGTAAATTAAATGTATTTTATGTCCTAATGTTTATTTAGACTAATTTCTAACTGGGAACTATCATAAAATAGGAACATAGAATCTCTGCGTGTTTGATCACTCAGAGATCATTTCAAAACCTTACAAAAAAATAAAGCTTCTCATAAGGTTGCTCTACACACAAAACATTTTTTTAGATCACTGACTCACACTCTCCAGACATTACCCACGTCTCTTCTAAGCCAGTACAACGTCTAGATGCTTAAAATGGGTTCAGGACACACTTCAACACAAGGCTGCTTTTTATTCTGTGGTCTTTGGTTTGTAGCAGAGGATTAGCGAAGAGACGTTTTATCTGTGTTTCCAGTATGAATAATCAGATACTTCTGCGACTGCTCAGGCAGGCTCACATTCCAGATCGCTCCAAAAAGCGCTTCCCTGTAGTCTGGGCCATGTTCCAAACCACAGAGCACTGCTGAGCGATCAAACTGGCAATCAAATGTTCTGCCAGCATGTGAACAATCCCATTAGTAGAGGCACCAGTACAGGGGGGTCAAAGCCTCAGCTTTACCAGCAAGCCTAATCAAGCTTCTTAAATACACACACAGATTGCAAGAAACTAAGCTTGCCTACATGCGGATGTCAAGGCTAAACCGCCCAGCGAGAAGTAGCGGAAAGCTCTAATAATGCTGGTGCTCATGCTGGGAGATGTTTTATAAGAGTTAGAGTGGCATTTTGATCTCTTTCATAAGAGGCATCACAAAACTATCTACAACTCTGCAAACTAAACAACAGGAACGATTGGCGTCTGTGGTGCAAAGAATGGCGAGTTTCTGACCTGCAGCTTGGTCAGTTGTTTCTCAGCCATGGCAGCTTTAGATTCCAGATTTTTCCTGAGCTGTTCGTCAGCCTGCAATGCCTCTTTCTTCTCCACCAGCTCCTTATTCAGTCGAATGCAGTCTTGATGCAGTTTGGCTAATTCAGCATTTTGTCTAATGGATACAAAAATAATAATAATTACCATTCTGGACAACCCAGTGTAGTCCATCATAACCAGTGGCAATCATCAACAACCCACATGAAGACATTTTGACGGCTGCTTGGATACTACTGTTGCAATCTTATTGGTCAAAAGTTTTGATCATCCAGGTGTTGTCTCTAATATAAAACAATGTTTGTCACTATTGTGAAACAGATGAATTAAGCAAGCAAGGAGCTGTAGGTTCATACTTGCTCTCCGTCTGGCTGGTGGCTTGGTTAAGCGCATCTCTGAGGATAGAGTTTTCCTGCTGTAGACGGGCCAGCTGAGCATTAGGGCCTTTCTCCAGCTGGTCCTGGAGAGCCAAGATCTAAGGAGGAGCAGAAAGGGCTTAGGCACCTCACGTAAATATTAGGGCTGCCAAAGCTCACTAATGTGATTAATTAAAAGCATCTAATCCAGTTAAATTTAATGCATTCACTTATACCTAACGTTAATGAGAAAACTTCCATCTATGTTACAATGTATAACAAATAAATGCATATTTTGGAAGAAAATTGTTTGGTCAATTCATAATTTGAGATTAACCGTGTTATCTTTCACAATATTCTGTCCTACTAAATAAATATTTTGCTAGATGTCACTGTAATCACGTGACTTTTTAGAGTCTTGCTACCATGCAGGTGTACGGCAGAGAATCTAACTTTGGCATTAAGCTGCTGAGTCTCCGCAAGGTGGTCTTGATAACTGGCTTGCATGCGTGCTTGCAGGGCGATAATGTCCTGCTCTCGCTTACTCAGCTGAGAGCTCAGCCTGGTCTCTACAGACGCCACCTTTGACTTCTCCACAGAGAGATCCTATACAAACAAACATAAATCATACACAGGTCATGATCTGGCATGAAAACAGGCCGTCACAATACTTGTGGCTTCTTGTGTAAGGTTATGTAGAGCTGGTAAAAAAAAAATTGGAGACCATTCAAAAGTTTGGGGTCGGTATAAAAAGTATTCTTTATATTCAACTAGGACTCATTAAACTGATCAAAAGTAATGATTGTTTTCAACATTACCAACCCCGAACTTTTGAATGGTAGTGTAGGTTTAAACCTGGGCAGGCACTATCACCATCAGACCAAAATATTTAAATTCAAGAGACTGGCCAGTTTTCCCCTAATAGAGTCCATATAAGACTTAATGCATGTGAACATATTAAGCTTTTCCTAAATTGTATTTGATTATTTTTTAGACTGGAATGAGTGTTTCAGGCCTCACTTTATTCAAATCCTTCAGTCGGCTCTTAACAGCTGCCGAGTCCTCCTGCTCGACTGCCAGCTGCTTGTCTCGTTCTTCCAGCTGTTTCTTCAGCATAACTACCGGATCACCCTTCTGTGTGGCCTATAAACATGCATAAAACTCTGTTTAGACAAACTTCTTGGTTGAGTTTAAATAAAGTGATAGATCACTCATTTAAAAATATAAAACTAGACATAAAAAAGACAGTTAGATTTTAGGAAGCTGGCTATACCTTGTGCCATGTGTCCTGAATGATGCCAGTCTTATCAGACATAATCTCAATGAGCTGCTGGGCCTCTCCTTCAGTGAACACCATACTCCTCACTGTAGAAAGCAGGGCCTTGTAGGGCAGGTACAGTGGACTGTCCGCGGGGTCTGCAGCCACCGCTAGAGAGAAAGAAACAAAACATTTATTAAGGTTATGCCTAAGAAAAAAGGATACAAATAACAGAACTCACAGAGTTAACTGCTACCCACTGAGAAAAACACAGTTCCATCCTTTTGGAGTGCCAGCGTGTCATTCTGTATTTCAGAGACACTAAATCAGAAAGCTAAGAAGTGCTCTTCGGCAAAACCGTCTCTGGTAGCAGCAGGGTGCCCACTAAAATAAACTAACTGTGTTTATGAGCGAATTCTCCAAATCATTTTATTACACTCCTAAACATTCCCTAAACACCCCCACCATGATCTCCAGCATCCAATCAAACATGTTGAGAACAGCACAGTCATAAAATAAAACACAGACCAAAACAAGTGCAGCTTCCAGAGAATGACGTGTACAAAACAGTTAACTGAATGCTTGTACAGTGGTGTGTGCACGCACTTTCATGGTTTTTATTAACTTGCTGTTATTTAGACAGTGCCAACAAGGCCTGAGTGCAGTGTGGCACCAGGGTGAGAAGGCACCCAGGACTGATGATAAACTCCTATTGTCCAGTCACTAAAGGTCTTTGTGTGCTCCCCTAATGGAGCAACTGTGGCAAAAGTATTATTTGAACAGGGCCAAGAGGGCTGTGTTTCATGAAGAGGAGTGGAATTCTGGGTGCACGGAAACGCACCAGTCTGCTGCCACAAACTCTCTGCTTTTTCCCATGGCCAAAGCAGAGCAATACCTCATCACAAGTGAGTGGAAAATTCATAAGGACTGACTCTGTGTGCAAGCGTGAAAGGAGTTCAAAAGAGTTTGAGAAAGAAATGTAAGACCACATAAAAAAAACATGGTAGTAATGGGACATGTCCAGAGTTATTTTATTATCATTTAATAGATTAAAGTATTTATACATTTTTTTTATTTTTTTTATTTACATTTTTATTTATTTTTTACTTTAAAAAAGACAAACTAAATTACTAAAACTTAATAGTTTTTCTCTATTTATTCTTGATAAATCTATTGCATTTCTAGTTTTAGTTTTTTACAACAACTTAACATGTCAGCTAACTAAAATTGTTTTTTATATTTTATTTCAATTAACATAAATGTTTTTTATTATTAGTTTTACTTAAGATAGCAACACTGAAAGGTTGACGATTCTAACAATAAATTAACTAAAGAGTTAGGTTAAACGATTTATCTATATTATTTTAGTGGTATTGCTCTTTTTTGTGTTGTGACCAGTCGATTTTGACAACGCAGTTTTTCACATCTCTAGTTGGCAGAGAGTGTGCAAAAAAAGAAAGAAAGGCACAGAGAATAAAGTGAAGTCAAAATTATGCATAACATTATAAGAATCAAGGACAAGGCAGAATGTAATACTGTTATTAAATGAAACTCAATCTATGTGCTTAAGAGCCTGTGAACTAGCACAGAAGCACACGCACATGCATGAAAACCAGCACAAGAGCAGAAGAATGCAGCTCACTGCCTCCATTCCCCTGCGAGTAGCACTTCAGACAGAAACCCACTCTGTGCTCTCTGCAACCAATCAGAGCCAACATCAGCAAATAAGGAGTAGTGCTCTTCCAACACCCCGCCCACAAAGGAAATAGAGCACATCAGTGCTATTTGTCAGAAGATACAATCCAGACGGTACTCTGAACGTGATGAATGACATCAGGAAGTGACACGTATATAAACTTACGAGTCAGCCACTTCACATACACCATATTTTCAGGTTTTCCAGGCTCCACTTGGAGGTTTATTACATGTAGATGTCATCTGTGTGGTCTAGCCAAAAGAGTTTTATCTCTGTGTATTTAAGGGTCTGGCAAATCAATCAGAAGTATCCTGTTATTGCACACTGAGGCCAGGCCATACTTCCTTGAAGACATTCCTGGATCCAATATATTCATTTGGACTGGCTTTTTAAATTAGCATCTGCTACACTTCAGAAAAAATTATACTGCATTCGCCGATAATGTCAAATTTATAAAAAAAAAACTTTTAATAAAGTTTATAAATATAAAAGATATAAGTATATATTTTAAATATAATTCTTTATTAATATATAAAGATATTAAAGATAATACATAAGGTATTAAATACAAACAGATATTGTAGAAATGAGAGGAAAACACTGGCATTCGAATTCAAGCTCCACGTGTGCAGAGCGCATACAAAAATCATTAGTCATGGATACGATAAATATGAATACAATTATTATTAATGTTAAACTAATATAATCACTAGGTTAAAGCATTAAAGGGTCTTTGAACAGCAATTTAGTGCCTATGAAGATTGTAATGCAAGCATTCATTCATTTTCAGCAGCACCTGTTAGTCCTTCGATGTAGCAAAAGAAAGAACAGAAGCGTAAGCTGGAGGAATAGGAAACAGCGTAATAGAAAAACTAAGACTCCTAAGGTTTGATGATGCCTTAGTGCAGGGGTTTTCAAACTTTTTTGTCAGCCGAACCCCTTTGACCTAAATTATTTACTTGAAGTACCCCCTGAGATTTTAAGTAAATATTTCAAGATTTAATGCCACATTTGCATGTTTAACTTTAAAAAAATTTATGTTTTATCAGTTTTAAAGTTTCAGTATTATTTACATAGCTATTGTTATTATTACACTCAACAAATAATACAAATCATATTACTGTCATTTACAATGTAATTATTACAGAATGTTTTTAATACAGGGTTTCCCAAAAGGAGATTTTTTTATACATTTAAGATTTTACATTTACATCACATTTCTATAAATCTGTAACATTTATTTGCAAAAACGTTTTAATTTAATTTACATATATTTCTTTAATAATGCGTTAATGGTAAACGTACCAACTCACGAACCCCCTGCAATTCCCTCACGAACCACCAGGGGTTCGCGAACCCCACTTTGGGAAACTCTGCCTTAGTGCATCACACTGACTACCACTGAAAGCTACTTTTATTAATAATAATATTATTGTTATTTATTATGCCAATTAAGTGAAATGTCTAAAAATGTACAGTTGCAAAGAGAAACAGGAGGGGGCAGCCTCCTCCACTTCCTTTAGGTCTGTGCAGCCTGCCTAGTAATAATCTGACCACTTAATATAGGTGATTTTGTGGAGATAATAGCATACCTGGCTCTGACTTCTTCTTGGGTCCTCCTTTCTTCTTGGCTGGAGCATCCTGTTTGGGCTCTTCTGCTTTGGCCGGCACCTCAGTTGCTGAGACAGCTTTCGGAGTACCCACTGGAGGCACTGCCATGACAGGAACCTTTTTGGTCACCATCTCTAATGGAGCCACAGATTTGGGCTGAATCTCAGCAGAAACAGACTCTGCTTTGGCTTTCTTCTTCCTCTTTGCCTTAGGAGATGGGGCAGGCGGAGCATCTCCAGGAGCAGGATGGGATGCAGGAGGGGTAAGACCTGCAGAAGCTTTTTGGGAAGGGGCCGAGGCAGGTGGACTGGGTTTTCGGTCGGGTGGAGAAGATTTCTGCAGTGGGGCTGGTGGAGTGACTTTCTGGGCTGGGGCAGGTAAGGCAGCTTTCTGGGTTGGGGCATTTGAAGCAGCCTTTTGGGTTTGGGCAGGCTGAGAAGATTTCTGTGTTAGGGCATTTGGAAGCAGCCTTTTGGGTTTGGGCAGGCTGAGAAGATTTCTGTGTTGGGGCAGTTGGAGCAGCCTTTTGGGTTTGGGCAGGCTGAGACGATTTCCTTGGGGGTTTGGGCAGTTGGGGCAGTTGGAGCAGCCTTTTGGGTTTGGGCAGGCTGAGAAGATTTCTGTGTTGGGGCAGTTGGAGCAGCCTTTTGGGTTTGGGCAGGCTGAGAAGATTTCTGTGTTGGGGCAGTTGGAACATCCTTTTGGGTTTGGGCAGGCTGGGAAGATTTCTGCATTGGGGCAGTTGGAGCAGCCTTTTGGGTTTGGGCAGGCTGAGAAGATTTCTGTGCTGGGGCAGTTGGAACATCCTTTTGTGTTTGGGCAGGCTGAGAAGATTTCTGTGTTGGGGCAGTTGGAGAAGCCTTTTGGGTTTGGGCAGGCTGTGAAGATTTCTGTGTTGGGGCAGTTGGAGCAGCCTTTTGGGATGGGGCAGGTTGAGATGATTTTTGTGTTGGAGCAGCCTTTTGGGATGGGGCAGATTGAGAGGATTTTTGTGTTGGGACAGTTGGAGCAGCCTTTTGAGTTTGAGCAGATTTTTGTGCAGGGGCCGGAGGAGCGGCTTTCTTGTCTGGGGTAGGTGAAACTGCTTTCTGGGCTGGAACAGGTGGAGTGGCTTTCTGGGTATTCTGGGCATTTGAAGCAGACTTCTGTGCAGGGGCAGCTGGAGCAGACTTTTGGGCTGGGGCCGGTGAAGATTTCTGGGTAGGAGGAGGTGAAGCAGATTTCTGGGCAGAGGGCGTTGGAGTAGACTTTTGGATAGGATCAGCAGATTTCTGGGACGGGCCAGGTGGAGTTGACTTCTGGGCTGGGACAGTCGAAGCTGATTTCTGAGCCGGGGCAGGTAGAGTGGGCTTCTGAGAAGGAGTGGATTGAGGAGACTTCTGAGCTGGGGCCTCTTGTTTAGGTGCTGGTATAGAAACTTGTTCTGGGGCTGAAGGAGTTGGAAGACTGGGCTCAGCTGGCACTTCTGTAAACTCAGGGGTGGCTTCTGACTCCAGGAGCTTCTCGTTGGGCTTATTTTCCTTTTTCTTAGCACGATTTTTCTTCTCAGCTGCCTTGTCCTTTTTCTTCTTGTCTGACCGTTGGCTGGATAGGGCCCTCCCCTGCTCCTTCTGCTGCTTGGCTATAGCTTCTTCATATGAGGTCTCCTTCATGGAAAATGTTGAGACCAGAGCAATCCCAATGGCTGAGAACACCATGAAGCCACCAAACACCACAATTCCAAGGGTCTGAGGATCGTAGATGTCCATGACTGCTAGTTTCCGTTCTGATTAAAAAGAAAAAAAGTGTAAGGTTTGGTGTAATTTTATGTCAATAATATTTGTATATTCAAATACATTCCATATATTTTAAAGTTCCACAATAAGGCACCTAAAGCTTCCAGTAATGTGAGTACCTCTTGCCTTCAGATTATCTTTGCAAACACATTTGTTCTTCCATACAATATGCAAACACTGCATTTGGTAGAAGAGGACCATGCAACCAAAAACAAAACGAAAATGCAAGTATATATGTCAAAGTGTGCTACTCTCAACTAATACTACAAAAACTTTGATGAAAAGCTGCTTCCCTACAACGTGCAAACACTGTTAAAAGTGTTAAAAGGTAAAAAAAGGAGTTATGCAAGAGAGTTTTTCATTCCACCGTGTGCTGCTCTCTGCAAATTTCTATACTCTGCTGCTTCCATGGGATTCATGCCAATCTCAACACGTCAAATGTGCACCAAAGCACAAATGCGTTGCAAAAAAAGCTGTGAACTTGACATATCCCAGAAGCAAGAACAGTCTAGACAACTTTCAGAGCACAATAGAGGTTTAGTGGCTATCGGTAACTTGTACATTGGAATGCTAAGTTTTTGGGTAAACAGATTTGCGCATAGACTGCTCTATTTTCCATAGCCTTTGACTATGTTTTCTTGTGTTGTAATATATAATAATTTTTGAGTGCCAATGAATTATTCATTAATCAATATTATATAAAAAAAATCTATACTGTAATATTATTTGCATTATGTTTATACCTTCATATCCAATTAAAGACATGCTCATTTATAGTGAAATGTGCCAATAGGAGATAATGGGGGGGGGGGGTTCCTCTGAAATTTCAATGATTGATCCTGTAAAATGTGTCAGACTACATTTGTGTTGTACATTTATTTCCATCTTACATATTTAAAAATGTTATAAGAAATTAGAATTAATATTTATTAGGTGGTTCATTTGCAATGACTTTGCTGAGAGCCATTTAAAGAGCCAATGGGAAATTACGGGGAGATTCAACATTTTCTATTAAACTGAATTAAAAGGCTGCTTCATATTAGATGAAACCGGATTTGTTCCATATTCCATATTCTCATTTGACATCTATTCATAATGTTGCTGATCAATGAACATACAATAAGCAATCAAGGAGTGTGTAAGAGTTTGTGAACTCTACAGCTATACTTGAATTATGAATGATCTAGCAAAATTATGTTGTTAAAATTAAAAATGTCGGTTAATTCTCACAGACATAAAAGCTGAAGAGCCGAAATGTGTTATTTAATAAACAGGTTTTCTTTGCTAGCTCATAAAGGAAAAGCTGGAATTAACGTTAACTGTCTGCCTACAACAGAGCATCACCCAAACCAAATTGTGAAAGCTTATTATAGTCATGCTATTCGATAACTACAATAAGATGTGTTCAACCCACTGTGCTCACGAGCTAGTTAAAGAGGGGAGTAAATAAACGGGGGAGATCAAAGTTTACTGCTGATTGCTACTGAAAATCATTTAACGTTAAGCTTATAATGAATAACGCCATAACAACAGCTTTAACGTTAAATCTCACCTTTTCTCGCGGCAGATTTCCGTTGGATGAATCACTTCAGGAAGAGTTTAAACAGAAGTGATTATCTCGAATCCAACAGCCTCGCCACTCGCCAAAAAAACAACTAAACTAAAAAAACTAAACAAATCGTATCCCCAGCTTGAGGAGTCAGTCGATGTCTGTGTCGTGGCACTTTCTCGCGCTGGCATTACGCCGGTCCGTGGCCCACATTCCGTTCATCCTGAAGACAGCTGATTGGCTAGAGTGGAGCCAGTCAAAGAAATGTGAACCAATAGAATTGTGTTGTCGTAAAAGAAGGTTGGTCTTTTTATTTTGATGGGAGTTGTAGTTTTTTAACTCTGGTTGTTAAACAATTCTTTAAAAATGACTGCCACAGAATGACTACCAAACGATTTATATATATAGGAACACAGAAAATTGTTTTCAAATATATTATGACTCAATTTTATTTCAATTTCTTTAAAATACAGCCTTTAATTTCCACCATTTGTTTCAAATGAAAATAACTTTTAATGGATAATAATGCCATATTTAACGGATTAGATGTCTCCAAAAATAAGAACATAAGAAACAATCCCTTGCTGTGAACATTTATACAAAAGAAAATCCTGCTTCAAGGAAACTGTTTTCAGAGTTATTAACTTCCATGTATATCATTCTTATGAGACAGTTTGAAAGGTTGTTTACAACTGTTTAATATCCCGTGACTGTGGGCAAAGACAGTTTTAAACAGTTTTTAAAGTTTTAAAAGTAACGTGTAAATAAAGGTGTGAATTAATTTATTGCTAATGTCCTTTACAAATCAATATAATACAAGTCAGTATTTATATTCTTTATCTTTATTTGCCTTTAGCTTATACCACGACACTCAGTTATGGGGCTGTTTAATGAACATAGATGAACATATATTGAACATACGAAAATATCTTAAGCTACTTTTGAAAAGTTATTCTTTGGTGTGGTAGTGTTGTCTTAGGTGTGTGGTGTAACATTCATTTGTTTAGCAGCAGGTGTGGTTTCCATAGAGCACTGGAACATCAGTAGAAATGATTTCAAATATTTAAATGTTATCCAAATTATATTGTTCAATTATAACTTTAAAAATCACGAATGAGGCTTCAAAACATATCATGTAGAAGTCAAACATACATCACTGTGCACTTCAAAGCAGATTTTAAGAACTGTGAGGATTCATATGAGTGAACTAAAGTTTACTTTAAAGGAGTGGATGTACACATTCCACAATCATTTGTTTACCGTGTATTAGTACGGTGTAATAGTACTCACGGAACCAAATCGTGTAAGAGGGCGTTAAAAGAATCTAAAGCAGATGTACCTGAATTTAGTGCGTCACTCCACACCTTCTCGCCTCTCCTAAGAAACACAAGTCATTTCCGACATGCTTTCGTTTATACTTTCCAGGTGAAATGTCTTGTTATTGTTGTTTTTTCTTTACCGTTTACACTTCTATATAAGCACATAATATTCTTCGATGACAATAGTATGCATTACTGCATTATTCAGACTTCATTTTCTTTGTAGTTGCATAATCCTCTACTGTTGAACCTGCACATGTATAACAGATCACACATTTGCTAAATTTAGGCTATATTGTGTGATATACAAGTTAAATACATTTTCTTTAAAAATCAAAGTAACATGTCCAAACATATCCTAATTCAATATTTTCAAATGTTTATTCACCCTCAGGATAAAAAACAGTACCCACAAAATGTATTTACTTCATAATATATGAAATGTTAGAAAAACTGATACAAAATTGTTGGTTTTACTGCTGACTCATGGATTTATCGGTCAGCCATTCGAGGTCAAGTCAACGTGGTCTGTTTGCTTAGTGAGTGAGAAAGTCAGAGTTACATGCATGTTCTAGAAAAGTATTATCAAAAGACTATTCACAATTTTTCATTCATTGCTTGTTATTGTCTAATCCTAATGGTTGTAATCAGCACATGGACGTAAATGCAAAAGAATAATAAATGTTGTTCATTTTAAATGCATTCACTTTAAAAAACAAGCTGGAAACAAAAATATTATTAATATTCTAAAAATGCTTTTGCAATTACACAAAAATACAGTACAAACAGCATGTCATTTTAAAGTCTTTTGCATTGTTCTCTAGTATAAAGCACAGATGGAGACGAGAACCTTATATAACCTATAAACGACTGCAAGGTGGATAGTGTGTCAGCTGTTACTGCAATGTTTGATGTCTGTAGAGCAAACAAAACTGCTTCTCCAACTTTATCAAGAGAAGTGCACAAACTGGTCTGCTTATTCAAGGTATATAAAAGCACACTATATGCGTTTCTGAGAATCACATATCCAAATTTCTGTAAGCTAATTTGCTTTCTGTTGTTTTTGTACTGAGTTTTCATCACATTTTCCTTATAGGTCCATTTATGATGTTAGTTATAAAGTAATAATTTAGAGTTTCAGGTTCATTTTATTAATGTATGTATGCAATTATGTATGTATTAATTATTTATTTACACTTTTACTTGTATGTACTTGGATTGAACTCCCTGAAGCAGACCGAGCAGTGCCAAGAGCACGCTCTTATCTAACTCAATGGACTGAACTCAGGGGAATCCGAGCAGGTGCTTTCACTGACTTCAGAGAATATCGTGGAGTACTTCAGAGCACTTTAGGCACCTGAGTTTCCAACTGTTCTGGGTTACAGCAACATTTTCTGTCAGTACAGAATACTGCATACTCATTATGAGTTTTGTCCTTTGACATTGCCCTTGCCATCTTCTGTTTTGTACAGGTGCAGTCATTTGACACAGGACAAGGCACTCTGAGCCAGAATTATGACATGTGATTGGGTAATCCAAAGACAATCTTGAAACTCTGTAGGAAAATAGGTCCGTAAACCGATTTTTATATTGTGGTTGAAATGAAACTGGGACAGAAGTATATAAAGATTTAATGGCATCGTAAGAGCGTAATGAAAGTCTAGCATGACTGGAAAGTGGGTGGAATTGTATTGGATGACCCACTTAACGTCTTATATTTCTGTTTCAACGGCTCGACTTTGTAGTGTACAGTATATAAGGGAGAATGTACATTCAGCCGGTACACTTCCCTTCAGGGTCCTGATCGACCTGATGCTTTGGTATCATGATGGACAGACTGACATTATTCTCATTTTATTAAACTACTATCCAAATAAATAAATGGACACTAAATTCCTGTTGAAATTGTTTTATTATGTGTTCACTGCTAAGTGATATAAAATACGTGAAACTAAACAGTAAAAATGCTACAGTAAAGAAAAATAGGTAATATTAAGTTCTCTTTCTATACAGGGAAAAGGTGCAATAGATGTATCCTTATAATGTAATTTTACAGCATAATACTGATGAATGTACAATTTTTGGAAGTAAAAAGGAAATAACAAAAGTCTTCTTATAATTAAGTGAAAACCTGCAAAATGACATTCCCAGTATTCTCTGGTTGACACTTCATATTTGATGGTATTTTGTTTAAATGATTGTGTTTTGAGATCGGTATCAGATATCAGTTATGTATATTAGGATTAGGCCTATATGTTACAACTCATGTTGTTTAATGAATGTTTATTGCATTATTTTAGTGCAATGTGTTACCATGATGGTGATTTGTGTTTGTGTGTATGACACTGTATACACCACGCCTACATATTAATATTTACCTCAGCTTAAAGGTTATTTGCAATGAACTTTGCTTCTTCCTGTGGCTTTTGCTTTACCACCTATGCTATTGTAGTGGTTGTTAGTATACGTTAAAGGTACAAGCCAGATATTAGTAGCAGCTTGGTCTTGACCTCTCAGAGGAAAAGGCTGTAGGATTTACCAGATTCAAATGTTTTTGTTGTTTTGTAAACAGTAAAATGTACATGTTGTTCTGTATTATAGAATTATTCTGGCAAACACAGCTGCCTTTTTTCTCTTAACTGATTACAATAAATACCAAAACATATTTGAGCACTAAATGTCATTCATTACTGATCAGAATCAAGTACTACAGACAGGCTTTTAGCTATATGTTACGTTAAAAGCCAAACTTATACTTTTTACAGTGTTGTGGAAAAGGTCTTTAACATTGTGTTCAGATTGTATTATGGTAATAGATAGATAGGGTCTGGACAAATGGACAACAAGGTTTTGGTGTGTATTGCATTTGTATGGTGTTCAAGGTTTCAGTTATTCTCCAGGGTCAAAACACAAAAATACTTTAAATGGTGGATAGTAAAAAAAAAAGAAGACCATAAAGTTATTCATCGACATTCACATCTGATCACATCACTGGGTAGGCTCCAGATATACAGTAGATAAGGAGCTCTACACTTATGTACAAATATTCAAATGCAAAACCACAACATTTCCTCCTCAACTGCTGACATCAACCAGATCTATTGTGTGGTTTGGGACAACTGACCCACATCCTGACTGCGATGACAACATTTACCAACTTGTCTGAAAGTCCAGCTTCCCTCATCCTTGATTTAACAAATTAAGCTTTTTGTTTTTTTGGCAGAGCATGACATCTGCCAAATTCTTACATCCTTGCATCAGCACATAGACGTTTGGCCAGTCGAGATGAGTCACATTACATTACACACTACACCCCCATGATCAGCTTAATGGAAAAACAGGCCCGGTTATTAAAATAGATGATATCAAAATGTGGAAAGTCTTGTAGAAAGCCCCTCCCCTATAACCATAATGTCATTCATATGAGCTAATCGTCACCATTTAGGGACATAATGAGACTTTCATCAACAGGCAGATAGTTATGTCTCTGGGAAGAGTAGCTCATGAGCGGGTACTTCATACTTCCGGTCTGAGTTACGGTCAGAAGACCTGAAGTTTAGAGGCCAATGACAGGGAAATATAAGCAGAATGGAGAAGTAACCAGTTCCTCTTCTCATCGACAGAAAAATATGAATCAGTGGATAATGTACTGAGCAGTGAGCACTAAAGCCAAAATGTTGACAGCAACTCCAGCTCCAAATGAAAGGAAGGAAAACACTGGGGGGAAAAAAACATTAAGTGTGCTTTTGGCAAAAAGGAAATTAATGCAGTAGATGTGTTTGTTCATTCCATTAATTGATCTCAAGCTGTGAGAGAATCTATTAAATATTATAAAGCTTCCCTAAAAGCCACTGGTAAAGAGCTATTGCTTCTTTTTAGCTGCAAGGGTGTCTTAATATGATGTCTGATATTTAACATTTCTCACAGCAAGCAATCAATAAGTGACACGTCATTGAAATTCATAATCACTGCTACCCTCTGGTGGAAAAAGAACATATTCAAACCATTAATAACTGATATGTCTCAACAACTCTTATCAAAAACAGATGTTAAAAAAGACATAAAAAGCCACAAAATGGGAAAGTAGGGCATATTTATTTTCATTATTGCAAGCTTTCATAAAAATTATGATAGTTCTGAAAAAGCTTTTTCATCAATACAATCATTTATAAAAATTGTCTTCTCTGAGACATGATTGTAATAGTGCTTTTACAAAACATCAGTAAAGTTACATATTTTGTGGTTTAACATCAAACCAAACCTTAAACACATTTTGGTCCAATTTAAATGTAGCAAATCTTACACTGTTAGTAACAACATCAAGAGAAAACATTTAGTCAAGTAAAAATACATTTGAATAAGGAATGCTGATTTATATTTAATAGTGAAAGGATGTGAAGGCTAACTATGAAACTAAATGAACTAAAACTTAAATCGGTGGCATTTTTCACAAAATAATCTAACTTCAGTCTTCAGAAAAGGATGAGTTCGGGAAAAACACGCAGCTCACTTGAGGGAAACAGTTTCTTGTTTACACATATGGAAGCACCATCTTATTCATGGCTGTGTAACCTTTACCATAAATAACTCCGGATTCCACAAACCACTAATAGTAACTGAAAATTGACACTTGTGCAATTCACCCACACACTCCAAATGGGGACATAAGAGTGAGTCTACAATTTAAAACAAAAATCACCAGATTCAATACGAAAAGTGCTGTTTTTGACCCTGGCAAAGGGTACTTTGAAACTATATGATCGTAAATGAATGTCAACATTTACTTGGTGCTTACATTTTTATCTAGTAATCTGTGATATTGGGTTGTGTCTTCTGATGAATCTCGACTGAACAGAAAAAGGTTATAAAGAAAGATATCTGAAGTTTTTCATGTCACGTAACACTTTATATGCTCTGTTTGTCGTCACATGTCAATTTACGTCATAGTTCATGATTAGTATGCATCAGCTTTCCAGTGTGACAGCAAAAAGCAGAAAAATCACATTTAAAGGTACGAAATTGCAGTCATAATCAAATTATGCACTTTTTCTTCTGTCACTGTGAAGATGTATATCAGTCTGCATAATCCTAGCTAAAACATCTTATCTCATCTTGCAAAACTTTGAATACTTAAAAAAGAAAAGGATGCTAACACACACACACACACATTGAGTTTGGGGTTATTCAAATAAACGGGAGACCTTTTGGGTGATGTCATGTTCACTGCCCTCAGTTTGGTGGCAAGATACTGGCAGTAAAAGGGGGCATAAAAAAAAAAAACGAGATGAGTGTAAACATGGTAGAGACATTGCGGGTAGTGTCTCTTTTTCACGTTTTGGAGAGGTTACTGAACCACACTTAAGACATCTGAAGTGGGTGCATTCAGGTTCCCCTCTAATGGGTTGGTAACAATGCAAGGAGCTCAAGATGATCCAGTGACCTCATCGTGTGGGTCAGTTGCTATTGAGGATCTCAATGCTGCCCTGCAGAAGGGACACGCTGTTCTGTAGTGAGAGAAGAGAGAGAGAACACATGGAAGAAAGTTAACATGTTGGGCCAAATCACACTAAAAATCAAGGTTTTCACATCTATTAACCAATGAATCTCCATGACTTTCCAAGTCTACCATGTTTACATTAAGGGTGCTCAAGGTTTGTAAAAAGTTTGTTAAAGTTTTGGGTCAGTAAAAAATTAAAACAATTTTGTGTTATGTTTACCAAGGATGTATTTATTTGGTCTACTAATACATTTTATTTGGGCTTCATTTATACAGTCTAGTGAAATATTATTAGAATATACATTTTTTATATATTTTAAAAGCAGTTTATTCTTGTGATACATGGCAAAACTGCATTTTCGGCAGCTATTACGCCAGCCTTCGGTGTCACAAGATCCTGTGATTTTTTCCCCCAGGATTCTTTGATAAATGGAAAGTAAAAAAAAAAAACAGCATTTATTTGAAGTACTTTTACTTTTGATAAAATCGTAGTTGAATAAAAACAAATTAAGATTTTATTTTTGGCCTTTATTATGACAGGACAGTAGTAATGACAGGAAGCAAGGTGGGGGAGAAAGAGAGGGTCCAGAAGCCAGGATTCAAACTTGGGACGCCCATAGCGCTATATGTCAGCACTGACAGCCTTGTAGGCAGCACCCCAATATATATATATATATATATCAATATAGGTACTCAAAGCACTTTACAGAGTAAGGGGGATATTTCCTCATCCACCACCAATGTGCACCATCCACCTGGATGATGTGACGGCAGCCATAGTGTGCCAGAACGCCCACCACACACCAGCTACAGGTGGAGAGGAGACCTAGTGATGAAAGCCAATCAGTTTATGGGGATGATTAGGAGGCCATGATGGTCAGAGGCCAGTGGGCTAGTTTGGCCAGGATGCCAGGGTAACACCCCTACTCTTTTTCAAAGGACAACCTTGGATTTTTAATGACCACAGAGAGTCAGGACCTCGGTTTAACATCTCATCCGAAGCACAATTGCGCTATTCATTTCTTTTAAAAGAGAATCTTACTGACCCCAATCTATTGAATGCAAGTTTATATTCAATATAGAAATTTAAATAGATATTTCCAGTTCTGGAAATATTTTTTTTTTAGATTCTCTCATATTACCAGGTTTTCCATGAGAACCTGAACACTGCTGAGTAAACGTAATGATACACACAACACTTCAACCTCCTCACCTTGGCATGTTTTATTTCCAGCTCAGTCATCTCGATCAAGTTCTTACGGAAGGCTACTACACGTCTTGCCTTGAAGCTGGTGAGCTCTACAAACACAAGAAATCAATGTTAGTAAGTAAAGAAGGGTTCACCCAAAACTGATAATTGAACCACTTTGATGATTTCTCTGATTTTCTTTGTAATTGACCGTCTTACCAGGCACAATAGTAATAGTTCACAGATAGCTCCTTGCAGGATGTACACCTACAATATTTTGGCTACCAGCCAAGATCTATAATCACCATCTTAACTCTTCATATACTATAAACTCATATCATCAGAGTAATTCATCAAGGCTATTTGACAGTTAAATAAAATTAAGTTTCGATTGTACAACACCTTTCTTGCCAGACTCGGAGAGCTTGTCAAACTTCTGCAGACACTGCTTCTGGTTTTCTTCAGTCTGTGCAATGTCCTTACCCTTCAGACGGGCCTTGTCAAGAGCTTTATTGGAGCTCTCATAATCGGCAAGTGCCCGTGCACGTCTATACAACAGGTCCTGAAGGAAGGAATGGAATGCGTTATTGCTCAACCTATAATCAGGATAAATCGACTGTTGTAAGTGTCGTTAGTGAACAATGACCCAGGGTGGACAGCCAAATGCGGGTAGTTTTTAAACAGTTGCAGGCAAAGCAACAGTATATAATGTTTTAGATTAAAAATAAATTATGTTGCTGTTAGAACCAGGAACGTGCACTTGAAGAACAATGTACTTGTTCATTGACTGGTAAAAAACCTAGGCAGCTGGTAAAACTGGGACATTCACCACACAGGTCTGGTGGGCAAAAATTGAATTTTCCACTCTACAATGACCCCATTCTGGAAATAACTATAAAACATTCAATCTAATACATTTGGTTGAATGATACATTCCAATGTATGTAACCAATGTAGTGTTACAGAACTGAAATAAACAGGAAGGAGTCACCTTAGCAGCCTGGATGTCCCTTGTGTAGTATCTCAACAATTCTGTCAGCTTGAGCTCTTGATCCGATGCCCCCCTGTCCTCCAATTTCTGCAAAACACACACACACACACATGATCCTATGAAAGTAAATAAAAATTAGATAGGTAAGAGATTCTATACAGATACTCACTCTAAGCTTTTCAAACACTTCAGCACATTTTTCCAAGTGCCTGGAAAGGAGAACAAAAATGAGTAAAAAAACATTTGTTGTTTGAATTCTTTTTTGACTTACATACATATAACCTTGGTTCAATTTTTTATGTTTTACATTTTTTTTGTGATGGGTCCACTGAAAATGTTGGTAGGGCAAGTTTAAAAACCCTGATCATTGAGCCATAAAAGACATTTAAAAAATGCACATACACTGCATGGCAAAACAAAAAGTCACCGTCTAGATGTGAAATAAGCAAATACTTAAGATTAATACGTTTCTGGCATGTTGTATGTTTGGCAACAATTATTTTAACCCTAACTGATGCAGTGTGTGTCTTTTTATTTCTCAAACAACCATGTTGGAAGGTCTACCCATGTACATATTCCATGATGATAATGTCAAGATTCACCAGGTTCAAATTGTGAAAGATTTCGTTGGACCTTCAGATTTGATAATACTGTACTTTTGTTGTGGAATTGTTTCGACAACGTTATGCATCACAACATTATTTCCATCAAGAGTTGCATTAATTTTTGGAGTCAAAGCACTCTGTAAAGTCGACTCCAGCACATCCCAAAAACGTTCAGTGGTTGCCAATTCATACGTGAAAATGATTCCTCATGCTCACTGAACCATTGACATCACAGACATGGTCATCCTGTAATATGGACATGGGTGCGTCTTCCAACATGGCTGATTGAGAAATAAAAAGTTACACACTGCATCAGTTAGGGTTAGAAAAATTGTTGCCAAACATACACCATGCCAGAAACATTAATTACGGCAATAATAATCAGATCATTGACTCTTTATTAGTTGCTTATTTAAATCCAAATGGCAACTTTTTTGGCCAGAAAGTGTATATAACAGTACTGACTGTTAACAACTACTAACTATACAAAGGAGCTAGTTTCACTTGTATATCAATTACGTATGCCCTTTAATGAATCAAATATTTTTTACTTCGCTAAATGGTGTTTTTACTGCAAGCAATGTGAAATATAACGCATTTCTCACTTTTTAAAGGCAGTGTTGTTGTCTGCAGCAATGCTGTTCAGAGCCCCAGAAATGTGGTTATAATCATCAGCAACATCTTGGAAAAGAAAGACAATCTTTTTGTGAATAAGAATGTCTCTTAGAATTAACAAAGAGACAAAATACTTGCAGCCAGTTGATTCATTTGGATGAAATGGTCTCACTTTTATGTGACTGCGTCATTTTCTCAGCCTTCGCAGTGGAATCTTTGATTTTAATGGAATAATCCAACATAAAAGTCTTCTCCTGTTCAAAAAACTCATCAACCTCCTGCAAAAAGAAAGTTAAAAAATTACACATCATGACATGAGACAGAACACTGCTGCCTTGTGTTGATATCAATAAAAACACACCCACAGAGTGTTGACTGGCACACTGACCTTGACCCCTGAGATGAGGACCTCATCAGCACTCTTTACCATGTTCTTAAAGAACCCTCCAAACATTTCCTTGGCATTTTTCCTCCTCACGCTGAGCTAAACAACAAATGAGAAGAGGATTACATAGTCAAGAACACTATGAACCAATCAGAAGGCAGAACCATAGTGCGCACTCTTTATCACCACTGGCTGAGATCCAAGGAGGTCACTTGTCTTTGTTATCAGTATAACTGACACTTATCAGTGCAATACAAGACTTACGAGTTATGGCTGGGTTAAAGGGACTTTTTCCTATATTTAAATATATATATATATATATATATATGAATCAACAAAAAACAGTTTTTCAGTCAGAGACTTTTTGCGCTGAACTAAGCAGGAAGTGGATCTCCTCCGCTAAATCTTCTGCACTCATCCTCCACTCTCTCTCTCCATTTGTGAATAAACTGCCAACATTGCAGCTTCGCAGGAAATAAGCAGTGCCAACAGTCCCTCTCACTGTCTCTCTGTTTCCTGGTCTGGGAAGAATAGGACTGGTCAAGACAAAACGGAAGACTCACATCCTGGTCATATTCCAGGAATATCTGGAAGTTTCTGTCCTTTCTGAAGATGGGGTGGGAGGAGAGTCTCTGAAGAAAAACTTCATGAACCTGCACAGTCTTCTTAAAAACAGCAAGATATTCCCTGCAAGGATACAATGTTTTATATGTATACATGTCAACCGTTGTGCAAGAAAGCGGAAAATGATTTATTTTTTTATTCCGATTTAAACTCACGCCTCAAGTTCCTGCTTCATTTTGGCATATTCCTCCTTTGTCATGCTAGATTCCCCCTCTCCCAATTTTTGCATCTTCTCTCGGGGACCCTCAAAGTCAGGTTTTGGTGGGGCAGGAGGAATCTAAGGAATATGGTAAATGCAAGACAATCCCATTCAGTGTGAGACTTTTTGGCTATTCCAACAGTCTACAATGCAGACAGATAGTCAGTAGAGAAACTTTGAGGTTTCCATGTTGGCCGACAGAATGCCTGTTGCTGATGATAAGCTTTCATAAATCTAGACAATATGAATATGGGTTTTAACTTACAATGAGGCCAGCATATTCCTCAGTCTCCACGATTGTGTCATGAAGCCAGATGAATTCTTCATGCTGTCGTGGCACAGAAAATTCCGGCTTCTGAAAGGAACTAAGCGTGGTCTGTGAGGAAGTGAAGAGCAAATCGACACCATGGGTCAAAGATATACCGTCCGCCACTACTACAGACCATAGAAAGTTACACTATGAAATACAGGAATGTGTGCAAGTTACTGACTTTTTGAATGATTAGAAATGTATTCTGTTGTCTAACCTTAGTGTGGACTGTAAACTTGACTTTGTCACGTTCACAGAGGGCATCAGGGATATCAATGACAAGAGATGCATCATTGTTCAAGTCGACTGATACAGAGCGCACCTATTTAAAAACATGATTTGTTGAAAGCTTAATCATCTTGTGTCAAATCAAGAAGAGAGCTTCAAACAAAGACTGAGAACTATAGTTGTGTCATGTAAAGTCTGTCTTTTGAACAGTCTCGGTGGAAAAAAATGCTTAAATATTTTATTCTGCTTGTCTATGCTTATGAACTCATGACTTCGGTTCAAAAACCATGTAAGCAAATTCAACTTATTCAGTCACCTATCCCACAAAACTGTAACAGTAGTTTGGAAAAGAGTTCATAAACAAACAAATTTCCTCAAATAATTTAATTCTGCAGAAAAGAGAACAACAAGTACAATACAAGTAACTGTTACAAAACAAATAAACTAACGTATTGGCCAATATCACTAAAATATAATTAAACTGAAAACTAATACAAAATAATTATTGATAGACAGACAGATAGATAGATAGATAGATCTGGTACGAAGACTATTTTAATCATGTTTTGTAGTTATTATTGAGGAACGGCTAGTAAAGAGTTAATGCTATAAGTGAGCGTGACAAGCGTACGGTTGCTCACTATAACGTGCAAACAGAGATGGGCGGTTAGTATGCAACCGAGCAAAATGACTGTTTAAAACATCAATTAACAAGCTTTATCTTTACAATAGAGAGATGTGACAACAATTACCTTCTCCTTATCACTGTCCCCTGAGATAGATGTCATGTTCAGAAAGACTTTCGCTTATTTTATCGTCTCTAGTTTGTACATTAAACTGTCCTTTTAACTTTTCAACAGCTCGCTGCTCTTCTTCACTCTCCACATTCGCCTGTCACTGTTCACTTCCGGCTCGAATATTTTTCTGGCAGCACGTCAAAATAAAAGTCTTTAAAACTTGAATTGGTTGCATTTTGACAAAACCCCGTGAAAAGAGAGAGAGAGAGAGAGAGAGAGAGAGAGAGAGAGAGAGAGAGAGAGAGACAACTTATTACATATCCAATTTACAAACCTTCAAATGTATTTAACGACTATATTAAAGATATATTATGACGTTTCAGAAGCTATTGTGTAGAGTTGCTTAGAGTTTTGACCACCAGGTGGTAGTAACGTGTTGAAAGGTTTCGAGTGATTTCAATAAAGTTGTTTTATTTGGACATGTGAGCCTACATACATATTTATTTATATATAACTTATGCTCTGGCTGTCAATACAAATATAGACTATTTTTTTAAAGCCTTTACCAAAAAGTTGCATTGAGGGAAATTGTGTTTTATGGGAACGTGTTAAACGTATTTTCGACGCAGTTCGAACTACAGTTCCCATAGTTCCCAAGTAGATCCAGTTCAAATTGCGCTTTATTTGAAACAGGAATGCAACAACCTCATGCTAATCCACTCCGAAACTTTTTTGTTTATTTTAATTTATCTGTCAGTTTTCCAAAGCATGCCCAAATAGCCGCAATAATTACAATTATTACAGTAAACAGGATAAGAACATCACGTATGGCGATTACAATGCAAGTATTGAAGCTGCTGATACAATGCAAGTGTGTGAGATCAAAAGGCTTCCCCTCTGGTCAGTTCTCGCGTGTGGACAACTTTTCAACCAGCTGTCAATGGCAAGCACGCAAAAAGGTGAGTCAGTACAGCACAGTGGACACAGAGCGGTACTCATCTCTGGTTCGAGAGGTGTTGTCGTCAAAAACCAGCTCTCAGACCCCTAATAGCATCGAGGATGAGGACTGTCAACTGTACGGACCGATAATAAGATCCAGACCGCCTTCACAACAGCCCAAAGTACCTAAAAACCTGCATCCACTGTTAAATGAGGCCAAAGGTCAGTCGGAGTATGTGCCGGGACCTTTGGCTCGTATAACATTAAAGAGAGACGCTAATAATACATCTATACCCAGTGTGACCCGAATCCTTCAGAAGACCATGCCTCCTGACCGAGCCTTTTACCTGGAAAGGTGGAAGAGAAGGATGATTGCTGAACTCGGAGAGGAAGGGTTTCAAGAATACAGCTCGAGTAAGAATAATAGTTTTTCATTCATTATTGCTTTTTAAAAGAATAACACCTTCTAATTAATCTGTATGATGTTTTAGACATTTTCAGACAAGGAAAGCTGTTCCATGCTGCCATTGAGGACACTTTCACCCAGGAAACCCCTTCTAAGGAGGACCATGAGTGTCCAGCAGAGGTGTCCGGATATATAGAGAGCGTATCTAATGTGTTGAATGATATAACAGGAGTGAGAGCTATTGAGAGTGTTGTGGATCATTCTGCATTACGGTACCTTGGCATTGTAGATTGCGTTGCCGAATTCAGGTGAGATTAATTTTGTTAAATCAAAGAGTCATATACACTTTTTAATGTATAGCCTAGGATTGCGTGTCTATATGCGTATATATGTATGTTTGTCTTGTTGAATTTTAAACCTTATCTTCTTTCATACAGAGGTTCACTGTGTGTCATTGACTGGAAGACCTCGGAGAAGCCTAAGCCCTCCCTTCGCCACACTTACGACAATCCATTACAAGTAGCTGCATACATTGGAGCTTTGAACAGTGACCACAACTACAACTACCAGGTAAACATCACTCCGACATGTTTGAAACCTGGCATTAAAATCCAAAGTTTAAACAAAAACTACTGTACAAATGTTTAGGGTCAGTAAGAGAAATTAATACTTTTATTCAGCAAGTATGCATTAAATTGATCAAATGTGAAAGAAAATACATTTCTAATGTTATGAAAGAATAATAAACGCTGTCCTTTTGAACATTATCAAAGAATTCTGAAATAAAACATTCTATCCCAGTTAACACAGAAATATGAACCAGTACAACTTTTTTCAGTTTTGCTAATAATTAGAAATGTTTCTTGGGCACCAAATCAGCATATTAGAATGATTTCTAAAGGATCATGTGACACTGAAGTAATGGCTGCTGAAAATTAAGCTTTGCTATCACCAAGACTAAATTACATTTCAAAAATATATTACAGTAGATATAGTTCTATGAAATTGTACAAATATTTGACACCTTTAGTGTTTTCCTGTATTTTTAAATCTTACCGACCCCAAACTTTTGAATGGTAATGTGTATAGTCATGAAATGGCTGTCCTCAAAACCCTGTTCATAAGTGGTCACGTGTACATTTCTGGTGGATACATTTTTGTCTGACCATTTGTGTACAGATTATCTGTGATGGATTGTAATAATACGTAATACAAATTGATTAAGTTTTCTTTTCTTCTCTAGCTTGCTTGATAATCTACCTGTCAAATAAACCAGGCATTCTATATCATGATTATTATTGGCTGCTTGGCAAATTGCTTTTGTTCCTCTTTTATAAATTGCTTTGGATAAAAGCATCTGTTAAATGCATACATGTATTCTTCATTGAAATCTTCCGTCTTATGTCATTTATGTGCAGGTAGAAAATGGCTTAATTGTGGTGGCCTACAAAGATGGATCACCTGCACATGCTCACTTCCTGAACTCAGAGCAGATTTTGCCATTCTGGGCGAAATGGCTGCTTCGACTAGAAGAATATGCAGAAAAATAAGATGCCTTTAACTAGTATTACAAATCTAGCTGATGCTACACAATGTGTAGCTCGACTGTAAATGTTTTATATTTGATACAAAAAATAAACGGTTGTGTTTTACACATTCATGTATTTATTATAATAAAGTAGTTTTGTTGTTGATGGTGGCCTTGTGGACATTTTCAAATGTAAAAAAAAACAGATTCATTGTACATAACTCTAGCTTCTCAGACAGAAGCTAAACAATTGAGATAGGCTTTTCTGATGGGACACAGTTAAAAGTCATTAAAGACAAACCAGGCTGCCCTGTAATCCGGTTCTTCTGTGAAACCCAGGCTTGAGAAGAGGCTGTAGGATAAATGGTTCTCTTCCTCTATAAAACAGTACACCGGATAACCTTGAGAGTGGAGTCTCTTTGACATAATGGTGACCAGTGCTTTTGCATAGCCTTTTCCTCTGTGTTCTGGAAGCGTGTACAGCATTCCCAATGCACAGGAAGCATAAGTTAAAATCCATGCTACCGGTTGATCATTTGAGTCCAGGACACAACAAGAGGGGAAGTTTAAAATCATATTCTTAATCATTAGCTTGCTGTCTTCACAGCCAAATTTCCAGCTACGGTTGACTAGATCAAGATGAGACTCATTGAGAGAAGACAGCTTCAGTGATGAACTGGGGGAAAAGAAAAACAATAAATTAAATAATGGTTTTGCATTATCAAAAACTACTTTATGGTGGCTTTTTTTGTAAACTGTACCCCCAAAATTGGTTATTTCTAAAACCATTTACTATTATGTAATTATGTATTATATTTTTTTCAGACAACATGCGCTGCAAAAAAATTAACAATACAACGAAGAGCCATTACTAAGTTACATGTTTCAGTTACAGTGCTTGTAGTCAGTGACATATTACTGCAGTGTAGCTTGACTTTAAACTATGACCTGTCATAAAACGGTGTCTGAAGTGTGATGTTAATGATTACAGTTCATATACTTCACCTATCAACGTGTAAGAGCTTTGATGGATCCCGAAGAACAAACATGTAGCACACAGCTTCTTTTTTCATAGGTACATCTCTGTTTATTGCCACGGCTTCCAGCATCTTCTCATGATGAAGCTCAGCGGCTTAAGACAGTTTAAAGAGGAACAGGTGTTTGAGACCTTAAAGATTTTCAGGGATTTATACTAATGTAAAAAACTAACAAAAGGGAGATGCAAGTACCCAAGCAAATATACTTCTTCCAATCAATGACATCTGGATGTGCCAGCAGGTCTCCGAGATAGACATCGTTTTTTGAAAACACAGTCAAGTCTTTGAAAAGGTCTCCCTTCTAAAATTAAATACATAAATGGATTGTTGAATATCTCTCAAATCATTGTGAAACATTCAACCAAGCATTTAGATTTCGCAATATTCCTGATACCTCGCGGAATTCTGGTTTAAACAGTAAAACTCTGAACTCTGGCCACTGGTCAACAAGCACAATAACAGGATCAGCTCTCTGTCCATTCCTGTTGAGTTGGACAATACACCCATATACCTGTATATATTCAGGACAGAAAAAGACCATATTAAAATGTTTGCAAAAGCCTACAGAACACTAAAGCGCAAATAATGACTTACTGCTATCAGTGACAGTTAATTTTAGCGTGTAGAGTTTTCTGTGAATTTTAACGGTAACAAACATGACCATTACAAAGTGAGCTACTTTATTATCACAATAAACGCTTTCAAACCTGCAGCGACTGTGGAAAGTAGTTTTTAAGATCTACTTCCAGGGTCTTCAGATCCTCTGTAGTCAGCTGACGCATTGCGAGTCTCGCCAGCAGCTTTATTTCACGTGTCGCTTGGCGTCAGCCTGTCTCCTGTGTTGCTGGCGGTGCTTTTAAAAGGCACATAGAACAGACCCAGTATGTAAAGGTAGGCAGGGGTTGCGGGTTATGTTATGTAAAAGTTAAAGTTTAAAAGTCCTCTTGCATTCATTCTTATAGTCTGGTCAATTAACTACATTCTCACTACACAGTAGATTGCAAACACAGAGCCTTACTTCAAAAAGAAATCAAATAATAATCAAGATAGATGTATTAAGGGTTATGACATATTTGAGCGATATTTTTTTGGGCCGATAAGTTTGGCTCTGGCCGATAAGTTTGGCCGATAATAAGTAATAATATAAATTAACATAAAATTTTTAAATTAAGTAAACATTATTGAAAATTAAACATTTTTGGCAAAATGTGAATTTACTAAATTAAACGTTATTTATAATTTAATTTATCATTCCTTAAAAATAAGTTTTCATAATTTTAGTTCTGCTGAACTTTAAATGTTGTGTGATCAAAATATGTTTAAAAAAATACTTTTATTTTGACTGCTGAATACCTTTAGTCGTGCCCAAAAAAATACTTTTATTTTGACATTTCTTATGGAATCACTGACATAAATAGTCATCTTGGTACTATCAATGCGATACATATTTATAATTTGAAAGTATTAAACACACAAATAAAATCAAGTCATAGACAAAAGAAATAGATCAATTTAAAATACAATTCACATTTGTTTTATTTTTTATTGAGTAACTATTCTTATTCACAGAAAATTCATTTGAGTCTCTGGTAGAAATACATTATCGTTCAGCGATTATGAAAGCTGTTTGCGTAGCTTGTCAGTGAACTACGGCTCTGTGTAGTAAATGCTGCTCCTTCTGAAAGCACCTGAAAATAAGACATTTAATAAAAAAAATTGGACAAACTCACTTCATAACATCAGTTGAGTGTTTGAAATAAATCCTTCAATGAGATGGTGTGGCTTCTTACAGAGAATAATTGTATTATAAGCAGTGATAAAGGCTACGTCGATTAGCATTGCATTATTATATATTTTATTATAATAAAAATTATAATAAGATGAACTCAGAAAAACCGTAGTCGTGTGTTTATTAGTCACGTTGAATCAATGAAAGCAGTTAACTCTTCTGTTTATTATACGTCTGTAACTGGTTCTCTTCCAGATCATACAGTTGGGGGCATTTCTCAAGGAAAAAATGTAATAATTTTGATATTAGGAAAATTTTAACCAGAGAAAACAGTATTCTTCCTAAGGCAATGATGAAGTGGAAACAGGTTTATCCCTCACTTTTACTTCAGAATCTGTGGTCCTATGAATAAATATCTAGTCCCTAATAAAGTCAAAGAAACTCATTTCAAAATAGATATTACCCATGTAATGATTTTATCAGTAAAGGCTGGAATACCCTACACAACTTTTAAAATCTGAACAGATTTTTAAAACACTAGGCATCATACACTTACCGACTTTGAACAAGAGTACAAGAGTATTCACGCTAACAAATAAATTCATACCAGACAGCCCTATAAGAGGGGTCCTCTGTAAAACCCAGGCTTTTAAAAAGTTTATAGGAAAGCGGATTGCTTTCTTCAATGAAACAGTACACAGGATAGCCCTGAGAATGGAGCCTCTTTGCCATTGTGGTTACCAGGGCTTTGGCATAGCCCTTCCCTCGATGCTCTGGCTGAGTGTACAACATCCCCATGGCACAGTAATCATACAACAGCACCCAGGACACAGGCTGATTGTTCTCATCTGTAATGCAGCATGTGGGAAAATGTCTAATGAGATTCAGGATGTTCCTGTAACCTTTGTCATCCCCACCAAATTTCCAAGTCTTATTAACTACATTGGCATGTGATTCATTGAGGACAGACAATCTGGACTCAAGGTCACTGAGGAAGGAAGCAAAGATATAAGGGAAAGTTTAAGCATGTTTAAGCTTTTATTTAAATGTATCATATTGTACAAACACAAATTGATGACAATTGATTTTTTATCACTTATTTAAAAAGCTTACCATCTTACCTGGTAATAAGCTCAGGCAAATGACTGGGCTCAGTTAATGTCATAAGGTGCACCAAGGATAACCCTTTAACACTGACACCCCGAGAAGCAGCAGTTTCCTTCAGTATTGGTGAATGGCGTAAATCACATCCTAGGAATTAAAAATAACCAGAATGTATTCAAATAACCATAATTCATATTAATAATATAATATTTTTGGGGAAATAATTCATACCTCCTATTAGGAAGTATGTGCTCCAGTCAATTGTATCTTCCGCAGCAAACATTCTTCTCAGGACTTCTTCATCGGTACTGTATAGAGTCACCTTCTTCATAAAGTCCTTTGCTCGATTATTCTAAGATTTGAGATATTAGCGATTTTGACATAACAGTGGTTTACTTGGAGAAAGTTTTTAAATAGTTAATACAAAACGTTATTTCTCACCTTTGGATCTGGTCGAACAATGATAGTGGTAAAAGCTGGCCACGTATCCACCAATACCTCTAAAGTGTGTGGTTTCCCTCGGTTCATAGCGAAAACAAATCCATACACCTAAAAACCATCAGGCATTTGATTCAGCGCGACTATAAAAGCATAACAAGCGCTACACGATTCCTTCGACGTGAAACAGACGCAGATACTCACCTTTATGGATTTAGGCAGATGTGCATATAAAGTAGTCTCCGCAAGTTTTAACTCATCTGAATGTAAAATTTTCATGTTTGAAAGTGAAATCAGTCTGTAAAATCAGTAGAGTGAATGTATTTTGCCAGAAAGAGATCACATACGTCTTTTCCAGACCAGATTTAGAAGACGGAAGCTTGGTGAAATAGGATAATATTTAACCTATGGGTGCCAAGACGTCCAGTTTTCCCGTGACAACCGGTTTTGACGTTCTGTTCCCCACTCGAGATGTCTTCGGAAATGTCCCCGTTTTACACGTTCAAAACACCCCGCAAATACACTGCAAAAGCCTGACTAACATAGCCTGCTTGTTAGCAGAGCAGTCGTACAGCGTTCACTTTCACCAGCACAGGGCGCTACAAGCTACACTGCTGACTTCGTCGTACACGGAACATAATAGGTAGTACATACATTTAAAAATAAAAATTATCAATTTTTTTCTTAAATCCATATATAATAACAACTATTATTCCAACCACAGCAGTCGTGGCAATCAAAGCATGATGGCAAAACAATAGTTATTAAAACACTTCTCAACATGATTGTATTAATGCAGCAACTTTGCAAAGGTTTATTTCATGCACAAAGGAAAAGTGTGAATACAACATTACTGATCATATTTAATAATTTATCAAATCTGAATGTAAACACACAAAACATATATCAATTATGGTAGCTCTTTTTAAACTGTTCTTATAACATAAATATTACAGTTGGATTATTGTTTTCTTTATGTTCATGTAAATACATTAAATAATACACAGGTCTACGCTAGCACAGTGTTCTCAATCTTAGAATTTGTAACAAGTCATTATGACTTCTATAATAAATTGAACCAAATAAACACAGCACACAGACATATTTTGTTCAACCATGTTTAATTAGTAAAGGATGAACTAATATAGAAACATGCATTTTATCATTTAGAAATTCCTACAAATTGTAGCTTTTTTCCAGAGCAATGGAATCTAATGAGATTACATGATTATGTGTTAATGAAGCATCTTTTTCAAGAGTAAAGACTTAAGGGTCACCATTATTACCAATAGCAAGTACATTTTATTGCTGCATGAATGTTGAAAAGACCCAAACTGCACTAGCTCTACAGGCAAGTGTTGTCAAGGACTTTAATGGAGTTTAACCATGGCTGGCTCCAGACCGTTATTTTGCACTTAGTGACCTTGAAGGAAAAGATAGAAAAGGGTCAATCTCTTTTAACATGGAAATCAAGAAATGCAAACATAACCACAATAATGTCAATTAGACACAGTGTGTCTTCTTACCCGTGCAACACTGGGATCCTCATGAACGGCACACAGGGTCTCAACTCCACCCTTTCTGCAGTTGGTTCTGCCCATGTTCACAGTGAAGATGTATTTCAGGCCAGAGACAACCTAGAGTGTCAACCGGAAACATATTCAGACATAGTTGGGCCAAGCCTGATGTATGTGTCACAAAGGCAACCTACACCAACTGATGCTTAAAAGGAGGACCTTTCAGAAGTCCTTCTTACCACACACACATCATTATGAGAGGGTATAAGTTATGGTACATTATTTTTGTAATTTTCACAAAAAAGAAAGAAAAAACATGTCTAGCAAATTGCATTTGAACAATCCTTTACTCTCTTAGCTTATCTAATTATTTCCTTATGTAGCACATAGTATAAATAGTTTTATGTCGAGGCAAACAGTTCTGTTGTTCTCTTTGCACAACTGGGAACAATTTCATGATTCTGAGATTTCATACAGTTGTTCTGAACAAATCTTTACATTCATGTTCAAAATGTTTTTCCCTACATTATTCCTTGAATCTTTATCAGTTTCTCCATTAACTGCTCATCAGAGACAGATTAGATACTAAATCTAACACAGACTAGTATCGAAATGGTTTGCTTCGAGTCACTATAACATGATGGCATATGGGGTTTGACAAATATACTAGTAACAATCGTTACTTGACTAACTACTGGACAAAAATACTTAAAAATATAACTTAAAATAACGTACTTTTAAGAAATAAAATATTCAAACTAATACACTTTAAAACGTTTGTTAAACGTATTATAGACCTCTTCGACTGCCAGAAATACTGATTACGCCCCGTCTTGCACAAAACATGCCCGTTATGACAATAAAAACAGGTTTGACGACGATCATTATTCCGCCCTGGCCAACATGACAGCGTTCTAGGAGGAACTTTATGACTAACTTAGGCGTGATTCAGTGACGTTCCCAGTTTAAACAATGACAACCCGAATAAACGTTTAAAGTACTTACTTGTTTTTGAACCTTGATGACCTCGGAAACCTGACTCACAAACGCATCATTGCTTTGTCTGTTGTAATGGGCCACTGCGAACTGTAACGCATTCTGAACCCCTTCATCGTTCATGTCGGCATCCATTGGGCCTCCAACCAACCCAGCGCTCGCCACGGCCAAAATCACGGCAAAAAACGGCACAATCATCTTAAAATACATGCTCGAACCTGATTAATTGACTCGCCCTATCTTGATTCTTCCTTGTTATGTGGACAAACTGTAACCAAATCTGCTCACCGAGATTATATAAACAAACGTCACTCTCTGTAGCTCTGCGTGTGGGGGCGGGGCGTCGTGCCTCCACCAATCACAGTTTCAGGGAGAGGCAATGTTTTTTTGGAAAAAAATTCATTGTTTTGACTTTTTTAATTTAATTACAGCACTTGTAAGGCAAACACTGTATTGTAATTAGTATTTTTAGACTTCTTATTTACAGATTGAAATTAACGGACATAGTTTTGAGTATAATTTCATCCTTAGGCTAGCCTATTTGATAGTTATGGACCTTATGAAGGATGTTATGGAGTTATGTAATGAAAAGTTTGTTAAAAAATCTGAATGTAATTTGGGCTTTTCATGTGGAATAATTCCAAAATGTATTCACAAAGATAAAGTCAAGCCTGTTTTGTTATATAGATGTTTTTATTTGGTTGAGATTTTTGAAGAAAAATTATGCGATTAAATTATTGAATGTAGCCTGTTACTATTGTATATTTTATTATTATTTTATTTATTTATTTGTCTACTCCACCTACCTGATGTTTGTCGTAATGATTTGATGATGTAGTTGTATACATGTTTAATGTTATTGGAAACATTTGATGGAAAAAAACGTATCTTGTAATTTTCTAAAGAATCAGAATCAGCTTTATTCACCAAGTGTGCTCAAACACACAAGGAATTTGTTGTGGTTTTTAAGAAGCTCTTGGTACATATATGCATACATATCTGACATGAGAACAGAAACATTTAAATAAGACTTAACAATAAATAATAATGTGTAGGAATCTGGAACAGAAAAAAAATATGTGTACAGGTGTTGTGCATTATTTACTCTATATACAGCTGTATAGAAATATGCATATGTACATAGTACTTGAGAGAGAGGCAAGAATATCTAATATCTAAACATAGATAAAGAATATGTTTAATATAATTGATACTAAGCCAAATTTAATTACCAGTCTTTACAATTCAAACTAGGCCGTCTGCTTCAGCCACTGTGTCTGAATTTTTATAAATGCCTCTTTCTTTATTTTTCTATTGACAAATTGTTTTCTGTTGACCCATTTGTATAAGCAGCTTAAGACATGCAGGTCTTTATGGCTAATGGTTTTATAAATCTGTCTCTGCTATTGTGATCTCAACAAAAGCAGGTGTTAAGCATGAATGCCTGTTGTTGTCTCTATAAAACAAAATCCAAAACTCCTCGTAGAAAGAAAACAATGCTGTAAAAAATGTAACTTCCTAACACTTTATTTCTAGTTTCGTTCCTCCCATTATATTTAAGCAAAATTAAAGTGGTGCCAGTTTTGCGTTTTGAAAGAAAGCCAAGATAATGTTTTCATTCACTGCAACTCTTACAGAAATTGCTCATTCATACAGAATCAGGTTTTTGCAAGATATTTTAACTCACTGGGTTTAACCTCATGCAAAGTCACAGTGATGATACCGTAAGTCAGTGGCCAGGATATTTTAAGCACTTCCAGTTACCATTCCAAACTATCCTGTACTTACAGTTTCTCTAGATTTGTACTGTTACAATTCGTAAAAAATTATATTGTGGCACTGCTCATGTTGTTTTATTCCTTATTTATAAGTCACATTTGTTAAATCTTTTGTCTCAGCTCTTAATGATGGACATGTTGTTTGAAGCACCTCAATGATTGATTCTCACCACTAAACTAATCTCTGTTATTTGCAGGAAGTAAGAAACAGGGAGTGACCCTTCAGTTTCTTTCCTTGTATTTTCTATGATTACTTTACAACAAGTAGTCTTGAAACCAGGCAGACGTTTACATCATTATTTAAAACCACTGTAAAGAGGGTTGCAACAAACAAGATTTTTTTTATTCAAATATCCAAAAACCACTAGAACAGTGTTATATATTTTGCTGACTTGTGTACTTAACGTACATCATTCCAAATGTTTCGAAGAATGTTTAAATCCAAAGAAATAAGCAATTTTAACTAGTGAAACGGACCGTGTCCATAGTGTCCTTGCGTCGCCTGCCAATGACGTCATACACCCTCGTTTTCCAGCTTTGTTTTGTAGAAAACATGAAAACACCAAAGACACTTTAATATTTTATGCGTTTTATTAGACAGGTGACGACCGCACAGAGTAGCATTATACCAGAACTTTCAAATGTATCTAGTATGATAAAAACAGCACTGTTTTCCTCACATATGCTCGAACGGAAGAATCGTAAGCGTTCTCTAGCGGTGAAAATTACATACTGTGCCTTTTTAAGTAGTCTCAGCCTCAGACGTAACAGCCCACGGACTGTTGGCTAAACGGCTAATGCATATGGTACACTTATCTGGAAACACTTCTGGAGTGTCGAAGTCGTCATCGGATTGGCTGAATTATACAGGATTTCCGGGAGATGTGTGTATCGCGTTCTTTAACGTTATGCAATATCACGTTCATAATCGAATGCGATTCGTCCGCTATTATGAACGTTATATTGCGTAGCTTGTCAGTGAACTACGGCTCTGTGTATTAAACGCAGCCCCATTTGAAAGCAAGTGATGGAGATTTACTACCCATCACTGAACCGGCTGTATTGACGAGATGCGCATGACAATCGAATGCGATTAATTGCACAGGACTAATTATATTCTGCTTACATATTGTGTAAAGATGTGTGTTTCAATAATCACAGGTAGGTAAGCAAGATGATACACACCTTTGTACGAACGATGGTGTTCTCACAACTCACCGGTTTGTAAGCTTCCAAGTCATGGACCCAGCCATTTGTGAACTAAACGTGGGCTTCCAAAGATTTAAAATGACAAAACTGAGCCTCGGAATAATTGGTGGGTTTTTGTTAAATGTAAGCCAAAATCGTCACAATTAAAAGAACCAAAGACTTAAACTACTTCAGTCTGTGTGCGTTTAATTTATTTAATACACGAGTTTCACAATTTGAGTTGAATTACTGAAATAAATGAACTTTTCCACAACATTCTAATTTATTGAGATGCACCTGTATACAAAAATGTCAGGGGAGGCAAATGGTCGGGGTCTCGAGTATATTGTCTTGCAGCAGGCACCTCATACGGATCCAGATTTCCGATCAATACCATCTTCTCCAGGTACCGTTTTCTTGCGTCCGGTATAAGTTTGTCTCTATATGGTACATTTCGTTCATTTAATCGTCTTTTCAACATTGTTTAACTGGTTGTTTAGGTCTCATCCGATGTGGCCTCATAATATGGCGGTGCCCTCTTGTTTACGTCCCAGAATGCACTGCGCAGTGACGTCGGTTGCCAAGCTCTATTCCAGAACTTCAGCTGTCAGCCAGGGGCATCGCTAGTGGGGGAAAAGGGTGACCAAGTGCATAGGGCCCAGAGGTCTGCGGGGGCCGTGATCACCTACTGGCCATCGGGAACACCGGGTCATTCCATTCGAGTAATGGGCCGATCGCCAAAAAAGGGAGACCTCCCCGATACTTTCCAACAGTCTAGCTCAAAGTCAATGCTTTAATGTCAAGTGCTTTTCTATGTGACAAAAATTAATTATTAAGTTTGTTGTATTTGTCGTGTCCTGTATTTGTATTCAGTAACATCTATCAGTATTAGTTTCTGTCCTGTTTTATTTATTCATTTATTTACTTCAATTGAAGGCCCTATGACCCATTAAAACATTCAAGGGGGAATTTGTGGGCCGGATGGGCTCGATTTGGGGAGTGTGATTTTGAGGGGCCCCATAGCAAATTCAGTACACAGGGCCCAGAATTCATATAGCGACGGCCCTGACTGCAGCTGTAATGGTACCTGTATAAAAAGGGCTTTGTTGCAGCCTGCTGCAGGACTTTAGCATAGTCTTAAAGATTAAATGGATTTAGTCGATTGTTAATAAATTGCCCGAACTTGCTTCTGGAACCCCCAGGGGCTTCAACCCTGCTTCTGGAGACACACTGTCCATGCGAGTTTTGCTGCACACTATGATGAATGTAATAATGTATTATCATCTCACCCACTGATTTGGAAATGACAGTAACTATAGTCAAAGAGAGTAATTTGCGGATTCACAAACTGATATATAGGCCTATTACAAAATACAAAACTGCAACATTATGAACATGTTGCTGGATACATGACACGAACAATTCAGACGTAACTGCAAATTAGTGAAAGACAAATGAAAAAGAACAGTAGTTTATAAAAATGAGCATAGTCTGGTTCGCACGACTTTTCCTCAGACAACTGAGCGGAAACCCCGCCCCGCAGCCGATTCTAAAGATTTCATTGGTCATGTCAATCACAGAGCTGCATGCACACAACACTGAAACAAATACTAACCCTTACGCTACCCTAATTCATAACATTAACCTCAGAATAGCATTGATAACACATAATGATAGATAACAGCGCTACTGCTAATTAATCACGATCGAAATCCATGATTTTCCTGAAGTTTTCTTGACAGATGACAGCGTGACTGAATCGACCAATGAAATTGGCCAAGGGGCGGGGTTTTGGCTTTTGCTAGTAAGTTTGGGGGAAAAACTCAAACACCACCATCATCATCGCGCCTGGCCCTTGAATGTTACATACGCATTGTAAAGTGTAAACAGTTCAGCACAGCTTTGTCTGAAAAAGACACAGCTACTTAACGTACCATGGGCTTTGAGGACTCTATTGTGCAGACAATTGAATACGCCAAGTGAGTAAAAATTGCGGAGCGCGGAATGTGTAGAGTTTAGTCCTGCTAGTGCAGCGTTTAAGGTGCAGTTAAACCGGGTTATTTCCGTTGGGGTGCTGCTGCTTGCCTAATCATTTCGAGGTCACTGCATGTACTTCACCTGTTTCCTGCAACTTCACCGCATTGGTCTTTGTAAAAAGACGTCTTTGTTTGTCTTGATTGCGTGCATTTATTTTTTGTTGAGCATTCATTCACTTAATTAAGTAGTCATGGTGACTTTAGTCAATACAAATATTCTCACTAGTTGCATAGCTGTAAATCAGTTAGTATAATAATGGGCATTGTCTCATGTTTTGAAGGAAAAATATTCAGGCCATAAAGAGCAACGTGCTTTTTAATCGACTTGTAGAATCATGACTCAACAGTAATGAAATACCTTAAAATATAATTTTATTTGAGAAACTCATCCTGGCATCACAAGACAACACCTTGTGTAATGTGATGACAAAATCAACAACAGCAATGTAAAGAAACCTGAAAAATGGTTAAACATTGCGACAATATTAAGTATCTCAACAGTGCATGGTGGGAAGAGGTGGATGAGGCTCAATAATAATAAAAAGTTTATTTGCTTAGTGAGTGAATATAAAAAAATAGTAAAGCCATTCTTACGATTTTGGGCAGTTGAGGTTGACTGATTTCTAACAAAACCTTGTAGACTATGATTAAAATGTAATTCCAGGCCAGTGTTTTCATTAGTCATGTGTCTCCTAGAAACTAGGCGCGTATTTCAGCATGAGTTTGTTGTGCTTGAACAACCTGAAAGTCTGGTAGTGTGAGATTCTCCATCATTTACTGTACAATGACCAGTTTTAAAAATCTGTTCCTGATCCATAAGTTTGTTTGTTGTCAACTAACTTTCTTCACTTTTAGAGAGACCCTTGGTAACCTTGATCGGTCTAAACTACAGCTCCTAGCACTCTCTTCTGCTGGGGTTGGAGCTGTTTTGTGCTACTTGGCATGGAGGCAAAACCCCAAAACCATACCTGTGGGGGATGGCTGGTGGGGAGCTGGAGAGAAGCCTTTAACTGAGGACGAAACCATTCACAGATTTGTAGTGACGACCACCGTGGAAGAGATAGAGGTGGGTGTACAACCTAAACAGTAATAATGTTTTATTGCAGTGTGTAATGTGAGTCAGCATCCTTTGTCTGAAGAATGGCGTGGCAAATCAGCAATTTTAGAATCAAATAATAGGTTTTCACATAAATCCCCACAAGATCACTCTCTTCCACTTTCATGTGTGTTAAATATACACTCACTCAACCACTATATATTTAAATGGCATCATTAACCCCCACTGTTTTCTTTAGGATCTACACAGACGCATTGATCAAACACGCTTCACGGATCCACTGGAGGATAGCCGCTTTAATTATGGATTCAACACTAACTATCTTAGACGGGTGGTCTCTTATTGGAGGCACCAGTTTGACTGGGAAAAGCAGGTGAAGGTGATTAACCAGTATCCTCACTTCAAAACCAAAATTGAGGGTAAGCACATATCACTTTCAAAGGTGATCATTTACCTCTCTAGATAAAACGTGTAGAAACAAAGCATGCCATTTTCATCTTGTGCTTCAAGTCCCACATCTTGCATTCACAAAATGTGATTATGTATATTACACACTGTTCATTTTAGTGAAAGCCTGTACTGCTTCTTAGGAATAGATGTGCATTTCGTCCATGTGAGGCCTGTCCAGAAGGCTGGACAGACAGTTCTCCCTCTCATGATGGTTCATGGCTGGCCTGGTTCCTTCTACGAGTTTTACAAGATCATTCCCATGCTCACTAAAACTGATTCAGATGTGGTCTTTGAGGTCATCTGCCCATCCATTCCAGGCTACGGCTACTCAGAAGCACCACATAAAAAAGGTAAGCCTTTTATGGAAGTTATATAAGTTTTATGGAAATTATGGCTAGTTCTACTAGACAAAGACCCGGATAACTTTGCACAGACAAACAAAAAGCATGATGGCATATGTATAATACACAATCTAAACTTGTAAGTAGATGGGAAATGAAGAACAGACCTGCTGTTCTTTTCATTATTTCACATGAAGGATTCAACACTTTGGAGGCTGCCCGCATCTTCCATAAGCTGATGGAAAGACTGGGATTCACTGAGTTTTACGTGCAAGGAGGAGACTGGGGAGCCTTCATTACAAACAACATGGCCCAGATGAAGCCAGAGTGAGAGTTTCACGCCCCTTACTATCCTAATAACTGTCCTTTTAATGACACGAGTCTGTCACTAGATTGTTTGTCTCTTTTTCTGTAATATGTTTTTTTTAAATATAGAGTGCCTTTTATAAAAGCATTAATTGTCAATTAAAAAGCTAACTTTGCTCTCTTTAAAATAAGGTGCATTCGTGGTCTGCACTTGAACATGGTCATTGCCAGGACAGACAGCTTTGGACAGCTCCTCTCCTTAGTCATTGGTCGCTACCTGCCGTTCCTGGTGGGCTTCACAAAAGAAGATGTCAGACGACTCTATCCTTACATGGAGAAGAATATATTTGATATACTGAGAGAAACTGGCTATTTACACATTCAAGCCACTAAACCAGACACAGCTGGTAATACTTGGCACATATCATGTTTTTTCTTTTAGGTAATGTCAGATTAACACTTAATTTAAAAATGTGTTTTGTGCATTTTTGTCACCCCTGCAGGTTGTGGACTGAATGACTCACCAGTCGGATTGGCTGCCTATATCTTGGAGAAATTCTCCTCTTGGACAGACTTTGGAAACAGAGACTTGGAGGATGGAGGTTTAGAGAGGTGAAGAAAGATTAATCTCATACAGTTGCAGTAATTTTCTCACAAATATAAACAGTGCTTGAAGTGGACAAAAAGAAGTGCCGGTACTCACCCGACCGCCCTCCCCTTATTTAATTATTTATATTAAATAAGTACTTTTTAATAATTCACAATGTATGTATAGTGCCATAATCAATCAATCAATAATTGAATAAAAGTTTTCAATACAAATTAGCACAAGTCAAGCTGCAATACCAAACAGGACCACAGCGAGATGCCAAAGACCACTAAATCGCCTGCCTTTAAAATACGGTTCCATTCAGAATCGCTGAATCTCTGACCACCTAAACACTCTTGCTTTCAAGCCAAATACACGCTGAAAATAATAATTTTACTGACATCTGGACGTAAGTCACTATTCTCTCTGTAATCGCTGATGAAATCGGCCATGTTTTCTCTGCATTAGCGCTGTTTTGAGCTTACTGTTTGAATTCGTTCACTGGATCCTTGGACTTTCCAGGAGTTTACGGTTTAAAATGATGTGATTGCAAAAGCCTGCTTCTTTTCATTTTAAGATATGATTTTCATTATAAAGTAATGATTCAAATTAGTAATTAATAATTATTCTACAACTCCGCACATCTCCCCTTGACACCGCCTCCCCTTCTCGCGCACCACACAATGAAGTAGACCGACTCTGCTTGCATTCATTCACGTGATGGGTCGAGATGAGAGGTGATCCCGCCTGGATAGTGTGCTTTAAATAGTTTCCATATAATATCTAATCATATATGGGATCATATAGCCTAATCACCCAGACCCTGACGATTTTACTCTGAGAACCGGCAACATGTCAGAAGTGCCGGTACGCACAAAAAGTGCAGTTACTCTAAAGGCTGCGTACCAGCCCACTTCAAACACTGAATATAAATATATAGTAGTTCCAAAGTTTGCGGTCAGTACAATTTTTTTCATCTTTGAAGTCTCTTATACTCAGCAAAGCTGCATTTACTTATATCAGTAAAATCAGTAATATTGTGAAATAAGTTTTAAAATGTTTTCTGTTTTAATTTATTTTAAAATATAATTTATCCCTTTGATGGTAAAGCTGAATTTACAGCATCATTAAACAAGCGTTCCGTGTCACATGAAATAATTTTAATATTCTGATTTGATGCACTAGAAACATTTCATTTTATCAATATTGAAACTTTGGAACTTACATATTTTTGATCATTCCATAAATGAATCTGGATGCATAGCTAACAAAACATAAAGGTTTAGTTCAATTTTAATTAAGATGCTTTGTCACTTATTGTTCCATCACAGAAAGTTCAGTCTAGACGACCTCCTTACAAATGTCATGATCTACTGGACCACGTGTTCCATCATTCCCTCAATGCGCTTCTACAAAGAGAACCTGAAGAAAGATTTCAAGACAAGGGTGGACGGAGTGTAAGTTCAAAAAGTCTTCAGAGACCCAATGTGAACACTCATACTCGAGCTACAAAACATATACTGTATAATTATTTGCTACCTGATTTGTATGGCTAAAAGATTGATCTTCTTTCACTTAAAGGACGAGTGTGTACGTGCCCACTGGCCTGGCTGCCTTTCCTGATGAGCTACTCCACTGCCCTAGGGCCTGGGCTGGCTCACGGTTTACAGATGTGCGTTCTTTCACCTACATGCCTCGAGGGGGACACTTCGCTGCCTTTGAAGAACCTCAACTGATGGCTCAAGACATCATTCAATTTGGGGAGAAAGTGGAGAGCAAAGACCACAAATAACAGCAGCATATTAAGAAAATAATGCACTGCTCTGATAATTTCTGTTTCGTGTCATTGCATTTAAAAATCTGAAGTTAATTCAGTTGGAAATGCAAGGTTCGACATTAACGAATGTTGTGGTGTTTCAATGAACCAAAGTTATATGAAGAAGTTCTGCACAATATCATTTTGTAATTGTTTTCACATTATTTGGGCATAAAAACTCTAAAGATATACTTTTTACTGTGCACTGTTAAAATCAGTAAACGTGTAAAAAATAAACACTAACTTCTGCTTGCTAAAAAGAAATATAGTTTCATTGTACATTACAAAATACATGCTACAATTGTCCGTTTTCATCGATTCAACCAGATTTAATGAACTCTGACCTCAAGATTGAATGTTCTTTCGTAAGTGAATGGAATTGCAAATAAAAAGAAAGAACAAATATAGCACCAAATGGAAGTTTTAAAATGCATTATTTTCATGAAAATATATACTGACAGACATAGAGCCTAAAACACATGAATTTTTTTTAAGTAAATTAAAAGCATGTACATGCATCAGTTTACAGAAGCTACCATATAGCAGTTGGTTTTAATTTATAGTGATTACAAATTTGTACAAGTGGTCTTGGAGTGAGTTGCAGCCAAGGTTATTAAACATTAGAAAACCACTACTGTATACTCTAAAAAAAATTATAATGTAAAATATATGGACTAGCAGATGACAATGTAAACATGACATAAATAAACTGAGGTTAAAATTCACACAGAATCCCTGAATAATAATAATAAACAATAGCTCATATACTTTTTGGCCAGTCATACAGCTGTGATCCTTGAGAATGGAATGAATTTCAACATTCCCTGAAATCTGTTATTTTTTATTCCCTTATCATTTACAGAAACCTTTCACAGTCACAGGGGCTTGAAACCATATATAGTCTTCTAGATCTCTTTTACTTGTTTGTAACTCCCCGGCGATTGACAAATCACTGGCTATAGAGATGACTTGCCTTTTCACTTTTGTGGGAACTTTAAAATCTACCTTGGGCTTAAACCCGGTCACGCCACAATCCCGGTGCCCCAGAGCCATGACCGTGGTAGTCATGAGGCGCACAGACTTGGCATCCGACAACAGGTCAGCCACAAACAACATGCGGAAAAGCTGTCTTAGACAGGTCGAGGTCCTTAAGCTGTTTTCTCCGGCCCCCACAGCCACTGCTTCCATGTTCACCTCATACAGCTCGGTGGGAATGACGGTAGACCCACCCAGCATGAAAAGCACGCGAGGAACTTGGCTAAGAGAGAACAATGCCTCAAGGTGGGCCAGCACTTCATCTAGCTCCTGCAATGTCCGCTGGCATCGACGCCTGTCCAAGCTCTCGGATATCTTTGCAGACCGTCGGTTTACCATGTCTTCTGTCTGTGAGAAAGCAAGCACAATTCAGTCAAACTTTATTAGAATTATGAATCAAGGTATGTCTACACATCAGGTCTTCTGTAATACCGGAGTGGCATTATGCTGCTGTTTCTGGAGGAACATCATTTGGTCATATGTCATAGGCATCTGCTGCCGCTGGTAAAGGACACACTTCAGAAGCTCACAAACAAATCTACAGCAGCCATCCTGGGTGATACGGCCGGGAAAGACAACATTCACTCGTCCTTCTCTTGCTTTCCTGAATATTTCCTCATCATCAACATGGTTTGCAGACACTCCACTAGATTCACAATCTCTCTGACTGCCAGACGAATTGGCCAAAGGATCAATCTGCTGGAAACCTAGAAATAAGACATTCACATGACATTATGAATAAATCAAAGGCACAGACTAAATTAGACAAACATAAAGGTCAATGATGTGACACTTTTGGGGGGTGGGGGGTCTAGATCGAATAATTATTTACTGTTTAATAAAAGAGTTATTTAGATAAGTTCTGTTCATATTATTTATCTATTTTTTTTTTGCCTGATGCTTTGGGCATACAAACTATAAAAAAACACATACTACAATCATCAGTTTCAACCAGATGAAATGAACCCCGACCAAAAGTTATAATATGTTGTAAGTGACTGGAAATGCAAATAAAAGCAAACTGTAAAAAGATATAGCACCAAATAAAAAATAAACCATTAATTAGCATACTTTTCATTAAAATTTATAACTGAGAGACTTGAAGAGACTAAAACATTTAGCAGAAGTTTTAATTCATACGAAATTAAAACAGTTTTACTTAAAACTAATGAAAACCATTAAAATGCCATTAGTCACTCGTGACTGTACGGCTCTATTTCTCTCTGTCAAGTTTATGTTTTTATTATTCTCATTTGTAATCACGCTGTTCATCAATTATTATTTACCAATGAGTCGAATATACAGCAATTCTATCCATTTGCCACAACGTACCTATATCTTGACCGTCCCCTCTATGCTCTGTTCTGGCATGTGTGAGGATATTTTTATTTTCTTGGTCTTCTGCTGGGTTTAAAGGGTCCCCGTCTCTCTCAAACTCACCATTGTTATCCAGCAAGCACACATTTCCCTCCTCAGATTTAGTGGATTCGGGATCATCGACATGACACACAATGTTCAATTCCTTTTCTCCATCAAATGAAACCTTTGATTCTTCTTCCTGAGAGGTAGACTGATCGGTGTGAATAACTGTGTTATTGTAGCTGTTGTTTGAAGTTTCGTTGGTGTTGCTATGTTTGATTACAGTCATGTTTGCACAGTCAAACTCTCCTCTCCTCGATTCCTCTTCCATTTCTACAGTTTGAATTTGCCCAACGGGCACGGCATCATGGGACACACAGGAACCGGAAATCATGAGAAATGTAGTAAAAGCCCCTCCCTTGCATTGTTATTTTTTTGTTTTACCTTTTTGTCATATTCAATCTTTGGTTGACTGAGCGTGGTATTTCAGATGCATTCATCTGTTAATAGACAGGCAATTTGTCCTGTATTTTGATGAGATTTTTTTGTTTTATTCTCTAATATAAATCGGCGACTGACGCCCTCTGCAGGTTAAATTTTTCATACAATCCTGTCAGGACTTTCATGGTTTTGGCCATTCTAGTATTCATATGCAATATATCTGGGTTGAAACACGTCCCCAGGCATTTACATCAAACTTGTTGTACAAAAAGGTTAATTTAGTAAATCACCAATATAATCAGATCGATCTTTTCCATTGTTACATAGCGTAAATATCGCTGAATAATAATAAATAGTTAGATCCACAATAATTTTTCACCTTGTGCTTCGGTGGAAGCAAATAACTTTTGACCCTTTGTACAAATGTTAAATATTTCATGCAAGTATGGATTTTAAAAGTTCCAGTAATTTTTTTCACAAGTTAGTATTTTGGCATTCACCAAAGGAGATAACTTTATTATAGATTTACCTATCCAGTATAATACAAATCCACCGTATTTTGTTTAAGACGCACATAGGTAAAGTTGCACACCAATAAACAGCTTTATCAAATAGGTGCTCCATCCTCGCATTCCACTACCACGCACGCACGGCGCTGCAGTCTTCTGAAGCTTTTTCCACTCGCTCCCCTCGGTTGCTACCCTACCAACCCCACAACGCTTTGACGCTCAACCTAGCACACGTCAAGCTTATTAGCATTTTATCAGACTGCCGCATGAAACCATCCAATCAAAACACCACTTCCGCGTTCGAGCTGACCAATCGCCGCGCTCAATTTTCCACGCAGCCTCCACTGTTAGCGTTAAGGTAGGTTGCATCACCGCACAGTCTCCCCACCAACTACAATTTGACAGTTTCTCAGGTGAGGAGGCACGCTACAGGAGCTCTTTCACTTTCTCTTGAGTTTCAGCGCGCATATCTCTGTGAGCCTGGGGTTACTTAACTCAAAAACCAGTTACCAGAAGCCCTCACACCACGGCACCATGAGCAAAAAGAAAAAGGAGTGGAGAGCGGAGAAAGGTAAGGGTATTTTGGACTCTAGTCGTGTCTCTTCCGTTTAAAGACAGTGTTTATCACGGTAGTGTCAGTCTGGGGTTTTACATTCCACCGGGTTGGACCTGGGGTCACGGCACGCACGTGGCGGGAGAAATGTCTTATATATGCTCTGCCTCTTGAATCAACAGCGTGGACAGATGCACACCTTCAGATGCAGGTGGAGCATCAGTATATGATGCTTTGATCAAGGCCCCGATGTGTCCAGCGTTCAAATCTGGTCAAATGCATTAATGAGTGTTTAATCCTTTATGAATGAATTGGAACATGCACGTGTTAGATTGGTGGAGTCAGTGAAAAACCGTATGATAACATAAGAGCCCCAATATGATGATTTGCATGAACTATGACCATTGCACCCTTGACAAACCTTGTGTGACTGACTCTGTGATGTAGCCTGAACCCGTAACAGGTGCACTGTAAGTCAGTTTGCATAAATGCATCAGCTAAATTACAAATTAAAAGGTCTATTTATTAGACATTTAATGAGGTGAACATCATGCATGCATGCACTTTAGCTATATCCTGGTCCTGCATGTCCACCTTCATAAGTAGTTTAGTTCTAGAGCTTTTGTCTAAAATTGTAAGCATAATAGCCAAAAATGAGTTTATTCTGGTGTGTTTGATCAGAGTTGGAGATAAACTTTCCTATAAGTATTAGATTTCTAGGGACAGGATGGTATAGTGGAACTTTTATAGTATGTTTGGCCGTTCTGCACTGTCCAAGCCGGTTTGCTATATCATATTTTAACTCGAACCTTTATCATTAGAATAAGATTATTTATAATAATTTGAAGTGCGCAAGCACTGTCACCTGTTCTTGACATAAACATCTTTCACTTATTAATTGTTGAAAATTTGGACTCCAGGGAAGAATGGTTATGTCATGTCCTATGATATTGCAGGACTGTAAATCATTAGGTTGACTGTAATGTTACTCGACACTCATTAATGGTTCACTATCGTAAATTAGACTCATAATAATATGATCAACTGCATATGATGAGAGCTACTGACTTACGGCCTAGTGTAATACAGTACATTGCAGTAAACAAACATCAAATACTTCTGTTATGATATCTTTGATGGTGATTTGATGAAATGAATCAGCTTGGTTGGCGTTTGTGCTATTTTAAAATCGCAAGTACACATTGCACTCATAACGCCGCCTTTGTGAAAGACATCTTCATTTGTGTAGCAATAGGGAGTGCAGGAGGATAAAAACGGAATAAATTAATTAATAAAGATGGTTGAAAAGGCAGATGTAGGGGCAGTCAGCATGAAAAATCTGTAGTGTCGGCAAGGGCACTTTGGAGCTGGTAATAGAGAATATCAAGAATATCAAGGTGAAGTTTTGTTTTATCTTGAGTCGAAAAAAATATTTTTGTCCTTTTTAGGAGCTTCTTAGAGGTTGTTATATTTAAATTTAACTTCTCACGTTACCAAAAAATAACTACATAATAAGTGTAATGTGAACCCATAGACTTTACTTTATTGCTCCAATTTCTAGAAATACCAAATGTTGCATTTACTTCTCTTAGTACCTCTGCTTTGTATATTTCTGATTTTATTTTCATGTTTTATTTAGTCAGCACAAATATAGTTAAATGTAGACAAGTGAAAATACAATGTTAAACAGTTTTCTAAAAGTGTTGGGTTATGATAAAAAATAAGAAACTAAATTAAAACCTATTGTTAACAATGTTTTATTTTTTTTTATTGTCATTTATCTTAAATGCAGAATTATGGGTTTTGTACCCTCCCTCCTATAAAACTTTTGTAAGTTGTAGTTGTCATTTAGTGTCAACAAAGGTTATATTTAACAGGAGAAACAAAAGTGAAACTAAAACCTTAGCAAGGAAAGTTATGAACCTGTAGATGAACAATCAAAAGAGAAAGCAGGGTATTGATTGTAATTTAGAAACCAACAGTATAAACTTTAGTCTATTGCAGTCTAAACTAGTCAGTGCATTTATTTGAATGCAAGTCCACATAAATATTAGTACATTATTGAATTATATTGCTCATGTACACTAGACAGAACAGATCGCACACAGTCTGGCTCCATGTTAGGCCTGCAGCTGTATGCTGAACAGTGTACCCTCATTAGCTTGTCACTTCTTTCTCACACACACTTACATGGCTGCCACAATTACCACACCAAAGAGTACCACTCTGACACAAGGCACAGAGCTAGTCGCAGATGTTCCTTTATGAACCCCTCTGATTCAAACTGATTAGCTTTGCTTCACAAGACATGCTCTTGTCTGTCTGTATACTATGACAGTCTTGTTTCTTCTTTTGCAGAGCGCTTACTCAGTCTTGGTCTTGAGGATAGGCGCAAAGATTATCGAGGAAACCATGTGCTATTGGACAAGATCCTGACCTGGGCAAATCATGACAGCAATACAGGTAAATCTAGACGCCTTGCTGATTTATTTGTTTTTCAACCATAGGCAGACTTGGGAAAGCTGTTTGAATATTGTTTGTTTTGTGGCGCAGAAATTACACTTCACTTTTAAGTAGCCCACATGCTTTTACAATAGTGAATTGTTTATGCTACCAATCTGTAAGAATTTTTTTTTGAAGCAATATTTTTATTTTGTTTAGCAAGGATGCATTAAATTGAGCAAAAGTGACAGTAAAGACATTTATAATGATTTTGAGTAAATGCTGTTATTTTTAACTCTGTATTTACAAAAGAAAAGTTTTCCACAAAAATATTAAGCAGCACAACCGTTTTCAATAATAATAATAATACAACAAGTGTTTATTGAGCACCAAATGAGTATATTAGAATTTCTGAAGGATCATGTGACATGAAAGATTGGAGTAATAGATGCTGAAAATTTAGCTTTGTCATCACAGGAATAAATCACTTTTTAAAATATATGAAAATAGAAACTGTTCTTTTTTTAATGTAGTAATATCACATGTATATCACTTTTAGTAGTGCATATGTGTCTTGGTGAACAGCTTTAGTGTATTCTATTGCATTAAAGTTGCATAGTCATTCTAGAAGAAGGCACTGGTTGTTTCATGTCCTTCTCTACTCGAAGACATGATAGTCACTCTGCATGCAAGTGGCTTCCTGCCCTTTTAAAGAGTAAGAACCCCTGGATCAGAGAGACCCTGACAGCTCCGATATCATAGCTTATTTATGGATTATTAAAGATTACTTTAAGAATGGTGGATATTTAGGCCAAAGTGGGCGAATATAAAAATCTGTCATTATTTTATCTTTGTTATAAAAAAATAAGAACAAAGATACACATAATATGCAAATAAAACAAACAGTGCTTTATTTTCAGGTTCAATAGGCATATTTAGAAGGAGCATTCAAGAAATTGAATAAACAAATATAAAAATAAAACACTATATAGATTGATTCCTATTAAAGTAACTATTATTTTTTCTGTCAGAGTAGCGAGTTATTATTTTTCTCTGTGTTTTGTTGTTTTAATATTAAAGAATACGTCATCTGTCTGTCGTCTGTCATAGTATTTAATATTTTTACCATCATTTACTCAAAAAAATTTTTTGGGGCTTCTTAGAGATTGTTATATTTTTAATTTAACTTCTTACTTTACCACAAAATAACCGCATAATAAGTGTAATGTGAACCCATAGACTTTACTTTATTGTAGGGATGCACCGATATGAACATTTTGGGCCGATACCGATAATTCTTTATATTTGAAAGCCGATAACTGATATGTTGGCCGATAAATCTATATCCAAATTTTTATATACTTTTTAAGAGCCTGATTAAAAAAAAGTTCTCACCATTAAAAGCCACATCCCAAACACTTCAACATAAGCAGCCTAGTTTGAACAGTGTAAGTTTAAAAACATATATTTTACTCTCCCATTACCAAATTTCGCCATAAAGTCTCACAAATAAAATTAAATAATGCATAAATAATGCAAACAAGTCATTGGACATCATTACATGTGTAAAGAATCAAAATGCCGAAGGAGCCATTTATTGCCATGGATGAATAAAACGGAAGAGCCATCTGCATGGACAATAATGAAATTATATTATTTACTAAACCATATTGTTGATGAAAATAAAAGTGGTGGTTATTATTAATAATGCTTCAGTGATTTTGAAAAAGTAACAAATTAATAGGCTACCACTGTTTTAAATAGCAGCTGCGTGCGCTGTATGATGCTGAATGAACACCGGTAAACTGAAGCGCTTGTTATAGCGGGTTAATTAGGCTACATGACAATCAGATATTTATAGAACATGAAAATAATATTACAACTTATATATGCACAAAAATACGGAAATGCACAAGTTATTTTGAACTATGTTATGTGCTAGTCAGATGTGTAACTCGTGGACGCGCACTTGGCTTCCCGTAACAACGCGCTGAAACACGGCAACTAAACCCAAGTAATTCACAACATTTATTATAATAATGTTCTCTTTAGAATGTTATATACACAACAGTCCCAATCATAGTTATTAGTTGTGCGCTGCTGTTTGAGCTGCGTGCGCTGAGCTAAAGATGATCATCGGCAAACAAAAGCGCTCTATTAACTTAACCAAACACATTCTATATGAGATAAAGCAGATATACATAAAATAAACACAATATTACTACATACAATTGCACAAAAGGCTGCAAATGCACAAGCGAACTTAACTGTCATGGAGGTGTAGCTCCGTTGTGGACGCGCTCAACGCATGCACAAAACACAGCGCACAAATATTCCACAATGTCATTTACAGTAATGTTCTTATTATAATTTTATGTAGCCTTTATGACAGACTTGCTCTGCACATGTTGCACATAAGTGTATTGTCCTTTTCAAAGTGATTAAAAGGAAATAATGCATTATTTATCGGCTTAAAGATATCGGCCAAATTTTCTTATCGGGCCGATACGATAAGAGAAAAAATGGCATTTATCGGCCGATACCGATATGGTGGCCGATATATCGTGCATCCCTACTTTATTGCACCAATTTCTAGAAATACCAAATGTTGTATTTGAGTTATTAATTTCTCTTAGTACCTCTGCTTTGTATATTTACGATTTTATTTTCATGATTTATTTAGTCAGCACAAATAGTTTGTCACAAATTTAGTGTCATGATGAGTGAATATTGTAGAAAAATTCCACACTAAATATGTGGACATTAACATTTTAAATATAAATTTGCTTTTTGAGATGCACAGCGGCTCAGCTGTTACTTCATTTGGAACTATTTTCATTGATGATATAGAGCAAAATCATGCAGTACTTGTTTATTGATCTGTTGTACGTACTAAATAAATATATCACATTTGAAACTCCCCTTATAATTATTAATAGCTGTCACTCTCCTTATTGTGGGCGCACAGAAATTGAAGCGCGTGAGTGAGTTCAAGACTCAAAAGCACGTGCAAATTGATACATTCGGTCGGAACCTGCGGGAATGAGTATAATTATTATTAATAGTCACGCCGAAATTCAAGTTCTGCTCTGTGTTCTCTGCTAAGAACCCGACTGTGAATGATGCGAGCGGCGTTACTATGTTGTTTGCCGAGGCGGGGATGATTTTTGGTGTGCCAGCAGAACAACAACAGTGCGCTACATGTTTTCTACATGTACCCTCAGTAATCCCTGATGTAACACGGAGCAGTTTTTCCGTGAGCGGAATGTAAAACCCGGAGTGGATTTACTTAGAGTGGAGAGAGGCGTGCAATCACTCCAGGCTTTGATCACATCCCCCTCAGCAGACTGAATACACCTCGTCTTTCCTTAATTTAAGACCTATTCAAGCTAAAATCAAGACAGTTATAACACTATTTGAGAAATGTAAGCGTATTTACGGTCTTAAAATTATGAAAAGTGAATTTAAGAAAAAATCCGTCGTCTCGAAGAACTGTTGTGTGTGAGAGAAAAGCGGGAGCTGATGGCAGCATATGTGGTGCGGTCGATGTGGATATTGTGGATGACTTCTCTCTCATCACATTCTACTAGTGCTTCAGTTTCGGAAATTTCACGCTTAGTAACACATGCAACTGTATCCTCGCCAAAATGCAAAGTGAAAAGAGACCCCTCTCTAACAGTGTCGCGTTCCGATCGTTATTTAAATGAGACCGGTATTGCGGTATTTTAACATATCATAAGAAAAATAAACACCGGTATTCGGTATGAACCGGTATACCGCCCAGCACTATGCACTGATAACAGTCTTAACTCATAACTCATAGTCTTAGCAGATAACTCATACTGCTGAAAGGTCAACAACACTGTTGGAAAGCTGTTTGTCCAGTCAGATTTTAGAATTGGAACTTACGATTATATACATATATTTAAGGGTACCTATTATGCACAATTCACTTTTGCATGTTGTTTGAACATTAATGTGTGTTTGCAGCAGAGGTTGCATTAGACTTTAACATTTTACGTCATTTTGACGGACAAGGTCGTAAAAATTCAGTCACAATCTATTATTACCCGTCATTTTAATTTTCATATTTTAGCTATAAGAACACATTTAATTGCTTCTATTTTTCAAATCTCTTTTATTGTCACATCACCACAGCACATGTGCCTTGGTGAGTGAAATACTTGAGAGTTTGCTCCAGACAGTGCAGAAACAATTTACATATAGACAGTACATACTTACAGACTTATACAGAAGACAATGTGCAGAATACACATACATATACTCAGTACACACAGTGTACTTTTTAAGACATACTTACAGTTATCAATAAACGTTATGCACCGTATGTACACATATATACACACAATATGCGAAGGTGCAGCAGATTTTACATAGGCCGGATACGCAATGTCATGGATGTGCGTTGGATGGTATCCAGTGGTAGCAGATAGATTGTTGTGCACACAAATAAAAGTAGACCCTTTACAGTTCAGTTCCGAATGATGTATTCCTCTTACCTTTATGAGCAAAAATGCCGGCTTAAGTTGTTTCCATTGAAAAAAAACTGCAATTGATTGCGCTGGTGCCTCCATGTCCTGCACTTTAGCTTCCACTTTCAGCACAAACTACTGGATGCATCACACATTTTTCTAGGTTTAACGTTTAAACAATGTTATATGCTTGAACTGTTTTAGTACATCTATAGATTTTATTTTAAGCATGTCATGATGATTTGAGAAGGCTAAATTGATCAAACATAAGCTATAATCAGTCTGCCGCTGGCCGCTTGGTCGTTACTTTAAGAAAGAAAAAAACGTAATGAACAAAAAACGCTCCAAACGTTTTTCTAAATTAACTTATTAAATTAAATATAAACACTTTGCTATTACATTCAAAACGGAGCTATTTTAATAGCTGAAACATGAGCCGTTTTGGGAGAAGGGGAAAAAAGAGACTGGCTCCGGTCTGTAATTCTGTTAAGCTGTCGGACATGGGCCGGGCTAGGGCCTAAATTTGAGGCCCGTGCAGGTCTCTAGTACATTTAGTCATTTTAGAATGTTAAGTTCTACTTCTGTAGTTATTTTGGTGAAAGTAATACAGGAGTCATGTAACGTATTACAATTCTGTGACAGTAATATTGTAAGAAATTACTTTTAAATAATAGAAACAAGTAATTATAATGTATTACAGTGTGGAAGTAACTTGTACAACACTGAGTATATTGAGAGGATGTTGGAAATGCTAGATGGAACATTTCCGCTGCCTTGGATGAGGTATTTTCCTCGCACATCCTGTTCGTGCTTCACCAAATGGCTATGTCTTGTGCCAGCAGGCCTGGAGCTGAACTGACAGGAGCTGATCTGGTCCGTTCACATTAGAGCCAGATATTTGCTCCGGCTCTACAAATCTAAAAGGGAAGACTGTAGGATGTGCTATAGGCAATTATTTAAATGAGCATAATGAACACTGCTTATTTTAGCTTGCAAATTTTCATGTGATTCTTTGCATATCATTCTGTTGCATGCCTCAAATAGAGCTGACCGACTGGCCAGTGCCAGCAGTTTTTGAGACCTGATGGTTTGGACGTTCTATTCATTGGCCTACTATCTGTTCTGTTAACCCATATGCACAGTGTTACATGCCAGCGCTTTAACCAACCAGATCTGATTTCATTGGTTCTTGTTCTCTCAGCATTCTGGGAGCTGGTACAAAGCTATTTGAAAAGGTAACTGGTATTTGTAGATTTACATAAACTCACACACCTGAACCCATAGTGAAGTTGGTTCAAATGTGCAATTTGCTTGCATGTTTGACATTTTAATTCTATACACTTCACAGTCAAAGGTTTGGACAGACTTGCTCATATTATTACTATTGTTTTTATTTTTATATTTTTTTATATTTTAGATCAATAGTAAAGCCAAAGTCTCTTTAAGACAAGTCATGTCACTTGGCGGCCATCTTTGAAACGCCTCTCGGGCATCCAAGTGCAGCTCCTATCACTTTGTATGGGGAAACATCAAATTCTCCCAAACTGTTAACTAAGTTTACAATTAAATTTCATATTTGAAATCACTAATGAAATTGGACAACAACTGTGTCATAATTGTTGTTTCTTTTGCCCAAATAGCCTTATAAAAAGCTTTTTTCTCAGGCTAGATCAGCCAGTGTGCATGCGCAGTCCTGAGCACGCGTCTCAGAGAGCTGACTGTTTCTATAGCAACCGGGACTTCTAACGGCAGCTGCAGTGACGCGCTGACTTTAGCGATTGGCTCTTTCATTCAGAAAGCTGGGCTTCCTGCGATTGAGGGGCCATATTAAGCGTTGCATTTTTCCCATTCAAAACTGTACGAGTGACATGTCTTTGGTAAAGCCAAACGACACCAATGGAATAATGCAGTAGATGATTGATCAAAAAGTTGTTTAGTGTTATCTCAGGGAGTATATGAGATGGTAGTCTTAAGTAGTGTATGTGTGTGTATACTACCGTTCAGAAGCTTGGAGTCTGTTTTTTGTTTGTTTTTGAAGTCTTGGTATGAAGTCTCAGATGAAAACTGCTATCAGTAGGCCGTTCCAGCTCATTAAATGACTTATTCATGACTTTAATTTATTTTTGAAAAGTTTTACCTCTTGTTTTCAGAAGTTCAGATGTTTCAAAGTTTTCAGCTTTACCTCGTGTACAACCTCATTAAGTTTCAACCCATAGCATATGCAACCACAGCTGCAACAATGGCGCACTAGATCAGTAGCGCTCATATTGTAGTCAGTGGAGCGCATGGAAACTTTGATACATGTAACAGTGAAGTCATGTCATGTTTCGGCCCTGCTCGTGTATTCACTTTATATTGACTGTAAAAATCACACATTACAGAAACTACCCAGCACCTGGGTAAAAATATTAAAAATGACCCAACAAGCTGAACTCTACATATGGGTTTAAAAAATAATCCCAATTTTTTTTAGAGTGCAGAAAACTACCCAGCACCTGGGTAAAAATATGAAAAATAATCCAATATAGGACCCAACAGGCTGAGCCCAGTATTTGGGTAAAAAAGTAAAAATAACCCAGTTTTTTTTTATTATTTTTTTTTTTATAAAGATTGCAGCTGTATGATTAAAAATAAGTATTTACATATTACCTAATGCCACAAGAGCACTGAATTATAACAAGTCCGTAAATCAGTATGTCAGTTATTTAAGGTGAAAATGGCCTGGGGAAAAACTATTTGTATGCATAGATGTTCTAGTGCACAGAGATTTGTAGCACATTTTTTAAAGTAATTGCTTAAAATGTTTAGAGAAGTTTGTTTTTTTCACCTGCAAAATGCACCACAGTGTGACGTGAGTATGTTCATCCAATATATGCCATGTTTAAGACAATGTATTATATATTTTTTTGTGGCCACAGTGTGGCGTCGCTCTACTGTTTCTCATTTGATCTCATCCAGTCCAGTTACAATGTTTGTCATTATAGAGTGATTTATAGAGCAGATGTGGGTCAGTAGAGTGTTTCTTTGATGAACCTGTATTCATCTGATCAATACCGAAAGTCAACATGCAATGTCAGCTGAAGTAAAATATTTTCTGTAAATTAATCTTTGCTTTATCTTTGCCATACAGCTACTGTGGAAGAAGAACAAAAGTCTTTCTCATTGGCTGACAAAGTGTCTCTGTACAAAGGTGACATCACCACCCTCGAGGTGGATGCCATAGTGAATGCTGGTGAGTTTGCTGTTTCTGATCAATTGCAGTTTTAAAGCTTCATTTCCTTAGGAATGCAATTAGTGCACAAGTGTGGCACTGTGATTATCTTTTCTTTTTTAATGCTATGTGTTAATTTTAAGCTTTTCTCCTGCTGGATGTTTTGCATAGTGTAGGATTCCACTTTGCATTTGTTGTGCTTGCCTGACCTCTGGTGTTTATAAGTGGTACAGGCACGACTACTTTTTTTCTTGTTTGTACTGATGCATTTTACAAGGACAGGATGAGATTTCTGCTTATGTATATTTAAGTATGTGCAGTGTGTTTTCTCTCCATAGTGCATTTTTCTGTTTATTTTTATTTTCTTGATGTACTTTTATCAAGAAAGATGCTTTTCCTTTTCAGGACGAAACGGGATGCCAGAGAACAAACTTGTAAAACAATTTTTTCCCCTTTTGTTTACAATGTGAGATGGTATTATCTGTCTCTCAGGCTTGTTAATTGTCTTGTTTTCATGTTACAGTGATATAAAATCAATTGATTTGTTCCTTTTATTGCCTCTTTAGTGTGGGATCTGTTTTAAATCTGTTCTGAAAGGAAAGGAGCGGTTATATAGTAGACATTCAGCAGAAGTAGACATGTGTTAACTGGGTTCCACTGTGGCGAGAGAGCAGACCGATAACACTGTCATGGTTTACCTCAAGTCATGGAAACCTGGCAATAAATATAGAAAATTGTGGTAACCCGATGTAAGTGCTTGCTTAAGTGTTTAGTATGTATTGTGTGGGAGATTGTCATTGATTTGACATGTTCTTGAGTCAAGATGTTTATCTCTGTGTCATTCATTGAGAGGGATATTTTAACATTCCTGCCACAGAGAGTGATTGCGGTTCATGTCCGATACTGCTGTCTGTTTGACAAGAGCATCCGTGAAATGTGATTTTTGCTGGACCGTTGATTCTCTAACAACAAATGGAAACTCTTAACAGCTGTGTTGTGTTCTGCTCACAACATGTACAAAAATGTGTTTGTGAATGATTGAGGTTTTTTGTTTATCTCTGTGTAGTTCAGGCATTATGCAGTCTAATTGAAGTAATGGTGCCTATGAGCTTTGGGCTATTTAGACGAATCTAAACCTTCTGTTGAGTTTACTGCTGTTCTGTGAGCCGTGAACCTTGCAAACTAGTAGATTCATTATCACTGGAGCTTGTCTGAGTTTCACATTTCCATTATGTGTATTTATTTACTCTCACATATCAGATTATTTCTACAGTTTTCTTAGTGTGATGTAGTATTGCAGGCTGATACAGCAAAATATGACATGGTTTTCAGTAAACAATAAATGTATATTTTAATATATCATTCTGTAGTGTATATAGATATTCAATTTCATACACACACTTTTACATACATATGCGCATACACGTATAAAAACTGATCTGTTGGAACAGTATTCATGCTATAAATACGTCTGGCACCTCAATAATTCATATTAACAGATTAAATTGACTTTTTCCTTCTTTGCATGGTAAAGTTTTTGTTTACAAGACAACTTCCCCTCTGAAACTTTCTGCGAGGTTGCTGTAAGGTCAGTCAGCATAGAAAACAGGAAATAAGAGAACAGGCCAAATGGTACTCTGGTGTAATCTCGGTGTCTGACGCAATCATACCGATGTGAAACTGCAACAGTAAGCAAATTTAATAAAATTAATCACATGTTCAATTGCACTGTGGTTGAGCTTATCTCAGTGCTTATTTTAACAAATTTGTTGACGCGATCTTCACATCAGTGGTTGCATAAAAATAATGTGAAACCATTTCGTAGGGTTTGTGGCATTGAATTAGGAAAGTAATTGGTTTAAAGGCTTCAGAGTATGAGGGAGACAGCTTATCATGCAGACGGTGGCTGTTCATCCATCAAAGGCCAGTGGCTCAGGCCAGGAAAGTAATCGCATTATTGCAACAGTGCTTTGGACTGATTCTTAAAGCCCCATTTGTTCCAGTGTTTTTAAGTTTAGATTCCTGGAATGATGTTTCCATCTCCAAGCTATAATATGATGATAAGAACAATCGGAAAGCATCTCTGTGATTGCGGGGAACTGTCTTGTTGTTTCCAGTAGTCCTGCTGTAAATGTAATTGTACTCTTAGGAAAAAGAAAACAGTTTTTAATGCAAAATGTGATGTGATTTTTGTAATCATAAAACTCATTTTATTCTGTTCAGTGGATTTCGATTCAATTTAAATCCTGCTATATGTTTTTTTTTTTTTGAATATCTAGCCTATTTTTATTCAGAAATATGTCAGGTTACATAGCAAAATGGCTTTTAAACACTTTCACTTTAATCCATCCAACTAAATATTACATTGGATCTGAAAAGTGAGATCTGGCATGAATTGAGCTGCTTGTGTGGCAGACATTTTGTCTGTCTTAGTTTTGTCCCCACTGTAAATCTCACGATCCATGTCCTTCCCTTCTAAACAGTCCAAACTGTGTCCAAAATCACATACTCTCTGTAAAGGTACTTGTTTTGAGTAAGGAATTAAGACCATTTGTGACCATTAACAAACTGATTCTACATGGTATGAATGTGTGTAATATAAATTTAATATGGATATACTACATTGGCCATGTTGTTATTGTCATGTGACCTACCAGCATCAGTTATGGCACGCATAATGCCTTTCCTGTGGCCTCATGGGATAGTGAAGGATGCACACTTTAGAATCATTTGGATATGTATACTGTTGTGTACTGTGAATTTGGACCCGCTACTCTTTTCACATACTGTTTTCATCTATGTTATAGGAGGGAAGTATGCAATTTGAATGCAGCCATTCTTTAGAAGAAACAGGTGGATGAAGGAATGACTCTCCAAATCCTTTTGAGATTTCATAAATCTATTGGGCGGTTGTACTGATTGCCAATTTCTTCCTTGAGGAGGAGTGTTGCATCATCTAATGGATTTGGTTTCTTTTTGAACATCTTACATGTTAGAAAAAAGACAACCACCCTCCCCCAAAAAACTCCCAGCAGAGTCTGAATCAGCTTTCCCCTGCATTTGGCTGACTCTTGTTTTTTTTTTCTCTCAGTATGTTGGCTTACAGGTAATCACAGTTATTTTCCTGCACTTAGAAGTCCAACGAACCTCGATGAGCCTAATTTCCGTTGTCCTCACGCATACAACAGCCTTCTGTCTGTCTCCTGGCCCTCACAGAAAAAACACAACGTCATAAAAAATCAGAGGAAGGAGTGAAATTGAGTGATTATCATGGTTATTCTTTTAATCATGCAGAGAGGTTGACGCAAGAGCTTCCCTGCTATCATAAACGTTTTTTTTTTCTTTTCCGACTATAACAGTTTTTACTCCTCTGTGGTGCTTTTATTGAGCGTTGCGTTGAGGAATATTACTGTAATAAAGAAACCTCTTGAGGCTTCTGCTCAAAAGGTCTTTTTCAGATCATGTCATTTTATTATATTCCATAACTTGAGTTTGAGGACTTTATTGCTGACAAAAAGTGAGAAGGATTAATTCATTTGCCATTAATGTTCTCTCTGTATTAGAAAGGTGTGGCTGCTGTTATGCATTTTATATATATATATATATACTTATAACCTGAAAAGCATGAAAAAAGGCCAAAAATCACCATAACATTTTTAAGTTCTTCTTCATTGAAAAAAATATTATATGGCTTCAGAATGACAGACTTTGTGAGAACTGTTCTAAATGACACCAAGGGGTGATTGCAGAGTCTGTGTATATATTGTATAGTAGTATTACTATGAATGGAACCTACAATGTGCAATATGGAGGAATAGTTAATGCCTTCTGAATAAAAGTATTAATAGCAATTGATCAGTTATCCTGATATTGAAACTGCATTTAGAAACTCTAATTCCCATAGAAACTGGTTCCCATAGTCAATGTCCTGAGGTTCGCAATTGGCTGGGCCAATCTAAAATGTACTCTAATAGAGTTAAAAAATGTATTTATGTAAAAGTTCATGTCAGATTTTATTTAAAATATTATTTATATGCGAGTTTGTTAGGTAGTGTTTAATGTTTCAGTATTTCCACATTCAATTATTAGACGGATTGTACTGTAAAGATTAGGAGTCACTGAAAACAAACAAAAACATTTTAATCCAGCAATATTAGTTAATAAAGTGTGCTGTTTTACACTCAAGCCCTGTAGAGTTTGCATTGGAAATGTCAGGCAGCATGAAATTAAATGGCAACAGTAATTAATTCTGGGCGGCTTCATGCTGCATGCTGAGAGAGGTGAGGCTGTAAGCATGTTAAATGGGTTTTTAAATCACTCTCTCGATGGCCAATTATTTTTTCATAGAAATAAATTTCTTGTCAGAGCTGCTAATTGAAATAGCAACTGACATCAGGGTCGTGATAGGTGCAGAAATTTTAATTGCTCTCCCTTTCTTGTTTTCACACAAGGTGTCAGTTCACAAAGCAAGCAAAACAAACACCGAATAAAGAAATGAAGTCTGATGGGGCAGTCAGATGGTGAAGCTGTTAAATATAGCATCGAAACCTGCGCCAAAAATATCTGTTTGGCAAAAAATGAGAACAAGCAGGGAACTTAAACAAAAAATAAATATGTAAAAAAAGGAAAAGCCAAACTTGAGTTGTGTGAAGCATACGGTTGAGTGCTCCAACATTTGAAGATGTTGTGCAGGTTTTGTGCTCAGGATGGGAGAGTGTCGTTTTGTAATTATGGGAGCTCTTCAGAAAGGAACAGAAAGCGGTGTCTTTTGCCCTGTAGCGTGGTGAGACGCAGCCACAGATGAATGCAGTAATGGAGTCTAATGCACTCTGCACATTAAATGTTCTATGAGTCACAAAGCTTAATGGAGAGCACTTGCATGTTTAACTGAAGACGGGCCTCAGCTCTTTTGTAATTGACATTTGAAAGAGGAAAGAGCACTTCTTATCAACACGACTTGCAAAGGGGGGGGGGGGGAGCCAGCGTGCACTCGGTCATCATCAAAAAAAAGGACCCTAAGATGTAAATCGGAGCTTAAGTTTCTAAAAGCATTAGAGGCATCTTTTGATAAGACAGTCAATTCACAATCGTTTTCTATCTCTTTGATTAATGTATACATCTTGACATAACTTTTAGAGGGTAATGACCAGGCACATGGAACCTGTACCTGTACCTGTAGAACTCTTGACGTTCACAAAGTGCTACAAATATGGCTTCAGTTTCATATGCCAGTGAATAAAGCTTTGCAGTATAGCTAAAACAGGGTTTACATTATTATATATTTTACATTTAACTTTTTTATATATTCAACATTTGTCATATTGATCAGTATGCAATAATATTAGTTTTACTTTTTATAATGACATCAGGAGCTGAATAAAACCTTTTATTTTAGTTCACTAAATAGTCTATTTGATGTGAAATATTATTGCTGTTGAAACCCTTCTACACTTTTTTTTTTTGTATTTTTCTTTGTTAAAAAAATCAAATCATGATTATTTGATTAGAAAGTTCAGAAGAACTAAAGCGGAATCTTTTATAACATTATACATGTTTTTATTGTCATTTTTTTAAAGTCGTTATTTTTGTTTTCTTTGTGCACAAAACGTGTTCTCATAGCTTCATAAAATTAAGGTTGAACCACTGATATCAAATTGACTACTTTACAGCCTTTCAGGGCCTTAAACATGGTATATGCATTGCTCTCTGTGGAGGGTTAGAAAGCTCTCAGATGTCATAACAAATATTGTGAATGGTGTTCTGAAGATAAACGAATGTCTTATGGGTTTGGACTGACATGAGGGCGAGTAATTAATGACAGAATGTTCATTTTCAGAATTTCCCTTTAAAACCGTTTCTATCTGAATGCTCTTATTTTCACTTGGAGGGATCGCAAAATTACTCCTGTTCTTTAGGATATGCTTTTTTTGAAATCTTAATAGTCACATAAAACATGAAATAATCATTGTGGTATTCACAATGTTGCTTATTTTCTGTTGCCAACAAAATCACTGCAAATATATTGTTTTAATTTTCAATACATCACCCAGTACCAAAAGTGTTGTTATCGGAGTTCAACTTAACACATTTTACCATGTTTAAAACTTTCTTACTATGCGTAAATCAGCCCAGACAACCATTACTGCTATTGATGGTGCCATTATGTGAAAAATGGTGGCATTAGTAATAGCAGCAGTGGTTGTCCTCCTTGCCCAGATGGAAAACTTTGGTCAGGCTTGAAGTCTTCTCAACTCACAGTAAAACATGTCTTGCAGAAGTTCAGTAACAGCAGTTCTTGTTTCAAGGATGTTTTTCTTTGATGTCTGTGATTTGTTTTAGGGCAAGAGAGCCTGGACAATTTGAAGACTTCAAGGCGAAGTCATTTTCAGCAGTATTGATTCTGCAGTGATGTGAGAAAGAGAAAGAGTGTGTGTTTGAGGGCTCTTGCTGCATTGAGGTTGTGGTGGGGTGTTTGTGCCTGTGTGTGTTTGACTTGATGAAGAAGGGATGCGAGGTGAACATTTTGGTCTGGTATTTCTGGTCAAGGCTTTAGCACTTAATAAAATCAGTTTTTGATATAATGCCTTACTGACCTCCGCGCTCAAGTTGATATTGATTACAGACCCTCTAAAACACACACACTTACTGACAGAGTTTAGATCCAAGTCCACAGTTCATGCTGGACAGTAGCAAGTGAGTTGATGTGCAAACTTGTGATTCTTGCAATGTTGCATCAGGAATGAAAATCGATGGCTGCTGCCCATGGCAGTTGCTGCTCTAATGAACAGTGAAATAACTGTGGCATGTGTGTGTGTGTGTGTGTGTGAGCACAGAACTGAATTCACTTTTAAAAAGCCCTGTTAATACTGTCAGCATAATGGGATCCAGGCTCAGGGCTTGCTGTAATTCTACATGCAAACATTTTCTCCCTTCCCCTTTTTTCCCCATTTGCATTGCTGATTGCATGTGGAAATGAAACTGACCTCAATTTCTCGCACTCTCGTAGATTTGTGGCTTGACCTTTTAACCTTTTGAAAGCAAAAGTGTAGGGATTTTCTCAGGTGTTTTCAGGATCCTTTAGGAGGCTTAGTCTTGTTGTCTAAGATTTTAATGCCATAATGTTGCGCATGGTAAATAGGTGTCACTGTGCAAACAGATTTTTAACTTGCACCAGTGTGTAATTTAAAACAGGAGGGAATGTGGATTGTCAGATCTGGATTTGATGTCCTCCCAAACATCAGCAATGGTTCGCCTTTCCTCTTCCACAGTGTATTCTCTGAATGGACGAGTCTATTCAAAAGCTGATTATGAATCTGTTTATCGAGATAAAGATTTGATCTTTTGTGAAACTATAGAGGGCTGTTTGTCCTTGCAGTATTGCCAAACGATCTTATCCCGTTATGAAACTGGAGGAATTTAGGAATTCATTTTCAATTCTGATACCGACCTGATACTGATCTTTTAATTTGCATAAATTAATGTAGTTTCATTCACCGACAAATCAACATATAATAAATGTTTTATACACTAATGGTAAAAAGTTTTAAATCAATATTTTAAGGAAGTCTTTTGTTTACATGTTCAAGCTGCAGTTATTTGACCAAAAAATTGAGAAAAAAACATTGCAAATCTTTTTTTCTTTTGAAAGGTAGTGTATCATGGTTTCCCAAAATATTAAATTGTTATATAATTATCTCTGAATTTGATATTTGCAAAACTTTTGGTGGAAATACTGGTGTTTCTAGCTTCTCTACAAAACTGCATTCTCCGTCTGAGTGTGTCAAATGCTAATGAATCAACGAGTCTCTCTCTCTTGAGGCTTCACTGGAGCTGCTGGGCAGTTTGACATCTTGGCCTAAAGGGGGCACTGTGCATCCACAAGAAACCTGACCCTGAGTGCAACCTGAGAAACGGCTCAGACTTCTCATGCAAACTGTCAGTGCTCATCTCTGTTGTTTTGACCAAATCCACAGCGCTTGTTTGGATAGCTGCTTGTATTCCAGGGATGTGGCGGTTGTGACGGATGGCTCTCGTCTTACTTTATTCTCAGGTTGCTGAGATGAGAGGATGTAGCTCTTCGGCTCTGTATGTTTGTACACGTGGGCAGTTGCAGACATGCAGTTGGCTTTCGGGCAAGTTAAAATAAAATTTAACCATTTTGACGAGAAGGGAAAATAAGATCTCTTCAGATCTAAGAGAAAACAAAGCATCAATCAAAACATGTAGAATCAATTGTGGTTTTTGGTGGTTTGGTGAGTGGGAACATGCACAAGCAAAGAGAAAAACATGTCAAAATAAGCATAGAGCAATGATATATGCATCGCCTCTCGACAGCATCCCATTCCTTTTCGTAGAAACTCATTTTCCCTGAAGTTAGTTCGGCCCAGCCACCTGCTGGCAGCCTGTTGTCTGTGCCGCTGCTTTGCTGCGAATTTCCCCAGATACGTCCATGTCTTCCACATTTTTCCAGCCATTTTGTCAATTTTTATGACTAAATGCTAGTTTTTTCAGACATTCATTGAAGTCTGTCTTTCGAGTTACCAGCGCAAGACTCTGGGAAACTGTGTGTCTTAGCAAAAATGCTTATTAGGTGCTTTGTTACATGCCCACGGTGGGAATATTTGCTGTAATAATGGCCCCTCTGAACATTTTCATAATGGGCCGTTCAGCGCTCCACAAATACAGATTTCAGAAAGCATGTGCTGTTTTTGAAGGAAGTTGTTTGCCGAGCGGAGGGCTTTCTTCCTCTCTTTGAAAAAGACATGTCTGTTTATGTCAACCACCAATGGGCTTATCAGAGCTACGCCTTCCAGTAATACCCCTAAGCCTGGGATACAATTGGACCCCCCCCCCCTTCTCCGCAAAGGACCTCTCCCAATGTTTGGTGCTCATTTCATAACAGTCAGTCATTCCCTCTGCGCACTCTGCTTTGTAATCAGCCTGAGATTTTTTGGATCTGTTGCCCGTTCGCTCGTCATGTCTATAGTTGTGCGAAGCCTTTTGCAATGGGAGCTGTTTTATACAGAAGCCCCTTGAAGGGCCTGCAGTGAATTCTGGGATAAATGCAGTTGAATTGAGCTTTAATTAACAGCCCATAATTATAAAACACTCAGCGCTGAACAGCATTAATGGGTGGAATTTAGACTTGATGTTTAAATTGAAACGAGGCTGCACTTTCTTCGTGTTAGCACGTAACTTTATCTGCGCTTCTGTGCTCGATTGCAGATCAAATGGTGGTATGAGGAAATTGATTTTGATGGTGGTGTAGTTGTACTGCACTTTAACAGATGGAATTGAATGGATCTCTGCTTCATGGCTGTTCTCCTTCATCTGTATGCTAATGCCAGACGAATGGCGTTTGTTAGGAAATGAGTTTCAATTGACTTGACAGGAGTTATATTATTGTTCTCATTGCACAACCGCATAAGCCAGCCCCACTTTTCAGCTTAGCACACTGAAGTTTAATGCTGTTATGGCCAGATAGCATTTCAAAAGCCTTCATGTGATTTCTGACTAATAATTCTTTGTAATCAAATCCAGGAAGCACTGCATGGAAGCAGGTTGGAAAGCATGTATAAGCACATGATGACAGGGTCTCAACAGACTCTTTACTCTAGATGAACAGATCTCTGTTGGTAACAACAGAGGTGGTGTTTGATGTAGTTGGTGGAATTATGATCTTTGAGTATTGCTAGCTTCAAATGCAAACCTTGAAGTAAAAAAAAAATAATAATTATCTGCTTAACTGCAAATATATGTGGGTTGTTCTTGAAGTAATACAATTTTTTCTGTCCCTTAGGATGATTTTAAAGATAAATGCTATAAAATGCTGTAAGTATAGATTTTTTTATTACTTAGCTGTTTTTTAGAAGGTTGAAAAGTTAATTTATAATAATAATATTTAGTATCTTATTCTAAATCTAGTATTGCTGTCCACAAAACTACACTCATTAACATAAAGTCAAGCATTTTACAAAATGTTAAAACTTTCCAACCCATAATTGAAGAAATCAGAAGTCAAATGTCATTAATTAAGAGTTTATTTGGAGATCTGAGAGCATACTTTCCAAATAGCACAATATTTGAGAATTTTAATTCAGAATCAGTCTATTTCATGTTTCTTTGTTTTCACATTACAACATTCGAAAGTTGGTAAAAGGTCATGATCACATCCTCCTTCTAAAATGTTTTCACACATTTTTCAGGCTTTCAAGGCATCATAAATTATCCCTGACTATATACACAAGTGTAAAATGTACACACAATTATTTATTAGCATTTCAAAATGCTTCAACACCATGTCCTGTTAATTTTAAGTTATAACAAGGTATTAATAACTATTAATAACCATTTTGATAAAGTTTGCTACTTTTATATATGTAGTGTAACATACTGACACATTTACTTGCACTCAGTTTTGTTGTTATGCAGCAAGGAGAGATAGAGAGACCGAGAGAGCTAAGAAGAAAGCATTGGTTGCCTTGGATACAATGGGCGATGTCTGTTTTGTGTTCTGGAGACACTGTTCCACTGTTTTTCTCAACTGGCCCTTCTTTGAACCCTCTGATAACACATGCCTTAATATCTTCTTCAAGTGGTAATTGGGGGATATTGCAAGGCGCAAGATCCAATAATTGAATTCCCTTAAATTATTTCAGTGTCTAATTTTTATCACCTGGTTTGATTGGCTACTTTTTAAATGAATATTAATCCCAGGGTCTTTGTAAACAGGCTTGATTACGTCCATTAAGTGGCCCTGTTTTAAAGAAGATGGAGCCAGTGGCTGAACTGTGTGATTAAAGTACACGTGAACCATGCATGTATTAAGACAGTGATTGAGCCATGTGCCAAGTCTCCGGAGCACAGGGTAATGTAGAGGAGATGCAGAAATGCTGTTCATTTGCAGCACTTGCTGGATGAGTTTGTCAGAGGCACAATTCATAAGTTGTGACCTTACACAAACTACATTTGTTTGACCTCCTCAGGCTTTTCGGCACATAATGGGATGATGGCTGCTGCCATTACCGTGATGAAATGGCCAAATAAGTGACTTAAGCGTGGCCTCATAAGCGGCAAAGCTTGTCGGCGTGCTGTTTTGTTGCCCTTTGATGGCATGGTTGGCAAGCCCACCCGTCAGATTAAGACTGCCATTGTGACATGAACATGAAGTCTTTTAAGTACCGCAGAATTATAAAAAATTTCCAAGGCTCACATGTTTTGACATGCTGTGAGACACAAAGGAACGTAGTACTGTCTTGCTGCAGATTTCTAGTGATTTGCTGTTGGACGTTTCTTAAAAAAAAAAAATTAAACCACTGGAGACAGGAACTATAAACCTGACAACACTACTGCAGAGCAAACAAGGATTTTTTTTTTTGTACTTTGGCTTTAATGCAGCATTCTCAAGTCAACAATGGCATCATGTGATAAAATCACAATTTCAGCTGTTATGTCAATGATGGTGCTAGAACGTTACTGATGGGACTATGATAATTTTTTTTTTTTAAAAGGGCAGGAAGGACCGACATGAAGGATAAATACTACATGCTGAATAATTACTCGCGATAAATGCAAATACATATGCAAATTCTGTGTAAAGATGCAAAATCATCACATGCTGCCTCGTTTCCTGTCATATCATTGTAAGCAGTAGCCAAAACTAATAGCCCTGTTTGTTTTGAGAAAATGTCTGGCAGTAGGGCAAACAATTAGTTTGACAGAGAGGGGAAAGAACTTGTAATCAGAGCAGATGAAGATTATCCTGAAAAATGGATTGAAATAAAAGGGCCAATATGGTGAATTAGTTTTTTATTTAAATGTTTTATATATATTCTGGGGTCTCTGTGAATGTGCTTGAGTGGTGCTGTCATGAATGTGCAGTAGAGACTGAAACGGGAGAGCAGAATTGTTGAATAAAGTTGTTATTTTTGTTTTCTTTGCACACAGAATGTATGCTCGTAACTTCATAACATTACGGTTGGACCACTGCTGTCACATGGACTATTTTAATGATGTTCTTACTGCCTTTCTGGGCCTTGTACCTGGTAGTTGTGTTGATGTCTATGCAGGGTCATAAAGCTCTTGGATTTCATCAAAAATAGCTGTCTGAAGACAAATGAAGGTCTTACAGGTTTGGAGTGACATGAGGGTGAGTAATTTGACAGAATTTTCACTTTTGGGTGAAATATCCATTTAAAGCACCTGTGATTTTGTGAACTAAAAAAGGTTTGTAAAAATAGCCTAATGATGCTGTCTGTGAAAAAGACTGGTTTATTATAAATATTTGACATCATACGCTGAACATTAATTTTCCACCATTTTATATTTAGATCATGACATCTTAACATGATCAGAATCGTAATTACTTAGTAAATGCATTCATGCCACCTCTGTTTAGCATTAAACCTTGTAAACACGACTTTTTGTTCCATATACAGAATGCTACTGCATTTTAAACGTAGTAAATGTTAGCAACTGGTCCATTCTTATCGCAGAATAAACTGATCAGTTGATCAGAACCCTGAGGTGCATTGAGTAAAAGTGTTTGTGCTGAATAACTTAACAGTCAATTAGAAAACCACCTTCACTGATCACACAGTGACCAATTTATATCCCTATTGCTGATACCAACTTTCTGGGATTGTTTAGCTTCAAGCCTTTTATCTCCATAGCGAAGACTGAATGTCACCGCGTTAATTATCTCCAGTCATCTCCTGAGTTAAACATGCCATGAAACATCAGAGGCTTCATTCTTAACAACCCAACAGATACTCTCAAATGTCTCAACTCTAATGAAACGCAAGTAGACTTGCACATTCCTTAACGCGCGCTCTCTCTCTCTCTCTCTCTCTCTCTCTCTCTCACTCCTATTCTCTGTCTCTAGCTTTCTCAACAATCCTTCCGGCAAGCAGGTGTTGATTGATTTGAAAGAATGTCATTCGCCGTTTTAATGTGAGAGCGAAAAAAGGAGGAGGGAACAGAGAAAGAGACTGATAAATGTCTGAGGCATTTTTGCCGTTTGGTGGTGTTTTTTTTTTTGTTCTTCATCATGGATTCTTTCTGTTACTCTGACAAACAAGAAGACAAGGTGTCTTTGCCTCGTAGGGAAAATGTATTTATAGTGCTATTCTCAGAACTGCACCAGCAGTCACAGCAAATAACAGAAGCAAGAAGAGCAAAAGGAGACGGTGTTTCCAGTCAGGAGAACTTAATTGCATGTTTGTCGTGTCCACTCAGTCTAATATCTTGCGTAAACCGCTCTTTAACGGGTGCGCATGCTGATTGAAGTGGTTTGCTTTAATGATTAATTAACATAGTGTTAAGGATATGCAGGTGGATGGTTTAACAGGAAGTGACAAGGCTACTAACTGCTGCCCTGTCATCTTGACACACGTATGAAGCATTACTTGTCTTGTCTTATTTCTGTTCTCCACTCTCACCCCGTTTCTGCCTCCGCCTCCGCATTGCTCTTTACAAGCAACCTTGCTCAGAGCACTCGCTGTTCACATCTGTACGGCAACAACTCCGGCAGAACGAGCCCTGAATGTGAGCGTCTGAGAGATGACAGTGGCCGAAGGGCTGCCGAGTGCACGGTTTAATTGAAAGCAAAGCTGTGATGCATTGGTAGTGAATAGACAGCAACGTGAGATCAAGAAGCAGGAGAAAACATTTACCTCAGAGTAATTTACACCGGCCAAGATCAGGCCCTATTGTAGAAAGCCTATGTCACTTCTGCTTTTCTTGCAACGTCAGTTAGCAGCGAGTGGTAAACATGGAATAATTGCTCGAGGTCACTTCTGCTTTTAAAGGCCACAATATGCCTTCACCCTAACATGAGTGCAGGGCTCTGAGGAAATGTGTGGCACAGTAAAATGGGGCCGTAGCTCATCCCTTTTTTCTTTTTAATTCCCTTTGCCAAGGTGGATCTGGAGGATATCTGAAATTTGACCTAACATTTTGATAAACAATAAAAATCCTATTTATTTTTCAAAAGTTATTATTGTTACAACAACAGTAATAATAATTTATTGAATTTATTATTATTATTAGTAGTAGTAGTAATAATAAGATAATTATTATTATTATTGCAATTCAATTTAATAATAATTTATTATTATTATTAAGAGAAGTATTTTAACTCGTTATAGATTTCAAATTTTTGTTTTGTTGCATTTTTTTCATTAGAAATTTAGTTTTTTATTTAAAAAAGATCTTTAAGTTAAAAGGGTCATATGATGCGATTTCAAGTTTTCCTTTCTCTTTGTAGTGTTACAAGCTGATTGTGCATTGATAAGATCCATGAACTTGCAAAGACTAAAGTCTCAAAACCAAAGAGATATTTTTTGTAAAAGTTAAGACTCTGCCACGCCTTCCTAAAATGGCTCATTCAAACACGCCCTCACATGTATACGTCACTGTGTGGGAAGATTTGCAAAACACCGCCCAAATGTATACGCAAAGAAAGAAGGCACAACTATTATTCTCGCTGTAGTATTGTTGCTGCCGCTGGCGCCATGTCCTGGAGATGCTGTGTTTCGTTGTGAAAGCGAAAGTACTTTTGTTTGGGCTTCCAAAAGAGGACACAACTAGAAATCAGTGGTCATGTTGTATTTACAACACTGTTCCAGAACAGTTCATCCCAAACATTAGTGTGTGCAATGCATTTAATGGAGGACTCTTTCCTGAACCTGGAAGAGTAGCCTACAACGCTGGCTTGCACGAAGGCTGTTTCTATAAAGTGGGGCAATTCCAACTTTGCAAGGACAGTCTGGTGCTTCTGACTCACAGGCTGCAAGTACGTTTTCTTTATTGAAAGAATTTGCCACTGAAGACTCAAACGCGAGTTTTGAGCAGTGTATGGTAGCGCTTGTTGTTTGTCGTTTCTTCGATCACGAATGCAGACATGATGTTTACGTGGTGCATAAAAAGACAGTATAAGTCATTATAATCAGTAATTATGTCCCCACTGGATGCAACAAATGCCTTGTTTATAATGAGTTTTATTGTTTTTGTGTCATGACACTGCATCACAATACGGTAAGGGGTGTAACATTTCCGTCTCACGCTTGAGGTATTCGGCCAATCACAACGCACTGGATAGCTGGCCAATCAGAGCACGACTCGCTTCTCAGAACGATGAGCTTTGTAAAAATCGATGTGTTTCAGAAAGGCGGGGCATAGAGGAGCAACAATAATGTACAGTATGTGGGAAATAATGTTTTTTTTTTACCTTAAACCGCATAAACATATTGCATTGCATTACACCAAATACACAAAATAATGTTCTTTTTAGCAATGTCATATGACCCCTTTAAAATATTTTTAGCATAATATGCAGAAACGGCTATAAGCCATTTGTTGGTTCAGGGAAAAGAGTATACACTGTGACTCTCTGGTTTAAAAAATTGTGCTGTTGGAGTATCTCATCCAGCCCACCACATTAACACTGGCAATTCCATTTGGTAGCGTTTAAGTTAGTTTCACTAACCTTACATATTTGCATTTTTATTTGTTTATCTATTTTTTGCTGTGGCACTACAGGTTCAGCGGAGGCGCCGCAGACATGGAGTTCTATAATACCTGGAGAAAACGATCCGTTATTCCCATTCATCTCAATGGCAGCCCCGCAGGCACACAAACTGGATGCTGGCATCTTTGTTTCACGGCCACTCAGTAGAAAATTTTGAGTCCATCACCTAGGCTGTAAATGCCATGTGATTGATCACTCTTTACTGGAACCCTTTGTAGCAGATATGGAAACTGGGATTTTTTTTGTACTTATGTAAAAATCTGGCTGCAATTGAATAGCTGTCAATAAGTCATTTGTCCCAGGCATTTCCCAGGAAACCTCACTAAATGAGTGCACTGCGCATAATGAGTGCACAATGCCCATATGCTATTTTTTTTTTGCTTGAAAGCTTTATAACTGCTATTTTTAGCCACCAATGCAATATCCCAAGCAATCAATCAACAATGACCCAAGAGTGTATTAACCAACTTGTGACAAGTGTTTTTGTGGACATGTTGTCTACTTATTAACCAACTTTTTGTGACATAGGCTATTATTTTTTACATTTTGTGCAGTTATTCTGCTCCAAATCATGCAAAAAGCCCCAAAACAACTCTGTTGCACATTTAAACCCAAAACATTGTATAAAGTTTCAGAAAAATGACATGTTCTCCTAAACTTGCCAAAACCAGACAGTCCTTTCGATCTGGAAGAGACGAGCATCAGCTATCTCCAAGGGTTTGTAATGCCGAGCGCATTGCAGAGAGGATTTCTGAATGGAATTGACTGACACCATCACACTGCCTTGTCTCCAGAGTCTCATCAATGTCAGGCACAGCAGCAGACCTGCCTGTCATCTCTGATATAGAAGCTGTCATTTGCTGTAAATCGAGCACTTGGCCCAGGCCGGCGGTTGGCCCTACGGAGATGTTAAAAAAAGCACAAACTAAACAAAATGGAGGATGGCTGTAGGTCAGAAGCAGACAGGACTGCTCCCTATTGACTATCAGTCTTTCAGTTACGAGAGTCAAACCTCACAAACTCATAAACACCAGCTGCTATTTCAATGGCAGTGTTCTGCTGTGCAATTTTAACATGGATCAACAGACTGCTGTTACTGTTTGCCAAGTGAATTTTGGATACAGTGGGAAGTGAATTCCTTTTTTAAGTTTAGATTTATTTTTTGGAGGCTCTTTGCTGTGGTCTCCCTCAGGGTTTCCAGACTCTGTGATGGTTACCATTGGCATTGCAAAAGTCTAGCTAACATTGAAACGGAACCTACAACCTTTTTTTCTAGCCTATATGTAATACTATATTATGCTTAGGATTAGGGCTGTAGCTATCGAATATTTTAATAATCGAGTATTCTACCGAAAATTCCATCGATTAATCGAGTATTCGGATAAGAACTACTTTTTCTTTTTAAAGAGCAATCCTAAATATATAAGACAAGTTTCTTAATGAACAAGTCATTTGTTTCCTTTTTAGAATTTTTTAATTTTTTAATTGCTGAAATAGCATATATTAATAACTGAAAACTAAACCCATTTAGTTCATTTAATTGCCATATTACATAAAAAATGCAAATACAAATAAGGTAAGATACAAATAAGTTAAATATAGTACAACCAAAACTAAGACATAAATCAAAATAATACTATTACAAAAAAATATAATAAAACCTAAACATTTTGCAACTTAACTTCCAACTTTGATCCTAACTAAAGCTCAAGCATGACACAAGCCTTTACTGTCTTCTTAGAAGAATTGTGGCTTTTGTGAGAGGCAAACATTAGTGGACAGGAAGCTGATGTGGAACAAAAACAAGAGTCCATACACCTAACAATAACACATTTTTCAGTAACATGAATTTAAAGTTATTTGGAGAATATACCCTCTTAAATGTCTCTCTGCATACGTGTGTGTGTGTGTGTGTGTGTGTGATCCTTTAAAGGAGCATGTGGTTGCAAACAGTGCTCTGTATGTAGTTAAAGTAAATGGTAGGGATGCACCAAAATGAAAATTCGGGGCCGAAACAGAGATTTCTGGATGTGCTTGGTCGCAAACCAAAACCGAAAATGCTTTGTAATAATTATTTATTTTATTAAATACTATAAAATTGATTTAAATTAAAAGTCTTACAAAATTACTTTAATGACACGGAATTTAAAAAACACAAGCCAATAAAATAACCACTCTTTTATTGAAAGAAAATTGGATAGAAAATATATTAATATTAAATATAAATGTATTATTTGTATTCAGTTCTATGCAACAGAATCAGACATAACTGTTGTTTGTTGTTTTTGAATAATTATCCAAATAATGTATAGTCCTGCAAACAGGGTTTTTATCTTTCTCAAAATGCAGCGGAGGTGGTACCATCCTGATCATGTGCACACAATGTACCCTTCAACACTTTTTACATGCAATGTATTTTAGGTGTTATAATAATTATATGATTGAAGAAAATGACAATTATAAAGCTATGTTTTATTTTCTCTCACCTAATGTTTTATTTGTTTTTTAAAATAGCCAACTGAAATGTTTCTTTTTCATTTGAATGTTTCAATTCAATGTTCAAATGTTTCATTTGAAATGAATAGAAATGATGATTCGGTGTGAAGAAACATCAAGTAAACATGTATTATCAGTGAATGTGAGCAGATCAGTGAAGGAAGATTTTACCAGCATGGTTCCCAGATCAGCTGTACTGCATGTCACAGCACAGCAGCTCTACTGCAAACAGCAGCAAGTATACTAACGTTACATAGACCTTTCTTGTCGGCGTGTTATTTGAGCAGACTCTGCTTTTCCGGTGAGCATGAGCAGTAACTGAGCAGAGTGATAGAGCGGAGCGTCACACGGTGCAGTGATGACGGCTGAGGGAGAGGGGACACCTGGACACTGCTGGACGGTGCAGTGTGGCATCCCTAGTAAATGGACAAAACGATTCGTCGAGGCACATAATTTGCCTCAATTTTTTTTTATTCGAGTTACTCAAGTAACTCGAGGAATCGTTTCAGCCCTACTTAGGATTAGCATGTTTGAAACTGATAGTTTCAAGTCTAATGTTGAATGTTACAATTTATTATAGAATAGTCAATATATGCAAGCATGTGTCTACTCATGGGGTCCAAAATTGACACTTGTCATGTGCCAAAAGTAAAAATGTACTTTGGAAAGAATTACTCACCCGTCGGCTAATAGTTTTATCAACTGCAATGTAATGGATGGTTTAAATGAAATGATAAGAATTATAGTCTGACTATCGCTTTTTTTGCCCACCCCCCAAAAAATAAAACTTGATTTTTCATCTTTTGGAATATCATCATAAGCTTATCTACCATGCTTATTTTTTTTCTTTCCAGACCTGTGACATGAACTTAATTATCCTTGAATTAAGCAAACACAAAAAAATAAAAATATGAGGAACAAAATCGAGTTTTGTTACTGGTGCAGTTTTTCTGAGAGACCAAGACTTTTATATGATGCCACGAGTGACATGTGCTCTCCTGCAAGTTTTCTAGGAAAACCAAACTTACTCCAGCCAACCCAGAACTTTCAGGTGATTGAACAACCCTTGCCTATGAGGCTGGGATACCTTGGCCATTATTCATTCAACTCCGAGTATGTTCCTGGTTAAGACCTTTTTTTACAGTCTATGGTTAAGACTCAAGACATTCTCAACAGAGCGACGAGTCGCTATGGAAAAGGACGCTAAGAAAAAGCGCGCCATGCTGTTTCTTTCTTTCTTTTGTTCAATGGTCGTTTACATGCTTCTTGCATATCGCCACCTAATTAATGGTTGTGCAATAATTTTTTTCCCATTTAATCTTTAATCCTTGAGAATATGACTTATATTTTTTAGTTTGATGCTAATTATATATATATCATCATATCAGATATGCATTTTTATTATATAAATAAATTATAGAAAATGCCGATCCATGTGTGAGATGATGATGATGATGATGTAATATAAAATGTAGTAAATATATATAATATAATAAATTAAACCTTACCGTGTCAGTGTTTTATAATTTATACAGATAACTGTGTTATGTATGCCAATAAAATAACCATATTAGAATAATATTACCTTATGTATTACTTATATTAGCGCTATATACATATACATATATAAATAAATAATAGGCTATATTATATAATGTTGTGCGCTATCTGTAACGCCCACTGAAGGCTCGTCAGTAGATCAAGCATGCACTGATAGCTCTGAAGTGAACATAACCTGCTCCGGAGTAGGTTATCTTCAGAGAGCAAGCTGCTATGGTTACTTGCATACCCTGAAAGTAACCTCCGATTTTGGAACCGAAAGTTGAGGTTATCCGCTTGCTTATCCTTAAACTTACCCGGGTATGACACATAACCTGCTTTCTCTTAGTGCTGTGTATCACCAGCAAAGTCACGATACGATACGTATCACGAAACGGGACTGCACTGAATTTCACCTCAGAATAATTTAGAAAAACAGCTGTTTGTTAAACACTGCATGCTTTAGAGCCATTGCTAAGTATTGGCAGAGCAGGCAGTTGACCTCTGCAGTATGAAGGGCCTTTGTATCGAACACAGCACTAGAATACACCCCCGATCTGTTTTGCTAATGTCTATGTAGAAATGGTGCCTATGTGTATTGATAGTTATTAGTATCTGTCAAATATTTTTTTGCCATTATTTTTTAATTAACACAATACTTTAAGGAATATAACCTTTAGCTAATCTTAAAATAAAGTTTTGTTTTCATCTATTTATTTTTTATTTATTTATTTAATGCCTAAATTTACTTGTGGTATTTAAAATGATGTTTTTAGTGTTTTTAGACAAAGCTGTGTCAAATTTTCATACTGGCCATTTATTGGTAAATTTGACAGATTTTGTAATATCAGTGCATCCGATTTTTGTATTATGCAATTGCTACTTTGGCCGTTTAAGCCTTTTTCTGCATGACTTTTATCAAGTAAGAGATGGCAATCTGATGAGCCCTCATCCACCGGCTAACACCAGGTCACATCACTGTATTCTTATGCATTCAGCTTACTCCGATTAACATCAGCCAAGTGATTTATCACACAGCCTTTACTTCTCTCCTTACACAAGGGCATCACAAGAGTCTGTGACTGCTAAGACAGGTAATGCAGGAAAATCAACATGCCCCCCTTTGAGCTCCTGTTTCTAAAGATGAAGACCCGATTTCCACTTATCTATTCATGTATTCCTTGTCGGGCCTTAATAAATGCAGCCTCTTTCTGTCTATTTTTTTCCCTTCAGAAACGTTGTCTGTCTGGTCGTATGACTCCTGTTTTGTGGGGAGTTGGTAGGGGGCGTGAAGGATGCGCTTTTAGCTGTGCTCTTCGGTAATGGGTTTTCAAAGAAATGGTAGAAGGGAGCAGAAAAAAAAATCAGAAAGCAAAGACGTGAGGGTATTAATCATAATAAAAAGCCAACACCACTGTGTGCTGCCTAGATCAAAAATGAGAGCTAAAGAACACGTCGGGGTGAGATGATCAAAACGGTTGAGATACGTTACGGTGTCCTCCAAATCTCCTTACCAACCGAATCACATGTCTCCCACGTCTCCACCAGAAACCTCAACTAGAACGATTGCTTAAGCACCCTTTCAACTGTCTGATACGTATCTGAATCAAATTGAAAAATGAAGTTGGAGGCCTTGATTTGGGATGAGAGCCTAAGTGCACAGTGACAATCTGAGCAGGAACTGGAGTGGCTGTTAATGAAATGTTTTGAGGTTTAATGGAGTGGTCCAAGATTTTATCCTCATTCTTCAAGTGCCCCACTTGCTGCCAAACAACCGCAAGGTTATTTCTTAATGGCACCGCACGTTCTCCTCACTTGACCATGCATGGACGGGTAATTGAAGGCGATATTGTTGTGGTTCTTTTACCGACTGGGGCCGTCAACGGAAAGCAGTAATTTGACTATTCAATTCAGTGTCATTTTCTTTTACAGTTTTTCCTCATTCCCTCACCTCTTTCCCCAAACATACGTGCTCACGGACCATTTGAACACATTCCAGGAGGCTTTGCTTTTCGGCATAAGCGGTTCGGTCTGGTTTTCATTATGGAAATGCTCTGATTATAATTAGCGGTTAACAGATTACCCTGAACGTTACCCTCTGATTACGTTTTTTTTTTTCAAAAAGGCAAGATGGATAGCGTTTCATTTTGTGCCTTGGAATTATTATTATTATTTTTTTATTTGGACTGTTTTTATTTGGGTTTATGGGGGCAAACGTTGAAAATACTTTGAGGGATTTTACTGTGTGACTGAGCATATCATAAACAAATATGTAAATTAAGTCTCAAGGAGAATGTTGTGGAATTAATTCAGCTCTCTTGATTGTAATCAAGTGTTTTTTGGTTCAAAGGATCTCGGCTAACTAGCTAACAGTGATGCACTTCAGAGACCGTGGTCATAATATTCAAGATTGTTATTTATATTTGTGTACGATACATAAAAAAATAGGCACAAATGACAAATAGTGAGACTATTCTTGAGTTTGACATTTTTCTGCATTTTATTACCCTGTAGACAAACAAAATAAGGTTTGGCGTCCACCAAAGTCAGAAAGTTTTCATTTCTGAACCAGAATGACACACGTTCCACTGTGGCTGAAGTTGAGCTGGTTTATACCACCGCTCACTGCCACAGAGTGTGTCTGCGTTACAGAGGCAGCCCTGACTTCAAAAGACATTTCTCGGGGATAAATTGCCATTTGCAGGAAGAGGTGTTGACTGACTGGAGATTTTATTCATTCATATATGCATTTATGACTGCAAGGCTTGTCTTTGGAGCCTGGGCCCTGCGAAAAAGAGTGTGTGTCGGAAGATGAATACCTGAAAGCTTCTTTCCCCAGACATTGTTAAACGAGAAAACGGGCAGTTTACAGCATTGCCACGGCCAAGCCTGCATATTTTATAAATGAGCAGTCCTAGGCACAGAGGAATATCCCCTCTCCCTCAAAATGGAGCACCATCCTGCCTATTTGATTTTAACAGCCACTTATGGGCTCTTATTACTCTCTTTTTCTTCGCATTTGCCTGTGTTTCTTCAAAAACGTCCATTATTAAGGGCGGTAAAGTTTGAATGAAGTCTTAAACACAGCAACATGTGATTAAATGTCATGACTTTTATTTCACAGGCCACCTGTGTGGATCTTTTGCAGAGGTGGAGGGTAAAAATAAGCATTTCCTTCACTTATAAATGGCAGAAGAAAAGGAGATTGCCAAGCAGTAATAACTATTTCTGTGCCAGTGCTGTTTTCATGACCTTCACTTTCACTCCAACCTCAATTATGGCTCTGTATGGGCCCCGGTGTGGAGGCATGCTCATGGAATGTGTGTGTGCGTGTGTGTGTGCGTGTGTGTGTGTTTTATAAGTCGACATAAAATAGTTTATAATAATTTTTTATACTAATTTCAGTGCCATTATTGTGGCTGTGATAAGTATTAAACAGTGTCCTTACTATTTTTTTTAAAACATTAAAGGGGTCATATGATGCTATTTTAAAGATCATTATTTTGTGTAACAGAATGTTGAAATTTTTCAAATACTGTACATTATTGTAGTTCCACTATGCCCCGCCTCTCTCAAATGCGTCATTTTCTACAAAGCTCCTCCTTCCAACAAGTGCAGTCTGCTCCGATTGGCCAACTGACCCAGTACATTGTGATTGGCCGAACACCACAAGCACGCGTTGGAAATGTAACTCCCCTTACCATAATCGCGAGCTTCAGCTTTCAAGTTAGTTTGATCAGTTAAAGCCTGGAAGGGAAACAGAGTTGCAGTGATGATGCTCATATGTGTTTGCAGTACACAAGCCGCGGTTAAGACAACTTCTGAGGGGCTGTACACTCCGCTGTGATGTGACCCTGTTCCCCTCACACACACACTCTCACATGACGGGTTATGTGCAAAACTCCGCATTTAAACAGTCAATAGCAAATACTTGAAATAATAACAAAACATACGCTGATTCAGAAGTGGCAGATTGTCATAGCAAAGTCAGAATATTTTTTTAGAAATAGCCTTCGTGCATAGCCAGCCTTGTACTCTATTAGGTTCACTAAACTGTTGTCCATAAAATGGGTTGCACAAATTCGAACATTTGGGTTGTGTTATGCAGCCAGGAAATCTTAACTAATGATTCGTAATTGCATCTACTTTTCGGAAGGCCAAATAAAGTGTGTTTGCTTTCACATAGAAACATACAGTGTCTCCCTGACACGGCTGCATCAACACTACTGCGGTTACTGAAACCACGCCTTCTTTCTTTGCGTGAGCATTTGGGCGGCATTATGCTAATATTTCCACATCGTCATGTAGACATGTGGGGGTGTGTTTGAATGAAGCTGTATTAGGGGGTGCGTGTACGAGTCTTAACTTTTATAAAGAATATCTCTTTGGGTTCGAGACTTTAGTCTTTGCAACTTTAGGGATATAATCTATGCACAATCAGTGTGTAACACTCCAAAGATAAAAGAAAACTTAATCGCATCATAGGACCCCTTTAAAAATACACTACGTTTTTGCACTATTTTTATTTAATTTTGTTTATTTTATTTTTAATTTAATTGTATTCTATATAGTAATTATTTTTAGCCCCATTGGTCTTGAAATGTATCTTTACTAAATGGTATCTATATTAAATTTCTTGACATGTGGGCTTTACCTCAAGTCTACGCTATCAGTCTTTATATTAATCAATACCTCTCTGGTTCTGGAAAAGCCACTTCCTGGTCTTTCTTTCTTTAGTGTGAAGCCTCTATGCAACACTGAGCGCTTAAGTCTCGGTTAGTCTCTCAGGCAGCTGTTATAGGGGGCAGGTGTCGCCGTCCTGTCGTTAAGGTTGGATGAACCTGGGGAAAGAGGCGTAGCTGAAGAAATTCTTTACAAAGGACCTTCAAGTTTCCAATTAACACCAGCTCCTTCTACCCCTGGTGGTAACTTGAAACCCCTCCCAGAACACCACAGCTCTCTTCAAAACACGTTCCTCACTTGAGCAATCTCTGACACTAGTCTTTCCCCTCCAAGCTGACCCACAGGCTAAGGTCATCTCTCCGAGACAAAAACTATTCTTATCTCTGCAGTCTGGCCCCCTTCACTGCCGTCTCACTGTCCCTGTAGACTGAGCGATGGCCCCCTCTGAAAATGGATATCAGTGATATAATCTAGGTGATGCCTTGAACAGTCTTTGAGTGGAGCTGCTCTGGCAACAAGATTCCTGGTCAGACATTCAACCTTTGGGGTCTTAGTTTATGTGGGTTCGTTTAGGATTTATCTCATAGTCATACTCATATCAGTTCAGTGTTTATTTACTCAGTAAGTGTATTTTTGCTGATAATAATAATAATCATTTTATATTAATATTAATATTAATTTAATTTAATTTATTGTATTTGTTAGTTCTTTTTGCCCCATTGGTCGTGGACTTTACATTGAAAACTTTCAGTAGATGCATGAACTTTAAAAATCTTTTTCTTTGCTGATATGACTGCTAATATCTTCATCTCATATGAGTGTTTATTATTTTTGAGTGATATTTCTTAAAAGTCAATTTATTGTTTTGTAACTTTTTTTCATTGTCAAAACTATTTTCTAATTAGCTGTGACTGTTATAGGCTTTCAGTGTGGAGAAATTACTTCTCTGGAAACTTGTTGCACCACAACTGTATAGTATACATAGCCTATTTTTTATGTTTAGTGTATTTTTTAAAGTACATTTTTAGTAGCTTTTTAAACATTCAATATATTTATTAGATTTTTTTAAGTATTTTTAGGATCTACTTTTCTTTCTTTAAAAAAAAATGTTAGTACCACCCCCAGTCCTGGGAAAAGATCACAATTTATTTAGTGGATAAACATGCCTACCAGTCTTGTGCTGAAGATGGATTTAAAGGGGTCTTGTTGTCCTCGTCATCTCCCTTTGAGTGACTAAAGTCCCTGCTTTCTCCAGAGTCTATTGTTAGGCCTCGGGTTAAACCACCGCTCAAAGCAGGGGAGCTGCTGGGCTTATTCCCTCTTTATAATGACAGGGCAAATCTTTTTTTTTGCGCTCAGGATGCCAAAGGGAATCATTTTATTTGAGGTCTATTGGCAAAAGCAGTGGTGGTTCTGAGATGTTGCCGAGTGTGGATGAAGATGTTAAGATGCAGGTCAGAGAAGAAACTGACTAAATTAAATGAAGGGATTAGGGCTGTGACGGTGGCCGTGAAAACCGCATCACCGGCGGTGGTCTGTTGCCCCCGTGGTTGTGTATTGTCACCAGCGGTAGTGTATGTGACGTCACACACACACACTATAACAAGCATAATACAAAGTTGTGTAAACAAGTGTAATAATTAATAGTAACAGTTGCAACTTGTTTTATTTAGACTATAAATCTATGCTAATTCACAAATTATCTCAAACGCCATACACAGCGTTTCTTTTAGATTGGCAGGTTTGAGCGCAAGAAAATACGTTACAATTTATTCTGCATTTTTATTTCGTGATAAGCGATGGACCTTGTTGGGAAACCAAATACTACATCGCCGATCTGGAATCGAGACCGGGTCACAGGGTTTATTTAACTTTGTTATTTAAGGTTACTTTCCTATTTAACTGTATTTATTTGATATTTATTTTAGTGTTTTGCAGGCTGAGTGTTCACTGACGTAAGTGCTAAAATAAACACGCACGTTTGTTAATAGATGATTGAGCCTCATTTATTTATTTTAGCGTTTCAGTAATATATACATATATATACACACACATCACAACGCCACGCCACCGGCGGGAGTTGGTCCATTACCACTGCGGTGGTAAAAATCTGCCACCGTCACAGCCCTAGAAGGGATTATGGAAGGACTTTGAAAAAATATTGAAGGTCATATAAATTTGTTGGACAACAGCTTTTGTTCTAGACCCAGCTTAGCCCTCAGCGATCTTTTAAAGGAACATCGATCTCCTCTTAACTACAATTCTGTCCTTTTGGCCAAAACACTACAGGAGCATGATTAAATATTCATTGAACACTCAATTGACCCCTCTCCCCTGTCATTTCTGATCAATCAAATCAATGACAGATCTATCAAAAGTGCTTCGAATGAGACTCCTCTGCAATAGAAAGATCAGTGCAGGCCATTGTCTCAAGACCATCCCATCAATTAAGTCAATCCCTGTCCAACTGCTTAGTGCACTTCAGATCAAGCCCTGGTCAGGTTAATTCGCTTTTCGCACAGCCAGCATCGGTCTGAAATTTCACCATGGTAACTGCTTGTTGTTTATGTGCAACGCACTGCATGCCTGGATCATTACGGAACTGTCACCCCCCGTCCCTCCATCCGCCTTATCTCTGTAGGTGTTAATACATCTGAGAGTAGAGAAAGAAGGGACAGCTGTGTCTTTCTAGCGGAATGAAGGAGATGGAAAGGTGGAGGGGGAGAGAATGGAATCAAAGGGAGGACTGCATCGCCCCTGTGGCTACGGGCGCAGGGATAATGGAGTAAAACTGCACACACCCCTGACTCTAGGGCAAGCCTGGCTTCCTCCCCATCCCATTGTGTCCTAAGCATGGCGGTCTTTGTGGCGACTCCTGTGTTCTAGTAATGAACACAGCAGCCCACATGCCTGCTCCACTCAGTCTGAGAGGGTCGGATGCGGGGAGGGGTGTAGACGCGAGCTGGTTTCATTAGCCGAGGAGAAAGGGTAAATTTCAGGGCTCTGATCAAGCGTGACATGGAGGGCTAACTTTTTCTTCTTTTTTTGACAGACGTGGACTGAAGTTTCGCGGAACTAAAGCTGCCGTGTGTCCAGATGGGGTCTGGGAGCCGCTGATTATGCTCCTGCCCCTCCGAACAATATCCTCCTTCCTCTTTCTCCTCAAGTCCCATACTCTCCATCTTCTTGATGTCGTTTAGGACGTAACATCTCTTCCGTAGCCACACAGTCTATTCTGCTTATATGTGACCTGTCATCCTCCCAGTAGTCACAAATGAGACCGGTTAAGTTCCAGTCTGGTAGATGGTTTATAATGGCATGTCCAATGGTGTTCTCATCTTATGGTGTTTACATTATCTTTAAATGTTTGATTTTCAGTTGGACTAAAACAAATAGTATTTTTTAAATAATGGTTGTGCACAGTTCAAAGTTGAATTTAGAATTAAATTCCAAATCAATTTCTGAATTTGAATTGAGGTGGAAAACAGTATTTAGAATTGCAATTTGAATTCGATTTTAACAAAGCAGAGGTAAAATAAACTGAAATTAAAATGAGTGCGACTAGAGAAGGAAAGTTCAAGACAAACTTTGATTGATGGTTTTACAAATTATTTTCTAAAAATGTAACAAAAAGTGTAATAGTTGTATAGACCTTGCAGTGGAAATGTAACATTTGTATTTGATGTATACACATTTTTGGTATAAACTACAGTGGAATCATGTGGTGGAATCATTTCTGTGTTCAGTAAATTTCATTTCTAATTCTCTTTTGGGGCATTTGAATTCAGTTCAAATTCTTTTAGTCTTTAAGTTTAAGTGAAATTGTGTAGTAGCCTTTTTTGTAGTCAAGCTAACAGAGCTAGATAATGAGATTGTAGCTCTGCTTCATCCAGCATGTATTGTGTACACATTAATTTGGCTAAGATTGGCTCTGCATTGTGCACTTGCTCAGAAAGACAAGATGACATGATGCGGCATATATTTAATCCTTCAAATATTTGATTATACTTTTGTCATGTATACTTGAACAGATTGTGGCTTAGCTATGCAAAAACCCTCTGTAGTTTGATTTAAGCGGCACATGTAAACGTATTAAGTGTGAGATTGCTGTTCACTGAAGGGACTGAACATGGTTTGTAGAATTTATGGTTGCAATATTATACAGCAACCTCAATCTGACTGATCAACCTCATTAAGAAGTAGCAAATAGAAAAAAAACAAGAACATATCAAGTCAATGATGTACCAGGACCGGGGAGCACTGAATTAAACCAGTTACACTGAGAAGGATGGAATAATTTTAAGCTTATTCAAGTTTGTTGCTCAAGAAGTACATTTACATGAGCAGTTACAAGTTAGCTACAACCGGGATTTGCATAGTCAAGCTGCAGTCTTTCCAAATATACATGACACAATTTGTAATCGAATGTTTGAAAGATTACATAGACATATGTCTATGTCATTTCTAACAAGCACAAGCCAATTGTACTATTATTAATGTGTATACATGATGGACAAATTCGAGTTTTGATTGCATTATCTAGGTCCGCTAGTCTGACTTTGCAAAAAAGAACTGGTACGATTTCAAACCGACCAAATTTATGTGGCATGCTTTTGTTGCTTTAGTCAAACTGAAATCAAAGTAAATGCACTTATTGCCTACATTTGTACACACTTGGGTACCCAACATGTGTATTGGCAAATGGATGCCAGGGCTTCAATATGGAGTCCAGTTGCCTTCTACAGACAGTTGACTAAATTGAAGAACTCTGCTTTCTTATCTCATCGATTCTTTTGTTTCACCTCCTCAACGCTTGTGGTTTAGCATGGTTATCTTTATCCCTGGGTTGAATACTCTCCTACACAAATTGTCCTTTGTTGAAGGCCTTGGAAGCATGTGTGCTGCAGATGGTACAAATCTTCTGTTTAGCTTCAGGATTTAAGTATCTTATTTACTTTCACATGTATATCCTTAGTTTCCCCTGCCCTTTCCCCTGAACGCTCAGAGCAGCATGTGAGGGAGTGTCCCAGCTTTTTTTTCTGACTTAGTTTGGCTTCAACTCTTGAGGTTTGGGCCATATGTTTGAGAGCGCATCTTTCTTTTTAAGTGCAGGACAAAAGAGGAAGAAGAGGGCTACTTCTCTCTATGTAAATACCAGACCATCACTGGTAGGAGAAGGGCCATGTACTGATCGATTACCTCAGCTCGGAGGCTCGCTACCTGTGCGAGGCTCCGTAGGGCTGCTTATTAGCTGCGGGTTCGGACCCTAGGCGTGGATGAGCTTTCATGCCGCCTGCACTCAATGAAAAACCCAGAGGCTTGTGAGTGGGTTTTATATGCATGGGCTAGTGCTCACACATTTCTTTTCTTCTATCAGTCAACTCCCTCTCTCTATCTGTAGCCATTTGTCAATCACAGGGTTGAACAGCTGCAAGTCTTGTAGTGAGAGCAGGAGAGAAACCGTTGGAGCGATTGGAGCTGGCATTGATGGACATTAGGAAATGAGCTTGGAGGCATCGGCTTTAACAAAACCAGTAATTTGTCATCCATAATCGTGATTACTTTCTTGACCCTTTAGCCCAAAGGTCAATGAGGATCCGACCTTTCAGACCATCCCTGAGAGATCACAGGACTAGAAGCCTTTCATCTTTTGTTGAAGAGACATCTGAGCCTCCAAAATCCCTCTTCTTACACAATCCGTCATGCATTAATTGTGTGCAATCATGCAACAAAATAACAGTCGAAGAATGTTGATGTCAGTCAACTTGCGGCAGCGGATTATGGCAGAACGCCACTGTGAGTGACAGAGGAATAATCTCCCTTGAAAGAGTGTAAAATCCACACCTGGGTGACAAATGTCAAGCCATCCTTACTGCAACCATGAAGCTGCTGAAGCGAAAGTGAAAGGTTTTCTGGAAAGGCCAGCACTGAACCACTTAAAGGGTGTTTCGTGAATTTTAAGCTGCGTGCTGTTGTCTGCCTGCAGTATTAGAAGACCAAAGGTTTAAAAACAAAAGGAGCGAGGTGGTGGAAAATCTGCATACATTTGCATGCATTTGCAAATGAGTGTTAATTTACAGCAGTCTTTCAGAACTATGCTTGCTTATGATCTGTCTGGATGGATAATACCCTCGCAGACTCAAAGTTTCTATGACTAGATAAAGGTCTAGTGCTTATAGCCATGAAAAACATCACCCACGCAGTTTCTTTGTGCTGTCTATTCTAAATTGTATCCTAACTCCTCTCTTTATTGTTCTTTGAAGCATAGCTATCAATGCCTGTGGATCTACACAAGAGAACTCATCACCAGATACAGTGAGAGGGATCTTTTATTCCCAAGGAGATATTCAGCCTCCACACCATCATTTGGAGTCCAGAACTCGAAGTAATTATGCTTGAGCTACTGTAAGGCTGGGGTATGCTTTGTTTTCAGCCTGTCATTAGCTTTTTAAAGGACTCTTCATTGACGGAACACTGTTGAAGCATGTATACTATGACTGTAATAGTCCCACTTTGAAACTAGATTTTCTTACCTCTTTGCTAACTTTTGTAGTTTCCAAATTTGCCTTGTTTTTCTTGGCAGCTTGTCTTCTATTAGTTAAGTAACTACTAGGTAATACTACTAACAAAACTGTGTAAATAACGAGCTCTTAATTAGATTACATTGTAATTTTTGATTCATTTGGCCATTTATCTTGAGTTTGAGTTGTTTTAAATGATTAATTAAAACAACTACACTGGCTGTACAGTATGTTGTAAAGTATACTGTATATGTTTAATTCTCTTAAAAGAACCAGTTTAAAAGAGTAATTTATTCTTGAATCAATTTTAAGGTTTTAAGAATCAATATTGAAATCATTCAGTTGATGATCAGATAATCCATATTTTTGATACTACATCAGCTCTTTATTCAAGAAGTTATTGGCTAATGACTGTTATCTTGTATGTGGACGCAGTTTTTAATGCTCAACATGGGCACAGTTTCATCATCCGTGGAATGTTGCCAGTTAAATCCCTTGCTAGCATACTCCTACCCAGGAACAGCACAATTTGCACCCATTCCTCTGGCCCGTTACCTTGTTCGGCTAAATTAGAACGGGGAGAGATTACAGCAGGTGCTATTTCTCCAGGCTCTGCAAATGAAGACGCCCATTTATTCTCCTCCCAGTGAGGTTTATTCTCAAGGCCGCAGATAAGTCTGCTGTGTACCCTCTTTCAAACAGAGCTGCACATCCTGTCCTGATTGGGTAATTGTCCCAGACGGAATGTATTGACCAATTCGATTGATGCTCATTGCAGGGTTTGCTGCTGTTTTTTTTTAGGATCTTTTGGATCAACTATGAGTACTTTGATTGGAAGTTCAGTTGGTAATAACCCAATTGACTTAGAAATTGCACTGCCCCATTGAGACTGTGAGTAAAGTCTAACCAAAATGTGAACAAAAGCACAAATATATTGCACAGACCAGAACACTGAATATGACGGCATGTTAGAAGTCAAACCACAAAGTTTTCTGTGGAATGCTGCCTTTGGTCATTTTTGTTAGATTTGTATTACTCCATTTATCAAAGTACTTGCTAGGATGCACTGTGACAAGCACTGAGGTGATTTTATTTTGACTCTCATCTTCTGACTTCAAGTTTAATGACCACTTACTGCTCAGCTGATGCTGAATGACCTGTCATTGTATTTGATATTCTAGCGGAAATAAGGGAATTTGGTCACTTAGATGTGTTATTTGAAAGATCAAATATCCTACCTGAGGATGATTTTTAGCTCTGAATCAAAGACTGCCCATTCTTTCTTTCGCCAAAGTCACTGCAGATCCAAAGGCACCATTTTCTACAGAAAAAGAAAAGTCTCCTCCCCTATTATAACCTGAAAACCTGGTCTAAATTACCTTTATCTGGAGAAAAACTATCACTCTGGAAGAAAAAAAAAATATTTCTTATTTTTTTGGGAGTCTCTATTCAGCTCAGAAAATGTAATGCCATTATTCATACATAGACTCGTAATTTTCTGTAATTGTGATAATTTTTTATTCTCTCTCCCCTTATCCTCTGGTTTGTGGCGACATTCAATAACCAGAGGAAAGGACGATGGTAGCGATGTTAATGAATCTAAATGTTCCTTTTTTTCCCCTCTCATCAGAGGATGTTTAAAGTAATTGTAGGGAGCCTCTGTATGTGGTCCTGGGGGAAGGAGAGGGTGAAATTGCAAGCACCTCACATGCCTCTGCAATCTGATCCTATTATCTGACTGTGCTCTAAAACCTGCTTCAATCACTACGTTTAGTGAGACACTGTGCCTTCCACCTTGCCATTTTTTCTCCTTCTCTTTCATCTTTCTTTTTGCTCATAGTCTGTTGTGGAAAAGTCACTTTTTTGTCACATGGGTAGTGCGGGTAGCTCAAAATGAAGCAAGTTGTCTTTGTCTGTGAAGCGTACAGCCTCTATCCCTTCATTTACTTAAAGAGCATTCTCCAAATGCTGTGTCAGAATATAATGGGCAATTTTTCCTGAAAAGGTTGACATAATTGCACTTTGTAAGACTTAAGTGCATACTGATTAAATGTGATACGTGTTGTGTTTTTGAAGTGCCCACTGATGAGTAAATAATTGTCAGATAAATCACAATTTTAGAGATTCCTATGCAAACTATTCGGATTACTGGTAATTTAAATATTTTTTTTTTTTTTTGACAGGTTGCAGCATTTTTTTGATCAGTTGTTCAGACTACCGATACAAGGACACTAAGTGACAACATTTGTGTTAATTGAAATAAACTAACATGCAGTAGGGTTGTGACGGTGAGGAAATTTTCCACCGGTTAAGCGACGTGTGACAACACCGGTAATCACCGTGGTGGGGGGTTGTTTGAGGTTTCCCTATTTTCCTCGCTTTCCTTCGGTTTTAAATAGCTTGTAAAAGCTCTGTGCACATTTTACTTTCACTTTTAAGTTGGTGGCAATTCAGCATAAATTGCTTGAATTCAATTTAAGCAACAACAACAAAATACAACTTAGAACATATAACTTTTATTAACAAAACGATTAAAAATACACCATGCTATATGCCTAATATAGGGCCCTATGATTTTCACGATGCAGAAAACCTGGACGGAATCACGCAATCCAGTCATAAAAAACGTAATTTACAGTTTAACGCGTTTTTTTTTACTAATATAAAATAACATAACTTACACATTTTAAATGGGTATACAAAACTGAAAATCAGTAAAGACTGAGGAACACATAATAATAAAACGTAGAACGTTTATTAGCCAAACGATCAAGAATGTTTGGAGGCACGGACTGCATACTGATGTAAACCAAATAAATTAGTAACGAATGTTATAAAAAAATTAAAATAAACTTCCAATATCACCTTAGATAAATAGCAGATCTTCAAAATCCAAAATATTTCCAAAACAGGCACTTTTATATTTTGAATCAACATAATACATAATATAAAATATTATGTTTTGAAACTCTTCCGTCATCGTCTTGTCTGTCTCACCTCACTCTTCTTGTCAGTCAACTCGACTCCTCACGTGTTCAGTAAAATCTGATCTGTGATGTGCGACTGTCGTTCGTTCGGTGTGTTGCATTGAGCAGTCGCGTTCAGTTTTAATTGTAGAGCGTGTTCTCTAACTGAACTAAATCATTTTTAATACTATTAAAAAAAAAAAATAACTGTGAGGGTCTGTGCCACGGTGGGCAAGTGACATAACCGATGCTGCGGCTTAACACCGGTATCGCCGCCAACACAGTCTATCGCAGCAAGCCTAACAAGCAGTATGTTTAAAAAATAATTAGGAGGAAAAAATTATAAATGGGAATTTCTTAACAATGTGTTTATAGTACCATTTAGCGCTTTTAGATAATCAGATTGTTCCTTGACTCCTGTTGTCACTTCTATGAGGATTCAACAAGTGTTAACTAAGTTAAAACATTTGTGTTCGTTAAAGATAAAAGCTAACAAATAAGGAAAAACTGCAACTAAACTCAAATGTAGTATGTTTTATGACAAAAAAATAAGTTTAGGTTTTCATTAGGAATTTCTAATGGTGTATTATGACACAGTGTATCCTTTTCCTTTCATAATCAAATTGTTCATTGACTTTTGTCCTTTAACAATCTTTGATGCGTAATTAAACCGATCTTTTGCGAAATCACGTTTTAAGAAAACACATTTCTGGTCTAGCAGTTTGCTTGGAGGTTAAAGAAAGTCCAATACCCTCAGCACCTGTATAGAGAGAGAGAGCTTACTGAGCTCAGGCACTTAAGAAGGGTTTAGACAAATTGACCCGCTGGAAATCTAAGTGTGCGATCAGCCACCAACTCCATTCTGAAAGAGTGGGCAGTAATTACATTTGACTTGCTCTGAAGGGAGGATTAATCCGCGGTCAGTCCGAACAATGGCAGGAAGAGAGTCTTATTCCACCCCACTCCCCCACAGTCTAGCTTTAAATAATATTCATACATATATATATATATATACACAGTTTCAGATGTGACATTTTCTTGGCTGGTTCATGGCAGCGTTATTATTTGCTTTTCACGACTTGGATGTGCGTTTCAAACGGCCTAGGTTTAGGTCACCGGTTTCCAAAGTAATCATATCAGTTTATAAATAGATTTAGCAGTTTTCCTTATGTTATTTTTCCTCAAGTCCAAGGTGCAGGAGAAAGCAAGGAGCTCGATTTACCTCATCCGATACCTCAGTCTCCCTCCCCACCCATTTTATTACACTTCGCGTCCTAATTCTATTGGATCTGAGAGATGGAATACTTAACTCTGACAAAGGTTTTAATCTCTTTTATAAAAGACAGCATTTTTCAGGTAGGTTGTCATTGAAATGGTTTTCCCTTGCATGAGGTGTCTGTCTGTATACGGGGAGAGCTTCATCAGAACGGTAATTAAGTTATTTTTCCAGGAAGCGGGAACAGGGAGTTGGAGAGCTAGAGAGGAATCAATAATAATATTGTGCTGCGCGAATCTGCCATATAATACTCCATGGTACTGGAAGTGCTTAATTTGGCTAGTGATATGCCTCTCCACCCATTGTAAGAGCATTCCTGCTCTCTCAATAGTGTAGAAAAGAATAGAAAAATGAGACAACTTTTGTAGCAGACTAACTTAGTTTTTGTTTACGGACAATGTACTGTATGTTTGGACCGCCGCCTTGCTCTGTGAGAAGAGATATTGCTGGTGACCTATCCAAGGGATGCTTTTAATGTGTCTACCACTCACCGACTTGAGTTACACCTACATAAGCCCTGCTGGAATGTAAATAACCGCTAATGGATATGGGCCTGTAAAAGTACCCGCATGCATGGCGCTAAAGGTTTCGTACCACCTGAATCCAAGAGCTGAAAAGATCAAACATGAGTGCCCTGGACACTTCTCACTTCTCAGACGGGAAGATCTAGTGTCTTTATCGCTTCCTTTTCCATGATGGTTCGTTACACTGGACAAACAGAGGCAGGAACTGACAGTCACATTTCAAAGTAATGTAGCTTGGATGTAACCAGACACTATATCAAAACATGTGAGAGCTCTTATTGTCGCTGTTTTTTTGAGATGGGGGTTTACTGTAATCATGAAAGCATGTGTTCACCTCCTTATCTAAAAGATCAGTGATAAGAGATTCTTAGACAGTAGAAACAATAAAAGTGTTAAGTAGTCGGAAGTCCATGACATCAAGCCAACTAGTGCGATTACCAATATTTATTATTATAAGCATCTCTATTTATATTATTAAGCATCTTGATGTTATCTTAACCTAAAAACAAAACAAAAAATTTTTGTCGGTCAAATTGAATTTTTCAGTATCGTTCCAAAATTCAGGGTCTGTAAGATTTTTTGGTAATACTTAAGTAGGGACCAGTTCTCACTATTAACTTATTAGCATGCCTTTTATTAAAATATTGGCTGTTTATTAGCACTTCTATAGCGTCTTCTGCACCATATTCTACATCCCTAATCCTACCCAATACCTAAACTTAGCATCCACCTTACTAACTATTAACAAGCAGCAAATTGGGTGTTTGAGGCAAAAGTCTCAGTTAATGGTTTGTTAATGGTGAAAATTGGACCTTAAAATAAAGTGACCCCTTTTTATTTTTTTGTTTTTGAAAGAAGTCTCTTATGCTTAAGGCTGCAGTTATTTGATCAAAATACAGTAAAACCAATACAATAAAAAATATCCAGTTTATATATAGACACGCACAAAATGGTATATTTAAAATAAAATATATTTTACTATGTAATTTATTCCTTTGATGGCAAAGCTGCATTTTAAGCAACCGTTACTTCAGTCTTCAGTGTCACATGATCCTTTAGAAGAACAACATTTATTTGAAATAGCTTTCAAATAAATAGTCACTTTAGATCATTTTAATGCATCCTAGATTTGCAAGTATTTATCTCTTTAAAAAGTTGTAATTACTGACCACAACCTTTTGAATGATACTGTTTGTATATACATTATTATTGTTGTTGTTGTAAAGTAAGATACATATAGTAATGTAATATAATCATCTTTCGTCTTTGTTTTTAATATTATTTCTAGCAAAGTAACAACCAAGCACTGGCAACTGTGTAAGTCTTAGTATGCTTTTGAACGCCTTAAAAGTTGGAACTGCTGGAGACATGAGGCGTTCGACACTAAGATCAAATAGTGTGATCACTTTTCAACATATGGTGAGTGTGGTGGGCATTACGAAGTTCTCCTCAGTCCACCAGCCTTGCAGGCAATATCTTCAGCCAGCATTTTAGCCTGGGGTCCTACAAAGCTCTCATCTTGTCCTCTCTATAGCCGGCCAACCAATGAGATGTGAATAGGATTAGAGCAGAGTCTGACATGCATGATGGAACAGCTTTGATAGGCGCTCTGCCCCGTTCACTGCTCTGCTCTCAGAAGAACACATCTTGAGAAATTAAAGCTGCAGTTGATGGTTTTGAAATAATACAGAATGTGGCAGGCACAGTGTTTGAATCTTTCTTGCTTTGGCTTTTTGTACTTTGAATTGCGTACTGAATATATAGATCTTTAGATGTTAAATTGAACCTGAACAGTCACTTGTGTAGTAGTATTCCTCATTTGTAAAGTTGCTTTAGGCAAAAGCATCTGGTAAGTAAATGGATGTTAATTTAATTAATTTGATGTGCAGTTTTTGCAAGGAAATGTCTTTTTAATTCACATCACAAAAATTAAGAAATTCTTGCTTTTGTCTAAGCGATGAAAGGCTTGTGTGAGGAATCCTGAATGCCCAAGTATGTTTCTGTCAGGAGTTGGACAGATTTTCTGTAAAGGAAGCTGGCCCTCCTTCCCATTAGTGTGACTCTGTTTCAGTCGGACTCGGCACCGGGCTCTTGTGTTAAGGTAGTGTAATAATGAATCAATTGGGTGGACGAGAAAAGAGCCAGGACTGAATACTGCCTATCGCAGAGTGCCAGGTCCTCTGCTAAACTTTTCCCAGAGGGAAGGTTCAACCGCCTGCCATGAAAGATCCCTTCTGTCTCTTTTCCCTCTAACCCAAGCCTTCTCTCCAGCTTGCACGCTTTCATCTTCTCCCTCACACTTTCTTTACATAGCTTAGTGACTTTGTGAATGTGGGTCAAGAAAGACTGGCAGCCCACCTTTAGCAGCTATTAAAACCACCTTTGCAGATAAAGACTTCTGTGGACAGGCTTCTTTGGTAAAGTTAGAGTTAAAAACTTCTTTAGCTACTCTGTTAAAGAAATAGTTCACTCAAAAACTTAAACCTTTTATTTACTCACCCTCATGTTATTGCAAAGGTGAATGATTTCCTCTGTGTAACACAAAAGCAACACAAAACATTTTGACCACAGTTTTCCATAGTGAAAGATGTTAAAGACTGGGACTGTCAAGCACAAAACTGACAAGCTTAGCTGGTTGTGGCAGAATTGAGTTGAATCATTGAGTTAACTCATTTAATGAATTAATAAATCAAAATTCAAAAGATTCATTTAATTCATGTAGCAGTACAACTACTACTACTACTACTAGTAGTAGAGCTAGTTAGTTAGTAGTAGTTGTTGTTGTTGGTAGTAGTTAGTAGTAGTTGTTTTTAGTTGTTGTTAGTAGTAGCCATAATAATCAGGTAAATTGTTGCAACCAAACTGCAGACTGATAAATATAATACATTCTTTTGTTTGAGGTTTAAGGTCACTTTAGAAGAAACTTGCATCATCCGGTTCAAATACAAGCACAAAAAAGTCTCTGTTGTAACTGGAATTAAAAAAAGGTCATGACAAATGTTCATATATTGACATTTTATGTGCCACAGAAAGTTATAATGTCCATAAATAATGATAATTTGTCATTTTTGGTTGAGCTATTCTGTTTAAAAAATGTATGAAAAAAGAGGTGAAAGCAATGCACACAGGGAATGAGTATTTTTCCTTTAGAGACGCTTGCTAACTGAAAGAAGATGAGAAAACGTAACTCACATCCTTCTCCCTGATCTATCTGCCAATAAACCTCTTCACTTCAATTTAAAAACATCACATTACACCTGTGAAGACGTCCATCTGAGCACACTTTATTGAATTGTATTTCATGCTCTTCTGATCCACTATATGCCTTTCCCTCATTGAGCTCCTAGTCCAGCTCTCCATAGAGGCCCATGTATCCACCCAGGGGACTGGGACTTCCTCCATCTCCTCCGGGCCAGCTACGAACCACACTGCTGAAACCCCAATTTCTCTCTCTGCTGCCTCTCCATCTTTATTATCAGTCTGGGCAGCGGGGGAAGGGGTGCCTTATTCCCTGTGGTCAGATTTACATACATGACTCCAAGAATTATTTTGCATGAGTGGATTTATGAACAATGACTTAATGAGTCTTGGCTTCTACCATTTTATTCTGTCAAATGCATTCCTTCTAACGCTTTTCATTAGCTGTGCTTGTTAAATTAAGCATCACTATTACTATTACTCATACAATGCATTAGGAGTTTGAAAACTCCTAACCCAAAACTAAAGTTTGCCGTGCATCTCGTTTCGCAGTGTTTGTCCTACAAACATGAATGATAACTCAAATCATGTGACTTGTTTTTGCCCTAAAACGGGCAAAATTCTATGTTGAAGGAGGAAACGGAGCCATATCTAGGGATCAGAATATCATAGAGACTTGTGTAGTTGGACTCTTTTGACTTGGACCAGTAAGCAACAACTTAGAAACCCCCCAGAACACCAGAGCAACATGGTAAATCCACTTAGAACACCTTCGCAACCTCATAGCAAATGCTTGGGCAACCACCCACAAAGCCCAAACATTGTGGCGGCAGCTTTTGGACTGGCAAGCACCACTCACATTTTTCTTCTGAAAATTGTTTTCAGTTTATTGTTTGTTGTATCCCTCAAATCCTCAGTACCAGGATGCACAGAAGCAAACTAATGTTCACAAACAGGATGCTGGTCTGGAAGTCTAAACAATGTGTGCAGGTGATGTGGCTGAATGGAGATTACAGGGTGCCTGAGAAAAAGCTTTAATTAAACAGTAAGGTGGGATCCTCAGAAGATCTGAATATAGCCAAAGCCTTGTTCCAGACAAAATGACGGAAGATTGCACAGACTTCCTGAGTGAGCGGGAGGAACTGAATGTTTAGAACTTACAGTAGCCGCCAAAAGTATTCAGACACTTAAGACGCACTTATAAATTATGACATTCAGTTAATTATATCCAAAATATCAAACAAAGTATGACCTTTTAAATTAATTTTACCCATTATACACTTGTATAAAAGTGGCAGTAAAGATTTCTGTTACTAAATAAATACATTTTCAAAAATGTCAAATAAATGCTGCTCTTTTGAACTCATCACTGTATGCATCAGTTTCCATGAATTAATAAGCAGCACAGCTATGTTCAATATTGATTATAATAAGAAATGTTTCTTGAGCACCAATCAGCATATTAGACCGATATCTGAATGACTATGTGACGCACGAAGACTGGAGTAATGGCTGAAAAAAATTCAGCTTTGCCATCACTGAAAAAAAAAAAAAACAAATATTAAACATCTTACGGATCCCAAACTTTTGAGCAATTATATTATCAAACTTCTTTCACAAAATGTTTGGCAACCAGAATGTGCCCAAAACACAACTATTTTGTGAAACTTGTGCTTGTGCTATATTTCTTTAATAATATAATAATTATTTTTATAACTATTATAATTATATATAGTTATTTATAATTTAATTTTATCTAAAGTGTCTAAATACTGTCATAACATTATGGTATTTAATATCCTCTGTTTATCATCTAATGCATTTTAGAATTTGGTATATAATGCCCACTTTTAACCATTGAATCAAGTTTTTCACAATTCTCTTGTTGAATATCTTTAAATAGAATAGCGTACATATAATATGGCACATTATTGTTGTATGAACAGTAGTGGTGTTTGATTCACTCGTTTTCTCGATGCATCGATTACAAACCCTGACGATGCATCGATCTTGAAACATGGATTTTTGAATCGTGAATCGTCGATTTCGGACAGTAATCGATTTAAAATGCTAAGATTTGAATGAATCGCGATTTCTATAGCGATTCAATGCTTTCAAAATATATACATATTAAATTACTACAAGCACGAATGAATGGAGACCTTGAACAGTGTTCGTGCCTCACATCTCTCCTTCACGCGCTCCACTATTAACCGCCTGTCACAGGATTGTGCTCGCGCTCCGTTCACCTCACTGATACATTTTTTGAGCTGCTGATGTATAATCTCTTAGTACTCGTGGCCAGTAATGCTATAGTGAAGTAGTTTTACTTTTCTGTAGTTTTTCAATGGCTCTCGGTCATACCGACAACATTACATGAGCAGTCGAGGCTGTGCATTTATTGCATGGACGGAGCAAAAATGTAAGTGTCTAAAGCATACGCACAGTTCCATTGAATGATAAATGTGTTTTAACAATGTTGTTGAACCGAATAATGTATGAAGGAAACTTAAAATAACCACAGCATTAACAACAACCTTGAAATAAGAGCGCGAGGTTTATCTAATAATCAGATGCATGAAAGTAGCGTTTGTTGCCATAGCAAACAGACATCGGCACTTTTTCTTTCCGAATCATCATCATTAGCCGATGGAGAGGAAAAGTTAAATACTATAGCATTTTATTTTATGAAAATGAGATAAAGAAGTTTTCGCACTGAAAGAGAAGTGATCTCGCTCAAAGAACATGCCAGGCTGTATCTGCAGCTAAGCTGAATAAAAAGCAGAATGAACTGATGAAACATTAAGACAATAAACACAAGACATAAATACAATTTATGAATGATGCAGTGCTAATTGATATATCATTTATTACAGTACAGAAACTATAAAGTATATTTTCTATCTTATTCTGTGCAGAAAATGTAAATAATTGTTTGTAGTATAGGCTATAAAACAATCATAAAATTGAAATAGGAAAAATTATAGATTAGAAATAATTGATTATTGTCCAGCAGTGTATTTGATTTCTAATAACAAATTCAAAGAAAATTATTTATTGTAAAAAAAAAAATAAATAATACGTACATAAATAAACTTATTGTATTTGACATTTCTGTCACTTCTGAAATGATGGCTATGCCCCTGGTGTGACAAAATGTTAGCCTATACATAATACTTTTAAAGTTCTTTAAAATCTTGGTTTACATACATTTCTACATATGCCATAGCATCATTAAACTAGCATCTAACAATGAACAAAAGTGTTTTTTTTTTTTTTTTTTTTCTCTAACCTATGGTAACCATAAAGGCTGCTGTGTAATTTGCCCCTGACTAAGCATTTAAATTATCATGTGAATGCACTTAAAGAATGCAGAATCGAATCTTTAATCGAATCGAATTGAATTAAATCGTTCTGAATTTGCATAAATCGTCCTTGAATCGAATCGATTCGCTGTCTACCCAAAGATTCACAGCCCTAATGAACAGCCATTCACAATAGCTTGTAGTTAACACTGTATTGTAAGCCCTTTTGAAGCTCTTCAAAAATGGTTTGTTCACGGCGCATGCGGCATTACCAAACAACGTGTTGTGTTAGGTTATGATCATAAATTCAGCGTTAGTCAGAATTTTTACTTGTATGTTCACCGCTCCAACAGATGGCTTCTGAAAGACTTCAGTCACACGGGAGGGTGTCCGTAGTGGAAGAATCAGCTCTCTCTGCTCAACATGGGTGGCGCTTGTATTTTCACAGCTGGCTGTACATGCAGGAATCAGCCATACGACGGAGGAGCCCTGAAGCTGAAGACAAGGCCTTCAAAACCCAGCAGCGCTAACAAGGGAGAGCTTGTAACCTTCACCAGGCCACGCACACAGAAATACTCTCTCCCACAGGAGCGCCCGCCGTTACCCAGTAGTCCTCTGGGACTACCGAACAAGCCCTTCACAGTCTGTTCATCTGCCCCTCCGCTAGATAAACAGCTCCAGCCATGCTGTTTTTTTTGCCACTCTGAGATCCGGCAGACTAAATACAATTCCCTGGAGAGAGGTAAAAATAGGAACCACACAAAAAGTTTGACAATAACGACGGCCATTGTTTGAGCGCATACTCGAGACACAATGTCTTTATCAGTGTAGCGTTCACCTTTTGGGATTTGCAAATACAAAATTGCTGGGGTTTTCTTTTTTTTTATTCCATGAAACAATCACCATTCCTTGGTGAAATTCATGCATTCTGAGAATTCCAATATTGTAGTGTTTTACAATCCAGGTGACTTCTTGCTTTGACTTTTCATTTGCATATTCGTTTGCTCCAAGACTAACTTCCAGGTGCGATGATTTTGCTTATTGTTTTGTAAAAGCAGTGGGAAACAAACAATGGCAGAAACAACCTGAGTGCTTTGAATAGCATGTGATTACTTCTCACATTTAAATGTGCAAATGATCTTAATGCATTTGCTGTGCTGCCGCGCTCTGCCGCAAGGATACTGAATGAATTCAGACAAGGTAAACATGTCTTTTGGGGAGACATTTTTGTCATAAAACCCACCAGATTTAGCGATGCACTAGCAAAGTGTCTTAGCATCTTGCTGCTCTTGCCAGCAAAGACAGTTCAGTATTTAGCAGTGTCTTTTTAAGCACATCTTTGCGCTTTCTTTTCTCGTTTCGGCTTCTTTGGCCCGGCTTGGCAGGGGGAGTTAAAGACGATCAGCTCAAAAAGGATTAAACTTTAGTTTATTTGATTGTCTTTTCCTTGTGGGGTTCGGAGACTGTTAGGGCTCCAGGAGAAGGGCACAGAGAGGGGCCTGGCCCCTAATCTGCGGATATTGAGAGGGATTCCTGGGACGCGACTGCTTTCCGCTCCTTTGCCTTCCTGAGGTGTGACGGGAGATACTGGGGAGACCGAGGAGGGGTGATTTTCTTTCTTTTTTGTGGGAGTGGGAGTTTTTCGGGAGGATTCCTCTGTGTCTTTTGTTGAGACAAGTTTTCCCAGTTTTGGGGCTGAGTAGTTGAGAACTGTGTCCAGTGGAGTGCGTCTGAAGAGGGGAGGGGGACAGCAGGGGCCTCAGAGGATTAGTCTCTCAGAGAATAATCACAGGATCAGTTCATACTGCTCAGGAGGGGGCCGCACTGAATGCATAAACAATCCAGAGAGAGAGAACGGGGCTGTGACATAACCATGACGTAATTTGTCTGTCTATCTTTATAAAAATGTATATTTTACTAATGCCTTTGGGTACTTTCTTTTAAAATTAAGAATTGATCGTTGTTAGATTTTAAGCAAGATTTTGAAATAGGCAGTGAAACATGATGTGCTTTGCTGTACAAACTTTAACCCTGTAGTTAACTGCAAGTTGTACTTTAGGGGTTAATGTAGAATTCTTTATATTGCAATTATACATGATTATTCCATATGCAATTTTAATGACCTCATGCTATTTTAGGGACTACGTGGAATATGTACTTTATCCCCCCAAAATGTATACTATTATATTAAATTATTACTATTAGTATAAAATAGTAGATTACATTTTTTTTAAATAATTTTTATTTATTCACTATTTAAAGAATCAAACTATTTAAAAAAAGTTTTGATTCTTTTAGATGTATGAACTTTAACCGATTTGTGAATTGTCACCTAACTTGATCTGTTATGTATTTACATGTTTTTATGCTTTTAATTAATAATTTTATGCATATAATTTACTGGTGGCCAGAGTGTATTTAGGTTTCGTAGTGCTCTTATTAAAATTATGCAAATTAAAAACGTTTTTAAGTTTCTAAAATTAGTATTTTATTTTGAGCCTTTTCTGTGATAAAGGTTGCATTTCTTTGAGCTAGCCATTATGCATATTTCATTTGAATAACAAAGCCAGAAGCTTCTGTAATCTGATTTCTGTTGGCGTTAATTGGCTGATACAATTGATCTGGTGTTCTAATCCCTAATTCTCTGCTACCAGTCTGTTGAGTGTTTAATCTAAACACTGTTGTTTAATCTGAATGTGTGCATTTGAGGGATTTGTTGAGAGATTTAGACTTGCGTAAGCTGATACTGTAAAATCTCTGAATTATTCATAGAAGGACTTGAGACTAATATACGAGAGCGCTGGCAACTGGTTGCACAAAGTTCTGCAGATGGTAAAACTGATTTAGTTGCACTGGTGGGGGAGGACACACATTAAGCATGACCAAGTGAAATTAGCAGTAATATTGTACATTTTGTCTCCTAGAAACACAGACCAATTGATGTTTAGTTGGAATACTACAATATAAATGTAACTTAAAAACACAATTATCACTTAACTTTAGTGCTTTTAATAGAGCTAATTAATGTAGAGTTAAAATATTCTGACAGAGGGACTGAGTTGATATTCCTTAACCAGACATTGTTTTCCTTTTATTTTGGCTTTTGGAATATCTGAAGGTAAGCAAGTTTGTTTTTCTGCAATCAGAGAATATTTGGACAGAACTGATTTTTCACACAACGTAAAACTAATTGTGTCAGTTGTTCCAGGATTTAAAGACCACGGTAGTTCTTGAATAATGTCCATAGTTTAAATGTCTAAATAGTTTAAATTTATCTGTAATAATCATTTTAATGATTGGTTAGATCTTTTCTATAAAAAAAAATAATATTTTTGTCATCATAAAAAAAACCTTTTCTCCTATGCTAAAATGATAATACAACTGTCATTTTATTTCATTTAATTTCATTTTTGAATATATTGTGTGATATCATGCATAGGGCTGGGCGATAATTCGATAACGATAATTATCGCGATATAATTTTCCACGATAAAACGTTATGAAGAGTTCGATAAATGTTCAATATAATGTTTATGCCCCAAAAGCGTAACGAAACCGCGCGACTCATTTGAATCGCATCACACGGACAGTTTATCTGCTCTGATCACAGTTCAAGCTGCCGCGCGGCACGAGCTCACTAGAGCAGATGCGTTTATTTGGTCACGTGAACACTAAGCAGCGATGTGAGATCCAGTCAGTGTGAAACGCTTGAATTCAGCGAAGAAAAAGCCAAACAGGAGAAACACTGTGTGCAACGAGACCCACAGAAGGCTTTTCAATCTACACATCGCCATTATTTACCATGAATTTACTGTAGTAACACTCACTGCACCATGGTATTGTGGCAGAAATGTGAGATATTCACATTTAATTGTATTACAGGAGTAATGGTATATAATTATAGTATGTATGTGTGGTTAAGGCAGCTATAGCATGTGTGCATTTTTACTGAATGTTTTTAGACTACTGTTTTTCATACAAATAGGCTACCTAAAAACCATATAGTTATATTTTTACCATGTTATTGATGTGCTATATGTGTGGTTTTAACTGTTTATCATGATTTAAATGTATGCTACTATGGGAGGGACCAATGCTTAATAAAAAATAAAAAAAACCTTGGTCAGAATATATTTGACCATATAAAACTGAGGTTGCTAATTTTTTTTTACAGATGTTACTGATTTTAATAATGAACAAAAATGTACCTCTGCATCCTAATTCAACCTACTATCAAATGTGCATTTCTAAGAGACAAAAAAGTGATATTATTAATATTATGAGGCAACCCAAACCTTTTTCTTGATTTGAAATATCACTCATTAGAACATGCAGAAACTTAAGAAATACATTTTTCTATTTATATATTTATTTTAAGGAAAGTTAATGGTCTGCTTCCTACAACTTTCACTTTGGAGCAATTAAAGTGAAAGAAATTAAGATTTGACATTTATCGTGATAATTATCGATATCGACTGATCTGAAACAAATTATCGTGATCATTTTTTAGGCCATATCACCCAGCCCTAATCATGCATGAACTCCATAGTTGCTACAGTTCATGTTACTATAGTCAATCCATGGGCAATTTTTGTAAGTGTGGTGGTCTGTGGATTGAAAAGGTGTTTCACTTTTCAGATTTCCCATGCGTAGCAGAAAATAGTAGCTTGTAACCAAATATAAGCTCACAAAATGCTGCTGCAGTCTGGAGCCTTGTATGTTTCTGATTTAGGAGTGTTTATATGGTTGTGTTTAGGTGTTCTGTGCATTTAAAGCAACTGCAGATTGCTACGTGGAGCCAGGTTACTTTAGTTTTGGTCTTCACTGATGGTAAGGAGAAAATCAGGTGCTCGGTTGCCTTCAAATAGAATTGTGTATCCTGTATGAATTGTTCCCTCACTTCCTGGCTGGTGTGGTCACCTTGACGTTCTCAAGAATGAGTTTACTGTAAGGCTGGCAAAGGCAGATGCCAAGCTTAATGAGCCACATCTGTTCTTCTCATTCCCTTGATGTCTATTATACTAACAGGACAAAACCCGGAGAAACACATGGAAATTAGTTCTGCAGGCTTTTCTTTTGACAATATAAGATGATGATGGTCTAAACCTGCCAGAGCAGGCAACACCAATCAACTGGTGTAAACACCTCGGTTGTGTAACAACCGTTTCTCCACTCCTAAAGGTTTGTCCATTGTGTAGGATGTGTATCTCTTTAGCGATCTTATAGATCCATGAATAGAACTGAATCATAAATTCACATTCACCATTGTCTAAATGTTTTTTGTTCTGCTTTTATGTGTTATGCTGACCTTCATGTGCTCACGTATACACTTTTTAACAGTACCAGTAGAACTCAATTCAATGTTATCTTATATGTTTACTTAGAATGATTACTAAGCTTTTCAAAAATATAAAACATTTACAGTATGATTGTAATATGAATAATTATACTGCATTTCCCTTGCATTTTTAAAAGCTTATATTTTTACATAAATATTATATACTTTTTTATTGTATTTATAATGATTAATTTGTAATTTATGAGTGTGTCAGAATAAAAAGCAATAATTAAATATCTAAACATTTAAAGAAATGCAAATTTCTTGTGCCATATGTGACCCTCGACCACAAAACCAGTCATAAGTAGCACGGGTATATTTATAGCAATATCATTGTATGGGCCAAAATGATCAATTATTCTTTTATGCCAAAAATCATTTGGATATTAAGTAAAGCTCATGCTCCATGAAGATATGTAGTACATTTCCTACCGTAAATATATCTCAACTTAATTTTTGATTAGTAATATGCATTGCTAAGAACTTAATTTGGACAACTTTAAAGGCAGTTTTCTAAATATTTATAAAAAAAATTTATTTTTTGCACCCTCAGATTCCAGATTTTCAAATAGTTGTATCCCAGCCAAATATTGTCCTATCCTAATAAAAAATACATACATATTTTTTGTTACAAAATTGACCCTTATGACTGGTTTTGTGGTCCAGGGTCACACGTTTGATGTGATTTGCATGAAATATTTGATTTGAGTGTTATGTACAGACTGAAATTCTGAAATGACTAATGCATTTTATTAAGCATTACGTACTAAGCATTTTACTGGCCTCAGATTTGAGACTTTTATTATATTTTTAGAGAGATTTTAAGAGTTGTTTGGAGGTAGAAACCTGAGCGTTAATTGTTTTCCGAGTTCCATGTCAATAAATAATGACTGTAATAATTTAGTTTTTCCCCCCCTCTGAAGTCACTCCGAAAAAGAGGTTTCTAAAAAGTTAGCAGGATTCATGACGTCAGCCAAAATAAATGTTATATGAGAGACAGTGAAAGGTATCACAGGTACCACATACACACAAACAACACACTCCTTACAGTAGCATTACATGTCAGCATTATTGAGATAAAAATCATAATTTTCAATATCTTGTAATCAAACCCGGTGCTCCTCATATCATTGCTGGTAAATAGCAATGTTTCTGTATTCTTTAGTATATCAGTATATTAAATGGAAGTCGACTACACACATGCAACCTCTTGTGCAACTGTCATCAGAGTTTGTAAATAAAAAGAGGGTCATGCCTTGCTATCGTGGTGACCCGGTATGAGCAAATGGGATTTTGAAACTCATCTGAGCATTCCGATAATGGAACGGTGCAGGAGCCGGACCTGACAATCCCTCATCTCCGTGCAGCCTCAATTGATCACCAATCCTAATGCTAACTGCAGTAAATTGAATTCTGAGTCCTAACATTGTTCGTTAACCACAGTGCCGAAGAGATAGCGATACAGATTAATGATAATGGCGGGCCCAGGATGGCTTTCCCTCTCAGTCGGCGAGATTTGATTAGCCTCAGACGGCCATGGAGACGGAGATTGGCCCTCCTCGGCTGTTACGAGGAAGCACTTAATGAAAGGCTTGTATGGACGACTAATCGGGAAATGTTTGTCTGGCTGTCCACTTACTGTAGATGTCTGATGCCGTAGACGGGTCGTGCTCGTACATGTGTGTGACTATACGTGCGCACACATGCTCTTCCAGTGAGTAATGTCCTTGAGGATAGCTGTTTATTACGCTCTCGAGGTTAGTCTATTCGCATTCACGCCGCCCGTGATGATGTGCTGAAAGATGCTTTATGGCTTTCAGACTCTGGGTGTCATGAGCACATCTCTGTGTGAACATGTGCGCAGGGAATTAACTCGTCACTGACACATCTCATCATATTTGAGTCATTTACTCCGTTGCGTCTAAACTGACCCGTGTTCGTTTAGAGCGAAAGTCGTAGTGCTAATTAGTAAGCGGTTAAACACGCAGAGTGACACTCCGAGGTTTGTCAACCGTAGTTTGAGATGAATCAAGTCATTACTAGAACTTGCTGCGAAAAAAAATGTGTGCAAATGAAGTGAGAGATACAAGCTCTGTTCCAAAACCTAGTGAGCTGCCTACATAGCATTTAACTCCTCACAGACTCACTTTTGACTCTAAACCTGATTATATTTTGCTGCCTAAGATACATTTTTCATCTAGGTGGCATTGCATGGTTTCTTTTGTAGAGAAGGCAATCCCAGAATGCACTGTGACATATCATCATGTATCAGGAACTATGGATGTATAGATTATAGCAACCTGGTCTCATAAAAATACGTACCTCTGTGCACTTTCTCTGCGACACCCTTTTATGTACCTTACTGCACGTTTCGCCGCAGTTTCAAATAGAAATGTCCACTGAGTGGAGTCCACTGGTAAAACACAGATTAAATACATGAACCCTGACACATTTTTATTACATAGATATAGGCACATATTGCTGTGTTTTTATTACGTTGCTACAGAAACGTATTGTGGCGGTTCAGAATTCAAATATCCGAGGTCTGTCCCTAAAAGTTAATGCTCTGTCATGCTCTACACCAAACCCAACCCTAAACCTACCCGATAGTGTTAACAAATGCAAAACTTATATAAAAACGTATTTGTTGATGCAACCGTGCCATTTCTATTTCCTTATATACAGATTTGAACTGCTTTGTCGAACCATGATTACCCTGGATTCGAGCCGGAGTTCCTCGCTTCCCAAGTACGTCTCCGTACTCCGTGAGCTACCGAACAAACTTACCGTCTATGAAAACCCATAGATATGAAGCTGGATATTTGTGATGCTAACATTCAAAAGCATCAGTTTTCAAATCTCCCAGCATATTAATATTGTTTTGAAGTCGTAACATGATATTCTTAAAGTAACTGTGCGAAAATTATGCTTTATTAATCAAAACTCTGTACATTTTTGTAAGGAGTAAAATGTGTCTGAGTTTTACTGCCTCTAGTGTTCGTTTCTTTTGGAAACTGCAGTAATATGTAGTTATTGGTACATATTTTGTGTCTCACTAAAAGTGCACCCAGGTACGTAAATGCTATGAGACCAGGTAGATATATAGTATAGTTATTATTAAGATATTTCATTCTATCTATTCAATTATCTATTTAGAAGAATGCATTAGATTGTAAAAAAGTCAGCGTTGTCATAACAGGGAAAAATTACCTTTTAAAATGTATTAAAATAGAAAAAGTGACCTTTTTAACATGTAAATATTAAATTATAATAATATTTTGTAATATTACTTATTTATTTTTTCTTTCATCCTCTCTCTACTATTGTTCATTGTTGATGTTAATAATACATTAATGTTAATTTAAACAATGAAATGTTTTAGTATATGTAGAAATGAACATTTAAGATTAATAAATGCTTTGAAAGTATTATCCATTATTATTTCATGAAAGCTATTGCCTGTATTGGTACCAAATATTAATTATAAATAACCACTCATTTCATTCAGTAATATATTATCTATTAAATATATGATGTATTATCGACTATAGTGTCTAATATCTATTATAATATCTATAGTTTTACTTATTATTTCTGTGCTTATTTACTGTTATTGGAGTGTTATGACTTTTATCTTGGCTTTTTTAGCAACATACTTATGTCATATTCTGTTGAAATCAATTAATATTACTACGTGAAGCATTTTTTGGATTATATGCAGCATTTTTGCCTATGTAAAGAATTTCAAATCAACCACTTGTGTTCTGTGTTGGAAGACTGCTGCCTTTGTAGGGAACTAAGCTATGCCACTATGCTTGGATCAGAGCTACAGTGGTTTCTTTGTTGCCGCTGTGATGTTGTGTTCTAATTCTACATCTTATCCTGCAGGTCAGTCAGGTTTTTTCTGGAATAAATTCAAGCGTTTCATCACATCATTGAGTTTCTGGGACAGTTGGCATGCTTGAAAAAAAAAACCTAGAACCAACTGGCTTAGAGCATCTGTGAGATTACAGAGCGTGCTTCGGAAAATCTTTCACTGTTCCTCCCTGCAGCTTAAAGAGTGTTTAGTCTGATTTCTCACAGAGGAGCCCTTACACAACTCTGCACACATTTCTGTCCGTATGTGTTAGGCATGGTATTTAAATAACTTGTGTAAGCAAACCTTCAGACTTGCTACTCAATAGGCAACAGTTTGTCCTGTCTGAACCTGTGACTTACTGACACAACGTGAGAAATTCATGTTTGAAAAGCTGTGGTTCTTTAGCACAGAAATCTAGTGTCTATGTCTGTCTGCAGTTATTTATTCAAAGTTAAACTCATAACTCGTTGAATGAATGTCATGGATCAAAAACACATGCCAGTCAGGACTGTGCTAACATGGTAGATTGTAGACTTCATCAACAGGCAAGAAGTCATGAATATGCTTCATCAAATTCAATATCTGTTCTGAGTACAGGATTGTGGATGCAGAATCGCAGTTGATTTCACTAGTTTTGATCTAATTGAATGACCTGATGTTCTAATAAGTACATAAATACTTTGTTATATATACGTAAATATTTTTGTGGAACTTAAATGAAACTTAAATTTAATGTCTTAGTACAGAATATTTTTATACATTTTTATAAAAAAAAATTTATCAGTCAGTGCTTTTAGTGCAGAATATTTTCTTTCTTTTTTTCCTCCATACAATATTTTTTTTCTTTTCACTATCAATGCTTTATATAGTACAGAATTTTGTTTGTAATTTTTTTTGAAAATAGCATTCATTTATTCACTCACTCACTCACTTACTCACTGTCTTGGATTATTTTTTAATGCTGCATTAGGTTTTGTTATAAGAATGTTATGTTGCCTAGGTGGGCATCTTGCTTGTTTTTGTAATAATAGAGCTAGAGAGCTTAATTATTAATCACAAAAGCTGGCAGTGAGCAACAAAGTCAGTCTAGTTTATTTAAGATGATTCAATGGATTTGACTGTGCACACACACAAACAGAAAGTGACCGTGACATTGAACACTGCTCTGTTCTTGAGTGAAATATGCTTTCCCAGCAGCAGTGCAGCACGACACTTTGACCTGAGGTTGTTACGAAACAGGATTTGTTCCTGTTGGATATTAATTGTCTTGTTTAATTACAGCTTAGTAATTAGAGGGGGCGAGACATGAATTCCCTGTTGCTAAGTCCTTGTTAATGTTTGCATTTTCAAAGTCAAAGCTGTATGTTCTCAAGGATATGGCAACCCCCCCCCCCCCCTGGCAGTTAATGGACAGAGACAAGGCTGGAGTCAGCACCTCCTTGGTGGGGATGTGGATGTGTGTGTGCTGACATTGCAAACATTTCTGCGCTGAGAAGCAGAGAGATGTGGCGTTGGTTAAGACCCCCACTGGTATTAAACACCTGAAGATTAATGAGACTCCTTAACCGCTGCTCACCAGTCATGTTATCGCACCTAGACCGATCCCAACCCTGCAGGCATCACCACAAAATGATTTAACAACATATAAGCATTTCTATTGAAGAAAAACAGCTTAAACCAGGCAGATGTTGGTTATCCAGTCTTCCAACTTGGTAAGTCTGCTTTGTTTCACTGGTTTTGGGCTCTTTACCATTGGTCAGACTAGTTTAGCCAGGCTGGGAGACCAGCCAGATCGTGCTAAACCACGTTAGGCTAGTTTTATCTGTCGCCTCAGTTAGCCTTCAAACTAGGTTTTCTCTTGCTTAAGGCAGAACTTAATTTAATTCACAGATATCACCATGCTTCCCCAGTTGATTAATTTGAATACATTTAAGACAATTGTTTTTGTATTATAATTTTTCTAAACTGTTGTTTAAATATGCAAATGAGGCATTATCTAATTGAATATGCATACATTTCCAGAACAGAAATTTGAGCATTGGATGAAGTCGGGTTCAACATTAATTTTGTTTACATATTAAAGTTGTATTTAATTTTCTTTTCTAAAGTTTTTTTTTTAACTTTTTTTATTACTCCATAAATCAGAAAATACTGTCAACAGCAAGAAAAATTGTCACCATTTTTGTAGGGATAAAATCAGCTGAATGGTATATGAACAAATCCCTCTGTAAAGACCTTAAGAATATCATTAGGAATAAAATGGAAAGTTTGGTTTATGCTTCTAGTAGAGATTTTTGGCTCATTGCTGGAGAAAAGAAACCAAAAAAACTAAGAAACAGCCTTAAAGGGATAGTTCACCAGATGAATGTTGGTAAGCTAGCAGTGTCTGGTCCCTATTGACTTCTTTAGTCAAACAATATAGTTTTTATTTTTTATCGTATGGATATTGATCAGTAGACTACTGTAATTCATTCATTTTAAAATAGATTTAATTAAATTTGATTATTTTATATAGAATTCATTTCATTTTTTACTCTATATAGGTACTACAGGCATTCAGTTAAAACAGACACAATAATTAAAAAAATATCAAATTCTTTGTTTAAAACATTGCTTGTTTAACACTTAAAATTACAGTCTTCCAACGTTAAAACAGTGTCTCTCTTCACCATCTCTCCTGTCTTAGGACGTTTTGCAGTGCATTATGTCCTCTGGATTTATCCTCACAAAGAATCTTTAGGCAACAGAAACATAATGGGTAAAAAAAGACAAGCAGCCAAAGAAAACATAGCCATCTGCAAAACCCAGGTGCTGCTCCAAAACATGGCCACAACCTTTGCTCACCATCCACTTTGTTAGTAACCGAAATGTCTTCTCTGAAAACAAGAAGTAGAAATGGAACACTTTTAAAAGGCAAACCCCATGTAGAGTACTTAAAACTCTCAAAACCATAGTTGTTCTCTTACCATCAATTATCAGTCTCGGGGTGGCTGGCATGCTCATGTCTTTCTTGATGCTTCATTGCAGTTGCCTTTAAAACACAAATATAAAAAATGCAGTAAACATAAAATTCCAAAAACTGTAACAAACTAATTCTAAAACTAGAAAAGGCAGCTAGCCATAAAACTTGTTTAACTTAGCTAACATGCGATTTTAATTTCTCAGTACGCTACTGGCCAACATTATTTACTAACACACCTGAACAAAATTTCACTTTAGTTGTATATTATTAGTAAAATAAGATGTGTTGCTCGTTAAAATAATTTTAAGTCGGTAAGTTAATTCAATAAGCTGACAAAAAAAACGACAGTGCAGTTTACCATAGTAAAGTTTGTTATCGCCATGTTGACGGGTAAATGCTACTAATGTTAGGTAAACTGGTTTGCAAAAACTGGACACAAACACAGACAAATGTACATATATTTTTACCTTGCTTGCAGGTCTTATTCTTTCATAAGGTGCATCGAGACACAGCGCAGATGTTCTCCGGAGCTCATTCCACTCTCGCGGGTTCATCCCCGGGCAAAACCCGCGGCGCTGACCCCATTAAAAACCCCCCAATATAGAACCCATTATATATACTATCTACAAGCGGACATTAAAGTGAGTGCCCCTGTATATTTCTGACACAGTACATGAAGGACATATTCATATTACAAGCATCTCAGTGGTGTATCAGTCCCAAGCTGTTGCAGTGTGTGTTGTGTGTTTCAATAGAATACAGTGCGGTACATCTCTGTATGTGGGGTCTGACGTCACAGAAAATTCCCATGATGCAAAGGTTATTGCAGTTATTTAATGTAAAGGCAATTTACAGTATTATACTGGGTGATATAAAGTAAATAACTGCAGAAATTACAGAAATGTCTAACAGTGTGACTAAATGTGAAGGAATTTTCACTTTTGGATAAACTATCCTTTTAAAATAAATGTTTTGGAAACGAAGTCAACAGATGCAAATATATAAAGTGTAATAAAATACACAAATACACGTTTTTTGGAAGTTTTATTTCCACTCGCTTTTTACTCATGTCTCCTGTACAGAGTACGATGTCTCAGTGCATGAATTCCCTGCTTAGGCCTCAGGCTCTTGAGGCTTTGTTGTCCATTTAGTGTCCGTCTCTCATTGAGCAGTGGGCTTCCTGCAGTATTGCCATGGGATGCAAGTTGCCGTGTTGAGATAACAGGCCCAACCCAGCTGCGTTATCACAGCCTCCCTTCCCGTTAATCGGCTTTCAGCCTTGCGCAAATAAAGTTTTAGTGTTTCTCTGCGTGATGGGGCTACTCTTCTTAGTTAAGAGAATGCAAATGACAGGCCAGGCAGGGTTAATTTACCCAGAGCTAGTCTCAGGGCAAACCATCCGTCATTGGCTCTAAACGCCGCTCACGTCCGCAGTTTTGCTCCAGTGTGAATATAAAGACTTATTATGAACTGTTAAAAAGATCCCTGAGCCTGAAATCTGGAAAAACACAGTAAGTGAAAAGAAACCTCACAGTTTATGGATGCAATTTGTGTGTGTGTGTGTGTTGTAAAAAAACATTTCTGCTGTTTATTTCTCCAGAATATTCTGTGCACTTTTTCAAGATGAATTTCACACTTTTGAAAGCCCCATAACCCTCTTCTCTGGAGATGCAGACGTAGTGCCAATGAAGCGAGACGCAGACACAACTTGATTAAGCACTTAATTGTCAAAGAGCACTATAAACAGAAGTTGCTCATCAGCGCTCATGAATATGCAGCAAATATTCATAGGATTCTGCTGTTTTGTAGAACAATAAGAGCAGAGCTCATGGCATGCTGGGTAAAGGTCAATGACTCAATGAGGGAATGCAGAAATCACCTTCTTTTTTCCCTTTCAAAAGCGGATCCTGACCTTTTGCAGGCCAGGCCTGTATCACCACACTTCTGCTATCACCGGTTCACATGCGGTTCTCTCTTCACACTGATCAGCTGCACTTTTGCGCTGAGAAAAGGATATACGCACTTCAGCTTTATAGTTGTGGAAAGGATGCAAAATTTGAGAATGTTTTCACTTTCCAGTCATTGTAAAGTGTGCCATTTAAGATATATCAGTCAAGCAGAAACGCTGCTCAATCATAGGTAATCATAGTTGATCCTGCAGGAAGGGAAAACATATGCGCTACTACTCACATTCCCAGAAAAAGAGGTACAAAGCTGACACTGGGGCAGTACCCTAATGTACAGAAGCTACAGAAAATGTACAGAGATTTACATTATTTTTCCCTAAATGGTACATATTAGTTCATTAAAGGTATATATTCAGTGCTTTGAAAGTACATATTTGTGCTTTGTGTATAAATTGGTAACCTTTGAAAGGGTGCTGCCCCAGTGACGTTTATTTATTTGTATTTTTGTTGCTTTTCTGCTCTCTCTCTCACATACTTTGGTCCAAAATGCTTACACTTCCCCAGTGCTGTTACAATAAATATATAAATATAATAGTTATTAGATTTTTTATTATGTTCTTTGATATAACAACAACAACAGCATGAATAGTTGTTGTTGTCTGTTTTCATTTGGCAAATCCATTTAGAGGAACAGAACAAACTAATCAATGAATTGTATAATTTTAACTTAGTTATGCAACTTATTGTAACTTGTTGTTACTGATTTGGCAAATCAAATCAGAGGACCGGCGTTAACCGTTTTAACAATGCATGATCATAGTTTAGGGCTCAAACTCATTTTTCTTTGTAAGGATTGTAGTGTATTTTGCCTGGCGACGATGGCTATTACAGTGTAATCACAATTTTCTATAACATGTTGTACACGCCGCTAGTTTTAGGAGGGACTCATGGAAGTTTTTTTGGAGGTATGTTATCTTTTCCTCCTCCATCTCTTTATCTCAAGACCTAGCAGCAGGGATACGGCTGTGGAGCTTGGTTTATGGCGAATGCGTCTTCCCGGGTACTGAGTGAGGGAGTTGCCAATGTGCTCTTCTTTACCCAGCGGAGATTTCGAAGTGTCTGCATAAATTGACGGCACCAGAAAGAAAGTTGTTGAGGTGGATTTGGTTTTTCTTCTTTTCAAAGCAAAGTCACACAAATACAGGCCTCGATTCGTTGTCAGGGGAAGAATGTTGCTATGCATCACTTAACAAGCTAGTGTTCAAACAGAGCTTCCTCTGATTTACCGCTGATGGGGGAATGTGATTAACGCTCCCTTTTAAAACCCTCGTACTTTTAGTAGTGTCGCATCCCAGCCCATTATTCCCAGGACGGCACATTATTTCAACGTTTCATGTCAAATGGAGAATCTTAGATTGTTTGTTATAAATTCAATTCACTTGCATCATCTCTAGCCCTACAACAATGCGTTTTAATGTGTAAATAAAGCAGGGATGGTTGTCTACATTTTTTACATTTTATTTTATTTCACTGTTTACTTTATCTTGCACATAGGCTACTTGTTTTCATTCAAATTTGAATTCTTGATGAGGGTGATGCAATATTAGATGAACAGTATTTGCCAGCTGTGACCAGCCTCAATTCTGTCCCAATGCCTCCCACTGTGACCCAAACAAACAAGCTATTTTGTAACCGCTACCATAGGTCATTGCCATCTCAGTCTTTATCCGTCTCAAACCTTAATCTACGCTGAGTGATTTGCGGTAGCCTGCCAACTATTTTGGACCATTTCCATAAAACAGTTTCCACTGTAAAGCTCTCATACCTTTCCCCCCTTACATCTTACAGCAGTATTACTGTAATTAGTGTCACTAGGCGCGTTTCCATTACAAAAAATACACCTAATGGAAACCCGTCAATTTCGCAAAAACTCCCATATATCGCAAAAAAGTTTTTACGCTCGCATGAGGTGGTTTTTCAGGCAATTCGAAAAAGGAATAATTCGCAAAAGTGCAATGGAAACTTTTTTTTTTTTTGCATTTACAGGTCACATGACATATGTAAAAAGTCATATAATCATTCTTCAATGTACTATAACCTCAAAGAAACAGTTCATACGTGGTCGCTCACGAATATAAAGGGTTTTCCCTGCCATTAATGCTTAGATGATTTACACTGCACACTTCTGTGGTGCATTGTGACTCGGATACGGCCACTGAAGTTGACTGAGGCCAGTCTAGTAGATGCTTGTTTATTCCAGCCACACCATGCATGTTATGAAGCGTCTCTCCTCACTGCTTCTGTAAAGATACATGCTTACACCTCCTTTGAATAAATATATCCAAAATCCATCAAAAATTCACCAAAATCCGTTGCCATGACTTATAGTAAGAGCCAAAAGGTTACGATTTAGTCACTTAATATTGGTTAATGGAAACGGCGTCATTTCGAAATACTTTTTTATCGACATTTATAAAATATCGCCAAAGTTTTGCGCAAATCTGTAATGGAAACGCGCCTAGTGTGAGCGAGATTGCACTTTTTTTTGCTTCTTGGATCGCCCTTCCTATGCTTTTACAGCCTCATCTTAAAGAACCTCAAGTGCGGCCCCCAATCGTAGCCTTTTTAGCTGTAGTTTCAAGGTAAAATTGCTTCTATGCTTTATTCATAATAATTACCTCAGGCATGCCGAGGTTAAGTCAGTTTGCCCCGGTCTAAGATAGTCAAGAATGCTTTATGTGAGGTCTCTGTCAGTTTTTCCAAGGTATGTTCTTCACAACCTCTCTCCATTAGCAGGCCATTAATCTCAGGGCTGGAGCTCAAGTCCTGATTCTAGCTCTGGCTGTTCAAATTTTCAGTCAACCTCTCACTGTCTGTCACGACTCCCCCACTAACACTCCAATAGTTTAAAAACACACTAGCTCTGTTCCAAAACATAGCATTTTAAGGCATCATATCTCGAAATATAAACATACAGTCAAACCAAAATGTATTCAGACACCTTTAACATTTCTCACATAATCAACATTTATTCACTATAGTTTAGAAAATGGTAATAAAATATGACAAGAACAAGAACACAGTTAAACTTTGTCAGAACAATTTCATCTTGATAATGTCAGATAATTTTGATAGAAAGGTAACGTAATGAATTAGGTTGAATAGCCTAAATACCAATTTAGGTCAACCATTTATCAAGCAATGCTTAATTTTCTTCAGTCTGTGGTGCAAAAAGGTTGCATTAGCAATTAAAGAAAAAAACACTTAAGCAAAACGTGGTCAGGTCAAAGTGTCTGAATAATTTCTGGTCCTAAATTTATCAATTTTACTGGTAGTCCACTGTATGATTTTTTTGGGGTATAATGTCACAGTTTGCTTTTATTTTGTTATCCTCACTTACATAAATCAGGGCTCTAGACTCATTCTTCCCACTGGTCGCACTTTTTCGACTAACTTTCACAGTTGGTCGCACGAGCACATCATTTGGTTGTTTTTTTTTTTGTTTTTATACAACATTTTATTAATCCATGCATGCTGATTAACTTTTATCATAGTTTATAGTTATATGGTAACGAAAGTGTTCAACATTCAACCCGTTATTTTTCATCAGCATTATTTGTGATTTAAATTTTGTGAACAGGAATTACTTTTTTCTTGCGCTTTCACTTTGACTTTCAAATTCACGATCTTGGTGTCACGTTTTACAAGAAAAGATAATTGTCTGTTTTGCTTATATCTACACCTTTCACTTTTTAAGATTAAAATAAAAGATGGATTCATTGGTATTCTTAATTAAAAAGCACAACAACAATAAACAACTGTAGCTGCAATGACAAACTGTCTTACATAATGTTTATTAAGACGACGAGGCATGGCATAATACACATCACATGTGTATTATATAATCCGACTAATAAATTCAGAATGTTTAGCAAACACTGAGGAATCAAATAAATAATAATTAAAAAATATTGAGGAAACCTCCATAGCGTAACGTGAGGTAAACAGCGTAAAGATAACAAGCTTTTCAAAAACAAAAAAAAAGATAAAACTAAATCTAAACTGGCTTCGCTGACAGGACTTGCATGTTTTTTTCTACATGAATACCAACATGTTCACCTTTCTGGTTTAAGTGGTCTTTTACTTTAGTTTGAAAACCAAATCCTCCGTTGCAAACGAGTATAAACCAGGGTTTACCCAGAAGCGCTCGCGCTGAAACGCCTTCATACTCTGCTACAATGTGCCACGCTCCACGCTTCGGATCAGCAGACATGTCAGTGCACTCAAATATTTTTTTACTCGCACCCTCAAAAAATGGTCGCAAATGCCCTGTAAATGAACTAGTAAATAATATAAAAATATTATATCTGGTGTCTGAATACATTTTGGCAGACTAATCGACTACGTCGACTTCAGTGCTCTGCCATGACGCTTTAAGCTGGACGCTCGACTATTGTAATAGGATAATAAATCCACATTTATGCTCCGTTTTCCAAACAGTTAAATTAAAAAAAACGAATTCATACTCGAATAAGCTCCACAAGACATGTGTGAATATTACTAGATGCGCAGAATGCTGCACAGGTGTAACGCGCACACACATAGGCTACAGACAGTAGCTCGTACAATACATCACATGCAGATCGCGCGCACAGAATCATTCATAAATTATTGTCAACACTGTTCTGTGACTTCTTGGTAAAATAGCTTAGAAACTGAAAAGTTCAAGCATATATTTCTTAATAACTAAATCCCACAGCTTCACTACTAGTAGAGATATGCTGTCAGGTAGAATTAATTCACACATGCAATTGCTCTCACTAATGCATTCATTCATATGAATGTAATCTTTACTGTACTACTTATCTGTATCTGATTTAGAACGAGCAGGAATCTGTGAGAAATATAACGACCCAAAGACTAAAGAACTGATACAAATAAGCTGTTATAGGTGCAATAGTCATGTGGGCAGCGCTGTGTCATATTTCATAGCTGTGCACAAGGTGTTTGTCACAGCTCCAGAATTATTTATTCATTAATGACGTCATCAGCGACTAGTCGACTTCGACTTGACTTTCATCACATAAAAGTCGACTTTAAAAAAAATCAGAAGTCATTCAGCCCTTATATATATATATATATATATATATACACTGCACACACTGCAAACTTGAATATGGTGTGATATGAATAGAACAATGGTTTGTCAAGAGGAAGATGAAGCATCAGATATGACCCGAAATGTTGCTTCAATGACCCCATGCAGTATCAAATAATGCCCACTGCTGCAAAGGCCCAAAAGTTTGGTGCATAGAAATGACACTTTTCAGAAGCCTGATAGCTGATTCTGTATAAAAATATATTTGCATTTTTATTGATCTTATGCAATATTCTAATTTTCTGAGACATAATTTTGGGTTTTCAGTCAATCATGTAAGGCAGAATCATCAAAATTCTCAAGAGAATAAAGGACTTGAAATATTTCACTCTTGTGTCACTAAATTCTCTGAAATATTGAGTGATAATATTGGTTTCTCATGATATTCAGAATGTTTTGAGATGTATTTAATATTTTGATGTACCTTTATATATATATATATATATATATATACATACACCAGATTTATTTTAATATTTTTTATTTCTTTATTTTTTAATTCAATTTTAAATATCTCTCTTTCTCTAATGTTATATGGTTTATATTTTTTTGTTATTACAGATGTAAAAGTTTAGTGTAGTTATTCAAAGGCAGATATTTTTCCCTTTCTTTGTTTTTCTTTTTCTTCTCCTGACATGAAGGCTGTTCATATATATAGATTTCTAAGATACTTTCTTTTGGCACATATCCTTAGAAGTGAAGACAGTCCCAGAATGCATTGAGCTGAGCTTAGCTGGCTGATGAAATTAAATCCAAGTTGGTGAAGGAAATGTCTATTTTAAGCATACTTGCTGCTTTCAATACTGACAAATTTCAATAAAAAGTGCTATTTAAATTATTTACAACATTTGTGTGTGCACTTTGTATTTTTATGCTCATTAGAGTGTTGTGTTGCTAGCTTAGAAACATGCTATCATTCAACTCTATTGGAATCCATTGTAAGTCAAGTTTCCTGTGCACTTCCACGTTACTTAAGAGTTTCTGGTTATGTAGAGTATTTCAAATCTGTTAGTTATGGGGTTCAAAAAAGGACGCAGATAGACAGGTGGCTCACTAGTTTTTGGAACAGCTTCTTTGTAATTTATCCTGTTTATGAGAATGTTATGTAATTGGAAGCAAAACCAGCTTGTTTCTTTACATTCGCACTAAGGCTGCATGATATATTGCATGCGATAGTCATGCATATCTCGTCAGTAAAGACGGTTCTGTGATTAGCCGTAAATCTCCATCACCTGTTTTCAAATGGAGCGGCATTTAATACACAGAGCCGTAGTTCACTGACAAGCTACGCAATTCGCGCGCAGATGAATCGCATGCGATAGTGAACGTGAGATTGCGTAGCTTGTCAGCGATCTACGGCAATATATCGTGCAGCCCTAATTCGTACAGCACAAGTGAATGAAGCTCCCTTCTTAAGTTCAATCCTGTTTTGCTCTGCAGCCACGCAACATGCCACATTTTCTGCTTAGTTTTATCCTAGCCGCCAGACCTTTCCCCCTCCATACTTCACCAAACTTGCAGTTTCACTCCTTCTCAAACTAATTGACTTTAATTTGCCTTTTCTTCCCTCCTTCATTATGGGCTGAATCTCTGTGTCAAAGCAAGTGCCATTTTAAAAGGTATTGGCCAATAAAAAACATGAGTGTGACTGATGTTAATTAATATTCATGCTTTATGATGTGTGATACTGGTCCTTTGTGGCTCTCGATACCCTTCGGCCATTTAGCATCATACGTTAAGCACCGATCTACTGACCGGGGCTAACGAGCCTTGTCCTCTGAAATGGAGCCCGGTAAGGAAATGGTCCTGAGGGGTACATTATCTTAACACAATGAGTGCGTTTATACGTCCGGTGCTGAGGAACATTTTAAAGGGAATTTCATTTCCCTTCGTTAATATGTTTAGCTCAGTATTTAGTCTCTTGTTCTCTAAATGTCTCATTAGAGGTTACATTATGACCTGCTTTATTGGCAATATTCGCAGGCTTTCATTTCAGGACAGCTTAATCAATGGTACTTTGTTGCAATTTATCCTTCCTCTGTTTGTCTTTGTCCTTTTTTACTGACGATCTTGATTTTTTTTGCCAAGAGGAAATTGAAGTATCTGTGCAGTAATACTTTTTTGTTTCCACGAGGAGGACCTGGCGCCCCCAGAACAGGAGGGGATGTTAATTAAATCACTGCCGCTGTAGTTTTTTTCTGCTAGTTTTTGCATAAGAGAGTTGTATTATTTAAACAAGCTCCAGTCTGTGGTATTGCAGGGTAAACAATTACCACTTGCCGCAACCCAACATTTAAATGAGGCTTTCATATAACCTTTTTCGTTTTACTCATGTTCTCTGATTTCAAATGTGGAGTCACACTTATCTGATGTTGTGGTAATTTAGGTCTGGGGTAAGAGTGCTTCTGATGCAAATGGAGGCTCCAGGATCTCGACAGACAGACAGCCGTAGTCGACAGCCTGTGCTAGTGCAATTACCTAGACACTTTGCCTGTCTTTTCACCCCACTTGTTTCTTTACGTCAGTCACTATGGGATATTTAAGTCATGAAGTTCGCTCAAAGATTAAGTGCAGCTTACTGTCGGGTTGTCTCATCTTTTTTAATTATGCACGGAGGTCGTAGACTCAGTCCATTTGTCCTATTTCTCCCTGCCCCGGAAAACCAGCTCAAGGTTGCTGTTTGAAATGCACATCTCCAGGCTGTGTAAATAAATTGCCTTTGAAAGTATCTTCTTCATGCTTTGGTTTAAAGACCTTGCTCTGTGCGCGTGATTAGCATTTGTTTTCATGTGGGAGATTCTGTACATGATCATCAGGTTGATTTGAATGAATGAATTAATACAAATATAAAGAAACCTCATTCCATCTCGCCTGGGGAATCTTCGGAACAATGAAACTTTTAAATAACCTGTCTTGAGTGTTTTGCCCTGACAGAGTACGAACCCTTTTCTTGTTCCATTGTCAAATCGATACGGATTAACCTGGGAGAGTTTGTGAATACCAGATCTGTTCGGTACCAACCGTTCTGCACCTCTACCTGGTGTTTATCTATTATGAACTGAAATTATTGCATTTGTTCTCTTGAATGGAGTTTTATTAGCCCTGTTTTACCAGAATTTTTAATATGCAACTCACTCACATTTTCCATTCAATGCTGCTTGTTTAAAATTCTGTCTTGCTGTGTGTTTTCTCATCAGAGCTTATCAAAATCCAGTGAAATGGGAAGAATAGTGAATATACAGTTTTACAAGGTCACAAAGCTATGAAGTGCTGTTACTGTTTTTCCGGTTTTATTTGTTCTCATAAACTGTGAAGCTGTAGCCTCTTTTGTCTGTTTTAGGCAAGCTCTATGTCTGTTTTCTCTCAATCTTTAAATGTGATATCACTTTTTGGTTCTTAGGTATTGTCTAGTGCACAAGTTGAATCACTTCGTCTAAATGCAATTTTCTAAATTTATCCTTGACCCAAATTGAGCCAACCTTTCATTCATTGACTTTTAATGTTGCTTACCTTGGTGACCTTAATTCGTTAAACACTCAAAATATGATAGGGTCCAAAAAATGGAAACCACATGGAATAAAAATAAATTAAAATAAAATAAATAATTATTGAATAAATGGATGAATTGTGGTTTCTTATTTATTTTCCATTTAAAGAAAATCTAGCTTTCACTCAAATTGTTTTACCAATTTTTGATGGATAATGTTTTTATAATATTAGACATAAAAAGGGTATTTTCAGTTGTCTTCTCATTAGGGCTGTCAAATTGGCTGAAAACTAAATTCTAATTTTTTACAAAAATATTATCAAAATTTGAATTATATTCAAATTTAAAAGGCATAAATTCAGTTAGGAAAAAAAAGCTTTTGGCTTCTCTCCTGAGGCATCGAGCAAAATATTACCAAATGCACGTTTCTTCAAAGTAGGGCTGGGCAATATGAGCAAAAATTCATATCTCTGTATTTTTTGGTTGATTTGCCGTATACGGTACATATCTCGGTATTTTGTATTTGGATTAAACAAATAAATAAAGTGAATTTAACCATGTAGGCATATATAATGTGCAAAAAGGGTTAAAATCACATTACATTCTAACACTGTAACATTGCGATCTAAAAACAAAAATAATGCATTTAAAGCAAAGTTACATTTATTAAACTAAAAAAAAATGAAAAAGCAAAGACTTAGCTAATTGAGTAAAAAGGCTATTTTGATTACCCCATTACAGTCACTTTACAGTTAGTGCTATCATACAAATACACTTACTTGTAGGTTTAAAATGTCCAACTACAAACATCTCAGCAAAATGTATATTTTAGAGTTATTGCGCGCCTATTGCATTGCGCTCTGTGTTTGGCGCACATGCGCGTGGCAGCGAGCGTTCATAACCAAGTCTGTGAAGGTTAGTGGAGAATCGCAAAGCAAAAGCTCATGCACGTCTGACAGCAAAATGGAAATATTTCCATGGCGTTATAACATTTACTTTTGGAGAATATACCTGCGAAATGTAAGTTATGCATTTAGGAAAAGAGCACATAGCTCAAAACAGCGCGTCTCTGTCAGGGCACACGCCACCTTTCTGTCAGAGCCGCTTTAAACTCAAAGATTTATCATTGCTGATACATGTAATTTATTAACATTTAATCATATGATCGCAAGGTTCAGGTTTACGCTGTTAATATGCACGTTCGCTAGCAAGCTAATTTCTTAATCTAGTAATTACATGTTTTTTTAAAAGTCGAACTTACATTAATTTTACATGGCTTTGGGCTCTCTTGTGTGAGACGCGAGTGCAATGATGATAGATGTCCCTCCAGAATGCAATAAATATGCATTCTGCATTAAAATACAACGACACATCATCGCATTTTGTGTGCCAAGCTGCCTGACGGACACTTAAAATTTGAATGCAGCGTTTTGCATTCGAATGTGGATTTTGATTTTAAATTCGACGAATATTCGAAATTCAATGATGTTTTTTTTGTTGTTTTTTGACAGCCCTACTTCTCATTTGTGAAAGGGTGTTTGAATCAAGACTGTGGTTTTCAGCTGGGCACATTTAATGACTGGCAGTGAGTGTATTATGAGGTCATGTTTTGATCCATTCCTCTCAAAGAAAAAAAGTTGAAGTCTAGTCTTCCTCTCAGTAATGTACTTTTGAAACGACTGCAATTACTGATTTTCCTAATGTATAAATATTCACGATCAAAGTATTGTGATAGAAGAAGCCAGAGCTTTATAACTTACGGCGCTACTTTTATCAACAAAGCCAGATCTGCTTTTAGAAATACTTTTCCATTGAATTATGTTTTAATCAATTCTATTAGCATCTCATAGGGCGTACCTTTTCTTTCAAGGGCTTTAATAATGACTGCACCGGCAAACATTAAGCTATTGACTTATGTCCTCTGGAAGCCTTTGGAATGGGCTTTTAATGGGAAATATCTGCTCCGAGGGTGTATCGGGCCTAAATCATCATTGCAGTTTGAAGTAAAGCTCTTTGTTCAGTAGTAATTGTATGAGTTTCCGAGGGCCTCCCCAGCCATAAATTAGTGATGACGGTGTTTGCAGAAACGGATTTCAGATGGATGTTGCAGTAACTGATCTCACAGCTTTTTGGGGGGGGGGGGGACGGACAATTAGGAGACGCTTGCACTCCTTCAGCGCTTTTGCTGCTCTATGGCAGCCTAATGGATCACAAAGCCCTTGAATATGGCACTGTGCGAACCTCCCCAGGAGGCTTTTTGATGGAAAACATCCTTGCGAGGCTACAGTTGGCGCCTGGGCATCAGGAGCCTCTCAGACACCACATATTTACAGCCGCCTCTTAACAAAACCTTTTAATGGAGTTACAGAGTGTGTTAGTGAAGGTGTTGGGTCTGATATTTGGGCATTAACTGACTAGGAGAAGATTTATGAGGTTTTGAGTGAGTTGAAGGGTCTTGTGTGATTCTGTATGCTGATTTTCACTTTTTAACATTGTTTACTGTAAATACTGAATTTTAATGACCAAATATGGTTCCAGGTTCAAGCGAAATAAACTTTCTGAAATTAGCGCATTTGCTTCATCTTTTCTGATAGTTCCCAAGACTCTGTCTCACAGTCCCACTGCTGGCTATTTCTTTGAACAACTCTAACGTGCTTTAAACACATCAGGCACCTTGTCATCTCTCCCATCTGCGCACTTTGTTATTTCCTGCCCTCTGTTGCTGTTGTTGGCTCCAGTGTCTGTTCCCAACTCGCTACATCTGTTGTCATTCTCTCACCCCTAGCAAAGTGTGACCTCACACTCCTGTTTGTGTGGAGCGATGTGTTTTTAAAGAGGCCTCACTCTCCCATTGGCTGTCGCTGTCAGGTAACGCCCCACAGCGTTGTGTTTTTGGAAGCCGGTTGTTCATGGAGAGGCTCTCCGGAGAGGCCTGTAAATGTCGGACAGTCAAGGTTGAGTATCTTCTAGAATTGAGATGGTTCTGGCATGCCAATGGCAGTGGATTTGAGAATTTATGTCCATTTTTTCATGCTTATTTTTAACAGATGACTCATTTTGATGGTTTTCATTTGTGTCTGTGTAGTCTGTTCAGCTCCCTCAACGTACGTTATCTTGTTCAAAACAAGCTAATGGGCACATTCTAATGAAACGCATCTGTTCAGTTGGCTTCCTCACTGTTTGATCAATTCTAAAGCTGTTAATTAAAGTGATGGGGAAGCTTGGACGTCTTGTAAACTCTGCTGCTGATTTTGTCGTGATCGATATCTGCGGCATTGACGAATGGATCGAGTGTCTTGTCAATCTGGCCATTCACACTGTGAACAACAATTGTGTGTGCCACTTCCAGCTGAATTTCTTTTTTACTCAAGGCCGCACGCACATGGATTAGAGGTCAGCGTCAGTGAGCTTCAAAGGAGAAAAGAGTGAGACGTAGCCTTTTCTCATCTGGAGTCCGTCACTAGAGTTCACCTTCAGCCTGTTTAGTATGCCAAATACATATAGGTGAATGCGGAGCTGGTCGGCTCCTATTTTCTCCCAGCTTGTACACTCTGTGTCATGAAACCAGCTGTAGCTGTAAAACATGAATGGACGAGGCGCTTAAGGTTTCATTTAATCATTGGGAGGACCTTTTCTTTGCATTTATTTCAATTTGAGCCTACTTAACATTCAAATTAAACCTTTGTAAAATTAAAGCTCACACAGACTTGCACAGAAAAATAAATTTTATCGCTGATAATTCAGGGCTTCAGACGAAGACAACGTTATCCTTAACTCCTAAAATTAACATTTTATATGACATATTAGAGAATTGCTTTACAAAGGTGGTTGTTTCAGTTCATAGAGCATAGCCTTATGTATTAAGTAAAAAAATATTTTATGTTAAATGTGTAAATATATAAAATGTATTAATACACGCATGATAATTAATATACACCAATGTAAAATATTTACTTTTTTTACCATGAGATAGACAAAGCTAAAATGAAATTATCCAAATTATTATTATTATTATTATTAGTTTTATTATTAAAAATTATAGAATCACATGATTTGGTCACACACATCACATATTCGGTGATTTATATTATTCGCTTAACTCTTCAATTTATAGTATTTATATTATGTAGAAATACACATAGGGTAATGTGTAAAACAATTTTTTTTTTTTATTTTTGTAAAAAAAAAAAAACAAAGAACAGGGACACAGTTTTTCAGTATGAAAACTTTCGGCTACATTTGTGACTAGATTTGAAATGATTGTTGTGCATTTTATTTGTGTTGCGTTTTAGTTTGGAGCCCTGCAATTGTATTCAGTCTGTCAAACACGCTGTACTCAAAGCTAGCCAAATGAGAAATATTTGAACGCATTATTATTAAACCTTATTGATATGTTACTCTCTGCTCTTCCAGCTGTCCTTTTGTTTGACAAAAAAATGATTCGGCTCCCACACCTTTGTGCTGCAGCTGCTGGACCCTGTTGGACACTCTGGCATTCCACCCTCATCTGCGTTCCCCCACCTCCTCTCACCTGCCATCGTCCTCTCTGTCATCGAAGGGATAATTAAACCAATCCCCATCTAGGGTCCCGAGGCCCTGCAGGACCGACCGTGTGCCAAAGCATGATGTCTTCTGACCTAAGAGACTTATTTCCCCATCTCTGGCCCCGATGATAGATGGATGAATCTGCCTTGAATGGAACTGCGTATTTGCTCTTTTTGTGCGTTATCTAATAATGGATTGGCCATGCATATATGTGAGGAATTACTTATGCTTGGCTAAGTGAATTAGCCCAAAACCACGGCCATCTGGCTTATGAAAATGAGCGAGGAGGGAGGGAGAAGTGCAGGAGTTAGAAACTAGATTTACATGATCAATTTGCATAGCGCTTTCTTTTCGTTTGGCACCAATGTCCACAACAAAAAGTTACTGACTACCCACACATAATCGTGCATAATTTCCATCTCCTTTTTTTGTTTGTAAAAAGGGACCCCTGTTTGCTGAGGTCCCAGCGGAGGTCTTGGCCTCCTTACAATAGCTAAACGAATTTGGTGCATTATGCTCTCTCGCCTTTTTGACGTAATTCGATTAGTGACCTGGTAAGCATGAATGTGACGGAACTCTTCATACAGGTTCATAGGGCTTTGGTGGGACGGCCCGTGTCACGTTAGACACCACCCACCGCCCCCTCAGTCCCCCACTGTTGTCGTGTCGCCACACATAGGAAAGGCATGATTAATGACCGAACTCCTGGAGACATTGTCAGCCACCAGTGACGAGGACAAAATAGACACCCCGTCACATTAACCTCTCGCTCCAGAAGCGGTCGGCTGGGTGGAGGGACACAAAGCATTGTGTCGAGGAGCCTCACAGGAAACCGAGGTTTAGAGATGGAGCTCGTAGACAGGAAACATATAAAATCGGTTTATTATAGATGGAAGATGTTTCCTTACAGGAACAAGGAAGGGCAGGAACACGGGGCGAGAGCTTTGTCTTTTTGTGGTAGGGGAAAAAAATGTAAATGATCTATTGTTAGACTGACACTAGATTTGTAACCCCGCTCATCTCTCCTTAGGCAGTTCAGGCAAACATTTATAGAACCTTACTCAAGTCCTGGATCACCTCATTGATCAAACTGTTGCCTTCAAAACCTGTTCCACACAAATCACGGCCATTTCCATTTTCAACTGACGTTTCAGAGCTTCATCTTGTGAGCAGATATTTAATGTTTCATTACAACACTGCCGCCATTAATACAAAGCCAGTTTTCCTTCTCGCTAATAATAGTACGGCTTATTAATTGAAAATGAAGAACGGGCCTGCCAGGCATCCCGGCAGAGTTTTCCAAAACTGAGGAGAGCAGAACTTCATCTTAGTTTGTGTTTAAATGAAACGTCTGCATACTAGAGCAGGGAAATAATTAGCAAGGGAAAAAAAATCTGGGCGAAATATTACAATTTCATTCTAAGCCCCAGACAGGATTTGTATTGTTGTCATGTTCTCACTCGTTGAGAAAAGAGGGAGGGAGGAAAAAAATGCTAATGTGAGCATAACAGATAATATTTTTTTTCCCCCAAGAAAATTTGAGTGGTGCTTGCCTGTTCAAATCTTTGACGTGATGCTAGGGTTTTGCGGGTGCTTGCCAGTGCATTGCGATGTAGTTGCTAAGGCATTTTTATGCCATTGCTAGGGTGTTCTGGGTGTTGCTTACTAATTAAAAAATGCTCTGTTCTTTCTTTCAGTGTAAGCCTAAGGTTCTTTCATCTGCTTTTCCTTCCTCTCCTTAAGACATAACTGATTTGTTTTTTTTTCCATAGTCATAGTTCTCATAAAGGTTTTGGGCATATATATATGCGTGTATGTATGTATGATAAATATATGTGACTGTATAATGACTGACGGCTGTCTTAGCTCCCAGTGTCCCTAGAGAGATATATTCTCCTTCAGGAAGAAGATTTTCTCTTGAGCAGGATGAGAGGGAGAGTTGTAGACTGAACGCTGTGCCACTTCCTCTCTTTCCATTATCCTGTTCTTATCAGCACAGCTGTCAGCCCCTAAATGAAGTCAGGCTCCTGAACTCATTTACAACTGTGACACTCAAAACCTTCACTAGTTCCTCTCACTACCCATGTCACACACTGACAAGATTTTTCATGTTTCATGTGAATACACCAGTGTTTTCAGCTTTCTTTTTTATGGTTATTCCATTTATTAAAACAAAACTCTTTTGTGTATATATTTAACTATTCTTTTTCATATTTTTCTGTGCAGCCAGGACACAATGAAAAAAAAGTATTATTTACAATATTTATATATTTTTTTTTATTATGGTTAATATTGGGTAGTGAACTGCAAATTATAATTTTCCCTATTTACACATTTTAGACTACTTTTGTCATCTAATGCTCGCATAATGCTAATCTTACTAACTCTAATGCTACATATCTTTGGCAAATAATGTGCACTTAATACTGTAGATTATAATGTTCACTTTGGCTTTTCTTTTTTTATAGTTTAGTTTAGAGTTTAGTCAGTCAAAATCGGTGTTGGTTATCAAATTATGAAAACTATTATCAGTTCATTGTATCAGCCTGAACTTTAATAATGGTGTATTCCTAATGTTGTCTATTTATTGTGTTTTTGACACCTGCTCTTTTTAGTTCTTCATCATTTGTGCAGGAAGCACTAGAATACACTCTCCCTTGTGTGAATTGCCTGTGGTGCATCTCTATTATTCAAAGGCCTGGATGATACTTGAAATATAATTGTAACAGTACAAGTTGGCAGTGGAAAGATTCATGTCTAGAATCCGAGGCCTTTGTCTTATTACATCATCAGCATTTTAACCTCATTTTTAATGCATCCAGAATCTCAGCAGGTCCAGCCTTTTATCTCAGCACCCCTTCAGCTCGTAGAGTCCAAGAACTTTTGTTCATGTGAGAGCGAGTGTGTGTGTGTGTGTGGGGGGGGGTTAATGCCATAGACGGAAATGGCCTTGTGGTCATTAATATGTCTCTAGAGATTACCGGTCCTTTTTTGTATTGAATCACTAATCATTTTGCTTTTATCATGATTGGTATCTTTACGGCTCAATGGTTAGTGTTTGTTTCATTGTATTCATTCTGCGATCTGTTCTTGGTCTTCACCGGGGGTCAGAGAAAGTATTTGACTGTCGACATCAAAGAGTCAAATTGCACACCACCGGCTTTGTCCATGGCCAAATTATCCCAAAGAGATTTGTAATGGAGTTCTTTTTTTGCCAGCGAGCGGCGCCTTGTTTCCTGTCATCTCCTCATGTTCATATGGCCTTCTGAGCGAGTGTATGTATGTGCGCGTGTTAAAGAATGCATGGACAGACCGTGAGAATGGCACGGTAAACAGTCTTCTGTCACTTTAAGCCGTCTGTGTGTCCATTTAGGGACTGTCCTGACTCGGAGGCTTGTCATCTGGGCTAGGCAGTCATAGGAAGGTCTTAAGCAGCTGAGAGACATGGATTAGACCGGCTTATTTCTTAGACTCTTCTAGTGGATCATTGGATTGCAGTAGCTTTGCTAGATTTTAAGAAATTGAAGAAATTGAAAATGTAATTTCTACAGTGTTACTTCACAAACATGCAGATTAACTCTTTCTGTCTAGGACCGTTCTAAATGAACATATGATGTCCAGACTCAAGACTACAGACAAAATGTAGTTTATATTTCATATTTAAGTCAGTGGTGGGTGATCTTTTTCAGTTAGCCCTGACTGTTGACTATGAGTGCATTTTGTCAAACAGAAGCACCCCATTAGACAATCGATAAGCTTTTTGTACATGACCTTTCGGGGTAAGTGAACTGTGGTAACTTATTTAATTAATGGTAAAACAGTCTCGGCTAAATGTTGTGAAAAATAAATGTTGATGCAAACAACCTTAAAATCAATCACTTTTAAAAAAAATGTGGTGCCACAAACTCTGAAAACTTTGGCAAATCATCAGCTGGTTGTTCTCCTGTGTGGGCGACCGAGGCTGACATTAGACCTGTCAGTTGATCCAGGCTGTACTACTCAATAATAAATGCCCAGAACAATAGTTACAATTTACATCCAATTCAAGCAGAAGTGGCACATTTAAAGCACAGTGTATTGTTAGCAAGTACAGTAATTATAATCTAAAGAGAATTACACAAAAGCTCCCTAAAGTAAAATATTTTAATAAATTATTCACAGTAATTTAATGTTCTTATGATACATTTTTTTCATGTGAAAAAGGACACAAACATTCACAATAATTTAATTTGACATTTTTATTTGTTTTGTTTTTTAATAAAAAAGCTATAAAATATCAGTTAAAAATAACATGCATCTTTTTATTTTTTATTATTTACCATCAGCAACAATATTGTACCATTTAAAACTGTCATATAAATCAAAATAATAAAGGTTTAGCGGGAAGTGTTACAGATAGATAATATATAATTACATTTTGAGTGTTATATTGACATACTGTAAATCTTCACATTGACCTTTAGCAAACTGAGACTCGGAGCTAATTCAGCACACAGCTCCCAACTCTCCTCACTTATTGCACGGGTAGTGATACAGAGACCTTGAGGTGTTGTTGTGACACCGCCGATGTTCAGATGAATGGTGACAGCCAGTATTTAGAGCCTGCTGACACCACTGATTGTCCAGGACGCAGTGGAGGCAGCCAGACCTCCTCCCAGATCGTCCCGAAGAGAGGCGAGGAGGCCGCAGGGAAAGACAGGCCTGTGTTGTAGTTAAGTGTAAGTGCATTGATGCCGACTGAAGTGTTGTGTAAGAAGGGCCTGTAGTGAAGTGGTATAGTCTCACGGTTCTTGCAGAAGGTCATACTGTCATAGGCCCTAGAATCCACATGGTACTTTATCCTCTGGCTTTACTTTTCCCTCTGAGCTTGTTTTTTTTGTTTCTAAAAGCACTCTGAGTTTTCATTTATGTGATGTTTTTTTCAGGACAAGAAATGGAGCAATAAGGTCTCTTTACAAGTGTCCGGTTTCGTGATGACCAATGCTTTTCCTGCTCCATAATGGTGGAGGATTTTCTTAATGCACGAGTCATTCCATTTAAGAAGTTCTTGAATCAGAACTCAGGTGCGCCATGCATCTTTTAAGTGGAGAACAGTGGTGTTCCCTTCTTGTTTAGTGCCCTAAATGAGATATGACACAAGCAAGCCCACATGGAATCTATGCACCCAAAAATCCTTTTAGCAGATACTTCAACAATTCAAATGGAAATCATTTAAAATGGTGCGTTAAATAAATAAATAACATTATAAGGTAAATTCATTGATGTTTAAATAATGCATTAGGTATCATGAACTAACACTAAACATATATTTTTTACAGGGTTTATTTAATTTATATACTATTTCTCATTGTTTATTCTTGTTTGATTATAATACTAATAAAGCAACTTGGAATATTAAAAATGTTTTTATTAATATGTACAAATTACAGTAACCTAAACTAATAAATGTTGTAAGAGAATTGTTTATTGTAAGTTCATACCTAATGCATTAGCAAATCAAACCTTACGAAAAAGTGTTATTAATAAATGTAATGCTTTGGCTTGTTTTCCAATGCTCTATTTAATGCATTTTACTGTGATTAAATCCATTCTGCAGAATTTTTGTTTAAGATAAAAATTTCTGGTACTGTCTGGATCTGGACATGACCAAAAACAACTTAATAGTTTTATATACCTTTTCAACAGCTTAATTGTTTTACACACAGAAGTTTTGTGGGACAGTTTTGACGGTGTGCAAGGTGACCAGAGTTTTTTAATAAACCAAGCGACACTGCATCTGAACTTGATCGACATAACTGTTGCTGGACTGATCACCAGAGAACTGCCAATACTCTCAATTTCTGAAAGGTGTATGTTTTTTAACATCACATCACCTGAAATTGGGTGTGAACTTTTAACAGTAGAGGCTTAAATCGGCTTTAAGAAGGTAACTTCTCTCACTCTTTTAATTCTGAATAATGACCGTTACCTTTCTGATATCATCAGCACTTGAGTATTGAGACCCAGTGGCTTTATTTGACCTTTAGCAGGTCTTCTATCCGCCAGTTTTCTGAAAATCTTAAAAGAACCCCTATTGATTGGTCCTTTTCAGATAATCTCCCACTGGCAGTCGCCAGGCTCTCTGAAAGTGTTTCTCTTTCATCAGGCAGTAGATTTTAAGTGAATGCTCTGTTGCAATTTTGGTGGAGCAAAAATTCTCTCCTATTTTCATACCAATAACACATTGACATTTAAACTGAGCCTTATTGGTGTCGAAATAATCTGATTGCATTTCCCTCTTTCGGTCATATCAGTAGGCTACATCAAATCAGCATACATAACACCAATGCACCAGTTGGCATTACAGCATGTCTTCACCATCTGTCAGTTGCGTATATCTGGCGGGTCGTCTTACCAGCATGCAGATACGCCGTTGACATTTAAACCTTGGCCCTCACGCAAACGGGAATGCTAACCAGATCGAAGCTGGGTCCGACACGGTCCTCGGAGCCCCGCCGTCACGGAGGGCTAAAGGACGATTGCATTACACAGGACCTTTCCAGGGGAATCCAATGATTATTCCCAGTAAGAGTAGACGTTCTAGACAAATACCCCGTGGGTCGATGCTGCGGCGGAGAATGGGCCGCACGAATCTGCTAAAGGGCTCAGGAAGATATATCAGCTTTTAAAAGATAATTTAAGCTAGTTAATGGATGACGGAAATTAATGTGTCTCATCTAGTAAAGTCAATTAAATGAACGTTCTCAAAACATATGATGCTCTACATCAAATTATCATAGCCAGCACTCGCCTGCAGGAATCGGTCGTTGTCGCTTGTTATTGCACTAACAGATGCTGGCTGGAGGCAGGAATCCACTTCACTGCAGTTGTAAGTCATTTTCCCTGTTCAATAATTCAACCCGCTCCACCGGCAAAGTGTCGCTCGCTGTTGCCACCTTAATAGACGAGCCTTTGTTAACTTGTATTAATGTCAGATGATTTTAAGGGGAGATAGATGTATGCACACTCTGTGCTGTCGAGCAAAAAATTGGATTCATTTAGATGATGGGAGATTGTAGTGGTTTCAGCCTCAGAGTTTCAGGTCGTTGGTCATAATGAGGAAAAATACTAAGTCTTGTGTTTGAGAACTTTAGAGTTAGGTAGGAAAATGGATGGAGAGAGATTGAGAGGTACATTAAGGATGAGAAAAGAAATATACTCCCCATTTAGACTTGATATTAAGATCCATCTCAGGTGGTCTTGTCAAAAATGGTAATCCGAGACGAATTGCTTTTTTATCTGGTAGTAACATGTCTTAAAGCATCACTTGTGTTGACTTGTGGCCATGTTTCTTCTAAGGATAGCTCTGAAGGTCTAAAAAAATATAAAAAGCGTAACAGGGCTGGATGTCAATTTCTTGATATATATATTTTTTCAAATTGATTCTGATTCGCAAGCTGTTTGAGATTAAATTAAGTTTGTTTACTTTGGCTCATTTCAATTAAAATGTCCATTTGTCTCTCTACTAATGCTCTTTTGAAACTTTGTTTTAAAATGCTTCAAAATAAAAAAAGGATCATGAATACTCAAATTAAGATTTTTTTTTAAATAATTGGATTAACTAAAAAAAAAAATCCCCCAGCCCTAAAGCTAAAGTATTTCTGCATTTTAGTGTCATTCTTTGTCGCATTTTATTTATTTGTGGTTTCCTTTATTTTATGGCCACTGTCTTCTGTCTGGTTCTTCAAACATTTGCTTTGACTCCTTGTATTTTTTTCACCACATGACCGTGGTGACAGCAGAGCACATGTGGCCGTGGCTCCAAGCCCAGACCGCAGCTGTCTCTTCAAGACATGGTTTCAGCATCTCCAATGCAAGCTTACAGGAAAGAGAATGTATCCATTTTTTAAAACTCTTCTGTCCTTCTTTGGTTTGCATTACACATGACCGAAGGGAGCAAAAGGCTATGCACAAATGTAAACACTGAAAGGTCATAGTGGTCTATGATGATTAATAGGTGCTCTTCAAACCTCAAGCACATACAAATGGAAGTACAAGCAAATGCACACACACAGTTCTAAAAAGATACTTTATTCTGTATCATCTGTGTTGATGGGATTCATACACATGCTTTGGCCAGAGTCCAGGCATGTGGGAGGACACACTGGTGCCCTAGGCCTGACATTTTGACCTCAATTTCTCTTTTGTTTCTAAAAGGCATACAATGAGGGATCTAAGCTTTGATGTGCAAGATGTCTTGGACTGAATACAAGGTGCAGAAGAAGAACAGAAAGCAAATGGCTCATTAGGAGGCTTTTTTGCTATTTTATTTAGGAAAATTTTGCGCTGAGCTGTGGGAAAAGGTTTAGCAGCGAACGCGAGGTCAGGCAGAATGGGAGCAAACACATCACACACTTGGGAATAGATATGCTAGGAGTTGATGACTACATCTTCCTGCAAGGTGAAACAAAATGAGATCAGAAGAAGATGGTGCTTTTAAAGTCAGCTCCCTTATGGCTCTTTTGGTAAATTAAACTCTAAAAATAATTGAATGACATGTGGCTTCTGCATTTGCCAGTAATTGCCTTTCTTGTCAAAGGCAACTCTCATTACCTTATTTTAGTTGCTCTTATAAACGTTTTATGATCCAAAAAACAGAGCAGCTGCATTATTTTTCACGCTATTCGTGGTTTTAAAGAGCTAGGGGTCTGTCATTGTTTGTGATAACAATCAATAAACAATGCCTGTCCTGATCTCTAGTGTTCCTTTGCTTAGAAAAAGGAGGTCAAAAGTCCAAAAAGATGAAAAATGTTTATCAGTTGCTTTCCAATGCGGTCAAAAGTTGAAAAGATGAAAAATGCTCATCAGTTGTTGAAAAAGGGGGTCAAAGGTCTACAAAAATGAAAAATGTGTACCATTTGTTTAAAAAAAGGGTCAGGTGTCTAAAAAGATGAAAAATGTCTACTAATTGCTTATAAAGGGGGTCAAACATCCAGATTGTCCACTAATTTTTCATCTTTTTAGGCTTGTGACCCTTGTTTCACCTGCTTTATCTGACCCCTGATCAATCATGGCTTTATTTGACCACAGCAAATGAGATGACCATTCAACATCCAATTTCTTATTGAGTATTTAGGCTGATATTGTCAAGCTCCTCCTCATTATGTCCATAGTTTAAGGTATTTTGAAGAATTTTTATCCTTGTCTAAAGTGAAGTGCCCTATTCAAGGTAGAATTTCAAGTGTGCACCAGCTTCATGGACATCAGACCTGATCAATGGTTTTCCCAGGGCGAATGAGGTCATCTGTAAGCCCCAACAATGTGCTGACAAAGACCACAGAGGTGAGGTCATTGTGTTAAAAGGGTCACCACAGGTCACCCCCAGTAGCAGCCGCTCAACTCGCCCTCCCCCAATACTTAAGGTTAGTGTTCTGAATAGGTCATTCTAACTGGAGAATACAAATTGCTGTGTGCACTCGTGTCCAACTGATTTGCTTTCACCATACAGCACACGATATTAATATTTCAAGCCGTTTTGCTCGTAGTTCAAGCTATAAAAAGTTCTGATGGTGTTAGGAAACTGGAGATTGATTTACTGCATGCAGAACATCCATAAAGGGAACGTGCATGCTCAAACACTCTCGCACACCTGTGCGCTTTGATAATTAAAACTGCTGTGATCACATTTTTGCTTGATGCTGCTTTATACCTACAGTTCTGGTCAACATCTCATCTCCAGAATGAATGATTTGTCAGTTGCAACAGCTGGTGTGAGTATTGAATTAATAATGTTCAGAAGAGTATTACAAAGAGAATATAAGTTAAAGATGGAGAAACACTTTTTTTAGGATTTAAGGGAGAGAAGAAATAATGAATAATTATGATTCTCGATTAAACACTTTGGATTAGACATTAGGGCTGCAACAAACGATTATTTTGGTAATGATTACTCTAACGATTATTCAAATGATTAATCAGCGATTATTTCACTGATTAATCATTAGACTTTGATTTGATTATTCAGCTTTTGCATTTAGTTAAAATTAAGTTACACATGAAGAGTTCAGATGCAAAAGTTATTTTTTAAATTCGAATTTGAATAAATGCCTAGATGTAAATGTTGTCTTGCCAATTTTATTTCTATATTATTGATCAAATTACTTAAATCTCTCCAGTAATTTCACTTGTATGGCAATGTATAAGTCCATTTCTATGCAATTCAAGTGAAATAAATGAACATAAATATAGGAGCGAGAGAAAAATGCACATTTTAGAAGAAATATTCAGATGGCATTTAGAGGCTTTTGCATCTGATCTCTTCAAATATTCTAACATAAAGGTCACTTCAGCTTTAGAAAAGCATATTATGTAATTACAATAAGGTTCATTAGTTAACATGAACAATACTTCTACAGCATTTATTAATCTTAGTTCATGTTAATTTCAGCATTTACGAATGCATTTATAATACTCACAAGATGTGTTTTTAACATTGGTAAATACACTGTGAACTAACATGAATAAACAGTGAACAGCTGTATTTTTATTAACCAACATTAACAAAGATTAATGCATAAATGTAAAAAAATGCATTGTTCATTCATGTTAATTAATACATTAACTGATGTTAACAAATTATACTTTATTGTAAAGTGTTAACAATTCCTTATACAAATAGATGTATTTGGCACACAAAATGAGATGACAGACAGAGACACTCTCACATTTAATTAGCTAGATCAGCGGTCTTCAACGGGGGTCTGCAACCCCCAGGGGATCCGCAGCGGCACTGCAAGGTGTCCGCCAATTAATGTTTGATCACAAATCATTTTTGTTACAAAATTTAAAATATGGTTAAAAAACACCAAAAGTCAATTTTAAATATAAGCACCACGAAATGAAAGCAAGAGCGCTCCCAGTTGATACTACAATATGTGACCCGTGATAGCAAAATGAGTCGGAATGCACAATAATTTTCAGCTACAGGCAAAAGAAGTGCAGTTTTGGTCAAATTTGAGGTTTTCATGAAAATGAGTTAAGCCCTCTTCTAGCGATCCCAATGCTCCAAATAGTCATTCTGAAATGATCTTTATTTGTACGTTCTCTGAGAGGAGTACTTTTTTCTCTGCTCACTTCTGGATGACTGCTGCAGCTGCTGCTTCTCAAGTTGTAGGTAAACTACAAAGTGCAGCATTCCAGCTTTGTGAATATTCATATCGAATTCTCGATGACATGAGTCCAAACCAGGGAAATATAATTTTAAAACCCATGCTGATGAAAACAAAACAAATGTGCTGACTAACATTTGCGAAGCGCGTGCATTAGGCGCGCCTCCAGCGCGCGATCTCCGATAAAGTAGGCTACATTATTGCAAAATATGTCTTGGTGAGATTCACACAAAAATCTGTTATGTCTTGCATAAATGTTTAGTTAATGGTTGGTCAGAAATCTGATGTGTAACATTATATTAGATCCATGCATCACAATAAGTCTTAAGATAGAGCTGTCTCAATGTTAATCAAACATTAAAAGAAAAGACGGAATCACTCGCTGTTCTTGATTAAACTACTGTTTATTTGCGTCTTTGTTCTTACTTTTAATTACAAAGCTAAAATAAAAAAAGCCATATTGTTATTACTAATATAGTAATTATTATTAAGAAAATAATTGGAGGAAATATGCACGTTTCTTGGTGATTTTGCTTTTGAATCTTCAGAAAACTTCAACTCGATTTTTCTCAAAATCAGCTGCTGACTCTATCGCCTTCAAATGGCTGTAGCTCAGTCACTTTGGAAAATTTCTCATTCCGACTTATTTTGCCGGCACGGGACACATTTTAGCCTATTGGCGATTTAGCAAACACTCACCGCTCAAAATGCCAGAGTTTCTGTTCGGTGATGACCTATGCTCCCTCTCTTGAATCCTCTCTCATTAACAAAGAACGACACGACGTAAGAGATTCATTATGCAGTGTAGACCACTTTATTGATTTTAATGGAACGTTCTGAGATCCTGAACTGAGATGAGTGACCGCTTTTTAGTGATTGTAAAGTGATCGGCCTTTCACACTCTCGAGGCTATATAGGCCTAGCTCCCGTTGAATAAAAGTATTGTTTTTCATGCTGCTAAGAGGACAGACGGCCAATTACACACGTTGGAAGTGAAATCTGAATGCGTGATTCACTCTGAAGCTGCAATAGACATCGGGATACTAGCACGGGACAAAAATATGGCATGTCAAAATAGAATACAATCTAAATGCAAGCTAATAAGATTGCTAAAAAATATTCGTATCAACGTACTTTAAAAAAAATCCATTCCAATTATTTGTAAAAGTAATGCCTTTTAAGATTATTTAAAAAGTAGATAATCTTAAATATCTCACTCTTGTCATACTGCTCCATCCCACAGTAAAAAAAAAATATTAAGTTAATAAGCTTGAAGCTAAACTTTAAGTAAATATTTATTTGTCCATTTGACAGTAGGCCTACAATTGAAATGTGAATTTTTAATAAACTTAAAGCTGAAGTTCAGATAAATGTAAATGCCCATCTGACTTTTATCTAAACATGTTGTATTTATGCATAAATCTCAATTTTAACAATACAATGTAATATACAGGCATTGATGCATGTGCAACAATATTAATGTGCATAGTTATGATCTACTGTCTTGGCATAATATACATACAGTATAACCTAATATAATTTATTATTAATCGTAATATGATTAGTTTCTATTAATATCGAAGGCTGTATGCTTTATATGTAGCTCTGCTCGACATATTTTGTATCGGGGGTCCCTGCTCCATGTCTCTGTCGCCTAAGGGGTCCTTAACCTGAAAAACGTTAAAGACCCCTGAGCTAGATGAAAAAGTAACTGTTAACATTATTCAGCCTAACATCACCTTTTGTAAGTCATATAGATAAGAAACAAAATAAAGTTAAAAGTGATAAGACGCTTTGGATAAACTATTTTATGCACAACATAATATCTTAAAATACCTTATAGGGTTATGATAACCAAAACAGTCCTTAGCTAGATCAAGCTATCTCTGTATACCAAACTGTCAATAGCTAGATTAATATATCTCTGTATACCAAACTGTCAATTTAATGAAATTTTTTTCCCACTAATAAAAATCTTTTATCATTAGCTAGCTTGAGAGCTGCTTTATAACAAAAATCAAGTTGTAATTCTAACTGAAAGCGACACTGACTCTGGTTTTTCATGTTGAATACCATAAAGCTGATTGAATTAAGGCAATCTATTGCATAAAGTACTATATAAATAAACATGATATGACCAGACTTTACTGGAGTATGTTACTGAACTGCAGAGCTCATGCAAACATAGTTTACTTTAACATGTCTGCATTTTACATTCTTTTCAGAAGTAAAGTCAAATGCACCTTTTATCAGAAAAATTTGAAATATAAAGGCTGATTTAAAAATTAAGAAAGAGTCTTCAGATTTGAAAGGAAGTGAGTGAAACTTGGCAAGGCCATCACTTGGCAATTAAAACTCACTAATACTGTCAGTCAGGAAACCACATAAATAAATGACAAGGCAAGTTGTGGAACATCAATAGCATTCACAAATGTGAAACCTTGCTGAACTGTATGGTCAGAGAGGGTGTTTACTTATTTCTAGCTGATGTGGTATATTTAGTACATGGGACTGTTGAAGTATACTTAAGGTTTGGATCTTGACTTGCTGTTTTTGGAGGCTCCTCTGAATTGTAATTAAACCTCATGGCGTGTGCATCTGTGCGCATGCATTTGTGCGCATTCGCACACTCATGGTCCAAGTATATGTTGTGTAGACACATACCCATGTGCTCATGCGAGCCACCTGTGTGATCCCTACTGTAATTTGGGCTGTGCCATCAACCTAATGCTATATAGTCATTGTAAACGTACATCTCCCCTTGTGGCTGTGAGACACATCAATATCCAGCACAGCATCTCTCCAATGACTTAATTTAGCTTTTATGCCGTACTCGCTGATATTTCCCACTTGGGCTCATCAGATAAGTCATACATGGCTTAACCACACAAAAGAGCACTTGGAACCCCAAGCGGATGCAGCACTAGGAAGAAGCCTCTGTATAGATGAACACTTTGGAGAACCAGAATGGTATATGCAAAGCTTAGAGGGATTAAAAATAAATCGAAATCATGCTATTGGGGAAAAGGAGACCATCAAGTTGGGGTTTTATCCACTTTTATTTTGCAATATGACCAATATCCTATCATATTCAAGTGTGTATGAAAAAAGTTAAGTCACTGATTTTTTTTTTTTTTTTTTTTAAAGCTAAATACAATAAGCATTGGATCAAGGCACATACAAGACTGGCCAAAGGGCATTCAATGCACTTTGGTCTTCAGTTGTAAAGAACAATTTAACTGTGGCAACTTAAAAGTGGCTTGAATTAGAAAAGAAAAAAAATACAAATAAGATTTATATGAACAAAAAAAATAGTTGACACTTTTTATATTCCAAATAGAAAAGAGCCCAAATGTGTTTCTTGCCATATTTTTTCTGCCCACAATATTCCCTTTTGGAGGGCAACGTTTACATGACGTGGTTAACTGTACTGAGGGATATGGTAAATGCTGTTTTCCTTTGCTGAACGAGCGACATTGAGTTCTGTGTTGTGTTTTTGCCCATCCACTTTGATTTGACTGCAATGTAACCTTTCATTTGATCTGTGTGCTTCATTTGCAAAGGATTTAGGATTCTGTGCTGTGTTGCTGCCTCCTCCAGGGCAGAGAGGAAGTCATAGATATCTGCTTCCTAAACGTTGCAATGATGTAAAACCTGACAATGTTCTGGAATGGGCAAACCAGGATTGCTAAAGAAACCCAGAGGTTTCTGTGACACCGGAGTAAGTCTGTGCCTGCCATCCTTAGAATTACCAAAACACTTGTCTTTATTTCCTTTGATCACTCACCTATGCCCTATATTATCACAGCCTTGTTTTTTGTTGCATTTATTTTTTCCACTAACAGCAACTTAGCGATAATTTTGACCTGTGCTTATACTACATGGTTTTCTAACATCTGATTGTTCAACACAGCAATGAAAAACCACTTTCACAGTTGACAAGTCATCATATCTCAGTAGAGCACAAAGTTTTTTTTTAATTGGTCTAAAACCATAAGTAAAGGAAGTACAGTACAAATGACTACAAATATCTAAAATATAGAATTGCAGTTTGTGGCGCATACACCGACAGCTCAGTGATGGCCTGCAATCGGAACCTTTTTTCCTTTTAATAAATTGTCCTTAAATATAAATTATATGGCAAATGTACATAACAATGCTTTCTCAGTCTTTTCAATCCAGTGTTTTTCAAAAGACCAAGCAGTCTCAGAGTCACTCATTTGCGATAAAACGTCTTTGTAATCCGCGCACGCTATCATGAATGAGAGTAGTCTGAATCTGGTATTCCACTGTCTCTGTAGCTTCTGTTGTTGATACTGTTTTCGCTGTGCGGACTCTTATAAAGACTTAAGCCATTAGGAGGAAAAATTGTGTGTATCACAAACTCCTCCTTTGAAACGGGCATGTGATTTATGGGAATCATTTGAAACGAGGTCTCTCTAATCTCCAAGATGGAGCTGTCCTTCTTTGTTCCAGCTTCGGCGTAATCGTCCTTCCGCCTGCGCCCTTTGTTGTACGTGCAGTTCCTGGAAAATAAAGAACCGTTCCTGTGGACGTACCAGCACACCAGAGCCAACACGATGATAGCCAGAAGGGCCACCGCTCCTCCGATGATAGCAGCTAAAGGCAGATTGGAATTTTTGTAAGGCTCTTTCTCCTGCTCTCTGTTCAAGGTTGTGGTGGGATTGTACGGTTTCAGGGAACCAGTTTCTGTCTCTATGCAAACAGGTGTCTCGTCGGACAGGTAAATGTTACTCGTCTCCATGGGAACCATGCATATCCGATAAGAGGATTCGGGCTCCAGAGCTGTGAGCAGGTACTCTGTTCTCTCCCCTTGGACGATGGTCTCTGTTATAGATCCGAAAGCAGGTCTGTGGCCCAGCTTTAGCCAGCTGAGCCTCAAGGCCGTCATGGGCTGGGATACTCTCCAGGATATGTGCACCGTCTCTGCGCTACTGGATTTGACGCTTATCGTGATGATCTTTCGACTGGATGGCGTTGTGCTACGATAGTTTCTTCCCAGCTCTGGACCCTTAACCACAGGTCTTTTAGTCACATATGAGGGCCACTGAGGTCGAGAGGGTGGCAAACTGTTTGAGACTGTGCTGGTCTCATATGTGGTTGGGATCTCAGTGTCTGAGCAGCCAAACAGCTCTGTGGATAGGTCTTTGATGGCCATCCCTTTGACCTTATCGGGACCTTGGCACATGAAGCCACGCACGTTGACCTTAGATGGAATACTGCGCAGCCAGTCACGTACCCACTTCATCCTGCAGTTGCAGTACCAGGGGTTGTTGCGCAGGAGCAGCTGGGTAAGGTTATCCAGGTCCTCAAATACCCCCATGGGCAGACTGCTCAAGTTGTTGCCTGACAGATCCAAACGGTACAGCTGTCGCAGAAAAGCAAAGGCACCTGCTGGCACGTGATTGATGTGGTTGTCTTGAAGATTTAGCTTCTCCAGGCTTGAGCCCGGCAGGTTGGCGGGTGGGGAAGTCAGGGAGTTCCGTACCAATGAGAGCTCGGTCAGGTTGACTAAATTCACCAAGGCCATCTCCCCAATGCCCCTGTTGTTCAGGAGGTTGCCATCCAGAACCAGTCGTTTCAGGTTTATAAGATCCTGCAGGGATGCCTCAGAGATGGACGAGATGCGGTTGTCGTCGAAGCGAAGCTCCTCGATAGTCATTGGCAGGCTGGGAGGTATGGTGCTGAGGTGGTTACGGGACAGGAAGAGCAGCCTCAAATGGTAGCTGTCCCGGAACGCACCCTCTTCGATGCTGACAGCTGACACAGAATTGTCATCGAGGTGTAATTCCTCAATGAAGGGAATCTGTGCCAGGGATGCGTGGGTTATAATCCGGATATTGTTCTCCTGCAAATGAAGTTCCTTGACATTCAGTGGCAAGTTGGTGGGGAACTCGTCCAGATTGTTGCAGTACAGGTAAATCTTTTCGACATTGTTTAGCCGTCGTAGATCCGTAGGGATCCCTGCACTTTTAATGCGGTTGTTCTGGAGAAAAAGTACTGTAGCATCCTCTGGGATGCCCGAAGGGATGTAAGTCAAATCCCGGTCATTGCAGTATATGAAAGTCCCATCGCACCGGCACTGCGAGGGACAGGAGGCTGAGGTCAACAATGGATTGGCCAGGCCAAGCAGAAGCCCGGCTCTGATGAAGAAGATGAAGAAGGACTTGTAATTGCTTGCCATCGCTGCTGTCCTCCTCGCGGTCGTTGCCCTTGGAGAAAAAAGAAGGGAAAAAGTCAAATTTATGCCATCTGAAGAAAAGGCAGTGTCCTGCTCTAATTGCTGTTTTATGTACGTGCCTGCAGCACCTCTTTCATTGTAAACGATTCAATTTAAGATGAAGAATACAATATTTCTGCTGCTGAATTAATGAAAAGAGGCTATTAACATTTCCAATGACATGAACAAATGAAAAAACTATGTTTGCGAAACATGCCTGGGGTGTTTATCTTGATTGAAACCATTTTTATATCAAAACAATACAAAGTAGTGAAAAAGGGATTAGAGGAGAGAAAAAAATAAGAGAAAAAGAGAGGACTGAGAGGTTCAGAAGCAAGTCTAATTGAAGTGGAAGGATATTCCCAATCAGCCGTGAATGTAGATAACAAATCCTTAAACCCACTAGCTTTCCTTGAATGAGATGCCTGTGTGAGAGGTTTTATCTTTTGCTGTGTAATGTAATCGCAGGCTCTTGTTGTTTTACACATTTCTGATGTTAGCCAGTGCATTTCAAGACTGCTTTTCATTGCTGAAACTTGTGGCAGAACACAGTCAGGCCCTGTTGATTGAATATTGTAAAACTGACTTTTCTTTTTGCCCTGTCTTTGTGCATAAATTTAGGGTATCATAATTATCAAAAAGTTGGAAGCTTGCAACCTGAAAGCAAATGAGAAGCGTTCTGAATTATGCCTGCCAAAACTGTATCACTTACAAACCTACCCTTAAAATGTTTTGCGACATGGCTGTTGATATGTATTATTGCTTCTATTGCTATATATATATATGTAGACTAATTTTTCTAAGGTTTCTGTGTGCATAATGTGGTACTGCTTAGCTTTAATGTTATAATATATATATGTATATATGTGTTACATATATAAAAGGTATTTAATATATAATAGTTCAGTTTTTTATATATATTTTTGAATTTGATTATATAATAGATAATTTTATACTTCCATCGGCTATTGAAGCCTATGTAAGACATTCTTTAATTATCTATTTATTTTAATAATAAAAAAATTCTCATTAATTATATATATGCATATATATATAATATTACAAAAAATGCCACTTAACCACAGCAAGATCCTCCGTATTTGTCATACCTGATTTAGAAATGCCAGTTAATCCTCTGCTGCCACCCAAAATCCAATGAGGCTTTAAGCTCTCCTTTCTATTCTTTCAGGAGATGTTTGTCCGTCTTGTCAAAGGGGTCTCTTTGGTTATATCCTGACCAGGCTGGTGTTTGTAGAACTGATCCTTGTTTGTACCGCTGACCCTCCTGTCTTGTATTGCAGCATCCACACAGTTCATGCAATCAAAGGCTTTGCCATGGTAGATAAACCTATAAAGCAAGCAGCTCCGCTTCCAGACAAACCCCAGGCAGCCTTCTCCTGTGCAGGCATGCGATTTCAGTGAATTTAATCACAAAAAAGGACTAAAACAAAAGAAAGGAAATAAAAAAGAGGGAAGAATCCTATTATTTTAAGTTGCGATTCCTAATCAAACCCTTTTGTGCGTATCAGAGAGTCCTCGTTGAGAAATTAACTGCTCCTGTCTCTCCCGAAGCAGACTGGTCATGGCCTAAAGACCACAGTCCGTCTGCAGTATGGTGGGCTTAAATCCAGGGCGGTTCGGTTCTGAAGTCAGGCTCCAAAGTCAGCCCCGAATCCTGTAGCCTCACTCCCGGCAGGAGCATGAATAAAGTATCCAGCCTCGTGGCTCGAAAGCAGAATCTCCTGTGCTGCTGTAGCACTCCGCCTCCCTGGCTCTCGTTTCACAAACCTGTGCCCGATGTGCAGACGCCCACTCCTTCTCACATGCTGAACTTCCTGGCAGGGATAGAAAGAAAAGAAAAAGAAGTCAATAAGAGCAAATTCTTATATTACTGACAGCATATGACATCTGAATACGTCATGACGCCAGGAAAGGTATGTGGGCTTGTTGAGAATGAGTTATTGACTGTGCATAATATGCTGTTAGGCAGCGTTTATTTAATTCTGAGATAGTGCCAAGGCTGAGATTGAGTCAGACAGCTATGCAGCCAGCTGCAATTGGCCACTGTCCTTCAAATAGAGCACTTTCATGTCACCATCGACAATACACCGATGTAAACGATAGCTTTTTAGCTTCTCTTTTCAAGGTTTGCACCTAACATAAAAAGTACACCACAATGGATTGGATTTATATGGATTGTTACGGCCTGTAGATTGCTCCACTGCATTTGAGACTTATCAGATGGAAGGAAGGGAAAAATAAGAAGGGTGTGTGGTGGAGATGGGAATTTGAAAGTCCCTTAAGCTTATTGGGTTTCTGTATATCAGGGGATTTCTTTGCCTCTGGGTAAATGACCACAGAGAAAAGCCCCTGGGCTGCAGTCCTTTGATAGTGGTCACTGTTTGTGAGACCTGGATTAGTGGAGATGTTGTGTGGATATTTATAAAAACCTTTCTTTTTCCTTGCCATAAGCCTGTGCTGCCAGGATAACCGCGTTCGATGTTATGTCTGCCACTAACCCTAACACCCCCCACCCCCCCTCTAGTGTTCTCTATGGTGATGGCTGAAAAGAATTCCTTTGCATAAGAAAAGCGACCACGATTTGGGCCCTGCAACAATGGCCAAAGACCGTTCCTTCCCGCCTGGTGACGTTCTCCACCGGGCTGTGCTTTCAAAGACGCTCTGGAAGCAGAAGGTGAAGGTAAAAATAAGAGTCATAGTGAAGCATATTGCTGCTGAGGTGTCAGGCAGCCACCAAAGGTCCCTCGGGCTGCCCCGACAGCGCCTGAACACAACGCCCTCGCACTGCTCAAAAATGTACATGTGAGATGAACGCGCTTTATTTCTTGCAGACTCATGAATACCCAAATGGGATCCTCATGCAAGTCACCTCCGGTGGCCCCAAGGAGACGTCCGTGCTGCACCTTCCATACTCTAATTTCCCACGGTACATCTTTCCTGTTACATAGACTGACAATATATATTTATACAACTGACAGACATCACCACAGTTTGTGCCCTTGGCTGAAACCCTTCTGCGGACCTGCGGATGGTAACCTTCCTGTAGAACACGCTGGAGTATGTCAGGCAACTTTTAAACCGGTGTATGGAGTGACAAGGAGAGATTAGGGAATTGAAGGCCCTGTAACTTGATCACAGGTCTCGCCAGTGCAGTCTAATAATACACCCCATCCTTCTGTTGAGCCTAAGTGCTCCATGTGCATGCTTTTGTATTGGTAGATTACCAAGAGCTCGGAAACAGCAGCTGTGACCTGACTTTAAGGACAGGTGATGGTTGACGGTGAGATTTTAGTATGCTGACACTGACTAATTTGCTTCCTTTTGTCAAATCCTGAAACATTTTGAAAGATTTGCTTCATGATTGCCAGATAAATTGAAGAAGGAAAATAAGTACTTGCAGGAATGGTGAATGGTTGGTTAGCAATCGGCGTGCAATTTTCCAACTGTTTTGAGGAAATGTTGTATTGATTTGGAGAATTTTGCGTGTAAAGTAACTTGCCATTTTTCTAGAAGTCTGACAAATTACAGACTGCACAATTATGTGTAGTCACTGCCACTGCACAGTGTTCCTGTGGCTCAGAGGTAGAGCATTGCGTTAGCAGCGCAAAGGTTGTGGGTTCAATTCCCAGGGAACACACATACTGAAAAAAATGTATAACCTGAATGTACTGTAAGTCGCTTTGGATAAACGCGTCTGCTAAATGAATAAATGTAAATGTGGAGATGGAATTGCGCTTACTTTATGAATTTTTTCTGCCAAGATGCTTACTGAAATGATCGGGGTTCACTCACAAGTGGCTGTGTATTTCATGATATTTTAGCTGAGATCTTACTCAAGAGACCCTGATAAAAGCACAGGTGTCTTGAGAAATATATGTGGGCCAGTATTATGTGATGGCCGGAAAGGTCAAACAGAAAAGAAGGGAGGGCATATGCTTCACCTAAAGCTTGTCATGCTAGCTGCCTCAACAGGTCATGCAAACCTTGATCTGGCTGGATGATTGGCTGCATTATCCTTTCTTTCTTCTACCCTTGGCTCCTCAGATTTCACTGAACTGGCGGCGGCTTATTATTCTTTACAAGTTAAGCATAAGGACCCTGGTCTTCGTTCTTCTGCTTTACTGAACTCCTTTCACTTAGAATTATTAGCTTTTCCCATTTTGTTAAATCTTCATGCCCCTACCCCACCCACTGCTCATGGCCAGAGAGAAAAGGCCACTGAATGTGACGGGCATCTCTCACTATCGTTCTAATAGGCCGTATTTCCCGTTAGGAGATCGTTCTAATGACCGGGCCTGCTTCTGCTCCATTGCTCTGCTCAAAGTCATGTTCAATCGAGCATCCTGGTTAAAATGGCCACAGCCTATACCTTTTGCTTGTTTAGTGTCTTGAGTTCAGAACGTTTGAGTTGGGTCTGAGAAATGGGTTAAAAAGGCATTTAAGGGAAAAAAAATCACATTCTAATGTGATTATGCAACATAGAAGTGCAGAAAAAATATATTTGTTTTTTAATATATTTGAAAATTGGAATATTAAATACAAACAAATAATTTGCTTTTCTAATATGACAATGCTTTTATTTGAGTTTTCTGCATTTGAGAGAAATTAGGGTAAATGCTTAAGATGGCAAACATTACACTGTTCTGAGATGTTTTCTATTAGTTCCCAAAAATGCGGTCACATCTGATCAGTGCCCAAGCATGAACGAAGACATTTAGGATGAAATTAAATTTGCTTCTTCATTGGTAGGTCCTGGGCTATGATTATGAAAAACAGCTTTCTTGTTTTCAATAGATAATAGATTCTGAACCACAGGCGGGATTTGAACTAAATACGCCTCTTTGTCATGTGTCCATGAAGCCAAATCAAGCCTCTCTGAGCCTAGTGGGCCGAGAGATGAAGCATTTCTGCCTACATATTTGGAAACGAGAAGAAGGGCTTGGGCACGGATTTAACGTTAATTTAAGAGCAGGCTATTGTGGTGGCAGCTCCCCTCTGGGTTTAGTTTTGGGGCAGATGATCCGCAGGTTGGTCCCTGGCTTGCGTTCAGGCAGTGAGAGTGGATTCTAGGGGAGACAGGGGGTCTTTTTCTTTTGTGCTGCACTGAAAAGAAAGTGGTCTGTGGCAGCTGCACTGTTTTCCCCACTTGGGGGTGGTAGGTGCTTCTGTATAAGGCCTGTGCTTGTCAGATACACACACAGACACTTGGAGGCTGAACCAACGCTTTAATTACCACATATGTACCCCCTGCTAGGGTACAGGGGGCAGCAGTTGCCGGACAAGGGCAAAAAGGGTTGGGTTGATTTACTGCACTGCACTTTTTGGTTTCCACTCCAAATGGGGGGGGGGTACATTGCATCTGTAATAAAGGTAAAATTTGCAGCCCCTTCCTTTGTTAATTAAGACAGTATATTTCAAATATAATTTTTAGGAAATTAACTTCTAGGCTTTTTTATTTATTTATTTATGTTTTGAAGAACGGCCTCACTGAGGTCAGAGGTTGGCTGCCGACATGAGTGGAGGATTCTATGAGAACGATTTGTTTTTGTCCTCAGCCCAAAAGGGTGACAGACTTTTTTTCTGAAGGCCTGAAAGACATGACCATTTCATGTTGACTCCGAGTGAATGCCACGGACCACTGGGTTTAGCCTCCGGCATTCGTGGCTTGAAACAAAGAGTGCTGTCCGCCTGGCTGCCAATAAACATACACTGGATGCTTAGATATTTGTATTAAAATACAGAATGTTGGTTCATTTGCATTTCTGTGTATTTATATCTAAAGGGAGACAGGTATTTATGTATTTTTAAAGCACAGAGGAGTGCTATTTGTAAATTGCTGATACAAATTGTTTATGCAAGCGAAAAAGATTGCCACAGAGTGCTTTGACACATCCAACAAAGAACAATGGGTTAGTTAATTTTATCACCCTCCTTAGTCTAAACAGACCATTTGTGGTTCTCCGCTATTATCATGCTAAGAAACTAACCTATCCGAATACACAATCGTTTAGTTAATTTGCACACATGAAGCTCAATGCTAGCTAGGGAAAGCAACTTGTACTTAGTACGTTATGGATTTAAAAAGAGGTCTTGTTCACTTGAATCTCTTGCACTGTTGTCTAATGTGAATCCTCTTTTATAGTTGTCTTATAAACTGATTTAATCAGCTCTGACTGGAGGCTTTGGCTCTTATCATTATCTTACAGTCCCTAGCTCTGTATCTACACAAAACTATTATTTCAATCTTGACATTTTCTGCCTAACAGATATGAAAGCTTATCTTTCAGATAACTTGGAAGGCTACTTAAAAGAAGGGAAATTCGTTTGATGGGAAAATCCTGAAGCAGCTGACAGCCTCAGTTCTCTTTACTGCGCCACACACTCACTTCTCTCACAGAAAAAGCACAGGGCGCACATTTATTGCGCGCCAATCTCGTAGTCTTTTGAGTGTTCGTTAGTATTTCAAATTAGAACGCGACCCTCACAATCAACGAAGCTGTCTGCGCTGCGAGCGGTTTCGATAATGGGAGAGTTCTAGTTTTGTCGTGTCGCGCGCAGTGTACATGGAGTGTCACGCGCCGCATCCTCGATTCTCCCCATTCTTTATTGCAATCACTCTTCCATCACACTTCAAGAGCGCAGGCTGGGCATTATTAAGAGATATTTCCTCATGTGGAATCGACGTCTGCTCGCTTCGTTTGCGTTGAAGCCTCAAACTAGAACCGATTTAATTTAAGACGCAGCGCGTTAAGTTTATGCGTTCCTGTTGATTACACACAGTAAAAATACAAGCTGCATTGCGTTTTTTTCTAAACCAGGACTCGATATCAGGCTAACTGATATAGAATGGTGATAATAAATGTAAGTTGGGCGTCCTTAGTGCGTTTATTCGCGCGCAGCGGCATGGAGACTTAAAGGGATAGTTCACCCCGTTTTTCTCATCTCCAAGTTGTTACAAACCTTTATGACTTAACAAAATCCTTTGTAAAATTTGATGTTTGGCAGATTTACAGCCTCAGTCACCATTCACATTCATTATACGGAAAAAAAAGATGCATTGAAAGTAAATGGTGACTGAGGCTGTAAGCCCTTAACGTTTCTCCCTTACATATAATTTTGTGTTCCAGGAAAGAAAGTTACAGAGGTTTGAAACAACAAAGGCTATTAAATTCTCATCGTTTACTTTTTAAAGCAAATTATTGTTTTACAATTATTTTGGAGATGCATGCTAAATGTCAAATGAAGGGATATCTACTGCTTAATTTCTTGACTGCTGTACTCGTGAGTTCAAATTGCTATTACAACACCCTCAAATCCCCAAGGGTCTGCCTACATTCGCTATAAAACGCCTTTTCCCATTGCAAATTATTTTCAATGGATCTGAAAGTTAAGAAGCAAAGTCTACTGCGTGAAGCTTCGTGAGTGTCTGGGATGTAAGGGATGGATGCAGATTTGCTCTATGCATGTTTTGAAGGTATTTGATCATCTCAGAGTGCTGAAATGCATAAGGGAAAGGGTTAAAAACAGCCCCAAAATAAGGGGAAACTAAAAAAAATACACTTACCTGCCCAAGCAATAATTCTTAAAGGCAAATCAAAAAGATTATCCTCAAAGCATAAAGTCAGTCCGTAGGATAAATCCAATACGATGGAAGATGATTTCAATCCCCAAAAAGAGCCCAGTGTCAGAAAAGCTCAGTTGCAGCAATGGTGAGAATAGCAGGGTGTGTTTTTATTTCCACACACACTTGTTCACATACACACACACACACACACTCCTTTGGCCCAGAAAAGACAAGATAGAGAAGTCGGCAGAGCTAGTCAGCTGCCTGGAGCTCACTACAAGTGTGAGGTTGCATCTGCCTCCAGCTCTGCTTCAACACAGCGCTGATGTCATCTGGGGGGGCGGAGCTTGTGGCTTCCTCTCTCTCTCTCTCTCTCTCTCTCTCTCTCTCTCTCTCTCTCTCTCTCTCTCTCTCTCTCTCTCTCTCTCTCCCACTTTCCTCATGCTATATTTACTGTGAACGCTAGGGGGAGCAGGAGAAAGAAGGATGAGTATTGAGCAGCCTTGAATAGGCAGCTTGAGTGGGCACTTCATGTGTTTGTGTTGAAGGCCACCAGAAGCATTATTTGTATTATATGAGCATTATGTGTGTCTAAAAATTAAGTAATGGAATTTAGATGCTGAGAAAAGGCAGAGCAGTTTATCAGCACAGGTATGCGCTTATTTAAATCAGAACAGTGAGTTTTCTTTATTTTAGTGATATGAGTTTGTGTCTGTAAGAGAGAGAGAGCTGTTAATGGCATCTAAGTTTCACAGCACATTATGAATTTTTAAGCTCTGAAGTCAGGCTTTATGTTCAGCCTCATTATGCTTATTAAGTATTAAAGTGGCTCCAAATGGCGAATTTGCTCCCTCATAAACCAGCGTTAGAGACTGTGTGTGTGTGCCATTGTCTCCAAAGGGCTTTTGAAGACCTTTGTACAGTGGAGTCTGTTCTTGACCTCAGCAGATCCCGCTGGATGAGTGGTTATTGTGTTCTGCCTAAACTCTTTGCCAGGAGATACAGTTATCCTTCACCATTTGTTAAGGAGATAGTTTACCCCCAAATATGAGTCATTATTTAATAAACCTTATGTCGTTCTATGACTCTTAATGCTTCCGTGGAACAAAAAGGGGGAGATTTCTTGGCCACTCTTTTCCATATAATGGAAGTAAATAAGGACTGGGTCTCTGTCAAGCTACAAAATAACAAAAAAGCAACGTAAATGTAGTCCATTCTCCATGGACTCTCCAAGGGGCTTTTTCCCCATCTGTTATTATATTGGAAAGAGTGGTAAGTAAAATCTTTAAAACATTTATAAAAGCATGCAGGTTTGGAATCACATTATGGTGAGTGATGACAATTTACATTTTTAGATGAACTATCCCATTAATGGATTGTTTTTTTCCATAAAAAAGAAAAACTAGATGATATACTACTTCTCCATTGTGACTTTTTAAGTGCTCAAATTATCATCATCATCATCATTTTTTAATTACCGCATGAAATTCCTCCAGCTTGCTTTACCTGCATGTTTGATGATATTTTACATATTTGTTTTTCACATAAATGAACTGATATACCTCACAGAATGTGGGTCAGTCACTGACTAAATGCTGGTGTCCTTCAGTAGAATAGATAAGGTTGACCTGCTTTACTGTGTGGCTTGACTGTTTACTGTACTGACATGAAGGAGAGCTACCATTGTCCCTTTCTTAAGAACCACCATGGTTGGTTGTTAAAATGGCCAGTCTTGTCTTTTCCTGTGCCAAAAAATAATGGAAAATTGTATTTAAATATATAAAATGTGTATGTGTGTATACACACACACACACACACACACACACACACACACACACACACACACACACACAAGGAGTGATACAAATTCTGTCACTTGTGCAGTACTCATTTAAAAGGTACTAATATATCTTATTTAGGTACTAATATACTTTATAGATATAAGATATACATTGTCATAAATTAACTTTTTTAAGAAAAACAAAAAGTGTAAAATATACTTTTCATAATATTTAATAAAACTAGTTATGTAGTATATTACATATAATTGATTAATTTATATAGTAGTAGTTATTTATAAATAGTAGTAGTAGTTATTTATTTTAGATGTATAAAAAAATATTTATATTGTAAGTATTTTAACCTAACTTGCATAACTTTAGCATGAGGGTTAATTACCACCTTTGCCAAACTATGTCTTGTTGTATAGCTTTACAAGCTTCCATTGGACGATTAAGCAGCTGAATAATGTCAGATCCACCTTGGGCTTTTACAGCAGGTCTAGGTGTCGTATTTTTAGGGTCAGAGGTGGAGAAGCAGGGCACAGTCGTATGTGACAAGAGGTCAGTGCAGGGCATCGTGGGCAGAGGCCCGTCTGTCCCCCCGCCTCGGGACGGATCACGACTCCGGCCTCTGCATCGACCCTTCCTGCGTTTTTCTCTCCTAAATCTGACTAGGCTTTGTCTGTCATCGGCCCTTGATTGACTCTTAGACGTACAAAGGGCCCCAGTGGAGGGCCCCAAGAGGGTCCGATTACCACTATTTCAATACAGATGGGGGAGTCTTTGGATGGGGTCATCTGTTGTTTGGGAGGATGAGCGTTCCTCATCTTTCCAAAAGATGCCATTTATTTTATCTCCTCCATCTCAATGTGTTTTGACAACAGACATGACTTTGAAGGAGCTCAGGCCCTTCTCCTCCCGCTGCCCTTCTCTCGTTCGTTGTAGTTAGGGGATGGAGAAGAGCATAGCTAAGTTTATTAAAGCACTTGATGCGGTTAAGTGCTAACAAGAGTGTTTTTGGTTCAGGCTTTATGCCTGAAGAACATCTGACCTCTGCTTTCAGGGATGTTCACGGTACATTCTTCGCGTGACAAGCAAATAAGTTGCATTAAATTGTGGCTTTCATTCTCTGACGCGTGTTTCTTATATGGTGCTCTTCACTTGAAGGGAATTTACTGCGCGAGTGTGTCAAAATCAAAGCCATACGTAAAGTCGCACTTTTCAAAGACTCGTTGAAGGGTTTGCCATTCTGATCTTTACACCTCGAGTGTATATTTCATCCCCCTGGCCCACTCTCAAACAAACAATCCTGAGCTCAGCGCTGTGCTGTCCAGCTCCAGGAGATTTGTGGAGTATTTTTCTAATGTCTCCAGCGGCTCCACTTACACATGTGTGTACACACACACACATACTCCTATTTACCTAGCTAGACTGTGGACATACCATAGACGTAATTTGTTTTTAGACAAGCTAATTATCATTATAGACTAACCCAAACCTCAATCCTTGAACAAGAGTATTTAATAAAAAATAAATTTTTTTTCTTTTAATATATGTATGCATCATAATCAATTTATGCAAATTAAGTTTTTTTGTTTGTTAATTATACAGCTATAATGTATTTTTTTTTTTATAAATTCATTGTGTACAATGAATGCCAAACATTACTGATTGGTTTGTAGTTTAATACATTGTTACTGATTCTTCCAAAACTATCACATGTCATTTTTGCAATCTAAGTTAGCCAGCTAAATAACATTGTCTTTGTGACAAATCAGCAGAATTTGTCCTGCAATGTAGAATACATCACCAAACATCACCAAAAGTTTACAATTGCAAGGCAAAAAAATGGATGTACAAGATCAACCAATGTGAGATTTTCAGTGTCAGCACAACACTGGCCTGGTATTTATTTTTGAACCACATGGAGATCTTTCCTTTAGATTTTGGGGTATTTAGCAAAGTATACTACTTACTTGTATAAGCTCAGATGAGCTTTATTTGTCACATACACAATTATACAGAGTATCACCAGCAGTGAAATGTGTTCTCTGCATTTAACCCATCCAAGTGCACACACACTTGGAGCAGTTTATGTGTTTATGGCTTTATAAACGCATACACACACACACTATGTTTAGAATACATCGTTGCAGGGCTTTCTAAATGTTGAACCCATGCCCAGTTAAAGGCAACCTGGAAAAGCTTTTTCCAAATATCTGCTTTGTCTTATTTTTTGCTATCCTACTGGTTCATTTCCATAATCATTCACCATGGGCAATTAGCAGCAATCTCTGTGCTGCTGACTTCTCATCCTCTCTGCCACTTCCACAGAGACCTCCGCAATATGGCAGAATGTGAGTTGCAGGATGGGGTCCAGCTCCATGTACAAGTGTTCATGCTCATGGTAGCAGGATAAGAGTGGAGATGAATCATTTCCTGCCCTTTCCTGTACTGTATGAGCAGTCCAAAAGCCCCATTCTGAGATGGGACAGTGCCTTACGTGACAAGTCTCCCCCTAGCCCCTTTTTAATGCAGATCCCACATGTTTAGCATTAATTTCCTTGGTCTCATGAGACTAGGATCTCCTAAGCAGCAACAACAGTCTCACCAAGCTGACTTCCTGCTGTTCAAGCCTGAAACCAAAGGTCTGAGTCAGCGGTCAGCACTCTTGTGTATTTGTGAGGAATGAGCAAATCCTCACAAATAGCCCTCTGGGTTGTCTTTTCCATTTCCCCCTTTGTGTCTGTCGCTTGTTTTTCTAAGGACCTTCTTGTGTTGGCCGCAGGGATGGGGGGTGGGTTTGGGTTGACTTGTCGACTGTGTAGAAACCTTAGGACCCCCCAGTGGTAAATGAGCTTCGAAACAATGGCCTCTGATCAGATTAGATAGCCCACCCCCCCACCCCCACAGCCCAAACTACTCCGTTAGGCCTATCAGTATTGCTAGAGATAAAAGATGCCATCAGCACACAATGAAACCACAGTCTCGCCACTCCAGTGCTCTAATGTAGCTCACTCAAGCACCTCGCTCTCTTCCTCTCCAACGGTTTACTGTTTCAGCCCTAAATCTGTAATTAGCCAAATAACAATCTTCTCACTCTTTCAAATATAGAAGCCTCCCCGTCTTCACAGTAGGAATTTAGCTGTGCAATTGAAAGTCTCTGGAGGACTTTCTCTTTTGTTTGAAATGCACTCGTTTTCAAAAAGATTTCAATAGGGCTATAGCAAACAACTATTTTGGTTATTTATTAATTTGTTCATATTTTTTCAGTTAATTGGATGTTGCTTATTTCTACATTTATATTTTTATTATAACCTTGCATACTTTATTTTAAATACTATTTAAAAGTATACATTTAATATTAAGGACATATTTATAAAGGCTATTCACAGTTTGAAAGTATACACTATGCTGTATTTGATATAGATTTAAAGTATTGTAATGTTATAATACAGTACACATTTAATATTCAAAATTAATTGAATTTAAACATAATTTTTACATATACAGACAGACACAATCTTTTGTGACGGTTGATCTTGATATTCATTGTTATCAAAGTAAGCTCGCCTGTGGTTTTTGTTAGTTTGCTCCTCAAAGAGGAAGAAATGCTTAATGACATTAAAGGTTCGCTGACACAAACACACACATGGAAATTGTAGATAAGCTTGATAAAGCAGCATTCTACAGACCTGTTTACTCCCGATGCTTTTGGCTAGATTTCAGGAAGTCCAGAGATTGGGCACAAAGAGAGTTACACAATGATTAAAGCTGTTGGTATGAAGTTTATTTAGTATACTAGGTGCTAAACAACAGTTCATGCCTTTGTTCATTTGCTGCCTTCATGAATTTTTATGAAGCAAGAAGAATGCAAATAGGCTTCACTCGAATCAGTTTTTAATCAGTGTTGGTCTTTATTTCTGCTAAATCCTAAAAAATGTTTTATCTTGAGGTATTACAGAAACCGCCATTTACAGCTGCTCATAAACTTGCTGCTATTACAAGTAACATATACTAAGATCTTTATAGCACTTTAAAGAATCACATCTGCTGTGAATCAGCGTGCTGGAGAAAGACAAGAATGCGCCCATTGTGTTTTCATGTTTTCCAAACGAAGCTCAAACAATGCTCTGTGAGCTATGTGATTTTACGACATCTCACCTCGCGTTGACTTATGTTGTATCTACAGGAGGGCTACATGTTTGCAATGAGTTCCATTCGCTTTTCTTCTTTTTAAATAATTTAGCAGTGGTTGTAATGGAGGAAAATCATTATTGGTAATGAACCTTGAATTACTGAATACTAATGGCGCTTTTCCACTGCATGGTACGGCACTGTACGGTTCAGTACGGTTCACTTTTGGGGGTTTTTTTCACTGGGTACACTGGGTACCTGGTACTTTTAGTACCACCTCGGCCGAGGTTCCAAGCGATCCGTACGGTTACCAAAACGTGACGTGTAAACTCTACTGATCACTGATTGGCCAGAGAAAATCGTCATTACTGCGTCACTTAACTAGCGACACGAGACCCAACATAGACCCGCTAGATTTAAATCAGCACAGCCAGTGAAGGATCGGATACAACTTTTGTTTGAACAAATGCACCTTTTTGTATCAACCAAAAATAGCTATTTCGTTGTCTGTTGAGGAAGTACAGATGTTCCTCTCGTTGATAGCCGAGGAGCGGATCCAGCGAAAGCTTGATGGGGCGAATTATTACTTTTTGCACTTTGTATACTGTATATTTTTACCTTTGATTAATTAAAAACTGAAGTGTACAACTACGACCATTATTTGTTGTTCTGCTACTTGTGAAACGGAAGTAGGACATTACAGACTAGTGTCTCGCTCTTCTAACTCAAGTGTGTAAGTCATTGGCTTTGAACATTCCCATAGTGAAACTTGAGTCCTTCTGTCAGATCTGGAGGTGTTTTTCTTAACACCTCAGAAGCATCTGCGTGCCCCAGTGTTCTCGGGCGCTTGTGTGAGCGATGTATCAGATGTACCCCATGTCTTTGTGAAGAACGGCTCAAGAGCAGACAGGAATGGAATGATGACAGGTAAATGAGTGGAAAAGTTTGTGTATACTTCTTACTTGAGCCCCCCCCTCCATTAGCAACCGTTGTTCCCAAAGTGAACTGGCAATTTGTCGCTGCCGTTTGGGACGATGAAAGCCGAGGATTAAAGAAACTGGAGAAGGTTCCTTTCCAATGCTCTTTGTCCTTGAGTGAGGCGTGATTATTTGTGCCGTTTCCCATCACTCTGAGACCATATGTGGCTGTTTGACCTATGTGTTTGTTGGATTTAGGCTGTAGAGATTTTATTTTGGAAAACAATAAAGTGACAGTAAAGACCGTTATAATGTTACAAAATATTTATATTTCAAATAAATGCTGTTCTTTTGAACTTTCTTTTCATCAAATGATAAAAAAAGTATCACAGTTTCCACAAAAATATTAGGCAACTGTTTTCAAAATTGGCAATGAAAATTTTTTTTTTGAACAACAAATCAGCAGATTAGAAGGATTTCTGAAGGCTCATCTGACCGAAGACTGTAGAAATGGATGCAAAAAAAATCTGAATCACAAGGATAAATATAACTTTCAAATATATTAAAATAACAATTTTAATATATAAAATCTATATTTTAATATATAAATCTATATTTAATATATAAAAATAATTTAAATTGTAGTAATATTTTATTTGTTTTACAATATTACTGTTTTTACTGTAATTTTGAATGAATAAATGCAGAAAAGACTTCTTTTAAAAACAATACGAAAATCAACTGACCTCAAACTTTTTGAACATCAATGTGTGTGTGTGTGTATATGAAGAGCTATAAATGCCAAATATAGTTCGTCATGCCATACTGTATTCACTGCTCCATCAATGTTTCATGCCAAATCGCTATATTTTCCTTGTTTAAAATGTCTGCAAAATGCAGTTTCTTTCCAATCCGTATAAGCGCCGAACTGTTTTTAGCCTAAATGCGATATGTCCTCTCGACCAATCAGATTCGTTCGATGCAATCCAACATGGCGACGCTTTGAAGCTTTGTTTGTGCTCAGTCTTCAAAATGAGTGCTTTAAAACTCTAATAACACTTTTGACCTGGATGAGCAGTGAGACCTACACCTGGGGCTGATACAAAGAAAATCACTTCACAAAAAAAGAAGGTTCGTCACTCAGGTGGCGCGTTTAATACTGTGGGATGTCATTCAGCGACCGGTGTATAGAGTATAGAGTCCCTGATGTCATATGTTGCATGTTCTAGACATAAACAAACATGGAAAAAAAGGATGGATTTGTAGCGTAAAAAAAAACTTTTAATTTATATCGACAATCATTTAACAATCATTGTTTAACATGCCAACAGACAATTTTAACAGGATAAATTGAATATTAAATAAATGTATGGGTCTAGGTAAAAAAATGTCATTTTCATGAAAACTATAAAATGGATTTATAGCGTTTTGGAGAGCTCTTCATATATATATATATATATATATATATATATATATATATATATTATATATATGTGTGTGTGTATATGTATTGTAATATAGTTTTTTTTTTTAAGTAAAAGCCTTAGATATCCTGTCACTCATATCAGTCAGGTTTTGCATTCTCTAGTCTAGATCGGTCTCATTGCCCACATAATATAGCTTTTCTTTTTACTTACCACTTACAGATTTTCAGACTTGAACATGATAAAAAAATGTTACCGTTAGCTTGCTCTGTAAAGCAGAAACTCCCGCTAGCTTCGCCTTCAAATTGAAGGTCAGTCTAATAATGCGAGTATGACATTTCAGCCTCTCTCCTACAGTATGTGAATTACTATCCTTGTGTGTGTGTGTGTGTGTGTGTGTGTGTGTGTGTGTGTGTGTGTGTGTGTGTGTGTGTGTGTGTGTGTGTGTGTGTGTGTGTGTGTGTGTGTGTGTGTGTGTGTGTGTGTGTGTGTGTGTGTGTGTGTGTGTGTGTGTGTGTGTGTGTGTGTGTGTGTGTGTGTGTGTGTGTGAATGAGTGACAATGTGTGGCACCCACCAGTCTTTACGGGAACGATGTCTGATTCTGTCAGTCTGTTGTTTTTAAATATTCCTCACGCTGTTTTACATGTCTTAGCCTCGACTAAAAAGGACATATTTGCATCAGACCCACAGCGCTGAGTCTGTGCTGCAGAAACCTGGTCAGTGAGAGATGGATGAGCAGGCATGCGGAGCCCCTTTGAGGTGAAGAGGAAAGATGGATGGTGGTGGTGCTGGTGTTGATGGGAGGAGAGGACGATGGAGGCGCCTCTGCGGTGTTGATGTATTCTCCTCTAGGGCTCTTATCGTTTCCTTTCTGCTGCTGACTCAGTGCTGTCTGGGCCCCCACCATCCCCTACGGCCACAACCTGGTCCGTGTGTGTGTGTGTGTGTGTGTTAGCCTGCACCTATAGTCTAAGAACCAAGACATTCAACTCCCGAAGACTTGCACATAGAGTCATTTAACAAAATAAAACAGCAGAAGTAGGTGGCGATGTGCTAAATTGTACAGTTTTATCATGGTGCTTGCATAAAAATAATGGCTGGTGGTATAGAGAAGTGTTTTCTCTTATTATGTGCACCAGAACTGAATAAAAAGTGTTAAATCTGTCAACCGCTGTACGTTTTGGCTTATAGTACTAGCAAGCAATAGTGTTTCCATCTCCTTTTATTGGTAAAGCTTATACTGTTGTCCAAAAAATCTGAAACCACTAGTGAAAAAATGATTATATTAGAGTATATTTTATATAATATTATATTATTACTAAAACACACACATTTAATTTATGGTGTGGTCTGTAATGTTTGCACATCACTGTAATCAAATGTGTGTGTGTGTGTGTGTGTGTGGAAAGAGCCATACAAATACGCTTCTCGCCAGTTTGTGTGAGAAGCACACAAACCATCTTTACAGTGCTTAAGATGGCTGATTGCAAATTTTCTGCTTGGCATGTTACAGTGGGCCATTTGCAAGCTAATGTCTGGCAGCTGGCATTGTGTGTGTGGGTGGGTAAAGGTGTGTGTTTGTGCCATGGCCAGCGAAAGCTTCGCACAGCTTTTCTCAGCTGTATAAAGGTCATCTCTCCAATGCAAAAATGTCAGCTTTCTCTTTTTGGAAGCTTTTAGCAACTAAATTGCATTGTGCGGTATAACCTCGCAGTGCTGAAAACAATCGCATGTTAATGCTTTTCTCACACCCTGCCACCTTTTATGACTCACAGCAGAGTTAAATGAGAATTTTCTTATTTTCCAACAAGTCCACAAAGTAATATGTTCATCATACTTGAGAAGCTTATAAAGGCTTCAATGTTTCAATTAGTGGTTCTTCCTTAGGCAAACATCATTATTACTATTGCTAATTTAGGGTGAGTGATTTAAATGTTGTTCCGCATCATTTGAGCTACAGATGTAAATGATACCTTAAGCCAAGTCAAGTCTGCTTTATTGTCAATTCTTCCACATGTACAGTGGAAGAATTCCACTTAAGTCCTAGGGATGAGAATAGAGCGCAACCTGTAAAATTCCGGAGGTAAAAATGTTATTAATTTTGTTCATAGAGAAACTGATTTTAGCAATTCTGTTTAATCCTTTGAAGACGGATATAACATGAGCTCTTTATTAATGGATGCTATATGTTTCTGTTGAAGCCATGAGTTAGCGTAATTTTACAGCCAAATTACAGGTAAAGAATAATGCTTCCAATGAATTCTGAAGAGATAGATCTACCTTTCATAGATTGGCAATCAAATCTGGACGAAAGATGTCTTCAGTGACCACCCACTCCCTTGAAGCACTGGGAATGATGCAAGCAAGCATTTGTTTGTGTTATCTACCATTCAAAAATTTAGAGTAAGCCTTTTTTAATATTATTATTACTGTAAAAACTGTGTGGTTTAATAAAATATTCTTAAGTAAAATTTTAGATTCTTTTTTGCGGGAAATAAATAGTTTAGATTAATCGATAAATGAGTCGATAGATTAACCGAAATAAAAAATAATCGTTAGTGGCAGCCCTACTTTGATTCATAGAAAGTTAAAAAAACAGCATTTATTTGCATTAGAAATATTCTGTAACATTATAAATATATTTACTGTAACTTTTGATCAATACAATGCATCCTTGCTGAATAAAAGTAGCAATTTAATTAAAATTAATGAATTAAAAACACACTTGGTGAACCCAGACATTTGAATGGTTGCGTGTTTTGCAATAATTATAAATCTATAGTTTTATATTGAACTTTTTTTTGTTGTAGCATATTTTACAAAGATTCATGGAACTGTACAATAGGTCATTCCTTTTTTTTCTTATTTAAGAATAAAAATGTTCTTCAATTCAAACTTTGCAATGTGATTTTATATCATAGTTGGATGGTTTTGGTTGTTTTGGTTTACAGCTTAGAACTTATTTTGAATCCATATGGGGAAAATGAATGGGAAAAATACTAGAAGGAAGGCTGCTGGGCCGTCATATGCATCCAGAACAATATAGCAACTACTTAGCAATGTTCTACCACCTTAGCAACCATATAGCAGTGTGATATCAACCCCATAGGTCATAACACTGGTCACTTTAATGTTTAGTACATTTTAGATTTTCATCTGAATGAAGGGTAGAGCAAGCAAACATTTGCCAAATTCACTTTGTCTTGTACTTCTTTATTTCAGCCACATAGTCGTGAAGTATTTTTGACATTTGTGTCTATTTGAAGTATCCTTTTAGTGCGGTGAACAGCAGTGGAACCCAATTCAGAGTTTTACAGTCCCAGGTCTCCATTCTTGACTTGTGTAAAGAAGCGCACAGGAACAGAAAAAGTGGAGGGGATTCCACTTAACCTCTGCAGGATTAGTCCTCATGCTTGCTTTAGCAAGGCTAAGAGGGAAATGTCTCAACACACCCAGTCGATATGGGCTACCCTCAGCCTACTGAGATCAACTTAAGCCCGACTTTAGACATCAAGCTGGTCTCAACTTGTCAAAAAGTGTTGATATGCCTCTAACGGAGAGTGATTCCCTGATAAACCTGCTGTTGCCATTCAAGTCAGGATTTAAGAATTAGCTTCAGCTTGAATGTGCGTGCGTGTGTTTGTACGCCTGCCATTCCCCACCATAGCATTTGACCCCTGGAGGCATGCGGGTTCACAGACTGCTGCAGTCATGGTGCCATCATCAAACACATTGCCAGCAACTTCATGTGCAGCTCTCTACACATACTCTCCAAGCCCCTCGGCTCATAATGCTGTCATTCACATTTAGAGTGCGCACATGCTGTACTCCATAACAATGTTTAGTCTTGGCCGTCTGATCTCCTTCCCTGTGTGCCGTTTCTCCCTGCTGTTGTGGATGGATGTGGCTCGTTGTTTGTAGTTAATGTTTATTTCAGGTGTTGTGGCACTGATGTGACAGCAGAATGGGGTTTATGGATTCGCAGTGCCTGAGGAGGGGGCAACCAGAACAGCTGCGCTTGTGTATTCATTCATATCTATCTCATCATCGCCCTCCCAATCACAACCCTCCGAACCATTAATCAGACCCAGTCAAGCCGACACGAGCGGAGTGTCTCTCCCTCTCACTTTTTCTCTCTTTTAACAACGTGGATGTCTGCCCAGAGACGCCATGTTGTGAAATTTCACGCCTATAGTGTCACTCTTGAGAAAAGAGGGTGGTGGAGGAGCGGTATACGAGATAACAAAAGTGACGTGTCATTGTAGGGGAGAATTTAATCAGCTAAAACACGGCTGAAGCTCGGAAGACTGGTTTTCTTTTTTTGGAGGAGACCAGGTGCATGTACACCTGCAAAAGTGTATGTGTGTGTGCTTCCACCTCACTTAATTGGAGTGCGCTATCCTCGCTAATGAATATTCTCTCCCCACCTCGATGTGGGTGGGAGAAGAGAGGCTCGTCTGGGAATTAGCACAATCCCTGGTGTGCCCCCCTGAGAGTTGGAGCCGCTTTCAGTCCTTCAAGCGCTCACTCGATCCTTCTTGACCACATTATCGCAAAAGAGCCTGCTAGCAATTTCCCGAGCCGTTTGAGATTGTGTCGGAGTCGCGTGTGAAAGCTCTAACGTTCGTTCCGGGGAGTTTGAAATGCACTTTCTGTGAGCTGTCATAATAAAGCGCTGTAGTACAGTATTAAAGGAAGGTTTTGTGATGGGGCCAAGGGGAATTCTGGGAGAGAAATTCCTCAGCCAGACACAGCAGTTTGCCACAGTCGCTACCTCATCAACACTGCAGTGTTTTTGCTTGGTGAAATACCCTGTCCTGTCTTATGTGGTGTGAGAGGCCTGTACTGACAACAAAACATTAATTACAAACATTTCAAATTAATTTGAGAATGCAATAAGGGACAGGATACATACATCAATACTAATTTGATGAAAGTAAAATTAAAATTAATTGAAATGGAATACCGTTCAAAAGGTTGAGGCCAGTAAGTTTGTTTATTCAATTGATCAATAGGGATAGTAAAGACATTAATAATATCTTATAGAACAAAATGGCTATTTTTAATGGAGCATGGATTTTGGAGCAATTTTTAGTTCCCTCCTTTGCTTTGCGATCCTTTTTATGTCCTAGAATATAACCAGCAGTGAAATGTAAGTCAGGTCCGCTCCATGGACAGTGCAATTTATGGAATCAAACACAAGGTATGGGGAAAAAGTACATTAACCCAGCAGAAGATTCATTTGAGATTCGAGTTGGTCCTCAAATGAGTTTTTCTGATTTCTGCCAAGTAAACAGCTGCCAAGTTCTGGGGAAGATGATTGTCATTGCACTCTTGACACTTCCTGTCTTGTGAACAGTTGAACCTCTGCATTCACAGGGTTTCTGTTTGTCAGTATGTCAAGGGTCAAAGAGGTTTACGATATGTTCACCAATTTTTTTTTCAACACCGTGTATATGCTAACTATCTAATATTTTTTTTTGGATAACTGGCCATTTGCTTGTTGTGTATTAAGACAAGCATAGGTGTTTTTCTTGGTTTAATAATCCAGTAAATTAAATACGTTATGAATGAAAGGTACTTTATTTCATTTTCTCTGCACAACTGTTTGTCTATGTCAAGGGTGAGCGATAGTCTGATATTAGGCCATTTATTAAGAAAATACCTTTTTACACTTATGAAAAGGCCATATTATGAAAATATCTACACTGTTATTTACTGTATTTACTGTATATCACTAGGGGTGTAAATCGGATGGTTTGATACGATATTGATTCTCATACCCAGTGATAAAATATTTGCAGATACCTCCAAAAATTCTATGATTCGATTCGATACAGGAGTATATCGATCGATATTATATACCTATTTTAAACAACCATCTACATTTTTATTAACTCACAAATGTAACCACAAATATACAAGTGCATCTCAATAAATTTGGAAAAGTTCATTTATTTCAGTATTCAACTCAAATTGTGAAACTCGTGTATTAAATAAATTCAATGCACACGGACTGAAGTAGTTTAAGTCTTTGATTATTTTAATTGTGATGATTTTGTCATACATTTAACTAAAAACTAAAATCTCAACAAATTAGAATACTTCATTAGACCAATACAATTTTTTTTAGTGAATTATTGTCCTTCTGGAAAGTATGTTAATTTACTGTATATGTACTCAATACTTGGTAGGGGCTCCTTTTGCTTTAATTACTGCCTCAATTCGGCGTGGCATGGAGGTGATCAGTTTGTGGCACTGCTGAGGTGGTATGGAAGCCCAGGTTTCTTTGACAGTGGCCTTCAGCTCATCTGCATTTTTGGTCTCTTGTTTCTCATTTTCCTCTTGACAATACCCCATAGATTCTCTATGGGGTTCAGGTCTGGTGAGTTTGCTGGCCAGTCAAGCACACCAACACCATGGTCATTTAACCAACTTTTGGTGCTTTTGGCAGTGTGGGCAGGTGCCAAATCCTGCTGGAAAATGAAATCAGCATCTTTAAAAAGCTGGTCAGCAGAAGGAAGCATGAAGTGCTCCAACAATTTCTTGGTAAACGGGTGCAGTGACGTTGGTTTTCAAAAAACACAATGGACCAACACCAGCAGATGACATTGCACCCCAAATCATCACAGACTGTGGAAACTTAACACTGGACTTCAAGCAACTTGGGCTATGAGCTTCTCCACCCTTCCTCCAGACTCTAGGACCTTGGTTTCCAAATGAAATACAAAACTTGCTCTCATCTGAAAAGAGGACTTTGGACCACTGGGCAACAGTCCAGTTCTTCTTCTCCTTAGCCCAGGTAAGACGCCTCTGACGACAACTGTAGCCAAATTCCTTGACACGTCTGTGTGTGGTGGCTCTTGATGCCTTGACCCAGCCTCAGTTCCATTCCTTGTGAAGTTCACCCAAATTCTTGAATCGATTTTGCTTGACAATCCTCATAAGGCTGCGGTTCTCTCGGTTGGTTGTGCATCTTTTTCTTCCACACTTTTTCCTTCCACTCAACTTTCTGTTAACATGCTTGGATACAGCACTCTGTGAACAGCCAGCTTCTTTGGCAATGAATGTTTGTGGCTTACCCTCCTTGTGAAGGGTGTCAATGATTGTCTTCTGGACAACTGTCAGATCAGCAGTCTTCCCCATGATTGTGTAGCCTAGTGAACCAAACTGAGAGACCATGTTGAAGGCTCAGGAAACCTTTGCAGGTGTTTTGAGTTGATTAGCTGATTGGCATGTCACCATATTCTAATTTGTTGAGATAGTGAATTGGTGGGTTTTTGTTAAATGTGAGCCAAAATCATCACAATTAAAAGAACCAAAGACTTAAACTTCAGTCTGTGTGCATTGAATTTATTTAATACACGAGTTTCACAATTTGAGTTGAATTACTGAAATAAATGTACTTTTCCACGACATTCTAATTTATTGAGATGCACCTGTATAACATGAACATAAATCTAAAAATGCTACTATGGGCTCAGTGCTAAAAAATATTTTCTACAGATAACCAAATTACAAGCAATAGCAGAAAATAAATACAATAGAACAAAAACACAAGTTCAATAAACAGTGCTTTTCAGGTTTTTCAGCTCTGCATAGTCTGGAGCAGACTATACATCGGATCTCGTCACATCCCTAGTAGCTATAGCAACAACTAATAATTTTTAACAATTGTTATAATTGTATGTATAGGGAAGTCTACACCACACCTATAATGATAATGACAGAAATGTATTATATAATTAGATTTATTTAAATAAATTAAAACGTTATGTAAAATGCTTCATATTTAACACTTGTTTTAAAAGACTCAATAACAATAAAAACAATACAAATTAGAAATAATGTTCAGATAATTTAAGATTCTATTCAAAATTCAGGTTTTTAATAATTTTACATTTTATATTAACTTTTTTGTATGTTTATATATATATATATATATATATAATATTTTTTTTTTGCAGAATGCTCCTTTATGCTTTTGTCACCAATTTCTTATATATCAAGCAGGTTATTAAACCGTGTGGTGGTTGGGTGTTTTTGCTCATAGCCCGAGATGCTGTTTATGTGATTCTCAAGTTGGCCTTTTATTTTTACGCTCTTAAACTACGGTTGTACACCGTGCTCCTCATTAGTTTTTTGGGGTGTTATGCAGCGCTTAACAAGCTATTTGTTTATGTAGCTTCAGCAGGTGTGTCTCTGGGTTCACAAGCCGCCATGGCAAGATTGGTTTGTGTGACTGTAATTACTAATTTAGGGAAAGTGCGGCGAAAACAAACAGCGACGGAGGAAGAAAATGCTGCTTGATTGAGGGGTAGAGAGGGAGGACGGCTCTCTCCAGCTGCCTCCAGCTCCAGTTCTGCACAGGTAATTCCTTTCAAAGCCATCGAATCAGCTCAGACGATTGAATTTCAATGCGCTTAGAAACAACGGCCTCTCTCCGCACTCAGCTGATTGTTGAGCTTCTGCTCTCTTAAAACGACATCTGCCCCGAGGGTGACGTCATGTCTGTTCATCTTATGCTATATTTTAGATTTAAGAGGGCTCTCTCTCAATGCGCAGCAGTAATCGTGTTTTTAATGTACACTTCACCTTCTCAGCTCAAACCAATTCCGCATTTTGACTGACGGACATCCCTCATATCAGCCGGCTTTCCACGGTTCTCCTGAAATGTGTTTAGATTTTGCATTAGTGGTGCTGTTGACACTAACCCTTTGAGTTTGCCAGCACTTGTGTGCATGTGCACACCCTGCATCCATTTGTGGGGTCCTTTTATCGTTTTAAGACCAACATCTTAACCGCATGTGCTTACGCGTTTCACAGAGTGTCCTGGATTTTATGTGGAAGATGACTGATTTTATCACCCCTTCTGCATCCTTTATTAGAATGCAAAGCGTCTGCCAAATTTTACACCTCTCTGAGGCTAGAAGCTCCCTCATGTTTATGCAGCAGCGGTCAGGAGCGATAAAGCTTTTCAGCGGTACCGGCTCTAACGCTTCAGAGACTGAATTTGTACCACGTCTTTAAACACAACCTACGATCCATGGTCAGTCAAACATATAAAAACCCAATGAAGAAGCTAAGCTTTGAGAGTGTGTGTGTTTTTGATTGTCATGCATTTCGTTATCACTATCCTGTGACGTAAAGTGTACATTTTTCAAACTAAATCATATTTATTAATCCTGAATATATTTATTGTGGCCCCAAATTAACAATTTGTTGCCGTGAATTAAGAATTTGTTACCTCATTTTATTAAATTGTTCCTTTGCTTTATTTAAATCATGGCTATGATTTACTATTCATGCCTTCTTTTGAATACTTAATTTCTTCATCTATCCATTCATCCATCCTTTATGAATTTCTATTTGAATTATTTCTTGTATTAAAATTTAAAATGCCTCAATTCAAATACATTTCCAATTGAGAAATTGAATTAAATTAACAAATACACTCTAATTTCAATTCTGAGTGGTGAATAATCCATATATTCGTCATATTTCGATAGTCAGTGTTTGGAAAGCAGAAGAGGCTTTGTTCTATATCCGCTGTATTCTCTAGTATGACTTGTTTAGCAAACATCTGTGTGTTCTACTTAATCTTTATAGCGGAACTTGATACCGTAGTGTGCCACCGCAGATACCCTTCACTGTCGTGTGAAACAATGCTAGCTCATTAGCACACACTCACCTATTGTGCCGTTTCCTCTGAGGATCAGAAGCATGCAGGAAGATATTACTGATGAGGTGTCAGCGAATAATCTCACTTTCAAGCCCTGTAACATCCCCATCACACTTAACTCCCCAGTACGCTTTCTAACTTTAACACCTCAGCCAAGCCTTTGAGAGATCTCTAAATAAATTATATTGTTTATTGGTAGCTTTTTATTTAAAAAGGGGTTAGTTCACCCAAAATTAAAAATGTCATTATTTACTCAACCTTATGTTGTTCGAAAGCAGAATGATATTTTTTTGCAAAACACAATTAAAAAGATTTTGAAGAACTGTTTGAGATCACTGCGATCTAATACATCACTGTTTTAGTTTGGGACAATTTTTTTCACAAAAAAATAAAATAATAAAAATAAACCACGAAGACAATTTTTTTCAAATTTGTTCAGAATTGTCCATGTTTGGGTGAACTGTGCCTTTTATAGCCACCAGGGTTGTGCGTCATTGAGAATTAAATAGATAATGTTTTTACATTTCAATTATTGAAGTTCAATTGAATTTTAATTGAAGTAGCAAACAGGATTCACAATTCCAATTTGAATGTAACAAAATTAAAGAATTTAAATTCAAAGGTATTCATATGTCTGTTGTTTTTTGGCAATAAAAGCTAAATGTGTCAAAGGGAGGCCCCCCCCCCCCCCTCCCTTTTATAAAATATTGTGTATTATATATTGATTATATCAATATTGTGTGGTGTGTGTGTGTTGTGTGGGGTGGGAATCTTTAGTCAAGTGTTCAAGTTGAGCTTTATTGTGCTCATGTTTCAGGAGGTAGGGATTTGTATGGGGTTTCAAAGGGGGGCGGGGTGATCTGAGTTCAGGGCTCTCACAGCCTGGGGAAAAAAGCTGTTGAGCAGTCTGGCGGATTGATACTCCGGTACCGTCTACCTGAGGGTAGTCGAAGAGACTTGGGAGGGGTGGGTGGGGTCCTTCATGATGCTGTTGGTTTTACTGGAGCATCGTGCAAGGTAAATGTCCAGGATGGATGGGAGAGGGGCACCGATGATCTTTGCAGCCGTGTTCACTGTCCGCTGGAGGGTCTTACGGTCAGCAGCACTGCAGTTCCCGTACCAGACAGTGATGCAGCTGGTCAACACACTCTCAATGGTGCCCCTGTAGAATGTGGTGAGGATGGGTGGAGGGAGACGAGCCGGCGGAGAAAGTGTAGACGCTGTTGTGCCTTCTTGGAGAGTGACATGGTGTTGGTGACCAGGTGAGATCCTCCGTGATGTGCACCCCCAAGAATTTAGTGCACTCTCTCCACAGTCGAGCTGTCGATGGTCAGTGGGGGGTGGTCAGTGGAGTTCGTCCTCCTGAAGTCCACCACAACCTCCTTTGTCTTCTCCACATTGAGGGACAGGTTGTTATTCAGCCAGCTGTGCCACTTCTCTCTGTAGTGTGTTTCATCGTTGTTGTTGATGAGACCTACCACTGTTGTGTCATCAGCGAACTTGATGATGTGGTTGGAGCTGAACTTGGCAGTGCAGTCGTGGGTCAGCAGCGTGAAGAGCAGCGGGCTGAGCACACAGCCCTTGGGGCACCTGTGCTCAGAGTGCTTGTTGTGGCCGACACGGACTGACTGAGGTCTTCCGGTTAAAAAGTCCAGGATCCAATTACAGAGGGAGTTGTTACATAGTTTGTTTATGAGCTGTTGTGGGATTATTGTGTTGAATGCCGAGCTGAAGTAATGAACAGCATTCTAACATAGGAGTCTTTGTTGTCTAAGAGCCAGGTGGAGGGTAAATTGCATCGTCCGTAGAGCGGTTTGGACGGTATAAACTGGAATCGAGTGTGTTGGGGAGGCATTTTTTGCATGACTAACAAAACACTTCATAATGATTGGAGTCAGTGCTATGGGACGGTAGTCGTTTAGGCAGGACACAGGTGATTTCTTTGGTAATGATCGTTGTGGATTTTAGACATGTGGGGAACTGCCTGGCTCAGCGAGGTGTTGAAGATATCTGTTAGGACATCCGTCAGCTGTACAGCACAGTCTTTCAGTACACGGCCAGGTATGTTGTCAGGACCCGCAGCCTTTCGTGGGTTAATCCTGGATAGGGTCTTCCTTACGTCGGCTGCAGACAAACAGAGCGCCTGGTCGTTGGGAGGTAGTTTTTGTGCAGGTGTGTCGTTCTGCATTTCAAACGTGAGTAAAAGTGGTTGAGTACATCTGGGACATCATCACAGGCCTGTGGCGGGGGCTTGTAGTCAGTGATGGTCTGAATGGCTTGCCACAGGCTCCGTGTGTCTCTGCTGTCCGTGAAGTGATTATTGATTTTTTGAGCATGTATTTTGCATTTTTGATGCCACGGGACAGATTGGCTCTTGCTGTTTTGAGGGCTGCTTTGTCTCCTGATCTGAATTCTTCATCTCTGGTCTTTAGCAGCCCACGAACCTCTGCTGTCATCCACGGCTTTTGATTTGCACGTGTGGTGATGGTCTTGGTGACTGTCACATCATCCATGCACTTTTTGATGTAGGCAGTCACAGTTCCAGTTACTCCTGCAGGTCTGTTTGGTTGTTGTAGGTGGCTGCCTCTTTATGTTCCAGTCTGTGCACTGAAAGCAGTCCTGTAGTGTTGAGGTAGCATTCTCTGGCCAAATTGTGATGAGTTTTTGAACCGGTTTGGTGAGTTTCAGAAGTGGTCTATATGCTGGGATTAGCATAACAGAGATGTGGTCGGAGTATCCGAGGTGGGGGCGGGGTACAGCTTTGAAGCGTTCTTTTCTGTTGTGTAAACAAGGTCCAGTGTGTTATTTCCCCTTGTTGCAAAGTTTACATGTAAACTTTGGCAAAACTGTCTTTAAATTTGCGTGGTTGAAGTCACCGGCTATGATGAAAAAACCGTTGGGGTTATTAGTTTGTTGTTCACTGATGGCGCTGTACAGTTCACGAAGCGCGTCCTTAGCATTTGCACACGGGGGAATGTACACCGTGACAATAACAATGGCCGTGAACTCCCGCGGCAGATAGAACGGTCGACATTTCACAAACATAAACTCCACTAACGGTGGACAGTGTTTTGATACTACCGTCACCATATATACACACAAGCCACCACCGCGTGACTTACCAGAAAGTGTTGTATCTCGGTCTGCTCGATAGCAGCAACTGAATGGCGGAGTCCGGGATTTTGTTGTTTAATGTTTCAGTGAAAACAAACACACAACAATCCCTTGCCTCATGCTGTGTAGACCGACTGAGTTGAATTAAGTCCAGTTTATTTTCCAGAGAGCGAACGTTTGAGAGCATGAGTGTTGGGAGAGCCGGTCTTGTGGGATTAGCTCTTAGCACTCGTATACCTCCGCGCTTACCGCGCTTCCGTCCTCTCTCACACCGCTTGCGACGCACCTTGTGTGGGTAGCATCAGTAGGCGAGGCCGTGGTCTTGAGGTTCGGCTTCCGACAAAGGCCTTGTAGCTTCTCAGCAGCCTCTGGCGAGAGTTGGTGTTTGTATGCGTTGCCGATATCCAAAAGGCTGGCGATCATAGATGAAAATTCCTTATGAATTCGCGGTAAATCAACAATGTTTTGAGACGAACAAACAACATTAAATGACATAAAAGCACCGTTTTGGGACCCGGAGCGGCCGCTGTGTTAGATCGCGCTGCCATCTTGGATCCCTTACGATCCGATCCGATTCCGATTCTGGGAGTCACGATCCGATTCCAGAACGATTCTTGATCTACTTTTCCCCCTTATTCAGTAATTAGTTTTCCGACTTGAGAATCTAAAAATCCTTACATTTACATATCCTTATATAAGTAATTAAGTACTTTTTAAAATAATTACATAAAAACAGTTTTATGTTAAGATTTTTAAACTGATATAACTTCAAAACATACAAGCATGTAGCAAATAATAAAGAGGAGCATATAAACATATAACAAACAACAAACAAAGAGTGCTTTCAGTATTTAAGATTATCTGAACGTTTTCCTTTCAAGAACTGTGAGTGATTTTTCTTAATCTTTACTGTTGTTTTTTGCTATGACATCATAGACAGCGGGATATCAATTAAGCTGCATTCTCGCACGGATCTCTTTTGAAATATAAGAAGTAATGTGGCTTGTCCTGTCCGTTAAATCCCTTAAAACATAACTGGCTGTGTTTAAATACATTTTGCGTCATAAAACCATTTTGAGACGCAAGTACATTAAACCACTTAGTACAATAAACCACTTAGACGGAGTCGCGCACAGCCGCATGTGCGAGCAGTCTACACAAACAAAGCGCGCATCAGCATTTGAAATTGAAAACAGCCTTCTGTTAGTGAGGTTCATATTTTAAATATACAAGTCCACTGCATTCCAAACCACATAAATGATGACTTCGTAGAGCATTTGTAAGGAAAATGATGGGCGAGACCGCACACTTGTAACATCAAACAAAGCGCTTGTCTCTCACAGCGCATCCTGTGCAATGAAGCCCGTGAATGTCCTTGTAATTCGCTTCAACCTTTACGAACTTTATGAAATATTATTTTACGGAAGGTTCGAGTGGTTTATGTATGTGAGGAATTGTAAGCAAGCAGAATACGGGTGTTTCTAAAGCAAACTCAGCATCATCGCACATCTGGTTAAAAACTAAGCTCAGAATCGATTCTGAAATTCTCAGAATCTATCCAGAATCGTTGGAGAGAATCGAGATGCATCGACACACAACCCCCCCCCCCCCCACACACAAATAGTTTATATCATCTTATTTTATTCACAGCAAATAAATGACACTCTTTTCCTTTTGTGAATTTGGTGAATTTTTCCTTTAGCCTGACTAAAGCACCAGACCTAGTCAGCCTTAATTGCAATGTCACTTTACAGATCAGACTATCACGACTTGTTGTGAGATGAGCAGGAAAGCTGACTTTTAGCCGGTCCGTGATAGCAACTGTTGAGGATGTAACACCCACTTAATAATTGAGGGCATAATCAAAAGCTCAATGCTGAAATGTAATTGGATCTCCACTATGAGTGGCAGGCTCATTTATTAGTCCTTCGTGTTTACATACAGAGCTGCATTTTCAGTTCCCTCAGCTATGACGATGAGTCAAATAGGGAGATGATGAGAGCATCTCTAATTGGCATCCAGGGTGGGATTTGATCTTCCGCACACACTGCCCTGCAGTCAGTAGATCAGAAGCCATTAAAAGGAATTTTACGGCATGCGTGAGGGGTATTTAAGTAAATGGCTTCCGTTTTGAAGGCGCACTTTTAAGAACACCCCCAGAAAATGCAGAGGTCACCCTACGTTTGCTCCTAAGGCCTCATTCGCATTGGCTCCTCGAGTTCTTAACATTTAGACTGATCCGTATTCATGCCAGGAGTCTGTAAGATCCAACCGCTGTTCTCACAACATCTGCAGGGCGTTTTTCCTCAAAGATCTTTTGTCTAATTCTTGATGCTTATCTGCCAATTACTTAATGGCATGTTCTAGATCTGTGATCATGCATTAGTGACCAGTTGTCATAATATGGAAGGAAAGACAAGTATTTTGTGGGGTTAAAAGCTCATTGTCTCAAATGACAAAGAGCAGGATTAGAAGGCAACAGTGGTGACTGTTTCAGCCCTTTTACTCAGTGCCAGTAAGTTCAGCTCTCCTGATCCGGGGTCTAATCCCTGTTCTCCAGGGCTAGTGGGCTTGGGGAAGTAGCAAGGCTCCAGCCGTTTCTCCAAAGAGGAAAAAAAATGTGTCATCATTAGCTTTTCTCATCCCTCCTCCCTCTGCCATGAAGTTAGTCAGGCCTGGACTGCTCTTTTCCAGAGCAACCACCCTTTCCACATGCATTAGCCTCCGCAGCCGCTGGGCCATGTCCTAATACCTCCATTTTAGGAAAAGCTCTAATCCTCATCTGAAAAGAAGCAGAGGTTGGATTTGCAGATGGGGATGCACACCCTAGTGTGCCTGGAAGCGCATACGGAGCGGTAAGAACTTCCTAAACTGTAATAGTCATGCCTCAGATTTGCAGCTCGTCTGATACTATTTTTTTTTTTTTTATATCTGGTGTAGTAAGGAAGTATGACTACACAAGTCACCCTTAAATCACACATCAGATTTACTTGACCTAACTGTGGACCACCTGAGACTTCCATCGAGGCCATTTCGACTTGCAAACTACACAACTTGCAGGCAAAGAGAGTCACTAAGCAAGGTTTTTAGTCAAACTGCATTCAAATAGAATTAATTTGCTTGTTGTATACAGTAGAACACTGATCATTGCCATCTGTGGCTGCACATTTAATTCTCCATGTCCGAAAGGGTCTTTGTTTTCTCTTGAATATAATTGCTGGTTACATGTCTTAAACCAAGAAGTGTGCATGACATTCTGATGGTCACTGGCGCATTGTCACTGAGGAGTTAGACTTCATCCTTCAGTCGAGAAGATTAGGCATCTTGTGACATTTGGGGGCCAGAAGGAGCAGTTCCAGAGAGACCACCTCACTAGCACTGCTTAAGCACTGAGTCAGTTATGGGTTATTTCATCTGCTAATTCTGCCTCATTAACTTGTAATAATAAAACATCTGAAATCTCTACAAAATTCAGCCGAGAGAAGAATTTGCTGACAGTTATCTTTGAAGTAATTCAAAATGTAATATCTGAAACATTGTTTCCTCGCTCAATTCTTGATAATGCACCCTATACGCTCTACTATTAGCATAACTGATTGAAAACCTAATTTTATTAGTTTTTTTCCCCCGTTTTAATTATCAGTTTTAATTAGGGATGCAATGATTTAAACATAAAAATTATTTTCATGTTATGGCTAATTTCAAAATTCTAGCCTAATTAAACACTAAAAACTAAAAGGAATCTTTTGAAATACTAAATGTTTATTTGGGTCTCACGGGAGATTAAAATTAGATTTGTTTTATTTTGAAATTTGCAGAAAAAATCCAAGATTTAGATATTAATTTTAAGTAAGCTACGTGACAATAAAAATAGCATTTATTTATTGAATATTTAATTAATTATGCATATTGTGCCTGGTAAAATCAAATGTGATATATGTCTAGCATGTAGCATTATTAAACCATAATGACAGGGACTAGTAATTTTCCACAGCAAAACTGTAATGGCCAATAGGAATTAGATTTCAGAGGGACGCATAGATGTTCTCTTTCGGCTATTAGGACAGCAGCCAAGCAAAATGTCCTGCTTCATCATTTAGAGTCAAGTTTAAACCACTCATTCTTTCTGTGCAAGGCCATTTTGCTTGAGCTAAAGAGCCTACCATTGTTTTACAATCGGCTAGCCTCATTATCTAACACTTATGCTAAGCTAAATGGAATTGTAAATCTTCGTACCACTGCTCTAGAGTTATGGACTGGACCTCACTCCAGAATTGAGTAATGCAATATTTTCAAATGCCCATTTGTAGAATTAAATGCACCTTCAAATCAAAATCGAATCAAAAGCCAAGTCCATATATGCTAATTTTGGATTTATTCTATCCATGTTGATGATGCACAGTATACGACAAGCCAGGAATGATCAAATGTCATGCCCTTCATAAAAGGTAAATATGAACCCTGATATTGACTAAACATTCATCACAATGATCTTTACGGTCATGCTTGTGTCGGGTGTTAGCCTAGCATCGCTCGAGCTCAATACCAATCTTTTTTATTGTGGAGATCTCAAGCTGAGAGCGCACTTTTTGTTTCTGAAAGGAATGGCACATTGCCTGGAGTGAGTGAAAGGAGCCTGTTTATGTAATATTGCCATTTGGGAGATAAGAAAGCAAAGCATGTAGGTGGTGTTGCAGTGTACCCTTCTGAGTCAAGCAAAAATGGTTTTCATTTTAACCATTTATAGTTTCTCATCTCATATCAGCTTGCATCACAATATCGTGGGAATGACATAACATGTCTACGTGGCACGCTATATATATTTTAACAGCCATTTCTCACTCGGTAAATATCTGTCATGAATTGTTGTCTTCAGGAATATTTCCAGTACCTATTTATGCTGCTTCACACAGATGAGATAATGATCCATGTGATGTAAACTTCTCTAAATTGAATCTTAAAGTAGAGTAGATTTGGCATTTAATGCTCATTTTATACCAGTTTTGCCCTTTTTCTTATAATGGTTTGAACAGTGAAATATAGTTTTAGAACTGCATACTAATGCAGCTTTTATTCTGAGTATTTAAATGACCTGATGAAAGGAAGAGAAATGAGGAGAGGTCATGTGACCTACAAATAATGCATGCAAATCAGAGATGCAATGCAAATAAGAGAGGAAAAAAGCTTCAGAGCTTTGTCTTGTGTGTTGGCTCTGGCTTCTCTTGTATTAAACTAGCAGTTTTTTTGTGTTGTGTTGTGTTGCATACAGTGCAGTGGAGAGCAGACGTGTCCGTTTGAATGAATACTTTCATTTTCCTTCCAGTTTTGCCTCCTGCTTTGTTTTTCCCCTGAAAGTACAATTGCACGATTAAAATGAGGAGACAGTTTGACAGAGCTAATGTTATGTTAGTGGTGTTGCAGACAAATCCCTCTCTTATTAATTAAAGACAAGTCTGCTTTAGACGGTCCCTCTCCCACTTAGTAACTTTTCACACTGAAAATATGTGTATTTTTATGTTAGCTCTGTGCTGTTTGTTTGCAGTGTTGATTAAATGTATTTATGACTTAAACATCGTAATTTTTTCTTTATGCAGTTTTCATTTATTATTTTGTGGCCTGTTTTATGAATTTCCCCTAGTGTCACTGTCATTTCTGTCCAGCTCCACATACAAATCTTTATTCTTGCACTGTATTCAGATCTCAGTCTACACAGGCAAGCAACCAGTTCATTCTGTTTAATGTTTCAAAGCCTTAAGTGCTTTGAAAACAGTTCTGTTCTTTTATTCATAATACCACATAGCCCCCGAATGGATGTGTGTGCTTATTGTAACTGTTTTTGAATCTGATGTTAGTTAGAATGTTTATTATGGTAATGTGGGAAGGGCTATTCACTGATTTGGAATTAGTTGGACGTTTTAAATTTAGTTTATGGTACATTTTTACTATTCCTTGCTGGTAAGTTTGGGATTGGTAAGATTTTTTCTGTTTTCTGAAAAGACTCTTATACTTGCCAAGCCTTCATTTATTTGATGAAAATACAGTAAAGTGAAATTATCATTTAAAATTATTTTCAATTTAAATATATATTTTAATAATGTAGTTTTATTTCGGTGATGAATTTTCAGCAGTCATTAATGTAGCATTCAGTGTCACATGATTCTTCCGAAATAATTCTGGTAAGCTGTTTTGATGTTCAACTTTTCAAAAATATATTATTTTTTAAACAATATTTCTTATTTTGGTGAAACCGCTATACATTTTTTTCCGGATTCTTTGATGAAAGTTCAAAAGAAATGCATTTGTTTGAAATCGAAACCGTTTGTAACACGTCTTTGCTGTCACTTTTGATCTTTTTTTGTATCCTTGCTGGATTTTTTTTTTAATTCAGTTAGATTTATTAGAAGATTAGAAGTTATAGTTATGTTTTGTTCGGATTTTGTAATTGCTGTCATTTTGTATTTCTGCAGATGATTTTGCGGATACAATTTTAGTGTTTTTTTAAAAGGTCAGTGTCTGTTCAAAAGCAAGATGGCGTTTTTTTAACTCCTGACTGATGCTGTCCATGAAAATCAAATCTAGCATTTAACTGAAGTAAGCATTAATCGACTGGATAATGAGAAATAGAGCTTGAGATAATTTATCAGTAAGGTGCTTTAACTCAGTAATTGGTGCAAATGTTAGCCATGCAAATGCATGAATAGCAGAGCCATTTCAAGCATTTAAGTCTCCATCAAAGAATATTAAATAGAGATAGAAGCGGTGCTTTCACAGAGTTAAATACAGGCTACATTTTTCGCTGACGTAGCAACATTTCTCCATTAGGTAAGACGGACTGCCAGCTTACTGCGGGAGGGTGCTGCGCTGATAGATTCCTTTAGGAAATCATGTTTTCATGATGTTTAAATTAGATTAAAGATCTATTATTTTTGAACTGTGCTTTTTTATTAACATTTAATAACATATTGCATGTCGGTTATAATTTGCCATCTTAGAAGTCTCACAATAAGATACTGAATTAGAAATGAAGAAATATGTATGAACAAGAAACAATGCGAGGGAAGATAAATTATATTTCATCACAGTACAAAAAGATTTCCAGCACAGCAGACTGTAATCAGACTAAAGACAGCATGGCATTGTAATTTGTAGCAGACAGGAAGGAGTAACCTGATTGCGGATAATAGAGACAAAGAGATCGGGGTCGTCTCTGACTCAGCTGTGAGTGGGTTTTTGCACTGCTGTCCTACGTCTCTGCTGCACAGACACTATTTTACAGTCACTCCAGATGGTCGGGTCTATGTGTGCGTTAGCCACAACTGCGCTCCCTATAAAACTGCCCGAAAAGCAGATGCTCTGCTTAAATGAGACTTCTGACATTAAAAACAGTTTGCCCTTTCCTAAGAGGCCTTTCTCCTCCAGCTGTTTAGGGGCTATTTCTCTCTTTAATTGGGATGTGAGAGATCATAGATTACATTAGCGCAGTAGCATCAGTCGTCTCCCTTGGCGTGTCGTCCGAGCAGCGAGCGTATAAACAGGCTCCTGCTGTATCAGTCTCCATTAAAACACTATTCTGTTTTACTAAGTGATCGTGTATTTGGTCTGTTGACTTGTATTGCGTTTTGTGTGTGTAGGTGTAGCCATACCTATGTATTCATAGGTATATCTGTATCTTAGGGACTGGAATCCAGAGCATGAAAAACTGTTTTAGACTTTTTTCTTTTCTTTTTTTATGTCAATGGGATATCTGAAGCTTTAGAAGTCATGGCAGACAGCAAAGACCATCCTCAAACATCTTTCATCTGCTTTTTTTAAAATAATGATTGAAGTTTAGTTTTTCAATAAACCTTATCCCGCTTTGACTAGCACTTGCATGGTAAGTTGATAGTTGTAGGGATTATGCCCTGTTTTATTTTACTTTACTTTACTTTTTAATCCCACTGTGATTACCACTTGCATGATTAGTTGTAGTAAATATACCATATATTTAATTGAATTTTTAACTTTTTAACCACTTGTGTGGTTAGTTTTGGGTTGTAGTAAATATTTTGTTTTATTTTTTTTTATCACCTCCAGCAGCTAATCAGCAATGTGTATTGCACACCTGCAGTATCAGTCCCTATTAAAATATTCTCCTAACTCAATTTGTGTAATTGTATTTGGGTTAGGCTGGTTGGATTTAGGAAACACTGTTTGCATTTTGTAAGGTCTCTCGTAACTTAGCGACTGCGATCCAGAGGATGAAATATTGTTTTAGTCTTCTGGAAAGTGTTTTTTTTAAACTTTCATTTCATCTAACCTATTTTTCACCCAAAATGGATGTTAACTGCAAAACGAGATGCCGAGAATCCAAAGATGGAAAGATATCCAGTCTCTCCCTCCTTGATTTTCTTGGAGATCTCCGTGCTAGCTGTCTAGACTGTTTGATGGTAACATATCCTTGCAGTCTGGCCAGCAGTGACATATCATATATTTGCAGGAGACAATCGCCTTATTTATATATGAGTTAAATATGCCTCAGGGATCCGATCGGAGATTGCATATCTGCAACCCGAGTGCTAGCCAAGATTGACAGAGGCCTGTTACTCGATTCAAACTTGATTAAGTCCAATTGAAGAATGAATGGGTTCCACTCAGGACGTGGATGGAGGGGAAAGAGTGACGATGGCGACATTACATTTCCTTGAAACAGGCTCTGGAAGCAGAGAAAAACCTGGCTGCTGGGAGAAGCACTCGGGGGAACATTTGTCCAGTAGAGTGCTAGACTGTGCCTTTCATTCTCGTCTGGATAAAATAGTGAGGGGACATTTGATCCAGTCACTCCGGGCTTGACCTAAACCGCTCCCCTCTCACACTGCCCATCACATCTGCGTCTGCCCCCGTCTGAATAAAGAGCTTGCATACCTGCGGGATCGCAGGTGACCACAGGGGGGTCCTTGAATTTGGAGGGTGATCCATTTCACTTAAGCGCGAAGGGCTTGGGGAGGTTAATCCAAGACTAGCAGTGGCCTGCTCGGGTTTCCAGGTCTGTGCATGTGGAGCGTTTCACGCTTTGTCATTTATGCGATATTGCAGGATTTTTTTTTTTAACCTTTATTTAACCAAAACCTCAAAACATCCTGAACTTCTGCGATCCATGCAGTTAGCTGTGACCACAGATCTAATCGAGGGCATGTTTTAATGGGTTGTGCTTTACAGAAACATCAAGCTAAAGGGAAGGCCAATGCTTTAAAAGCCAGTGCAGACCATAAAGTCCTTCCTTAAATCTCTTTACTCTACTTTTTTTAATTAATGATGGAAGTGCATTATAATCCAAATGCCATGATACCTAGCTTGGTTAGTTGTTGATTTAATTGAATAGACCCTCATCTTTTTTTCTATTGGAATCTGTGCATTTAGTTTTTTATAATCCTGTATTTTTTCAGTTTATATTTAATTTATTTATTATTAAATTTAACTTATTATTATATTTGTATTCAATTTTTTAAATAAATTCAGGCACCTGTATACAACATGCCTGCCATCCTAAAATATGTATCTGATTGGACAATCATATTGAACAACAATACCTTTGGGGTTTTCCTGTCATCCTGACAAGAACCTTAGCAGAGCCCAGACAGATTTCCTCCTTCAGGTCTGGCACTGACTGATAGGACTTCACTTGAAAGTGTGTCAGGAGATTTGAGAAAGAGAGGCACTCTGGGAGTTCAATACACAGTCTGATGTATCCACCTCAAGTACAAACAGGGTGTGCCGCCTTCTCCAGAGCTTTAGATATCTGTAAACTGTTTCATGTTGAATTCCTTGCTGTGTGTGGCATGCCCACATTACAGGAAGACAGAAACTGAGATGAAAGCTGAAGCGATGAGCTATAGGCTACGTTTCTGAAGTGACTTAGTTAGAGAAAATGTTTTTGTCTGTTTCTGTTTGTGTGTGGGAGTGAGCCTACACTCACAGTTGAAGTGGAAGAGGGGAAACAATATGTTTTGTGTCACTTTAGGATTAAATAACGTTCTACAACATATCTCAGATCTTTTCTGAGTGAGCAGTGTTCAGTTGTGCACGGAAAAGGACTTTTTTGAAGAGTCTTTATTATCTGTAGGTGCAGCGGTGTGGCAGAATTCATCTGAGAGATGCCAATGAAGCATTTTTTTAAACCAAAGTCATGCTACATGAATGATGAGAGCTCTGGTGCATCCTCAGTAATTAGGAAGACCATTAATGATCACAAAGTACCACTGCTTTGAAGTTCTCTTCTAATCCTACCAGTGTCACATTCTTCTAGTCTGCTCTGGGAGAAATATCATAAAGAGCTTAATCTGATGCCAAATCCCAATTTAGCAGTGGTGCATCTATTATATCAAGCTGCAGGCTCTCTGTGGGCCTTTTAAATTGAAAATCGAGATTGGTGGGATGAGAGCAGCATATCTAGTCCCGGGTTTAAGCGGCTTGCAGTAGCAGCTTACAGTCGGCAAAAACTGCTATAGCAGTTGTGTGAATACTTGAATTAAAGCAGCATGCAACAAAAGAACAGTACTTGGTTAGTTGATCGTTTTATTGATTAGACCTCATCTTTAAAAAAAACTGTATTGATATTAATTTAATTTAATTTTCATTGAAAACTTTACAGTAGTGAATTTATTGAGTTAATAGTTTGAGGTGACAAAGTTTAGACTTCAACTTTATTCAAATTTGCAGCAAGGCGATGTAATGTCTAGCAATAGGGTCGCTGCAGAAAGTCCGGTCGCATGAGGAAGCTCCCAGTCCAACTTGTCTCTAAGCTGTTTATCAAGATTTTCAGTCCAACTTGGAAGGCAACATTTTTCCTGAGATTGAATAAACTATTGAACAGATTAGTAATGATGATTGAATAAACTATTGAACAGATGGAGACTTTCTGTGATATTTTTATCTTGCTTTGAGAGAGAGAGAAGTTATAGAGACAGAAAGGGAGAAATCTCAGACATGAGAGACAGGTGTAGCCTATAGCGCAGGTTAGTTTGGTCTACCTTCGTTCATGCATACTCTATTCCTCCTTCCTCTCCAGAAGCCCTAATTGCATTGGGCTTTAATCACATATGCATTCAACCCATCTGTTGCTTCACTTTAATTTGCCCTCAGCCTTCTTGAATAAATGCATGCAACTTCGCTGTAACCGCCATGTGTGGACACAAACAAAGGTGGAGGGTCACCTTAGCGAGCTGGTGACAGGTGCACCGTAGGGTCCTGACGTGTCTGAGCTTGGTGCTTGGCAGGAAGTGACACTAATATTTACAGCCCCTATTCCAAAAGCCCCTAATTAATCAACAGGGATCATGGGGCTTTTTTGGCAAATGGAATCTTTCAAAATGCGCTTTATTCACCCGCATCTGGTTAAGGAAAAGAAGATCAAACAAGACAGCAAACAAGCAGGCTGGGGTTCGGAAACAAGGGGCCTGTCTCTGCACGTCTAAACTGATTGGCCACTGACAGAAGAGCCAAGTTGAGTTAAGCGCATGCTGAAATGAATGCTGTGACATTCAATGCATTTCAAACGGAGTGTCCTTGAGATGAAAGGTCATGGAGGTGTACTAGTTAAAGGCCGAGACATTCTTGTTGGGCGGCCTAAATTCACAATTTTCTTGAGCTGTGATGTTTGTCTGGTAGAAATGTAGGGCAATGGAACAACTTTTCTTTTTGTCGTCAACTGTTATTACTGAGAATTTATTTGTAGAGCATTTCACAGTCTCTAGTAGACACTGAAGGTGTTTTTCATCAGAAGGAAGCAGCTAGTTTTGACTTGTCCTTAATCTCACTATTCACATCTATCTAATGGAACCTGCTGGAAAGTGTTTCTCTTATTTGTGCCATGCTCAGCCAGTGAAGGTTTGAAAGAGCTGTTTTTCATAGGATCCTCATTTTCTGTCAGCCAGACACTTCTATTAGCATTTGGGTTGAGGTGTGATCTAGACATTGAGGTTTAATTGCAGAAACAGCACCCTGTCAGTGTAGAGATGCATTGATTTGGACATATTCCTGACCATACCATTTTATTTTCATTTATTTTTTTAAGATGATCTATTTCATTAATTTTAATGTATTACTTTGTCACTCAGTATCAGTAGAAACAGGAAACATGCCTGCCATTCTAAAGGAGGGATCTTTTGGGGTTTGTCTCTTCTCTGTATGGTGGTTTACAGTCTGTTGTTCATATCTAAAATATGCTAGCCAACACATCAGTTGGTAATGCTGTAGATTTCCCATAATTGAGCGTAATGCTAATGTTTTAATATTAGATAATTCCGTTGTATAGAAACTGAAGCTGTCCAAGAATGTTTGGCTCCGATGTTTAGCAGCCAGAGTGAACAACATCAGGATTAGCGTTTGTGTTCTTCCTGGTGAGCAGGAGGGAGTCGAATCTTGTGTCTTACTTAACCCCCACGCATATTCAAGCTCGTTATCACTTATTCTCCAATAACAATTTACTGTTTCCTGTCAGTGGCTTCCGAAAATGAATTCTGCCAGATGCCGTGGCAGCGTGATGCAAAGACGTTAGTCGTTATTTGGCCTGCGTTGGAGATGTGGAGTTGTGAGAGGAATAAAAGGCTCATGAGACGTAAGCCAATTATCCACACTGTGGGAATTCCACTGCTGAATGCAAACTATCTTTTATGTAACACACTTAAGTTATATGCACACACACTCTCGTGTACGCTTGAACCCTCTCTAACTATATATTAGCATTGTTTTAGAGGAGAAAACTGTCCCAAATGATTTCATCAGGCTCTCTAGATTTGGGGTGGCTGGAAAAGTGACACCAAACACTCTATTGTAGAGATGTTTAGATATAGCATTGTGAAGTCAATGAAGCTTTTTTTTAATGGTGAGTGAGAAAATGTTCGTTGTAAATCTCACAAAGTATGTTTACGTTTTTTGCTACCCTGTGATCAAAAATGGGGACATATTTAAGTGGTTTAAATCCTGATATTTTTGTTAGTTTTATATATAAATAAAATAAATAAATATACTCTATAGAGATTTATGTATTAAATAAATATCTAAATAAAATAGAACTATAATTATATAATAAAATAATACATAAAACAAAACCGCACTAGAATGAGAAACCGGGTTGTAAGCAACGGGGGTATATTTGCTATAACAGGAAAATATAGGGTTATACTTTATTTCGATAGTCCACTTTAGACATTCTACAAACTATAAGAAACTTTGTGACTACATGTCAACTAATTCTCATTCATTTGCAACTACATGTCTACTAACTCTCAGTAGGGTAGGTTTAGGGTTAGTAGAATAAGTTGACATACTTGCAAGGTTTCTCATACTCAGTATGTTGGGGATGTGGACCCATCAAAATAAAGTGTTAGAAGATATTAAGCAGATTGTCTACTATTACTTTAATGACTGCTAGTTGACATGCATTTGCAAAGTTATTTACTGTTAGTAGAATGTCTAAAGTGGACTATCGAAATAAAGTGTTACCAAATATAGTTTATTATTATGTATAAACTAGCTGTTTTGGGAGCCAATTAACAATTAAAAATAAAAAAATAATGGAACAAATGTTTGTTTGTTTTTATTTGCTGGATCCAATAAAAAAGGTCATGATGCAAGTATTTCAAACAACAGAAAGCATGCCTCTAATGGTTAAAAGTCTTTAAGGGAGATACCAAGGTGTACCATTTGTGGAGTCTTGTGTGCCGTGATAAGGGAGACAGGGAGTCACTGAGAAAGCAGGATACAAATTCTTGTTCCTTGGTGTTCTGATATCTGAGTGTTTTACAAGCAATTTTATCAATACAAGAGAAATTGAAGGACCACTGTACTTGCACTTTGCTATGTAAACAATGTAAACAAAGACTCCGCAAATCTATAATATTGTTTTGTATTATTATTGTTGATTATTTATTAGGGGATCAAAATGTCAGTACCTGTCTTTCTTTCTTTACTTTATTTTATGTGCATGAGATGTTGGCTGTCAAAAATAACCTCCTCTCCTACTTCAATTTAGATGCCATTGAAATTCAAATAAAAGCTTATGCAAATCTCTGTCGTTAATATTCAGGCTGATTGCCTTTTACTTGGCCTTCAAACCCTCCCTTTGCTACTTATCTCAGACATAACATGCATCCCTCAAAAACTGTTTTAACTACACTCAACTTGAAACTTGCATCTAGTTTTTAAGTGCCTACTGGAATACAATCTTCTGAACTGCAAACAGATGGCTTCAGTGAGCTAAAGTATGCATTATCAGAGTGATTTTGTGCTTGCGATTTATTTTTAACCCAACATACTACTTCATAAACACGCCACAGTGGCCTTCAAAAGGTCCCTTTTGAAAAGCGTCTTTGATGAAATGTCATTTGGTCCAGTCAAATCATCTGTGAAGATCTAAAGCAAGTAATCAGATCTTTTGTTTCCAGATGCAAGAGCTAGTTTTGCTTAACACTGTTTTTTTTGTCTTGCTTCGCTTTTGTTTTTATATATATAATTAAAAACATATTTTTTGTTTTCACTTATTTAAAAAAAAATAAATAATTTGAGTTTCCGGACTCTCCTAAATATGGTTATGGTTATCTTGGTAGTTTGTGTTTTAAAAAGTTGCATGTTGTCTTATTTTGTGCTCATTAAGTTTCTAAAGATACAACCATGTGAGCTGCACATGTACTTTGTAAGTTCGGCTAGGTTTTTGAATAGCGCACCATTAATAGATGCAAAAATACACAGGCGCTAGATTTCCTTTGACGGTTTTGCATTTAGGTGAATGCTGCTGTAAGCGTTCAGTGCCCATGATGCTCTGATATCGCCTTTATTTGTGTGTGGCCCTGGGCACTAATGATAGCATGCAGGTTTAGGTAATAACCTTGTTTATCTCCTCTTTATGGCTCAGCGAGTAACAGTGGGTGCCGTCGGCGTGCGATTTTAACCCAAGCGTGATGCTTCTTTCCTTTGAGGTGTAAAGAACAGCCTTAGTTTTAACTTCAAGTTGCAGAAACATAGAACAATGTTTGAAGTGAATACCGGTTTCATTGAGTTCCTCTAAATAGTCTTTGATTGTTTTTTTATTTTAAATGACCCCAAATGACTATTAACCCCAGACGGAGTACAAAGCAAACCCCTTTACCCTTCATTTTAGCTTTCATCATGAGCTTAATGTCCTCCATGTTGGACCTGCTGTTGTGCCAATATTAGTCTGCCAAGTCAAGGTTCTTGCTCATTTTGACAATTAAAAAAGTCTAAGATTTTGTATGATCATTTTGTTATGATTAATATAGGAAATCAGATGAAAATATCAACACATGTTGTTTGTTTTTTTCCTTTTTCAATTTATTTAAATAAGTCGTCAAAATCAGGTGAAGTGTTTATTTAAATAGAAATCATCTGTATGATACTGTCCGCTTAATTACTTCATGATTATAAAATCATACATACAGGGAATCCCAGAATGCATTATGGAAGAAAAGTTGTTCTCAGTAAACAACAACAGACTAAATACAACCAGAATGTTTGATTTTTATGGTGCTTGTGTACATGTGGCCATATGTAGCAGCTCACATAAAAGCTATTGCCTTAATTCCATGACATGAAAAAAAAAATTCCAGTCTGTCTCAACAATGTTTTAGCAGTAGATCTTTTCTCATACACAGGCTTGCATGATACTGAACAAATCATTTTTTGATGAGTCCGTTCTCTTGCAGTTTTGACCCATTTCCTGCCTCTTATATAAGTCTTCTACATTACCTCTTTTTGAATCAACTATAATGTTGTTTCAGACTACAAGAATAGAAGTCATTTAGGCTAACTGAAAGAGACTGTCTTTTTTTTGTCCCCGTTACTTTATCCTATTTAATTTTTTCTTTTTTGTCTCAGATGATGAATCATAACACCTTGCAGAATGCATTAGTCCTTCTTTGCATTCAGCAGCGGGAGCATCATTATTTTTTACCATTATTGTTTGTTATTGCTTTCTCTTCTGCACATCAAATTTAAGGATCGGAAAGGGGCGCACAAAAGATGAAAGGTGAGAATGAATTAAGCCATTGTGATAAGACCGCGTGGAGGTGGTGATAAAGAGATGAAGTGCAGACACGAATATAGGACTTAACACAAGTTATATAACACAAGTTGACGTTATTTACAGTTTTAATAATGTTCAGAAAGAAGTTAAAGATGCTATAAAACTCAAATTAGCTTTTTTTTGCTTTTAGGCTGATAGTTCATGTATGTTATATTTATGTATATATTTTTTTATACAGGAAAGTGTGGACAGATTTTAAATACATTGTTTTATTTTATAATCTAATATTAATTTGTTATTTTTTTACTATTACTACAGAGATGCACAGCATTTATTTGTTTATTTTTAATAAATTAATTTGTTAATTAAATTACCTCTTCAATATCCCACGCCAGCTTTCGGTTTCAGGAGGATATATACATCAACACAGAAAACAGTGTTACACCTTAAACAGCATGATGGACATTAAGACTAATCTAATTTAGATACAGCTTCACATTTCTGTTTGCATGCAGTTTTACAGGATTGTATTGCCTACACTTTTGAATGTAATTTTCAGAGAAATCCATATTGCTCTGGCCTTTAGATGAAAAATAAAAGCTGCTATCCTTCATAAAAGCACTTTTTCGTGTCCTTCAGAGGAAAACTCCAAGTTAAGAGTGGCATGAAAATTGTGCTGCTTGATGAATTATGTAGCCTAGTTTTCTCTTTCTGTGCTTTTGATGAGAAGTAACGTTACTTTACCAGGCACGGTGGGGCCACCCGGAACGCCTCTGACACGTTTAAAAAAAAAAAAATGATTAAAATGAAGCAAAAAAAGACGTTCCACATACCATCGGAGATCTGCCGTGTCTCCATTCTCAACAGGTCCCATGACGCCCCAGTGTTGTGATGCCCCAGTGTTGGGTCTGCTAATTGTCCACAACACAAATGAAACAGTGATACGTTGATTTGCACAAAAAGCAGAACAGATCTCTTGGTATAACTTTCTGTTGAGAAGAACAGATGCTGCAGGGCATGTATTTATGAGAATGGGAAATAGCGTACTCTGAAAAGTTATAAAAACATGCGTTAACCTTGCATGTGTAGACGGAAGCGGCATGAAATCAGAACAACAAAAAGTATATTTTGTTCATTAATACAACTTTGAAGGTTATTTTAGTATTGAGCAGTAGCTTGGCTTGTTATTGGCAACTGTTGTGATTGATATTGTTTTTAAAAGGGGTTCTTGTGTGTCTAGATGCATTTCCTAGCGTTATATAACCTGATCTTCTGTGTTTGTGGGTTACTTTTGGTAAAAGGCCATTATACAGTACATTAGGGTCATCTTTAGATGTTGTCTGCTTGCCAGATTCAGATAATTTTTTCAGGGTTCCTACGGGTTTCGGAAAAGCATGGAAAACTATGTCATTTAATTTAAATATTTTCCAGTTCTGGAAAAATATTTGTTTCCAGACTTTTGCCCCTGTTTAGTTTTTTATAATAGTGAGGTTTCGTGGCAGCTGTTTAGTGATTCTTTAGTGATTGTCAAATGCGACTGAATGAATTCAAGGTGCACTTTTTCATTATGCAAAATACAGGTTATAAGCATTTTGGGTTTCTTCTCACTATATTTTTTAGCACTGTATTACATAGCCTCAAGGACCTTTGCAAAAACAAAAAAAATATACAGATTTTTATGTGCGCACAAGAAACCATTAAACTTGGCATATAGGCCATATTATAGAACAATGCACACTGATCACCCTATTGTGCCATCAGCCCATTTTGTGGTGTGGTTTCTTTGCTGCCACTGATTATTCATTAAAGAGACCTAAGGCCTTGAAATATGGCATACTGCCCTTAATGAAAGACACATTTTAAACATTTAAAAAAAAAGTACCAGTCTTTTTTATAGACCTTTGAACTTGGCAAATTTTATGCCATCAGCCCATTTTGTGTCATTGTTTCTCCGCTTGTTTCACCATACCATTTGGTCAATGGTATCTGATTTTACTTGGCCTGAAAATGCAACTGTCTACAGTATACAGTATATCTATTAGATGTGTTTTGGACAAGTTTAAGTGCACTCTTATGGTACAAACTTATTTACAGCTTGATAACGTCACTTGCATTTGCACCATTTTGACTGATTTATTTGAAACAGTGTTACAGTTGACATCATATTTTTGTCAACAGAAAAATTAAAATGAATTATTACGGTGCATAGATTTCGTGACAGAAATCCTTCATTAACGAACATGTTCGCCAGTCATTTTTGTTGATGAGAACAATGCCAATTAGATTGACTTGTTTCCCTCAAGATTTATCAAAACTGACTCGAGCTTGCCTTGGGAGTTACGATTGAAGATCTCTTGATCATCATATACCAGAAGATTGAGAATTCCTCCTTGAGCAGTTGTTAGTGTCAGAGATGCGGGGCTGTATTGCTGTGCCTGGTGAACGGACCTCACTGATGTGGAGCTTTGATCAAGTGTGGTTCGGGACTGAGTGCTTTCGGCCCTTTCCTCCCTTGACTGCTATATAACTGTACGCATACACCGAGAGAGATGAGATGAGAGATCTGTTCTGGTCCCATATTCTCTGATTCAGCTTGTCCTGCTCTGGTGCTCAGCAGTTGCAGACAGATTCCTCGGGGAACGCTCGGCGCAATAAAGAACAAAAGAGCCGAGCAGAGTTATCACACTGTGCTGCGTCTGGGCCAGGCAAAATCACATGTATTTTTAATGTGCTGCAAATGAGAAATACAGCCTAGATTTCTCTCTCTTTCTCAGTGGCTAATAAAGAGTCTTATCATTACCCACAAGATTTGGTTAAATTTAACGCCGAGCTTTGCTGACATGAGATGGGTTCTCCCTGATATTTTCAGCCTTCAGCGATTTCGCTGGGGCGCTTTGTGTGTGGTGGTCTACAGCCCATTGCTTACTGTACTAATGACTTCACCCTAAAATTTTGGGCTGACTGGCAGACCTAGTTAAGCTGTTTTGTGAAGTGGAAAGTCCAGTGTGTGTAAACTGAAGGGTGATTCACCTATCACCCTTATTTTGAGCTTATTTTCACATGGCTGAGCATTTAAAGTACTGAATTCACTACTGCTGTAACTAGTTCCAACAGTTTGAACGGTGCTTGGAATATTAAAACTTGAATGTTCTCTGGCATCCTGTTTTTAGCCTTCTTTTTCATAAAAAAGCTAGTAATTTTAGCTTGATACTGGCATGCATGTTCAGTATGTCAGCTTGCTAAGTATAGCGATTTCATTTCTTCCGTCAACGTGCTTCTATGTGTACTCGGTTTAATCTTGCAGGAAGGCCAAAATCTCGGAGGAATATTATATCGCTGTTTTGAACTTGGCATCATAAATGTGAAAAAGATGAAGATTTGGTGTGCATCTAAAAGCAAATGCCAGGAAAAAGGGGGAATAAAACCAGGCAAGAAAATCAAGTTGTTTTCCACTGAAGCATTTTAGCTTGGTTCATTTGAGGTCTTGGCAGATCATTTTTTCGTTTAGCCTCAGGTTAATGCAGACTGTGCTTGCTTTACTCTTGCGTCTTCATTCTGTATGCCAGACGGAGTTAGTCAGTTAATCACATATTCTGATATTGTTGTGCAACTGAGAAAAATATGGAGGAAATTGTTCTGGAAGCTCGCAGTTCTTAGAGTGTTTTAGCAGGTTGATGCTGTGCTTTAGCATGTTAATAATATAAATCCATACATTTTCTCATTATATCAGGTTGTATAGTTTGTGAGCTCTTGAAAGATAATAGTGTCTCAAATGGAATCCTAAAGGTGCGGTCATTAGCGAAATTTCGGAGAACAAAGCTGATTTCTGTGGCGTAAAAACTTTAGCTAAATGACTAAATATAATATAACATAATATATTATTGAATACAGATGAATACTTAAGTGTCAGCCCATTGTATATAGACACATTCCAGTTTTTGTTGCATGTCTTAATTTTTGGAGTCTGCTAAAGGTTTTGTGTCTGCGATGTATTAATACAGAGTGTTTCTCTTTTTCTCTGTTGTTTTTTTCTTTTTCTTTTATGGGGTACATGCGCTATTTCCCTATGCACCTGACAGAAAAGCATGAGCAGCTTTTAGCTGCTTGGGATGAACCCTGAGTGCAAAAGGAAAAACACTGGAAAGATGCGATTGTGTGTGTGGGAATGTGTGAGGATGTCGTCACCGTGGAGGCCGGCGTCTGTGTTGTTTTTTGACACTAACTAATGACCAGCACAATCTCTGTGTTTTTGTATTGTTAGATTTACGATCTTAGCGGGACGCTCACCGCTGTCTCTGAGAGCGCAGGAAGCTTTGACTGGGATTTATGACCTGAACAAGATAGAAAAAAAACCTGCACCATGTACAGACAGAGCTTTGTTTTTGTCTATTGAGCGTTGTGGTCTTATCAAGGGTGGACACCCAGCAGAGCAAAGGTCTAGGATGACACAGGAAGTAGCACATGTTGTCTTCCTGTCTGCTTTCCTGTATTAAGATGACAATGTAGGTGTTTTTTTTTTCTTTATCAATTTAGCAATTATTGTGAGGCTAGAAATACATAAGAAAACTAAATATTTTTGTGATACTAGAAACATAATTTCTCTAAACATTTACTGTATCTGATACAGAAATACAGTAAAAATAGTACTATTGTGAAATATTACTTTTTAAAATAACTTTCTAATTTAAGTATTAATTTCTTTAAACAATTCTCACTTAATAGTTGTGTTGCTATATAAATTTGTATTTGCATTTTTATTAATATATCTGTATGGGTCAATCACTACTTTTAGACTATTATCCTCTTGTACTTTATTGCTTCGATATAGAACAAGACGGGCAGGGAGCTAATGTGTTTTTATGATTAATAAATCTATCAAACTGCAATATGGCATGATTGTGCCTCTGGTGTAGATTTCTGTTTAGATTTGAACTGTGGCCTGTTCGGACTCAAGTTTCTGTCACTTTGGATCATACTGCAAGTAGCCAGTTCCACAGCACCGCAGCACTGAGATATTCCTCTGAAAGTGCACACGTTTTCTCTTTTGCTTCTTCGCAGCAGCTGTTCTCCATTTGTTCTCCTGCTCGCTGTCTTATAAGAGATTGCTAAGGAAAAGTCCCCATCCATTTTGAGGATTTTAATGTCTCCCTTGATATCGGTTGCTGAGGGGTTAGTTTAGTTGTCGATCTCAGTGGAGGTAGCAGGGTTTTTTCATGCTTACCTAGACGCTTATTCTCTAAGAAAAAAGAGCAGGAGCGAGGGAAAGAGAGATCAAAAGAATCCCACAGAGAGACTTGCTTCACAAAGGGAAAGAAACATTTAAGAAAGTCAAAATAAAAGGGCCCTTGTGGGTCATTATTCTCAACTTTCTCGGCGTCCCCACTGGGATAAGAGATGCCGTGCTGTCGTTGTTGGGAAAGCTCAGACAGAAGAACACAGTCGCACCGTTAGGACCTTTCTTTGCTTTTAAAACGCTGATTTATCTCTTAGCATTTGTTCTGAACAGTGCAGATTTAACATATTATACTATTATATTATATATGTAATATTATAAAAGTAATATTATGTACTGTATATACTATATGTGTGTGTGTGTGTTAAATATGATTGTCATACATTTGAATGTATTGTTTGTGTACATACCTGTAATATAAATTAATTAATTTTACTGAATTTCATAAAACCAGTATTATAGATATACCAGGGCTGTCTGCTTCTTTTTTTTAAATCAAAATCATTTTTATTTTTTTTTTTATTTTGGGCTTTTCTAAATTGGTATTCACGTCATTGTTTTTTTTCTAAATTAGTATAATCTATAGCAGATATAATCCAAGTACTAAATGTTTCAGTGACTTCTCTTTTTATTTCTCTAATGAAACCTCTTATTGGCTTCGCCACTTGTAGAATAGTGAAAAAAGGTGTAACAGTGTCATGTGGTGCCAAACTCTCCTGTGTGGCTGATTGTCCCTCTTAAGTAGAGGAGTGGAATATAGTTTTACTCTGTCTGTTTTTAGCACTCTTATATCCGGGCAGCGGGAGGGATTTCTTAGACAGACCGCTGACCCCGGGCCGCCCACTGCACTATCGCAGATCAGAAACATGGCATCAAAGAAACGCTCGGGCCCCAGCCACGTCTGCTTAAACTCACCACAGCAGCTCTACGTGTAGCCCACTCGGCTCTGACAGAAAACACGCTGCCTGAGCGTTTTGCGCTCAATGGCATTCATTTAAGAGTGTAATGATAGCGTTCTGCAGTACAGCTGCCAGCTCACTGGTACCACAAACCTCTATTCAGTGCAAACGTTTGGCTTTGGAGTGTTCTTGACCTTCAGGTTCCTCATCTCTGTTGGCTCTCATCTGAATGATAGTATGCTTCGCATTAAGCTAAAGTGCTTCTTTTGAATGTATTCCTTAATTCAGACACTCATGTTGTTTTTCTCTCTTTTGTTTCCTCTACAGCAAACTCTTCTCTGCTCGGCGGTGGAGGAGGTAAGTGTCTTATCTTACTACATTGTAACATCGTTTTGAGATGTTAGGTGGTTTCTCCATGAATTCGACAGCGGAAAACACATCGTCGTCCACTGGCACATGAAATCTGAGGTCTCCAACCATGTCTGTGGTTGCCCATGTGGGCGGTTAATGGAGCAACACTACCCAGGCCCTCATTTGGAAACATTTTTGCACACAGTTTGACATGATTGAAGTAATTACACACAAAACACAAGACATGACAGAAGGAGTAAAGAAGTGTGTGGGGGGGGGGGGGGTTAGGGAATCAACCCAATTACAACTGGAATTTTGATCTACCTCACTTTTACAGAGGAATCCGTTTAGTCCCCAGATAATGAATGTAGGTCAGTTGTGTGCCCCTTTTCGCACAATTCATTGTTTATCCATCTCTGCCACAGTGTAAGGGAGGGTCCTTCTCCCCTGCCACATCTCGGGAGCCGGCCGCGCTTGATTGGGTCCCTCGTGAGGAAGCGATTACCACTCGTGATACACTATCCGTCTCACATCACACTCTCCTTAGTACGGCTCCTATGTTATCTGATGTGTGCTAAAAGCCCCCAAACCCCCGTCTTTCTTCATCGTAGCTCTAGAATAGACCCTTATCAGCCACTGTGACCGATTTCCCTGATTGAAGAAGTGGCGAACAAAAAATAAATCAGGCTGATTAAGGCCAGAGGTCACACGTCTGTGACAAAACTACTTACCACAGCACTTGTCAGTGAATCGGTGTGACCCCCACGACTGGGAGTCAAATGTTTCTGCGGCACGCGCTTTATTGGCACCTCGTTGTATGTCATCATGGTCCTTTTATTGATTTGTTCCAATGCGAAATGTCTCGAGGGCAATTTGGTTTCTTCATTATTTTACCATAATTGGCTTTTGATATTGGTGTGTGTGTACGCGCATATGTGTGTAAAGGAGAATATAAGAGGATGTTCATCAGCAGCGGCAGGTGAACGAAGGCTGATGTTACACTCTGTGGGAATATTTTTGTACCTGAAAAATATCTGTGAAAGGAAATATGCCTATTAGCATTGCATCTGGAGGTGTTTTTTCCCCCAAACATGTCAGCCTGCAAACAAAACTCACATTCATGATTTAAAAAAGAGCTTATTGTTGTGTTCAGCACTGAAGGGAGTTTAATCAAAGCCCATATCAAGAGCATTGTCTCCCCTAATTGCCATCCCCAGATGCCAGTGCTAGAAAACCAATTAACCAGAAACTATAAGACATGTTGGTATAGAGTCAAAAAAAAAAATGCTAATCCAAGGTTGGCAACATAAGAAAGCACATGTTAAAGTCTGAAAACAGCATGAAGCATGCACACTAGTTTGGGATGGACTGACGGGGAGATTTTAGGATTTGTTCACACTGTACTCAAATCCAATTTGGATTTCTCACCCAATCTCTAGGACAGTTCCAATGGTAATAATGTGAGTTTCAACAATGCTTTTTACAAGGTTTTTATTTTATTTATTTTTTTTACAGCGAATCACATACACTACCATTCAAAAGTTTGGAACAACACGATTTGTTTTAATAAAATGTGTCTGTTAGCTTTGATCAATTCAACGCATCTTTGTTGGATAAAAGTATAAAAGTTATATTAATAAAAAAATCTAAAACTTCTAATTCGGTACCGATACCAGTGAAAATCCTCAGTCCTTGGGACCAATTTCGGTACCAAAGCAAAACAAAAACATTTAAAAAAATTAAAAACACACAATTTTTATTAATAAAGTTAAACAAAAATCAATGCCATTCTTTATGCTTATTTAAAATTGTTTCAAGTTGTGAAAGTATGGAAAACAGTAAACAAGTATTACCAAAATTGTATTTCTTTTAATTAATGAAATTTAAACACTTGTATTTTGGGGTAAATAAAGGGGATTTACTATTAAAGTTAAAACATGGAAGAAACATTGTGTGATTATTTGTTTAAAAAAAATCTATTTTAAAAGTTTTATTTATTTTATTTACAGTAGTAGTAGCAGCATCACATACATTCTACTAAATAATAGTATCCTAATATATTTGTCTAAACCGAACTTTTATTTTGATGAGTTGCCGTGAATACCTTTTACATTTCGGTGTATATGATATGACGCTGGTTTTAACCAAATGAAACGGTAAAATGCTCGTGAAGTGACTCTCAGAGCAGTTCTGGAGATGTTGTCTATGTATTTATGTCCTCATTTAGACGGCAGACGCTGAAATCACCGCGAGCGTCAGGCGCGCTTCAGTGCATGTAGTAACTTAAACAAAAAAAGAACCGGGTTGAACGGGTACTCTGTACCATCGGTACTTGAAAAAACCTGGTACCGTGACGTTTTCATTTTTTTTAGTACCGACTTGGTACCAAAGTACGGGGTCTTTTGATAACACTAGCTACAGCTGAATTTAAGCCTCACAATGTTTCTTCACTGTATGCAAATTAATATTCATTTTGATATTTGCCACAGATACATTTAGCACAGCATTATTCAATTGTTAGTGTTTTAAAAGATTAAATGAGTTACATAATGACAAATGTTTTATTAAAGTAAAGATAGGTGAAAATGTACCCTGCTAAACATACAAACATATCTAATATTAAGTGAAATGATAAATAAAATATCCATTTGCTGATATATCATGCATCTCTATCTAAAAGAGTATTTGAACACTGATCTAGTATACATTGTGCAAAAAAAAAAAAAAAAAAAACGTGAAATCTGATTTTTATCTTTTTGTTTTTTTTTTGCTGTTCAAACTACAAAAATGAAACTAATTTGAGTAGGATGCACCAAAAATTCTGATTTTCTCTGCCTGTGTGAACAAAGCCAAGTGTAATCCTTTGGCAATAATTGCAAAACCAAAGCAAAAGCAGACTGACATGAGCAAAGCTCATTCTATGGTTTGAATGATGATCCAGGTAGCAAGAGTTCTTTGGCTTTTATCTTTTGGAGACTTCAATCCAAGGCAACTTTTCTCCCTTTTTTATCTGTCTCTCCTGTTTCACTCGAGTCAAACCTCTTCATTTCTTTCTCACTCTCCAGTCTAAAAAAAAAGCTTGTATGTCCTGGGTGGCTTTATCTCTTGACCCTACGATATCAACAATGAGGTGGCAGATACACAAACCTGTTTTCTTTTCTCCCCTTTCCTACTGCCTATCGTTTATCGAGGTGAGGACCTCCATCTGTGATGAGTTCATCTCATTCGCTACTCTTCAGAAAGAAAGACTTAGGCTTCATCTTATCTCTGGAAGGTTTTCCCTGCTCTTGTTTTGCTTTCTAATGACCTAAGATCTGGGAGAAAAGCTGTCTTTCTAATGTAAATAGAAGGGAAAGTTTGTACTGTATGGAGCTTTGAACTCTGGGTGGGGGAAAAAGGTCACGGTCATTTAACTGTCTAGTAAACTGTTTTGATATTTTAGGCTTTAGCGAACCAGCATTCCACCCAGTTTTTGTCTTTCACAGGGTTTCATAGCTGTGGTCGAGTGGTTTCCTGTTGTTAAACCACAAACGCAACACACAACAAACTCAATTAAAATAAAATTGGTGTGGTCAGCAAAGCACGTTATTTAGTTCCCACTTTAAATGGGCATGATACATTCTTGTATTTCTCCTTAATCTAAAGTGATCATAAAAAACAAAACAGAATGTTTTTCAAATAGTTATTTTTTTTCTTTCGAAATTCACAACCGATCGCAATATCTTGACGTTTGCTGTCTAAATGAAGCGATTTGAGATGTGTTTGTTTTTTTTATGGCTGGGTGTTGATGGAGTCCCGATGGGCTACATCTCATATAAACAAGTCATGATGTCTATCAATCTGGTTCTTGATGTTGAACACGATGATTTAGCTTTTTACTTGGTAAATGATTCTTCAGTAGTGGAGAGAACTTTGATGTCTTCATCCAGAGGGGATATTGGCTCCTTTGCATTCTGACTGAAACAAGTTTGCCTGTTTAGCACTGAGGTGTCAAGTAGACCACCCAGACAAATAACAGCATTTTTGGTGATGCTTCAACTTTGTACGGTTGTGTGAGACCAGAGTATGAAGTGGAGTAGAAGTGATAGCAGTTACATATCCCGCTCAAAGCATTCTGGTATCAGTTTTCTGCAGTATAAGTATACCATAGTTAGCACTGTTACTGCTGCACTACATTGTATTCACTAATGTGTTATTTTTATTTATATATCTTTTAGTTTCGCTATTAACATTTTAGCAATTTAGTAGGAATAATCAAATTAAATCATGTGGAATATGCAATTTCAATATATGAAAGCAACATAGTGTTATATCTTTTTAAATTCCATTCAGAATGTCTAATTGAATGAATTTAAATATAGAAATGTATATTAATTTACATCATACCACTTGATTATACTATGCTTTAAAATATATATAATTCAAGTATATTCATCTGTTTTTTTTCTAAATGTGCGTATGACTAATGTGGTCCAGTGAAGTTCCAGATTCTCCTTGCTGGAATAAGGACATGTCATGTTCCATACTTGAATTATGTCTCCTTATTCTGAGCTATGGAGCAGTATGTCGCTTGACCTTGCAAAAAGCAATTAAGACCGTGTGTGTTGCCAGCAACATCCGTTAGCCTGCGGGCATTAATCGTTTTATTTTTTTAGGGGTGAAAGTGACTCCATTGACAGAACACAACCATTGGATAGCTTTTTAAATAGCTTTTTCACACATTAAAGCGTCCTATTGATACCTGACGGCTTGCACAAGTGCCATGTTGGGATTTGCTAATTCTTAGAGACATTGGATTTATGTGTGGATGTGTACTGTTCTTTATGTTTTCCAATTGGCTGCAAGACGTGTACTGTATAGAGCTTCTATTTTGGTCTTATTCAGCTCATGTTATTATTGTTTCATCACATACATCTCCATGGAGCCTATACCAGATGTACATTCAGTTTCATTTCAAAGATTGTTTTTACAATGCGATCATAACTGAAGGGTTTGGTTTAGTCAGATTTCAGACATTTTTTGGGCAAATCCCAGTGTGCAGTGTTTTCACAGGCTATTGTGGACGACCACAGAATCACTAGGATAAAAAAATGACTTTTTTTTTTTGCAAATAAAAATATAAAAAATATATTATAATACATTCTTTTTCTCCAAGATGTGCCCATCTCATTCATGATAAAAAAGTTTACATTACATTAATGCATTTAATATCATGCAATGGTAAACCAATACTATTGCAGCATCTATTAATACTTCTAGGTTAATGTCTGTATTCTACGCATTACATATATTTTTAACATTTCAAGTTGTACAAAAATAACATTAATGCATTGTTACCATAAATTAACAATGAACAAAAATGTATTTATAAATTAACATTAATCAAAATTAATAAATCTTGTAATAAAACATATTGTTAATTGTTAGTTTATGATAATGCGTTAAATATAAACAAATGTAATCTTACAGTATTGTAAATAAAAAATTGCATGCATTGTGAGAGGGAAACCTGGAGTGGATTTGAGTGAGTGATTACAGTGAGTGGGGAGGGGAAAATGCTGTCACTCCACTCCACTCGCATACTTTTTCCTCTACCCATCCAGTCTTTCTCAATATGAATATCATTTTCAGAGGGCAGTTTAGACCATACACATTTGTAAACAGTCTCCCTTTGGTGTTTTGATCTGGTGCTGAATGCAACCAGTCTTCTGTTTTTTCTTTGCAGGGGTGAAAGTGAGAGCGTCTTCTCTTTTATCTCACCGGCTGTCTCTCTCATATCAAATCAACATGATTTCACTGTTTCATCCTTGTGTGCTTGCGTGAACTCTTGCGTAATTCATCCATCCTTTCATCTTTGCGCTTAATACAGAACATTGTGAATCACACTTCATCTTCAGGTTACCTCAGTATTGCTTAGTAGCTAATACATCATCAGTGCTTAAAACGGTTTCATCTATGCACCTGCTGCGAGGCAGCTTTTATCCATGTTGGGCTCACTGGAACAAAAGCACCACACCTGCCACTTTAGCTACAACCACATCCATGCTCCAATTAAAGCCTGAAATGATGCAAAACCCGTCCTTTTGTCCCAACTCTTACCAAAACATCCTCCACATGCGGCTGTCAAAAGGCGAACGGCAGCATGTGGATACATCTAATGGATCTCAACAAGGCTATTTTACTCTTTGATAGAGATGCTTGTTACACAAGCACATGAATGTGTATTCTTCTGCAGGGGAGAGTTTTACCCATAATCCCTTACTGCATGCTTGTTCACAGGTTTTTGTAGGAGGATCCTGAAATAGGCACTGCTATCACACTCTGGCCCAATCAACAGAGATGGATGGACTAATTGATGGGAAATTATCACACCATTAGTTTTTGGGCTACTTCAGTGAGCATTATATTAAGATGTGCTGATGTGTTATGGTATCTTGGACAAGGCAGTTTTTTAGGGCCTTTTTATTTATCATCAAAATATCCATCAGAAGTGTTTTTTTTTTTTTTAGGCTGCTGAGCCAAAGGATATTATCAGATGAGTGGCATTTTTTTTAAACCAGACATTGTGCATATATTACACTGTACAGTTGATTAATTTGCCATTTAAAGCATCTCTTTTTCTTACATAATAAATATTAATATTTAAGTAATAACTATATTAAAACATTCTTACTCAGAAAATATTACATAAGATAAATTGTATGCATACATTTATATATGTTTTTTTCTACTCATTATGTGATTGCTAGGGTGTTATGGCTAGTTGCTAGAATAAATAGTCACCCTCAGGTCATATTTTCATAGTATTCAAGTCCTTAGATATGGCTCATATTCTTCTTTAAATAGGATTTTTTTGCACCCCTTTTTATCATTCGCCAGTGTTTGGAGAAATTATAGCCAGCAACGATCTAGATGCATTAATTGCAAAATTTGAAAAATACCTTAGCAAACACTACCACAAAATGCAGAATTATAAAGATGAACAAACTAATGACATTATTAGCAAATATATTGCAAGGAAGATATTTTCCCCCTCTAAAGCTTCATGAAAGACACATTAATGCAGGTGTCGGATAAAGTGGCAGGTCTACTGTCACATCTCGGTTAAAGTGCGGGGTTTCTGCCGCCAATGCTGGGCTCAGTGTTCGCATCACTGTTCCCTAGAACTGATGAATCATTCATCTGTGTCTCCACACATAAATCTCCCCACTGTCATCCCATCGCCATCGGCAACCATGTCATTAGTTAGTCAATGGCAGCTTGGGCTCTGTCTGTGTGCACGATGCCAGGAAAGTGTTTTAACTTAACTTTTACCAGCAAATTTCTGTCTGCACACACAAATGAATTACTCCTAAATCTTTCATTTGGTGTAATCAAAATAAGGATAAATTATTGAAACGCCCACTATATATATTGCATGATCCAACGGTTAGCGGATGTGCAGTATTTAGCTTTTCAGAGTAAATGTCAACAGACATTCCATGACATTCCAGTGCAGCTTGCATCTTCCAGCAAACACCTGAACAAACTACTTCACCAGAGCCCTTCATTCCCATGGGAATAACCCTGTTGGGGCTTGTAAATGGTTTTCCCTTCACACATTCACAGTAAACAATCGTGATCCCAGGAAATCATGATCCGAGTAATGATGTTTGTGGAAAGCCGGAGTCATTTGTTTGATATGCAACAACAGCGTACACAGTTTTTTTGTTTCTCTGCTTATTTCTGATGTTTGCACTTCTGTTACACACCCTTTCCGTGCTGACGCGTGTATGTGTGTGCGTTTCAAATGTGCAAATCTGTGATTTTCTCTGTTATTAGATACCTGCAACCTCCAGCACACTAGAGAAAATTTGTAACTGGTATCTATAATTTTATCTCTGTGCTTGTGGAGAAAATATACTTGAGGGAATAACTACCTCCAGTTTGACCCGTGACAACATATTATTTGAGGAAGAGATCCACAGGACTCCAGGTAAGAGATATCAAGGCTTTTGTGACACATAGGTGTTTTACCGTGTTATCGAGAAACGGGTTGGTTAAGTTGTGATCATCGTTCTTCTATGACGCATCAGAACAGTCGAGTGCTGCAGCATCTTCCCATCCCTTCCACATTATTCTGGGTCAATCGCTGAGATTTCAGACAAAACCGAACATTCCCTTTCTGAATGTCACTTCAGATTTGGCTCTGAAAAGCCTCGTGTTTGGTGCTGCGGTCGCTGAGCCTCGCTGGCTTTGCCCACTGGGATTCATTCTTGTTTGGAGGATGAATTGTCCTGTCAGTTTACTCATTGGTCAGTTTTTGCATCCTCTAGCCCTTGGCTGCGGACAAAATGTATCCTGACAGTTTTAGGAGCAGTGAAGAAAAGTCCCCACAAGAGCACCACAGTCTCACCAACAGGCCACTTCGCAGACCTAGCATGATAGTAATCCACAATCCCTTTAACGCTGGTTTGATCTGTCAAATCAATGGCCGCTTTAAATGTCGCAAATGGACTGTTTTGAAAAAAGGCCCAGTCGGATTGAATTATATTATATTACTTTGTCTATCACTCCAGAAAGAGGTGGTTTGCAGAAGCAAAGCATTTTAGTTTACTTCATGATAAAGAAAGTTTTTGAGGTAGTTAGCCAACTAGTTATTAAGATTTTTTTAAACAAGGGGACGACAGAGGGTTCAATATGTTAGGGGAAGGGCCAAAATAAACACCTCAATATTGTTCTTTAAATGTGGATTCAAGACTTCATGCTAATTATTTCCTTTTAAAGAAATTAAGAAAGTCAAGGTGACAAAATTGAAGTTTAGTCAACAGTATGAAATTTAATTCATCAGCCCCATACCAGACGGTACAGTGAATAAAAGGCCCATTATCGAAATAACCTTAATAAAAAGATAAACTTTTACAGATACTCGGAATAAATGAATATGCTGTTTAATATCAATCATCTGTAATTAAGGTTACATCAAGTATTCAAACTACAGACTATAATTTAATACCAACTTAAACTCTTTAAAAAGTTACTTAAAATTTAAAAGGACAACTTTTGAGATTAAGAACTTTATTAGTCGCCTTTACATTTGATATGTTTGCCCTCCCTTAATGTTTTTTTTATGCAGTTGAACTCTTGCGTTCAGACCATCAAAGAAACTTTAATTCGTTACTAATATTATTTATTTAAATGCATCTTCAACTGGAATAAATTCAACACAGAGGATAATCAGTCACTGTTGGCGATGAGATGGCTAAATAGATAAGCCCAATCTGATGTGATGTGCCCATATACTCACAAAGCATTTATGTGATCCTTATCACTGAGATGAACATTAAGCCCATCTGGTGCACAAAGCATTAACTCAAGCATAGGATTAAATAGATTTGGGACAAAAAACGATTAGGTTCAGTGCTATTAGCTTTTAATAGGCTAGATTTAGCTACAGAGCTATGGAGTATGGAGCAGGATGCTTTCTCTAAAGTGAACACATTCAGAGGGTTTCAGTAATTACTACAAGTTAATTCAATTTTAAATGGAATTTACTACAATTCTCAAGTGAAGTGTGAAGCGGACCGCATTATCTGCACAGGCGGGAGACCTGATCACTGAAGGGTTGTATTTGGACGCTCTTAATGATGCCATACAAAAGAAAACATTAGCATTCCTTCAAACCCCAGTCTTGTAAAATGCCAGCGTCCATAGGAAGCAATTAGTTTCAAGCGTGAAACAATGTTTGAATGTCACATGTCTCTTATGTGTGTGTGAGTGTGTTTACATGGACACACAACATCACAACAGTGTTTTTATATGGGATGTCGTATTTGTCGGTGCTTCTGTGAAAGTACAAAGGCTGTAATTATGACAGATGTCAAAACCGTCTGAAAAAAACTTCCCAGATTACTAGAACAAAAGCTCAAAAAGACATCATCCAAGAGACTTGGTATTTACGCAGACTGACTCCCGATAAAAGTGCGTCTTCTCTCGAAGTAGATGGTCTTTTTACAGCATCTGTTGTGTCTGTTTATGCTGTGATTATTAGAAAGAAAATACAGAAAGGGGTGGAGATTTCGGGGGTGTTGGGTAATGAAGGGGGTTGTGGGTTCAATATTGTGCTGGGTGACATCTCCCTGACACCGCCAATGAGCAGACACAGACCAGGAGTCGTGCCCTTTAGCCAAACCGTAACCGACTGTCAGCCTTTCGGTGCGTCTCAAGAGGCTGTGCTAGTTAGCGCTATCTGTCAGGTTGTGCTCTCGCCAACAAATGCTGTATTTCTGCCCTGAGATGGAGCAGAGGAGAGAAGGGGAGCTCTGGAGAGAAGCTGTCATCTTTTTTCTTATCTCTCCCTCTCTTTCCTCGGTTAACGACACAAGAGAGGGCATCTTTCCTTCTGGATATTCAGCTGGTGAAGGCTGTCCTGGAGAACGCTGCATCTGTCTAGAGAGTGTCACTCAAGCAAAACAGAGACGGCTCCCACGGGGCAGAATGAATTCATTCATGCCGTTAACCCCATGGGTACCACCAGTCCTCCTGTCTGGGGCCGACACGTTACACACAGACACACACATACGTGCACATACATCCATGTCTATGTGGGTCTCCGAGGGATAATAGGTGCCTCTGAGGGAGAATTGAGACTGGACCGGACTCACGCGTTTGTGTGTTTCTTGTACAATTTTTCAAAAACTAAACCACCCATCACTATACCACCACAGTGAGAAAAATCACATACTACTCAAGTTTTACTCAAATAGTCTGTTTGAATTCAAAATTGAATGTGACTAGAATACTGTGTAGCATGAAATAAAGGTGAGAAAGTGCTATAACAAAATAAACATACACCACAAGCTGTATTCTGATTCCCAAAACGACTGACTTTGATCGAGTGAATCACTAATATGCCATACAACCAGTGTAGACTGGTTAATGAACAAATTCACAAATTCACTTTTTAGTAAATCAGAAGAATTTAGTAATACTATTGTAGTCCAATTCGAGAACAAATGTCTCTTATGCTCTGATTCTTTTTAGCAATACACTGATTGTAAACAGTATAGTTTCTGGTTCTTTTAATGAATTGATCAACAAGACTAACTGGTTTAAATCAGTCTGACAAATTATTCACTGAATGAACTCACTGAACTGCAAGTTATCATTTACTTTGTGATGTTCCTATTGAAATGAAGCATGTGTACTTGCGTCAGCACAATTACTGACTGATAAATAAAATGTTTTAATTCAAATATCATTTATTTAAAAGGCCCTTGAAATGCATATGAACAATGAGTCAGTAATCATAAGGATTTAGGATGCACAAACTGATATAACACAAACTACAGGAAACTACATGGAAACTAGTGTATACATGAGCCAGTGTAGAACGGTTCATCCAAAAATAATTGAAAAGGATACGGTTCAATTTAAAAATAATCAATGAAAAGGATACCATCATTTATAATCAATGTCTTTCACATAAAATGCTATATTGCTTAAACACTTTTACAACTGTGAGTAATTGGAGTACTCTGAAACACCCTGGAAGCTCTGGTATGAAAGGTGCGGGTGTTTAGTGAGAAAGACAGGAAGAGAGAATCAGGAGGAAGTGAGAAGATGAGGAAAGATTTCGAGGAAAGAGGCAGTTAGGAAGTTGGTTAAAACGTTGTGAAGTGGGGAGCCCACAGATGGAGGATGTTATCTTAAGCAGGGTGGAAAAGTAAGCCTGAGAATAATTTTTGAGGAATGATGCAGCGAGGGCCAATCGTGGGGAAGCGACAACGTTTTTTTTGGCAGGTGAGGGGATTTATAAGCCGAAGAAGAGATATTAGCAAAAGATAAATTTTCTTCAACAATACTATCTGCAGCTCTTAGTCCTAATTGGCTCTTATCTCTCAGTATCTGTAAACAGTCCGCTCTGTGAACTGCGAAATGGAGAAAGACACGGGGAGAGCGCTCACTGAAATATTCTCCATAAATGAGATTTATACTCATTACATTTCCAGAGGTGGCTGTTTTAATTTGTCAGTCACCAGGAAACTTATCTTTCAAACCATTAAAGGCCTTCAAATGGTGTCTGGATCCCAATGGCCAACCAAAACATAAAGACAATTTCTCTTCATGTTCCTCATAGCTAAGAAAATAAAATAGTTTCTGACCATTTGTTCGATTCTCTCTGGAGAACAAAGCTGAAATATAAAAACTATTTTAAAGAGGAAAGATGAGATTAATATGAACTAATTAAGACAAGGTTTTCTGTTCCTTCAGCTGCTGCAGTTTGTGTTTGTAGAGCAAGTAATTAATAGGCTGAATAATAATGACACTTCTAATTCAGTTTAAGATGTGTTTCTTCCACAGTGTATTTTTTTACGCTTTTGAAAGTCAACTGATAAATCTGAATCATATGAAGGTGTCATGATCTGTCATGAAGCTGCACGGGGAAGCCAGGAACACAGAACGAGGAACTTCTTTAGGAACACTTTATTTGAAACACAGAGATAACAGAGATTGCTGGAGACAGGTACACACATTAATGACGTTAAGACTCGACAAAGACACTGGGAGAACTGAGGACTTATAAAGGGAGACATAACTAGAAACACCTGGAATGTAATCAAGACACAGACGGGGACTAATAAACTAATGGACAGGAAACTAGGCAGGAAAACCAAATTGGGCAGGGAAACCAAGGCAGAGGGAGACAAACTGTAATTCCCCCCCCCCCCAGCGCGTCCCGCGCCGTGAGGGGAGGGAGGGTGGGCGCTCTGAAGGCTAAGGGATGAGCCCGGGCAGGTGGCCTCCAGGGCGGTGCCCATTCCGGGAGCCATGGCTCAGGGGACTGGGCGGCCATGGCGGAGCGGGGAGCTTGGGCAGCCCTGGCAGAGCGCGGAGCTGTGGCATCTATCGGATCCTCTTTTTAGGTGGCCTATCTCAGGGGATTGTTCTTCATTTATTGGCCATTAAAAATAGCATACTTTAAAACTCTCGGGGGCGCTCGGGAAGCGCTCATATTTTTTGCATCAGTGGCGAGGAGCAGGCACTTAGAGCTGGACGGAATACTAAATTCCAGGAGGGCGCTGGCATGGCGAGGAGCAGGCACTGGAGTACTTGAACTCATGGCGGATGAGGTGACTGTATGGACGGAACCAGCGGAGGCATGATGGACACCAGCGGACATGTGACTGGACGAACCAGCGGAGGCATCGGTGACTGGACGGGACCAGCGAAGGCATCCGGTGAACTGGACGGAACCAGCGGAGGCATCTGAACTGGACGGAACCAGCGGAGGCATCGGGATGGACGGAACCAGCGGAGGCATTTGAGACGGAACCAGCGGAGGCATCGGTTCCCAGCGGAGGCATGGTGACTGGAGACGGGACCAGCGGAGCATGGTGATGGACGGAGCGGAGGCATCGGTGAACTGGAGTCTTTCGTTGCGATCTTCGCCGCCGGCGGCAGTCTTCGCGGGGAACCAAAATATATTGCATCTATTTAACCACGGGGAAGCCAGGACACGGAACGAGGAACTTTTTTCCTTTATTTGAAACCTTTACTGCACATATGAGGACTTATAAAGGGAGACTCATACACAGCTGACAGAAAAGGGCAGGAAATGCCTCCTTTAAAAAAATTGAGCAGCACCTTTTTTTAATTGTGTCAATCATTTATTGCATTCTGATCTATCTCCTCCCTATCTCAGTAACATTAAACTCATTTAAAACACACAGCAAACTACAAATTCCCTGATATTTCAAAATAGCATAATATTTTACTTTTTTCCTCCTTTACTGTTATTTTTCTGCATTTCAAGCACTGGGATTTTCTACATGAAATGCAAATCTAGCCTTTAGTTATAATGTGAAATAAAACGCCCAATAATTGTTATTATTATCCCAGTTGTGCAAGTATAAAAGTACCATCAACAGAATTGCACAGGAAAGCTTTTCCATTAGAAAAGTACTAGTTCCGCACACTGCTGTGTGAATAGGAGGTGGGCTGTGCCTGGTTTGACCCGCATCTCGCTTTTATCCCTACTGTGTGGCTAAATGAACTCCAGAGGTGGGCCACCATGACTGTGTGAAATCTGCACTAACACCTGGGTCCTCGGCGGGCCCCTGTGGACCAGAGACCCCACCTGGAAACAGGCTTAAGAGGAGATCAGTGTTTATGAGGTAGGCGGTACGGCCACGGTGGTCCTACTCTGGTGACCGAAGTGTCTCTCTGTATTTGTAGTGTGGACTTGTATACGTTTACACAGCTCTGTAACCTTGAAAGCGCGGGATCAACTGCTGCCGTCCCTTCAGTGTTGTTTGAAGTGCCGTGGTATTTTTTTTGGCCCTGAAACACTCTTCAAAGAGCTCTGGCTGTGCCCCCTGATAGACTGCAGAGAAGCTGTTTACACAGCACAGAGTTTGAAGTCTGCGAGAGTCCGTGTGAGCGATTGTTTGTTTGCTCTCAGGTGATCCTGCAGGACGCTGGTAAAGAGGTGACCAGTGATGAGAATGTGTCCCAGAGTAGAGATACAAAGCAAAATGCATTTGGTCAGTTTTTGTCTGTCTGATTATTTAAAATAAATGTATTGTATCCACCTTATTTTTCCTGTAAAAGTGGGCGTGGCCATTTGTACATTTTATACGTGAGGCTTGGATGAGTCCTGACTGCAATGCAGTTGTTAATATTTTATAAACTGTGCCCTGATGAGATAAGAACAATGACTGAGTGAAATATTTTCCTCTTTTTTTGTCATTGGCCCTCCCACCCTCCCCTCTTCTCAGTTTGTAACTAAACATCCTCAGTGGCCGAGGACACACATAACAGTTTTTTAAAGTCTATGAAATGTGTCATTGTCTAGCAATGTAGTTATATATTAAGTTCTTCAAAAAAGAAAGATGGTTTATTTTTCTTGTGTTGTTTTGAAAAGACTCTGTTACGTCTGTGGGTAAAGTGTTTTTCAATAAGCAGGGCTGTGAACTCTCAAGAGGAGGTGGCTGAGATCTCTAAAGGTAAACCACCATGATGCGGACGATCCCTTTGATCGCACAAAAAGCACATTACATCCCAGCGTGCTCCAGCAGAGAGCAGATGGCCATTAAATTCACCGGTTTATTTTTTACAGCCTTTTTTAAATACTTAAACGTGGCTTGAAGATTTACAAGTCCTTTTATCGCAGTCATTTAGGAGGCCGAGCACGCTGATTAGAAACATTCAGCATGCAACAACAATAAGAAAAATGTTTCATAAATGCTTATCAGAATCACTCATCTTGTCTGTAATTCCCTCCATGCTCAAACCCCTTCCCTGTTTTGAGTCCTGAGTCTGACAAAACAAAGACCAGCAATAGACTGGCCGTGTGAATCTGATTAAGCCTGATTGTCTGGGCTTTGAACTAGGGGGAAATGTATAGCGTTGCCTATAACCTTTGTCCGCAGTAGTTTATTGGAGAATAATATGAGTCTTTGTTTGGTTATTTTGTAGAGGAGGTCACGGCCAGTGTGTTTAAGTGCACTTCATGAAAGAGAAAAACACGTTTACAGATGTGTTTGGTTACTGTAGCACACACTCTTGCTGGATTATAACACGCCGCTTCCGCAGGTCTGCTCAGACAAGAGCAGCGAATGTCACACCTCCATTCAAGCGTGGCGCAAATACTCGTTAATCTTCATGTCAATCTACACAGGCGTGTGAGTCTAATTACCCAACTTGATTAGTCACAATGTGGAAAGGAAAAAAAAATCACTTTAATGTCTGTCCTGTGCTCGCCTTGGTGTTAACTGACCACCTGGGAGTAGGGATAAGAGGGAAAATACAATTAAAACCCAATACATTTTTCTATACAAACAATTGGGAGACGAACAGCCTAAAAATGGCAAGGAAGAGTAGCATTATGAACAAACCATAGCCTGACCTACTTTGCAATCTGTGTCTAGCGGTCTTTGATAACTTTTAATTTACTGTGAGAATAAGAGTGGTTTATTCCTCGTATTGCAAATAGAATATGATCAGACCATCTTTTGTGATAGAACGAGACCACATCTGTGGTTCGGTTAACTACGTGCTGGAATATTATGAAGTATTATTACGCAGAATGAATAGGGTTCTTTTGAATCGGGCCCAGCGCCGGGATTGCAGCCACAATTCCATGTCCACCAGATTTTTGCACGGCAGTATTATCGGTGAAAATACCCTGTGGAGTTTGTTCCCTTCTTCTCCTTGCCTGACGCCACAGCGGAATAAAATCTAATATATCATGAGTCAATGGTCTATTGTTGTACTTGCTTTCCTTTCTCAGATGCATCTGTTGTTGATAAATGCTGTGGATTGGAATCCATCACCCAGCCAGAGTTGAATGAATCTTCAGGATCACATACACAGACAAACATACGTTTACCGGCATCAGCGCATTTGTTGTTTGGGAAGGCGGCACTCAACTTTTACCCTCCCTACTCAACAATAGATGGCCATCTTAGGTCAAAGGGCAGTGCATTATGGGGCAAAAAAGGCCAAAGTTCCTGACAAGGCAATTTGCGGTTCATTCTGTGTGGGGTTAGACCTCACAATAGTGTCCCATAGAGCGGGCCGCTGTACGGCAGAATGGCACCGTGAGGCCTAGTTACTCTAATGAGTATTAATCAGCGCTCACTGGTGCCCTTCACACCTGACCTGCATCTACCAAATCCAATTAAGAGAGGTGACAAGGACTATATATGTCACAGTGGGCCTTATTTAGCTAAGATTCATATGCTAACGGGTGTGCAACATAATTACGATGGGTTTAATATTACCTGGGCATTTATTGCATGTAGCTTCATATCTGCCTGCATCTGGCTCAGTCTTTGTTTGTTTACCCATCTGTTCGTTCAGTGTCTAGTCAGCAAAGTTAATCAGATTTTGTGTCTTTTGAAGCAAAAATCATTATCATTGTACCAGCAGGACTTGTAGGCCTTTTTCATTTTTCAAAGGTTTAACATTTTAGACTATATTGGATGGTCATGTTGCATTGTTCATTTGTTGTACAAAAATGTTTCTGAATTATTTAACCATTGTTTCCTTATTAGTGGTATCATGGCAAATAAATGCAATCATAATGTACGGTTAGTGTTAGAAATATAGCCTTTTCTTTTAGGGTTTTGTTAAGTGAAATCTAAAGCAATACTTCTATTATGCTAATTCCCAGGAATAATTAGATTAGAGAGTTTTAGACTTGCAAAGGTATTCCAATCAATTATTGTCGGTTTCCGAAACAAAACAAAAATGAATTAGAAATGAAAACCGAGAGCAGCTTAGCAGCCTTTTCTTCTTATTATATCATAAATAAGATAGGCTCAAAAGAACAGGCGTTTAACTGACATCCTGGGAGGAGGTTATTAAATTCTAATTATAAGGATGTTCCTCCGGTGAAAACAGAGAAGCTGAAAATTCTCATTACGGCGAAAAATGAAAAGGCCTGTTTTACTGTTAGCAGATTAAGGATCAGCCGCAGAAACCTTGGCAAGCCAGTCATTGTATCTGTAGTGAAATGAAACAGTTGACTCAGGATTATAGTATGTGGCCAAATGTACATCCGGTGTCTTTCTGAAGACATAGAATTATAGTTAAGCTTATTATGCATTGACTGAAGAAAGTTTTTCTAAAGTTTTGTTTTTTTCAAGTAGTTTGGATTTTTTAGTAGCATTCACAAGTCCTTGAGCACAACTGACTGACCAGACACAAGCATGTCACCCAGAGTAGAATAAACTCTGCAATGCAGTTAGCCTTTAACAGTAACCTCATATAATTCATTTGTGCTGGCAAATATATTGTTTAATATGAAATTATTTGTTCAGACAATTCTGTTAGGCTACTGTAAGTTTGGGGTCAATACGATTTTAGAAGTTTTTGAAAGAAGTCTCTTATGCTCACCGAGGCTGCATTTATTTGATTAAATATTCAGGAAAAAAAGTAGTATTGGCTCGTGTAATGTATTCCTGTGATGGTAAAATTTCAGCAGCAGTTACTGCAGTCTTCAATGTCACATGATCCTTCAGAAATCATTCTAATATGCTGATTTGGTGCTCAATATTTTTTTTTCTAGTGCTGTCACATGATTAATCACGATTAATCGCATCCAAAATTAAAGTTTTTGTTTACACAATATATGTGTGTGTTTGTACTGTGTATATTTATTATGTATATATAAATACACACTCATATAATATATATATATATATATATTATATATTTACATGTATATATTTATATATATATATATATATATTTAATATGCAAATATAACATATTTTGTTATACACATGCGTGTGTGTGTGTTTATATATACATAATAAATATTAGGGCTGGTCCGAATACCATTTTTTGAGCTTCGAAGCTTCGGTAGTAATGAACACTGAATATTCGAAGCTTCGGAGGGAGGGGGCTGAACATATTCTTCTCTCTAATAAAGGCAGGAATCTCTATGTCTGTCTGTCTGTCTGTTTGCATTTGTATTATGCCGAGAACAGTTCATCCAATCGACTTCACGAGTGGCGGGTGTGCTGCTGCAGACCCAAGGGAGTGCAGTGTCGCATTTTGTTGCAATATGGACACGCGACACGTTCAGAATTAATAAACTTTTAATAAACTACAGAACAGCGCAAGCCGGAAGCAGCACGCCTTTTACACGGGCAGGGCTTATATGCTCCGAGAACGGACACTGCGCTAGTGATACAAAACACATAGGTCGGTTAAGAGCAATAATTTTAATAAGGTAGCCTAACATTTTTCTAACGAACAAATCACTCCCAAATAAAAAAATTAGCAGCACAGAAATTACTGTCACCGTAATGGGTAGGCTATTTAAATAAAAGAACAAAAAATAAATGAAAGTTCAACAAACTGTAATAAATAAAGGACACGGTAGCATACTTTCAATAACAGCATCACACATTTTAATTGACAATCAGTTTACATTAAATAAAATGTATTCCCTTATAAAGAATGAAACCAATTATCTTACTGTTTTTATTGCTCGTTCGTTCTTACACTTTGGAAATACAAAGCATCCGCCAGCCTAACGTTACCTTGTTCTATTTAGCCTATTACAGTTAGTTTTTTTCTATATAGATAGCTTACATTTCAGTAAACAAACTATTTCTGAATCATATTACTGAATCATGATGTTCATGACGTTCACTCATGGGCTATTCATATTCAAGCGCAAATGAGAACCGTTTCACCGGGGATGCCAGGTGTTCAAAAATATATTCGAATCTCAAAATTGAAAATCGAATGCCAACCCACTGAACGAATATTCGAATAAGCGATTATTCTAGTCCAGCCCTAATAAATATACACCGCACACACACGTTATGTAAACAAAAACTTTTATTTTGGATGCGATTAATCGTTTGACAGCACTAAGTTCTTCCCATTCATCACAGTTGAAAACAGATGTGTTTTTTATATTTTGGTGGAAACAGTGATGCATTTTTTCCCCCAGGATTCTTTGATGAATAGAAAGTTCAAAAGAACAGCATGTATTTGAAATAAATTATTTTGTAACATGTATAAATGTTTTTACTGCAACTTTTACTACAATACATTTTATGCGTCTTTGCTGAATAAAAGTACACATTTCTTTCAAAATCTAAATTTTACCTGCGATTCAGAGAAATTATGCTACATAAAAATATATTTGGTTCATTTTTCACACTGTACATTAAAAGCCACTATTCATACAAAACTCACATCCATGAAACTAGGTTGTTGTGGAAGTTTGCCAGTGCATTGGTATGCAGTTGCTTAGGTCTTCTTAGTGCTTGTCAGGATGTTATGTGGTTGCTAATGAATCATGCTTGTTTGTTTGTTTATTGTCTTTCTATTTGGTCAAAAATAAGTTATGAGTGTTTGTAGTGTGTTGCTATGTAGCTGAATAGTTAATATACCAGTGATAGTTCATTTCCCATCCTTACTACAAGCTTGCACAAAACATCTCCTGAGTCCTAACCTTATACCACAGACTTAAAACCCCAAAGACTGATGTGGAAATGCAGACTTTTAGTGATTTAGAGCACATGGGAAGGCTTCCCAGGTAAAATGAAAGAGATAAAAAGTCAAGAAAACTCAGATGTACACAATTACAGAGACATGAGTAGCTACTATGCTGGTTCGCTTTGAAGCCTTGAGCATATTTGTTGGCGAGATCAATAGGGGACCTCCTGGTAAACCTCATCAGACATCAGGAAGTGGGAAATGAGAGAATGAAAAAATAGCAACTGGAAATGAAGAGAGGCTGTTGCATATCATCAGATCCATGACATGGGAAGACTGAGCGCTTAATCCACGCACACACCCTTCTGTTGACATTATCCCCATTAGAATATGCAAACATCAGACACGGGAAGAGGTCTTTCTCTGTTCAACCAACGATTAAATTTGAATAAAGTGCGAACTATTAAAGTTGATTAAAGTATTAAACCCTTCCATTTAACCCCCTTACACAGCCTTGCAGGGTGTTCACTCTCGGCTATTGAGTTTTGTTAATTTGAGGAGCGGCAGACAAAATTGATCCCTGATCGGCAGTAAAGGAAGTTTTACTGGCTCTCAGCGCATGCTCAAAGCCCACTTTAATAAAGCTAGCCTGTCACAAGCCGTTAGAGGTAAGAGGTGAGAGCCATAAACAAACAAAGATTCTGTACACGGAATCGCCTTTCACAGCAACCCTCCGAAACCACAGAAAACTAAGCCACACTCACCATAGTCTGTACACTGCTGTAAAACCCACAGCAATTAGGAACACTATAATTCACATGCGCAACGGATCATTAAAGGTCCTATTAGATGTCTTTTACAGGCATATCGACTGTAGATCTGTTTCTGCCTAAAACAGTATCAGTTAAGTGTGCCTCACCTTTTTAATTAGTAGTGCTTGCTACTATTGCTTATTGTGTGGATTAGGTGTTTGAACCAAACGCTAAGTATTATGCTTAGGCAGGGAACTGGTCCCTCAATGTCTGTACTGCGTACATTAATGGCTCTCATTGAGTGGCTTCTTGAGAGATGGCATGCTTATTACACGCCTTAACGATTAGACTGACGATTTCCTGGTTGGACAATAAAATGAGCCCAAAAAACCTGCATTGAAGCCATATCTAGGAACAAGAGCTATACTATGTTTGACTTGGCAGTAAAGGCTAGTTCACACTGCACCAACAAATACTGAAAAATGCAGACCATCACCAGATTACAGTACAATACAGTAAGTTGTAATTGTAACTAAAAGCGACAATTACATTTTTTTCATGTTTAATACCATAAAGCTACTTGCTTTAAAGCAGTCTATTGCATCAAGTGCTATATAAATAAACAAGACTTGACTGGAATGCTGATTGCAGAGCTGGTGCAAACATCCATATCTTTATGATCAGATTCTTTCTTAATTGTTGTTTTCTCGCCGCTGTCATGTTTGTTGTGTGTTTATTTTGTTATTGAGAGGAAAGCACATAGCACGTATTTCTATATTCATCTAAATGCCACTCTCAACAGTTTGGAAGTTCACTAACAGTAAATCACTGTTTGTGTATCTTTTTAACTCCTAACAGAAGAAACTTTCCCACACTCTACTGGTTTGTATTCATTTGCACTTTTCATGAGCATGTCTTCTATTGGATTGCATGAGTGGGGAGGACTGAATTACAGTCTTGCATTACAGCGCCACATTGGGCAAACAGCGTTATTGTAGGCCCTTACATTAGATCATATGAGATCAAACAACAATTCGACTACGAACATATTTGTCAATCATTTTTATTGTCAGCGTTGTTGATAATGTCAACTAATCGTTTCTGCCCTAATGGCAACATAGCAACACCCTGACAAACACCCAGCACAGTTAAGCAACATCATAGCAACACCCTAATAACAGTCAGTGCACCTTAGCAATTGTATAGCAATGCCCTGGCATCATTGAGGTTGGTTTTGCAGGAGCAGGCGTGATTCTTATTTGCTTTGCATAATGTGAAGTAGTTGCATTCTGGAATTGTGTAATGTTGCTGTGTGAATACAAGATGAACTGTATTGTGGCCTCCACAACGTTGTTAGAGATTGATGGAAGGTTCGTCTGGTATATGCAGATAGTCCTTATCAACAGCAGAGGTGGATGAGATGTGCTTCCAGACGTGCCAGGTGAGGAGACACTGTCACGGATCAGACACTCCCACCGCTTTATATTCAGCCTGTGAAGAATGGGTTGGAATTTCCCGAGACAGTCAATGAGGTGTTTTTAAAAGAAAATTCTGTAATTCTCGAGCTGTCACAAAAGAGCAGAGATAGCCTTCAGCTCAGAGATTTCTCGTGCTTCCTGTGCGTCCGGTGATGGGGAGAGGATCTGTCTTCTGAAGGAATGATCTGAAATTGAATCTTCTTAACTATGGCTCTCTTGGCTGGCAGATCTGAATGTATCTCTCTCCCCATCGCTTTATTCTGTAAATGCTGGGAAGTGTTTGTGGCACAAGTATCTGTATTCGGTTCTTCCAGTGGACACGAATGGGAGGGTTTGATTGATGAGACCCTGGAGTTAATGATCAGCAAGATACCCACAGCATCAAGGACACAGTTACGAGTTTGGGAGTTTTACAGGAAATTGAGTCAAAATATCAAACAGTCAACCTGTTGATTATTAATCAGTCAGTTTGGTTAATAGTGATAGTGGTTGTGCTCAGTCTAGTTGTTTTGAATGCATGGATGAGTCCAAAACTCATCCGATAGGGGTCATGTGAATTAAAACAGGCCTCATTTTAGGTGTCCCATAACTCCCACCAACAATTATTTTTTTAAATGTGTAGTTTTGCACAATCCAACTTGCAATTTAAGTTTGTTTTAGCTGCTAAGAATGACTTTTACATGACTAAATGTAAAACTGCTCTAGTTATACTTGTCTTTTCTGCATATTCATGACTTTAAACAACAAAGCAGAAACTCATTGTTTGGGCATTCATAGTTGTAAGTGACAGAATGCACTACTAAAATAAAAAGGAAAAGAAAAACATTTACTAGGCACTGGGTCTCCTCTGGGTTTAGTGTTAAATGGCCTTGGCTTTGACTTGATTCGGGACACTTTCTCTCCCATAAGTGTGTACTTTCTGATTACTGATAATGGTGCATGCATAATATGAAAGACTTTAGCCACTGTATGACTGCACCTTCATTATTCTACAGCCTCTTAAAGCCGTATGCTAGAGCTGTATTACTAATGGGCCGTATAGTGGAAGGTGACAAAGGAAATGCGACTGGGTAGAAAACACCAAAGCGACTGAATCCTTCTCTGGTGATGTGCTGTGTGAAGTTATTTTATTGCATTTGGGAGAATCTGCAGTCTTGATATTGAATGTTTTATTCGCTTTAATGCATCAGATGTTTGTTTAAAAGGCAAAGCTGATGCTTATTCATGTTATTTATCGGAGAGAGTCTATTTTTACTTGTGATGATGGTACTGAAACTGGTGATATTATTATTTTCTTGTAACACAAATTATCTGTATGACCAGAATCTTATATAACAAAATGACTTATTTTATATTAAAGTAACACTTAAAGTAGCACATTACAATGATACTATATCTCAAGATTGTTTTTTTTTGCAAATTGCCTTAAATATTGCATAACCCTGCTATAATGTCAAATGTAACAAATGGCAAATGTTAGCTATGTATATAAATAAAAAAACTGTCATTTATAAATATTATGTATTCATATACATGCATACAAATAAATACAAATAAAATAAATAAATATAACGTTTTTATATTAATAATACCTTCACGGTGATATTTGATATTTGTCAGTTACTATGTATTTATTAATAGAAATAATATTTTTTTTTTAAGTAATCATTACGATTTATGAAAGTAATTATTAATAATTATCATGTACTCATATATTCATATAAATAAGTACAAATAAATATAAATACAATTGATACATATAACAAATGAGTTTTATATTAATCATTTAATTGTAATATTAAATATTGGTCAATTATTATTTAAATATATTACTATATAAATTATAATTAGTTTTATCATCTGTGCCAACAGTTTGTCACAAATATCTTTAGTGATAACCTCTCCACCTGGCCACAGAGACAGACGCTCTGGGGCCGTCCTGGAGCTGCTGGACACATTAAACCATCCCGTCTTCCTCTTTTGCTCCTTCTTTCTTCTCAGCATTCCTGGTGTTTTCCTCTCGTCCCCGGAACCACTAGTTCAGCTGATGACCTGATGAGGTGGCCAGACCCGCTATCTATTTGCCAACATAAAGATTGTTTTTCAGCCCTTGAAATTTTACCCGAGAAGATCAGTGTTGGCAGCAGCTGGCCCATGTGTCCCATGTCAGGGGAAGGGGAAGAGGTCACTAGACTGTAGTCCGGCACCCTGATGAGTATTTAGGGCTATCCAGGATGCTCTGGAGTCCTGTGGGATGGACCAGACTTGATTTTTACCTCTTTTATTAGCGCCAAATTCAGAGACACTAGCTTGTAACTCCTGTAAGTAAATGTTTTCATTTTTTTTACATCATATTATTCTGGATTCGAACTGGCCCATCCTTTAAGTGCCTGTCTCTCAGCTTTTTACATTTTATCTCTTCAGGATAAGTGAACAGTCACAAAAAGTGACAGTCCCTGATGGAGGTTATTCTCAACTTGTCAACGGACACCAGACAGTGTCTTTTTGGCAGATGGCAGCCCTCTGTTTTTTGGGAACGTCTTTTTTTCTCTCATTTAGAATGCATAGCTACCGGGAGATGTGCCGTCCGTTCTGCACGTTAAGCTCCTCTCACCAGAATTTAGAGTGCAGACTCAAAAAACCTCGCCTACAAGGGCATTATTCCCCCGCTCTCCTTTATCAGCCTCCACAAAAGTGGGTCTCATTGCTGAGATTTCATGCTTTCAGCTTACTAATAGCATTATACAAAATACCATTACCCTGGGAAGGACACTGCCGCACAAAAATGAAGGCAGAGCTCATTTTGGCCAACTGAGTGTTTTTGCAACAGAAAAAGAAAAAACTTTTTCCTTGTGAATCGCACTGCACTGTGATCCTGCACACAATACAAATCTCTGATATGCTATTTTTCCCTTTGGGTTGTTTATTGTTTACTGTGTATTTGCATGGCTGTTTTGTCGGGATCATTGGTTTCAGGCCTTGAACTTCAAGAGACTCAGTGATTTTTGATATTTTCTTCTAGCCTCCATTGTAGAAAAAAAAAATTATCCAGCATGTTATTGAAACCAATAGCCCGAAATGAAAAGAATCTTTATGTACTCATCTTTTTTATTTACTCTCTTGTTTTTACAAACCCATATGATTTTCTGTTGAACACAAAAGTGTGAATGTAAAAGTAAATTAGGATGGGGGCTGTCAAGCTTCAAAAAAGGAAGCTAAATGGACCATGAAAGTGTCATTAAAAGAAGAACAGACTGAAATGTTAGTTGAATTTTAAGACATGCCACTTATAATCTTCCAATCTAGTGAGGTGTTGCTGTTTGACTAGATCACTGACTGAGTTGATCTCTAAAATCAGATGAGTCTGTTTTGTGAACAAATCATTCAGACTGTTTGTGTGAACTGAATCAATGATTCATTGAAAAGATCCAGTTTAGATGAATGATTCAATCACAAAATCTGATATCTTGAATACTTATGAATACAATCTGGAAAGCCTGGGCTGATGTCAAGATTTTCAACTTAAATTGTGTTCTGTTTCTTTCACAAATTTACCCTATAGTTTCAGAAGACCTGTCCGTGAATTGTGGACCATGATTCTGTGGTGCTATTTTTTTGTCATTTTGGAGTAGGCAAGATATTTTTGAAAATCACATTGTGTGTTCTACAGAAGAATTAAAGTCATACAGGTTTTGAATGACATGGTGAGTAAATGATGACAGAATTTTCATGATTGGGTGAACTATTCCTTTAATTGATGTTTTCAATGGCACTCTGTTTACTCAGGTGCCTCTCCTTCCCTTGTTTTTCCTCTTCATCTTCTCTCTCGCTCGCTCATTCTCTCTCTCTCCCTCTCTTTGGGGAAAATGAACAAACCCTTTGAAAGCAGATGTTGCCTCTTCATCAGCCTCTTCAGAGAGACCCTCTTGAAAAAATTAGGTTGTTTAAAAAAGGAAAAAGAGATAGAAGAGCAGCATCAAAGTGCCGACTGACTGATGTTAGAAATGGCCAAACCGTGGCGGTGTGACAGAAACAATACCTCTGGCACATCTCTGGCTAAGCACCATGAACGATAATGATATTAGACATGGCCCAAAAAATCCCCAACCTGACCCTTGAGAAACCCTCTTCATGTGCCTTTTTTGGACTACTTCTACTCGGCCGCCATGTTGATGAAACTGTTGTAGGAAATAAAATGATTAATTTGGTTATTTAAATGGATAGTTCACCTAATAATGAAACTTCTGTTCCTGTGGCTCAGTGGTTAGAGCATTGCGTTAGCAGCGCAAAGGTTGTGTTTTTATTTCTTCATGGACTTCTACTCCTATCTGATTCCAAGTATTCAGGGAACACAAAGAGCATACAAGGGAAAATGACAATAATGAACAAATATATAATTTTTTATTGCCTGAAAACTGCACTATTTAATTCAAAATACAAATAAGTAAGTCATAGCTTTGGATAAAAAAATAATAAAACCTAAACATTGTGCATCTTACTCCCACCTTTGTCTGCTAAATGCATAAAACCTTACTGTGAAGATTAAGAAGAATATATACACTATATAGAACTAAAATAGAATTCCAGTTGTTCTGAAGCCATACAATAATAAATTGCATTGTAAAACAAGTGAGCTAATGTATAGTCTTGCAAACAGGGTGCTTTCATGGTGCTTTTGCATGTTTTGAAGCTTGTAAGCACCAGTTTCTGTTCATTGTCATTGCATGACAAAGGTTTTAGGTATTCTACTCCTATCTGTTTTCATTTCTTCATGGACTATTCATGTTGTATTTTAGGGTGAAAATAGTTATATGATTGAAGAAAATTACCGTTGTTTTAACATCTCATGATGATGTGAGAAATTTAACTTTTTTGATAAAAATGAAATGGTGAAACAAGCGGTCAATAATTAAGCCAGGAAAGAAGGAAGGCTGTGTTAAGAGGCTAGTCTTTTATAGTAGAAACAGAAAATCTGTAAAATAAATGATTCCACCATTCTCACGAGGTCAGCTCATGATTTTCATGGAAATACAGCTTGAAAGAACTTGTCCATATTAGCATGCATCAGCTCTTGTAAATCAAGAAGGCTTTGGCCTTTGGATCTAATGAGAACATATTGCAGTGTTTTAGTGGAAAACATGTCAGATCACATATCTTTTATCCAATCAATATTTTGCAGATTGAATCAAAAGGATATGGGATAAAACTTGCAACAGCTTGTGCTCTAAACGAACAAGAAATCAATAATGAATGTCTACAGATGTCTACTATTTTCTGTTTTGCATTCACAGCCAGCTCATCAGCAGATACTCTTTGGAACATGTACTTTTACAAACCCATATTTTTAGTTGTCTCAAAAAAGTCAGATTTCACCGGCACAATTATGAGTTTCCTTGGCCAGAACTGTTGCTGATGCTGATGATGATTGAGTGTCTTACTACAAGGTCATCAAATAGTAGACCATCATTGTTGAAAACTGGCAAAGAGATACTCATCCTCTCTTTTTTCCAACCTGACTCTTGACAGGGAACCTAAGTCTCCATGAAAGATTGAAGACATGAAAAACATTCTGAAAACATCTGAGTTGGAAGGATAGAATGAGTTTAGCTTTCCACCAAAATAAGAAAAGCAAGCTTCCTGACAGCAGCTTACTCATTGGTGGTCTTCTCAACAGAGGTCACAATATGAAAAGAAGTTGCATGCCCTGCAGCGGCTGACCTCCTGATGTTTCTGCCTTGTTGAACACGTTGGCGATGTTAAAGTTTGTGGTGTGTATTCTCGTGGCAGGATGAGAGTTTTTGAAGTCATTTTACACCGATGGATTCAACACTTCTGCCTGGTCTGCTAGATGATCGAACATTATCAAAAATGAAATGCCAAGTTATACTACTTTCTAAATGTCTTAAGCCACTTTTGCATGATTGATCGCAGGTGCTTCTTGTGTTATTTTTAATGAAACACTTTTTTTCTCAATACAGGACGTGACCTCCCTAAAGCGTCTTCCTGAATAGTTCTGCTTGACTAGAGCGTATTAATCACTTAAAATGTTCCAACCGGGTCATTTGTCAGGGGGTTAATCAGGGCGGTATCTGTCAACCTCTGACTATAAGGTCAGGTGGAACCCCAGGCCCAATGATACAGTTAATAATCGAGATGGGACACTAGTAATTATTGCATCCGAATGATGAAAAGTACTTGGCCAAAAAAAAACAACCTCTAAATCAGCAGATTATTGCCACCTGGATTATCACATTTTTTAATCTCAATTTCTTTTTACTACATAAAGGGGGGGGGGGGGCTGATTGGGTTCTTCTTTTTATTCTAGTTTTTATCTCAGTAATATAATTCCTCTTAATGTATTGCTCATAATTCAACACACACACACACACAAATGCAACAGGGTTTTGTCCATTTTTTGTTATAATTGTCATAAATATGCAAAAATTGCCAGAAAATGTCATTCTCACAAAAAAGCACTAAATTATAGAATCAGTATTATTTAGATGCTGCTATACTGTTTATTAATTAGCTTTTATTTGTATATTTTAAATTGTATGTTTATTGACATATATTATTTTATATTGTTTATTTTTGGTAATTTGTATGTGCTTTTATAATTGTTTTTGGTTTTAACAAAAAAAAAATACACACACATGCGCACACACACAAACAAACAAACACACATTTTATGTATATTCAATTTGTCTATTTTATTTTTGTCTTAGTAATTTGTGTACTGCAACTTATTTTATTGCAGTTACTGAAATTATTATCTCTAATTTATTAAGTTTTTCATCTAATACTAATATTTTATGTCAGGCAAGTGTGATCTTTTTTTGAGTAGTTTTACTTAACAACAACACTGGATAATTGTGTACAGTATATTATTGATTTAAAAAAAAGAATATATACATGAATATTATTTTATATATGTATATATGTATATATATATATGTGTGTGTATATATATATATATATATATATATATATATATATATATATTATATATATATGTGTATATATATATATATATATATATATAACGTTTTCATTTATATAAAACGTTAAATCCAATATGTTTTATTTGACCCACTTTAAGCATTGGTTCATACAATAAGTAAAGCAGGTTTATCACACAGATTGAGTACAGTATGTGTTGCAAGCGCTCTCTTCTCTCACCTTGAAAATTGTTACCGTCAGCTTGCAATCACTCTTGGCAAGCTAACATTGCTCACACTTTTCCCTCTATCGGTGATGATTTTCTGGTAATTGTTGGCATCTCACAGGTGTGTGTGAGCTCCCGTCTAGACACCGCCGGTCTTATATTAGAGATCATAAAAGAGGCATGACTGTCACTTACGGTGTGAGAACTGTGTAACGCGTGTGAGTGTTTGGAGGGGGGTCTGTGTTTTTGACAGGGGAATGCTGAAATAGCGTGTTTTATTGCACCTCTGAGTGTAAAACCCAAGACCCTGGGAGAATGTTTGCCTTCTGTGTGAGCAAGCGTGTATAACAAGCAGAAAGGAGAGGAAACGACCACCTTGTCATGAATGCGATGCGCACACAAATTTCTGTTTCAAGTGTGAAAGTGACTCACTTAGTCAGCAGACAGGCTCTCTGTCACTTTGTGATGTACCTTTTGTGTTTGTTCTTCCAAGAACATGACATCCTGTTATTTGGCCTGAGTATAAACTTAACTCTCCAACTCGTCCCATATAACGTTTGTGATTCAGTCATGAATGATTACCTCAAATTGTGTGACATGAGAAGAGGTGCGAAAAATACTTTTAAGTTAGTTATTGGTTAGAGGATTTTGCCCAACAACCACCGATCAACATGCTGACAACCATTCAGAACACCTCTGCTTAGCAAGGTCCTAGCAACCACTCGAAACAACTTAGTAGCTTACTAGCAGCATAACCACCGTTTAACATACCTTAGCAACTGCCTACCAATGCTCTGGCAACCACCTAGCAACATGCTGACAACTATTCAGAACACCTCTGCTTAGCAAGGTCCTAGCAACCACTCGAAACAACTTAGTAGCTTACTAGCAGCATAACCACCGTTTAACATACCTTAGCAACTGCCTACCAATGCTCTGGCAACCACCTAGCAACATGCTGACAACCATTCAGAACACCTCTGCTTAGCAAGGTCCTAGCAACCATTTAGAACACCTTAGTAACCACCTAGCAACAAGCTAACATAACCATTTTAAACCCCTTAACAACTGCATTCCAGCACTCTGGTTGCCATAGCAACTCCCTGACAACCACCTATTAATATAGCCACCAATCAGTACACGTTAGCAACCATCTTGTAAATGTTATTAACCATTCAAATATATTGACAACTGCATAGCAACTACCTGGCAAGCACCAAGCAATATAACAACCATTCAGAACATCTTAGCAACCACATAGAAACAAGGTAACAACTGTCAACCACTCAAAACATCATCTAGTAAATGCAACAACCATTCAGAACGCCTTAGCAACAGCACAGTAACTCCTTGGCAACCATAATTAACCCCCTCATCACGTTTTGCACTGGCAAGCACCACTGAAATCTATGACATCATGCTTTTCATTCTGCCAGCTTTGATAATTCACTGTATTTCAGATTACATAACACTTTTCTTTTTATGTGCTTTCATCCAGATGATATTAAGGTAGTCTAGTTTTAAGGATCTTATCTGTACCAGTATAAATCTTGAGACTCTAGCGTGCCCCCCAGAGCCTTTACTCTTTCATAGCCAGAATTATCATTCTTTTAATGAAATGGCCTGGCGTTTAGCAAACATGTTATGAAAGGATAGTTTCTAATAGAACTGGGACACCTCCTCCCCCATCTCTGGAGGATCTAATTAAACTAAACTAGTTTCCAACCCGTTCTAAATGACTTCAGAAAAACCCATTCATTATGTCTGCCCTCCAGTCCTGTTAGAAATATACTCAAACATTATATTTATCAATTAAATAGGTTATTAAATGGCTTAAGTGTTGTTGAGAAATATGCTGCGTCTGAACCCTCGAGAATTGGGTTGCTTTCCGTCACATCATTAGAGTAATGCGGCTACTGGACATGAGCGTTCATGCTTAAGCCCAGAATAAATGTGCTTATGAGTATGCTCAAATAATTAATCCTGATCTCAGGTTCTCCAAGGTAACATTTTCTATAGTTTTTCATCAAATTTGACCCGAGCGCAACAATTCGATAAACTAATCCACCTTCTCCACTCCATCTGATGAAAGTGTAAACCCATTGATCAATGGCCGACTGCAAACAGAGACTTCTCTCTGCTGCCATAGCAACAGTATAGACCTTTAACTGTGTATTTACCAAATAACAGTGATGCACGCTAGCCGATTTTGTCTCGTACGGAACAAAGAAACATTATCGGCTACGTGTAAATCTGGTGTCTTTGTCTCGTCGCTTTTGTTTCCTGGTGCGAACGGTTGGTGGTCTCCATCCAAATCTAGTCAATGAGAGGTACAAACCCATTAGACCTCAGGTGTGGCTATGACTGCGCTAAATAAATCAATTTCTCTGCAGGCTTTCCTCATCGTCACACTCACCATAATTCATCCGGTCTCAAGTCCATTTGGCTAATAGCGATGGGGCAGAGATGTCCAACGAGGCCGCTGATTGGCGGTCTCTTGTCTGTGCAGGTTCATCCAAGACCTCTTAGCTGAGGACAAGGAGGTTTATATGTTCTGACAGAGACAAATGGCTCGAGCGAGAACGATAGAGAAAGAGAGGTAGACAGTGAGAGGTGAGATAATCTTTGAGTCGGCTGAAAACGAGCCCTGCCGGACTGCCAGGTTGTGCCTCCCTGATTAGAATTGCAGATAACCCAGACAATGAGGTGAGACTGAGCTACTGCTGCTGGAGCTTTGAGTGACAGCAGAAACAGCTCTGAAGCTCCTGGCCCGGTCTGTGTGTGTGCTCGCTCTGACGGCCAATAGACGCTTTCAAATAGATTGAGCAAGAGGAAGCCATTTATTTGAAGCGCTGTGCATGCACTGCACTCTAACAGATGCATTTATGAGATGATCTAAAGGGGATGTTTTATCTCGTAAACCGAACTGTGATTATTGTCTAAAAGTAAGGTTTTAATCAAGTGTTTTTAATGAGCAACAAAGAGAGGCAAAAGCCATCTTGTCATGAATTTGACGTGCATAAAAGTAATGTTTAAGTGACCACAATGCAAAAGTAACTTTAGAAGTAGGGTTTGGGAAACAACTGTTTAATATGGAATAACATTTAAGATGTTCTTGCAACATGCACTGCTAATGAATATATAGCTGCTAATGCTTAAATTAAAAACATATATATAAATAAATGAAACCATTGCATTGTATTCTGATTCCCGAACAAATGACTGTTATGAGCTCTTATGGTTCTTTTCAGCAAATCAAACCATTTAGTTAATTCCCAAATGATCGACTGTTTTGAGCCAGTTCTTTTTAACTAAGTGTATCCATGGTAGTCCGTTTCCCGAATGAAAGATTCTTTTGAACCAATTATTTTTAGTGAATCAAATACACACAGGTTACAGCCTACTGTCTTATGTAGTACTTAAAGCTTGTGACTTAAAATGAGTGTAATTATTGACTGGGTGTTCATATCACAATTTGCAGTTAAATATAAACAGGTTTTTTCAGTATATAAATAAATACAATTATGAAATATGTAACCACATTTTTGTTTTGTTTGTTTAGTAGTATTATTTAATATAATTAAGGCCAGTTATTGGATTGCATTTATGTGCCTATAAAACGTTTTTTTATTTATTGATTTGTAGATCATTTATTATCAAAATTATTTTGTAATTTGACTGTGGGATTGCTTTGTAGTAGTCGTTGTTTTCCCAAAAATTGACTCCTCATATAGTAAGTACTAAAATTAGTAAGAAACTAACATTTCTGGAATCACTAAGGAACCAGAATCAGAAAATTCCTCATGATTCCCATCTCAAGTATTTTATATATATTGGACTCTTGAGTTATTGGAGTAGAGTTTTTCTTTCCAGTAGCCATGGCCCAACGACAGGAAGTGCAACAACCTTGGCCCTCAAAGATCAAGTTGTCTCAGTCAGCATGTTTGTTTTAAACCAAATGTGACCCTTCGGACAAATGCGTAGCCCCTGGAGTGACCTTCATGATACAGCTTCCAGTAGGAAGCAGTATTTCAAATGGTCAGTTCCTTCTGTGAGTTCTGCTTAGAGGACAGAGGAAATGTGACTGTGGTTTGAGTCCTTGAAGGTTTCACCCAATGCACACACATCACCAACACACACACATATTCACAGAAAAATGGTGTCAGAATCCACCACATGTCATTTCCAACCGACACGCTGGACATGTTCTGTCTCTTAAATGAACCTCAGGGAATTTGCTGCTGAATATTCCTCTGCTATTGGGCTGACAGGAAGCACTAGAGCTGCCCTCGGTGCTCATGGGCAAATCTGGCACCGGTAAAGACACATCTCTCCACCTCAGCCAAACCAGCTGTCTTAGTCTGCCAACTCAGTCAATCCTTGATAAGCATGCAGCCATTTTGGAGATGAATATGGATTTTAGGGCTGCCACTAACGACTATTTATTTTTAGATTAATCTATCGACTAATTTATCGATTAATCTAAACGATTCATTTCCTACAAAAATCAATCTTAAGAATATTTTATTAAACCAAATGAAATCCAAATTTCAATGAAATACTTTTTTAAAGCAAAAGTAAAGTACAACAGAGTGCAGGAAGCAAGTGTCCATCTCATAGTCCATAAATAAAATTTCAATGTTATAGTGTAAGAATGACAACATATCCACGTGTTCTAGTCTAAGAATATAATTATAATACAAAAAGTATTTACCAGAAATATTATTTACCAGAATTTATTTAGTTGAAAAATGTAAATATGCAGTATTTCTGAAAAACTATTTTTTAAATGGAAAATCCAGAAAATAATGAAAGTCAGATTTTGGTACAGATACAACTGTAAAAGTCAATTAATTAGACAGGCATTTTGATTAATACAATTTAATTTAACTATTAAAACAGAGTAAAGGAAAAATGAAATGGGAAAAAATTTTGATGGACACTCAGAGTGAGGGTTTGAGCTTTTATTTTGAAATCGCGATGTATTCTCCTGTGTTTGCTTATATTATTATTATTTTAAATCGACTAGTCGACTAAAATCAACGAATCCACATGCAATGTAATTACAGCCCGGAGCCGCTAATGGATTTTTTATATTATGTGCGATTATATTTTGTTTTTACAAAAAATGATATCAGTAAAATATTTTATAGTGAAATGAAATTCGGCTCCATATGTTAAATTAAATAAAAATGTAATATACGAAGTCAGGGGAATAACACTTGCTGATTTCATTGACAGTAGCTTCATTTCAGTCACCAGAGTGTGTTGGTATGAATATGTGCAAGATGATCCAGCTAGATTATGAATGCCTCATCTGATTTCACCTCATTACCTCATTTAAATGTCATAACCTTTAACACAGCTGATTATCCCTCTCATTGAAATACTGCCACAAAGTAAATCTTTCTCTGTGTGCTTAAAGGGCATTTAAAAGTCGTATGCGCTCAGCCCGAGAACACAAATTCTGTTCGGGCCTTTTAAATTCACACTGTGTATTTGATTTGCTGCAGGGCTGTTTGCACAAAGACACATCAAAAATGAATCAAAAGAGAAAAATAGACATTTTTGAAGCATATCGAGAGAGTTATAATTATACTTTTCAACAGTTTCCGTTTCTGGTTTAAAATATATTTATCCTACTGAGATAATTTTTTCTTTTTTTTTCTTGCTCTTTCTAATGTGGTTTCACATCAGCTTTTGGTGCTGCGAACAATTAATTTGTTGAATTGTGATATATTGTTTTACGGTTATGATACAACCCATGTTAATTGGAATTCAGAGAGCGACTGCCACAGGGTTTTAGGATAATGATTGCTGTTTCTCTTCAGTCACTCTTCAGTGGTGCTTGTACACTAAAGGCGTTTTTATAACAGGAAGTCCTGCATGAATACTTGTGCTGAGAGGGAGAGGGTAAAGAAAAAGTGATGAGTCAGGCGTGGAGGAACACGACTGAATGAGAAGGCGACCAAGCGTGCTGGCCATTATGTGTATCCTTCCTGTCAATCATACGCCAGACAGACAGTTCACACAATTGCTTTAACAGATGATCTCCAGGGAGAAGACCCCCAGCCTTTCTGAATTGATCAGGACATCAAACACATTTCTTTGAATGTGCAACATTTATTTTATTCCCACTCGACACAGAGTGTGGTTTAGGTAGGTAAAAGTAGTTTTATTTTGACTAATTGACTTCTTTGAAGCATCAAGCATGTACTACTTTAAATGGTCTAAATAGAGTTTCCAATATTTGATGTGAAATAGTCTTGCAAGTATTGGTGCTCGTCGCTCCCCCTTCCCCCATAGAACAATTATGGTGTAATTAAGAAGACCAGCAGGAACAGACTGGGATCAAGATGGTATAATTATTAAAGGCCTGCTCGTGCTAATGCGCTGCACTTTAGCTGTGGGCTCAGGATGGCAGAACCCTGGAAACACAATCTTGCCTCCATAGACGTCTGTAATTTGTATCAACCAGTTCTTTCCTCAAGAGTCACAGGCAGCTCCACTGTTTCATAAACTGTTTCATAAACTGCTCCGGTTTCATAAATGCATTTTTAAAGCACATTGACATTTTTGTTACTTTTTTAAGATTTAACTTTTTTAATTGATTTTGGTATGATTTTAGCTTTTTGTTTTGTTTTCATGTCTTGTATTTGTGCAAAAAATGTTTTCCTTTTTTTCTCTCAAGGATTTAATAGTCTTATCCAGGAAGGATGCATAAAATCATAATTTAGAGATTAAAAATCAAAGCATAAAAAGAAAAGCTGAAAAAGATATATCCGTTTCTGCAAAAAATATTTTTTTCTGTTTTCAACATTGATAATGAATTAAATGTAAAAATGTTTCTTGAGCACCGAATCAGCTTATTAGAATGAATTCTGAAGGATTATGTGAAACTGAAAGATAATTTAAATTCAGCTTTGTCATCACAGGAATACATATATATATATTAAAATAGAAAACAGTTAATGTAAATTGTTATACTATTTCATAACAGTACTATTTTTACTGTATTTTTAATCAAATAAACACAGCCTCAATGAGCATAACACTTCTTTTAAAAACATTAAAAGCATCAAACTTGTTTTTTTTGGTACACTGAAATGATCGAAAATCTATTGTTTGTTTAGTTTTCAATAAATCAGACCATCAAATAAATAAAATTAATCCCACTCAGAAATACTACAGTATTTGAATAGCAAAATATCAGTCATCTGCTGGAAACTCATCTGAAGAAGCATTTAAAAGTTTCAGAAAGACATCTTGCTCTAAATGTTTCCGCGACTCGTGTGGCACTGGTGTTTTTGCTTCACCCTAAAGGTGCTCGGATCTCAGGGCCGGCGCCGGTCAGCACGAGGCCAGTGATTTGTGCCGTACAGGGCGGGATGAGATGTGTAGGGGAGCACTGGGTGTTTTAGTGGGCAGCTGCTAATGCTTAATCTCTCCCATGCTGACACCGGCTGAATTAATTGATAGTGTTCTCTGGAAAGTTGTCAGGGCCCGTCAGATAAATCACTGGACAGGATTCCTTTCTGTCGTTTACTGACTCTGGTCTCAGCCACCTCTGTCTTTGTGTGTTCATGTGGCCGGTCACAAGAAGGGGGTTAGAAAGAAAAACAAAGCCCAGTCAAAAGAGTGGGGTTTTGTTTGCATGTGTTTGCTGGGTTGTTCCTTGTTTTCCGACCCAGTCAGAAACTGAAATGTGTAACCAGTTGTACCAAAAGCAGAACAGTACATCATGGTCGGTTTCTTAATTTCCTTCTTTTGTGAAAGTACGAATGTAAATTTTAATCTCAGTTGAAATTTCTACTGGAAATTTGAAGCCTTTTAAGAAAGTTAACTTAAAATGTTTATAAAGGATGTATACAAAGTTGCATCTTTAACCGATTTTTCACAATTAAGACAAACTTAACTGAACTTTGCATGGTTAAGTATAATTTCCTGTTTTACAAGAACATTCCTGACCAATGTATTCATTCTCCATAGTGACTGATACTTGACTAGCTAAAAACTTGGATTCTGTAGTATAATATACTTAGCCTTTACTAATTATGATCGAGAGCAGCAAAGAAGATTAGAGCGAAAGGAAAGAAAAATAGAAGGATTACACTAATAGTAGCTAATGTATAAACAGCAGGAATGTAGATTCATTTGTGTAGTCACTACTAAAAAGGCTCTTCCAGCTCTGGCTTATGTACACATGCATTATTTCTAGGGCTCACAGTGAACACTTTGGAGAGAAATTGATATTGGAGTAGTTATTTTAAAGATGACATGAAATGGTTTGGCGAGTGCAGTTTTCTTTCCCATGCTGTTAAACTTCATTTTGCATTTCATTTTAAATGTGTAAAGGTTTATTAACTTTTAGCATTTAAATCACTTTAATTCTAATAGATATAGAATAAAAATCACAAAACTTTTGGTTTTTTTATAGATCTGCAGAGTAGCTTACCAAACCAATTTCCCTTCTAATAATTTATTTTTAGCAGTTCTGCTGTTCTTTCTTAATAAAAAAGGGGGAAATAAACTCCTGCTGGAATATTCTCACAAAAATCTGCTATATGAAACATTGATTCAATCTTAATGTTTACCACTGCAACAATGTGTTTATTTTTGGCATGGGCCTTATTGATGTTTACACTCTCAACAGCCACTGCACTCTTAATGAGATTAGCCCTTTAGGCGCCAGGTTTTTTTTGGAAAAAATGCTGGATTTTGACATCAATATTTCAAAAGCTTGTGGCTTGAAAGGGGTTAAAGATAGAGATCTACTGTAAATTAGAAAAATGTTGGGCATGACCAAAAGTTTATGTAGGGTGTAAATATACTCATCTAATTAGCACATTATGACGTCATCAGGGGCGGCCCTCTTGAATTTCATAATATTCAGGAAATAGTAGATATTGAATTGATGTTTGAACTTATTTGCATGTTTTTTTATTTATTCTTTTTTATCCTCATTACAAATGATCAGAAAAGAGGAAACCAACAATAAAACAGGAGAAAGTACAAAATTATTACTACATATACTATATAGTAGTAAAATGCATGTGAACAGTAGCCTACTTTTTGATCAGTTCATCAGTAATATTCAGGAAATAGTAGATATTGAATGGTTGTTTGAACTTATTTGCATGTTTTTTTTGTCTTTTTATCCTCATTACAAATGATCAGGAAAATAGGAAATAATAGTAAAACAGGAGAAAGGAGTAAATTATTACTATATTACTGTGCCATAGTAAAATACATGTGCCTATTTTTTGATCAGTTGACCAGCTATCTGCCCAATCAGGTATCTGGGTGACCGTTTATAGTTCTTGAGAGTATGGTACCTCTCATTGCATGGCACAGCGCACAGACCTGATGTTACCCAACACTGACTGCACCTGTACGGTCTGCCGGCGGCACTTTTGAGCACACGCGATCAGAAAAAAGGTGCAATCTGGGGCGATCATCAGCAACACAGAGCCTCTCCTATGGACACTAAGACCACGTCCACCCCTGCCACCCCCATCCCCGTTGAGCAAAGGGCCGAAATGATCACTTGTTTGTGCTTTGTGAACACTCTCGCCATGCCCGGCGGCACCATTACGCAGCAGAGATGTACCGGGAGAAGCGCGAGCATTAGACGGCCGATCGTCATTTCCAAAACGCTAATATTTCCCTTCAGAGTCAGAATCGGCTTATAACATTTGCAACACATCCTCACAGTACAACTTTTTATTAGTCATTTGGAGATTTTCTCTCACAAATCTCACAATTTACTCACACGCTATGAACTGAATTGCTTCCGCATCAATGACATGATAGCTCACTTGCTCTGCCATTTCCTCGAACACTTTTGGTCTAGAATCGAAGTACCACATGTCTGCCATCTAGTGGTAGGGAATACAAATGCGATATTACACCATATTAGGAAATACAGTCTACTTCATGAAGTTTGACGTCTTGTCCCAATTTTGCGACTTTGGCGCTTAGAGGGTTAACACATAAAAATCAATCAAACTTTCACTAAAAAACAGTGTTCAAACCAAAGCAAGCGTGTACCGCAAGGGTTTTGTTTCATTCTCACATTTGCCTCCTAATGTTGCGCGATGTCTCGAACGATTCTAGCCCTTCACAATCACATTGAATGTGGAAAGCCATCTCATCCAATTTCCGCAAATATTCTTTGCTAGATCAGCCTACGCAATGTTACTTCATCTTTTTTTCTTGCTTAGCTTAACCCTGATCAATGTCAGGGTTTTTAGTTGTACAGTTCTTTTGAGCGGCTGGAATTTCAGACATCAGGGTGCTGACACATTTCAAATGCTCGGCCTGACAGGTAACAAGTCTCAAGGAACAGATACTTTGAGTCTGATCTACTGATGTTTGCTTGTTAACCTGCATCATTTAAACCGCTGAGAAATGTCAGATGTAGGCAGCTGTGATTATGGCTTAGTTTCTCCACTATTGTTTTTAACTGTGCAAGGTGGAGTGTATGGGAGGAGTACTGCATTAATGTATTTGATAAATAAATATAGAATTAATACACTTTTTGAATTTTTTATTACATTTAATTTAATAATTTCCATATTTTGTATAATTTTATTATATTTGCTTATATTTGTATTTAATTTTAGTTTTTATTAAATTTGTTCATATATAATATGTGTGTGTGTGATTTAAATTTTTAAATGACACTCTTAGTCCTTCATAAATATTTCCGCTAGATTTGGAGAAAGACTTCTTGTTTTTACAAATAACTATATCAAGTAGACACTCAATCTTTGATCGAATTGTTAAAAAGTTCAGTGTTTTTTTTTTTTTTTTTTTTGTTTAGCATCTTTTCCTGCTGTCTGTTATGTATTGATTTTTATTTTCAACTCTCGGCTGTCTTGATGACTTACATTTTCAGGCTATCACATTTTCTTTGACCTTCAAACATAGCGCTGCTCTACAGGTGCGTCTCTCACTTGTGCTCCGGTCCAATTACTCATTCCCCTCACTTCAGGCCCATGACCTTTGACCCAGTACGTATGATTGCATTCTTCTGTTTCTGTTTAAGTTCATTTTATTTTGGCACAGGAGATTCAGGCTCCATCATTCTCACAGTGGAGTCTCTGTACGCGCTGGCTGTACACTTAGGCGAACGGCCCCACAACAGAAGCAGATGTTCATGCATTTTAATCTGAAATTGTGGCTTTTGTTTGTCTGGCTCCATCTCTCTTCATTTCCGTAATTACTGCTTCTGTGGAAAAGACCATCTGAGCCAGGAACGCTGAGAAACAGAATAGTGTTTTCTCTCTCCCTTTTCTCACTCTTTCTTTCTGATGGACAGACTCAATTTCACTTTTTGCCTGTAATTACTTGGGTTTGGCGGCCAGCGCTGTTGTCATTTTCCCAGAAATAACAAGTGAACAGAGGCCCTCTGTCCCAGGACTCACCTCTGACTGGCCGTCTATTTACCTTCACGGCACCGGGCTGAACTTAGGACGGAATTCACTTCACTGGTGTCCTTGTGCTGGCTGAGACACAGCTGCTTTACTGTCTCAATTGGAAGTGAAATGGAATACATTTTTTTCACACTGCGATCATTGACGATTTAATGTGTATTTTTATTCATTGATGGCGATACCTGACAGGTGGAAATGCAGAGCTTGTGCTACTTGTTTACTACACACACACACACACACACACACACACACACACACACACACACACACACACACACACACACACACACACACACACACACACACACACACACACACACACACACACCACACACACACACAACACACACAACAACACACACATATACACACAGTAAACACATTCACTACATACATAATCTAAGCAAAAAATAACCTAGTCAAACACACATCACTAATCAAGACATTATTTCACACTATAACAACACTATGCATTTTAAACACTCGCATAGTTGTCCAAGGCCTTTGAAATGACAAGACATTCTTTCACACTTAAAATGTTTTGGTGGTACATTTAAGTGGTTTTCTTGTGCACATTTGTGTGTGTGAATGAATGCGGGAATTACTCTCTTTCTTTGGCTTTGCTGGAGAAGAGTAATTGCGACTGTATGAAGAGGTGCCAAAGGCAATCTGACCTGAGGGTGCAGGTGATAATGGTCATATCAGCAGAGTGTTTTCTTTGTAATAAGACACTGTATGAGATGTCAAAGGTGAAAAATCACAGTTATATTGTTTGGAAAAAGGAGTTTCAAGTTTGTGTGTGTGTGTACATACACATGACTGTCTGAAGGAAATCGCAACCCACAGTTCTTCAGCCTTGATGTTTTGAGAATGTAGACCATCTCTTGCCCTTATTTGACATACTCTGCTTCCTCTAGAGCCCACACCAGAAATACAAGTCTAACAAAACAGCACAAAACATTCAGAATGACCGGCAAGTGTCAGGGCTACGGTGTCCCCAGGAATCCGGCTCCGGCGAGGTCTGGCACCGAGCCGTCCGCAGCTGTCAGAGTCCCGTGCAGCAAAACGCCAGCACCAGATGAGCTTTGGTAACCTAACCTGGCCCAGGACGCTTTATGAGCCTGGGAACAATCCTATGTTTTCTTTGAAATGCCAGACCCGACCCCCCTGGGTGTTAGACACTAGTGTTATTCCAGTGCTACCCCAATGACTTTTTTCTTTCCTCTTTTTTTTCCCCAACAGTGGCCAAAACATTATAGAAAATTCATTATGATGTGTCGGCGGATCTTCTAATCCAACAAAATGTTCGGAATGGGATTCCTGTCTTTTTTCCTCTTTCTCAGAGTTGCTTTAAGAGGTGTTTTGGTTGTGTTTTCACAGGTCCGGCCTAATGACATTGATATGTGAGTGCACTGAAAAGCAGTTTGATCACAGCGAGAGACCGAGGACTAAAACCTTTTATGAGACTTTTCTTCACTGAAAGAATTTAGTCACAACAAAGACAGATCGAATGTAGTTTTCTAAAGATAGTCAGGGCTGCTGGATGCACTATTTGTATCTTTTAAAGAATGGGCTATGCTTATCTTACATATTTATTTGGAAATATAAGAGCACTGCATTTCAGTGCATTTTTTGTTGTTGTTTTTTTACATTGTTGCCTCTAAAAGCACGTAGTATGGTACATGTGTTCACTGTAACAATGAAGACAAGAGAGAGTGAAAACAAATCGTGTTGATCTATGTTGTACTTGACCCTTTAGAGCATTTGTTTCCTGCTTTGTACTCCTCCATAATGAAATATGTCTAAAAGTGAGATCTACTCCACCCTGTGATATCCATCGTAGCAAGCATGACAGTCTATGGCCTGTCTACACATTTTTCTGATTTAAAAAAAACAAAACTGTTTAAAAATCTTCAAACTGCAGACAATATATACCCAAAGCATAAAATATACACACTATTTTTTTCACAGTATCACAGTAAGATACTCATAGTGTTATTTCAGGAGGTTTTTGTTAAATGTTGATACATGATTAAGTACATGTTTAAGAGAAATATTTGAATGTGCTTCAAGGTTTTTGAAATAAGTCAAATTCTCTCTCTCTCTCTCTCTCTCTCTCTCTCTCTCTCTCTCTCTCTCTCTCTCTCTCTCTCTCTCTCTCTCTCTCTCTCTCTCTCTCTCTCTCTCTCTCTCACATACACTCACTGGCCACTTTATTAGGTACACCTTGCTAGTACCAGGTTGGACCCCGTTTTGCCTTCAGAACTGCCTTAATTCTTTGTGGCATAGACTCAACAAGGTGTTTGAAACATTCCTCAGGGATTTCGGTCCATATTGACATGATAGCATCACGCAGTTGCTTCAGATTTGTCGGCTGCACATTCATGATGTAAATCTCCCGTTCCACCACATCCCAAAGGTGCTCTAATTGTATTGAGATCTGGTGACTGTGGAGGACATTTGATTAAAGTGTGCTCATTGTCATGTTCAAGAAACCAGTCTTAGATGATTTGAGCTTTGTGACATGGTGCATTATCCTGCTGGAAGTAGCCATCAGAAGATGGGTACACTGTAGTCATAAAGGGATGGACATGGTCAGCAACAATACTCAGGTAGGCTGTGGCGTTTAAACGATGCTCAATTGGTACTAAGAGGTCCAAAGTGTGCCAAGAAAATATCAGTAGATCAGCAATTTAATTCACAGAAGATTCTACATGAATTGTTAACTATTCAAGTAACGCAGCACACCTGCACAAACATCCCTGACCTCCTCCTCTACAGCCTGTGGCACAGTCTCTGCTGCTGGGGGTAAATCTCAAGCATTTTCATAGGCTTGTCCGTTGTTGTTAAAAACATCCACATGTCGGGAATTAAAAACACAATTCCGTCAATATGCTTCTTTGTTGTACGTTTGTTTGTGGCGCGTTAACGATGATGTCACGGCAGTAGAGGTGGCGCCACTATAACGACACGTGAATAACCCCCCCCCCCTCTAAAGCGATATTAAACTGCAGTGGAAAGCAAACCGACCCGAACTGAGCCATGCTGTACCGTAACGAGCCATGCCGAACCGTGCCGTACCATGCAGTGGAAAAGCACCATAATAAAGTGGCCGGTGAGTGTATGTGTATATATATATATATATGTATGTATGTTTATATATGTGTATATATATGCTCACCAGTGCACTTATTTGATTACAAATTCAGTTAAAACAGTAAATGTTTAAAACATTACAATTTAAAACACCTATCTCTATTTTAAAATATAAATTGTTCCTGTAATGGCAAATCTGATTTTTAAACAGTCATTTCTCTAGTCTTCAGTGTTACATGATCCTTCTGAAGTCATTCAAAAATGCTGATTTGCTGCTAAAGAAGCATTTCTTATTGTTAACAATATTGAAAACAGTTGTGCGGTTTAATATTTTTGTCCTAGCTGATGTTTTTCAGGATCCTTTGATACTTATAAAGTTTAAAAGATCAGCATTTATTTGAAATAAATATTTAGTAACATTGTAAAAGCCTACTGTCATTTTTTCAATTGAAAATATCCTTGCTAAATACATTTAAAATTTCCTTTCCAATAAAATAAACATCTTAATGACCGCTGCATTATAATATGTACGACTATGGTAAAACTAACTAAAATGAATATGCCAGAGAAATATGGACAAAATGGAAATTTATATTTATATTTTTTAATTAATTAAAAGGATGAAAACATTTCTTACCTGTTTACATGAATCATAGAAATGTCTTTACTTTAGAAGTCTAAAGTGTATGGATTAGAATTTACTTGTAGATGAGAGGTACCAAATTATAATATAAAAATACAGACTCTTATGTATCTTCCCAGTTAAATCTGATATTAACATTGAGATTATATTTTTATAACTTTCATCACCATTTTGAAGAGGAACTTGGAATAATGTCGCTCTCTTTATTCCCACTGCCTGAACAGTGAGTGTGATAAGCTAATATAACAATTTGTTGGAGCTCTGAAACTAGCGACGGGTGACGAGACGTCTAATATCTGACATTTAGAGTTCTAACGATCTCTGATTGGCACTTGATTAGTTTCTAATTCATGCCATTATCTCCTCCAGTAGAATTAGCTGGGTAGAAAATTGTGTGGTAAATCACAGGGGCTGGGAACAGGAGGGGCGGGGTGGAGCTGGGAAATAAGGCATAGAGTTGGAATCAACACTTTCAGTTACCTAATCATAAAGTTGACTTTCAGCCCAACATAATGGCATGGGACCACCAAGTGTTTGCCAACTCTTTTGGCACAGAGGAATTCCTCTCAGTTCAGTTCATTTAGGACAATTTACAGAGTTGTTCTTCTTTCTTTCCACCTTCAGAGTTTCTGTTCCTCACCCAGCCCACCCTAACCCACCCCGGCCTGCACTTAATGGCAGCCGCTCCCCCAGGCCTGAACTCCGAACCTCAACGGGGACGGAAAATAATTAGGGAGGGAAAATTGTGCCTGACACCATTTCTGAAAAGCAGGGTATTGTAATGAAAGCAGAGCAAGGATCTTTGTGTCAGAGGGAAAAATTGAAAGGAAAAAAGTCGGAGGGAGAAAGACTTTACAAGAAAGGCCTTTGGGGGGCTAGCGAGGCATTACTGTCTCGCCGCAGCGCTTATGGGAAAACGTTGAAACTCATGCATGTACCCAACAGGTATCTGACTTTTCCCCAGGCACCGTCTGCACTTTTGCAGGAGGAGTGATAGAATATTGAGGTTGCAAGGATCTGAGAGAAGCACCTACACACTCTACAGTATTTTTTGTTACATTTTAATGGCGGAGGAAGACTTGGAGTGGCCGTGGTGGACAACACCAGATGCTACGCTGCATAGTCAGGGAGCGGATAAATGACAGATCCGCTGTTGAAAGGTCCAGCGGGGGCATCTTGGCTTTTGAAGAGGAGTGAAATATTACACTGGGCGGCATAGTTGCAGGATTACTACAGGCTGAAAGTGCTGTTTTTAGAGCCTTGGCAGCTGTCTTGAAAGCACAGGAAGCCAGGGATTGCATATTTCTTTAATAGCCAAGCGATCAGTGTTTAGACTTTAGGGGACTGCATGAATATTCTCTTGGTGGGTTTTATTTGATGACCTCTGTTGTGATGTCACAGTTTGCACAATGAGCCACAAAGCAGATGATGGCAACTTGTAGAAGCTCTCAAAAATGTCTTGGACTGTGCTCAATGAGTATTAATTGACATCAAGCAGCCAAATACAGAAACAAATGTGTTGCTTAAGTGTATCGGTAAGAACATTAATTGTTAGTATTGTGCCAGAAAGACGCAAATAGCACACTATATCTCTTAATGACACTTTCTCCGCTCAAAGGTGACAATAAACACCACACTTAGCTAATGACGATCAGAGGCTGCCCTTGTAAGTTCGCTTGCGTTGCAATCAGCAGGGAATTCTCCTTAAATCCTCCCCAGATTAGAAAATAAATTGACACCCCGGCTTGCATCTGGGTCATGCTTCTGCTGCTGCTCGGCTGAGACCTGCTTTCGGTGTTGTTAATTCATTTGTCATGAACAGAAATCATCAGAGTCGCTAGGGAACGATTGGGAACAGTAAGTCCTGCATTCGGAGCCGTACACAAATTCCCCCGGTTAGACAGCCACGGTTATTGATTCCCGCAAAGAATTACATTGTTTTGTGCCACACGTTGTTGTGTCTGACTAGAAAATCGAGGAATCGGCTGACTGGACATGATTGCGCCCGGGATCCAGACCCGGGCCCCTGGGCTCATTACCTGGACTGGATGGGAGAATAGGCTCTCAGCTCTGCTTTCTCATCTCGAAAGCCATTTTTTATCGGAATTCATCTCTAAATATACCTGCGGTGGGTGAGGTGGGGGGTTAGTGAGATTACGGTATTGAGCCGGCAGACGATTTCAGTTTTAGCGCCCAAAGCGATTTCAGATTGCCTGTCTTTAGAGATGTATGAATGGCGGTGCATTTTTATACCTTCGCTTAGCAACGAAACGGGGAGCACGGGCTGCCACTCACACTGACGCTGGTGTCACCTGATATGGCATCTGCGGCACCCAGTCCGCTGAACTCGTCTCCAAACAAATGGAGTGAAATTAAACCTGAGCTACTATGATGCAATGCCTCAGAAATCAGCTGAAGCCTCTCAACGCATCTAACGGGATTTGCGGTCACAGTGAGCTGAACTCCCAGATTACCTCTGAAAATCATTACTTGTGCCGTACAGCAATGCAATCAGATTAATATCCTCAGGAAGTCAGGTAGGCTGGTGCCAAACAGACGTTTGGTTGCGACGCATTAGAGAGCCAGAGATATGTTGCTCTGAAGCTCTTGTATTGCGGATATTTTCTAATCGGGAACTCGCTTTAGACCTTGCAGTCCAGCAGCCTCTCGCCTAGAATATTGATGAGAGTCTGAAAACACCCCTAATGTGAGTGTCGGTGTGCATGTGGGTGATAGATAATCCCATGCAGGCGGACAAAAGACGAGAGTCCAGGGAATTGAGCCCAGTGAGAAAATGATGAAGAGGAGGAGGAGGATTCAGCAGCAGCTGGTGAAGGCTCCAAGGCACCTGAAGACATCTCTCACCCGGCCTGGCTCTCTTCTCTCATGGGGAGAGTTCACCTAGCACCTGCTAGAGGTGATCGGAAGATGCGTAAAGAACTAAATCTACACTCTCACACAACCGTGTTCAATCTACCAGCGTTCCTTTCTGGCTGTTTTCTTTAACTTCTGCCACTTATATGTCCCTTATCTCATTTTTTATCTTAAGCATGAAATGTAACATCAAACAAAACAAAACAAAACAAAAAACAGTAACATGAAAAACATTAAAACATTTCTATCACAGTTTTTTTCCAAATTGATGTCATTTTATTGAGCTTTTAATATAAAAACAGCTATGGCACAGCAAAGTTTTTATATCATACTGTTTTTTAAGTTTTTGAACATCTTTTTAATGTTCACCTAAGCTGCATTTAATTAATTAAAATGGAGTACTTCAGTGAAATATTATAATTTTAATATAGATGACCTGTTTTCTGTTTGAATATATGTGACCCTCTCTGTGAAATCCAGGCTAAAGTCTCAAAATCTAATTATAAGAAAACAAGCATCACAGTTTTATTTCTACCATTAATTTCACTATAATTTCAAACTTTGACATGACCTTACTCAGTCAATATTAAAGATATAAAGGTTACGTTTTCACAGAATGTTCTTTACCATATGAAGCATGATTTGTTGTAGAAAAAAGCAAATCACAAAAAAAGGACTTTAGCTGGGTTTTCACAGAAAGGGTCACATATTTTAAAATGTAATTTATTCCTGTGACGTCAAATCTGAGTTTTCAGAAGTCATTACTCCACTCTTCAGTGTCACATGATCCTTCGGGAAATCATTCAAATATGCTGATTTGGTACTCAAGAAACACTTCATATTATTATGAATGTTGAAAACCGTTGTGCTGCTTAGTCTATTTATGGAAACCATGATACATTTATTTTCAGAATTCTTTGTTAAATAGAAAGTTCAAAAGAACAGCATTTATTGTAAAAAATGTGAATTTGTTTCTTGCTTACTGACCCCAAAACTTGGTAGTATGTTTATTTAGTAGCTGTTTTTACATTGAAAACTCAGACACACACACACACACATACATATGCTGTCTTTAGTCTGAAGTCATGTCTATAATGTTGTACATTCATCAGCTAAATCTTCCATGCCTATAAGCCATTTTACAGTGCTCCCTACAGAGTTGCTGATTTTACAATACAATATGCATTTTTGCATCATTGAAATTGGTGTGTCTGCGTTAACCCTGATGGTCTCTAGAAATCTACATATTTCTACAAGAAACGACTCAACCGAGTCACTGGCCTTGTCAGTGATAAACCCAAAATAAGCAAGAGAAAAAGTAAAAACACTTTTTTAGGCTGATCCGAGCGAAGATGAAAGCTATCAGTCCAGTATGGTTCATGCTTGGTGTGGAATTGTGAGGATACAGAATAAATCAGCATTTGTGATGTTTTTTCTGACCAGCCAGAGACATGCAGAGGGCAGTGATACGAGAGCTGCATAAGCATCATATAATCAGATATTGGAGAGAAGGCTTCACAAAAGCTGAAACACATTTGATGTGTTCACCAGCAGCATCAGGTCAGATAATAATGGGCTTTGACAGGCTGTGAGGGGGTGAGAAAATCTTGATTTTGATCATTGTGCTGATTGACTTGTATTTCCTGATCTCCATCCGCTCCTTGGCCTTCAGTTCCAGATTTTGCTCAACAGCTATGTACAAATAGGAACCATGCAAGCTTAGGATTTGAACTCTGACATTATTAGAGGGAGACATTATGCTAGTGCTCACCACTAGGTGATGGTTAATCTATATGTATGTTATGATGTACAAAGGTGTATTAGTGCAACATATTTCTAGGCTGGTAACATGTCCATAAACATAATCAGGAAAAAGTTAGAGATTACAGATTTATAACCCTTTATATAAAATAATATGTATGTCATGAAAAATTAAATACTATTAATTTAAATCAACCTCGTCAGTAGGTTGCTTGAGGACTTGGATCAGTCAGCAAGTGGGATGAACCGTAAGATCTTGAGCTTTTCTTACTGCCCTTAATGAAAAACAAGCATTTTGCAAAGCCATTATTAATTATTGCTTTTGAGTAAACACATCTTCATGCGCTTCTACAAACAAACTGACTTACTGAGGGTTTATTTCCTGCTTACATTTTTCCCTCCTGCTGAAGGCCAAACATTCAGACATGCATGTTTATTACCTATTCAACATACTGCAAGAATTTATTGCCTTTTAACTGTGCTTGCAATCTGCAATAACATGCTCCACTTCCTGTAACACTCATCTCTCAAAGGCTGTGGTGTGCTTGACCAGGCGTATTCATGAGAAGCGTGATTCACAGCCAACTGACTTTTAATGCTAACGCGTAAGAGCTGTAATAATGTGCTCTACATGCAGCAAAATATGCTGTTTTTACGGTAATGCTGTTTGCTGAGCAAGAGGCTTTGTGCGTAATTGTTTCTGTTTACAGGGGCCTGCTATATTGTAGACGTTGATTTATAAAGTGTTCAAAATGATACAATAGTTGGTTATGGTCCGCGAATTTGATTAGCTGAAAGTGCTGATATAAAGCAGTGCAACTTTGACTCTCAAGTCTGCAAATTAAATATTGTCAGTGATTCTTTATGCAAGTTACATCGTAACACCAGTAGGTGGAGCCAAGAGACTTTTTGAGTAAGTCAATTAGTCATTCACTGCACTGTTTTGTTCAAAACACTAATTCATGATGAAAACATGTGTCATTGAATTCTTCACTGAACCGATTTATTTAAAAATGATGATTCATTAATGTCCATCTTTATGAGTGAAGCATTGAATTGTTCACAGATTCTTTCAGGAATGTGGGTAGAAGGGATACAGCTTTGGCTGGACGTCTTGCAAAATCTTTGTAGTTGTCTTCACTGTCTGGTTTAATTTTGTCCTGTCCATCCGGCGAGCTTTTAAAAGATTTTGGTTCAACGGACTTTGCCACAATGTAGACTGGTTAGTTTGCTATTTGTCTTGGTTACTGTCCATTTCATTAACTTTTTTTTTTTTTTTTTTTTCAAGTGAGATTTTGCATCACTTCCGGCCAAAGCTGTATCCCTTCTAGCCACAACCCCCCAAAAATGACTCTCTTTATGAGTTAGTCATTGAATCATTCACAAAAATCGAATTGTTCAAAATGCTGATTCATTCCGGAATCAAACACAAATGCTGTTCAAATTACTGATTTGGCAGTGTTTGGAACTATTTTCATTGACAGAACAGAAGTAGGCAATCTCTAAAATCTATGTTTCTCAATATTAACTTATTTTATATTGAGCTGTTATATAAAATGTGCTTTGTTGAACTTGAGTGATCCCTCCATGTGATCGATATTATTTTCGATCGATTTATCAGCATTTATCAGCAACTGTATGTATTAAAGAAACATACAATCTTCACATAACAGCAGGATGTAAAGAAGTACGCCTACACAACTCTGTCAACATATTGATTGCGTTCTGATGGCGTTTGATGCGGTAATTGTCAGGCTGTCTGAGCAACCGATTCTCTCATTGCAAGCTCTGTCACTGTCTTCATCTTTTCGAACAGAGTGCTTTCTCAAAAGCCATCGGAATCTGTATCTGTCGACTTGCTGTCGCTCAGACCATTAAAGATGATTGATCATGGTGGAAAAATCTTCCCTCCAGCTGGTGTCTCCTAAAGAAAATTGTGACGAAAAAACCTGTATGTAGTTTTTGTCAACTTTGGTGGAGTTTCTGACAAGGAACAAGAGCAAGGAAAATGGGGCTTTGTTTTTTGCCGAAGCTGTTCACACTCATTTACAATGTCATTGCACAATGAACGAGCGAGTGGATCAGGTCGATCATGAAATTTAGCTCAAGCTCATCCTCTCTTCTGTAACAGCGGGCTGTCTGTCATCTTTATTGCCTCTCATCTGCTTGTGTCATTAGCGTACTGAGACTGATCTCCTTTATGACATGCTGTTCATCTCTCCGCAAACCAGATCAGTGGCAGCAGCTAAAACATACATTTAGGTCACATGTATCACGACCTGTTGGCTGGGGCGTTCAATCAATCACAGGTAGTGAAGCAGGAATGATTTGTCTTCATTTGTTCAAAGTCAACATCAACACCTTTTTGAATGCATTTAATGTCAATAATGTGACATTTTGGTGTGAAATATTATTTCAGTAGATGTTTATGCTTTATGCAGAAAATAGATTGTTCTTATCCTAAATATGTGACCGATCCCAAGTGGTTGACATTTTTATTTTGTCATATGATTTGACATATTATTCATATCCATACTGCCTGGAAAGTTATGTGCCAAAGTTACTTACCCCACCCCCCAAACCTAAGTATGAAATATCTATATATAACTATACAAATGTAGGACAGGGCTAGATTTGATTGGGTAGTGAAAGGTAGACTGTTCTATAATTGGTTAAAATGTTTCTCCAATGCCATCTTTAGTTACATTAGCAGAACAGATAATACATTTCAGATATTGAAAAAGTTATTACATTTTGATGAAAGATTATACTGTAAATGGGGTCAGTTAAGTTCATGTTCTCTTTATAATGCTCTTCTTGAGAGTAATACAGGAGCTCTGCATCTGTTCGTGTATTTCTGCTTACATCTTCTGCAGATTTATTTATTTTTCTTATGACTGTACCTTTATGATATTTCTCTGTGATTGATAATGGGTCATGGGCTTTTAGAGGGAGGGAAACCATTTGGATTTCTATTTCTCTGCCTACTCATGTAAGCTGTACCATCAGTCAAAGGCATCCTGGGTTTACCTATGTGAAATTTAAACATGGGGAGGTGGGGACAACCAAGGGAGAGCAAAACAACACACTAAACAAAAGCTTCAAGACAAAAACATTAATTTTATTCAAATCAACAACGGTCAGGGATATTATGTGGTTTTTAGTATCATAGCTCAAGGGTCATGCTGCCTCCTTCCAAAATGGCATTATTTTGTTGATGCCATTGCCAATATGAATTCAGTCCTGTTTTAAAACATTAACTTGTAAGAATAGCTCAGCACAGAATTGAAATCATAATTTCTTCATTTTGTTCAAAAACTGAATGCCTTTGTCTTCTGTGGAGCACAAAAGGATAATATTTTTTCGCACTATTTTTTGTTTTTGTCCCTATTGGGCATAGACAGACCTTGTCACAGGCTTGTTGTGTGTGACAGTTCTACTTTTGTGCTTTTGGAACAACATGATGGTGAATAAATGGCTGCATATTTATTTCAGCTGAAAAAAAAAACTTTAATATTGCAACAAACATTTCTGTTGTCACATCAGTGTTGTTTCTCTCTTTCAGTGGATGGCTGCATACACAGAGCCGCGGGTCATCTCCTGTATGAAGAGTGCCACTCGTTAAACGGCTGTGACACTGGAAAAGCCAAGATCACCTGCGGCTACGACCTCCCCGCTAAATGTAAGTATCAACATGTTGCCCTTATTTTTTTATTTTATTATGTTGCATGAAATGAAGACCACTGTATGCAGAAGCCCAGGGAACAGCAGCGCTCACAAACCCCCCATCGGATATCTTATCTTGTCGGTTTTTTAACAAACAATAAGCATGATTCTAGTGAAGAGTTATTTACCAGTGTAATGAGTGAGTGTTACCATGCTTCAGCTTTGTGATGTTCCTGCGGCAGAGCATCCGTTGTTTGCAGCGACGCAGTTCGAGCGCGTATGTGTGATTAATGGAGTGGTATTATTAGTGCTCTGATTATCATGATGACTTGCTGTGGTGTGCTTGGCTGGCTGAAGGGGCCATCTGTACTCCAACAAAGACATTAAGGGAACTATTAGTTTGTAATTTGATTGATATTTCATCCTTGATTTATTCCATTAGCTTATGGCATTCTCTGACTCATGTGAGTGATGATGAGCGTCACGCTGGTAGCGGCTGGAAGACTGCGTTGCTACGAGGCGGCGTTGTGGGATTTAGAATGCGAGAGGGTGTCTTGTGTCGTGCCGTCCGCCTGCTGTGGTGAAGATGTGCTTAAAACATGAACTGACTCTAATCTATGGGCTTCTCCTGAGGTGGTCTGATGTAGATAAACAAGGTCATTGCTCTACTAAACCCCATTAGACGGTGATTTGCAGGTCTTAGCTGGTTTAGGATGGTTTAACTGGTCTCCCAGCATTGTCAAGCTTGTGTTTAGTCAACTGTGGATTTTCAGTTGGTCATTAGGTAGTCAACCAGCTGGTCTCCCAGTCTTACAGCTGGGTAGTGCTCTTACATAATGTGGTTTTATAGTTTTACCCAATTTAGCTAGTCTCCCAACCTGGTTAAGCTGGTTGTGTAGTTTATCCAGCTCCCAGCCTATCCAGCTGACTAGTGTTCTTGAATGATGTGATTTGTGGGTCGTAGCTAATTTAGCTAGTTACCCAGCCTGGTTAAACTGGTTTAGTTGATCAGCTAGCTCATCTTTCAGCCTTAACAGTTAACTAGCACTCTTAAATGATGTGGTTTGCTGGTTCTAGTTAATTTAGTTGGTCTCCCAGCTTTGTTAACCTGGTTTAGATGGTCAGTCAGCTGGTTTCCCAGCCTTACCAGCTGACTAGTGCTCTTAAATGTAGTAGTTTACTGGGTTTAGTTAAGTTACCTTGTCTTCCAGCCTGGTTAAGCTAGCTGTTTTAGTTGGTTATCCAGCTCCCAGCCTTACCAGCTGACTAGTGTTCCTGAATGATGTACTTTGCAGGTTGTAGCTATTTAGCTAGTCACCCAGTCTGATTAAACTCTTTTAGTCGGTCAGCTAGCTCATCTTTCAGTGTTAACAGTTAACTAGTACTCTTAAGTAATGTGGTTTGCTGGTTCTAGTTAATTTAGTTAGTCTCCTAGCTGGATTAAACTGGTTTAGTTGGATATCCAGCTCCCAGCCTTACCAGCTGACTGGTGCTCATGAATGTTGTAGTTTGTTGGTCTTAGATAATTTACTCTGTCTTGCAGCCTGGTTTACCTAGTTTAGATGGTCAGCCAGTTGGTTTTCCAGCCTTACCAGATGACTGGTGCCCATAACCTGTCTAAAACTAGCAAAACAAACAAATCTAGCAAGCTAAGGCAGGATAGGAGACCAACTAACCACCTTAAGGCTATATTCTTGCATTCTTGTTTCGCTGCTGTTTTAAATAATTTTTTTTTCTATTTAAACATTCACTAGACTGTTGTTTTTTTTTACCATTACAACTTGTAAAATTGGTTTACTTTTGCAGTATGTTCAATTCCTTTTAGCTTCCTCTAGCTTTCTTAAAACTGTACGATCAAACCTAAGCGTTCCTTTTTTTCTGTATTTGATTTTCCTGTCGTTGAAATGCGGAGCAGCTCAAATATCTTGCAAATATTGTTATATGTTTTGTGTTCTGCTACCTGTCTTTTCTAACAAGAAGCTGATATTGACTAAACGAGAAGCTCTGTGGCTTTCTCTACTGTCCTTGATTTAATGTTATGTCACTTCTGAGCTGAAACAATTGAATTGGATGTAACAGCATCCAGCAACCTTGAAGCAATCTTTCAGACAGTGATGCCTGAGCTAAAGCTTTTTATAGGCTTATCGAATCCTCTATGGCTGGATGATGTGATTCATTAGTGGAAAGGCAGAATCTCGGCGAGAGGAACATATACTGTATGTCTCCTCTTCAGCCCTTAGGAGATTCATCAGCCCTAAAAACATCAAACGAGTAAGCTGCATTTTGTCTCTTTCTTCATCAGCATCATGTCACTTCATTATTTCTCTGTCAAAGCCGACATCTACTGGAAGTCTTCGAGCTTTCCCTCGCTTCTCTCTTCCTCCCTCCCTCCCTCTCTCTCTCTGTATACTCTACCCATCGTTTGGTTTTCTTGTGTTGAGCATTTACTCTTCTGTGACTAATTTCCACCCACACACTCATTCTGAGACTGTCTGTGTTTTTATTTTATTTATTTTCTTTTTATCATGTCAGAATATGTTGTTGAGCGCCTTCATTCAATAATTGCAGAAAGTCTGTTTCACTGATTTGTTTGTAGTTTATAGAAATCATGCTTTACAAATAAGTCACGCTGTTTCGCCAAGTGAAGTTGTTACCAGATTAGCATAATTAATTGTATGCTAGTGGTTCTCAGCTGGTTTTGCTCCAGGACAGAGATTTTAAATTGGACTTCAAGTGGCGACCCAACACAGTGTCAAACTTGTTTTGTGCTCAAAAGAAACAAAAATGTCCCTAGAATCAATTATGGGCCATTTTTCATACCAGAACAGGCCCAGCAAAGTCAGCTAAAATGTACTAAATTGACAATATTTTTATTACATTATTAAAACAGAATAAACTCTGGGCCAAATATTTAATTAATATTAAATGACACCTACAGTTGCAGTAAAATACAGATGTTTAGCTTTTGATGTCAACAGTAAAAGATATTAGAAGCATTTTCTCCTCCTTTAATAGTTGTCTATTTATAAGTTAACATGATTATTTTACCCTGTTGTCAGCAACCATTTCAGAACAGACCTGTGATCCATTTTTGGGTTGCGACGATATCAACAAAAAAAAACTCTATTCTTGAATGAAATGTGTATAATTCATGAATTGGGAAGTAATAATTATGATTTTGCTGAAAGTCAGTCACTCCAAATGTGTCAAACCAGAGCCAAAAACAGAAAATAACAATGACCATTACTTATTAGGGTTGAAAATCTTTAGGTTCCTTCATGATTTGATTCTGTTTAGATTCAGTGAGCCTGAATCTGATTGTAAAATGATTATTGATGCTTCTCGGGTTTGTAGCAACCGTGATTACGGTATGTCTTTGACTTTCTGTTGTGTTGCACACCATACTTGCATTCATAATATTTTATCTTGTTAATCATTTCAAGAAACAGATTTTATAATAATTTCATGAATTTGAGGATCTTTAATAATTCGAGAGAAAATCGCAATGCATTGGTGAATCGATTATTCTAATCCCTGTGCTTCAGATGAGTTGACTAATGCAATCAAGTCTTGAAAAACAGCTTTATTATGGCACGGTCTTCACGGTAGCAGAGGAAGGAAGCTCACCACTCACCACAAACAACACTGTGTAGACTAAACAGTCTGGGACAGTTGCCATGGTTATACTTGCAACTTGCATCACATTATAATGCATATTTATCTTCTCTGAGGCTCGTTCTGATTGGACACAAGCTCTCTCAGCATCACTAACTTGTATGTTTGCGTTCCATCTGCAACTGCTGCGAGATGGTTTTCTCTGCTGTACCACAGAGACAACCAGAGAGGGCGGGATGCAAATGGCACAGATGGCCCTTTTACCTTTTATATCTTGGCATAGTCAAATATTTCCAGCATGGGCTTTTTATGCTTCCATAATTTGCCAGAACGCAAGCGCCTTTTCCCTCCAATCTGCTCTCAGAAAGTGTTTCCCTCTCTTTTTGGTCGAGAGGCAGAAAGAATGGGCTCTACTACCTCAACCTTTTCTGGAGTCTTAACCTGCGGCATCTCTCTTCCCTCTGGAATTGACGAGAACAGAGATTTTACAGTGTGCAAGGCCACTTTATCTCGCTCTTTCCCTTTTCTTTGCTTCCTTCCTGCATTCCTTCCTCTGGTTTCAGTTGACCTGAGACTGCTTCATAGACTGAGGCGCTAAAGTCTCTGGTGATGTAGACATTAGTCTTCAGACTAAATTGCTAATTATATATAGCACAGAAAGAATTTCATCTATATTTATAATTACTGTAGTGTCAGTTTAGTTTAAAATATTCTTTATATTTTTATAAAATAAGATAAAATGAAATGAAATACAGTGAAAATAACATTGTTTAAGGTTCCTTTTGTCTGTTTAGCTTATTTCATGAATAAATTCAATTTGGAAGGATGAGTAGAAGGCCATTGTCCCCATCCCAGATGGTGAAAAGATAACAAATGTAATAATATATCTGTTTGTCTTCAGCATGTTTTTTATACCGGTTTGTATCTCAAAGGCTTTCATTGTTGATTAAAAGAAAAATTGGACAAAACAAATGGCAGGATTTGTGTGGTCAGGAAGGAGCTGAAAGCTCTGGAAGGGGAATTCAGTTAAAGTTGTACCTAGTGCGCTAAACTCCTCCACTCATCAAATGCTCATTCCTCAAAGGCATCGGCGCTGGCCAGCGTCACTGCTACAATCTGTCTAGGTCACCGGATGGCAAATTATATTGCCTTAGCTAATGTCGAAATTAAACGCAAAAAAGAGGGGAGGAAAAATAAAGCCTAAGGGATAAAATGCTTCCTTGTGTTTGGACAGAGACTCTGAGCGCCAAAAAGAAACAACCCACTATCAGCCTCAGGAAAGTGCCTGTAAGTAATGAGCTAAAACCCAGCTAGCCTGGCTCTTTTTCTCATACGCATACTTTACTTGAAGCCGATGGGACATGACATCTAAAAAAGTGCCCTTTTGGATTGCTGTTCCCATCATTTGATTCTCTCTTGCCAAAGACAAGAAAATGGGGAGCTATTAGTGATCAGCAGACCTCTTTCTTCTCTTTTTTTCATGCGTTCTCACTTTTTTTGGCTTATATAGAACCAAGACTTGTGCATCTCAGAGGCAAATGGGACACTTGTAGGATCAGGCTGTCACATGTGGCACACATTACTGAAGACTGGCCCTGGGATTATTAATAAATGACAGTAATTATCCTCCCACCATAGAGGAAAAAGGCAATAAATAAAACTGTGTGTTACCTCAATCTGACAATGAAGCCAGTGATTTATTTAGGACAATAGCCTTTTTTGAGGGTTAGTCCCATTTAGTAAATCATTTTTTACTAAAGGGTGCACGCTTGAAATTTTTTATTATTTAGTAACTTACAGTACTGTGTAATATTCAGAAGCCAGCTGTATGATAAAGCATGTGGAATTTATGGAATTATTTTAGTTTTTCTTAAAGGAACATTCCCAGTTTAGTTCAAGTTAAGCTTAATCGACAGCATTATTCCAGGTTACCACTATTTATTTATTTACCCAAAATGTGAAGTTTGATTATTTCATTAGGGTTATGTAACTGTAATAGAATATGCATTATTTGAGCTGTTTAATCATGATTTTACAGTTGTTTTAGTGTTCATGGAATTTTCTTATCATGGTAATTAAAGCTGCAGTCCGTAACTTTTTTGTGTTCAAAATGGACAATTTGGAGTACACCATGAATCCATTTTCCAAACAGTGTTTTTGGCTTGTCCTAAATCACTACGGTACACCTATAATAAGTGTTTATATTCTGACTATTTAGACTGGTTCGTGTAGGTACCGCTGCGGATTAGCCTGCGTGATTTGTCATAAGCCCTATTCGGACGGTAATTGTTTCTCATGGGGACGTAAGTGATTTTCACCATTTACAGGGGGTAGTCGGTGATTTAATTGCCGTCCGAATCCAAAATGTCAGTGTTTATCTCTCACCACCCTCGTAAAAATCGTCGGCCGAATTACCTACTGTTTTTTGACAAACACCAATATCGTGTGGTAGTTTAATTGCCGTCCGAATCCATATCTCTGAGTTTACGAGAAGAAATCTATTGAAAATTCAATGTTTAAACCCTTTTTGAGCACTCCCGAACACTGTAAGGTAACTGTTGTACATTGGTGTAATTTGCATACATATTTCGTTCTGAAATGCTGGAAAGTATTTCAAAAAACAATACTTCATTAGCGCTCACAGCGACTGGGAGCAGAAGAGAAGAAAAGCACGTAAACATTCAAAATGGGTCTTTATTATGGCAGCAGCAGGTATCCAATACAATTTTAAAATGTGTATTATAAACAGATATATACATAACGCATATATACAACTATAGCGTGTCTATTTTCCTATTTTTAAACAGGAGGTTTAAATAATGAAATAATAAATATGACTATATATTATAAAATATGCTTGGAATAATAAGAATGAATTTTACATAAGTATTTTTAAATACAATTTACACAATAATAAGAATAATTTTGTAAAACAAATTTATTTTAATTACAGCAGACAATTATGTAACTGGCCACGTGAGCAAGCGCGTTCCCGGGTTCGTAGGATCACAGAACTCGCTCCTCCACTGTGAATAAATCGCCATCCGAATCCATGAGTTTTATCACTGTAAATGTATTTTTACAGATTTCCTTATGAGAAACAATTACCGTCTGAATCTGGCTATAGACATAAATGGAGAGAAGTAGCTCCGGCTACAATGTTCTTCTGCAACATGCACGCAGGTCTGTTTATTAACAGCTAGAGCACCAAAAGTTACGGACTACAGCTTTAAGTTGTAACATTGGATATAACCGAAAACATTAGTTATTTTTTTTTCATATTGTTAAAAGGTTGTAACATTTGTACTTTTTTTTTTTTTAAAGTGAGTGTGTCCAATCCATTCCACAATTATTCCACAAAACATGTATTTAACCAGAAATGTTAAAAGTTGAATACAGGGTAAAGGTTTATACAGTGCTTTTTATGGAGTGCATGTTTATTGTCTAGAGTTTCTGCATAAATTTCCGTTTTAACAAAATCCTTATGTACTTTTATATTCATCATATCCCTAAAACAACCCTTTGTTTCTCGACACATTAAAAAAAGGACAAAGATAATTTGCAAAAATATCAAATATTAATGCAACGGTTGATGGTGCTTGAATATCACTTCAAAACACTTTGGCAATGTGGTCATAGATACTCTGGCTAATCAACAGACGGAAACATTAGATGAAGCATTGTTATGAATTATTGAACCATCACATAACAGCAAATCCATTTTTGTGTTTGCAGATGTGTTTTTCCCCCATCCCATCTTCATTTTCAAGAAAACAAAGCACAGCTTGGTTTGTTTGTGTAGCTGTAGCGAGAGTTCAGCATTTGACCAAGGACACATCTCTGACTTTGATGCATCAGCTAACATTAAGCCACACACTGCAGTTTACTCTCTTACATCAAATCTTCTTTTTTTCCTGTCAAAGTGTTCAAGGTTTAATCTGATTGTTTACTAGTCAGTAAAAACGTACGTCTACTTGCACATTTCAATGTGTGCTCGATTATAATACCGTTCCGCATCACATCTGCTATGATCAATCAGAAATATTTATACGTAATATCTCTTTAAAATGAATGCACGCTATCTAGTTCTCTCTATTTAACACTGCAGGGTAGATTTCAGCTGCCCAAAATGTTGTGGGCTACTTGAAGGAATGGAGGAGGAAACTGATTTTATCCTCCTCCTCTTCTCTTTCTTCTAGTATCTTCTTCGTCTCTTCTCCTCAAACCCAGCAGGGTCTCATCTTTATTAATGCGCTTCTACGCAAACAAAACTGTGCAGTGTTTAGCATCAGCTGTCACTGTGGAGCCCCTGCACATTAATTGTTAAAGCTGAAGAGGACTGCCTGGGAAAAGTTAACGTCCCTGAGGAACGTTTAAGACAGAAAAGGATGGAGGAGAACGGAGGAGGAAGAGAGGGACTCTCGCTCGCCGATCTCGTCTGAAATCACCCACTCTCTCTTTGCTTTTTGTTTTTCTCCCTGAGGCAGCCACAGATTGACAGTTCAAAATCCTTTCAATGTCATTTATTTTTCTGTTTGGCTTTTATTCTCATTTTCTTTAAGATAAAACCTCAATGTACGCTCTAAATACATTATGCGCTGGTGTTGAAATTCGCAGAAACTACACATTCTCAAAGGATTCAGGGTCACGTGTGTTTTCTGTTTTCGTTTGTACCGATCATTCGATAATTGTGGTTCTTGGTCTGTTGTGGTCACGACACCATGTTAGACAGCGCTCTAGTGTTTGCAGTGCTTTCAAACATGTTTGTTTCTCTGTCTAGTGCTGAACATTGCCAACAAAGCACCTATGCCAATGCCACAGTATTTTTAGTGCTCAAAAACACACTACACGCTGCTACAGCTAATCGGTGATAATCGATAAAGAAAATATTTGACGACAAATTTCATTTTTCATCAGTAAAGCCATTAGTGACACCATTTTTGTTAAAAAAATGTAATGGAGAAATTGAATGTGAGAATATCTGCAATGTGAACTTTTTTATATACAATTAATTACATTTAGAAGTCTTGAAATACAACTTGGTGTTATGTATATTATAACACTTATGAGTTATAAATATATATACACCTGAGCATTGAACATTATGTTGAATATTTGATTAATCAAGGCAATAAGTTTTTTAGTCTTTCAAAACATATTTTTTCATTCTTTATCTTCTTACATCTTTTATTGTGTTTATTTCTAATAAATACTGCAGACTCTCCTGGTTCTAGCAATTGCAGGACTGTGGGGGGCCCCATTTAATGCATCTGGGGTTTCAGAGGGGGCAAAAGACGTCCCTGCAGATGTTGTGTTTCAAACACCCTGCTATTAGTGCGTGTCAGAGGCGCAGCGTGATGGATGGACAGAAATGATTTAAGTGAGTGGTGACCAAGGCTAAAACAAGCCTCAGAGTTCGAGTGAGGAACATAGCCTGTTTGGTCTGTCTCAACTTTGACCACAAACACGCAGGGGTCGCCGGCTCGACGATTAGCTCTTGCAGTTTCAGACAGGCAGCTCAGGGAGGGAGTGTTTTATCATAGAGTCGTTCAAAAGCGCGCTGAATGCCTTTGAAATTAATGCAGTGAAAGTTTTATAGCTTTCAGCATCTTATCTGAGTGCAAACTTGAAAGAAACAAAAACTAGAAATAGATTAGGGGAGAGAGGGGGGTAAGCTATGCCAGTTTTTACTTAGTTGTCCTCTAGGCAAGGAGAAATGAGAGACGACAGATAAGAGAGGTAAAACTAATACTCATAGTTTTAGGATGTCTGCTATTAATTGAAGTCATCTAGAACATAGGGACATTGAAATATAACAACTTGCCTTGTGTTATGTGTAGCTCTGTTATGTCAAGAGGTAAGTTGAGTCAGTGGGAATATGTGTAATATTTACATTTCAAATATGCATTATGCAACTCTTAAGTCTCATTTTGCTGAAATAATTTTTCTTTTCAAATAGTTCTGTTCTCATAAACTCATAATGATGGGTTTCATGATTCATGATGAAATCACTGTTTCAGTATATGTAGGAAAAAAAACAGGTGTCTCTGCCATTCATTCATTCACACAGAGAACTCACAGAACATGCGGGATTCATGTTTGAATTGACTTTTGCGGCTTAATATTTACAGATACTAGTCCATATCGCGATTTGATTTGTGTAATGATCTACTTGTGATTAATTCATCCAAACCGTGACAAATTTCATGACATTCCATATTAAACTGTAAATTCCGTTTTTAAACTAGGTTCCGCGATTCCGTCCATGTTTTCTGTGTCGTGGAAATCATACGGCCCTACGCATCAAGAACCGGGTTGACCGTGTCCTCGGTACCACCGGTACTTTAAAAGATCTGGTACCGTGACGTTTTCATTTTTTTAGTACCGACTTGGTACCGAAGTACCAGGTCTTTTGACAACATATATATATATATATATATATGTATATATATATATATATCTGTATATGTATATATGTGTGTGTGTGTGTGTGTGTATATGTGTATATATGTTTTTTGGAGGAAAAAAAAACACTTTTCTAAGTTACATTTCTAATTCTGCTGGCAGCTGAATGATGAGCTGCTATGGAATATATATATATATATATATATCGTGTAACAACAGTGTTGCATAATGTACATTTTTCTTCTATGTCAGCACAGACTGAGAAAGGTCTTGATCAAGAGAAGGACCGGTGTGTGAGTAATGTCATGTTCATGGGCTCAGTTCAACAAGTTAATGGATAATTATCTAAAATATGGGCAGTCATGACTGAGCTGATTGTTCTCTCTCCGAGATGAGCTATTCATAGTGACTCATGAATTTCTCTCTCTTCTCTTCCCTCACTTTCGCTGCATGTAAGCTATCTTATATATGTGATTCATGCTTTTTATTTTTTTATTTTCCGTTAAATTGTGCTTCATATATTTTTAGATTTATTCTAATCAGACTCCCTGTCTCTATTTATAAAGTCTCTTTCTGTTGGTAAAATAACTACCCTTCTCAGTTTGCTGTCTTCAATACCAATTAACATTTTACTAACTCACTGCATTAAAAATGTGATAATTACTGCAGAAAGTTAAATTGCGTTGGATCAGGCGCACTGTGGCGTTTATTAGCCAGTTTTGAAGGTCGTCGAGTCATCATCTCCATCAGCGTCAAACTCTCACCCCGAGGCAGATGCCAGGACTCTGATATTTACAGTAAACACACCTGGAGCAATAATACTAATCATTAGCACATGTCTTATCGAGTGTGATGAATTCGGGTGGGTTAGCTATGAGAAATCACTCGTACGCCCTGTTTCACCAAGGACCGTCTGTTCACCTCTCTTTACCCTGCAAATGAAAATGAATTACACCAAAGTACCCGCTATTGATAAGTGACACATAGTTCATTTAGATTAAATTATCCCTCCGAATCATTATCGGTTCACTGGGTTGTGTTTATCACCCGGAGCTCCATCCTGTCATCTGATTGGACACCTCTGACGCTCCTGCAAAGATGATCGCCACTTTAATTTGGTTATTGGTGGTCTGCCTATGGCGCTCTCCTCTATCAATTTGTTACTCTGCCCTTTTTGGCCACCCTTTTAGCACATGGCATTTCAGTTTGGACTGAAACTTTCTGCATTGACCCTCTCTAAGCATGGTTATTACTTCTAAGTGTATGTTAGTGTGTTTGATGTGGATAAAGTTTATATATGAGCTCTATAGAAACATTAGAGGAAATTCCTTTGTGTTGGATGTTAGAATTCAGAGAGCTGTTTCTCCATTTATTGAAGTGGCCCACGGTGCTATGTGTGATCTTCCTGAATCAGAATTTCTCACTTCACGCTTTAGTCAGAGTTTCGCCTCAGGTTCTTTTTTTTTCTCAGCTACTCATGGTTTAGAATTATTTGATAGCTCAGCACTGAATAAGTGCTCTAATATGATATATTTTCATTATGCAACTGTGAAAAATGCTTTGTTGCTGGCAAATGTAAAATAATATTCCACAGCTATTTCTAAACTGATAAGTCTGAAACGTTTGTGTTGTAGTTTTAAAGATATTACAATATATATTACATTTTTCTCAAAAAGCAGCAGGTGTTTTAGACAATGTTGCATTGGGTAAGTTTTATGACACAAATTATTCACTTATAGAGAGCAAGGAAATTAAGGTGCATGTATCTCCTTTCATATCCTGAATTAAATTGTAAAAAGAGACTTATTTTCACAATATAAGTGCTCTTGTGTTTTCAGGCGACTTTATGAAATGGTGTTGTGGGCCCCCATAATTCAGCAGTTACTTTCAGAGCGTAAATGAACATGCTGGCTCTGGAAACAGCAAGTGGGCACATCGTAAATGTCACCTACACACATAGTTGTTTCAAACTTTTGTGAGAAACCAGTCTTTCAGGTCGTCATATCCTGATGTAAGCACCAGGGTTGTGTGCCATTCAGAACTGAATTGAAAATCCTTTTCAAATTCCATTTCAGTTCCTAAATTTGAATTGAGGTGGAAAATGGGAATGCAAAATTGCGATTCAAATTTGATTTCAGATAAATTCAACTTAGATTTAAAAAAATGTGATTAAGTAGGAATGTTATCAAGACCATTTTTGAATGTGTGTTTGACCATTGAATGGATGGACGGATCACCTGTAGCAGTAGATTTCATGTGCACACAGCAGTTTTGTTGTTCATTTGAATACTTGATGTTGTCATTATGGATATAAGTTTTAATGGATCTCAAAATAAATATATTAATGTGCTCAAACCATCTGCTGTATCAAGAGAGATGAATTACTTCAGTTCTCATGTGCTAATCAAAAGCTGCTCTATTGCCTTATTGAACGTAATTACCGAGCAGTCACCAAAACCATCAGAACGTTCTGTTAATTGGAAGCTGTAGTTTTCTAGACTTCTCTTCTTCCCTCCCCCTCTTCTTTCGCCGCCACTCCAGAATATTTGTGTTTGGCTGGACCTGTCAGTCGCACCGATGCGTCCGGGGGGGTTGGTATAATTAGGTAATTTTGCCTAAATGGTGATACAGTGATTATGTGGCATCAGCTGCAGGCCTGTCAGAGAGACGTTCAATGCTCATCCATCACCGCAAACATGTTACTGGGGAAAAAAAGGTACTCCGATAGACTGGAATGGAGGAGGGAAAATGCAGCGGAGGGCAGGTTGGGTTGGGGGCGTAATAGGGTACCTGTGAGTGTCTAAGGGTCCAGGTTTGGGCAGCAGAGAGGCACTGGTGCTATTTAATAACGGGGATGCATCAGTGGTGAAAGGGATTCTGGGAAGGTCAGCTTTCAAAAGAGGAATGCAGAGAGGGCGGTGGACTAATGCGGGTCTGTCTGTTCTGCCCACATGCTCGCATAGGGCTCAATCTGCCCATTTACCCATCCTCCATTGCTCTCTGCACTATCATCACTCCGTTCTTTTTCCATCTCTTATCTGTCTCTCCCTGGTTGGGGAGTCTAGGTTCTGTTGAAACTCTGCAGGTCATAATTTCACTGAAAGCACACCAGAAAGGCACGTGGCTTGACTTTTCCTCCCCGGAAATTCAATTTAAGACATTTCGTTCTTACGGAAACGGGTTTACAACTGTCCAGAAATCATCTTCATGACTTTGTCAGCGGAAGTTACTTTCTGGTACTGATTTAAGACTAATATCTCGCATTTGTCAAGTGGTGTTTACAGTGTTGTGCAATCCTTCATTAAGCAGCCCGCCACCGTAAAAATAAGCAGCCGTTGCGCATACCGTAAGCCCCCATGTTTAATAAAAACAGACACGGGAGAGTGAGTGCGAACGTGGTCCTGCGGCTTACCAGTGCCAAAAGCAATGCCGCCAATGTAGTCAATAATTAGGAGACAGATGGGCAAATTGGAAGCAGCCAAGTAATGAAAATCACAGAGGCAGCATTGGGACCGTTACTGTACCGCTTTAGCATCTTCCTTTTATGTTGCACATCTACAGAAACACAGAAGCAAAAGCACCTGAATATGATGTTCCTCGAGCTTAGTGCCTTTGTTTACCTCTCAGCGAAGATTTAGCTGCAGAGCTAATTAAGACTAGCGAGTAGGCAAGTCCTGTTGCGCCATTTTCCCGCTAATTATGTCTGAACACAGGCTGCTAAATAGTTTCTCCCCAGTCCTTGATGTTCCTTTCGCTAAATTGCAGTCGGTACTTGCGTTACTTCCGCTCATTATGTTTTAAGGCTTAGGCTGAATGCTCAATGCCTTAGTGTTTGGGTATTTTCCTCTCGCTCCTCTCACTCATGAAATTCTCAGCTTGACGTAGCGAACGTAGCATTAGCGGCGGGGGCGTTTTTATGTGACTGCTCGGCCGAGGAGAGATGTCAAGGGTTGAAGCTGAGCTGCGTTCGATGCTGTTTCGAGCAGCCGTTTCGTTTGACCTCGACGGAATCCCACAGTGCCATTTTCTGTTTTTTAATGTTGTGGATTTAGCTCAGCACTTGCTCCTTTAAATACCATTAACCCGCTAATAAAAGTGCATACAGCTGTCCATAAAGCCTAATGGGCGAACCAAGGCGTACACTGAGGCCTTTGTGTGTGCGTTCAGGAGGGAAAACCTTGACAAAAACCCAGAAATGAGACTTAATAAAAAAGAAAGTAAAGTGCTCTTAAAATACACTGTCAAAACCTGTAAATGAACCGGTATCTATGAAATAGTCTGCCCTCTATTCGGAACTGTAGCAAGTGATACATTTGAACTCACGCTCATAAAACACTTTCTCTGAAGGCGTTACATTTATGTTCGACTTGCAAAAAATGTGGGTTAATGTCTCTATATTTTTCTGTGTTGCATAGTAAAGGCCGCAAAATGCAAATAATGCAAACAGTGCTTGTGAAATGCAAATGATATACTGCTGACCCTGAAACGGCTTACCTAAATAAAAAAGTAAAAAGCATTAAAAACCCCTGCAGAATGGTAGCACATTAAAAGCTTAGAGAGCCCATTTATCCATTTACACTATTAGTCTGACTCTGTAATTCACGCCTTCAATTAATTGTTTGTTCTTTTTTCATAAAAAAGGAAGGTTTTTATGTATATAAACTACAATCCAAAGTTTGAGGTCTGTATTTTATTTTATTTATAGAAATCAATACTTTTATTTCACAAGAATGCATTAAATTAATTAAAAGTTACAGTAAAGTGATTTATAATGGTATTTCTAATAAATGTTGTTCTTTTGAACTTTGTTCATCATAAAATAATTACATCATCATTTCCATGAAAATATTTGTCAGCACAACTGTTTTCAGTATTAATAGTAAAAAAATGTTTCTTAAGCAAGAATAAATAAAACTAATATATTAAGTTATTTTAAATTGTATTCACTATTTCACAATATTACATTTTATTGTTTTTGATCAAATAAATGCAGCCTCCGTAAACATAAGAGACTTCAAAATCATAAAAAATCTACATATTTTAATCCTACTATATTACACAAACACACATGAACACACATATATGTATGTTTTTCCAATTTATACTTTAGCTGTGTCAACCAATATTGATATTTTGGCGCATATAGAGAAATTAAATGTAAACATTTATAGTATCACCTAAAAATAACTGAAGTGGTTTAGATATTTTGTCCATCCCTAGTTTTAAGTCTTCTCATCAGCTAAGATCAACGATATAAGGATTTTTAGAGCTGAAGTTCCTGGAAAACCTGAGGCGTTTGTATTTAGCCTGGCGTTGGTGAAAAACGATGAGGGCTGGCACTTTTATGGTGATCACCTTGAGACATTGTTTTGGGATGGAGACCAGTGTGGATAATAGATCCTCTGGGAGTCTCGAGTGGCTGAGTGGATTTATGAATCAGAGCCGGACCTGTGCTAGAAATCAATAGCCCTCTTCTTCTGCAGACCTATCATGAATAATGCCACATAGTTTACACAAATTGACGGACTTCTAGAAAAATACGGGGCCTGGTCTGAGCAGGGACATTAAGTATGGTGCTAGTTGGAGTTATGTCCTGTCATGAGGTCCTCCTTCCTGTTACCCTCTACCCTCAGCACACAAATCAATAAAAGAGGAACTGCCCTTCACTCACATAGGTGACTTTTATCTGTTTGTGTTATGTGTTAGAAAATGCTTTTTAGTTAAAAGTAACAGCTTTTTCTTTTTTTCAGAGAAAAAGGAAGCAAACTACTATTAAAAATTGCATTCTAATTTAAATACATCAATCAATTTGCAGTGGTGGTTTGATCTGTCATATTTGCTATAAGTTACACAAGCAAATAATGTAAGAAAAGAGTATAGTGAGAGCTGGCATGGAAAATGAAAAACAAAACCGTTACTCAAGACACAGTGGAGTCTGGACAGCAAATGGAATCGCTGTTGTGGGTGGCACGTTCTCCGCACAGGAAGGAGAGAGAAGAAAGTAGAAGGAGGAACGGATCTGATTCTCCCACCTGCAGCCTAATTATTGACCCAACTAGTATTATCTTTTCAATTGTCTCAATTATGATGGCACTGGTGTTCTTCTGCTCTGTGGTGTCCCAGCCTGCATAATTCATGTGCAACACCCGGACTCCACTCAGCACTGGGGAAAATGAGGAGAATGTCAATACTGCAGGGTGGGGGCGGAGGTGAGGCAAATTCAGCTCACAGTGGCCTCTGAACGAGAGAGAGAGGAAGACAAAGTGGAGAAGACAGATTTGTGTTGTGTGCCTGTCAGATACTCAGTTCCTTCTGCCGTGCAGTTAAAAAAAGCACTTTTACAGACTTGAATCCACTAAAATATAATATGACAAACGCAGCAACTAGGGTTCCCACGGTCATATATTTCAGGGAATTATCTATCTATCTATCTATCTATCTATCTATCTATCTATCTATCTATCTATCTATCTATCTATCTATCTATCTATCTATCTATCTATCTATCTATCTATCTATCTCTCTATCTATCATCTCTCGGATGGACGGTCGGTCGGTCGTAATTTTTTTCTTTTATATCTACCTGTCTGTTTATTTGGTTTTCAAGTTTATTTTTTAAATCTTTATCCAGTCATCACAAATGTCTGGAAAAGTCTGTTCCATATAGACTTGAGTTTTTGTTCTAAGCGGCCATTACTGTGACAAGCAGGAGGACGTTTCATCGATCAATTGGTTTTCATTTCCACAGCGACATGCTAGATAGCAATGCCCACTTTCCATCCCATTGGTCCAAATCCCTCCCCATAAACATCATTACAGTCTCTTTTAATTGGCTGTGAATTTGTCACATTGCACAACAGTTTTGTTTAAAATACGGACAGACAGATAAGTTACTTAATGCTGACAATTCATAGCATTGGTAAGACATGCATTTTTCCTTTGCTCTCAGGTGTTTGTCACAATTATTGTAGTCACAGCACAAAATATTTAGCTGCTTTCCTATCACCTCTCCATCTCAAGTAGCTTCCATTTTGTTTCCAGAACGTACAATAGACAGAAAGACGCCACAAGACACTTATCGTCACTCAGTGCCCGCAGACCCCTGGAGCACACTGAGTGTCCCTTCATATGTCACCGCGGTTTGTTTACAGTTATCTGATCTCAGGTCCAATTGTCACCTCAGACCCCCGAATCAATAGTGTTAAATTAACAATGAGCACCAGCCGCCTGAGCCGAGATTTTCTCCAGCCGACCTAACTACCTGCGGGCGGCTCAACGGAGGGAATTCAAGTATTCAAGTGAGAGAATGGAGAAGTTGTGTTTGGGAGGAAGGACGTGAGAGCAGGTGTTCATTAGGAGATTTAAAGATTAAAGTCAGGAAAGCTTTCTGTGACCGACTGTAATGCTGTTGTAGTGGAGGTTCTCTGAGCGGAACACAACACTACATCTGTAAAATGCTTCATTAGCGAGCACCGCCGCTGCAGGCGCGTTGTTTACTGGGGATCGAGCAGAGAGCGAAAAAGAGAGCGCGCTGGCTATGATCAAAGGAGAGAGGTGTACCTGTGTGCTAAGCCTCATTTTAGCAAGGGATGATGGATCCTAATGATGGTAAAAGGATGAACCGGGGTGGATGCCTGATACACACACACACACACACACACACACACACACACACAGGATAAACCTACCAGCAGAAGTGAAGTATATTCAGTATCCCTTTGTTTTGAACTTAGTTTTGTTTTTGTATCATCCTGTGTAGATTTGAGTATCAAGCAATGATACATTTTCCAGAAATATACTGTATGTTTTTCACAAGTGTGATCAACAAAAAAACTCATAATTTTGTCCAGCTGATACAGGAGTATCAAGTCACCGTGTGTTCCTTGTTATCCCTCTTGATCACGATGTCTGATTGAAACCCACTTAAAAGTTGAGATGAAAGATAGGAACAGAAACATCCATTAAAGGAGAGATTCAAATGCAGCGACATTTGCAAACCATTCTATTTGTCATTCATGTAGAAAAATGAAATAAAGGGAAGGATTTGATATTATTAATTGGAAATGGCCTGGATGTTAGATCTAAATTTGTGTTTGCTATGAATTGTAAATGACCACAATTCCTATCGTGACATTTCCAGCACTCAACTTTAAAGTGAAGCACCTCCGTATATATTTTGTATAATAATTTATGTATTACTGGTTATATTAATTTGTCTTTTGGTTATACTAAGTGACTTTTTATGGAGGAATAGGGGTGTAATTAAAAAAAAAGTCCAGTTGTTGGGTGGCACTCCTAGTCCTTTCATACATCCTCTCATAAATGTACAAAAAATGTCAGGTGTTTCAGACTTGAAGTATTTATTTAGGCAGAATAACTATCAGAAACATTTATTTAGGAAATACATGATCATTGTTGATTTTATGTATATATCTCAATAAACATTCATTGTTAGAACAGGCCCACACTATTGTGCAATAAGAAAGGCATATTATAGCATCCTATTCTTAGGTATAGCACCAGACAATCAAGAGTGGAGGGGAGGGTGGCACCCTGAGGTTTTAGGCTTTTATAATAGTGCAGAGTTTATAATTATTTCCATTTGGCATTCTCTGACATTTTACAAATATATTCCTTTGTGCTTGCTAATTGATTTGAGTTGAGCCTTATTTGGACCCTGGAACTCCATTCAGTAAGTGATTAGATCCTCAAATGCTTGTTCTTGTAGTAAGGGCCTACTTTTTAAAACATATTACCAGTCATTTGCTAAAACACTGAGAGGTGAGATGTTTTAAGAGGAACATGAGCAGAATCACTCTCAAGGACCTTGGCTTTGGGCTGTTGTGCATGAAACTCCCCAAACGGTCACATTGCTAAACTGTTTTATTGCTGAACAGCAAGGCATTTTACCCTGAGAGCTTTTACTGACGTCTCATGAGGCACAAGTAGGCTAGGTTTCGCTGTAGGATAGTCCATACTGTAAATTAGTGGGTGGACCAACTTTAAATAACTTATGTTTTCTTAGTTTTTGAGAGATGAGACTAAGCTTGTTGAAGAAATGTGGCACTGTTGTTTGTGAAAGTCAAATAGAAATGTGCAGAAGCTTTGAAATGCATCATGTTTTTTCAGGTAATAGGCAAGGGTGCATAGACAAATAGCCATGTCTGTCTTTTTATGTCCATCTCTCTGCTGCTTTAATGGTCATCACTCCCTCCATCACTTTGATAATAGCCTGTGGAAGATAAGGAGGGAGCTCATTAGGTCTTTGAGGGCTTTCAGTCATCCACATCTTTGTGGAATGCCAAGTGAAATTCATTTAAAAGCAAAGGCATTTGGTTATTGATTTGCTGAAGATGGTTTGATGCTCATCCAGCCTTTATGAGTTGTCTTATGGTGATGAATCGTCCACATTTAAACTTTCACACAATGGATTGCAATGCTTGTTGTGGAAGGTCCTCCTGAAGGTGAGAATTGGGGTGAAATCGCCAAGGGTAAGATATTAGGAAGCACATTCATTAACCTTCTCTGACCCACATCACATATCTTCAACGAGTCCAGCAAATCAAATGAAATCTATTTTTATCTCCCTCAACAACTCTCTCAGTTTGGTTGCTTAGAATTAGTCTTCCTGTTATTTTCATAGTTATAGTTTATGGAGAAAAATATACTTTTACAGTTATTTATCTAAAACACTCGTATTATGGCAGGATTGGGAATTCCAAATTACCCTTACTCGTGTTTTATTCTGTTCTATTCTATTCTATTCTATTTTCTATTCTATTCTGTTCTATTCTATTTTATTTAAAAATGTGCTGTTAGATTAGTTTTGTGTGTATGTGTGAAAATAAATATTAACCAACTTATTATTATTATTATATATTTTTTTTCTTAAACACTTATTGCTATATTGGAAATTCCATGTTGCCTTTATTAGTGGTTTTATTTGTTTTGTTAATATTCAATTTGAAATGATTCTGTTATATTATATGTGAAAAGATAGAAAAGTAATAAAAACAACTAAAACGATGATAATAATAATAATTGTTATTATTGTTAAATTAGTTTGAATGTTCAGCAGTCAGTTATTATTAGAGTTATTATTAATAGTTACGGTAGTTCTAGTAGTAGATATTCATATGGATGGAAGGTTTGAATTCTCAGTAGAGTTTTCTAGTACAGTCTGCTGGTATTGATGGTCTGGGTTGGGTCTATTATCTCCATCTCAGTAGCTGTGTGGCCCACATGTGTGTTTTTCTAATCATGCAGATCAATATGACAGCCCCTCCCTTGACTTCCTCACTGCCCCATCAAGTCTTTCCTCACTCACTCCATTAAATGTTCAGGGCTAATGCAAGAGAGAAAGGCCAAAACCACCAAGACATTGATTGAGCGCTGTGTGTCTGCAGTGTCAAACTGACCTCTCGAAACAAAGACGGTAGTGTGTCTTTCAAAGCTGTGGGGTATTTGAGGCGATCCCTCATTAGCATCACCTGTTGTCCCAGATGGCAGCATGGGAATCAGAAGGATCAGGTTGTGTGAATTTGTGGCTCTTTCTCCTGTTCTGTGGCATGCAAGCATGCAGAGGTGTTTCAGAACCACCAATGCCATCTGCTTGTGTTTGTGTAGGGTGTGAAGAACTTGCATTACTTTGATGTGGATTGTTGGACTTTAATATTCTGTGCCATTATTTCAGATCTGTAGCATCGACCAGTGAGGCCTGATGGGCCCTGATTGTTTTGACTGAAGTTGTAGAGTTAGAATATAACTGAACTGTACTCTAATGCTGTTTTTGCAACAGCTAAATAGTATATATACAAATTTTATAAATGTATTTATATTATATTTTTTATATATTTATTTATTGTTATTAATGCATCCACTGTTAAAAACATAACACAAAAAGGTGCAGCTCTCTATTTTTCCTTTTTCAAATTAAAATGAGGGATATTTAACCATGCTAAGTTAGAGATACTAATGCCATTTAAATGCGCTAGCATTATGAATAATGCATGTTCAATCCTGTCTTTGATTTTTGTCATCTATTTGCATTATTTGGTGAATAATAAGGCACTGACTTTTAAATGAACCATGTTGCTGTGTTATTTTCCTCTCTTCACCGTTTTAGATTTGACACTGTTGAATTAATACTGTTTGATCATCTTGTTGTCTTCACATTAAAAATCAGTACTCGAGTGCTGTGTTAGGTGCTTTAATATTTTCTTAAAGAGGTTCAGAGGTCCGCTTCTCTTCATTGTGCAGACTGACATAAAATTACATTGGCGTAGTTCATCTAGCTAAGCTAGCAAATGTATTTTTTCAGTAAATATTATTTTTATGCTGGTTTATAAAGTAAGAAAATAGTAGTGTTTTAAAAACACGAATGGTAATGTTGTAATAATGTTAATGTAATGTTGCCATTATGCTGCCAGAGATTTTTCTAGACTGAATGGATTTGTTGTGCACACCGTGAACAAAGCGGTTTACCATTTAAAGACGGTCTGCCTAACAATTCCTCGTTAGAGTACATTATCCACGTTAGTCATGTACGCACACTATTACATCTAAGGCTCACATCTATATGGAAAAGCCATATAGCATTAGCAGTCTTCTGTAATGGTTTCTCAACGGCTCATTAGGACAGAGTGAGCGCAGGACCTGCGTTAAGGCTGAACGGTGTGCAGGTGTAGGTGTCATCCCTATTAGATCGCAAAAAACAGCACCCCCTCCATGTGAGAGCGAGGGAGATAATGAATGCTTTCACACTTTACCTTGAAAACTGACCAAACGGCCCTCTCGCCAATTAAGAGCTTGTTTTTCACTGGAGTGGCCATTATCAAACCTGACCTTCCAATTATTTTTCTGAATTTCCCCTGCGATTCGTCACCTCGTTGTGGCCCCTAGCCAAGCAGGCTTGGTTGAAGATGGTCCTGGAATGGGAAATGGGGCTTCACAACATAACGGCCGCAATCCACGGGCCTGGAGACACCTTTACCACAGCCAAGATATCTCTGTTTCTCTCTCTCTTTCACCCTCTCACCTTTTCCTTCCTTCCGTTCTTGCTCTTTTCTCATTTTAATGACTCCTTTTCTCCCTGAGCATATCTTCTTTCTCTCTCTTGCTTCGTTCGTTTTTTTTGAATGAACTAGCTGTCTGCGCTCTCCTCCCTGCATATCTATTCTCGTTCGCTTTTTAAAGTGGTTCTTATTTAAGCTTTTTGAAGCTGTCCTAAAGCTACAAGCAACTGCTAGGTCTCATCACAGAAGATGTTCAGTTACCTGCTTTGATGGGCCCTGATTGCTTCTGTCTAGGATATAGTGCGTTTTAAATGTTATACATTGATATGTAAGGTTGTTCTGTGTGCTGTATTCCTTTGTATCAGTGCGTTGTATGTATTATTAACAGTGTTTGGAAATCTGCTTTGAAACATGCTGGTAAAGTTACACGAAAATGATAATTTAAAGTAGTTCAACTAGAGTTAATAACAACAACAACAACAGTTACTACTGCTACTAGGCCAGGTGGATGCTGCACACTGGTGGGGATGAGGAGATACCCCTCACACTGTAAAGCGCTTTGAGTGTCTAGAAAAGTGCTATATAAATGCAACAAATTCAATTAATAATTATTATCATTATTATTTGTGATAATGATATTTTTAAAGTAACAAACTGGTCAGTGAAATAAGGTTTGTAACTATAGCCTATATCAGAAACAGTTGAATGTTCAAGAGGTCTAAATTATAAGGTGCAAATGTGTATATATTTGTATATGTGTAAGTATATGTATATATTTATGTATATGTGTGTGTATATACACACATTATATATATATTATATATATATATATATATACACACACATATACATACAAATATTATAATATAAATATAATATATTCTATATGTGTAAAATGTACATAAATAAAAAATATCTATAATTATATATGTGTGTGTGTATATATATATATATATATATGTGTGTGTGTGTGTGTGTGTGTGTGTGGATATAGATAATTCATTTGGAGCAGCTATTTTCAGTGTGCGGACTTCACTCCTATTTCGTTTATATACATAGATATATAGATACGTTAAATAAAATGTTTATGTACCTTTTATAAAATGTATAATATATTATTATATTTTATTTATATTGTTATTTTTGTATGTTTGCATAATATACTATATTACCAAAATATACTGTATATACAGCTAAAACCTAATTTAAGAGATTGAATAAAATGCACATTCATTTTAATCGAAGAATAAGATGCTTTATTTTCCAAGTGAAATGAAGTCATTAGATGTCAGCCAGTCAGAGCCTCTAAATGGCTGGGTTTCCCATTAGCCATCAACCATGCCATGTTATAGACAGCAAATTTGTTCATCTCTTGCTCATCTCTGTTCAGCTTTCGATATTTTTTAATTCTAGATGAAGTCATTAAAGTTAATGTGACAAAAATACTTAAATTGGAAACAGGAATGATCACAGTGACACAGAGAATCAATGTAGCAATTTAACAAGTAGCAAGCTAATCAAAACTATATTCAGAATGTTCTTTAATCACCCCTCAAAGGAGCATGACATCTTGACATCAACATAAATGAGATCAGTGAGGAGTTATGTATATTTAAATATGAGATGTCTTAAATTATATATGTTTAAATGCACATATTCTTTTCCTCTGAATGCATGTGCTTGTATTTTGTAGTAGGCGCAAGGTTAACCTTTGCAATCAAATATTTAAGATGCTTAATTTTCAAAAGACTCTTTCTTTGCTCTGTCCTTGCTGACACCACAACAGTGAGATTGGCTCCATATTGGGCGGTTCATCTTTCAGAGGATGTTCTGGTGTCAACAGCTCATTGATCATGTCTTTGTAAAGGAAGGAGTTTCACAACAGGCCAATGTCATCACCTTCTTCATCAGGCCTGAACTCTCAGTCTTCATTAAAGCACGGGTTTCCCGTCATCTTTGCCTGCTCTGTGGTTTTTGACCACTAAACTATAATGTATAACTGCCTGTCTGTTTTGGTTCTCGGTGATTTATTGCCATAACATTAAACTGCATTATCCACCTTTACCAGTAAAATATACTGTTGCACTCAATTTCATTATTTAATTTAATTTTTACTTTATTATTATTTAATTTTTTTTAGCAGGTTATGTTTGAATACAGGAAACGATCCAAAAACGACATACACACTTCCTTTATATATAGCTTTCTTTTTTAGGGGTCGTACACACAGGACATGCATTTTTATATATATATATATATATATATATATGTCGGTGTGATCATCCAGTGTGTATATCAGTACCTGAGGGCCTTTCTTAACATACAAATATTAATATTTAGTTGTTCCCATCTCTTGGTGCACAAATTGGCTTCTCCTTAGGGTGACATTGTTGCAATCGTCCATTCCCTGGAATCCAAAGATAATCATTTCCATTTGAATTGATTTGTCAGATGTGCTTGAACACCCTCCAGCAGTCATCCTTAGAGGGTCAGTCTGAAAGGAAATATCTCTGGAGATTCCTTGCTGTGGAGAAAAAAGTCTGGATGTTTTAAAATATTCCGCTCACTAGTCCTTGTAAGGACTTTCCAAGCCCCGTGATTAGGACTGTATAGTTGTTTGGCCCGTTTCTCATGCGCTTTGTTTGTTTTTCCTCTTTTCCTTCTCTCACTAACTTTGTTTACATCCGCTGTTTGATTTGTGTTGGGAAGAATCCTACATGACATACAATTACACCCAGAGCCAGAGGCCATAGTATTCCCTCCTTCCTCCCAAAATTATCTCTTTCAAATTGGATCCTGCATTTTATGTGATGGTGCAGAAAAAAAGGCCCAAAGGTACTTCTGTAACGTCTCTAAACACAAGATTTGCAGCACTGAGCTACAATCAGCATGAAAAATGTGAACGTTTGAGGCTATTTTATTACTTCTGTTTAAGCATTAAACATGCCAGCATGTTAAAACATAAACCATTCAAGGATTCCGCCTGCATTTAGGGAATTGTCTTACTTTTCAGGCAAATCAGCTTCATTTCTTTCAATCTGATTCCACTTAAAGCTAGAATGCGTTATGCTCTCAGATGCCATCCCAAATCTCAACAATGGCTGCAATCAGAATTACCAATCTAAAGTGTTGACATAAACACGCACAATGCTCTTGTTTATTTCTCTTCTATTCCCTTTCTTCGCTTCTGCCTTTCTTCCCTCTGACTTGAATGTCCCGGAGTATTCATCACTCTGAGATGAATAAATGATTCAGTATGCATTATTTACCCAGCGGAGAAGCTTCGGTAGAAAGCTTTGTTCGCTTTTGCCATCACCCTGAAAAGACGTCGATATCCCTGACGGAAACCGCTAACAATGCTGAAACAGACATGCCTGTTTACGTATCTGTGCTACATGATAAATTGTGGCCTAGTGTGCATTCTGTACAACCTCTCAAACTGACTGAAATATTTATCAGCCAGTGACCCATTCCAGTAGCAAACAGCCAAATGGAAAGTGGATCAGCATCAACATCACAAGCAAAATGCAATATAATGTTCACTTTTGTTTGAGTTTGATGATGTTTGTTGTGGATGCAACAAAGAACCTGATACTATAAAAAAAAAATAAAAAAAATTTTTTCCAGTGAAATACACTACCATTCAAAAGTTACGAGAGAAATAAAAAACAGTACTATTGTTTTCACGTTTAATACATTGTAAAATGCAATTTATTCTTGTTTTGGTAAAGCTGAATTTTAAAACGTTATTACTCAAGTCTTGAGTATCACATGACTCTTCAGAAATCATTCTAATATGCTGATTTGGTGCTCAAGAAAATTTTCTTATATTATTGTCAATGTTGAAAAATAATTGTGCTGCTTAATATTTTTTTAGAACCTTTCTTTTTTCCAGTATTCTCTGAATAGAAAGTTTAAAAGTAGGGATGCACGATATTATCAGACCAGTATCAGAATCGGCCGATGATGGCTTTAAATACAAATATCGGCATCGGCCCGATATTAAAACTTATGCAGATTTGTCTTGCCTATAAGGGGAATACATTAACTCACATGTGCGCAGGGTGTGCTCGTGATTAGATCACATCAGCATCAGATTGTGGCTCATTCTTGAAGCAAGGTTTTCCCTGAATGATGATTAGATTCATTGTTTTGGATCACATCATTTAAATTGAGAATGCATGTACAGAATGACGCGTTCAGTGTGTGATTGTGTCAACAGTAATAGCATGTGCAGAGGTAGCAGCGATAACCTCCCCCGGGTCCTAATGCCCGTTCAGTATGGAGTTTTAATTCCGTAGGGAGCGCTGTTGGCCTACTTCTAATAAAATGAAAGCAAAATACACAAATCATATTTATACTGTGTTTATGATTAAATAAACCAGTAATTGATACCGCAAAATCATGAGTAGCCTTTGTTTTGATTTAAAGGTCAGAAGCTATGTCTTACATGAATTTATATACACTGATTTATTCATTAATGTGCAACATGTTATATTTTTAAACAAATTATCAGCTCCAAAAGATTTTCAGAATTTTTACAACTCTTTTGCTTTAGACCATTTACAAATGTTAAATCTTAAAATAAAATGTCATGATTACCACTGCATCTTTCTAAAAAACTAAATTCAGCGACTGAATATAGTTTATTCATAGTTATTTTCACATCTTCAATGTACTGTCATTATAAATTAACTTCATTATTGTTTATTTAATTCTAACAAACACGTTCTTGCTAAAAACTAACCAAAAATAATTGGTTTATAATTTTTGCACAGGAGAGACTTGGTGTTGTTTCCAAATAAAAGGAAATAAATCGTTATCTGCATCGGCTATCGACAAAAATGAGTTGAAAAATATCAGATATCGGCAAAATCCAATATTGTGCATCCCTATTCAAAAGCATTTATTATTTTTTGTAGCAAGTCTTTACAGTCACTTCTGATTTGTTTAATGCAGTCTTGAGAATGAATGAATCTTTGAACAGAGGTGAAATTTGATTGTGAAGTCAAACTAATAACATGTTAGAATAAAATATAATATATATATATACACAGAAATGTATGCGTCTCTTTGTGTATTCAACTGTGTAAGTGTGTGTGGACGTATCTGTGGGCAAGAATCTGTAACCCGAAGGTGTGAAATTAATGTTTGCTTCAGCGGGGTTAACTTGAATTTTAAGCTCCGGCCACCCACATGAATCTGTGACGAATGCTCTTTGTTTAGAGTGGCCGTGAGTGAGTATGGCAAACTTCTAGATGCACTGATGATTGCATATTGTGTGGGCAGCAACACACCCTACATGCTCTTCCTGCGCTTCCTGAGTGTGTGCACGAGTGATGACACTTCCTGGGCCTGGAAGAGTCAAGCATTTTAAAGTAGGGGAAGTGTGTGGGTTTAAACTGACTCTAGTGGGCCATCTCAAGGGTCTGGATCAAGGAAGAACCAGCGAGCTGTGGTGAGGGAATGAGAGAACGATTGCTTGTTTGTGTTTAAAGGAAGAGTTGGAAAGGGTACAGAAAACCCCAGTTTTGCCACTTCTCCCTCGATCATTCTTCCCTTCCTTTCTGTGTTGGGCCTATGATTTTTTATTTTATCATACATTACATATTTTATGAACTTCAAACAGAGCATTGGATACAGTAAGGTGAGATTCGTACTGCAAAACCTCTAAAAAAGCACTATTGTTTAAATTTTCACTAAATTGATCCCTCTCAAAATCTCTGAAGGGAATTTACATCATAAACTTTGTCGTTATATCTCCTTTTGTGCTTCTTTGCACAATAAACACTAAATAAACAGATAAAACAATACATTTAATAAATATATATCGAACCTAGCTTTTAGCCCAATTGTGTGTGTGTGTGTGTGTGTGTGTGTGTGTGTGTGTGTGTGTGTGTGTGTGTGTGTGTGTGTGTGTGTGTGTGTGTGTGTGTGTGTGTGTGTGTGTGTGTGTGTGTGTGTGTGTGTGTGTGTGTGTGTGTGTGTGTGTGTGTGTGTGTGTGTGTGTGTGTGTGTGTGTGTGTGTGTGTGTACACATCCCATTGGATACACAGAGAGTGTCTCAATTTGCCATTTGCACCCTCATCTAAAGGGGATTATAGGAATATTGTGTGATGCAAGAGCAGGCCACTTCAGATGAACTGGCCAGCTTTAACCCAGCTTTGAGATTGATTAAAACGATCAATGAGTCTCATTTAACGTTCCAAGATTTGTTTTCTTTCTTTTCCCTATTGCCCCTACAAAGTGTTGGTTTGTCAGGTTGAGTCACATCAGTCCAATCATAGACTTCTTTATTCAGTTTCTATATGCTTCTCAATAAGGAGCGAGGTCATTGTTGTATCAGCTGGAGAAGTTGTGCTTTAAAGATGCTCTTGCTAAATCGTATCTATAGTAAATGTTTTTTTCAGCTGTATTATTTTCACTTTGCTTAAGAAAATCATTGTCACAATTAGACTCTCTCTCAAAAGTGGAAATTATTTCTTAGCTTGAAGGTTGTTGCACAGAATTTCCTTCAAATGTCCTTTTCCACAGGATGAGATTAATTTTATTATACATGACAGCGATTCAAATTCACAAGACGGCACTTCAACATATTTAGGCATTGAGTTATGTTTACAATAAATAAATAATCTCAAGAAAAGGCCAATTCCTCATAACCCGCGGTGTGTTTGATATTATGCTACTTGTCATAATTCATAATGTTTAGAATCATAATTGTCATTTTTCTTATATTATGCTTTTTCCTGTATTTTGGATGTTGTTTTTAAATGTTGAATGAGTGAGATGGTGTGCTCTTTCCTATCCCAAAGTAATGTGCAACACGAAGGTATATTATATTAAATGTTATTATATTATAGATTGTGAAAGATATAATAATAATTTATATATCAAATATTATATAAAAAAAAGAATAATACATTAAAACTTTATGAAAGCTTACATAAACACTTGTTTGCGGTAGGGATGCACCGAATGTTCGGCAACCGAAATTGTAAGCGAATAAGCAAAAAGTCAGAATAAATTTTACCAAACAATGACGTGATGTGATCAAATAGAGGCGTGCACTAATGCAGCAAACATGTTGGCAATGTGGAAGCATTTAAAACTGTCAGAGAAAGACGCAGAAATCATTACAAGCTGTGACATTGAAATCGCGATAATGTCCTTAAACAATTGGTAAATAAACTGCAGAATATTGTTTTCTTACATGCGCACAAATTGCATTATTCAAACAGCATTGCATGAGTTCAAGGTACTATCTGCTTATAGCCAGTTTTTTTATAATAATGCTTTTAATGTAGGCCTATTTTTAATGCTAAGCCTATCAATATAATTATTTAACCTTAGTAACATTTTAATCAGGCCATGCTTATTTTTCAGTCTTGTGGTTGCTTTCAGCCATTAAGTTTAAGAAGCCATTATGTTGAAATTAGATTGAAGATGCGGTTTATGTTGCTGTAGTGTATTGTGGCTGCGGCTGAAATGTTACATTGTATTTCTGAAGGGGAAAACCAGTCTACAGTCCTTCATGAATTTGAATGGCATTGTTTAGGAGTAATGGGTCGAATGAAAGGAGCGCTGATGCTGAAGACATGGAGTATTAGAAGGAAAATGTCACCTCAGCTATCCTGAGAGCTTAATCCTCACCCAATGCAATGTAATCAGCAAACCCCTGCCCATTGCTCTTTTCTTCATTGAGGTACCATTTCAATGCGCTACATTTCCACGCCTTGCGTGACATCCCATTTATCTTCGTAAAGTTCTCTCATTTTTCAAGCGTTTTCAAGCACTGGGCAGATCGACTTGCAAGTAATGAGACTAAACTTTAGCCACACTTCAGCCAACACAAACGAATAACCATAAAGACATAAGCCACTCTGATTGATAGATGCTTTATGCCTACATATGAACTATTTCAAACATAGCATGTTTGTTTTATGAGAGATACTGTACAGTCACTGTTACTATATGATAATGGTTTTGTCAGTGAGCAGAAGGTCATTGAAGACTAGATCTAATTTAATACTAGTTTCCATTACAGTTGCATTGATCTACACCACAAATCCTTTTAGTCTTGGAATTGACCTAATTGGTTTTCAGACAACCTAACTGGAAATGCTCGGTCTCACCTTGCTTTTAGCCATACGGTTAATGCATTTTTGGTCTAGGCCTTATAGACCAGTGTAGTTTTTACTTTAACACGATTAGGTACATATGATAACTGTAAGTATAGCCTTCTTGACTTGTTCAGTTGTGCATTTGTGACCATAAAACTGTTACAACTTTCTAAAGATGTTCATAACTTGATTTATCATTTATATACGGTACTCATGTAATACAGGTTTACGAGCACATGATTAATAATGTCAAGAGTCGTGTTGTGACCCACGTGCAAAGAGAAAAAGGCCTGGAGCGGCTCAGGCAAAAGTGCATGACAGTCTTGTGAGGTCTTTTCCCTAAATCACTGCTGCTGCTTGAGATTCGAGCACTAAAAATGCCGCCTATGGCCCTCTCGTCTAGACAACTGGGCTTTTATAGACGGAGTGGACAGGTGTTGCAGTCGCTCAGGCTCTGACTCTGTTTTCACTATGTTTGTGAAGTGTTTTAATGAATGTGCTACGCTGAACCCGGTAGCCCTTCCAGCAGCACCCTACTGAGCTAGCGTCTTGTCGATCGTGGGCAGATGACGGAGTTTAGCAGTGTTGCTGGCAACCGCCACGTTCGACTCTGTTATGCTAAGTCAATGATCATATGGTATTTAGTCAACATGTTGAAAGTAGTGTTGGCTAACACTTAGCTATATTAACTCTCATTAAGTAAACAAGGATTATATAATTGATTCAGGTTTCTTGATAATGCAAAAATAAATGCTAAAATATATTTTTTTAATTCCAAAATATCTTAATTTATGGAGTATTGTGTTTGCATATGATACTCTTAAAAATAAAAAAAAACTATAAAAATACTATATATTATAAGAAATCTTACAATAATACAGATAATATACTAATTATTAATTTCTAGATTTCTGTGTTTTTCTAATATTTTATGTAACATATTTTTTACATTTTTTATTTTATTTGTTTTATATTTATTTAGAATATTTGTTTACAATCATGAAAATAAATTTGAAAAACAATTATAAATACAAATTTAGAAAACATTTATACATGTATATGCAGTGTTCTGAAATGTTAAACGAACATATATAATATAATGATTACTTATTTATAGATTCCTATATTTTATCATTAAGTAGACAGCTCACTAGGTTTTGGAACAGAGCCACATAATTGCCTATTGCAATGTCACTAGTATCATTTGTCCTTGTTTCCCTATAACAGCATTATGCTTTTTGAATGTGGAGCATCCTGTTTGCAGCCTGTGAGGGCACGCTTGAGGTCTCACCATTACACTGCAGTTCCACACTGGAAATGGAGAGGCAGAGAAGACAATACTCAAGGCACTGCCTCTTGCCGCCCCTGACCTCGTGCTGAAATGGCTTTTCCACACGCACCCGAAAGCCATTGGACTGCATTTTAAAGAATAATAGAATCGCTGCCTCCTCCCCGAGAAGCCATTTCAACCCAGTAATACGGTGGCAAGGGGGCATGCCTTTGAAGGTGACTTCACAGCAACTTTTTTTTCATGTTCTCACCCTCTCTTTATTCTCTCTCCTCTATTCGTTCTCATGGCACTCCGTCCAATTCCTGACAAATCAAATTGTCCTTAAACAGTGCTAGCTTGGTGTTGTGTTGTTTAGCTACATCAGAGAAAGCTACTGGGTGGGAACTGGGAAATGCTCTTAGCTCGCTGGTAAAACCCTTCAAAAAAGTCATTTTGAAGAAGTCTTATTACTAGTTCCGAGAACTACAGACCTGACTGGAAGGGAGTTTCCACACTAGAAAGCCAGCACAAGTAAGAGAAAAGGATGTTCTGACATGAGCAAGGAGCAGGATGGGTAATCTAGTGCTGCATGTGTTCAATCATTAATATCCATATGAGAGCAGAGCTGCTCTGAGAGAAGCCAAAGCATCTGACTCCTGTGTAAACACAAGTGGATTTGCTTATTTACCGAAGCTCTCGTGATAAAGTGAGACTGGGGCTGCTGTTCTCTCTGGGAGCCTGTGCAGTCCTGATATGAATCTCCTTTTTTTCTCATCTGAACACTTTATAAAGCCACAATGCAAATTTCTCACAAGATCAAAACACAAATGCAATAAACATGGAGTTTATATTCATATTGTCTTCTGAAGCATCCAGCTGTGGTTTTCTTTGTGAGGCTTTGCAGCATTTGTTCAGTGTTTTCAGTGAGCCAGTTTATTTTAATCATACATAAAATTATTTCATTATTGAACAATCTTGGTAGAAGTGTGGAGTATAGTGCCGGCAACATAATCTTTGCCGTTTCAGCAAATTAGCCTCTCATAGATGTGCGCTTGATAGAAAAAGGTGTTCGCTCTCTCTCTCTCTTTCTGTTTCTATTAGTTTAAAACTGCTTATTCATCTCAACGGGGGGATCTGAGGTGAGATAGAGAGCATAGCTCTCCAGACATGCGGTATTATCAGGGGGAGCTGAAATAACTCTAATTAATCAGAGTAGCAATAATAAACACAGAAGGGGAATGGCCGGTGCTGGGACTTTTGGCCCACAATGCACCACTGCAATGGGAAAGACAATCGAAAGTGAATTTTTGTGTATTTGAGGATTTCAGCAGTTTGATGGCTCCTCAAGGGACCCTGTAAAACATGTCTTCTCATGTTCTCTTTCATGCTGAAGCTTTTTAGTGGTCGGTTCTTGTATGTTTTGCCAGGATTAAGTAAACCAATACAAAAATGTACCATTTCCGTTTCGTCCATCTAGCAGTCTATCGGGCTATGTATTGGTCTGTCAGTCTGATTAATTTCTTTACTGATTTAAATAAATATTTGCAATTGTTATATATTTTAAATCTAATTTGTATTTTTCATTGTAGATAAATAATATATTTATATAATACAGTCATTCAAATAAAACCAAACAAATTAAATTAGTGATGGGCAATGAATAATCGTGATTATTCACACTCATTTGTGATTATTTACACTTGAAATATAATCTGCAGAAATTATATTTAGTTAGAAACCATGGTTAAACTAATTGTTTTCATAAAAAATTCCAGTCAGCCTGATAGGCTATTTTTCTTTATACTATGGGGCGTTGAATGCTTGAATCTGATTGGCTGTCGAACATTCTGAGGTGTGCAATTATTTTCAGGGAAACGCACAGCGAACGTAGTTCCAGGCAGCTCTCGACCACATTACATGACCATATCACTTCGCAAAATTATTTCTGTTATTTCAAAGGTCTTACAACAGCAAAATAACCAAAGCCCACAACGACACTGGCCAAACAAAAAAATACAGTAAACAAAAGGATAAAATCGACAGATCTTGTCCATGTTTTTGCCACACAATTATGTTTTATTATGTACGGAAAGCACAATAGCCTACTCTCTCTCTCCCTCACAGACACACATATTGTTTGCACACACCTTAACATAAGTGCTAATGTAGTTATCACTACTCTGATGATTTTATCAGTAACATAGTTTAAGAACTTAAAAACTACACAACTTTTCACAAGCGAGGTAGCAACAAAGGCGCTGTTCGTGAAGAAAATGAACTTAAAGTCTCACTATAGACATTGCTACCGATCACTGACTCACAGAGGTAACATTAATCTCTCTCTCTCTCTCTCTCTCTCTCTCTCTCTCTCTCTCTCTCTCTCTCTCTCTCTCTCTCTCTCTCTCTCTCTCTCTCTGTCTCATAACTTAGTTATTAACTGTTTTAACTGCATTAATCTGCTATCAATGGCTCAAGCCTCCGTTACAGTTTAAAATTACGTTTTGGAATTAGCAAAGAGAGGCGTTAGATGAGATGCGGAAGAAATACTCTCAATAACTACTCACAATAGCGATTTAAGTAGAAAAAACGGATGAATGCCTTGAAATATATCATCTGATCAATGTCTTGAGGTGTGGCAACTGTAGTATAAGCGGAATAATTGACTATAAAAATAGTTGATGTAATAATTGACGTCATAATTGACGACGGGCCGTTTAATTGTTAGAAAAATAATGCACACTTTAAGTAATGCATTATTTTTCTAATAATTCAACGGCCCATCATCAATTATTCTTTATATATTACATACTGGAAAAACAACTTCTAAAGTATTTTGTTGGTTCTAACAGGACAGATCATGCTCCGTAATCTACATAGATAAACTAAGAGCACATATTGAATACAGATGAAAAATCAACCTTAAGCTGTGAAGCCCAAAGCACAGAGATTACTGAATATGGCCCACTTCAGAGGCTGCATAGACCTCTGGGAAGCGGGGTGAAGAGTCAATGTCTATCGCTCTGTCTGGATTGATGAGCCTTTGATTGCATTGCTCATGAGCAGCTTTCATTAGCGCCAGTCAGAGTGGATTGTGAGAAATCTAAATGTGTGTGTGTTTGCTCCATGAGACGTATGCGTGTGATGGGTTCTTCAAGACCGCTCTCATTATGCACCTATGCAGGACCGAAGCTTCTCTCAGACTCAAGCAGCAATGGAATCATGCCTCTAAATGGCTGATCTGATTACCTTGTTCAGGCTTTTACAGGAAGATGAGCCAGAGACCTGAAATGGGGCCTTTGTCACTCATTATGAATGTAACCTTTACTCTCATTTGCATGATATTTTTCGTTGTTGAAGAGCTTAAAGGAGAAAAAAAAGCTTAGAGCAGCCAGGTGCTCAGCTTTAGTCATTGATGAAAACGTCGTAGCTCTTGCATCGAGAAGTTTCAGTCATTAGGAGAGACTGTGTGTGTGTGTGTGTGTGTGTGTGTGTGTGTGTGTGTGTGTGTGTGTGTGTGTGTGTGTTGCTTTACTCCATTCTTTTGCATAATGTTTCCTGCATGATTCCGGATTGAACTATGTTGGCTTTTACTCGCAGGCCTAAATGACTGATGCTTCATTCACATGCTCATGATTCATTTTTGAGCTCAACCAAACGGCCACTTCCTAATGGAAGCCATTAGGTATGAAATATCCTGCTTTTAACATGCAATTCATGAGCTGAAAATGGCACATTTTCTTGATGTTAAAACACAAATAACAATACAATGCAAAAAACAGAGACTTCTGACGTATAGGAAACCTTTTTGCAGCTCTATTAAGTGACCTGACCCAAAGCTGGAAATGTGGCTTTGTGAAAGGGGTTAGTTTATAAGCTGTAGTATGATTATATGTTGAAATCAAATTAAAATGTAATACATAAGCTCCCAGTAGACCGTTCAGCCGTCGGTGCGGGGCATTTATTAAAACTCCTGCTGTGATTAATTATATTGTCATGACAAGTTTAGTAAGATTTGTGCTCTATAGCACCCGCTCCCCCCACACGCAATTAAGGCGCATGATTACATATGCATATGCTCACATGTGACTGCGGTTTTGCTATTTCACGGACAGACCGACCCCATGACCTACTGTAGATAAAAACACATTGTATTCTCTCCCCCTCTTCGCCATGGTAAAACCTGATTTGTGTGTGACTTTGCACTTCATTTTCTTGTAGGAGTGTGACACGTTATTTTGCCTGTGGCCCGATCCCTATTTCCTGTCGCATTATTTTATTTCTCATCCTAGATCATCTTGGTTCAAAGTAGGAAAGGTTGTGGGGAGAGGACCTGCAGAAGGCACCTTCACATAGCACAATGTTTATTAGAGATTTTTATGTACAAATTCAAGCGTTCACACTCACTGAATTGGGATTCATATTGTTTACCAGCAGTAAACGTCCTTAAAAAAAAAATCGTAATGAATTTTCTACATTCAAATGAAAACAATGCTAGCTCAGTGATATGCTTTAGGAAAACACACCCTTTTTGAATGTGAGGGAGTATTGATTGCTTAAAGCTCTATTTGGACAGGATACATTTTAAGGACATTTACTGTCCAACGGATGTCTGTTTATCGTCATTTCACATGAGAGGATAAGCAACGTCTGTAGAAAATGCAGTGATGGGCTTGTCTAATGCATCTGCGTTTGTGTTGTTGATCTCAATAGCTTTTGGGGCTGTCAAAAAAAAAGATTTTGAATATTCGTCGAATTTAAAAATAAGAATCCACATTCGAATGCAAAACGCTGCACAAGCTTTTGCTTTGCGATTCTCCGCGATAAACTTGATTGAAATGCTGAATGTTTGTAATAATTCAAGCACTAAAGAAATGGGGTAATATCCTGCCTATTTGAGAGTAAATTAACTTTTGGTCATTTTCCCAATATATGAATTTATGACCATTTGCATGTTAGATTTGCCATTTGATTTCAAGTAAACTTGATTTGTCTTTAATAATTGAAAAAAATAAAGAAATTATAATTTTAATTTGAGAGATTATTTTGGTCATTTTCCCACTATATCATTTGACCATTTGAACTGTTTGATGTGCATGTTGTACAAAAGGTCAAAGATTAATGCCACAAACGGGCTTTGCTTTAAAATGATAAAATGCACTTATAATATACAGTAGGTATATTTATTGATATTTTAATGATAATTTACATTTCTTTGTTTTTAGTGCCGTCAAAAGATCAATCGCATCCAAAATAAAAGTTTTTCTTTATATAATATATGTGTGTGTACTGTGTATATTTATTATGTATAAATACACACACATGCATGCATATATTTAAGAAAAATTGTATTTTAAATATATTTATATATAATATAAATTATATGAATATAAATGTATATATGAAAATACATGTAAATATTTTTGAAATATATACTGTATGTGTGTGTATTTATATATACATAATAAATGTATAAAAAAAATTAACATTTAAAGTAGTCGTTTGGACCCCACAGCGAAGTTAATTTGAAATCTTTTATTTAGTTAAGTAATAAACTGTATAAGGCATTTATTTGAAGAATAAATAAAAAAAGCATAAATGTTTTAAAACTGTGCTATCCCTCTGAGATGTATTGAAGTGTGACTTCGTTTTCTTGTGTTTTCTCACTGGCCAACACCCACTTGAGACCCACTTGAATGACAGATACACAACCTACAGCTAGACATGAGCCGCTTTAAGATGATTCACATGCGTTTTACCAGCATGCCAGTTCACACGGGACTGCTATAACCTGTATTTAATCTTCCAGGGCATTTTAGGGAAGACACTTTACCAGCACAGAAGCGCGCAGTCTGGAAAAAATTCAAAGATAATTCAAATCACAGAGAAGCTTTGGTAATTATTACATTACCCCATTACCTTCACAGTGAAATTGATCCATCCGGATAAGTTATACGTAGGTAACTTTTTTGGAGAGTCAAATGGCTCCCAGAGGCATTAGCTGTGGCAGGATATTACCTAACTGCATATAATTAATGTTCGCTACAGATATGTAAAGATGTGACTGAGACGTTTTAAAAACAAACGCTGGGTTTTCTCAAAGCCGCCTAAAAAAACTTGTAAGTGGGTGAGCTTTAGAGGTTTGTCAAGCGCAGGATGGCGTATACAAATTCTGATCTATGCACCACTGCAACGTCTGGCACGGTGTCAGAGAGGCTCACGAGAGGTATTTGAACATCTCAAACATGTAATAAATGACAGCGTTCACACACTCTGTTGGATAAACCCGTCTGTCAGATCAAGGCGTTTAGAGTGGGATAAGATTAATGACTGCTTGCTGAGCAATTATACGTTTTAATTCGTCTACTTTATTTATTTCGGATAAGACGCTTGTGTTTGGTATTGTAGAGGTGAGACGTTATAGTAGGGTTGGTTTGAGGGTTTGTAGTCGTGTGTCTGGCCACCTGCCAGGGCCTTTGCAGTGGAAGTCGTTGAGCTCGAGGTGCAGTTCTGAGATGTGCTCGTCTCCGAGCTCACAGCAGGCAACATGTTTGTGTCTGGGACTCATCTCCCTGTCAAAACACACACCCGAGGCACCGGGACATGAAAGCTTATTGCTGTTAATAGTCTTTTTTATATATAAAGAAGGGCATGCATAGATCAGGATCCCCTGCAGTGTTAGCTGTGCTCATGAAAGTGGTGTTCCCTTTCACTCTCTTTTTGGTTCCTGTCAATGTCTCTCTCTGTCTGACTATGATATGCATTATGACTGCAGGCTACTTTTTGTTGCAGTTTGCCAGCTGCTACCATTTTGAAGTGCAATTAAGAACAACTCGCCCTCTCTTCCTCTTTGCTTTTTTCTTTCCACTTTCTTCCTACATGAAAGCATTAGCGCCACATACCTGTTTGTTTTCTGCTGCCTGAGCGCTCGTTAATGAGCCTGACTTAAATTAAGCTTTCAAAGCATGCAGAACCTGTTATTCTGTTGTATATTTTGTTCTGTCACATTTTGAGGATTTTTTTTTCAAATGCGTGGCATTGCTTAGTACATCCTCATTTTCCTCAAAGACAATATGGCATCAAAATAGACCCCATTAACTGTCTTAACATATGCTCCTGATCTTATACTCTGCATGGCTGTGCACGTTATTCTAAATAAATTACATTTTAGAGCCTTTGAGCACGTCATTGTGACAACAAGTATGCACTATTTTCAGTTGACTGCATTTGAGGATGTGGTGATTTTTTTTCAATGATTAGAATGTTCTTGTATACATTGCTCTTTTCACAGACCTCACATGACAAAATAACTCACAGAATAAATTCAATGTGTATTTATTACTTTACTTTTTTAACTAGTTATGATATCTTGATTAAACATTTTGAGGTCCAAAAATAAATGCATGGATGAATGATTGAATGAATGAATGCACAAAATAAATGTTCATAATAAGATCTATAACGTGCATTTAGAAAACAAATTATGGTAACGCTTTAGTATAGGGAGCAATTCTCACTATTACCTAGTTGCTTATTAGCATGCCTATTATTAATATATTGGTTGTTTATTAGTACTAACTAACCTTAAAAACTATTAATAAGTAGAAAAATTAGGAGTTTGAGGCAAAATCGTAGTTAATGGTTTGTTAATAGCGTGAATTGGACCTTAAAATAAAGTGTGACCCAAATTTAAATTTCATGCTGACTTTACGCTTTTTAATTGTTGTCACATAGGTATACAAAACCCTAAAATATTAACTTTAAGTAGTACAAGAATGTTTTAAGTTTTATATCAGTTTATAATCCATATAGTATCCATTAGTTCAGAACTTGTGTATCATCATCAGTCATAAACTACTAGACCCTTATGGAGACAGCACAGTGCAGAAGACCCAATTGTAAATGGATGATACTATCAATCATCACTGAGTGACTTTGTAAATTCAAATGCCTGTCTTGTTAGTATGTTGTGGTGTGATGTTCTCTGGACAGTGTCCTGCTTTGCTTGTGTCAGAGGTCGAAGTCCGTGCTGACTCCTTGGCTTCTTTCCCCAGTCTCCTTGGCTGGTTTGCTTGACAAATGATCTTGCAGATTGCTGTAGCATTGAAAGCCAGTGAAACGATGATTTATTTGTGCAATATTCTTGTTAACAGTATACAGTGTGAACTAACAGACACAGCTCCATTTTCTAGGTTGGAAAATGTAGGCCATTTTCAGCTGCGTTAAACAAAGCTAATCAGGACGAAATGCTGAGTGTGTGCTTTCCTGTTGCTGATTCTGCATTGAAGTCACATTTGTTTGCCATGCATGAGTGTCAATGGCTGTCAGTTTTGTTGCATAAGCACTCACTAAAAAAATACAAGTACAAAATGATGCATTGTTATATTCTGCCAAGAATAGTGCTGTTCTACGAGCCTACAATGCCACATACAGCCAAAACACATCCCCCAGAACATGTATACAATTCTAATTTGGATCATCTGCAGGGGGTTGGATTCCTGTGGAGTTTTGCTTCATTCCCTTCACACAAAGACTTCCTCTTTATGACTCAAAGAGCTACAGCACTGTTTCATACTCCATTCAGTTTGTCTTCAAACGAGAGGTTGAATTGGGGTGGAATGATCTGGAATGGAGCTGTGGTTCCTTCAGTCCAAAATAGCAGTTCGTTCATCACTCCATTCTATTTCCTGTAGATTCCAATCCAATTTCCTGTATTTTTTATTTGAGACGTTTTCTTTTTTTCAAGTGAATTTGCTTAAAAGTCATTCCATTAAACATAATGATTCCTCTAGTACCCTAGTAGAGGTGTATGATAATGGTTAAACGGTTAATCAAAATTATTTTGCTCAAATATATAATACGATTATTGCAATTTTTTACATTTGATCAGAATTGTACTATCACGTAAGCACAAATCAAGAGAGCGTCAACTTGCATGATTTGCGCACAGATTTAGTCACAGGAAATGGTGCAAACAACCATGTGAAATAATGGATGTATTATACTTTTATATATATTTTATATAATATTTCATTAGAAATCACTAAACTCCAACTTACATGTTCCTTCTGTAATGTAGAGAGAGCGTATGCGTTGTTGCCAGGTTGGAAAGAGTACTGTAGGTAAACCACTGGGCAGAACATTTATCGATTTAAGAAAAGAAGCTCTGTGAAATCACAGATAAAAGCATCCAAATGTCCACCCTCTTCTGGTATACGCAGAACCAATTTTCCTTATAGTTGCATTTATATGAAGCAAAGTTTTTCTCTCTTTTCTCTCTAGCAAATGTATCTAGTACTAATAACACAGTTATAACACAGGTTTCCACAGTCAAATGTATTTTTTATTTAAATCTTTTGTGTTTTTAGGTATTTGTTTTTATTCCTTACATTATTTTGTATTGTTTTATATATTTTTGTCACTCGCAAATTTTTTGGTGTTCTTCAAATTCCTTTAATCACTGCATTAAACATACAGTCTTCTATTTTTGAAAACCATAGAAAAGAGCTGCCATATTGGCTCCAGTGTGTCAACAATCGTTGATTGAACTCTCCATGATTACATCCTTCTGGCCTCCTCCTTTCAGTTTCATTTGTGATGCCTTTTTCCGAGTGCGACCGACTGCTTGATGGATCTAGTGAAAACTGCTGACCACCTTACTCCCCATCAGCCCCCCCTCTTTTAAGCCAGCCATGATGGATTTGACACCCCAACCTTCTGTACCGCGTCCGTCATTCCACCCGGCATGAGGCGGCAGAAAAAACAACACGGAAAGACGCAGGGCAAAGCATACAGAAAAAGTCAGCGAGCATATTGTTCTCTGCTTCCCTGGGGTTAGCCCTCTGAGGTCGCTCACAGTTCAGCACTGGTGTAGGGTGGCTGATGATGGATTCTGTCCCTTTTTTAACTTCCTCTTTTTCTAAAGCCGCTACTGTTGTATCCCTTTAGAGATGGCTGTCCTGCATGGTTAGCGCTGCGATTCACATCACACCCTGAGATTGGGCCTGGCTATGAGCTCATTAGGGGACTGTAAAGACTGATTTTTCAGGCTTCAGTTGATAGCTCATGCATGCAAGTTATCACAGAATCAAAGCCTGGCGAATGTAGAATATGGCTGTTTATTGTGTATATAAACAGCCTGTTATCTGTCACCCCTGTGCTGAATAGGGTTTTATTAAGGAAAAAATACAAAAGCACGCTTTAAGAAAGTCTGCCAAGTATTATTTTTCTCCTCACTCCCACAATGCTGTTCTTTGTAGTCATAAATAAAGGAAGCATCAAAACACTGAGGGTATTTTGAAGAAGGACAAAAGGCGACATATCCACATAAAAAGCCCTCCAAACCCACGTCAGGTTGTTATTTTATGGCGCACGGTGGATGAAAAGAGCAAGATTTTCCGATGTCTGCTCGGACAGTTCTAGCCGGTACGTGTTTGTGTCACGCTTGAAGCAGAGCTCATAATCCCATAGAGACCTCTGATCCTTCTCCTACGCTGACGTTTGATGGAGACTTGAAATAGAATTCATTGCTAATCTCAATGTTCTGATCCCTGAAGCTAAAACAGAAGAAGAGGAAGATTATGGAGGTTGGACTGAACTTTTAGAACCAGATGCAGAACGTTAAATCAGTTTTGTTTTTTTGCATAGAGTAATAGGATGTTTTTGGTCTTTTAGCGAGTGAATTGATCAAGCGATGTAATTCCTTCGCTCTGGAATTCACCAAAACTCTAACTGGTTGAACTCGGTGGCAATATTCTCTGACCTGCCAGAAGTGGACTTGAAAACAAAAAGCAAGCTGTTCGTTTACTGTTCAACTAACTCAAAATCAACATCAACCAGTTCAACCAGTTTCAACTGAACTGCAAACCGTTTGAATACATTAGTATTATTATAAACAAACACATATGGTAGGCATTTAACTAGAAGCTACACTGACTGCACAGCTGTTCTAGCCACTTCATTTTTTTATCTGACTGAAGTGAAATAATTCTGTTTACAAATGTTAAGTTTTGGTTTCTTAGAACTCTTTTAATATATACCATAAAATAGCTCCTGACTGTTGCATTAAACTCTGGTCTATGGCCTTGCAAATCTTTGCTTTCAGTTTGTATATATGCCTGCATGCATCTGTATTATACATTGCTTGATATGATAAAATAGACGTGTAATTTGAGAAGGAATATTATTATCAAATGATATGCTTTGGAAATAAAGTACATACATTATTATTTGATTGCAAATAACTGCATATTTTCATTTTTTAAGTGCGTACTGGACAAACCATCAGTTTTTGGATAAACTTTTTAAGATGTATTATTTGCAATTATAATAAGCTGCTCTCACATGCTTAATTGGTTACTATAGCAGTGTTATGATTATAATTTTGCAGGGAAGGAAATTAAAAGGCTGGAATTTTTAGTCCTTTTATGTGTGTTCAGTTAAACACAGACATGTATAGGATAGCAGCTGATCAAATTTAGCAACATTCAGCGCCTCAGGTTTGAGTTTGGTTGGAGAGCTGGTGTTGTTTGTTGTCATGCGAGACATGCAATCCATTGTTTACTTGCCAGAAGCTGATTTATATGTTGATGGCACATGTCCTCCGAAATTAATGAGTTTGCCTCGAGCTCAAACAAGTCTACTGTCCTAATGAACACTGGCTGTCTTTAGCATGACTCTCAGGCCTTCAATTAACAGCAGGTAGATCCTTCAGTGTTTTTACATTCATTAAACTCAAACCACTCTGAATATATGTTGGCTAATGTTCTCCACATTCAGTCTCTAACTCAAACAAACCAAAACAAGCACACAAAAAACCCATGCAGATCAGTAGTAACTATGATACTAATGTTTATTTTGGCCTATAGGTCACATTTTATTTTCATTGAGAACATCCTTTTGGCCGTATCAAGGAGAGACAAATAAAACAGTATGCTAGTTTTTGTTCTGAATTTGAAGGTTCGCTGAAAATAAATGTAGACAAAATACTTATTATAGTTTATGAGGATGATGCTTTTGTTGTGGAGAGAGTTTATGGCATGTTTGAATCTAGTGTTTTGTGTTTATAGGTGTTAGCATACAGTTATGAGTTGTTGCATTGAAAACGCAGAAGTAAATGATACCTTTCTTCGATAAAGGAGCCGCTGGTGTCGGTATGCATAAGGCATGTGTGTGGAGGTGAAAGGTTAAATGGATGTTAGGTGCAAAAAGAGCAATGTGAGTTTGTAATGAGCTGACATTTGATCCTCCTCTGCTCCTCTCCTTCCTCTGACAACTGCCTCCCTTCTGTCAGGAGAAACGGTGGCTAATCTTAGCCTTTGTCAGACGCCCTTTCCAATCCGAAAGCCGACGGTGTCAATTATTTATTTCGGACCTCCTCGTACAGTTAGCCTCGTCCGACTGTCGGGCTGCGGGGGGTGACCGAGACGAGCAGATATGTGAGCCCTGGCGCTGAGGATGTGTTGGCTAGCAGCTCCTGTAATAACAGGACTTCTTCTGCAGCTTTGTGCTGTGAGGAGTGACTAAGGAGTAAATGGACTGTGTAAAATGGTCATGAATACACCTGGCCTGCAGACAAGACACTTTTACTAATGCACACTGCCACCTCCAGGCACACTGGCGTGTCCCCCTGCTGTCACTATTTAGCTCTCTGTGTTGTTGTTTTTTTCACTCCCTCTCTCTCGTTCTCCAGGTTTTCACAATAATTCACTGGCAGAGCTTTTGCATTCATTTACATAAATGCCCACTGACTGACTTAAAATGTACATATTAATTCACACGGTCTCTCTCGCCTCCTTTCGAACTGTATTTATCTTGTTCACTCTCAAAACATAGCAGTTTAAAGGGCTTTCATAAAAAATAAATACAATTATCTTCCTGTATATTCTTCCCGAATAGAATAGAATAAATCATTCACTCATTTGTTAGTTAATAACTATGATCCAACCCTGTTATCCATTCCCATTTTTTTAATTAAATTAATTCCATTTAAATTTGATGCTTATATAATCTCTCTAGAAAATATCATAAAATAAAGTAAAAAATTATCAAATATAAACCAAATGATAAGTGTTTATTATCAACTTATTTTTATATCCATTCCCATTTTTATATTATAAATTATTTTTAAATATGATGCTTTTATAATAAATTAAATTAGACATTTGGGTAGCTTGCAAAAATTGTAAACATCAAAAATATTATAATAATAATGAATTAGATAAAGCATATAAAATAAGTGACAAATGACAAATCAACCTCAGGGGGTCAAATTAAATACTACATTCTATATACAAATATACAATAAATATACAATCTATCAACATTTTCTGAATGTTAAGGCTCCTTTCACTAAGCAATTGTTTAAACAAAAAAAAAATCTGCTTAATTTTTTGAGTTTATAGCCTATTGGTAGAAAATGCACTCTCTCTTTCTCTTGTCTTCTCTGCTGTGTGAAGATTAGGATGCTGTGTAGAGGTCGTCGGCGAATGGCAGTTTACTTTTCAATTACCCTGCCGCTGTTTTTATGTCGCCGGAAACAAAAAGCCCAATTTAAAATGATAATGAAGCAGTTGTCGTCTGGCATGGACAGGGAAATGTGGCGAGTGTTGTGCGGATCGTAAATCTTGCGCCGTTACCCGCCGCGAAGAGATGAATCTCCACTCCTCTCCTCTCCACTGCCTGTCTTTTTTTCTTTTCCACATTCTCTGTCTTTACCCCGCATGACTCGTCTCACACAAGAGAAATGCCTGTGCGAAAGCTTCTTAATGTGGTAAACAAGTGGCCTGATTAATCGGTGTGTCAGCAGTGCTCGTTTAGGGCCAAAACAGGGAATGGCACGATGTATAGAGCATTGCTTCGTTTTAAACGGAATTTCCTGGAATCTGTTTCAGTCTTCTGTGAGTGGTGAGTGTTTGTGCTGGTTAAGGCAAGTTTTATGCAAAGAGATTCAGTTTGAGCAGCTTTAACAAAGATATTGTGCACTGCTTGTGCAGACTTGCTTGATTACTGCTGCTTGCCAAGATGCTACATGTGTGGTTGGAATCATTTTTAAAACATTATTTTACAGCTGATAAATGATAAAAAACAGAGCCAGTCAGAGTTTTAAAACCACCCAACTTTAAGGAATTTGAGCATTTAAAGTGGCAGACGACATAACGTTGGTGTGTGTTTGTTAGATAAACAGAACAGTATCCATTGGTGTCCATTGGTTAATGCCAAAATAGTTGTCATTATTGTTATCGTTCTTGGTGTGAATGGGCCTTTAGGGTGGTCTGCCATACTGAATGTCTATTCACCGAGAGAAAATGTATGGGATATAGGAATAAGCCTCATTTAAAGTTGGTAGAGGCTCAGAGGAACTGAGGTCAAAGATCAGACATGCCAACTTCAGTAATGAGGTCCATGTAGAGGTCAGAGGCTGAGAAGACTTGAAGTTCATTCACAGGAAACTTTGAAACAGCCATCCAAAACACTGTTTGGCGAGCTCTCTCAGGCCCTCAAATGATTTAAGGAGCTTCTGAACGAGAATAAAAAAAACTGCTCAGCAGACTGAAGTACTTTTTTCACCCTGCGGGATCCTCAAATCTATAATCATTAAAGAGAATATTGTAAAGTTTGTTTAGGTATCCTTCTTGTTTGACACTTTTCATGCTGTTTTCACACTTGGTAAATTTTCCTAACCCCCGATCTTATTGCCTCCTAGTCTGTTTTATTGCCCCACACTGTCATGTTTTTGTTTTTTTTTAAATTGGTACGCAAATTGCATTTATAATCATCACCACAAAGAGAGAACATCAATGTGGAGAAGATGTTGTTTACCTCAAAACTGAAACCAAGCCGTTCACACAGAACGCATATTTATTGCATTTTCTAGAGGGGAAATTATCATCGTTGCACTCGCGTCTCACACAAGAGAGCCCTAAGCCATGTAAAATTAATATAAGTTCAACTTTAAAAAAAAACATGTAATCACTAGATTAAGAAACTAGCTTGCTAGCGAACGTGCATATTAACAGCATGAACCTTGCGATCATATGATTAAATGTTAATAAATTGCGTGTATCAGCAATGATAAATCTTTGAGTTTAAAGCGGCTCTGACAGAAAGGCTGCGTGTGCCCTGACAGAGACGCGCTGTTTTGAGCTATGTGCTCTTTTCCTAAATGCATAACGTACATATCACAGGTATATTCTCCATCTGTAAATGTTAGAAAGCCATGGAAATATTTCCATTTTGCGATTTTTCGCTTAACTCCACAGACTTGGTTCTGAACGCATGCGCGGCAAACAGACAGAGCTCAATGAAATAAGAGCGCAATAACTCTGACTAAAATATACATTTTGCTGAAATGTTTGTAGTTGGACATTTTAAACCTATAAGTAAGTGTATTTGTAGGATAGCACTAACTGTCAAGTGACTGTAATGGGGTAATCAAAATAGCCTTTTTACTCAATTAGCCTAGTCTGTGCTTTTTGTGTTTTTTAGTTTAGTAAATTTAACTTTGCTTTGAAAGCCATTATTTTTGTTTTTAGATCGCAATGTTACAATGTTAGAATGTAATGTGATGTTAACCCCTTTTGCACATATATATGCCTACATGGTTACATTCACTTTATTTATTTGTTTAATCCAAACACAAAATGCCGAGATATGTATACCGCAAATCAGGACAAAAATACAGAGATATAATTTTTGCTCATGTTGCCCAGCCCTTCTTTGAAGAAACGTGCATTTGGTAATATTTTGCTCGATGCGCCCTCTTGTGGCCTCAGGAGAGAAGCCAAAAGCTTTTTTTTTCCTAACTGAATTTATGCCTTTTAAATTAGAATATAATTAAAATTTTGATAATATTTTGGCAAAAAATGTGAAAAGTAGTTTTTCAGCCAATTTGACAGCCCTAAAGCAAAGGAATGCACACGCATGCATCGTGGTACTGTTGTGCACGTGCATCGAAGACTAACACTGAAGAGAAAACATTATTGAATAAAGTAATTATTTTTGTTGTCTTTGTGCACAAAAAAAGTATTCTCGTAGATTCATAAAATTTAGGTTGAACCACATATATCAATGAATGAATGAATGATGCATATATCACATGGACTATTTTAAAAATGTCCTTGCTACCTTTCTGGGCCTTGAACATGTGAGTTGTGTTGCTGTCTATTAAGGGTCAGAAAGCTCTGAGATTTCATCAAAAATATCTTAAATGGACTAATTAAATATCATTAATTACTCACCCTCATGTCATTCCAAACCCGTAAGACCTTTGTTCATCTTTGGAACACAAATTAAGATGTTTTTGATTAAATCCGAGAGCTTTCTGACCCTCCATAGACAGCAACACAACTGCAATGTTCCCAGGTCTAGAAACAAGGACACAGGAAGTTCTGTCATCATGTACTCACCCTCATGTCTTTCCAAACCCGTACGGCTTTGATTCTTCTGTGAAAAACAGATGATATTTTGAAAACTGTTTTTGTCCATACAATATAGTCAGTGAGGTCTGAAACAGCAGTGGACCTCATTGACTTTCACTGTATGTACAATGACCCCCACATTTAAAAAATAAAAATCTTTTGTGATCTACTAAAGACAGTTATATGGGTTTTGAGGGTGAGTAAAATGACAGATGCCCCACTATTGTTTTTGTAACACGAAGTTATCTCCAGATCATCCATGGTGATTTTGATTTTAATAACTTCATAATAAATGGCTGCAGGTGACAGGAAATTGGTCTCCCTCTGAATGACGGCTAAATCGTTTGAGGCAGATGGTCAAGCTTGACCTGGTTCTGCCCTCTGTATGCTACCTCTAAATTGGTGTGTCTTCGTCGGAGATCAGAGAGAAAGATGGGCTCTCTAAAGAGGTTGTTTTTTAGTTGTAAGTGTCATAAATCCATTGGATTTTGTCAGAAAAAGCTGCTTGTGTTTCTGTGCTGGTGTGAAGTTGTTTTTTTCTTTCTTTTTTCTTCTCACCCTCTGATGGCTTCAGAAACCCCCCAACACAAAGAGCTAAAAGGGAAAATGAAAATACAGAGGAGGAAATGTAACGAGCGGGTGGTGTAATGAGACTCCTTTTTTTCCTTCACTGCATCCCTTCATTGCTGATGTTCAGCACGTCATCCTTAGTGATCTTTAGAGTCACGGGCAGGCGGATCCGGTGGGTATAGTGGGAGGACAGTTACTGTACACTTGTTGAATATTGATAACCCGCTCCATTGGGAATTCATTTTTCTCATGTTACGCCAGTCATACATCTTCAGTACGAGATGATGAAAACCCTTTCAAAGTTTTTCTTTTTCCACTCTGCCCGTTGCTGAATATGTCATCTCCAGGTAAAGAGAGAGGACAAGTCATAAGGATTGCTTTTGTTTTGTTGCTTTTTCTTATTCTTTTCTTTCAGAATTTTCAATTTATATACGCAGGAACAAAAGGCAAGAAAAGAATGAAACGCTAGATGAAAAAGGTCTGTAACTTTGAACTAAATTGCAAATGTAGAGAAGCTCCAAAGAAACCAAAACTTCCCATCTTCTTTATCTGTCAAAGAACTCGTGGCTTTGTTCCCAATAGGGATTAAAACCTCTTTGAAGGAATAGTTCAACCCAAAATGTATTTACTCACCTCATATCATTTCAGATTCCTATGTTGTTATATGTTATGGTTGAACATCAAAGACTATTTTATTTATTGAAGAATATTATATTGTTAGCTGTTTCTATTTATGTCTAGTCCGCTGGGATGGCTCACATATGTCAGTGTATGTGATGATGTATTGTTTAAACAAACTCCAGCCTTTCTTGCAGCTAATCGACTGACAGAAATGACATTCTATGGGGGTGAGAGTAACAGGCAGAAAGGATAATGGAGGATTTATGAACAAAGCACTTGAAAAAAAAAGTTTCAATATGGATTATGGTATCACATAGTGTATTATTAAAGACTTTAGTCACCTGAGGCCAGGCTTTTGAGCTCTAGCATCTGTGTGTGTGTGGTGTAGTTTCAAAGCATTCAGTTTCTTTCGTTGCCTTCATTTGTTAATATGTGCTGGCTGTTTTTTTTTATTTGCACTGACTGACACGTCTGTCAAAAAAATAAAAAAATGTATAATCTTTACACAACTTTTTTTTTTTTCATATAATGTTGTTGGCAGTCTCCATGGCCAGCCTGAGACTGAGCCTGTAACACTGACAATACAACTGACAGTATTTAAAATGCAAAATATTTACATACGCACAGCTTTGGAGACCTTTAGAGAGATCCTTATGAAAACTTTATATTTATATTACAAATATATTCACTCTGTTCCTTTATTTATTTATTTATTTATTTGCTTGGCATGTTCACTATGGACTGTCATTTGTATGAACTAAAGAAATCACCAAAAAAATTTTCTATGTCTTTCATAATACAATATACAGGTTTAGAACGACGTGAGGGTGAGTAATGGCAGAATGTGTAATTTGGCATGAACTGTTTCCTTAAAATAATAAAATACAAATCATTCATAAATCAGCATGCACAATATTAATACCCTCTCCCCTGCTTTGGTATACAAAATATCCAATTATCTGATCCCCTCAGTGTAATTGCTTTAACCTGTCAGCAGCATTGTCTGTAGCCCATATGCCCGGAGTGAACAGATAGGTGCTCTCGTCTTTGAAACTACCGCTGCTATGATATTAATTGAGCTTCTGTCATTGCTGTCTCTGGCAAGTTTTTGTCACCAGAGGGCCCTTAGTGTTACCATTGACAGAATGAGAGAGAAAGTGTTGCGTGTGTGTGCACACGTTAGCAGATACCAGACAAGCGGCGCTAGCGCCTCACGCCAGTCATCTAAGCCAGTCAATTAGCGGTCACTGCATTTTTCATGATCCTCATTGTTCTCTGAAATGAGGTGGTGAGTGAATAAAAAGCTGCTGTCAGCTTTGTAGCAGTGTTGACTTCTTTAAAAGACAAAACAAAGAAAGTCTCTCTCTGCCTGCTCGGGATGTTTGGTCTGGATGCACCGTGAATATTCTCACAGATTGCCAAAACACGTGGGCGTTTGTAGCACTCCAAGCATCCACTTCGTCTGCATCCAGGTGCACATAGGCGAAGGAGAACTTCTTTGCTCAATGAAGGGTTATGTTAAGAGAACGCTAACATCCGATGGAAGCATTAGCAGGATCTGTTGACCCATTGCGGCTAATGAAATCCTCTGCCAAAGCTGCTTCAGATGAAGCACCATCCAAAAGCCATCCGTCCAAATTTGTTTTAAAGCCCCACAGATGTATAATATGTCCTTTCATTGGTCGGCCGTGTTGTTTTGGACCTAATAGGATTTCAGGTAAGGGCTTGATGCTTTTATGTAGTTCCATGTGGCCTCTTGGGCTTGGATGATATTGAGCCATCTCCTCATCCATCTTGATTAAATGAGATAATAAGGATTTCACATTTGACCAATCGTGTGCATCCGGACCAGAACCGCCATAGGGTCAATTACTACACAGATCCTTCATTTCGTTCTTTTTTTTCTCCTCCATAAATCAATTTCATGCTCGTAAACAAAGGTGGCATGGAATCTGGCAGTTGATACTATGGTTTGAAGTCCAAATGGCCTTTTTTCACTAAGTACCTCATAGAGCTGGTTTAGGAGCTAGGTGATGCTAATTTTTCATGGCAGTTCAATTACATTCTCCCTGCCCTCTTTCCCCCCCTTCTTCCTTCGTTCTTTCCATTTCTGCTTTTGGAATCTGTCTTCTGTGAGAATTCATGATGGTGAAGTGCCAAGAATGAGACAGAGCATCAGTGCCTGAGGGAGCCCTTTCATTTGTTCACAATTCACACAGCATAGAACATGGCTCCACTCAAAGACATGCAATATGGAGATGAGAACGCAAAACAAGCAGAACTTTACTTCTGAAAGGTTGCAAATACAGCAGGGAAGAAGGTAGAGTGTGGGAATGAAAGACAGGTGCATGCTTCTGACACGTGGAGGAAACATGCCAAGCAATGCATTTGGTTTGTGCATCAGCTTTTTCATTTATGAGCTTTTGTCTCTAATGAAAAAAGTATTTAGTATTTCCAGCAATGGCACATTGACGTGATTAAAATGCACAAGTCTTTGTTGCTGTGCCATTTTCACCACTGCTTTCCAATGAAGTTTTCTCCCCCCTTTTTCTCCCCCATATATTTATCATAAAATCCAGCATATCAGTGATCCAAAATTGTACAAAATTACATGACAAAAATGTAATATATAATGGTATATATAAACAAAAATATTACAGATTATTCACATCAAAATATCCACAACCTGACTGTAATTGTTACGTAGATATGTAATAATTTCAATTACGACATTCATGTTTCCAAATGTATTTAGCAAAGGAAGGAGCTGCAGACCAGTGCAAGGTAACCCATGGTTTTGTGAGCATCACATCCGCACTCATCTGATTACAGCTCTATGACTCCAATTCTAGACTAAGACTGGCAAATTAATTGGCCTGTCAATCACAACAAACTCTAGGTCTTCGTTTTACAGGGGAAAAAAATGTGTGAGGTGACGGAAAGCATCCAAAATAAGACACTGGTGCCTTTTTAGAGTAGAGGGTGACCAAGGCTCATAATCATTTAGGAAATGTGGAAACGTGAATGTTTTACATGAATAAACCTTCTATTGGCTTTCTGTTTAACTCCTTAATTTGCTAGTCCTCCATTTAGCCATGACAGGCCTTTTGACTATGATCATCAATCATTTCTTTTGTGACAATAACCAGTTTAGTTTGAGAGGTCATAGTTCAAGGTGAGTGAAGGTCTGCTCCATCCTGTGAATTAAATTGATCACATTAATGAATGTACCCTGGGGGTTTTGCTTTACTCTTTTGTGAGCATTTGTGGATTTTTTGATTTAATAGAGTAATTGTTCCCAACTGTCCTAATTAATGCATCAGCTCGTAGATCAATAGAGAGTGTAGTGATTGATCTTACTATGGCAACGAGGGCGCATGTCATTGTTGTTCTAAAGTGTTTTCTGCTGTAATTGCTACATCTTATGCGACATATGCTTTGACGCGTGCATGTTTATGGTACGAGCAGTACCGGCTCAGTCTGGCTTTAAAAAAACACTTCCTTTTTTTTTTTTTTTTTCCTCCAGGTTGAGATGTATTGTCAACATGGCCTTTTATTGCGCCGGCTGTCGTCTTTGTGCATGTTTGTGCTCTCAATGTCTCATACTGCATTTTCCCCCTCTAAATGTTAATTATATCACATGCCTCTCTTTTGTGTCTGCTTTGCCATGCATGCAATTCCGGCACGCTCCTGCCTATTGACGCTCCATTCAAAATGTCATCATTGTAGTCTTGTTTGCAGCGAGCTGTTTTCTAAGGTTCCTCAGGCACGCTCTGGTCAGGTTTCTGGCCTGCATTCAAATCTGGAGAGCGCTGTCATGTAGGGACAATGGAAGGGAAGTGGATAGTGCTGTTCCGTTGACAGGTCCGCAGGAAAGCGTTTACAGTATGAGAGTCATAACCACAAAACACTGCATATATGCTTTGTTAGTTAGAATAAAGTTTTATACCATTATAGGGAAAATATTTAACTGTACTGCCTGACGTGAATGACATGATTGATGCCTCATATCATATTATTCTGGAGACATGCAACCAGACTCGTTAAATAATTATCTGCTTATAATAATTACATTTTATTTTATTCATTTAAAGGACTTCAAATCAAAAGTCACTCTTCCCAAGGATACATTAGCAATGATTTATTAATGCCCTAGCAACTACTTTAAACATCTCTCAGAACACCTTTGCAACTGCATAGCAACAATTCAAAACACCCAAGAAATGTTTTTTTATATTTTTTTTTATTATAACTGGATTTAATTTATTATTAAATCCAGAAGCGGTATGAAATTATTGTGTGGAAAGTGGAGTTTGGGATGGACTTATGGTGTTAATAATAAAGCTCATGCTCTCCTGGGAAGTTCTTATTTTATGTAGATGGGAAATTTTAATTTCGACATCACTTTGGTCAGAGCAAGATGACAATGTACCTTTTCTACCAAAAAAATAATAAAAGAAAATAAATAAATGAAATATTTATTTTTTTAAATGTTTTTATTCAATTTATGAAGGAGCCAGGTTTGTATTTGTAGAATATGATTGTATATTGGACTTTTTATTTTGTAAATAAACTAAAAATATATATAATACAAATATATATAAATAAATAATAATAATAATACATATTAAATCAGATATACCGTCAATCTCAGGAAAGTTCAGTTTCGCACTTATAATTCCAACTTTGTGGTGCGATTGATGTATTATTCGACTCATAAATACTATCTTTCTGACATGACTTGAACACACCATTAGACCAGATTCAAACCCGCATTTCCTAAATAAGCACCATGACTTGTCTGTAGCATATGCACAAAGGCCAGGGCACTAGCATTTTTTACTGCATTATAAATAAGCATTTTGCATGGGTGTATATGGGTGTCATCTCTCTGGCTCTTTCCTTCGTCTGTGTCTCTCTCTGTCTGTCTGGAGCAATGTGAGGGTGGAGCTGAAGGACTATCGAGCGTGGCAGTAATTATGGTGTCATGGTGCCGTGTCAGAGACTGGCATGTCGATGTTAATGAGCTCTCCTCTGCCTTTCTCTCCACCTCCACGGCTTTGATGTCTCCACATGTCAAACGCAGAGGCTCCAGTCTTCGCTCACGTTCTTCTTCCTCTCTTTCCATCACTTCCCAGTGTGTCGGAGTAGCAGTGTCTGTCTGTGTAATGTTCCCCTTTTTCTCTCAGTCTCACTTGCGCTCCCGCTCTCACTGTCCCCATCACCGCAAGGCCCCTGTTTAAAACGCAGGAAGGTGGCGAGCAATGTGAAATTGCAGTGAAAGGTTCTCAGTAAGAGTATTGCATTTTGAACCTTATGCACGTTCACTCTACATTCAGCATGTATGAAATTTTATGAACTCCAAACTATAGTGTTAATACGTTTTTTGATTTAATTTCCTTAACAAAACATATAACTTATAACTTATGTATTAAGATATCCATCCATCGATCCATCCAAATCCCATTTAATATATATATTTTTTTTAAAGTTTATTTTCAATTTAAAGTTTGGGACTACCTGCCTAGATAGGCCTATTTGATCAATTATATTTTTTATTACTTCTTACTTCGCCAGATATTGTAATTTTCTGCTCATTTCGTGTTTACAGAAATGAAAAATTCAAACCTATTCTTGTGCTAACAATGGCGGAAATCACAAAAAGGATTAATCAACAACTTAGTGTCACTTAAGCAGCAATGCTCATAAATTTGACGAAACTACTATCGAATTCCAGTCATCGCTTTGTTTCCTCTGAGCCTAACCTAGTCAGATGACCAAATTACATCACAGGGATCTGGAGCAGACTATTGTGAGATCAGCTCATTTGTTTTAATAAGACCGTGATATTGGGTCTGATGACAACCTAGTATGGGCGATGAGAAACAAAGAGAGAAATGGAGGGATCAGTGAAGAACGAGGTGAGATGCTCATTTTTTGTCATTAAGAGCTTGTCGAGGGTCATTTGATTTGTGCGTTCCAAATCACACATCGATTACTGCGGCTGTGCAAAGCATCAGACGGTGAAAGATGCGTTTAACGGGTGGTGCCGTGTTATCTTTTCATCATTACTCAACTAGTTGTTAAAGGCAATTTGGCATCCTGTTCATAAACAGTCATTAGCTGTTGCTATATAGAAGTCCCTTAATGCATTGTAATGGAGCGTTTTGTCATTTTTGATGGACAATCTGCTGTATCACCAAGTCACCAATGACTCAAGTCATTTCATCAAAGATTTTAATCTAGTTTACAACTATGTGATGAATATGAAACTTAAGATTTCCAATTCAGCTTTGCCATAGACACACCGCTCATGCATATTAGCATTTGATTTACAGCAAAGATGATTTAATGCAGTTTTAATGAAAGTACGCTGAGGCCCGTTGTAGCAAGTTTATATTAAAACAGTGAGGTAATAGAGACACAAGGCTGTGCCTGTAACCTTATATATTCACAATATAGCTCTGCCTTATTGGTTTGATAGAACAGTTACTGAGCAATGGAAATGTTAAGATCACAGATGTTATTAAAACATTATAAATGCATATTTTCAATGCAAAATGCATAGTGAAATGCATAGTAGCTACATTAACAGGTGTTTTGTGTCATCATTGTTACTTTGTCCTTTATTTAGGAATGCTGTATTGATCAGCGTCCAGTACTAAAGCTAGGCAGCGAACCCCCAACTGCTATAGTAATTTATAGTAAATACTAGGCTATAGTGTTTTTGAACCATACTATAGTAAAGTACTTGGATTAATTTGTTGTGGTAATTCTATAGTTGCTGTGTAATATTATTGATTAATATAATTATATATATATAGGGCTGTCAATCGATTAAAATATTTAATTGCATGATTGTCACGAGTTAACTCGCAATTAATCGCAATTAATCGCACATTTTTATTTGTTCTATATGTACCTTAAATTAATACTTTTCAAGTTTTTAATACTCTAATCAACATGGTCATGGAAAAATATGGATGCTTTATGCAAATGTGTGTTTATTATTGAAACCATAGTCAACAATGAGCTTGAAGACTAGACATGTTTCAAAGATCATAGATGTTTTTCAAAGGACTTGTTCATGTTTATTAGACACATGAAAAAAGAAATACCAGGTTCTCATTTCTTCTCTTTCTTTGCACTGAGCAATTTACTGACACAAACCTGTTTACATTATTTGCAGGACAGGACAGCTCACTTCCTCTGAGCATGCAAAATGTACATATATCATTTATTATTGCATTTGTTTCCCTCTCTGTGCCCACATACTGTATTTTGATGCAGCTAAATTCTCAATAAAACTGTATTATTGATATATTTTACTGTTTCTGTTGTCAGACAACGGAATGAATATGAGATAGTGACTGAAACGCGACCCATTAAGACTAGGCTCCCTAACCAGCTATTCCAAGATGTTAATCTGCACAAAAATACTGATAATCGAGCCGTCGTCTGATGAAATCTAATACACATAAGATAATGACAATAGCTGTGCTGTGATTTCGGCTATACTTGCATGTAAAATTAGAGAAGCAACATAATATCTTGTTTAATTGAGAGTGCTGCACCTCAGCTGCTACGCGCTGAACCCAGCTGACACACACAGAGAGAGAGAGAGAGAGAGAGAGAGAGAGAGTGTGCGCGCGCTGGGACAGTAAGACTTCACGCTCACGTGGCAGTTACGTTACCGGCGATTCTCAGAAACTAAATAAGGTTTGGGCGCTTTTTTGAAGGGAAAAAAGTTGGCAACACTGTGCATCTCCATTTCTCTAACTACGGGTTGGGCCATGGGTCAAACAGAAAATATGCACTGCGTTAATCGCACATTAATACAATTAGTGCTGTTAAAATACATTTGTGTTAACGCGTTATTATATATATATATATATATATATATATATGCCTTATATGTATATATGTATATATACATATGTACACCTTGCTAGTACCCTTTGCTAGTTTGGACCCCTTCAGACCTTCAAAATGCCTTAATTATTCGTGGCATAGATTCAACAAGGTGTTGGAAACATTTCTCAGAGATTTTAGTCCATATTGACATGATAGCATCACGCAGTTGCTGCAGATTTGTCGGTTGCACATCCATGATGCGAATCTCCCGTTCCACCACATCCCAAAGGTGCTCTATTGGATTGAGATCTGGTGACTGTGGAGGCCATTTGAGTAAAGTGAAGTCATTGTCATGTTCAAGAAACCAGTCTCAGATGATTTGAGCTTTGTGACATGGTGCATTATCCTGCTGGAAGTAGCCATCAGAAGATGGGTACACTGGAGTCATAAAGGGATGGACATGGTCAGCAACAATACTCAGGTATGCTGTAGCGTTTAATTGATGCTCAATTGGTACTAAGGGGCCCAAAGTGTGCCAAAACATATCCCCCACACCACCACCATCAGCCTGAACTGTTGAGACAAGGCAGGATGGATCCATACTTTCATGTTCTTTATGCCAAATGCTGACCCTACCATCTGAATGTTGTAGCAGAGATCGAGACTCATCAGACCAGGCAACGTTTTTCCAATCTTCTAGTGTCCAATTTTGGTGAGCCTGTGCGGATTGTAGCCTCCGTTTCCTGTTCTTAGCTGACAGGAGCGTCACCCGGTGTGGTCTTCTGCTGCTGTAGCCCATCTGCTTCAGGGCTCGACGTGTTGTGCATTCAGAGATGGTATTCTGCATACCTTGGTTGTAATGAGTGATTATTTGAGTTACTGTTGCCTTTCTATAATTTCTAACCAGTCTGCCTATTCTCCTCTGACATCAACAAGGCATTTTCGTCCACACAACTGCTGCTCACTGGATATTTTCTATTTTTCTGACCATTCTCTGTAAACCCTAGAGATGGTTGTGCATGGAAATCCCAGTAGATTAGCAGTTTTTGAAATACTCAAACCAGCCCGTCTGGCACCAACAACCGTTCCAAGCCAAGTTCAAAGTCACTTAAATCCCCTTTCTCCCCCATTTTTTTTTTTTTAAATATTAGTTAGTTGATGTGTATTTAGTCTACCATTTTATTCCTAATATGTTTAAAATATTATTTCCATCACAAAATTATATTAAATAATAGGTGTGGTTGAAATAACTTGAGTAAAAAAAACTAAACTAAACAAAAAAATATATAATGTAATGTTATATATATATATATATATATATATATATAAACTGTAGATTTCTTCTGTGATGCATGTCCACTTTTGGACGTTTTTAGTAGAAACCTGTTAGACACCATGCCAGAATTATTCAGATCGCACTCTGAAGGCTGATGTGCTCACCTGACTGTAGAGTGTCTCTCTCTTCCTCCTCAGGTTCTGTACTAAACTTCTCCATTGAGCGTGATTAATGGTTGTTCCAGTTGTAGTAGGGCTATGTTCCAGACCATCCTGATTACGACTCCCTCTTTTGGGCTGCGGTTCTGGCATCGCCAGCGAGTCCACCGGGACCTCTGTGAATTTACAGCAGTTCTGTTCTGGCAGAGTGGCAGTGGGACTCGGTTAGGGTTGTCCTGGGCTCTATTATGGCACCTCTGCTGCCACGGAACTCGTGTGCGAGCTGCTAGCAATATTACAGACAGACCAGTGGCTGCCCACGGGAGTGATACAACTTATTAGGCCATTCCTCTTCGCTTGACGTACGGCACGGCATGCTGGGAAGACAAAACTTCCCATCTCAACTCTTTTTGTTCTGGCCCATCTCTCTCTCTCTTTCTCTTTATAAATTCATTTCTCTTTCTTCCTCACTTTACCCCCTCCACTCACCTCAGAATAAAATTTCAGTCCCTCTTCTTCTGTTTATTTGTTAGATTTGCAGATATGGATCGCGCCGCAGGAAGTCGGATGAATGAGGAATGAACTTTGACTAGCCAATCCTTATGAAATCAAGATATATTGTGTTTCTCTCCTCACGAGGAGTGATCGCGGTGCTTAGTACGGCACGGTGCGGCCCAACCTCATATCTGCATGCTGCGTGCGATTGCAAATTTAAAAGCAATTCAACAGTAGCGATTTGTAAAATGACATGAATCAGCCGTTGTCTCAAATCTCATTATTAACTTGCTTGAAATGGACTTTTATTCCAGCGACAACAGATGCTGCTGTGTGTATTTTTGTCCTTTTGTTTTCATCTTTGCTTTAACCACAAAGTATAATTTCAACCTCTCTCTGTTGCATCTCTCCGTTTGTCCTTGCCCTGTGTTATCCGGTCTCAGGAACATCATGTGAGCGAGTGCCTTTGATGGGAAGAGCACACATGATAGCGGAGTGGTAACCAGTCTTGATTCTGTTTATTCTGCCACGTTTGATGAAGCCGTTTGATCCTCTCTTTCAAAGTCATCCAGTGTCCTTGTGAGAGCCTCTATGCTTCCCACTGATAATGATGGAAGTGTCTCTCTCTCCCTTTGTGGGCCTTTTGAGTTTAACTCCTTGTGTTTCTTTTCTTAACAACTGTTTTGGTGGTTCTTTATAAGTAGACAAAGCAGCTCTATTCCGACACTGATATCAGTAGCACATAATGACAGTTTCAATGTTCAATGACTCTCGGCACTGATATAGTTAGGCAGAAATGATATCCATCAGATGAGTTTGTTTTGCTCTAGACTTCTCATGACTTAACCACCTTTCTTTCTTTCTTTCTTTCTTTCTTTCTTTCTTTCTTTCTTTCTTTCTTTCTTTCTTTCTTTCTTTCTTTCTTTCTTTCTTTCTTTCTTTCTTTCTTTCAGACAGAGTTTGAGAAACTCTTTTGAAAACCATTTTTTTTTACATATTCTGCATGTATTCCATTCCAAATAATCCATCTTGTGCCACTAGAATATATAACAAATCCATTACATTTTTGTCTCTAGGATACAAAATGCACCAGGGACATAATTAATAGATGCTTGTGGTTTGGCAAAATTTTCTTTCCATTTTCTTTTCCTTATTGATCTGTCTATTATTTAATATTTATACAATTAAATACATCAACAGACTCAGAAAAAAATCAGATTTTTGTTGAATGTGTAACGTTGACAAAATATTATTTTATTAAACAAAATATATGATTTAAAATTGTATTTATTTTAATAATTATTTTTAAAATAATTATGTTTGTAGTTTGATTTGCTTTCAGTTTACTGACGAACTCAGGAGAGCCTGATGTCGCTTAAATAGACCGTAAAACTCTTTAAACTGATCTACTGTTGCCCTTTAGGATTATATGTTCCTTTAACTTCTAGATGGCAAAGAAATGCCCACAGGCCAACGGCCAGCCATGTCCCTGGAAATGCGGTATAGTAGCTCAAGATTATACTGTAGGAAAATGTTTTTATCCCCATTCAAGGAAGTTCACTCTGCCATCGGCTCACTTTGAGACCACTACACTGGAGTGTTTAGAAATGAACATGGGCAGACTTGTGCAGAAGACCTGAGAGAAAGCTACTCCCCCTCCAGTTTTCTGTCATCTTCAGATGTTTCCTGCATCTTGACTTGAGAGCTCAGCGGAGAGAGCAGTCTTGCATTATTTAGAAATTCCACTGTGTTTAGACGTTCCAGGACGTACCAGGTTAAAAATATCTGTTAGGGCCTGGCTCCTGTGATCCACGTCCATGTAATGAAATCTCCAGGTATAGTTATTCATCTCTTGCTCGTTCTCTCCAGCACGGCCCTCTTTCTAGGTGGCATTGTTGGTGTGGAGATGGATGGCTGCTCAGCCGTGGAATAAATCTGCATTCGTTTGATGACGAAGCGGCCACACAGGTGTCCAGTTCCCAGCCTCGCTGTGCTTTGTGTGGCGGCCACGTTAGACGCCAACCTGAGATGATTAGCACTGATTGGACAGACAGGGAAGACTTATGGCAGAGTGGAACTTTGACGGGGGTTTGTTTTGTTTGTTTTATTTTCTGTGTGCATTTCTCAGTTTTAAGTTGTGTACATAGCGGTTTTATACATTGATATAGTCCTACGTTGGATTTGCAATATCCATTCCTAATGTTTACTGGATTTTTGAAGCATTTATAAGAATGCACTCGCATATTATTGCATCAATTCTTATGGCTCAGTTTGTTGCTTTCTTTTCTTATTTGAAGTCCCATTAAAAGGAGGAGTATGTGTAATTTTTCTTGTGGGTAATATTGTGGGTAACAATTCAAAACAAAGTGATGCTGTTAAACAAATGTTCCTAACACTGTTTATTACAGTGAAACCTGCCAGCACATTTTGTATTTTATTTCTTAGCAACTGTCTGTTGTCATTTCAGAACCAGATGGCATGTATCTGTACTTTAAAGAGTGTGTCTATTAAATCCAGTAATAATGTTATTTAGCAGTATTCAGAACTATGTTTTTGTATGTGGTGCAAAATTTGCTGCCATAATACCAGGGCATTACTATGCGGTTACTAGGGTGTTCTGAGTGGTTGCTAGGTCACTCCAAGTGACTCAGGTCTGTAAGTTAGCATGATTTGAGGTTTTATTCATGTTCGTGTTCGTATGTGTGGGATGATTGTCTTCCTGGAAAGGCTATTAGATGATTCCTGTCGGAGCCGTCCTGACATTTTACAGTTTGTTTTAATTTAATAAATATCACATTTCATTATATCATACTATTCTGTAACATATATACTTACCTCACAGTCTACTCTCTAGTGTGTTACACTGAAACTAGTTAAGAGCTGGAAGGTATAACGAAATGATGCTACGTTTCAGAGGAAGACCAACACAATCTCATGGCAATTCTTAAAGATTTGAATTTGTGGTGATCTGGTGGCTAATTCATATAAATGAATACAGTCACATTTGTTGCTGACACTGCAGAGATGGTTCTGTTTAGGGGTGGACCTTCATGAGTACTTGTAAAGTACCCTCCCCAAGAAAAAAAAATCTTACATTGTTAGAATGTTTCAAACAGAGCTGGGTACTGATTCTAAATTACATGACAAAAATTGTAGTTATTAACATAATCTGTTACATTACACATTTAAGACTACTTTTCAAATTACTTTGGACATTTTTGGACATCATTTATCACATTGATTTAAATAGGATAATCTTGTACCATAATGATATAAATTGCAAAGAAAAAGAAAATATATTTCATTCATTGTTTTTGACAACATGAAGTGCATTAAACATTACAGTACATTCAAGGATCCCAAACTGGGATTTGTGAGTTTAATGAAATCAGATAAATAATTAAATCATAAAAATGTAAAATTAAAATAAATAATTTTAAAATAGCATCAATCAAAAATAAAACCACACACACACACACACAACACACACACCACACACACACACACACACACACACACACACAAACACACACACCACACACTGTTTGTTTACCTACAACAATGTCATGTAACCATGTAACCAACATTGCATCATGCAAATGTGTGTATAAATTATATATTGCTTTATACTTTATTGCTATTGTGTGAACAATATGTAATCATGTGATCAATAAAAAAGTAGCTGTAGTCTGATTCTGAGTATTTTAAAATGTAATTTAATCTAATTACAAGTACTTACATTTTGGAATCTGATTACATAATCCAGATTACACATAAGCAGTTACTACCCAACTTTGAATTCAAATCATACAAATTTATAAGACATCACCAACTCATAAAATAGTTTTCTCATGAGATCAGGTTGGGGAGACTATATTTTTGGGATGCAACTTTTGTGTGCAAAATTAATAATAATTTCAAATAAATGTAATGAAAGATTTTAAGAACAAATACAAAAATATTACCCTAAAATGTTAGCCCTTTAGTTTTAATCATAGTTTTAGTAATAATTATCTTCATTAGATGCCATTGACTAGATGATATGTTCTGGCCCATGCGTTTCTCTCCTTACTGCAGCAGATGTCTGTTTAATATTTCATGTTGTGTGTTTACATCATTAACAGCATTCGAGTGATTGGTGTCACATGCGATAAAGAGCAGCTGTTTCACACAGAAAGGTCTAAACCCTGCATTCATCCAAATACTGTCCATTTTATTTGCTAATGAAAGACAAGCATAGAGGAAATTGCTTCTTGTTAATTCCACGCCGCTTTTGACATGCGCATACACTCTGATTGATTTGCATACAGAGTAAGAGCAGTGAAGATCCTGAGAGCACATTAAACCCGAGACAATTAAAGACACTCTGTCAACACCTTCCGTTTCACTCTAACATTCTCTCGCTCACATTGATACGGCAGACAATCACCTGTTTACTGGCAAATATAGGGCCCTAAGAAATCTGTTTTATTTTTTTCTAAATTCAGTTTTATGCGTTTACATTTTTCTGGATTCCGTTTTTATTTTGTTAAAATTTTCTGGACTCATTTTTATGTTTATGGTCATTAAACAAAAAGCATTAATGTATTAAACAAAAAGCATGTCTAATTAATTAATCTTAAACTTTTTACAATGTTTCAACATTCAAAAATTTATTAAAAGTGTAGGACGTAATAATTACATGTTAACCGTTACAATTATTCTTCTCACTTTTGTTTTATTGTTATCAATTTCTGTGTTTTACATGTCATAATTATTTTGAATGCATACAAACCATTTGGTTTTGTCCCCCTCAAATTTTTTCTTAAGTACCTGCTTTGGTTTCAAAGTTCTGTGTTGGGTATAACACATTAAATTGCACTGCTTATGAAAATTTAAAATATTTATTTTGGCAAATAAAGATGAAGGCATAACACATTGATTTCATTTATATTTGATTATGAACTGAAAATTTAAAATATTTATTTGTTGCAAATAAAGGCCTATTTAGGATTTACTATTAAAATTAAAATATTTTGTTTTATTATTTTTCAATATCAGTAGTAGATGGTGTAGTACATACAAGTTCTACTACAATAATAGTAAATAGCCTATTTAGGGCACAATTAATGTTAAACGTGTGTAAACTTTTATTTTGACAAGTTGATGAGTTCTGTGTGTATATAGACGCTAAAGTTTTACTCAAATTAAATGAAAATGCTCAGTGGAAAATGACATGATATTTATGGACTGAAATTGATGTAGAGACCAGATGCTGAATCACTGCGAGCAACACGCACGCTGCAAAACCACGCTTGTTCTGCCTCCAATGTTAGTAAGCACAACGCGAGAACATGCTGCCTCCATTCATATTTAAAACACTTTTGCGGCTTTTAATATTTTAATCATTTCGCATTTGGCTTATTTAAGTGTAATGACCTACTTCTATTAATTCATCCAAACTTTGACAAATTCCGACAATTCCACGTAAATTAAATTCCTTTAAATTCTGCATTCCTTGATTTTCATTCTGTATCGTGAATCAAGCCCACAAAAAGCCTTGCAAGGAATATCATAGTAGTAAGTTAATGCTGTTAAGAGAGAGGAAGTGCATTTTAACTCATCAATGTTAACAGGATGTCCACTGAGATGGCAAGGGAACGTTAAAGAGAGATTCCGTTTGAATTGACCAAGCTGGGCATTTATCTTAACTTTGAGCTGCAAAGGCATACGGAAGTCCCTGGTGTTGAGCACGGTTGTGTTGCATGCTGATGTACACCGCGCAGGCAACTGTTTGAGAGAGAACGAGAGATCATACTGAATAGACAGAGATATGAAATGACGCCCACAGGAGGCTGCTGGTCACACGGTTCAGTTGTAAATTCAGTTCAGAATGTATTTTTATTTTATTTTTATTACCAAGGGAGTATGCAAATGTTAAATATTATTGTATTATTTGTGGTATTGTTAATACATTATGTATATATAACATTTATTTATTAATATAGGCATATACATATATTTTTATATTGGATAGTTTATAGACGGATCTTGTTATCTTTTAGCAAGCTTGTTTTTGTTCTGGCTCGATTTTGGTATGAATTGCCCACTTTTCACAATCCAATCAATTCCAGATGCATAAAATAGATTTTTCCTCTTTGAATAGCCTGTTTCTTTTGTAAATACGTCATATTACAGAAAATGGGTTTTGCCTTGACTTTAACACAGTGATCGGTCAAAGTGTAGCACTTTGATTGCAGAAAATGTAAATGTACATGAGACTTATGCAGAAAAAGAGTTACCATCTATGCACAGCCCCAATAATGCCATGCTTTTTATGGTACCAGTGAGGGGCTGCTGGAAAAGAAAATGCCATTTCAAGTAAAGTGTGAAGATGAAGACCGATAATGAGCTGTCTTCACAGTATTTGTATGCATGCATGCATGTAAGCGTTTATGTCTGGGGGACAGAACGGTCAATATCTCCGACCCCGGGACACACATGGGGCTGAGACGCTTTCTTCACTCATAGCATCAGCGAGGCTACACCATCACTAATGCCATCTTCCATTCTCATTGGCCTGGACCTCCACCCCCTTCTTGCCCCTTGGCTGCCAGGCAGATGGTCACTTATTAGTGGTAATTAAAATTCCATCCTTGATCATAGTTTGTAATCATATTTAATTTGAGTCTTGTTAATAATTAAAGGGACAGAGATATATGGCTGTCATTTAAATGCAGCGGGGGGATCTCGGCCACCAGCAGAAGTTCATCCTTTATGCTTTTACCTGTAATGGTGAGAAATGAACCGTTTTATGTGCTGCTCTCCGGCTCATAGTCTCATGTTAAAAAATGGTATCAACGAGATCTGGATCAGATGAAGTTTGAAAACAGCATACTGTCTCGTTCATAATTCATACTTGTCGATTTCTCAGAGACATACACATATTCAGACAGATGGTGAAACAACATCAATTAATACACAGCTGCTTACATAGATCCCTCACTTTCTCGGGCTGTTATGAAGACAAAACGAAGGCCTTTGGTGTGGGTTTCAGAAAAAAAGAGCTCAGACGGAGGGAATCGCAGCCATTCAAATGAACTTTACAGCTGCTCAGCACGGGAAGATGTAAGCCAGCTAATTTGCTAGCATTGTCATTAGGAAGCATGGGGAAAAATAGCCTACAGCTGTTTATTTTATCCTTAGAGAGGTCGACATTGATTGTTTCCACTAGAAAAGAGAAGCGAATGATTTTACCATTCTCTCTGATAACTGAGTGCATCAGTTCACCGCCCACATCAACGCTATAGCCTTTGCTTGACAAATTTGCTCCTGTAAAGAATATGGGGAAAAAAACTGATATACTCTGAGATGTTTAGCATGTCGTTATTGTACTGCATGACTTCAAAGCGCTTTCCCAATGTGATACTAATAGCATGATCATTATTCTTATCCCCCACCAATGATTAGAATGTACATGAAGACTGGTATCACAAATGAATTTTAGATTATGTGGACATATTTTTCAAGTATTAACTGGTATGTTTAAATTGTTATAATTAATTGTACAATTTTCATTGTTTGTAAGTGTACTTGAAATAAATTATCAAGTTGTGTGCACATGATACCTTCTTTAGGATATATTTATTTATTTTTTAAAGAACGTGATTAATAGGCACTTATTGATTCTCTATAGCTGGTTATTTGCAACAATGGTTAGTCATCTTTCTGTCTCTTTACATTTGACTATTTACTACTTTGAGCCAGAGCCAGCGAGACACTGACAGGATGAGCTAATGACTGGAAATCCTGTCCAAACGCTCAGCTACTCGATGATCGATTTGTTGTCATGGATACGGAGTAACGTTAAAATAATAGTCTTGTCCATGTCAGCTGTACGACAGTTAATTAAAAGCAAAGCTATGATACAAAATTGTCAGGCAAGCTATCTAAAACATTAACAGGCAAAGGCAGTATTAAATATAGTTTGCATACCTTACACTCATAAGTTATATAACATTTAGCCAGTCAGATTAAAGCATACCTGATTGAAAAAATGCGTTCCATTTTTGTAAGTATGTATCAGTCAGTGCGCAGAGAGAGAAAACATTTGGAGCTTTGACATTAAGTAGCATACTGTGTGTGATTATAATGAGAAGTCAGTCCATAATACTGACTTTCAAGTCAAGTCACATGAGGCCATAATGAAATAAATTGACTACATGAACAAATGCAATTACTACAGCCAGATGTGCTCGCATGCAATTATACAATTATTCAAGGTGAGCTTCTGTTTGGTTGTGTCTGGCACTTATTGTTTCCCCCCCATCCCTCTGCACAGTTTCCCATGCCCTTATTCTCTTACAAAAACCTGTCAGCCGCTCTAAAGTAATGGAGTAAATGGTGTCAGATGATAATCCTGAAATGTAGCTTTGCCATCCCTTGAATAAATAGATTTTAATATAGGAAACGTATTTTTAAATCACAATAATACATATTTTTACAGTATTTTTTGTTCAAGTAAAAGCAGCCTTTTAACAGTAGCATATATAATTTAAGTATTTTTTAATAACTAATATTAACTTTGTAACTTGTGTCATAAGCTGGTGGGGACATTTCAGTAGAGTGTGGTATTCAAAGGCATCTTTTAAACTGAGCAAAACATAAATTATAGAACCTGCTCTAGCTGTTGTTTTGAATCCAGAGAAAGCTTGTCTTAGTTTTTTTGGATGTCATTCTTTAGTATCTTTGTTGCGTAACACATTGTGACAAACTACATAATCCAGCGCCATGTGTTGTTACCCTGAGTGACACTGACGTTTGCGGCTTATGTAAATATCATAAATCTATGAGCATCTTCAAATGTTTGAGCATAATTACATTGTGTGCAGCCTCTGTATCTCCTTTCTACAGTAGTTACATTAACACTTACTTTGTATATGCAAACAGCAGCACTTTGTGTTCATGTTTTTAGAAGTCAGGCTGTAACAGAGAACGTGAGAAAACACAAATATCCTTTTAACTGCGCAGTCTCTCTCTCTCTCTCTCTCTCTCTCTCTCTCTCTCTCTCTCTCTCTCTCTCTCTCTCTCTCATCCTCTCTCTCTCTCCTCTCTCGATCCTCTCTCTCCCTCTACACTCTCCTCTCTCTCTCTCTCTCTCTCTCTCTCTCTCTCTCTCTCGCTCTGATATCTACAGCAACCACATGCTTGTATTTTGCTGTTTTTCTCTCCTAGAAAAAACACTATTCCTTTGAAAAGTGGCAATCCCTTTTTATGGCCGTATTCCTCCTTCAGCGGCGTGTCGGCACTTTTGTGCGTCGATAAGAGTTTGTGACTGAATTGTTCTTTGATCTGCCCCTAGCGGAGCAGGAACTCTAGAAGGTTTAGCAGCGAGATGCTAATGTCGGGCTCGAGCGTGCTGATATCACCCCCCAGGCCTGTTTTACAGTACAAAGACAGTCTCAGCCTCACTGCTGCCTGCTTGAGAATTCTGTTGACAAGGTTTCGGTTCGTTTCTTTCATTTTACTTCCCTAAGTGGAGGTTTAAATGCAGCAGGCACATCATATGTAAAATTTATGCAAAGTAATACTACTTAATTGAAGGGGGTTTAGATGCCTTCAAAAGCGGGCACTGGGAATCTGGATTATTCGGTGCTCAAAACAGACTCTGGACTTAGAAAGAGACAAAACTCTGCTGGAAAATCACTGTACACTTACATTAATGCAACTTCCTGAATAATAAAACATTCAGGAAAAAGCTCTGGCTGTAGAGCTTAGCTGATGCTCGGGTAAAGTGGGAAAGGGACAATCTTTAATTGCCAAGTCAGGCATCGAGTAATAGCACAACAACCAATCGTTTCAGAGAATAACTGTGTGTGCTAATGTAAATGCATGTGGTTTAGGTGCTGTTGATTTAACAATTACAAATGTGTTTCTGCAGCTATTAGCTTTGGATTTATCTACAGCGTTGGGATCATATACGAGCAAATTAGGTCTAACGATGTACGTTTTCACAATGTGGGAAACTGAGTTTGTGCCAAGACCAATGACCCCCCCCCCCCAAGCTGAAATCTACAACAGAATGTTATTAATTCAATTCGAATCTGTGCTTGCACTTTCAGCTCTTTTCTTTTGACCTTTCCAGGCTCAGAAAAGCAAAGGGCACGTCATATTTACTAAGGTATGGATCAGTTCTTAGGAAAATCATTTCTGAATTCAGGAAAGACCTCCTTATTTTAGCCTGTAGCAGTGGGATTTGTGTTTTGTCCCGTGGGTCACTTCAGTGACGGGAGTCTGTGTCCTGGAATGTTGACATTACAGTAAAGCTCATTCTGTATTTGTGTCTGCTGTTGTTAATCATTTTGTCATCTGGGCATTATTCTAGTACTTGTACATGTGATATGGAAATAGAAACCATAGATCTAAATGACTTACAAATAGGCTGTCTGGAGACAGTGCCGGACTTTTCTGCTTTAGTTGAGTATTTTTCTGTAGTGATATTGCCTGATGTTGCACTGTGGCTTCAAAAAGTAGTTGAATACTTAAGTTACTTTTAAATATGTATGCCATTGCATTGGATATAAAATGTCAAACCAAGTTCATTTATGTTAATGAAGTATAGCATTATATTCAGTTATTTGAATACTTAAATTGAACATATATGGGGTAGATGGTAAAATATCAAACCAAGTGGAGTTTTATATAAAAAAAATTATATTAGTTTCAATATGATATTTTGACTCCTATGCAATTACATTTTTAAGTGTAATTTAAATGTCCTCAGGGCCACTGTATATTTACATTTATGTATTTAGAGGATGAATAATGAACTATTGTTGGATTTGTGGAATATAGCTCCTGTTTTCTTTACCTCATATGTCCATTGACCTTCTGTTGACTTATTGTGTTGCTCATAATAGTGTGAAGGCAGGCTGAGAAAGTCCCTGTAGAAAGACAAATAAGGAACAAACCATAATACCACTATAAAGTAATTTGGTTGAACCGCCCAGGATAGTCAGTGTGAAAGCTTTACTTGTTAAAATCTGACCATCTGGTGTTGAAACGTGGACCAAACTGGACTTTGAAATGAAAAGAAGAGCTCTTTTCCGGCCAATTATTATAGTGCGTTGGTAGAGCAAATAAAATGTGGAAATATCTCCTAAATGGAGCTGGTTTATGTAGCTGATAGCTTAGAAAAATCTTCTTAGTGTATTCGATGATCTGAATATAGTTTATGCAAATTATATAATGAAATCTGCATTTGGCATGTTTTACTTGTTGAAAGAAATTATATTATATTGTTACATTATATACAATGTAATTACATTATATTGCACTTTTTAGCCTGTAATTCTTAAATACTCTTTACAGTACTAGAATGTTGGGGATCATGTAAAATGTATATAAAATGGTTGCAGTCCCTTCATGCTGTTTTTCTCGTGTTCTCATCCACTGAACTATAACAGCAGCAGGGGGTGATCCAGAGTTCTTGATCCAGAGAGATGAGTCCCACATCACTTATTGGCAACGCTAGATCAATAAATCAATTGTACGGCTCCAGTCTTCTCTTGGGTATCAGCTGGCTTTCTTTTCTCGTTTCTTCTTGCCACGGTCCGTCAGTACCTAGGAATCACTCATGCGACCGGAACAAGTTGATGTTCCAGTGTGAATCTTCATTAGGTTGTTTCCGACTAGAGAACAGGAATCAGACTTCACTGACTGACTCACGTGAATCTGGTTTGATCTGATATGAGTGATCTCACTAAGGGGAATCTTTTATTTTATAAAAGCTCTAAAGAAACTAAACTGTTTTTTATAAATGTAAGTCGCCTCAGATGCGTACATCAGTAATTTAGTAGAGCAAAACGGCTAACTCTTGATATGACTTCAGGGCATGAGTGTGGCAAGTTTAGATTTGATCCAGCTTGTGTGCTCTTACCACATCTACTGTCTCAAAACAACCTCCAATTACTGCAGCATCTTCCATAAACTCAGTAAGTTTTCAGTCTTGTTGGGGAAGTCTCATTCATGGACCTGGAAGATATAAACGCCTGTTGCCCTTTAATTCGTAAGTGTTGCTCCATTGGGTATAGAACCAAAGTGCTTTGATCATTTCTTTCCTCCCTGCTCTCTTTTTTTTCTCAAAATGACTTTCTGTAACCATGCCAAGGCAAACCAATCAATAGTTCAGCTACTGAAGTTCAAGGTGGCTCGGTTTCAGTACCTCTCGACTTATCACCCCTGGAGATCATTTCCTTTGTCCATTTTTAAAGGCCAAGTGTTTTGTGCCACTTAAGTCTCAGAGCCACATAAAAAGGAGGACATCAGTGTTCCATTTTCCAGCATTTTTCCCAAATCAGTGGTCACCCCTGACACTTTTTCTCAAACAGATTCTTCCTATCCTTCCATTTCGATGTTCTTATGTCTGAGACCACTAGTGAAACTTTTTCTGTTTTTAATTATATAATTGAATACACAATTATAATGAATTGAAGAATTTCTCTTGGTATGTTCCCTTTTGCTTTAAAGCAGGCGTGTCAAACTCAAGGCCCGCGGGCCTATTCCGGCCCGCCGCATCATTTTATGTGGCCCTCGAGAGCACATGATTGTCTAAAAAAGACAAAAAAAAACCCACCTATGCACTTTATATCATACATTATGCAAGTATGTATCATTACCACAAGTTTCTGTTTCTATTTGGTGTTCTTTTTATACCCAGACATTGACTTTAGTGTGCATACGATACGCAGTGGTTAGGAATAGGGGTGCGAGGGTTTTTCGGTTGATGATGACAGCGTGGACGGCTCAAAGGAATAAAGCGGACCTCATCAAGTGCTCGAGCACCATCGACGGAATAACACGATGTTCTCCATTCATTTAACGAATTAAAAAATCGATGGAAGCTTTCAGACAGGACTTCTCCTTTTTCTGCGGAGTTATTTTAATGACAAATGTCCAGAGCGCATTATAGCCTGCAAGAGCGCATCAAATGCACGAGCGCAAATCTCTCCGCTCGCAGGATTCCCATTCATTCACTATCACCGAAAACGGACGCGCTCTCTATCGGTCAGACATTAGCCTACATGTGTGCACTCAAAAAGGATCTTCTCTCCTGAATTTAATGTTGCCATTTTGTGGCAATGCACCGGCAGAAACATAATTGGCGCATATGCCAACGAATGTAAATCAGTATTTACACAGCATAACAGTTTAAATTTACAGTATAAATCTGTCTCGCACGAGTCCCGCATTGTCCGTAAAATCACATCATCTGTCCTGAAACAGATCTAAAGCCAGGTGGTCACCCTAGCGCAGGGTAGTAAAATAATTTGAATCAGTAAATTTTACCAAAAAAATAACATTATAAAAATGATAAGAAACTCAGGAATTGTCGAAGGATCCAAAAAGTGAATGCATATCAAACAGTTAGTTCAAACCCGCTCTAATGCAGAGAACAGCCGATTCATATCAGAATGACTGAGTGTATAAAAAAGGTCACTCACGTACAGATGTCAGTAAAAAAAATATAATAATTGGCTAAAAGCACGTGGTTTAACTGGATCTGGCTGAAGTGTTTTAGAATACGCAGTAGTCAGTGGTTATTAGTAATGGAACAGTCTGTCAAGAGCTCGATCAGTATCTTTTGGCGTGTTCCTGTTTGTATCGCAGATTGACTTTGCTGTAAACTACTAAATGAAATGTAGAAATGTTCATTTTCTTTGAAGCTGCTTTGCACAGTGCATCATAAAAGCGCTATGCAAATAAATGTAATTGAATTGCAAACAATTATAGGTTAATTTATTTATTGTGGCATTATATACATTCAATTGCAAATTATGAAATTAAAAAGTACTTTATTTACATTTTTATTTATGGTGGGGGAGTGGGGTTGTATGGCACACTTCTTTTTTTCTACTTTAACCATTGATTGCGTATCATATGAACGCCAAATACAGCATATTATATTCATGCCAAAGTCCATCTTGCGTATAAATAACGCACGCCAAAAGAAACGTTGTGCTATTGATATGCATTTTTCAAGAGACCGGGCTCATTTGTTTTATCTTAAAAGAGCCATAATCAGTCACACATTTTAGAAGCGCACCAATTATTTATTGTAGCAAAAATTTAACAAAAATGTTTTTAAGAAAGTTTATGTATGACTTGAGTTGGATGATATTTTCCTTGTTATTACATTGATTTATGGAGTAATGTGGATTTCTTAACCTGATAAATGAAAAGTATTTGTTAAAACAATAAAAATAAAATATTTGTACATCGATGCCAATGCATATACAATATTTGTCACTTAAATAAGTATCTAATATAAAATAAAGAGCAGTTATTTACAATATGAAAGGAGTAAACTTTTGACAGTCTTACTGTTACAAAACCGCCCTTTGATGGCAGCCATAATGTTGAAGTGGCCCTCAGTGAAAATCAGTTTGACACCCCTGCTTTAAAGGGAGAGTTCACCCAAAAAAGAAAAGTACCCTATGATTTACTAACCCTCATGCCATTCTAGGAGTATGACTTTCTTTTTTCAGACAAATACAATCGGAGCTATATTTAACAAAATGTGCTTTATAATGGCAGTGAATGGCTGTTGAGATTTTGAAGTCCAATAAAGTGCATCCATCTATCATAAAAAGTGCTCCACATGGCTCCAGGGGGTTAACAAATGCTTTCAGAAGCAAACCAATGTGTTTGTGTAAGACAAATCCATATTTAAAACTTTGAGAGCCAGGACATTTGTTTATATAACTCATAGTTTTAGGGTGAGTAAATCATGAGGTGATATTTATTTTGGGTGAACTATCCCTTTAATGACAGCAGCACACAGACTACAAATCCACAAGTTTGTGCAAAACATTATTCATGAGAATGTGTGCATTTATATATTTTTTAGTATGATATATTTTCAATAATTAAAAAAAAATAAAAATTGTTTGTTTGTTAGAGAAATTTATTTTTAGAGAAATATGTTTTACTGGAAAACATTTTGTTTTCCAGTATAATTTTGGAAAGCATAATTTTGATTAGCAATTTAGAGGCATTCCATCTTAAAAATATTCCTTCATTTTACATAATTAATCAAATGTTTTATTATAAAATGTATTTTTATAATCTATTTCAAAGGAATAAATGCAGATTATCAATGTAGTTTCAGAGTTCTAGACCCCACTGTATAGTTTGTGTTTGATTAGCTTCCTCATTTTCAGTGTTCGTCTGGGGATATTGCCGGGTGGTTAATGAAATGCCTGCAGGCTTGGAGTTCATTGAGATCACATGCTGCTGAAGGTGCCCAGTGTGAGAGACAGATGGAGAGATCTGGATGTGACATCTCCATCAAAGATGAGAGCAGCCAAGCAGAATGTGGTTCTTTTACTCTTACACAAATCCCATATAATTTTTTATATTTTTATAAATTATGAAACTAATAATATTTATAGATAGCATACATTTGTTGTATTATATATTACATTTATGCCCTCTTCTCTTCATAATAATTTAATACAAATAGTAATTTTAGAATTATAACACAAAGAAATGCCCCCGACAAATATAAAATCTCCAATATTGTTTCCAGCAGAAAAATGGAAGGATTGACAGCTGAAAACACATGTTGATTGCTCCTTATTTTTGACTTTCAAATACAAATGAATTAGTGGGTGAAGTCCTGTGGGGGCTGGTAGCTGCTGGTAGCTCTCAAATGAGAACATAAAATATTCTCAGTTTGAGAAGAGGCAAAATAAAAATCAATCCTGAGTAACTACAGCACATTGTGACACGATGCGTGGAGAAATGAAGGTGTTTTAGCGAGCGGGAGATTTCATAGAGCTTTCTGAGAGGATTTGCCTCGATTTGCACTGTTGTTTTTACCCTCCACAATGAAAAGGATCCAAATGTAGTGGAGCTGATGTCAGACCATGTTCTCAGCTGCTCTCTCCCATGGGTCACTCAATCACAAGTCTTCAATCTATCAATCTCTCTGCAGGTGAACTCCAGGCGGTTTCCTGTGCTCAGCCACATGGAAGAGATTGGTCTAAAGCTATTACGCTGACATAATTGATCCCTCAATGTGGGCTTTATTAACCCATAGATGAGTGAAGATCTATAAACATTTTCTACCTCTTTGCCCCTACTACTGTAAGAAGTCATAATAGCGTTGTCTAATTCCTCTTCTCAATGTCCTGCCTGTTCCTGCATAAGAGAGGTCAATGTATAGGAGCACGTTCTTTGAAATAAACAGATGGGTTTAATAACATGACCGCAGATCATTATGTTCCTCTCATCTCCCTCTTGGTGACGGTTAAACCTTGTGGAAGCAATGGAGGATGTCCACAGCAAATGTTCCTCCATGGGCAAATCTAAATTACCGATCGTCCCAGTGGACTTAAAAGGTGGGCTCAGTGGTTGTAAATTTACAATAATAATGGTCTCCAAAGAGGTCATTATTGAGAGACAAGATGGATGCCTCATGGTGGAATCAGCCCATGGCCACAGGAGAAGTGAAAGGTTATTGATTACTGATCCCTGCTGTTCAGTTCCTCATTGACCTCACAGAGCGGGACATTATGGGTGGTGTAGACTGGGGAAGTCATCCTTTCTCTGGCCATGTCAGGAGAGGGGGGTGTCCTGTAGCTTGGCCTTTGCTTTTGATCCGATGAGGATGTACTGGTCAGCATGACTCTATTCATGGGCAAATTGTCTTGTTATTTGACCAGTCGAACACATGTCACCATGGAAGGATTGCTTTCCTCTTATTGTTGCAGTTTTTTTTCTTTGCTTGGTACAATCCTCACAGCAGCTGTGGTACTTTCATGCACATGTCGGCAGATTCCTTTCCCTCAGAGATGTTATAAGGGGAGGAGACAGACCACTCGGACAAATCGCAACAGTTAATATGGCACCTGTGGGATTGGAAGTCCTGCCTTTCAATTCAGTGGCCTTTTTGTATATACATATATCAGGGCTTGACATTAACACTTGTACGGGACAAGTGAATGTTTTGGACGGCAAGTGAAAGAGAAATGTACTTGCCCAATCTGACAAGTAACTTGAAAAAGTAAATATCAAAAACAATAATAACTGCCTTTATTTATGATATACCCTTTGTTATATGGGTGTGCGATATATATATATCGTTTGCTATCATTTCGTAATTGTTGTTTTAACGAGTGTATTGCAAGAATCAAACAAAACACACCTACAGAGTGCACACATACATTATGTAAAGTCGTCTAGGTTAGACTAGCTCACGTGCGAGCGTGTTATTTCACTGCATGATGCAGTATTACAAAGCGTGAAGAATGATCAGAAAATTCAAGATATGGGGGCAGAACATTGTAAATAATTATATAATTTCATATAGTTAAACAATACCACACGAAGATCGAGCACCGTTATTTTTTTGCTCCAAAAACCATCATGATTACAAATGTGATTTTATAACAGTTTAATAAACAAGAAGTTAACATTAAGAGACTTACGTTTTAGACACCATATTTCCTGTTTTTGCTCTGTTTCACCAACAAAAATGATTTCAAACACAGCCACAGCACTGTTTTGCGTCTCTGAGCAACATGGCGGCGTTTCGTGCCTGAATGAATCACCCGTTTAAATGATTCGGTTCGATCACAAGGATTCACTTCTTAACAGTGACTTGATACTACTGGCGGTTTTAATTTCACATTTACAGTGTTTTTTTTTTAATAATTTCAAATATCAGTGTTCAATGTTTTATGAATCAAAACATCATTTATTCATTTGTAACTGCAGATTTAAAGCATTCCATGTCCCTCAGAGCTGCATTAACAGTGGGTAAGTATATCTATTCCACTTCAGATGCAGTTTCTGTGCGTAATTTACCCTCTCACTGAGACATTTTAATTAATTACAAACATCAGGGAATGGTAACACTGCAATTTTAGCAACTAATTTGCTTGGCAATATAGCATTGTACTAATTATGCACATATTAATGTCTTTTTCTACATGACCTTATTCTACATCCCTAATCCTACCCAATACCTAAACTTAACAACTACCTTTCTAACCATTAATAAGCAGCAAATGAGGAACTTATTGAGGGAAAAGTCATAGTTAATAGTGAATAAGTGTTCCCTATTCTAAAGTGTTAACACAAAATAAAAAAAATAAGTTTGAAAATGAATTTATAAAAAAGTAAATATTAGCATTTTATTTTTAAGTTTAATATAAAATAATTGTATTTGTAATTAATACTCCCTTTTATTTTAAAATATAATAATATTATTATATTATTATATATATTAGACACTATTATTTTTTTTTCCATACTTTATTTAAAAAGGTCTTATGTTTTTATAACTGGAGTAGTGTAGGAGTTTTAGCTAACCTATTTCACGGGACCAGGCAAGTAACTTTTAATACTCAACAAGTAAATGACAAAACTTGTCAGAAATGAACACACACACACACACACACACACACACCACACACAAACACACAACACACACACACACACACAACACACACACACACACACACACACACACTACACACACACACACACACACACACCCACACACACACACACAACACACATCACACACAAACACACAAGTTGGTTTTTTATGGTTTACGGGGACTTTCCATAGGCGTATTGTTTTTTATACTGTACCAAACCAGTATGTGCTATGCCCTACACACCTAAACTAGCCCTCACAGAGACGGTGGCATTTCTATTTTCCCTCAAAAAAACTCACTCTGTATGATTATAAGCGTTTAAATATGGGGACACTGAAAATGTCCTCATAAATCACCTTCTCCTTTTAATACCTATGATACCCATGTCATTATACAAATTTGTGTCCTCATAAACCACATAAACTGCCCACACACACACACTCACACACACACACACAACACACACACACACCACACACACCACACACACCCACACACACACACATACTCACAGTACATTAAAAAATAATTACAAACATCAGGGAATGTTTGCAATTTTAGCAAAATTGCTTGGCAATATTTGAAAGATATTGTTATTTTTGGTTTTTGCATGGTTTATTATTGGAGTAGTGTGGGAGTTTTAGCTCCTATTCACCGGAATAAAATAAATAAATAAAACAGCCTTTATGAGGCCACTGAAATGACTGAAGTCTTCATCTCCTGTGAGCGGACATGATTATAAACAGATTTTTTTAAAAATCCCTATTAATTTCTTTTGGGATAAAACTTTTTAATGAGGAAAAAATTTACTGAGTTCATCTGTAGGAAAGCTGTGAATGAGAGCATGTCCGTGTATGGAGCTGTCTTTAGAAGAAATCCCTCTCAGCAAAAGTGCCAGAGGATGTTATGGTTAGTTTAAATGAGTTCTCAGAAGTTAAATCCTGCAGTCTTTCTCAGATGTGTTTCTGTATACATCTGGGATTGTTGTAATGATTTCAGAGAGTAGTTCGGATTCCACTGTCTTGGCTTTCCTGCTCAACATTCGGTCTTATATTTCACCCCACAGTCACTCCATTCGCAGGAAATACCTAAACTTATTAAACGTGATTCAAATAGGGTATTATTAGTTAGAATCCTTAAGGGGTAAAGCCAGACATCTTCAGGTGTGTTACAGATCTTGAGCTTAAAGGAAATATCACATGAAAAAAAAAATGTTTTACTGTGCTTTAAAGAAATGTTCCAGGTTCAGAACAAGTTAACCTTTATCAGCAGCATTTGAGAAAAGGGGTAAGGTGTATTTTTTCTTATCCTGGCTACAAAAATGCACTCAGGCTGGAAATAAAAGGGGACATGCACTTCAAGGATTTAAATGCAGAAAAAAATGTGGCTTTAATTTTTGTTAAATTACTTGCATGAATTCTTGTTATTTTTTTATCTTAAATTTTGTCCATTTTGCGCCTTTTTATGGTACCTTGCACATTTAAGATTAGTAAGCATGTTATGTTTAAGTTATGTAGAAACAGTTTTGAGTATTGTAGTACTTGTTGTGCTGCACTGTTTACTTTCATTGTAAGTGCCTTTTTTAAACCCACTGACATTATGCCACGACTGTTGCTGATAGAGCTTAACTCTATCATGCTTTTAGAAGCACATGTTTGTAGTACAGCAGTTCAACCATATGTTCTTTTCTTTAGACTTGAATAATGGCTACAGTAGCCTCTTTAGGTATTGTACTTCATGTTTACTTGTGTTGTGCTGCATTTGTCAGATAGATTCGCTGCCTCCTCCCTCCTGCTTTTCAACATGAATAAGTAAAGGCCTATTAGCAAAGTGCATGTATTGCTCTGCTCCATTTCTCTAACCCCCTAATCAATAAATGCTCTGCTGGGCTCACTCACCATATTGGTAATGTCAAATTCATCAGCTGACTTCAGTAACTGGAGGCTTCTAGTTTCTCAAAACCATTTGCCTGTTTTGGAATAAAATCTTAAGGTAGCTAGCCACCTTAAGACTGTATGTGAGATTAAGGTCCATCATTTCTGTGATGCTGTACCTTTTGGAACTTTCATATTCTGAGTTTCCATTTCACTGTTTTTATTCATTATGACAAATGCTGAATCTGTTTTATTGATGTGTTAATGCATGTTCATATTTTGTCTTTGCGCCTCTGCACTTACTCCCGATTTCTCATAGGGACAGGGGAGCTGTCAATTAATGAATGGGAAAACTGTGGTTACTTATTTGAAAAAGTAACTCCGCTATTTTCTTGTAAATGAAAAGTAATGTTACTTTAGTTACTTGAAAAAAAGTAGGAACTCGCTTTATTTGTAACGTGTTACCCCCACACCCATAAATAGGTCTAATTTTGATTATATATTCTTTAGAAATGTTCTGTTGTCCATGTTAGAACTGCATAGTACCTGGAAACATTAAACATTTTCACTTAATTATGATATTGTGATAAAAGGAAACTAATATGATAGCTAGTTAAATACTTTCTCCAATTGAGACATATACAGTATGATGAGGACATGTACTGAATAATATGACTGGTATTTGCCTATTGAATGCTTCTTGATGAGAAACTGCTCATTGAATAACGTTTGAATACAGAAGAGTACATTTTCATTCGGCTTATTCAAGAGGAAAAGCCATCTGCTCTATCTGGCAGTCAAGCTTAAAAAGGTAGTGTATTATGATTGATCGTGGAATGTTTTACATGATAACACCTCGACCAGAAAACCTTCTAAAATGATCATTACCTGGATCTTGTATAGTATAAGAAAGGTTCATCTCAGGGTCATTAGTAATTACCGGTGATAAATGTCCTCCGAGTTCATTGCACGGTCAGTTCTCTGGGTTATTGTGTGTATTGCTTGCGATATTAGAATAAATTTAACTAATGTAATCTGCCGAGCTGAATGGAAGATTATACTATTCAGAGATGGATTAAGATCAATTTCTTGGTCGTATACGCAGTGCGGTCAGACAGGGGAAGTGGAGCGTAAAACCAGCCAAATGTTAATGACTCATTTGTAGGGAAATGGATTTTGCCATTGTGCTTCTACTTTAGAAAACATGACCTTTCATCTGAAATACGTAGCTTTTGGCTTGTCAGCAGCCTGTTCCTGCGGTATCAAATTGTACAGCATTTTCATCTCTTCTTTGGCTTGCGAGGAGTTAGGCGTGATACAAATGAGGCTTATTTTCCATTGTGCGCTGATTAAGGATAAATACATACTCCAGTGCCCTGCAGGTCATCCACTTCATTGGACCATTGGGGCTTGTCATGTTAAGAGCTGGTTTCTTTCTTTCGCTCTCACAAGACGAACATATGTTTCAGGCATGCCGTGAAAAGGGCCCACCTAGCTAAGGAGAGTCCGTAATTGCGTTTTCAATGGTAAATTGCTGAAATGAGGCCGCGGGATGGAAAGGGATGTGTACCAAGCCTCGGTTTATGAGGACTCAAACTGGGCAGTTAGAAGAAGAAAGAAACAGAGCTTGGCTCTTCACATCTGCACCGAACAGCCTCAGTCACCCAATTCTCTGATTCAACACAAGTGTGTGGAAGGATGCCGCCGAGAGCGTTTTAAGCAGGACTTACCCAGCTGCCTCTTAATCTGATATCTGTTTTGCAAAAGCTTGTTTCTAAGCAACAATGATCCTTACATTCCCGCTGTGCTTATATTCTTTGTTTTGGTAATTGCTTCCCATAGAGCACAACCTAGTATTTGTTAGGATGGGCATTTTAAGCAAAAGTAATATTCGATAACCGCTGGGTATTATTCGATTACTATTCGAAAATCGCACCCCTCCCGCGCATGTACCCACCCACCCATGCACACACACACACAAACAGAGAGAGAGGGGGAGAGAGACCATCCAGGCTTTCAATCTGTACTGATAACAAATGTTTAATTTCATTACGAGAATTTCTCTTAAACCCAAGAAACTGAATGGTTGTAAAGTATGTATGCTGAAACATATAAATAACTTAACCTAATGGACGGCATTTATTAACAGAACAGTCTGCCGATTTATTGCTCATAAGCTAGGACATTTTAATTTTAAAAATGAACTTGAATATTCATTTATTCCAAGAAAATCTTAAATTTGAATAATGCATCTATGAATATTAGGCGTAAACATATATGCACGCTAAACAGATTATTTCTTAAAAGACATTTACGCGCGAAACATAATTTGTGACCGCCTGAATGACGGCATTATTATGTGAAATTAATTTTAACGTCTGTCTTCATAACAATAACCTATTTCATTATATATAGATATATATATTAAATTAGCATGTTCAAATGCTCGGGAAGACGACGGGGTGTTGTTCACAATTAGTCCGGGGAACTCTTAATTGAAACGAGGGACGAATAAAGATCCTGCAGTTCTCAGAATTCCGCCCCCGAGTGACCCCCCCGAGGACTCTTTCTCTCTGTCTTTCTCTCATCCTCGCCTCAACATTACAAAGCTGCTTGTCGCAGCCGTTTAAATAGTTTAGTTTTGGTTTTCATACGCAAATTGGTCATTATTTTGTTAAATTTATTAATTTAATTAGAATTATGATTGGACATCTTATTTTTGTTAAATTCAAGTTTTTGTTTTTTAATACAAGCGGCCAGCGCAAGTTTGATCGGGTTATTCTTCTCAATAAATAACTAAATAAATAGAATAACGTGATAATATGTTAAGAATAAAGTCAAAATTCGATCTTAAAATCATTTTACATTGCTGAAGTTAAAGTTAATATTACACCTGTATACTCTGCCCAAAAAATCAATAAAAATAAGTGTGGCATCCAACTGTTATTCTTCACATTTAAACACGAAAAAACATACAAAATATTTTGCATATAAATATTTATGGTTATCAACCGTGGAATATTCCATTATTCTTTCATGAAAAACCCTTTTATTTAAAAGAGAATAATTTTTTTTTGGAATACAGGGAGCTCGTCTCGGCTCTAAGTGGAAAACAGGACGTGAAGGCGGCAGAGAAGCATCTCGTGCATCGTTTTGTTAACTTTGGTTTATTATTTTGAGTTGTTTGGACGCTGTAACAAACTCCCTCTCACAATATATTGCTTAACGGGTCTAAGTTTACGCAATCAGGCTGCAGGTATCAGAAGTTATTGTTGTATTTTTGATTTTAATTTCGTCTACTTGTCATAGTTTCTCGTATACATTCAAGCTTGAGTGTATAGGCATACATTGTGTGCTCTAAACCTTAAAGCGCCGAGTGCCCGACAGTGAGGCTTTGTTGTGCAAGCATGGAAACAGAAGTGCTCTAAATAAAACAAACTATATTATCCTGCTTGATCGGTGCATCTGTAATCCAGTCTATAAATTCAATATTGATTCATTTAATGCCTAAAGTTACTTGCCAAGAGAGGTAGTTTGACATTAACTTTCATGTATTTGCCCGTTCAGGAGGCTCGCGCGTGTCAGAGACGCGGCTGTCTCTGCTCGCGATGTCACACAGAACAGAGCACATGCGCGGCATGTACTGAAAGGGAGTTGTCTAAGGAGCGTCCAAATCGTTTTTAATCGCTAACATTTTTAAACAAACAGGCTAACAACGCATGAATGATACAATGACGATGCTGCAGTGGCCCGATTGGCAAGGGGACAATCCCGAGCGTCCTTCACGCCATCGGCAGTTCTTTATTGTCAAGCCCTCGTACACCTTTAGCAGAAAATAATCGCACAACCTAATCGATATTCTATAAATAAAATCGACTAATCGAATATTCGAAAATCGTGACCCATCCCTAGTATTTGTCTGTCTCTTTTTTGCTAATTTTATTAGATGTAAGGCTTGTGTGCTTTTTGCGGTGCAGGAGTTGGTTTTATTAGTATTTTATTTTTAATATATATTTATATCAACATGAAGACTGGAGGATTTGAGTCTTACTGAATTTGATTATTGTCCTATAAGCTGGTGAGTACACTGTGTTTGTTTGCTGGCCTAATGGTGACTGGAGCACTGGGTGTCACTAATACACTTCAGTAAAGTTTAAAAGGGGCATGGTAATATGATAACCCCCTTGGCTGTTGCTTGTTTGGGTCATATGTGATTACATGCAAATTACGAAGTTAAAACTCAATCACCTAGCCTTAAAAACAAAAGCCTCCTTTGTAGGGGTGTAATGATTCACTCATTTTCTAGATGCATTGATTACAAACCCTGACGATGCCTATGCATCGATCTTGAAACATGGATTTTTGAATCGTGAATCGTCGATTTAAGTATGCTCATTAAATATTCATTCAAAATGCTAAGATTTGAATGAATCGTGATTTCTGTAGCGATTCAATGCTTTCAAATATATACATATTAAATTACTACAAGCACAAATGAATGGAGACCTTGAACAGTGTTTGTGCCTCACATCTCTCCTTCACGCGCTCCACTATTAAACCACCTGTCACAGGATTTGCTGCGCTCCTCACTGATACATTTTTTGAGCAGCTGATGTGTGATCTCGTAGTACTCGTGGCCAGTAATGCTATAGTGAAGTAGTTTTACTTTCTGTAGTTTTTCAATGGCTTTCGGTCATACCGACAACATTACATGGAGCAGTCGAAAGATGTGTTTATTGCATGGACGGAGCAAAAATGTAAGTGTCTAAAGCATACGCACCGTTCCATTGAATGATAAATGTGTTTTAACAATGTCGTTAAACCGAATAATGTACGAAGGAAACTTAAAAAACCACAGCATTAACACAACCATTGAAATAAGAGCGTGACAAGGTTTATCTAATAATCAGATGCTGAAAGTAGCGTTTGTTGCCATAGCAAACAGACATCGCACTTTTCTTTCAGAATCATCATCATTAGCCGATGGAGAGGAAAAGTTAAATACTATAGCATTTTATTTTATGAAGAATTAGATATAAAAAAGTTATTCGCACTGAAAGAGAAGTGATCTCGCTCAAAGAACATGCCAGACTGTATCTGCTAAGCTGAATAAAAAGCAGAACGAACTGATGAAACATTAAGACAATAAACACAAGACATAAATACAATTTATGAATGATGCAGTGCTAATTGATATATCATTTATTACAGTACAGAAAACTATAAAGTATATTTTTACCTTATTCTGTGCAGAAAATTTTAATAATTGTTTGTAGTATAGGCTATAAAACAATCATAAATTGAAAATAAGAAAAATTATAGATTATAAATTATTTAATTGAAATCCATTGTCCATTATTGTCCAGCAGTTTGATTTCTTATAGCATTTCTTAATTCAAATTCAAAGTAAGTGATAAGAAAATAATTTATTGTAAAATAAAATTTTTTTATATGTACATAAAATTATTGTATTTGACATTATTGTCACTTCTGAAATGATGGCTATGCCCCTGGTGTGACAAAATTATTAGCCTATACATAATACTTCTTATAGTTCTTTTTAAAAATCTTGGTTTACATAAATTTCTACATATGCCATGTCATGCCATAGCATCAGTAAACTAGCACCTAACAATGGACAAAAGGTTTTTTTTTCTCTCTAACCTATGGTAACCATAAAGGCTGCTGTGTAATTTGCCCTCTGACTAAGCATTTAAAGAATTTAGGGGAACCATTTAAATAATCCTGTGAATGCACTTAAGAATGCAGAATCGAATCGTTAAAACGAATTAAAATTTTGTGAATTGAATCTTGAATCCTGAATCTCATACTTGAACCTGTGAATTGAATCGATTCACTGTCTACCCAAAGATTCACAGCCCTACTCCTTAGTATTTTCTGTTTCATTGCTAGTTTGAAACAGCAGTTGTCTGGCTCTGCCCATTAAAGTGCAGATGCGCCAATCTAAGCTAAACTTCTGCTGGTCTGGAAGTGCACTAGGAAACTAATTAAGCAATCAAGTCAAATTCTCCACTCTTATATCAGTTATTCTCAAATGCTTGCAGTGTTGAAGTGTACTTATTTTTGTAGTGTATACTATTGAAATTGTCAGGGTCAATTTTTTTTTTCCCCCGGTAGTGATAGTTAAGACTTTTATAATGTAAAAAAAATATATTTGCACTTTTAATTTATTAAACTGTTACTTGGAAATCCACAAAAATATTAATCAGCACAACTGATAGTGTTCCTTTGGCTCAGTGGTAGAGCATTGCGTTAGCAGCGCAAAAGGTTGTGGGTTTAATTCCCAGGGAGCACACATACTGATAAAAAATGTATAGCTTGAATGCACTGCAAGTCGCTTTGGATAAAAGCGTCTGCTAAATGCATAAATGTAAACTGCTGTCAGCATTGATAATGATATAATGATAAGAAATGTTTCTTAAGCATCAAATCATGTTAAAAAGATTTCTGAAGGATCATGTTGCACTGAAGACTGGAGTAATGACTGCTGAAAATTCAGCTTTCCAACACATGAATATATAGTGTCTTTGTAGATCTCTGTCAATCAGATTTTTATTTTTTTATTGTAGTTACTTGGCTTACGGCAGATAATTCCATCCTCACTCTGCAAAAATGCATTCTCTCCTTTGTTAGATTCAGATATTCAGCCGTCGCTCCGTGCAAAATGGGAACATGCTGGGTCCAGCTCCCCTACTCCCTGAGCAAAATAAGTACTTTATTTTGTTACATTAATTCATGTTGCGTCCCCTTCTTCACGAGGACAGTGTGGACATCATATACCTCTGTGAATTCACGACTCAGCGCTTTGAATCGTTCATTCGCTGATCATTATCATGTGATGTCCACTTCGCAGCACTTACGAATACAAAGACTGTAGCATAAGAGTGAGAAATGCAGAATGACTTGAAACCGACGGGAAGCTGAGGGAAATGCAGTGCTGATTATGGAAGTTTTCTTGCATTTTCCCTGCAGCGATACTGTCAGAAGTGGAAGATTAAGATGAAAATGCCTATATCTGCAAACAAAAGCTGTTTGGTTCACTCTCCGCATTTTTTTTTTACTTGTAATAAAACAGCTTTTCACAATGAAATGAAGATACATGGTAAACACATGCAAGTATGTCCGAGGTGGCGCTGCGATCGATTTACTGAAAAGACACATCTGTTTGTGTTTAAGATTGACATGGATAGAGATTGTAGATGCCATTTTTTGAGCCGTGTCCATCTCATCCAAAGAACCCAGAAAAATCAAACCAGGAGCTGGTATCTTATACGTTTTGACAGTGACTAACAGGTGTTTTGGATATCAAGACAGCCGTATGATTCATTTTTGCTTTCATTTTCTTTCTCTGCTCACTAATGTGGCATAAATAGCATAACATAAGGTTTGAGTACCTTTATTGAGTGACTCTATTTTAAAAGCAATGTATCTTCTTTCAGGCTTCACTGAAGCATGATGTTAAGGTTTTTGTGTGCATTACATCAGATTTGCTGTCAGTAAAGCATTATTTCACAGTTTACTATAAACCCTTTAACAATGTGTAGCATCTTGTAGTTCATTTGGAGCAACAAATTTCATTCTTGCTGTTGTTTATTCTGTCCTATTTCTTACTCTGATTTAAATACTTAAAGGGTAGATCAAGTGGAGGTAAACTGTCTAGACAGATGGCATATTACATTTTCTTATCAGAATCTGAAATAAGTCCACACTAAAGAACAAGCCGTTCAAATGACATGAAACAAATCTAGATTGTCAAAGTGTTAATTCAATTATTGATTAGTTAGTTAGTCAGCGGGTTAATGCTTAGTTTATGTAGTTAGTTTACATACCAGGCTTGATCAATTTCCACATCTAGTATTTTAATCACATCGGATTATCACATCATAATTGTTCATATGTTGAAAAGCAGCAGATTGCACACATTAATTTAGAGTTCTTCTTGAGACGATGTCCTCAATCGTATAACAACTGTGCTTCAAATCAGTGTTGAGCGTTCTGTATTCTCTTAGACAACATGACAGCATCTTACAGTAAGGATTAAGTTAGCATTTGGCTCATAGCCATCATCGCTGACAATACCACCACATTTAAGGCTTATATCTTCTCGCGGATGACAGCTGGAATGTTCCGCGGCCCACCAGCCCTTCTTCTAGTCATCTCACAAAGCTGCTCCAATCCTGATCTGCAGCACAATTGATTTGATACAGAGATGATATACAGTGGAAAAGCATCACGTCAACAGATTTGCAGAGTCACATATTCCTCTAATTTTCAAGTTTCTATCACGGGCAGGACGGTATTCAGGTTCACTCTGCCAGGACTGATAATAGAGGCGCCGCGGGGAAAGATGTTCTTGCTGTCCTTACAAAAGTAATGTTCTTTCAAGATGACACATCTGACCCTGCAGGAATGTGTTTGTGTTAATTTAAAAGATTCCTCTTTAGAATATAAAACAGTGTATTGGATTGTAGATGCAAGGCTCAGAAACATGACAATACCCAATTTCTCCCCACTGAAATTGATTTGCAGTGACGTAGTAGTTTGTAAATTTGTGATTTGAGCCATTTTACTGACGTCAAAAGTTTTTAATAATGAATTAAATAATTCTATAAACATTATTGAAATAAAGTATTATTATTTCAAATATTATTTACATTTTATAATTATTTTTAAATTATAAATTAAAACTGCATCAAAGTCAAATTTAGATTACATGGATATATTACAGGGGTACTTAAATTCAGAGGCCAAGGGGGGCACATTTAAACCACATAAAATATGAATGGCCAAAAATTATAATTTTTGTTAAAAGACTTTAAGACAATATTTAATAATAATAATTCCTTACATTTATATAGTGTCCCCATCACTATACTGGGGTGTTAGGACCCACACAGACCGTAGGGTGAGCACCCCCTACTGGCCTCACTAACACCTCTTCCAGCAGTAACCTAGTTTTCCCAGGAGGTCTCCCATCCAGGTTCTGACCAGGCTCAGCCATGCTTAGCTTCAGTGGGCAACCAGTCTTGGGCTGTAGGGTGATATGGCTGCTGGCAGTTTTCAGTTTTAATAATTTACAAATGCACTTTATTACTTATCTAAGTCTTGCTTGTCCATGTCCTATTTAAAATAATACTGAACATAAAAAAAAAATCTTGAAAAAAAAGTGTATTAACAGTTTGAATATTCATACTCAGATTATTACACAAATTCAGAATGTTTAAGCTCAAAACATTCTTGAGCAAATATAGTTCACAAATTTATTTTGAGAGAAATATAATTGTTTCTATTTATGCCCAAAATTGGACTAAAGTGCGCATGACTGAGCACTAAACACGTGTAATATCTGTTCCATTCATACTGTATGGTTTATCTGTGTTCTTCAAGCCATCTCTGCTATTTTCCATAATAAAGTATATTTATTACTAAATGACGTGATTACTACTTTCATGTACAATACATTAATTGCAATGGGATAACTTTTTGCTTGCTTTAACCCATTCACACTTTGAATACAAGTTTGTTTTTCATGCTACTAAGCGGACCATCTGCCATGTACACGTTTACAATGCAAAATGTCAGGAGTATCAACTGCATTGAAATAATCTGCCAATTGGCTTCATCACTCTGTCTCCTCTCTACTGGTAAGCTGGTGTGTGGTGGGCGTTCTGGCGCACTATGGCTGCCGTCGCATCATCCAGGTGGATGCTGCACACTGGTGGTGGATGAGGGGATCCCCCCTTACAATGTAAAGCGCTTTGAGTGCCTAGAAAAGCGCTATATAAATGTAATTAATTATTATTATTATTATTATTATTAAATGACACAAATATAATGTCACACTGCCAAAGTAAAATACAGATGGGCCAGATGCAGCCCGCAGGCCGTCTGTTGAGTACCCTGGATATATTGCATATGTTTTTGGGACCTTGGGACCAGCTGGCAAAAAGTAATTGCAAAGATGACTAAGGAAAGTTTTGGTTTAGCAGTATATGCTTACAGATGTATACACTGTTTCAGTGTGACTTGAGTATCCAACTACTTGGGGCCACTGTATGTGGAATAACCTACCATGCACCACATTTTCTATCACTCTCAAGCCAGGCTTTGTAGCATGCGTTCAAACCCTACTGTATTTCTCAGACATCTTGTCATTAACTGTGTCTGCCTGCAGGTCCAGCATTTGTTCATTACTATCCAGAGATGCATGTCTGACTGTCAGAATCATTTATTTGTGTCTTATGTCTACAGCTGCGCTGCTAATGTCCTTCCATTCAGAGAAACTCCCGGCTCGATAGACGAGAAGCACTCTGAGTGTAGCTAAAATGGCTGCCATTGTCCCAGCGTTGTAACAGTGATAAGAGGCTAATTAGCGTTTGGAGTTAACTCCAGCAGAGGTCATGCATTATATACCTCTGCAAGCAATGCCGCAAAGCTACCTGGGCACCGTGAAATTAACCCCATAAGCTTCACTCAGTAACAAAGGTTATTTTAGTTTCAGCACAGCGTTCTTTTTAATGCTTAACCCTGAGAGGAAATGGCAGTGGTTCTCCAATCGTCAATAAAAAGGCTTAGGCGCAGTGCTGAGAGCTCTATTCTTGCGAGCATGGTAAATGACTGACCTTTTGAATGAGCGTTCTGGGGATATGGCTGAAGAATGGCGCTGCCAGGTTCCAGCTGAAGCTTTAGCCCTGTATGACCTTGGGCGATGGTAAATATTGGTCTCTGTGTCTGAATCTCTGTTTTGTGCCGTCTAGATGCTTTTAGGGTTGTAATGAGGAAATGGTATTTTGAGCATTCTGAGATTATGAGGTGCACGATGGAACAGTGTGTATTCTCATGTGTTATATGATGTAATATTTCTCCTGATTTTTCCAAGAAGCTCCCTATTGGGTTCTAATGAATGTATCTTCATAAACAGGCATGTTAGCATTTTTATGCGGCTGTGAGTCTCATTATTCATAATGATTTTGGAGCAGGCACGCAAAATCATGATCTATCAAATACAAAACAGGATCTTTGTGATTCATGATGCTATGGTTTCCGCCAAAATAATGCAATAAATATATGGTAATGTGGTATTTTTGGACGAGGCTATGGTTACCGTGGTAAATTTAAATAAGGGAAGGGTTATTTAAGCCATAGTTATAAATGTATTATGCAGTAGCTAAAGATTGCATAAAAATTCACTATAAGTTACACAGTTTTGATTTCAATGAATGCATAGACAAGATACAAAAATAAATATATATACATAAACACTATATTGCCAAAAGTATTGGGTCACCCTCTTCTAAAGAAAGGTTTGACTACTTTAGTATTTCCATGAGTACAAATCAATGTTTAAGCATATAATATATTTTAGGAATTGTGTGCTTCTAATTTTATAGCAACAGTTGGACACCCTTTTATATTCTAATATGACAGTGTCTCTGTGTATAAGGCAAGGATCAAAGATAAATGATGATTCAGTCAGTTGGAAGAACTTGACTGGTCTGCAGAAAGCCAAGTCCTAATATCAGCTGAACACCTCTGGTGTGACTTTAAAATGCAGACCTTGAGCCAAAAATTTATCTACAGTTGAGGTGTACCTACGATGGAAATTACAGATCTCTCCATTCTTTGTAAGTGGGAAACATTGAACAATCGGCAGTCTATCAAATACGTTATTTGCCCCACTGTATGTGTGTATATATATATAGGTACACCTCAGCTGTGAGAGACAGAATCTAAAAGAAATCCAGAAAATCACTTTGTATGATTTTTAAATAATTCATATCCATTATATTGCATGATATAAGTATTTGATACAATAGAAAAATAGAACTTAATATTTGGTACAGAAACCTTTGTTTACATTTACAGAGGTCAGACGTTTCCTGTAGTTCTTGACCAGTTTTGCACACACTGCAGCAGGGATTTTGTCCCACTCCTCCATACAGGTCTTCTCCAGATCTTTCAGGTTTTGGGGCTGTCGCTGGGCAACACGGAGTTTCAACTCCCTCCTTAGATTTTCTATTGGGTTCAGGTCTGGAGACTGGCTAGGCCACTCAGGACCTTGAAATGCTTCTTACGGAGCCACTCCTTAGTTGCTCTTGCTGTGTGTTTGGGGTCATTGTCATGCTGGAAGACCCAGCCACAACTCATCTTCAATGCTCTTAGTGAGGAAAGGAGGTTGATCCATGATAAGCTCTTAGTGAGGGAAGGAGGAGATCCATCCTCCCCTCAATATGGTGCAGCCGTCCTGTTCCATTTGCAGAAAAGCTCCCCCAAAGCATGATGTTCCACCCCCATGCTTCATGGTTGGGATGGTGTTCTTGAGATTGTACTCATCCTTCTTCTTCCTCCAAACACGGCGAGTGGAGTTTATACCAAAAAGTTCTATTTTGGTCTCATCTGACCACATGCCCTTTTCTCATGCCTCCTCTGGATCATCCAGATGGTCTTTGGCAAACTTCGGATGGGCCTGGACATGTGCTGGCTTGAGCAGGGGGAACTTGCGCACACTGCAGGATTTTAACCCATGACAGTGTAGTGTGTTTCTAATGGTAACCGTTGAGACTGTGGTCCCAGCTCTCTTCAGGTCATTGACCAAGTCCTCCCGTGTAGTTCTAGGCTGATCCCTCACCTTTTTCAGGATCATTGATTCTCCACGAGGCGAGATCTTGCATGGAGCCCCAGTCCGAGGGAGATTGACAGTCATCTTGAATTTTCTTCAATTTTCTAATAATTGCTCCAACAGTTGCTGCCTTCTCACTAAGCTGTTTGCCTATTGTCCTGTAGCCCATCCCAGCCTTGTACAGGTCTACAATTTTGTCCCTAGTGTCCTTAGACAGCTCTTTGGTCCTGCCCATAGTGGAGAGGTTGGAGTCTGATTGATTGAGTGTGTGAACAGGTGTATTTTATACAGGTAACGAGTTCAAACAGGTGCAATGAATACAGGTAATGCCTGGAGGATAGGAGGGCTTCTTAAAGACAAACTAACAGGTCTGTGAGAGCCAAAATTCTTGCTTGTTGGTAGGTGATCAAATACTTATTTCATGGAATAAAATGGAAGTTAATTATTTAAAAATCATACAATGTGATTTTCTGGATTTTTTTCTCTGTCTGATCTGTCTCTCACAGTTGAGGTGTACCTACCTTGAAAATTACAGATCTCTCCATTCTTTGTAAGTTGGAAAACTTGAAAAATCGGCAGTGTTTTAAATACTTATTTGCCCCACTGTATAAATATATGGATGGATTATTTCTCGTTTATAGTGAGGGAAGTAGACAATATCTATGGGTTCCGCAACCAACAATTAATTAAAATAAAATGTGTAATTGAGGTTCCTTTCCAGTTCCAAGCTTGTTTAATTGGGTTGGCATGTTACCTTTTAATTAGGCCAGGATGCCCTGCTTAGTTGATCTGGCAATGATGATTGATGAATGTTTAAGAGAGGTCGGGCATCTTGCCGCTTGGGTCCCATATTCTGAGTTGCTTTTGTTCTTTGTGACACAAGAAGGTGAAAATAAGTTTAAGGATGTAAAGAGCTGTGAAATGGCCTGCCTCTCAAACCAAAACATGCTTAACGGGGGCTGTTTGAGGGCAACTCTGGAGGTAGATTATGTAAGCCTACAAATGCAATGCTGTTAAGGCTCTAGGCTAATGTAAAACAGCCTCAGGACATTAGCATTATTAGCAGACATTAGTATACAAATTAGCATTATTTGAAATTTGATTTTGAATAGTAAGTGGGCTCAAGTATTATATATATAAAGTACAAGTTTTAAGTGTGGACATTAAATGCTTGCAGTTTTTTATTAGAGCTGGGCGCAGACGCAGAGAGCAGGTGAGACTGTGAGATGACATTAAACACTTCCTCTTGGTGGACGATAACTTTGGAATCATAATCTTAAGAGAGCGTGAATGTTTTGGAGCTTAGGTGTCAATGTCAATGGGACTCGTTGAGTTCTTGGATTAAATCGGCTTATTTTGGTTGGCTTTCTTTTTACGGCTTTCATTTGGAAACGTGTCTGTACGTGCTGCGGTTATGTAATCTCAGGTCCAGATGGCTTAACAAATCTAAATTGAACAGCAGAGAGCCGCGGATGCCAAAGAGAATAAAGGAAACCAGAGTAGTGCTACGTAGTCAGCGATATACGCAGCGTAGTTGTCACTTGCTACAGCATGATGTTTTTAGGCTATGCTATTTAGAGCAGGTAGGTGGGAAGACGTATGTACAGTTCAGACAGAAGTCATGGCATACATCTGAATTTTTTGTCTTTCTAGCAAATTTTATTTGATGCTCCTTCACTTTTCACATGATCGTCTTCGATCAATTAATCAATTAATCTTTAACCTTAACTACTGAAAATCATTCTAATATGCTGACAGGATTTGGTGCTCCGAGGTAAAATTAATGGATGTGATTACATTGTATATTATTATACTTTTTTACAGGAAATGCACCTTTTTAAATGTTTCATGATACTTAGCAATTTTGCAATTGGATTTTTTCCCAAACGATGATGGGGCTGTGATTGATCCGCTTCCAAGTCCAAAATGTTACATAATGTATTTGAAATAGATTTGTTAGTAAGATAAATAATTGGTTAGCAAAAACATCACGAATCTTTTTGATTCAATGCGCCATATGCTTTTGATGGTCACAAATTTAATATTATGCATTGTTTTTTTCAAATCCTCACTCTCTCACCCTCTAGATTCACAGGTTTATTTTATTGTTGTTCACTTTTAATCACTGTTTTCGCATCTTTTACTGTGGTAAACGTGTGGGGGGAAATGAAAGATTTCGTGGCCATGAATTAAGAATTCGTTACTATGACTTAAATTGTTCTCGCATTTAAGTTAAATCATGGGTTTTCTAGGGAACAAATTAATGAAACATGGACAGCTGCCACAAATGAATATGTCATAGGAACGAATTAACAAGTTGTAGGAAAGAATAGCCTATATCTGTCCTGCTCGCGTCAGCAGCCCTGTCAAAGCGAAGTGCCCGAAATGCAACAATTATCTAGGGAAATTATAATTGAACATGGCTCATTACTACATTTCAATACAAAATAAATTTGTACTGTATCTGTTTTAATACACTTTTAAAGTTTGGATCATATTAAAAGCGTAGTTTGTACATTAGTAAATTATTTTCTTGTAAGATCCAGACCCTTCACCGTCACTCACAGCCGTTTTGTGTTTTGCTCATGAGCCCACGCACCCCAAAACGAAACTGCTTAATCAACCATCGATAGCTTTTATCGATTATAACTCTTATCGACAATTAATCAATCGTCGATTAATCGTTGACATCCCTAACATAGAGGTATTTTCAAAAATGTACATATAGCTTGTGGCATGATGATTGAATTAAGACAATATGTCTACAAAGGTTTGGGGTCTGTAAAATATTTAAATATTTTTAAGTAGGTTTTATATGCTCACCAAGGCTGCATTTATTTGATCAAAAATACAGTCAAAAGTAGTATTGTGAAAAATTATGTTTTCTATTTTAATATATTACAATATAATTTATTCCAGTCATGGCAAATCAGAATTTTGAGCAAATTACTCAAAATTACATGATCCTTCAAATAATCATTCTAATATGCTAATTTGGTGCTCAGAGGACATTATATATTATTCGAATTTTTAAAGGAACTGTGATTACTTTTTTCAGAATTTTTTGATGAATAGAAAGTCCAAAATGCATAATGTATTTGAAATAAATCAAAAAACAATCCAATGCGTCTTTTGATCAACATCAAAGTTTTGAACAACCATGTAATATTATAATATTTGTAATCATAAAAAAATATTAAATGTAAAACTATTTAAATAATGCCAGTTTTTCTTGATAATTAAAAAATAATCATCATTATAATACTCTGTTTTTTATATATAATTTAAATAAGCTTTTTTCTCTCTCACTGTCCTTTTGAAGGAGAAACAGTCTAACCTGTTACAGTTGCTTCTCTGCAAGTCATTTTTCTTTTTTTAGTAATTCTTTGTCCATTTATTTTGTCTTTCTTCCTCAATTACATTTACTCAGTCCTTAAGCTGCTTCTTCCTCAATCCTTGGACTCAGTCTTATTCCAAGCTGCTTCATTGTCCCCTTCCCTCAAGCCCACTTGGCCCTCTTCTTACTCTTGTTTCCTCTTTCATTTCCACTCTTCCTGCTTTCAAGCCTCCATTTTAATGAGATGTATTTCTACAGAGAGAGCACAGGCCTTTCAGATCCAGCCCCAAACGTGTGCAGTGTACAGCTCAACATGAAACAAAACAGTCATCCCGCCCCCAGAGACAGAAAATGTCCAACTTTGCTTTAACATTATTTGTTTTGTTTTCTGCATCGACATTCAGCTTTTGTACAAAACAGTCAAGGAACTCACAAAGGATAGGAACACAGATCAAAGGGAAGTGACATGCATATGGCACATACTCCAGAGCTCAGCATCACGCTCGTGCCTTCGCTACCCTCATTTGACATTTTTATGCGTGAAATTAAGATTTGACAGTAGAGACTTTATTACAGTATATTTCACCTGCACCATGATTAGATTTCACCTGACAATATGTCAAAACAAGAAACAATTTGCTCTTGGAAAAAAACTGTCAAGCTTATAAAAGATTACTGAGACTATTCTCAGTGGGATAATTCATCAGTTTAGCATAAAGTATTTCATTCATCCAATATCTGATGGTGCATTCAGGATTTTTTTTCTTCTTTGCTTCCCCTGGCACATATTAGATTTTAACCCTGTAAATATAATTTTTAATAGTCAGGTAGGCAATTAGTCAACCCTTTCCTAACAGATGGATGTGGTTGTTTTTACTTATTAATAGCTTTTTTTTTTTTCAACTTATCTATTCATTTATTATTTTGAATGTAAAAAAAAAGGCACGAGCCAACCACGCACAAAACACAAGCGGCGCTCAGCCTTGGCGTCTTTGAAGTATCAAAAGCATCAGACAGTCGGTTCAGGACTGATATCAGTTTGATTTCTCTCCCTTATTTCAGTCCCTCATCTTTTGTTCTTTTCTTTATGTTTCTGTGATCTTGATTACAGACGAAGAGCTCACCTGCGTCCAACTTGCTCTATAATTTATGCCTTTTGTTGTGTGGGTGTAATAGTGTAGAGTTGTTGACTTCTACACAATTATAATAGCAACACAAGGACTTGAACAACATACAGTATAACATGCTATAATCAGCTTAACGTTGTTATGAATTACTGTAACCACGGTTCTAAGAGATTCTAATGCTTGCCTTTCGTTTTGTAAATATAATTTTTTTAAGCATTAAAAATCAATCAACACCAAATGTAATGTGTTATGAATTATCATGTATAAAATTCATTGTTCTTTTTAATAGTGTAACCATGAAAGGGTGTTATAATCTATGCATTAATTAGCATTATAATGTGTTATAGCTCCAAAAACAAATGTGTTGCTGCTCTCAGATAGCGGCTCAGGACGTAGCATGCTCTTTTCAAATAATTAGCATGTGAAAACGTGTGTATGAGGGTTGAATTTACAATGAGATTAAGTGGAGGGATGCATTAGCAGTGGAAGTGATGGATGTGAAGTATGTTGGTGAAATATATCCTGCGCTTGCACAAAACAGCCAATCAGGAGACAGAGATTGACAGTGTTCAAAGAAGCAGGTGCCACATGAATTTAAGTTGTGAAGGGAATCAAAGCTGTATTCTAAGATTCCACATCTGGTGACATTCACATTTAGGCTGAATCACTATTCATATTATGGTATTATATGGGCATTATTGCTAAATAAATGTATTGAATTCTTTCAGGAAATAAAGAACATGATAGTGTAGTACACCACATTAGAATGACCATTTATGAGAGTAGTCGACTTATGGGTTGAGAAGGCTGGACAATGGCTAGTAGAGTATCAGTATAAAATACAAATATGAGAGAAATCTGTTCAAATGTGTTAAATGGAGCTGAGAACACTACACTTTTTGTTAGCTGAAAGCATGATCAAATTAGCCAAATTTCATGAACAAATATGGTCCATGAATGCGAAGAATTTCACAAAGAACTGAAATTCTTTCTGCAGAGTTCTGTGTGGGCCTGCAAATGAGATTAAATTGCAGAAATTAAATGAACACTTAAACCAAATGAATGCTTATTTAACACAATGTGTACTTATAATTCACAAAATAAAAATGTGAATTATCCATGGTTGGGTTGTTAGTAGATTTAGGAGCTGACACAAGGGAAATCTAACTCTTCAGTTGGGCGTAGTTATTATCTGATGCGATAATCTCAAAATGGCCAAAAATCGTCTAATTAGTCAGTTGGTCTGTCACTATAAAAAATTGTATGTTAAGGGTGCCAGCAGAATGCACTATTCCAGATGGATTTACAAAGTGCATCTGTGCATGATTTTGTGACTGTTATTGTCCAAAACCTTTTGAAACAGTTCTTTGAATTCGTATATTAATGACGGATGTGCTCCAATATATTCATACTAGCTTACTTCATACTTATAAATGTGAACATTGTCATTGTAGTTCAGTACATGCTTTTAGTTCTCATTTGAAGTATGCATATCAGGATTCGGCCTTCATGATTGAGACATGATCAAATAGTTTGGAATTAAACTTTTCAGACAAGAGAATTAGTTTGGGTGCTATTGATCTGTCTTGCCACATTTTACTCACTGCATGTGGCAAATACCCACAGTGCTACTTGTGAGGGAAAGGGACGGGATTAACTTGCTAATGTTGCTAATTAAAAAGAGGGATGAGTCGGCGGTGCAGTTGCAGTGTCGTGTCATCTGTGTCTTCCTCTTTGTGCTAATTACCACGCAGCCTTCACTGGCTCCTGTAATGACTGTGGGTAGTTGAGACCCATGAGTTACTGCTGCTGCAGCTGGTCATTAGGACAAAAAATTTGAGTAATTGAAAAGAATGTAGGTTGTAAAACCAACTGTTGCATTTTTCTGAATGATGGACTTGCTGAGGATACAGCAGGGGGTGACACATAGGCACTATGAGGCTTTTTAAAGCTCCACATTTCTTAATTTCATTATAAGTTGATAGAATGTTTAGGAGATAAACACTTGCTTACATTTCCTACTAATATTGGATTTTTAAGCAGTGTGATGATATGATATTTTTTGATGTAAGAAGTTCTGTAGCTGTCATTCATCCTCAAAAACAAGCCAAAACTCAAAGAGCTAATGGAAGGAGCTCTGTTGGATATTTTGCTGGCGTATTTGGTTATTTGCTGGTTTATCCAAGCAGATGGTGTGAGATGGCATGTTTAATGGCCAGGCACTGGTCACTGTTTAGATGCTGTTAGAGTAAGTGCTGTAAAAATGAACTCACTGCACATGGACATCTGCACACACTCCACCTCAAACCACAGCCAGAAACACATCTGATGAGAGAGCCATGACACGACGTCTGTCTGTCTGTCTTTACTATCTAGCTATCTGTTGTCTGTCAGTCTGTCTGTCATTTTGTCTGTGTGTCTTTCTGCCGTTCCGTCTGTCTGTCTGTCTGTCTGTCTGTCTGTCTGTCTTACTATCTAGCTATCTGTTGTCTGTCAGTCTGTCTGTCATTTTGTCTGTGTGTCTTTCTGCCGTTCCGTCTGTCTGTCTTTCGATCATTCTTTCAATGTCTGTCTGTCTATCGGTCTATTATTTTTTCTGTCTGTCAGTCTGTCTGTATATCTACCTGTGTATCGATCGATTTTTCTTTCGCTCTATATATCATTCTGTGTTTGTCTGTCTAGCTGCCTGCCTGTCTTTCATTTATTCATTGTCTGTCTGTTTACTATCTATAAGCTGTCTATAAGCCTTCTAATATTTCTAATATTCTGCCTGTCTGTTGGTCTGTCTGTCAATTGATTTGGCTGTCAATCTAAATATCATTATGTCTGTATCTATCTTTCTGGCTGTCTGTCGATCTTAACAATCCCTCTGTCTGTCTGTCTGTCGATCTATTTGTTTATTGTTCAATCTATTGCTTTGTTTATTGGTCTATCATTTATTGGTCTATCTGTTGTTCTGTCTATCTGTCTGTAGATATGTCTGTCTAAAAGTCTTTCTGTCAAACATGATACAGTATATCCCAGGGAACACACATACTGACAAAAATGTATAGCCGAAATGCACTGTAAGTCGCTTTGGATAAAAGCGTCTGCTAAATGGATACATGTAAATGTAAATATAATGATAGATTGAAAGCAGGGGTGGCGCCAGAGAATTTTAACCACAGGTGCTGAGGGGGTGTTAGATCAATGACACGGGGAGCGGAGCAATTAATAGTAAATATGACCAAAACAAGTTGTTACTATTATTAACCTACTATAATATGAATAATAAAATCACTATATAAGCGCATTTCAAATGTGAGGAGTGTGGGAGTATTTTCGCGCTTCTATGCCCGCACAATCTTTTTTAAAGATCTTTATCTTAAAATAGCCTACTCCCGTCATTTTTGGATGTGCTTTCTGTCGTGTCATACAGTCTCTGTGAATGGGGCGGGTCACAACAACGAACCAGCTCACAGACATAAGAAATACATCTGCAGAAAGCTTGAAAACCAATTAAAATAAAAAAGCGCGGAATAGGCTATAATACGCCTAAATGCCGGATGGTTTGGTAGGTTATTATACTAATCAATTTAATATAAACGTGCGACTAGTTGACTAGAAAAATCTTTAGTCGTGGGCAGGCCTACTTGGCAAAGTTAACCCATCCATTTTTTTTATAAAATGCTGACATTACGTTCGACTGCAAATTACATCACATTGTATTGCATTGCAGTAGTTGTGCATGTGTAATGAGTCAAATGTTTTTATTTTATTTCATTTTTATGGGGGTGCTTTGGTTTTTCTCGGGGGGCTGGAGCACCTGCTAGCCCCTCCCTAGTACCGCCCATGATTGAAAGACAGACAGACAGAACGCAAGACAAATAGAACAGCAAGTTCTATCTATCGTTCTATCTTTTTGCCTGCCATTTTATGTCTGTTTTTCTGTTTGATCATTATTAGATAGATAGATAGATAGATACTCTGTCTATCTTTCTGCCATTCTATATCTGTTTTTCTATCAGTCTATTGTTCTTTCTATCTATCATTCTAGCCACCTCTCTCTTATTTTTTCTGTGACTCTACCTGCAGACACAGAACACAGACTGTGTCTCTGATGTCACTTCCTGTCTCGGGGGAATGAGGGGTTGGGAAAAGCATAGCTGTCTGCTGTATTGTGTGTTTGTCCAGGAGTGAAAGGTTCTCTGAACCCAGGCTGAGTGTGGAGAGAGATACAGAGCGTGCGTGTCTGTGATGCTTGTTTATTGTCAGACAGTACACATTGTGTTTTTGTCAGACAGGTTTATTTTGCCAGAAAATGAGCATGTACGCCTGCTCCTGCATGTGTTTCCTGCAGAAACATCTAGTATGTCTGCAAAACTATTTATATAGCTTTATTTGGCAAGCTTGTCATCATCTGACTCTTTTGTAATTTTATTTTGCTGTAATTCTGTACTAAACTTCCCATTTTGTGTTCCGTTAGAAATTTAGATGACTTGTGCATGTCTTTTATTTAGGGACAAAGCTTTTCGCTGCTCTACAACGATGACAGATATCAAATGAACTCTGAGTCATCATTTCAAAAATGGCTTATATTCATTGCAATGACCAGGTGCCCTTGCTCAGTTTAGTTAAAGGCAACTATCATTGCCCTTGAAAGAAATTATGTGGGCTGTTTAAGTTTAAGTTTCATCCTTTTTTCATTTGGATGAATTTTCAAGAGTGAATCAAGAGGGGAAGGAAAATCAGCTCTGCTGCCAGACCGAAAAAGCAGCAGGAAACGGTTGGAAATTAAGAGCAAAACTGCATATTATTCCTCCATCTGCGTCCTGTTAAATGCTTATCTGGCTGGCTCTTTATGGACTGTGTAGCGACGGCCAGACCTTGCACTCAGTCAGATGGGCTCCCAATTTTGGGATTGCGTTTTTGCTGCCTGCGGCATCTGTTGTCAATTGTCAGGGATCTAGAAAAATGTGGCAGGAATGTTGATGGTCTACAAACTCATCTGCTGGGTTTTTGACTCATCTCCCTCTCTCTTTCTCTCTTATATCCCTCCAATCACCCCTCGACATCCCTCGGTCCGTTCCCGGCACCGTCGCAGTACGAGCGAGCTGCTATGGCAACTCTCAGGCTGTCAGTGGCTGAGTATCGCGTGATTAAGCTTCCGCTCCAGTGCTGTTGATGGTCTGTAACTGTTTGAACTAGTATCTGTGAGCCGATCTAGTCTAAATGTCAAAACACTAATACAGCTCAATAAATCAGAGTAAACATTAAAGACACGCTATAGCACAGCTGTGGCAGGTAACATATCACCAGAGGAGTGCGCAATCGAAATTGGTTGCCAAAATATCACTTTGGTCAAACAGTTTGCTTGTTTTTTTTCCTTACGTCTCGGTGTAGATATTACTTCAGAGGGCACTCAGCCTGCTGTTGAAATTGATCTACTCAAGTTATAATGATGAACATCCAAATGTTTAAGAAGAAAAATCCCCCTCACTAACGCAAATATCTCAACTGTCAATTTGCGCATGTTAGTTTTTTGCCGTTGTCGCTCTGCGGTTGCAAAAAATGGAGAGAAATGTCACGTCAACAGCACGATGAAAACAAACTTGTCATTTCTGTCTTCAGTTTTGCTAACCAGATTTTCTTCTCATTTTGTTCTCCCTCATGTTCTGCCTGCCCGGGCCTGACGGATCTACCTCACTCGGTTGAACATCATCTCAAAGGTAAGTCACACCTATATTGCTTCTGCCTGTGTCTGATCTGATTCGATCTGATCCGATTGTCGCGTGCGGTTCGATTGCTTCCCGCCGCCTGCTGTGGTTTGGGGCATGTGCTACAAAAACTCATCTGTGTTTTCATAAGAGACCCCTTGCGGTAGCGAAAACACGTGTCATCTGCGAGGGATTAGAACAACAAGGCGGCGTTTCCTGTGCCAGCGCATTTTAGCTTGTGGTGATGCTTGGCTATTTGGTTAATTTATTATTTAATTTTTCTAGTCTGTTTGTTTACCACTTAGATGCTGGCACGGCTCTACGTAACTCTTGCAATTTGTCAGTCATTCGCTAATCATGTCGGCCTGTTTTTTTCCTTCGGTTTATTAAAATCATTATAGAACTTTTGCCAAGTTCAAACTGAGCAAATAGAGCCTCTTGGCAGCCCAAATTTGTACTTATTCCCTCTGAGCAATTCCGCCTCGCTGGCATTGGCTAATTAAATTAGCCTGTTACGCCCCGCTCTCATTGTTCACGACTGTTGTGCGTTCGGATGACTAAAAACAATCATTTGTCTCATGACCAGCTCTTTAATTTCATTGTTTGTGTTCATTTGACTTTGACTGCTCGATACGGCAATGTAGTGGAGAGCCGGGGGGTCCGCTGTTGACTGTGAATAATTAGATATCTTTGTGTCTCGGGGCAGAGCATCTAATGAATATCTGCGAGGTTCTTCAGGCCCCTGTGTCTCTGAATAAGATACAATAGCTCTGCAGATTGTCACAGTATGGTATTGTTATAGACATGATAAGTGGATCCTCGATACTGAGAAATTTGCCCCCTTTAGGTTCATTAATGCGGCTTTGTTTGATTTGCGCTGTAGAGGAAAGTGATGACTTCAGAGCATAATGTTGCTGAGACACTGTGTTCAACTTTGTGACCGTCTTTGTAGTTAATTAGCAACAAAGACTTGGAGTTTTCATTATTATTACAGATCTCAAAGCATTAGCACTTTGTATATAGTATATGTTTGCATTTGTATGTGTGGATACACAAGTTTTCAAAAGGTGTTGGTAAGATATTTAATGAAAGAAGTCTCTCTTACTCACCAAGGTTGCGTTTATTTGGTCAAAAATACTGTAAAAGAGTAATATTGTGAAATATGATTACATTTTAAAATTACTTTTTATATATTTTCAAATATAATTTATTACTATAATGATAAAGGTGAATTCTGAATACCCATTACTCTAGTCTTCAGTCTAGGGCTGCAACAACTAATCGATAAAATCGATTATTATCAATAATGAAAATCATCGACAACGATTCTCATTATCGATTAGACGGGTCTGCCCACTTCAGCCGGTTGTGTCAAATTACAGCACTGAATAACGCATTTTTTATTGACAAAATGCATCTAGAAATAGTGGAGGAATGAGATGCTGCGGGAGAAGTAGGCAACGTGATCCAAGCTGCCCAAAACATGAGAATTCTTTATTTTAATGCATGAGCATTTGTAATGGCTTGCCCTGTCAGGCTCTTTGACAGATGCGTGTGCGTCCTCAGTGCAAAGACTTTCAGTTTACGATCATATCCTTATCTATAAATGTCACAGATTCACGCGAGCATTTCCATTTTTGCATAAAGGTCCGTCCTGACAGACTGTGTTAAGTTTAAAATACAGAATGAGCGCCGGCGTGCACGCGTCAGACAGACGGAACACAGAGGGAGACAATTAAAAGGCTATTCAGCGCAAGAGTATCCATTGTGCTTAAATATCTGTTGTTGAAAGTTAAATTAAGGCTTAAAAGTCAACATGCCGTGCGAGTATTTTATGAGAGTAGGAACTGTTAAGGGATAACAGCGTGTAATTCTGAATATAAATATAATTCACTTCATAGCCGCCTTATTTCAGGATAAATAAATGGCACATGACTGTGATCAAAGTCAACGCGTGCGTGTTCCTGCAGAAAATGACTCTTACCTGTTGGTTAACACTGAGTTTGTGATTTTATTTGTCTTTATTATCTTTATTATTATTTACATTTTAATAGAGATTTCAACTATATTCACTATTACAGTGCTTAACAAATGTATTAAAACACATTTATGTAAGGTTTTTAACAGATTATGTAAGGTTTGTGCCACTGCTGCTCTAAACTAACAGCATTGGTGATTACCAAAGTCATTTTTTTAGCTTTCTGTATTGGTTAGTCCTCCAATATGCGTAAGCTCTTTAGTAACAATAGTAGGCTATTTCTAATGCTATAATATAATTATTGCTGTTATCTATGAAAGAAAAGCAGAGCGCTTCATGGTGGGTTTTTTCAGATACCCAATTACAGTCAAAAAGTACATAATGGCAGCAAGAATGCAAGCTGTTGCAAGGCATAGGAGGCCATTTTTGTTATAGTGGGAATTAATACTATTTGGTTGTTTCAGTTTGTTATTTGCCCAATAAATGACAATAACATTTTTAGATTTAAATTTTTTCGACAGATTTCTAAAATATTTGTGTTTTCTCTTTATTATGATAGGTGGTCTAATAAATTAAGTACTGTATGTGTATCATTCAGTTGGCACATTTGTTTGAAAGACATTGGACAGAATTGGAGTAGTGTGTTTTTTGTCAATAAAATAAAAAATTAAATGTTTTTTTTAGTCCGATTAATCGAAAGAATAACCGACCAACTAATCAATTATCAAAATAATCGTTAGTTGCAGCCGTACTTCAGTCTTCAAATGATCCTTCAGAAATAACATTACAACATAAAAATATCTTTACTGTCAGATTTGATCAATTTAATGCAGCCTTGCTAAAGAAAAGTACTAATTATATGTATGCTAAATGTTGTGTGTTTGCATATGTTGTTTATATTTTGTTGTTATGGTTTTGCAGTTTAAACATGATCTGTGGTTCAATTCACACACACGTATTGACAATGTAAATTATTTTTTGTCTATATTCTCAGGAATATATATATCTTTCAAAAGTGTTGCATTCTCCAGAGTCGTATATATGAACGTGTCATGAGAATAACATGCAATATGGAGCCCTACTCCTAAAGTCTTTTTTTCTGTAGGGCTAGAAACAGTGGCCGATGTAAGAACGCTGATGTGAGGAACAGGGTCGGCAGGCTTACTGTCTTGTTTGCTGAGGCTGACTTTAGATCTGTTTGGCTGCTTGTGATTCCAGAGCCAAAACCAACAGATGGGATGTGCAAAGAAAGTGGCACTTTAGAGTTTTTCCTATGTGCGGCACTGGGCCAGTGCACACTGACTGTTTGGCAGCCAGTCCCTGGGAAAAAACACAACGTCTCCAATGGACTGTCATGGCCTAGTGGTTTACCGCATTGAGAACTTTGTCTTTGGTGTCACGAGCATGACTGCCAAAAAGCCACATGTTAAGTACAGTGAACTAGGCTCAAGATAATGTGCTTTTTGGTTGTTGTTTTTAACAAACACATCCACTATAGCAAGTTATTTATTATATGAAGAGAAATTATTCTCCATCTAATGCAAGTGAACAGAGCTCAACATAGAATTTTATTTTACCGCCCAAAATCCACATTTACACATGACCCCAGCAGACAGACAAATACGTTTTTTTTTTTTTTTTTGCAAAATCATCATATAAGTATAGTCTGAAAATGCTTTTTTTTCTGAAAAATGCTTGATTGTTTCTCGAGAGGAGACCCTTATGTGATAGGTGAACTTTATTTCTCTTCTACTGAAAAAAGTCACAACTTGGCTTCGGGGTGAGTAAATAATCAGGACATTTTCACTGAAAAGTAAGTCCCACCTTTCAGCTAAAAGAGCCAATTGCCTGTTTTTAAAGAGTTGCCACCCTGAAAATTTAGTCTTTGACATGATTTGAGCTAAAGCAACACAATTTATTACATTTTGCATTTTGAAATGTTATTGAAGCAAAATTGATTGTTTATTGATGTAAATAGGAGCTGTATTGTATGTGTGTTACCCACATATGATAGCCCCTCTATTGTTAGACATTTTCAGCTTCCGAACCACAATTAATCATGAACAACAAAAATTCTCACATATACATCAATAACTGCATTTTAATGTATTTCTTCATCCATGCCAGTAGGTGTCAATATAAAGTCTAACATCACCATTGAGTCACCCAGTAAAAGAAGCCAAAAAGATTGACTCAATTTGCTTTTAAAGTCAAAAACCAACCATTTAAATAAGTAGAACATAATCAGAGACCAAAGAGAGAATTTGAAAACCAATATTTCAGATTTTCAGCAATGCCAAGGTCATCGGTGCATTCCCAGGGAATATACTTCTATCAAAAGTCACTTTAGAAGCTTATGCCAAATGCATGCATGTAAATGTATCCAGTTTAGCACTCCATGATACAGCAGAGCTTTTGTGATTCCCTTATTACACCTGCAATGCATTAACAGCCCGCACCCAGCCTCCACTGAGCAAAATCCATTAGAGTTTTAATCAGGAAAAATGATTGCCATATTCTTCATCTCAGCGCACCGGGCCTCTGCACTTGGATCCAGCGCCACTTTACAGCAACTAGCTAAGGGGGAATAGGACCAGGAAAACCAGAAGAATAGGGAGGGAAGTGTTTAATGATCTTAAATCACTCTGAGCCTCTGAGAGGAGAGAAATATATCATCCGTTTTGCTGCTCGTGACTGTGGGGAATATTAGAGTCAAGGGAAGAGAAAGAGGTGTGATAGATCCAGTCAAGTAGCTAAATCAGTCATGGCATGTTTATCTGCCGCACAGATAGGTGTTCGACTGCTCTGGCCTTGTGCTTATCTGCGGGGTGTAAATCTGAAGGAGAGCCTAAAGTTGCTCTGCGCTGCCCCGACGGCCTTGTTTTCAACTCTGTCTTTCCTGTCTCTCCTCTCCTAACCTCCCAGTCCTCCCTTCCATTGCCATATGTTGTCATATCATGCCAAAATAATCAAATGCAAATATCCCTGTAGGCTCCTGGGATGTAGGCTTGTCACTAATTAGGGATGTTTTGTGGGAAGTTTGGAATCCCAGGGAAAAAACATTTCCCTGGTGGGGCTTGTCTTTTCATCTGGTTCCCAGTGTTATTCTTATGCAAGCCACATGCTATAGGTGATGGCTTTAATCTTTCGTTTTCTTTCCTGATGAAACAAGCCCAGCTTTGTTTTGTTTTGTTTCTTTATGTTTTTATTATGATTTTGCCTTCCCTCAGGACAGCTTCACATAGATTATTGAAACGTGACCACGTGCCACTCAGGTTTTTGAACCAGTGATTTGTTCCTTTGGGCTTTTTTGACTAATACGTTCAGTGACAATACTGCATATTATAATTTATTTATTACTTTAATTTAAGTAATTATTTATGCAAAATTATTTACAAAGTTTTTTAGCATAATTCCCCCCCCTCATGATCATGAGGCAGGAATGCAAAAGGTGCCCCCCCCATGCTGTGTTCTTTTTTCTTTCTTTCTTTTTCATGCACACTGTAAAATTATTTTTCAAAATAAAAAACATCATTAGAGTATGTTTTACAAGAAAATTCCATTTCAGTCTTTCTACTTCAAAATTTCACATTTAATTAATTGTTACTTGACTTTTTTTGTAACTATTTGTGAAATTTCCTAGCAATTTCTGAGTGAAATTAGTTTATACAATCTACCAACTATTGACCTTTATTTTCTTATTTTAACTTTTTCATGATATCATAAAAAAAATGCTCATTTCATCATAGCATATATTCAGCATTTATTTCCATGAACAAAACTCTCAGCTTATTGCAGTTGATTATGTGCAATTGTTTTTACTTTCAATAAATACCACGCTTATGTTTAATTGCATTATGAGGGTGGTTCATTCCACAAATATTATTTTTTTCTCCCTCTGACTTATGAATTATCCATTCCTGATACTATGAATCATATTCAGTCTGATTATAGTTTTGCTTTATGCATCTGTAATAGGTTTTCATTTCTCTTTCATTCTGCTTTAGATGTGGAGCTTGTTAAAGAAGCTGGAAAATAGACTTATTCTTCATTTTATTAATCAGACGGAAGCAAATAGCTTGCAAGCACCCCAATGCTTGTGCGCTCCTGTTGAGAATCCCTTTATAAATGTAAATTTGTCCTTGTGAAAGCACCCGCTTACTGTGAGCCCCATGCCTTTATTCATTCTCCTCTGCTCATAAGCTTTCCACTGATTGGGATTTATTTATTTATTTGTTTAATTTATTTCATTTGAGTTTGCTTTTTATCATTTCCGTGAAAGCCGTTCGCTGTATGCATTAGTTGCGGTTGTTTTTGAAACAGCTCTCAGCAGCGTGGATTACAACGCCAGATCCAAAGCACCTTTTGTCAAATCCATTTTCATAACAAACAGAAATGAGAGACATGCTTGATTTTCATTTTGGATTAGGTGTTTTTCGCTTTAATATTTATGACAGCATGTAATCAGTATGCAGATTGAGGTAATTTCAATTGTCATAATAATTACTATGGCGATTTTTATTAATAATATTCATAATTTGTTTACATTATTTTGAAAGCACCATCCACAGGCATATATTTCTGTCCTGAACTAAAACTAATCTCTCTGTTTGTCTTTATTTGTCATGAGAAACAAAGTTTATGCAGGTGATTTTATCCAGGTCCTAACGATTAGAACGTCTTGAGCACATAGACCCGAACAAAACGATCCTCTCCAATCCCTTTCACTGATCCAAGGCCAGAATTTGGTCCGGAGAGGCTTTAGTGTCGATTATTCAAAAGACGTTTCTGAAGTGATGTTCAGAAGCTAGATGGAGATGCAGTCAAAAGCTGTAAAGCTGTGAACACAATTTCAGATGAGCCAGAACACTGTGTTCTTCCATTGTCTCGGCCATGAGGCCTTTTCCTTGGGCTGTGAAGCAAACTAATATGATAGCACACAATATAGCTTGTTTTCTTTCTTTTTCATTTCTGTATACCAGGGATATCAAAAACATGGCCTGCGGGTTGAATACGACCCATGGAAGAGTTCAATCCAGATCCAATTTTGAGCTGTTACAAAGAAAAATATTAGTATTTATAAATAATAATTTGATAAGTTTGACTGGGAAGTAGTGTATTTGTAAGCCTTATTTTCTGTTAAAATTCATATATTTTTATATGCATAAGTAATCTAATAGCAAGTTAGAAATAGTATGAATGTGAAATTAACCTATTTCCATATATCCATATATTATCCATAGCAATGAATATGACCAAAAATGTGCAGATTTCCAAAAGTTATTTTTTATATATATATACATAAACGTTATTTTGAAAACACCATGCACAGGCCTTTATTTCTATCATGACCTAAAACATTTATTATAATGTAATCAAATATTATTGCTGATGTCTATATTTGTCATGAGGAAATAACTATAAAAGCATGTTGTAGCAGAGAGAGAAAACCCATCTAATTGAAGCACTAAAAAATGACAAACACAATTGCATATGTTTATAAATCTGTAAAGATCTGCTATTTGTCTGCCACACTTTGCCAGACTCCTCGTTTGGTCACCCATGCCTGTAGTTAGTGGTGACTGGGTGTTGTTTTTCTTGAGGTTTCTTTAGGCTCTTGACAGATTTAATGTGATGGTTTTCATGATAACCCTCAGCTGTGCTCATGCCATCCCCGTCGAACTCAGATGAAAGTAACTGAGACCTCCCCATTACTTGCTTACTCTGTAAAGCTTTTGGATGCAAACAAACAACCTTGCCACTTTCTTCACGTTATGTCTTGCAGTTGCATCACTCCAAACGTGTTTAGACTGGAAATATCTCCTGCAACGCAAGAGCTTCAATCCTGATCCCAGTCCTCCAGTTAACACGCACAAACACAATAGGTGGATTTCATATTGCCTCAGCAGAGAGACTGTTTACAGGCCTGACCTTGAATTAAACCATGCCTGAAAGATTAAAATGAATAAAAGGAGTTTTATATAGCCATTCGTTTAATTAATTATTTTATTCATTAGTTGATTTATTCACTCTTCTTTTATAAGCTCACCAAAACACATTATTAGTAATAAGGGCTATGGCTTTTCACCTTTTATTAGTATTGAATTTATTTAGTGGCAGCCCAGAAAGGTAGTAAGGACATCGTTAAAATGGACCATGTGACATCAGTGGTTCAATATTAATGTTATGAAGCAATGAGAATACTTTCTGTGCGCAAAGAAAACAAAATTAAGTTAATACAATTAGGCCTGAACCACTGATATCACATGCACTGTTTTAACAATGTCTTTATACCTTTTTGGGCCTTGAACGTGTCAGTTGCGTTGCTGTCTATGAAGGGTCAGAAAGCTCTCGGATTTAATCAAAAATGTCTTAATTTGTGTTCTGAAGATGAACAAAGGTCTTAGAGTTTGAAACAACATCAGGGTGAGTAATTAATGACAGAATTAACATTTTTGGGTAAACTGTCCCTTTAAGAATTTTAGTTATATAGTTGTGTTAGTTATAGATTTATGTTAGAAATTAAACATACATTTTGCTTATTTTGATTTGTGTGGCTTATATATTATTTTAAAGGTTTGGTGAATATATTTTTTTTTTGTCAGACAAACAAAAAGATAACCAGTTTTTTATTTTATTCTAATTTGTAATTTATAACATTGACACCTTAATGCGAAACTGATTCACATGCAATATAATGTTTACTGTTAGCTTTTTCTGCTATTTGGATGAAAGACAAAGATAGGTGTTGAAATACAGTTGTTAAGGTGTTAAAATATTAGGTGTTCAAATCCGGTACAAACTGTGTTTTGTGTATATTTAATACAGCACTTAAAGAGATAGTTCACCCAAAATTAAAATCTGTGATCATTTACTCACCCTAATGTCATTCCAAATCTGTATGACTATTGTTCGTCTGTGGATAAAATAAGGCATCTTATTTTTCTCCATTTAAACCCAAAGTTGTGCAATTGTGAAGATTCTATTACATTCTTAATTAGGTAAACAAAGCTTAGCATACGTTGATAGAGGCCTAAATTGTGCCATCAGCAGGACTGTCTTGAATGTGCTTTTAATTCAACATTACTTGGTTTTGACTTTTCAGGTTTCCTTTTCTAGTTTCCTTTACAGTTTAATGTTAGTAGCTCATTACACTATCTGAGTTTATTTGTATCATCAGCAGTCTTTCTACTATTCCTGCCCCTGATCTATTTAGCCTACATATCCTGCACTGATGGTTTTTGAAGCTGACAGTTGGTCTTTGATGGCAGGGTGGTGGGTAGTTGGCCCGAGGGTTCGGGTCTCTTCGCTGTTCCATCAGCAGTGTTGTGTGCGTGGCTCGCAATAGACCTGTTAAGCCCGTTTGTTACAGCGTCTCCCACAGTCTCAGCAGGGGCCTGCGTGAAGCAGAGACATTCTGTTAACGCTACCTGATGTGACAACCTGACTGTTGGAAGGATAAACTGATCCAAATCCAGCACGGAGCTCGGTGAACTCTGCTCAGCAGTCCTGCTCATTCTTCGTCTCGTTGTGTCAGACGCATGGTGCGCCATTTCATGAGCCTCTTTTTTTCTCCCCCCTTTGTCTCTCTTCGCTGCCTCTTGTTCTGTAATTATAGTCATGCTCATGATACTCAGAATTATTGATGATATTACTTTTGGCCCATCTAATAATCAGCAGTCTTTCTACTACCTGATCTATTTAGCCTACATGTCTGTTGGTCTTTGATGGCAGCCCGAATCGCAAGTCTCTCAAAGCAGAGACATTCAGCGCTAACCTGATGTGACAACCTCCTTCTGCTGTTGGTAAATCCAGCACGGAGCTCGGTGAACTCTGCTCAGCAGTCCTGCTCATTCTTCGTCTCGTTGTGTCAGACGCATGGTGCGCCATTTCATGAGCCTGTCTCTCTTCGCTGCCTCTTGTTCTCATGCTCATGATACTCAGAATTATTGATGATGGCTCTCCTAAGAGCCTCACGTCGGGGAGATGATCTGACGCAATGCACAAAGGCAAACAAGGTGCATAAACTGCAGTATGGCACTCCAAACTGCGTGTATTGACACAGTAAACACTCCATTAGGCTGTCTACTCTGCACCTCAACAGTTCATTTGCACATAATGATAGAGTATTTCTTTTGTTAGCAGTAGCAAATGTGACCCCTGCTAATATCATAGAAAAATACAGTGCCAAAGTCCACAATGAATTAGTTTAAACCTGGAAATAAGGAGAAACTTTTATAATAATAACAATCGTTGTTGTGGTTGTTGTTTATTTATTTAATTATTTGCTTGTTTGCACCTTTGAGACACTCAAGGACACCCTACAACATAGACAACAAAATCAATTAAATACAAAGCAGTACAAAATAATTATTACAAAACACAATCAATAAAATCATACTGAAAGCAAAGTGCAAAAATATACAGGAAATGTAAATATAAACGAGTAAGATTTAATCTGAGTTTTAAACTGGGAGATGTATTTGACTTTTTAAATCCAACTTCTTATTTTTATGCTGATAATAGTCAATGATAAATTATAATAATACATTAAACAATAAATTAAATTAAAAGTCACACATTTATTTATTGCACTTTCTCATTCAGTTGGTTGTGCTAAGTTAATATGCGGTGAATAATAAAATAATACAATTTTCAGGAAAAATAAAACGGGCCACTACTAAATATTTCATGAAGAGTGTAACCACTGCTAATATCATAGAAGAATTCAGTGTAAATATCCACAGTTAATTTAAACTTGGAAAACATTTTATAATGTTTACACAATTCATTTTTATTTAACTTCTCACTCAGTTGTTATACTGATATGTTAAAATGCAGTAAATAATAAGATAAGTTAAAATAAAGAAAAATACATTTGTATATGCATTTAAAATTTCACTAGTAGACTTTAGCACTCTACAACATGTGTAATTAATCTTTTTGATATTTTTGGGCTTTGATTGACAAGAGGATTTGCTGATCCAGTTGCGTCGCACATATAAACAGAGACCGCCGCTAAACATTTCATTACAAACAGAGGAGGGCCTCCTGGCCCCTGAGGAAACGGCTGCCTGCTATGTCAATCATACTACTAAAGACATTTCAGTGCCAATCCAAAAACACTGTGGGCCTGTTGCTCTGTTTTCACTATTCCACTCTCCCTTTCTTCATTCTTTTTTTCCTTTTCCAGTTTTCTTGTCTCCATCTTCCTTCTTTTGCACGTTCCAGAACACTCTGCCATGTGTACATATTTTCACTATCTTCAGTTTATTACCTTTGAAAGAAAGGACGAGAGCGTGTTTAGCTAGTCATGTCAGTAAGAGAGCGAGAGAAGAGAGAGAGAGAGAAGAGATAAAATTACCAGCTGCTGGCCTCAATTTACGAATTATCAAAATAATTTACTGTTTTCATTCATCTTCATTTGAGTAATGCAACACGAAAGCAGGTTTTCAGGTGCAAGTATAAAAACCTCCCACACAAAATAACTGCGCTTATGGCTTTTAGCTTTCATATCATGTGCAATTCCTCCAGTCTGACCCCCCCAGAATGACTAGGCAGAGGCAACTCTAATCTAAAAAAAATAATTCTCCTCCTCATCCTCTCAGTAATGGTCTCTCACTTGATTGGTTTCTTTTAATGGAAACATAAAAAGCCTTAGAATTATAAACAGCCATGCTGCAAAATGTTATTTTTACCTTATGCAAAGTCTAATGTCAGAGACTTTTCATTCTTTAGGTCTGGGTTTACCTTTCACATATTCTTTTTGGCATTCTGTGCTTGTACACGAACGCATGAAGAGAATTATATTAGACACGGGGCGGATAGCTTTTAGAGAACCGTCTCTGTAAACACACGGGCGACTGGTGGTCTCAGCCTGGCTGCTTTCTAAAGCGCCATCCCATTTCCTCTGTTCCTGTGTTTGGAGAAGGCATTATACCCGTTCCCATCCCAAACACACAACGGTAAAATAAGTGCTTCCCCATGTTTCCTATAGATTACATTAGAGGGGAGGGAGTCCAAATTAGGTTTCTGCTTCTGTACACAATGCCGTTTCCAAACAGGAGCCTGACCTTCTGTGTAGCCATTTCAACTTTTTGGGCAAATTTAAATTCAAACAAATATGTTTAAGTAAACTCTAAAAGAGAGCTGAGAGTATGCTTACTAGTTTGCAAAAGCAACATATGCTCAAATTAATGTTCATAAATGCATTTTTAGATACTGTATACTGTAACAATTATAATATTGTGGAGTATTATTACCATTTAAAGTAACTGCTTTCTATTTTAATATATTTAAAATGTAATTTGACAGAAATCTGAATTTTCAGTCATCATTCAAGTCTTTAGTGCCACATGATCATTCAGAAATCATTATAATATGCTGATTTGGAATGTTTCTTTTTAATAACCTTTTTGTTGAAACTATGATACACACTAAATTTATTAATGCATTTTTTAATCAGCATTTATCTCACTTTGTGTGCTATCTTGGATTCTTATTTTCAATGAGCTAGGTTTGTCAGGCATAAATAACTTGCCTGCCTTTTCGAAGAGCCTTCATGTCCAGAGCACATCTATGATGCCTCCATAGGTAGCCTGCTTTTATTGGAGCAGAGCAATTCACTTTTAACAAAGTTGAGTGTCATGCGAGTATGAAAGAAGGTCACCTTCAAACCAGTTTAGCTGTCTTATCCTCCTATTCACATCGCCATTCCCGCAAGTCGCCTCACCATTCGAAGCTGATGAGGCAGGCCTGGGCCTATTTTACGAAAGGTACTTGTCAGCTAGGGAACGTGTCGGAGAGCGGCTTAATCCAGGGGACATTTCCATAAGTAAATAGCTCAAAAGTGACAGAATGTGCTATAAATGAACTCCGAGGAAGCGTGGCCTATCAACCAACAGGACAAAGATGATGGGAGAGAAATGGGACATGTTGGGGCATGCTGGGTAGTTTGGTGCCGGGTGACAATGATGAATGTCTGCACCTAAATATAACTGATTTTTATGTTGTTCACTCATTTACATATTGTTTGTTTAGTTGCTTGTGTGTCCATCTGTCTCTCTTCATTCATTTTGAGAATCAGGCATGTATTGTTTAGCTGTGCTGTTTGCTGAACCTCTACAATTTCATTGTTTATATGTCTATCTGTCCGTCTGTTTGTCTGTCCGTCCTGTCTATATCCTGTCGTATGTCTATCTCTCATTCACGCATTCCATCTGCTGTGTTGTGTTCCTGTGTGGTTCTTTCTCCAGGGTCTATAAACAGTCCATCCCATCTTTCTGGCTGGCCTCTTGTGTTGTTTTGCTGAAAATGCAAGCACTACAGCAGAGTGGTAACCTCGCATGGAATGCCACACTGTCTTTTACTGTTAACTAGACACTTCTCTTCAACATAGCCAAGTATCTGCTGGACGTCAGCCACTACTAGTAAACTCTTAAAGCACTCACACCAACCACAGTCATCTTCCTCTTAAATATCAACACTTGATAGTGTTTCTCTCACACTAGCATCTTATTCAACTTTTTTCCCTCTCTCTCTTCTCTTCTTTGGCTTCTGTTTCATTTGTCGCCTTGTTAGTCTTATTTCACCAATGAGCCCATATTTTATTGTATTAATGGTACTAAAGTTGTGGTTGTAGCCTTGATGAAGTTGCCATAAAATTGGCATTTTAGTTCATATGTGTTTTACTGGCAGTAAAATGATGTTTACCATGTTTGATAATAGGGAACAACCCCCAATGGCACAGTGTTTTGTAATGTTAATGAGAACTGTGTCTTCTTTTAGTACAGCCCTCTTTTGCAAGCAAGAATTATGTGTCGTTGATGAATTATTGCCATTATACTGCACTTACCATTGCTTTTGCAACAGAATGGATTGCTTATGTTAATATGTTTTGTTGTCTTGGATTCTTATTTTAGTTACAAGGAAAGTGAGCAGGGCATTTAAGGTACCAGCTACATACATTTAGGTATATTATTTGCATGTTAATATCACAATTTTCAGTCTTGCTGTGTTAAACATTCTGTAAAGGTAAGATACAGGGGGTTGTTTATAATATCTCAGAGACGTTTTAAGGTTTAATTATGGAGGTTTGGATGTGAAGTATGGAAACTTTAATTTGTTCAGCCTGATATTAATTATACCTTTGCTAATAAGGGTGACATACAAAAAATAGTGTATCTAAATTACTTTCTTTATGCAACCATTACGCCAGACAATAATGAGTGTGACTACAGAAATGTCGGAAGGCAAAATTACAGTAGTAGTGTGTCTTTAGTAAACTCTCTACTTAAATTCAACATATAATCAGTAATTCATGAAAGAGAAAATTACCTCAAGGACTAAAATATAGTGTCCTTGTTGGATTGTGAGTCCTAATAAAATTATATGGAACTGTTGTCAAAACATTTTTTGTACAAATTGCAATATAATAGCAAACATTACATGTGTTTTTGATATCTCTGAAAGTAATATGTTCTTCTGTGCAAATATTCAGTTTATTATGTCTATTTAACATAAAAAAGCATTCAATGTTAAAATTAGTCTTAAATGTTTGTTTTTGACCAAGAAGGATTATAACACATTTTAAGAATAATGTTAATAATAATAATAATAATGATACACATTGATATTGCTACTAATAATAATAACATAAATAGAACTTCACCAAATTATCAAAAGACACCCAGACTAAAAATCAGAATAATGTTTGTATTGTTTTTTTAATTATAAATAATGAACTGTAACATTAATACAATATAATTCTAAGAAATAGCAATACTTCTAGATGGTTTTGCACATCAATGGCAACTGCAGCAGATTTTATATGTATATTTCATTTCTTCCTTTCATTTTTTTTTTTTTTCAATTTGTTCACCGGGTTTAATTTATGGACTTCCATAAGTGTTTAGCCCCTTTCAACTTTTCTGTTGATTTTGTTTAGCATTCTGCCAGGTGAGGGAGTCGAGGGCTCCTGTTCTGATGATAGATTGGAGGAAAGAAGGAGAATTGGGAAAGGGTTGAGTTGCCGTGGAGAAGACTGTCCCACATATAGAGATGAATCCTCTCTACCAGGCCCGCTGCGTTAACACGGCCACAACCGGAACCATAAATTACCCCTCCAGGCGGTTTATGGGCCCTGGTGAAACCTTCTTGGCTCCCTCCTCTGTTCACATCTACAGCCGAATAGATAAATCATCTCTCTTGCTCTCTCCATCTCCCCAAAGATGCTTACTCTCACCACTCTTTCCACCGTTCCTTACTTGCCGATGCGGTTCAAGTCCAGAGAAGGGTAAACATTGGAAAAACACAGAGCTTTGCTGGTCAGCTGCATCCGCTGGAGGAGGTAGACAGGGTTGTTATGATGCTCCTGGGAGAGCAGAGCTAGATTAAACAGGTGTGGGCAAGACTTGAAGAATGATAAAGGCCCATTGCTGAATCCCACCGCCCCTGAAGAAGAGTAGCCATTAGGGACTGTGAGGTCGGCAAGGTTGTTGACAAAGCAGCCTCCGAACGTGCTGCTTGTGAGGCATTCGTGCAGTCTTCTGGATATATACCATGTGTACTTGGAGAGAGAGAGAGAGAGAGAGAGAGAGAGTTTCAGGAATAGGCCCGGTTCTACATTACTGGATCTTTGACAAAGCTTGTTAAAATGCCACTCCATGTGTTAACACTTTTTAGTTGGGTTAGTTAAAAGGGGTTAGGTTTTGTTCACCCTACAAAGAAAAACTGTTATTTTATGTCACGGTAAACCAGTATGATGTTTCTTCTTCAATGGAACGGAAAATAAAATCCCCTGCTCTCTGACACAGAATGACCTGGAAGGTGGTTCCAGCAAGGTCCAACAATAATGAAGGCCTATTCTATTCTATTCTTTCCTTTCTTAGATTTATTATGTATTTTATACACATTAAAAGGTGATTTCAAATGATGATTTCTTTAGAAGACTTTGGTCACCATTCACTTTCATTGTAAGGAAATGAGAGCATCAGACAAATCTGTTAAATTTCCCCTTTTGTGTTCCAAGAAGGAAAGAAAGTCATTAAAGGTTATAATTACACATTACATGATGATTTTACCATTGATTATTTCAAGTGATAATTTTATTGGAAACCACTGGTCACCATTAACTTTCATTGTAAGGAAAAGGGAACATCCAAATGTCTGCTAAATTTCCTCTTTTGTGTTCCAATGAGGAAAGTAAGTTATTAAGGGTTAGAAGTACACATTCAATTTTTTTTAGGTTTTTGGGTGACCCATCCGTATAACAGACATTATGGGCCTGTGGACTTGATCCAAACAGAGCCATGGAAAAATTCAGCTGCTTTCCCTCCTGTATTCCCCCCATCATGCTTGTCTAGAATCACCAGTCCACATTTTGGGGAGACATTTTGGCAGGAAGTAGATTTAAGAGAGGAAACTAATCAGCCGGACAACATTTTTCAATGTTATTTCATGCTCTAAATACTCCCCCCTCACCTTCATAATTTTCATTATATCTCTGCACAAAGAATTTAGTTCACATTTCATGGTATAACCGTTGTGATAAATTTAGTTTTAGCCTATTTTGTGCTTCAATTGGAAAGTATAATCTGTGGTCTACTCCGATAATTGTTATACATGTTCCGTTGTGCTCCATGCTCCAGGACTTACAGGGCTCAGGGGGCTTTTCTTTGGCCTATTGTTATATTCCTTAATAAGAATTTTTTGCTTGCTTCATATTTTTCATGAATTGTGTGGAAGTGAATAACAAGGTTAGAGATTAATGAGAGATAGAAGCTATTTCTCACATCTGTAAGTGCCGCTGCTATTCCTGGGCTGTAGAAAGATTTCTTGCAGAGGAGGAGAGCACCTCTAAATGATAAAAAAATAAATAAATTATTTGATTTTAATCTCAGGAGGCTTTTTTATACTTATTACAAGCAACATTAACAGGATCCTCAGATTATGCTACAAAGTATTGACAATAATTATACAATGAAATTATACAATTCTCCCATTTTGTGCTGCACTTGTTCCAAAAGCTGTTAGTGTCTTTATGAGTGTTCAGTACCATTAAAGTACATTGATTCTTTTCAAATTCCACTCCATTTCCATAATAGCCTATACATCCCTTAAAACCATGTTCGTGTGCTTGAAGCTTTTTTCATACTTGAAGATACTGAAAAGCCATCGAAATGTGTTGCAGTTGTCAAAGATGCACTTCTAGTGCATCATTAAGGACCAGGAACACAGAAAAAATAAATAAAAACAGATTTAAGGCCCTGTTTAGTTTGTGCCTGATAAGATGCAAAAGCAATCAGCAGCTGTGCACAGGTCACACGCTTCAGTCACGAGAGCTGCTGGTGTTGTATGATGAATTGACTGTGTCCCTCTCTCTGCTCAGGCACATCAGCTATTACACTCATCTCACAGGTCAAAAACCATTACACACCGAAACAAATCCCTCCTTATGAAAAGCCTTGAAACTTAGCCTAAATCCTATCCTTTTTCCTTCAAAATGTAATCCATATTTGATATAGGACCTACTTAGTATGACCTACCTACATTATCCTAAACAATTATTGTCCAAAACAATTAATTTGACAGATTTGACAAACTATGCAGTTTACATATTTTGCTTGACAACAGCTACTATAATATATTTTTTTCCCTTTTTGTCCCCAGGTAGTCACAGCAATGGCCTACTTAGTATAACCTATTTAAAGTTGACAAATTGTGGTTGACACCAATTACTTGAATTTAAAATGCTTCAAGTTAATATTTATATTCACTTGGCTTAATATTGTTATTAAATAGTAATAAAATGTATACAAAAACAGTGTAAAACAAATGTCTATATACTTATGTATCACGGATATAATATCAATTCAAGTACGAAGTATAAGTATTTAAGTATAAAAAACACTGCCATCTGTGATCAAGAGAAATAAGTATATATCGCAATGTGAAAACCAAACTAATTGTTTTCCTCATATTAGGCAGCAGCTAGTAACATCAAAGCATTGACATGGCTATAGCATTTAATATAGGTCAAAATATGATTGTTTTGTCAACGTTGTGAATTTAGTTTGTCCGACTGTGACAATTCAGTAAATGAAGCTGAAAATGAGACTGAGACCATCCTGTAGCCTCAGTGAATTCATTAAAGTCAGTTAGATTTGTCAATATTTATAATACACATTTGACCAGTGACATTAGTATCTGATGTGTTAAAGGATAGACAAGAAAACAACACATTTTGTGGTAGAATGAACGGAATAAGCAGTTTTGTAGCCTGTTTTTTCCCAGTTCTCAAGACTCGTTGATCTGTTTCTGTGTAATGAGACTTTGGCATAATATTAGCTTTGTTCTGAGTGTGTCTAGCAGTTTTTATTAAGACAGTTTGATAACTATAATTCCGCAGCTTTAGATCTGATGGATACTGACAGTTCAAGGCCTGTGTCAGACTCTGATTATTGGATGTCGGAGATGAAACCAGATACAGTGTCTTTGTGATGGAGGCCACATTTTCAGAGTTGATAGCACTGTAATCCCATAATGGAATCATTATCAGGTTGTGTCTCTCTGGAGAAAGTCTTTTAAAAGGTTTCAAAAGGTGAAATGAAGGACCAGCTGCGTTCCACCTCGAAATTCCACACCCCTGGGATGCCATGTAATGTATCACAAAAACCGAGTGCGCTTCAGCCAACAAAACCGAAGGAAACATTTCTCTAAAAATGGTTACTTTCACAATATAGACTTTTTTAGCTTTCCAAATTCTTCATGCAAAATCCGTCCGACAGTTTTAAGCAAAGTTATGCTCGCAGCCATCGCGCTCTGCCTGCGCTTATCACCATGGATGGTTGAGCGCGGGGAAAAGGAAAGGAGCAGTTGTTAGTTTATAATAGGTGGTGTGCATCAGCTGAGGAATGTGTATTAAAATCGGGTTTGACATTCACTTTACTGCATGTCCAGACTGGTAGCGGGAAGCATTAGTCTCTAGTAATGCCTTGGCAGCGATGTGCCCACGGCTTGCCTCTGAAATGTGTGGCATTAGTTTCCCATCACTCTGCGCGCAGCACTGGTTATCATAATAGTCACATCCCTGTACGGATTGTATGTGAACATTTGCAAAATTGTCCATTACCTTTCTTGAAATACACAGATGTATGGAGCGTTTTGCTGTCCGGAGGCTTTTAAAGCCAGAACCTTTACCTCAGTGAGGCCACTCTTTACGATATCAGCATTCACATTACAGGCTCATTAACAAGAAAAATGGTACTCAATAAAACCAGTCACACTGCAAAATAAACTTCAATTAAACAACCTTATTTTCCCCATTAGAGAGGTTTGCTGCCTTTAGGGGCTAGAGAAGATAACTGCTGCTCTCTCTCCATCTGCTGTGGCGATGTGGTCCCTGTCTCAGACAAACACATTAGCTGGCATCTGTTTGGGGCATCAGCCTTTTTGGTTGAGTGGAAGCTAGAACAGGTAGAGGGACATAGAAAGGGGTTGCAGGGCTTCCACGGTCAAGGGAAAACCTGGAAATGAGGGAAGAACATGCTTTTGTTGTGTCTGAATGCAAGTGTAAAATTAATGTGTTATTGCAAAGCCTTCTCGGTTTAGTTGGCATTGAGTGCATGACTCAGATCAGAGAATTATAAAATTGTGATTTACAGAGCTAGAAATTTCATGGAAATCTTGGAAATTATAATCTAAAATGTCATGAAGAGGATTCCTGTATGTTTTGCATTCGATTCCCAAACTATTCAGAATGCATTGTAAGTTGCCTTGGTTAAAAGTGTATATTGTGAATGTACAAGTTATGCCTTAAATGTATTCAGCTATAAATTGTCTTTTGCGGGTGCAATGAATTTAAAAATAATTCTCAATCTAGTAATCATAAATGACTGCAAGGTCTCTAGTAATAAATCTGTATAGTGCATATATATATATTTAAAGTTACACTTGGTTCTAAAATATTTCATCACTGGAAATTGCTTTTTGAAAGTGCAACCTCTGTAAAGTGAATTTTAAAACCCCTCAGTAATCATGAACGCCCGGAAGAGTCAATGAAATTCATTGGTCAAAAGCTATGGGAACCCTGGGGTTAAACGGAGTGTGCCTTTGAATTTAATAATAGAGGTTTATGTAATATTTGCATGCAGCAAAAATGTAGTGTGAATATTCAGGGTAAAAATATGTGCAAAATTAATCGTGTTAAATGGGCACGGAGCGTAGCGCGTGGTATTTTAACATTCTGTACATCTTGTTTTTAACATAATTTCCCTCATTTTTCAGCCAAATTTAAACAGCTCTGTTTAACAAGAATCAGTTGTGGCGCTCAGGTGAGAATAACAGCAGGTTGAGCTGAAGGCACTAGCTGTGACTCAGAGCCTGTCATGTGAGAAACGGCCCTGTGCAGGTTTGTGTGTACATACTCGGAGGGTAAATTGAAGGATTAATGTTGCCACACACCGGATACACACATCTGCTCTCAGCTGTCACTTAACCTCTCCACCTCAAGTGTGAGACATGGACCCATAGTTTCAGCATCAATGCAAGCCCTCTGTATTGATTTTGAACAGATGGGATTGTATTCTCTCTCTCTCTCTCTCTCTCTCTCTCTCTCTCTCTCTCTCTCTCTCTCTCTCTCTCTCTCTAAACATATTTAAAATCTCTCCCTAAAACATTCTCCTTAAAGAGACTAAATGCAAACACCCAGCATCCCTCTGATAGAGAGGTTGCGTTAGCCTGCTGATGAAGCACTGATCGGCTGTGTATAACTGTTATTAGGGGTATTTGCTAAGGCAAACATCACTATTGCTTTACAATTTGAGCAAATCCTTAAATTAAACTTTATTTTGTACTGTAACTTTTTCTGCACTGTAATGCACTACATTTATGATTACTTTAATTGGCAAATTGATCAGACTTATGATTTATTTTTCATCCTGCAGATGAAAAAATTGGCCAAAAATACCTTAGATTTCAAATAAAAAGGTATGTGAATTTAGAAAATGAGGCTACTTGTTTTCACAGCGTTAAAACACTCATTATAAAATGGATAGGCCTAGTTTCGGTCCTTGATTCTGATTGGTTGAGTCATGTTCGAAGCTTTTGTAAATTACTCTACAAACATATATCTCTTTGTTTCTGTGTTGCTCGGCAACCACTTTGTTGCAACCATAGACATGTATACGCCCCATAGACGCCTCATTCGACCGCTCCAAGCAAGTAGGTGCGTCCGCCATCTTGGAACGCTCAATTTGACGTCATTCACTATACTATGAGTTTGCAGACCATCAGCTATGCAGGATTGTGGCAAATTCGATTATTCATTGGTTAATATGGTGAATGATGTCAAGTTGACCATTACAATATGGCGGACGGCTTATGTAAAACTGCCCATAGAAACATTCGCTAATGAGGCATCTATATATATCTATGGTTGCAACCACAACCATTTCTGAGGCTACGTTTATACTAGTGCGTTTTAATTTTAAAAGGTATAACTTTATGCTACGTTTACACCTGTCGCTTACACTGCTCTGGCGTTTTTGACCCAAGTTTTTAGAAAATCCTGCAGACCCCGTGTTAGTTTAAAAACTCAGGGGTTGCGTTTCAGTGTAAACAGACCAAAACGGAGACTCTTGAAAAAGATGGGGTGGCTGCCCACATTCGCTCTGCGTGTCCTTGATGACCGTGTAAACAATAACATCATGCTCATTTTTGTATTCATAGATTTGTATAGGTAGATTCCCATTCGACCAATCCAAGCACGTAGACGCGCCCTTCATCTAAATAACAGGAATCTACCTATACATATCTATGGTTGTACCTGCATGACTGGTCATATGACATGCATTTTCAGTTGTGTAGTGTGGACAGAGATTGTTTCTAAAATGCAGTGAAAACGCCAGTGTAGACAAGGATAGTTTTCATTTTAAAACTGCATTAAAACAAAAATAACATCCCTTAGCTGTTATAAATTTACTGTAAACCAAGGCTTCTTGTAGTGATCAACCGATATTGATTTTTTTTATAACCGATACCAATTATTTGCATGTTTATGTATCCGATAACCGATATGCAGAACCGATATTTATTTACTGTTATAAAGTAAATAAATAACAGATTGAAGTAAGTCCATTCTTCGCTTTGGTTTTTCCTCCTTTCAGTCATATCAACAACAACAATTTTTTTTGAAAATTAACATTCTTTCATGTAAAATTTAATCTTCAAATTACAACCGCAAGCAAAATAATGTCTAATGTTTTCAAATGGAGAAAATAAAGGACAGGAGCTTATTGAAATAAGCTATAACAAACAAAACATCATATTTTATTGCATTTCTTAACTGGCATGTTATATCAGAATTATTAAAATGTTTTTGTCATTCTAAATTATGAAAACTGCTGACAGCGCGGTTTATCTATGCATTTACACAGAACTATACTCAAACTGCGATCGCTTGCGGAGATAATAAATAATTAATTTCGATAGAGATGTATTTATTTAGATGTTTATTGGCGAAATAATGGTTCTATATTAAATGTTAATATAATTTAGCGTGTTTCAAACAAGTGAATCTTGTTAAAAATGACATGCGGTGGCCGTGCTGGAGCATTTCCTGAGCATCAACCGCTGAGTGAACAGTGCCCACTGCTCCAAGTGTGTGTGCACTTGGATGGGTCAAATGCAGAGAACACATTTCACTGCTGGTTATACTCTGTATAATTATGTATGTGACAAAAAAAAAAAATAATAAAAAAAAATTTTTTTTTTTTTTTTACAAAACCGATATCCGATTATGGTAAAATGCTCAAATATCTGGAAAAATATCGGTAAACCGATATATCGGTCGATCTCTAGCTTCTTGGGACTTATTGCTTTAAAACACCTTAGCGATGCCGACAATCACTCTCTTTTTTCAAACATTAGTGCACTTTTGCTGTCATAGAATGGAAATGTCGTAATTGAAAGTTCCTCTGTTGAATGAAACTTTGAAATGAGAGAGTTGTTGTGTATGTGCGGCAGTCCGGATGACCCTCTGCCCACCACAGGATCTATTTGCATGAGCCATTAATTGGGGAGAATCTGGATGAGGAGGTGGTTGGGGCGGAAGGGGGGCAGGAGCGTAATTACAGGCCTGCAAATGTATCAGAAGCTGCAATAGGCCACATCAAGCTCCCGTCTCCCCTATAAAAATTAAATATGCAAATATGCAAATAAGCCCCGCTCTGAGCTCTTAGGAAGACTTCCTAGGGCACACCGCTAACAGACTTGTTATGATTCAAAGCAGGGCCATTGTTATGTATATTCATATCACCACGCTTTAAGACTCATGGAGACAATGAGGCAGAAAGACCTTTTTGCTCTTTGACTTGAGTGTGATTATGATTAATATTTGACTATGCTTCCTCAACAGAAGTGATCTAATTTATTCTGTTTCCATGATTGACAGCAGGCTACGCGTGTTCGCTGAGAGGCGAGCGAGTATTCAGGTGAAGCTTTATCGAAGATGCCCAGAAGTTTACCCTGAGATGTGTCACAACTCTGGGAGACAAATTACCCATGTTCAGTCTCTACTTTAATTGCTGTGCTGCTTCTATTTGCACAGTGACCCTTCCATGCTGAATGCTGTCTGTGAAGCTGATGAAACACTTTTTTTTCTACCCCCTTCTATACCGACACTTTTAAAGATGAAGCATTAAGGACAGATGGGCGACATTGTGCGAGTGGAGCTCTTGAGCTTCACACATTCTAGGTGTTGATGTTGTCAGGTTGCAGTGACACACTTTTGTAAAATGTTGGCCCATCTTCCCATTTATAGATTCTTGTTCTCTTTCTTTCACATATACAGTTGGTTGCTTGCTTGTGGACACTCAAGAGAAGACGCTCAAGGCCTTCCATTAGGGTGAAAAAACCCTATATATATATATATACAGTGCAGTCAAAGATCACGCGACAAGGATCACGCGACAAGGATACCCCAGCTTAGTGTGACTTAATATATATACACACACAATGACACCTGTCAATTTTAAAGATTAACACTGTAATTAAGTTACAAAAATAAAAATGTGGGCACACAAAAAACCAGTCATAAAAATGGATCAGTGTAGATGATTTTTTTTATGGCAATATTTGGCCAAGATACAACTATTTGAAAATTTGGAATCTGAGGATGCAAAAAAATCAAAATATTGAGGAAAATAGCCTTTAAAGTTGTCCAAATGAAGTCCTTAGCAATGTATATTACAAAAAATAAAAAAAATAAGTTTTGATATAGTTACAGTAGGAAATTTACAAAATATATTCATGGAACATAATATACTACTGATTTTTTGGCATAAAATAAAAATCGATAAGTTTGACCCTTACAATTTCTGTCTATTGCTACAAATATATCCGTGCTACTTAAGACTGGTTTTGTGGTCCAGGGCCACAGTAAAAAAAACAGGTGGTAAAAAGAAAGCAACATGAAAAATCAAAGTGTTTCGCCCAGTAGCCTTTCCACAAGCTGAGGTAAATACTGGTGTGTAGAAAGTGCACGGTGTACTAAACACCATCTTGGTAACACACATCAAGTTTATTATAGTTGTGATTTTTATTGTTATTTTTTATATCATTTTCAAATTTGCTATGAAATTCAGTTTAGTTTTTATTAGTTTAATAATATTTGTATTAGTTTTAGTTTAGTTTTTATTTTGTGAACACATTTTTATTTAGTTTTTATATAGTTTAGTTTCAGTTTTAGTTTCAAGTTTAATCAAAATTTAGCAGAATCAACAGATCACTTCCCGAGCGAAGGCCAAAGAAAGACTTAGACATAATTTAACCTTAGTGAGCCAAACGTTTAGCGACACAAAATTAACGCATGCTGAGATTGATTAGATGGTAAAAGTATACAAATATACACCAAAGGAAGCAGTCAAACCTTTTTACTAAATCTACACAAGTTGCGCTTAATGTCATATCTAGGCTAGGCTAATGGTCATATCTAACGCACTTTTCTGTGAACAGACGCGCATAAATCATAAATTCTTTCTGGAACTAATGAAATTCAATAATAGTGGCAATCGTATTTGGCTCATATTTGAATATGTTATTTTCTTTATGTATGAAGAATTATAAGCGTGTGTATGATGTGATTTAGCACATGCATATATTTGTCCGAAAGCCTGGCAAAGTGATCACAAGATGCTAGGCCAAGTTTTGTATTGTTTACAGAAAGTTGTTTAAAAAAAATAGTTAATTATCTATGTGTCTGCATCTCTGCGTGTATTAGCGTGTCTGTTTTTTTCAAAGCACCAACTTACCTAATTTTGGTTTGATTGCTTGTGTTACATTAGAAAATAATAAGTTTGCCTACTTGATGTTGTAGATTAATGCGGGTTCGGTTCGAGTCGCGACTCGCAGTCTTTGTCAAACTGTTCTGGTCTGGTAGGCTACAGAAAAAAAATCTGCTGCTGTCGGATAACGGGTCGGGTGTTCTGTAATGTAGGCCTACTGTTGGTGCACGTTTATCAAACAAGATTCGTGCAGGACTCTGCTTTAAACTGCTTTGCGTCTCTCCATCAGATAACCTGATGTGCGTGATGCACCATTTACAGGTATTTTCCTAAACCGCCACAGCTCATGTTTTTCCGCCAAGGGGTGAGAACGTAATGATTACGAAAACTATTATTTATTTGGGTTAATTATTATTTTATTTCAGGTAGTTTTTCAATAACTGTTGTTAATTTCGTTTAATTTGTTTTGCAAATATTTTGACACATTTTTATTTTATTTCAGTTTACGAAAATGTTTTTTCATCAATCGTTTTCGTCTTAGTTTTAGTTTTCGTTTACAAAAATAACCTTGACACATGACTTGAAAAATTTTTTTACATTTAACCAGTACCATAACAGCATATTTGAAAAATGTGATATTAGATCTATTACAGTTCTCTTTTTTTGTATTAAGTAAGTGAACTTAAAAATGAAAATATTCAGATGTTTTTTTCTCAAACTGAAATGACATGTTTTTTCCCTCTTCATTCAGCCTGTAAAAGCAGGATTTCTGAGGATGTGTTGTGTAGCTTTTGTTTTTTTCAGTATAACCTTGAGCTGCAGTTCTTTTGACGGTGGCAAATATAAGCACTTTAATGGGCCTTACAATACTCAGCGTTTCACTTCCTCCAAATTTCCTCTCTTTTCATTCTACTGAGTTCACAGTACCTGTCTCTGAATCCAGCACACAGTACAACTTTTCAGTTTTAATAATCATATTTTCAATTGCTCTGGTATTTTAACCTTGTAGTCTAAAAGTGTCAAGAAAGATCATTCTTAGATATCCACTCCCAAGGTCACCAATGGCAGACGACAGATTCAGCGTTCGTTCTGTTCTTTTCCTGATTTTTTTTCCCCCTCAAGCAAACTTTCTTTTTAAAGGTCAAAGCTCCACTTGAAAGCAGTTCTTACATTTTGTGAATTTTGTTTTGAGTTAAGAAGAAAAACTACTACAAGTTATTGTTGTGTATGGTATTATCAGCACTAAATGCAGTACAGGAACACATCCGGTCAATTGTGTCTTCTGTACTGCTTTTCTCCATGCGTCCTTGACACGAGCCGTTGACTGCCTCGCGCCTGCACACTTGATTCTATTAGTACCGAATTATCTCTCCGTAGCAGATGACTTGTTAATGAACAGCAAAGATTCTGCGCGTCCTCTGTGAGTTGCGCTCAATACCGAAGCTGAGCCGTTTGCCCTTCTGAACTAATGTGAGGCTGTTTTTGTTGTATAGGCTCTTTCAGTGTCTCGTTGCTCTTGTGGTACTATTGTGAAACCGTCCGAGTAAACAACTCACATCTTTAGGACTGTAGTTGTCTGTCTGTGTGGATTTGAGAAATGATAAGAGTGATTTTCCCTCAGTGATTTTGCTTTGGGCCTCGGCCTCTCGAGTTTGTGTCTGTCTTTCACTTCAGATGATGTCTCTTATCTTTTCTCTTTCTTTCTCGCAGTGTTTCTCTCTCATTCCGAGGGCATATGACTTGCCAGCACCTTTCTTCTCCACGAAACCGAGTTCTGCTGGATCTCCAGCGTTCTTCATATCTCCTCTTTTACCTCCACACTAAATAGATTTAGCTGCCAGGCATCAAATCACCCAGTTCTGTCCCTCACCGCTCAATTATTTAGATGCCGCTTCTTATGCAAATGATGTGCTATATAGGATATCCTTATTCCTCTTCTCCGTCTCTCTCTCTCTCTTCAGGCGGTTATATGTGCTTACCAGACAACCTCTAGCCTGGTTGGATTTGACACACGGCGTGTTGGGGGGATGAAGCACGCTGCCTCTTTGCGTTCCCTCATCTCCCTGTATGTGCGGCTCCATCAAACCCAGACTATTAGAGTCTGATCCAGCCAGGTCTCCGTTTACAAGCTCTAAAGCTCTCCAGTGGTTCCCTAGCAACAGTTGCAAGCCGTGTTCCCATTTTCACTGTAACTCTCTGTTGCCTGGTTACGCAAGCTTAGACACAACCGCAGCGTTTGATTGCTGCCCAGACTCGTGATGCTTGATTTCAGCCGCTAGATTGATAGACTATATGGAAATATTTATTTTAGATTAAGGGTGGTAGCAGATCTGTGTTCTGTTTGGATTTTTCATTAGTTACAGGAATTCATGTGTCTTTAAGAAGCCGATTACTGTTTTCATGTTACGGCCTAAACAATAAGGAGCCTTTTTGCTTTACTAAGTTACAATTAAAAACAGAGCCCAAACTTTTTTTAAATATAATAATCATCACTCAACTTAAAAAAAAATTAAATAAAAAAACTTCAATGTATGTAATTTTAAACATGTTAATTACACATAATTCAGTTTTTAAATTAAATTTCAATTTGTTGAAATATATTAATTTACACAGTGGCTGTCATAACATGTTTAATAACAAATTCATTTAAACATACTAGTTAATAGTTAAGACATCACTAACAAGTATGAGATATGTACTCATATTATATTTACTCATAATATTTAGCTTAAAATGAGACAAAGCTGCTATTATTTTAATCTCCAATCTGTTATTTATGAGTGTAAACTGTCTTTTAATGTTTCGATAACTAGCAGAAGACACTAACCAGTTTTAAATTTCAGTTGTGCAGATGGGGAATGTTGTAACACTGCAATACAATATGCCCCGCTATTATTAAACTATGCTGTTCTATGACATTAGCGATGTAATTTACAATGTTTTTTTAATTAATTTGAATGAGAAACGACGAGAAACAGGTGAATATAGACTGACAGTCAATGTATAATGTTCAGAATTATTATTTCAAGACATGTAAAGCATTCTGGCTCGTTTATATGGGCCGTCCCATGCCTGGTTGCAATGTTCATTGTCAAACTCCAAAATCTGATTATTTTTCATTCTTAAAAAACGGCATTATTTTATTTGAATTTTTATATATATATAATTTTATTGAAAAAATATTTGAGTTTGTCTTGTATATTTTTTTCATGAGATCAGATAGCGTTTTATACTGTCATACAGTCATGTGATACTGTCTAGACCGAGAGTGTCTGTGATAACATGTGCATTTTTGATATTCTGATTCACATCAGTGAATTAATTAATCTTTTCATTTAAGTTTAAATAGATTTTTACAACAAAGCATGAAAAGTGTACAAAAATTAACGTTGACAACCACATGTTCTACCCAAATGAAACTTTATCAAAAAAATTTGCAGAAGTTGCATCTGAAGTGGCTTTTTGACATCTTTCCGCAGTTGAAACATGATCGAGCAATTACAAATGATGAGCATTCATGAGGCATGAGATATTTCACATTAAAAGTAGTAGTAAAGAGGAAGGAATGATCACATTATTCGTACTCCACGCTGCCATTTGAGCTGAGGTGTTTATACAGCGATCTGTCATGCCACACCAAAGAGTGCCAAAACAACATGCATTGTTTGAATTTCCTAAATTAATCAACATAATTTGAAAGATGACACTTTGTTTCTTATCAGAAGTAACAATACAGTATATCAAATGGGAAGTTTTTAAAGTGATTAAAACAATGCTGTATTTGTTCGGTACACATGCTTAATACGTGTACCGTTATACCCCTAATATATATATATATATATATTTATAATGTATATATAATGTATATATATGATAATGTATTCATTTATTTTACAATTCTGTAACATCAACCACTTACAGATAGGGTGCAGCTATTGTTCATGTCTAGTTCAGAGAACAACCAAAGCACATCTCCACCCACAGTGGTCAAAGGTCAAATGTGCACGTCTTACATCATATTCAGAAGCCGGCCAGCAACCTGAGGTCTCTTCCGGTCAATCATATGCAGTGTGCTCACGAACCGCCCGTATAAACGTTGTATTTGACACCGTGGGGTTAAGACTTTGGCCAAGGGCAGGAGGAACGAGGCTGGAAAGATGAGCTCTAATTAACACTCATTCAAACAGCCGTCCTCACTGTGATAACAGGAAGCCGGGCTGCTAACACTGTTCCTCCACCCTCGCCACCTGTCAGCGACCTCATTTCCTGTGCTGCCTCCCGCCTGCCGTGACCATCTCAGTAGAGCCCTGGATTAATAGAGAGATGATCTGTATTGCTTTTAGTCTGCTTAGAGGGTTAGGAGCTTGTTTTGTGGGTGCTGTTTTAGTAATTGGTGGACATATGTATAGTCAACTCTGACAGTAGGTTAGTTGTGTATAGGTTTATACTGTTTTACTTCATTGTTGTATGTCTGTATTCATGTAGCACCGTGGTCCTGTGAGGCACGACATTTCGTTCCACTGTAAGTCCACACATGTAGCGGAATGACAATAAAGCTCAACTTGACTTGATTAACCCACCTGAGGCTAGAATAGATGGAGAGGATCTGTAATTGAATGGTAGGGCTTCAACTAAACTCAAATCATGTTTTTTTGAGATACCACAGATGAGTCAACGTGGGCCCACGGATGCCTTTTGCCTCACTGCAGGTAAAGAGTGCATTCTCTCTTCTCCCTGCACAACGACTGAGCTTCAAAAAAGTTTTTAGGTTGCCTTGACCAGAAGTTTTTTTAGTAGCTTAATGGTTACCCCAAGAACACCGTGCCAGACTAGTTTTAACAAGGCTACCAAAAATGGCTAAATACTAAATACTAAATTCCAATAGTTCTTCACACTAACTGTTTTGCTGTATTTATTCAAATAAAAGCAGCCTTGGTGACAGCCTAAGAGGTAACCAACCCTGTACTGTATGTATGTATGTATATAGGGGTATAATTTAAAAATATATATTTTTTATTTAATAAACAATGAATTGACATTTGTTATAGGTTAATAATTGCTGGAAAAAAAACGTTGTTCATTATTGCTTGGTGATTCCTAATTCAGTAACTAATGTTAGTAAATGTAATCTATTGTTACAGGATTTTTCCTGCATTGAAAATTTTTTGGCGGCCGCCAGAACAAATTTTTGTCCCGCCAAAGCCGGATTTGATCGGTTCATGTGATTTATGAGTGATGCAAATGACTGCTACGCTTGTGATAGCGCGCATGTTACATTGCCCTTCCCGCGGTCACTGTGTTTTCTCTTGTCGGACAGCTTATGAACCTGGTCCTCAATTCGTGTTTTTACAGCTATCCGATCATGGACGCATTCCAGACGAATTCTGGACAAGTGTGCATCGCTCACTTGTTGAAATCACATATGTACAACTCCTCCCAAAATGTCAACAAAACAAATGTGTGAGAGCATGTTATAGGCTATATAACATGAAATAGTCAGATATGAACAAAAACATGTCATTTGACCAAAATGACGTCAATGACCGCGCTAAAGCTATATTATCTTTATAACTTCGATCTTTGTAATTGGCTAAGCTGATGTAAAGTAACTTATATATGCTGATCTTCGCATCTTGTAATTGGCTAATGATGAAAAATAGCGCAGCGCATTTTGTTGACTGATAGTGTGGTGATAGGCCTGTGGTAGGCCTAATTCAAGATCAGATTTATATTAGTTTTTTTATATGGCCAAAAGTAAGCATCAGATGTATTTCCGATCCGACAAAACACATTCCGATCCGACAAAACAGCACAACTGTAAACAAGCCCTAACTGTCTTTCCACTCCCTCCCTCAAAATCAACTGACATGATAGTAAAAGCCAGGTCAGAAGACTGAATCCATGTTTCATGCGGCGCATTCAGAGATTTGTTTTTTAACTGAAATCACCGGTGTTGTGAATTGTGCAAAAAAGTATCTTTATCTTCTGACAAGCGTTACGCACATGCACAAGCGTTTTCGCACAAAAGAAAAAGATGCAACTTAACATAAAACCTTTCAATAAGATAATAATTATAAAATATTTAGCCTTAATAATCAGGCTAATCATTTAGTTAAAATCATTTACTTTAGACTGAGTGAGGTAAAACAGCCACAAAATAGCAGCCAGCTGCTAATTTTATTCAGATGTATGGTAGAAAATTAAACTACTAGTTAAATATAAACTTTTTAATGCTTTTTAAATGCTTTTTCGATATTGATATAATTATAATTGTGAGGTCTTGCAAAGAAGGATCCTATCTTACAAAAATATGAAAGCCAGTTTTATTATATTCCCTGACAGTGGCGGTTTTTCTTTCATGAATTAATTAAATTAAAATCACAAACTGTTTCTTTGCATTTATTTTAGTAATGGCAGTATTGGGTTTGCAGATCATGTGGAGAGGGTACTTTTCACCGTGTGTGTGGATGACCGTCAGCCACCACCGAAGACCTTTTTTGACCCAGGAAAAACCCTGTGTGTGCAGCGCAACATTGTGTTTGGCATTTGTCTGTCCAATGCATAATATATGAGGAACCTAGAAGTTTTTTTTTTTATTTATATATTCATCCCAACATTTGGTAGTTTTAGGTTCTTGCAGGCGCCCTGCCTGCTTGTATGGTATCGTCATAGCATTTCTGGCATGGCAAAGTAGCTTTGTTTGTCCAAAACTTGTTTTCATGTCCCTCGAAATGCCAGTTCTATCTCTCTCCCTGTTGTAGACAAATTATTCTTCAAGTTACTTATGCACGAACAGAGCTGAGGTGAATTGTAAGGAGGTCACCCCCGCACACACAAACTCCCCACAAACCAGGGTGCCGCTGTAGCGCAGCGCTCCACACCTCCGGAGAGCCAGAGCTCGTTCAGGCAGTGGCGGGCGTCTGAGGCGGACCCCTTGCTGCAGAGCCCCACATAATGAAGCGCCCTGTCAAAGCCGTTCTGCTGGGTGCGCAGAAAATCTCCATCCAAGTCGCAACATGGGAGAGGGCCGCCAGCCTCAAATTACTGTCCTCGCCAAGAGCCAGCAGAGGGAGAAGTGTTTCTCTCTCTCTGTTATCCCACTCCGATGGGAAGCGGTGACTAGCTCTCCGCTCCACTGAGATAGACTTAGCGGATTCAGGGCATGGAGCAGAATAGATTCTAAGTTTTTTGAAATGGTGGCATATTTTAGCTTTTGTTTTCACTCCCTCAGGTAATTTCTCAGCCTGTGTGATGATCCAAAGAAGTTGATAAGGTAGACTCTGGCAAAAAGTAGTTTATTTTGAATAGTAAAATGAGGAAGTAAACCGGTTTCTTTCAGGAATGACCATTAATTCTAATTTTGGCACCTTCATAACATATTTAGCCTGGCTCATATCGACCGTCGTCTTATCGCTCAGGAGAGATCTCTGGGCTATTAGACATTATTATGTGAGACTCCTTCTCGTATTAGACAAACAGCATTAGCTCAGGTAAACAGGTTTAGAAGGTGTGAGCAGCATCTGAGAAACAAAAACTCTCAAGGTGAAGGAGCCATTTGAAAGTTTGAAACTTTCTCTTTGGAAATTCGATCTATGATTAGTCTCTACTTTCCTTGAATTACTTTAAATTTCCTGCTTGTACTCTAAAAAGACTGACGGAGGGGTAAATTCAATAAGGGTGTCTTAATGGTGTTTTTCTACCTAATTTTGGACCCTTGTGTCTGAATCGAGGCTTTTTTGCAGGACATTTACAGGGAAGTGTCTGTCTTCTATGTCTTTTAACATCTCAGGTGTTAAAATATTAGCAAGACTTTGACATAAAGGCTGAGGTCATGCGGACCTCAGATTTCACATCTCAGAAATTCCTGTCATAGTGCTAGTGAACGGATTAAAGGCGTCTAGAGAGGATGAAGATAACGCTGGTGTGGTTCATTCACTGCTCTTACCTTCCAGTCTTGATTCACGACTTCAGTCATGCTACTTAATTGCCAAGCAAAATACAAATGTATCATAACCCTTGCAGTTGCATAAATGTGACAGTTATGCACTGTATTGCAGATTATATATTTTTTTATTTCATGTCTATTTTGTGTGCTTTTATATTTGATAACCTCTTTAATAATTTTTTTTTAATCTAATTATTAGTGCTGGGCAATGATTAATCGCAAATAATCACATCCAAAATAAAAGGTTTTGTTTATATATGGGTGTACTGTATATATTTATTATGTATATATAAAGACACACATACAGTATATATTTTGAAAATATGTACATGTATATATTTATATAATTTATATTATATATAAATATATTTAATATATAAACAACTTATCTTTCTTAAATATATACATGTATGTGTGTGCATTTATACATACATAATAAATATACACAGCACACATATATTATGTACTCAAAAACGTTTGTGATTAATCGCGATTGATCGTTGCCCAGCATTGCTATTTTATTTTATTTATTTTTTAATAAGGCAGGACTTAAAGTTCCTTTCTCACCATCCACAGGACCAAATGTCTGTCTACTAAATTTTGCTTATTTTGCAACAAAATATGCATTTAATACTATAATCCAGCACTGCATTGCAACTTTTCCTCCAAAAACACATTTGTGCTTCAAACGGTTTCTAAGTTTCTAAGTTCGTATCACTTTGTTAATAGTTTTCAACAAAACAAATAGATTTTGAGGTATAAAACGACATATTTATTTGCTTGTTTGTTGGTATTATTTGAATGTCAGCATCAGCTGATTATATTTTAAGTTGTGTGATGATGAAGTAGACAGTCATTCTAAAAGCATTTAAATAAGGCTCATTCAGAAAGAGCTACAAGCAGATTCAAGGACACGAGGAAGGGTTTGAGTGGACACTCATTAATCTTCGGCCCAACCTGAACCCTCCTTAAATGAATCTGAGGGGAAACTGGAGTCATTTAACATATGGTATTTTAATTAATGAAGAAAACTGAGGCTGTGCAAACATGTTGTGACACCAGTTCAATTTAAAGTCACTGCTGCTTCCACCCTCTGTTATTGACTGGGTCAGAATTGTTTAGTGAACTAGTGATTTTTGCATATTTAACAGTCTCTACTATTATGCACATAGCACAATGTAACAGCATAATACTAATAATACTGTCCACTCCATATTATGTAGTATGCTACATTATCACATGACCTTGTCACATTGCATGTGGGAGACATTGATTGATCATCATAGAAATATAGTTATTTTACATTCATTTGTTTAAAATGCTTTTACATTTACTTAAACAAATTATGTATTTTATTCAAACAAAATTTACTGAAATCATTTTCTTATCACTATTTTTTCATGTTTTCTGGTAACAATATCCAGATATTTCCAATAAAATACATTTACTTAATAATAGGGATGCAGCGATTAACCGGTTTTACTATTAACCGCGCTTTAAAACGTCACGGTTAGTTAATGGCCAAGGCTCCGCTACACTGAGTGTTTCTGTTGCACCGAATGGAGCTGTTGCAGCTTGCGCAAAATGAAAACAAAGTTATACTAGCGGTGCACCATCTTAAAATGCCCGTCTTATCAGAGACACGGAGGCTACTAGACGCATTAGATTAACTATGACAGAGGAACCAAACAGCGATCCTGTATTTAAACAGCGATGTCATTTAAATATTGCCGTAAAAATGGCTGTTAAAGAGTATACATAAGGGATAATGCACGGCTAGCCAACCTGTTCTCGTTGTGAAATAAACTATTTTAATGCACGACGTGAAGGCAAGGACCACCTGACGCGAAGTTTGTTAGCTCTAGCATTCTGCCCGCTTCAGACAGAGATGAAATAGTGCGGAGAGAGAGAGAGGAGAGAGAGAGAGAGAGAGAGAGAGGTGACAGTTGCGTGTGTGAATTAGCCTACCTGCATCTGCGCATCACTACAAACAATGAAGATTTGAGTTTAGTTATTTAAAGTCATTTTACCCCCTTTCTGCTGATTTATATAATGCAGCGATCCAGTATCTAAGCTATTTTATTAATGAAAGTCGCTGGGCAGCGTTGACAACAAGTTTCTGTCCTCCTAAATGTGGGCAGCTCGATCTCGATCTCACAAACCAAAATAATAGACATGATTTTCTCAGGCCATATGTAAAATCAGATGAATAAAGATTATTAAAACGAATAAGCATGGATGACCGTTGATTACAATAAAAATCTCCTCATTAGTAACAGTGTCCTCTGTGGGATAAATAAAGTTAATTTTAGTCTTATAATAATAATACTTAATTAACATTGTGATTTATCATCCCTGTTATAGTATTATTCATAAGTCAATTTTTGTTCACCATCTTTCCAAGTTCTGTACCTCAGGTCTAAAAGAAATGTAGAAATAATATGCAAAATCAAAACATCAAATACATTTGTGGTCTATTTCCATGCGTTATATTCAAAAGGGAAATACTGACATGGATGTTCACAGAGCAGCGGTCACCTTTTTTCATTCCAATAGAATTTTTTTTCTTTAGTTTTATTATTTTGTGCTGTATTATTGGTTACTGTGTTATTTCGGTTTCAAAGGCAGCAATACATAACACTTTAATATCTAAAGAGTGTTTATGTGATTTTATGTTGTGAAATTAATAAATGCATAATAATCGTAATAATCGTGAAACCGTGATTATTCCTCTGACTATAATCGTACCAACAAAATCTATAATCGTTGCATCCCTACTTAAGAAGAAAAAGTGTTTAAGTGAATCATGAATTTAACTTTTTCTTCTTTTCATAAATATATGAAGATTAATCGCTTTATGTATTCCCCAATTGTAAGTCGCTTTGGATAAAAGCGTCTGCAAAATGACTAATGTAAAATGTAAATATATGAAATATATAATTGCTGTATTTATTTGAACACCAGTCTAACACAGTTTAGTAAGGTTGTGTAATAATACTAATACTAATAATGCAATAGCCTTATTATTATTAATAATATCAATCATAGTGATAATTATAATTATAATGAGTATTATTTATTTTGCAGTACACACAGAATACATGCTACAGAAATAGTAAGAGTAGTATGTATACTATTCTAAACAAGAGGAATACGCTTCTCTGTGCAGTGCTGTGCGACTGTATCTCACAAAGATGAGACTTTTAATATATTAGACCATGTTAAATACACCTAATGTTACTTCATTGTGTGTGAGTTTAAGAATATCTGAGCCTGTATGCAGACAAGAACGAACGGAAATGATAGATAGACACAGGGAATAGAGATTTTCGGTGCTACTAAACGCTCCGTCTGAGTGACAGCTCTGATGTATGCATTGTTTTCTGAGCTATTCATCATTTCATTTCATTTCCTGCGTGCACGGCTGCTTCCAGCCCCAGTCTGACTCACTGATGTCTATGTCGGATGCATCGCTGGGACTCTGAACAAAAGACAGAGAGAAGCGTGCCATTCTTTCTTCTCCCTTTCTCTTTCAGTGCTTTTTATTGTTGCTTTGGATCACGTTTGTGTTGTAAAACATCACAAACTCTAGAAGAATCTGTGGAAAAACCTCTGTCAGCTGAACTCGAGATTGTAAGGCAATTTCAAAGTTTATTTCAGACCGCTTATTTCATGCTTAACCCCCCATCAGTCCCCTCCGATCAGACGCAGAGCATTAGCAGAGTAGTGCTCAAGTACTCTATTAGTGCTGGTGTTATATGAATCAGACAGCGAGGCAGATCTAAAGGTCAGAGCTGGACCTGATGGGTGCTGGAGAAGCTCTTTAGATGCTCTGCTTGAGTGTGAATCATTCCAGCGAGTGCCGAGGGGGATGTGCTGGCAGACTCTTCCTGCTCACTGATAGCCATGTGATGCTGGAAGACCCATAACCTCCAGCTGCACCATCTTAAAACTTTGTCTTCTAATGTGCTATGTGGGTTTTCCAGATTAACTGCATTTTGCAAGGCAGCACTGTATTGATATTCTTCAAAACATTAGTGTTTGTTCTAAACCTTTAACCCCAAGGAGACAAGGGTTTGGCATATGTAGGGATGATAGTTATGTTGTTTGGTTAAAATAAACATTACAAAAAGCATTTTATTACCTCACCAAAGCAGCATTTATTTATTTGAAAAAAAAAGAATTGTGAAGATTATGAAATTACATTAGTTTTTTTTTTTTTAAAGTAAAGTAATTTTTTTCTGTCATGGCAAAGCCATTTTCAGTAGTGTCACGTGATCCTACAGAAATGTTAATGAAATATTGTAATGTGGTGCTCACTTTTGAACAGTAGTATGTTATAGTGTGTTTTTGGACATCATACTGATTGACATTCAGTTTTTACCAGGAAATTCAAACCTACAACATTTCCACATTTCCTACACCACACCCCTCATCATTATGCTTGGGAATTATATTTATCTATGTACTGTAGTTTTGGCCCTCAGTGCAAACATTGGCCTCTTGACAGATAAAGATAAATTAATATGTTGTTGTAAATTCAGTTGTACAATAGCTTCTTTCTTGAACAATTGTGTGTGAAGGGAACTCAAATCAAACCGAATGCGTATTTAACTTCAGCCTCCACACTAAATTATACAATTTGAAGTGTTAAGACACTTTTTACAGACCACACGCACTGAGATGAGAGTGGGGTTTCTTCTGTAGTTGAACAACCACCATCTCTCATTCTCTCTCTCTCTCTCTCTCTCTCTCTCTCTCTCTCTCTCTCTCTCTCTCTCTCTCTCTCTCTCTCTCTCTCTCTCTCTCTCTCTCTCTCTCTCTCTCTCTCTCTCTCTCTCTCTCTCTCTCTCTCTCTCTCTCTCTCTCTCTCTCTCTCTCTCTCACTCTCTCACACACACACACACACAAATTATCCAATCAAGCCTACATATTTGTGCAGCGGTAAGGAATGAGGGAGAAGCATCTGGCTCCTATTTCCAAATTACTCTTCAAACAAGAGTCTGTTGTCGGGCTAATGTTCACTCAGAGAGTTTTGGGAGAGTGGTCAATCCACTAGGCCCTTCTTCGCTCATGGACGTTGCCTTAAAACCCTTGCGAGCATCATCTCGCCCAACACCACCATCTGTATTTGTTTAACCTGGGAAAATGGCTAATGTCAGCATCCGTTGCCAAGATCTTTCACATCTGCCAAACCAAACCACCATATGTTATTTCACGCTATTAATAATGGTCAGTGGAAAGATAGAGCTGCCAGTGATGATCTGGTGTTTGCTTTGCTTATCTGATGTGTGCAAGCTCTGCAGCTGGAATGGAGACAGGCCTCAGGCCACGACTTCTGATGGCTTTTTCTGATTAGATCTTATCTGTTGTTCATTGAAGTCCGGTTGTGCCTATTACCCAATTTAGACCTTTTGGGAAAAATTTACCAAATAAAACTTGAGTGGAACAAGTCAGCTAAATGGATGGTCTTTATCCTTCTCAAAAATGACTCAATGTGTTTAATTACAGTGGTTCTCAAACATTACAGGCTAAGTACCTAAATTATTAAATCATATGGGTAAATGCAATGATTTATATTATATTATAAAATTATAATTAAAAATAGATTCCTCTATAAATTATAATAAATTACAATTACATTATATTGTATGCAAAAATATGTTGTAATTCTTACTGTAATATTTAATAATATATTTTCTATACATATTATATATTTTACTTATTTATAATTTTAATGAATTGTGTAATTTTTCTATAGTCATAACTTTCCTGGAAATGTGGAAAATATGTGTGCAACTTGAACAAGCAAAATCTGTGGGGGACTTTTGCCCTCACGCTAAACTCCAGATTGCGCTGATTTGTACTGAAATCACTGAATTTCAAAGACAAAATTTTGCCAAGCAAGGGTAAATGTGACCGGACCATGTACATTTCTACGTTTGTGTACTGCAGTTTGAGTTTGTTTTTATTTTTAATTCCATGACTCATAGCCACTAGTGCTGTTTTTGTTGTTGTTGGTTGGTATTTTTTTGGCTAGAGAGCCACTCGTGCAACTGACAGCATCGGATGTGCTTCTGAGGGAGATGTGGTGCATCCTCCATTTATTTGGATGTTGCCCACTCCTGAGCCCTGTCACTATGAACACTGATTGATGGGAGATTTCTCAGGACTCACTGTTGATTGGCTGATGTAGGGATGTAGAGCTGAGATTGGGTCGACTGTCCTCCGAGGCTGGATATACCATCATTTCAACACAGGGCTGTTGCTGGCTCAGCCTCTTGAGCCAAAAAAATACATGAATATTATCTGTTGTTAGCAGTGACAGCTTCCCATCTCAAACACATCATTATTTATTTCTCCTGAAGCATGAAAAATAATTTCAAAGGAATCTTTGCTGAAAAGCTATTACCACTTTGTTACAACTTTGCTCTCTTGCACTGCTTTGTTCTGTCATCTACCAACATCTACGCATCTATCAAATTATGTGTTTATTTGTATCTACTCTGTTTTTTTTATACTAAACATCCCCTCATTTCTGATGAAATGAGTGAAGGTGGTTAAAAAGCAAGCTTTGTGAGAAACCAGTCCGAAGTAACAAAATCAGAAGTGGTGTTTGTCTAATGTGAAAACAGACAGACTGTGAGGCAAACAGGAGTGGAACAATAGATGGAAATAAGACGGTGGATTATTCACGCTGCATTTATATGGTCATACATTACTGTTAAGAAGTTTGAGGTAAGGTGCTTGCTTGCTAACTTATTTATTTGAAAGAAATACATATTTTTATTTAGTAAGAATGCTTTAAATTGACTGCAGCATGACTGTTTTTAACATTGATAATAATAGGAAAAGCTTTTTTGAGCATCAGCATATTCCAATGATTTCTGAAGGATCGTGTGACTTTCAGAATTCTGCTTTATTATAGGCCTAACTTATTATATTTCATAATATTACTGTTCTACTGTATTTTAGTCAAATAATTGCTGCCATTGGAAAACATAACAAAAAAATAAGACTCATAAGCTCTCCCCCAAAAATTCACATTATTCAAAGTCTCTCCTCCAATTGAAATGTCTTCTTCGTCGTTCTTGAACGACTCGGTCTTGGACAGCAAGTCGTCTTCGTGGTATTTTAGATAAAAAGCGGGAGGCTTGTGACTGTCCCATTGACTGCCAAGTAACACTGTCAAGGTTCAGAAAGTATGAAAAGCATCGCCAGGGTAGTCCATCTGCCATCAGTGATTCAATCTGTATTTTATGAAGTGACAAGAATACTTTTTGTATGCAAAGAAAATAAAAATAATGTATAGTCTCCTCTCTGTCTCTCCTCGTTAGCGTACCGCACAGCGTACAGCGTATTTTTCTGGACCTCAACGGTGTAATTTACTTGGCAGTCAATGGGACAGTCACAAGCCTCCCGGTTTTTATCTAAAATACCTTAAATACTTTAAACAACATTTTCATTTTGGGGTGGAGTAAACCTTTAATGGTGTTTGAGCAAAGATAATAATAATAATAAAAAAAACTTGAATGCTTGGTGATTTGATCGTTTACTTCTCTTTTGATTTCACCAAAAAAAAAGAAGCTCATTCCAAAATCCCAAAATAAAGATAATAAATGATTGTTTTGTCCTTTAAAACTCAACCTTGAAAGAAAAAAGCTAAGATAACAGCTCTCAATTTACCCTAAAAATCAAATTGAGAAGAAAAAAAGCAAAAGAACAGAGGTTTCTTTTGATGGGAGGATAAAGTAGGGGAAATGCAGTAAATGTGTGCGTCGAGTGCTTGTGCCGGGTAATGATGATGAATACAAGACATGGACTATGGACCGAGTCTGGCTGATGAGCTGTCTCATTCATCACGTGGCTCACGGTGGACATGTGTATGTGCAGGGGCGGCGGCAGTTTGTTTTTATTAGCCACGTAATTAAAGTGGAATGACAGTCAATGAAGAAGCAATTTGAATGACAGCCTTTCAGTGATTGTAGATGATAAGTTGACTGAGTCGATGGAGCGTTGATGACGCTAGATTCAGCAGACGCCATGGGGGCTCCTGTCTCCTCACCCGTGACACTGACGCTATCACTGTCCAGGTTGATGGGAAAAACCTGGAATCTTTTTTTTCTCTTGTCTTAATCGACTCATTTCTGCTCTCATGAAGCAAGACAGTTCTGCCTTCCTGATGCTCATCTCTCTCACTCACACTCACTCACTCACTCACTCACTCACTCACTCACTCACTCACTCACTCACTCACTCACTCACTCACTCATTCCTTCCAATTTCTCAGACTATTTATTTATTACTCATGCTATGCGTTATTGTGAGACATTTGCTTGCTATATGTGACCCTGGACCACAAAACCAGTTGCTGGGGTATATTTGTAGCAATAGCCAAAAATACATTGTATGGGTCAAAATTATACATTTTTCTTTTATGCCAAAAATCATTGGGATATTAAGCAAAGATCACGTTCCATTAAGATATTTTTGTACATTTCTTACCGTAAATATATCAAAACTTAATTTTTGATTAGTAAAAAGCATTGCCAAGAACTTAATTAGGACAACTTTAAAGGTAATTTTCTCAATGTTTAATTTTTTTTGCACCCTAAGATTCCAGATTTTCAAATAGTTCTGAGTTGGTCCGGTTATATATATATATATATATATTATATATATTTTTTTTTTTATTTGTCCATTTTTCCGGCATGAAAACATTCAATTTAATTTATCTTTTAATGAATGAAAATTAAACAAATTTTTGGGGGGAAAATAAAGGGGATTTAATATTCAAATGAAAACATTAAAAACATTGTATGATTATTCCTTAAAAATAAGGGTTTAATATTTTTAGTAGTAGTAGCCTATTGCGTATGTTCTACTGAACAATAGTAATATATTTCTGCCCAATGTAGTGCCCGCCCCCCTAAAATAATGGTAGGGGAAACACTGAGTTATGTGTGATTACTGGAAAATAATTAAATACTTTTTAAAAGTAATTTAAATTCAGGCTGCATCACTAATAAATCATTTACAGTTGAAGTCAAAAGTTTGCATACACCTTGCAGAATCTGCAAAATGTAAAATATTTTACCAAAATAAGAGGGATCATACAAAATGTGTGTTATTGTTTATTAGGGGTGTAACGATTCATCGATATGGATCAATATATCGATACAATGTATGACGATACAATGCATCGATGCCACACGTAAGATATCGATATCTGTAGTATAAAAAGGCACCTTTATTTTGGCACTGTCCACATTTTCATATAATGTCCGTCTATGCATTACCACCAACGCGTGCATTCTCGTTCAATCTCACATATCGGACTATACAGACTCGATATAAGGACTGCCCAAAGGCACAAGGCGAGCATAACAGACGCTCGGGATTGTTGGCGTCGCGCGCTGTGTGAACAGTCGCGCGCTGTGTGACACATCTGAAGCGCGTTATCCGCGGCAAGCACATCTGAAGCACCTTCGCACACACACAGACAGCTCTGAAGCGCGCGCACGCAGACAGCACGTCAACTCTGCGCGAATACTAAATTGAGCTCTCCTCCGCTTTTTTGAGCATGGACGAATAAATTCAGACAAAACTACATCGAAATGCATGTTTTGGCTAATATCCTTGTAAACAGTAGGTTAAGAAAAGCATATGTCTTAATGTAAACAGTGGAGAAAAAAGGCATGTGTATCAGTATATTAAATCTGTGCTTTCATTCTTAAAGTGAAAGAAAACTAATAATAAATCTAATGCTGTCAAAGAAAAATACAAGTGCTTACTGCTCCTGACTAAATAACCTTTGTAACATCAAAAAGTATTCATTTACAGGCTATTTAATTTATACAGTGAAGACTATGCAGTTATTTTACATTTGATTATTACATTTCTGTAGCGTACCTGAAAAAGTATTTTAGACTGAGCTGAAAAACCTGAAAAGCACTGTTTATTGAACTTGTGTCTTTCTTCTATTGTATTTATTTTCTGCTATTGCTTGTAATTTGGTTATCTGTAGAAAAGATGTTTAGCACTGAGCCCATAGTAGCATTTTTAGATTTATGTTCATGTTATATATTTTGGTTGCATTTGTGAGTTAATAAAAATGTAGATGGTTGTTTAAAATAGGTATATAATATCATAATATTGATATATCGATCGATATACTCCTGTATCGAATCGTATACATTTTTGAGGTATCGGCAAATATCGTATCGCTGGGTATGAGAATCGATATCGTATCGAATCGTGACGAACCATCCGATTTACACCCCTATTGTTTATGTAGTACGGACCTAATTGAGATATTTCACATAAAATATATTTTCAAATAGTTCACAAGAGAAAATATAATTTTGTCCCTTGCTCTTCAGAAAAATTCCTTCAGGTCCCACAAATTCTTTGGTTTTCCAGCATTTTTGTGTATTTGAACCCTTTCCAATAATGACTACATGGTTTTGAGATCCATCTTTTCACACTGGGGACAACTGAGGGACTCATGAAACTATTACAGAAGGTTCAAACAATAAGTGATGCTCCAAAAGGCAAAACAATGCATTAAGAGCCAGGGGGTGAACATTTTTGAACAGAATGAAGATGTGTACATTTTTCTTATTTTGCCTAAATATCTTTTTTTCTTCCATTTAGTACTGCCCTTCAGAAGCTACAGAAGATACATACATGTTTCCCAGAAGACAAACAAACCTTTTTGAATGTGAAGATCAGGGTAAATTTAACTTATTTTGTCTTCTGGGAAACATGTATGTATCTTCTGTAGCTTCTGAAAAAAAAGATATTTAGGCAATATAAGAAAAACATTTCAAAATGTAATGTAGAACGTATAGATTTTAAATATAAAAACTGAATGTTTTATCCCTTTTCTTGAAAGCACTTTAGTTAGAACTGAATGAAAGAAGAGCCATTCACATTTTTTATTAGATGCTACTCGTTATAATCACGCTATAATCTTTTGATTGAATCCAGACCAGGAATCTTCCAGCTTATCCGTTGAGTTCATCCGGTTCTCACTGCAGTGGTTTGAAGCTGCTGGATGTGCAATCCAAGCATCATAAAGTGTAATGAGTTATTTTACGCAGGGTCTGATAAATGCTGCCGTGTGTTGGAGGGAGTGGATGATGATGATGATGGGAATGACATTCCGTGTCCTCTGAGGAGAAGGGAGTGCTAGTCCTTCCCTCACGGTAACGATTTTCACTCCATTCGTGGAGATGGGAATTTTGATTTCATGTCTATTTGCTATTTATGGACGTTATGATTGCGGGCTCACGTGATGTTACTTTTGTTTTGTTATGACGGTTGTGCCATACATTTATTTTGATGTATGTATGTATGTTTGTGTGTTGTGTTTGTCCTGAAAGGTTTTTACATTTGGTTTTATGGGTTAGTGTAGGTGTAAACCAGCTGCTTTGAAGAATATTAATGCTGCTCTTTTACACTACTGTTCATACGTTTGGGGTCTGTAAGATTTTTATATATATATATATATATATATATATATATATATTAAGAATAATAATTCTCTCCAAGAAGGCTCACCAAAGTTGATTTAATCCAAAATAGAGCGGAACAATTTTTTACATCCTGAAATGTTATTATAGTTTAAAATAATTGTTTAGCATTTTAATATATTTTAAAATGTAATTTAATCCTGTGGTGGTAAAACTGAATTTTCAGCATCATTACTCCAGTCTTCAGTGTCACATGATCCTTCAGAAAACATTCTAATAATATGATTTGTTGCACAAGGAATATTTCTTATAATAATCGATGCTGAAAACAGTTGTGCTGCTTATTCTTGTGGAAACCCTGATCATTTTCATTTGTATTATTTAATTGTATTTTTATTTGTCAGGATTCCTTGGTGAATAGTAATTTCAAAAGAACAGTATTTATTTGAAACGTATTTTCTTTTGAAATAAAAGTCTTTCTGCCACTTTTGATGAAATCAGTGCATTCAAAAAAAACAAAAACACAGAATATAGTGATAGGACAGGAAAAAAATACATACATAAAATAGTCCATATGACCATTCTTAAATCTCAAACATGTCAGGCCAGGTTTGTGTTTTTTCAGTGAAAAAAAATGCTTCCTCACGCTGTATTCTGAAGACTTGATATATAGCTGTAAGCATTGTTTATGGTGCTTCTAATATGCTTGTGTGTCATTTTGAAGTTTGACAACCCATAGTCACTATATGTTTCCGTTTTATGTCCAAGAGCAGCATGAACATCCTGCAAAACATCTATTTTCTTGTTCTAAAGAACAAAAGTATAATATTTTGGACCTTCAAATTATGACCCTTTTCATTTGTGTGTGAACCATCCCTTTAATTCTATTCAAAGCTGTTGGTGATATAATTTTCTTAAGACTATATTGAGAAGATTTACTGTAAGGTTCTCAGTTTTCAGCCAGAAAGTGATTTACACATCCTTTAATTGCTGGTGTTAGCTAAATGTTTCAGGCGTTTGGCACATTTTGTTGAGTAACGGCTCGCATTAATCTTTGGACCAGCCGCATCTTCCTCCATCAATTCAGCATTTAGAGCATCTTAATTGAAATGGCTGCTAATTTACTGAGTGAAAAGAGTCCTCTTCTGTCTCATCAGCCTTCCACAGCTGTGTTTCTTACACAAACGAGGAACCATGTTTACTGAATGACAACCTTGCTTAATATTCTCTGAATATTTATGATGTTTTATTAACGTTTTACAATGTTAAGTGAATAAAATGTACCACAAGGAAATATAAATAGGTTTGTAAAGCCTCAGTAACATCATAATAAACTGAAAGACAGATTTTTCTGAACACCTCACTCCCAAAACCCATAAGTTCAGCCGCTGAATTCACAACAGAAAATAATATAGTGGTTAGAGCATAAAAGGTTGTGGGTTCGATGCATGTCCTGAATGCTGTAAGTCGCATAAAAGCCTGCTAAATGCAAAATGTTGTAAATATTAACATGTCACTGCGCAAAACCCCGTCAATGTTGTTCAATTCAATCTCTCATTATCAGAGAGCCGTGGGCCAGAGCAGATTTCTGTCTTGCCATCCCCGTGCGTGATCAGAAGTGGCCGTGGCATCGCAGCATGATCATTTACAGTGCGGTGAGCTTTAGCAGCCAACACTGACACACCGAGCAGAGAATCCAACAACCCACAGCGCTACCAAAATGATATGCAAAACATAAGATTGGAAGTTGACATATACTGCATGTATGAGAGGGAGTAGCGAGATATATGTCAGCTGCAGTGGCTGATGTCAGATAAAGACCCTGTTTTTCAGAAAGAAGCGAGAGTGAACAAATGGAGACAGATCACTTGATTTGACTGGTTTTACTCCACTAAATATTCACATTGTGCCCTTGTTTTGGTCAACAGTAACACTTTAAGCGTGTCAGCTTTAGTGGCTCCAAATGAAATTACAAAAGTAATGATCTTTTCAAACATACAGAAGCCCAGTGGGACTGTAAAACGAGGATAAAGAGAAAATAATACAATTGCATGGACGTTTCTGGAAGAGAGTTGAGTGATATATGGTTTATTCACTGTTTGTTTTCATGATTATTTTCTGGTGAGCTTCAATTACACAACTAGTAGAGAGAGAAAAAACTGTTAGAGCTACTAAGTTTAACTTTTATGAATATGTTCTTATTTTATACACTCCTTTAAAAATGTATGTAGGCAAACATGGCTGCTTATAATTTATTGTTATTTTGGTTCATAGTAAAAAAGCACAAATGCACACCATGTCCTTCAGAGAAAAAGTATATTTTTTTCATATAAATTAAAATAATTAAATATAATTATTGTTTATTTAGTGACAATGGAAGACATTACATGTATTTTAGTTAGATTTTAGTTATTTCATTACAAAATTAATGTAATATATTTTTTAATCTTAATTAAAATTTCTTGAAGGCTGTTCCTCTGATAAAAAAATCACACATTACAGTCAATTTAGAACAAATGCATAACAATAAATAAAATGTTTGATATTGTCAAAAGGTTGAAAAGTATTGAAATTCTTAGATACATCTGCCAGTCCTAGTTGGTGCCACTAATGTTGCAGAAGGTTCTCCCTCTCTCTTTTTTTGACTTAATATGCTTATTAAAATGTCTGTTTGCTTCTTTCATCTGATGACTATCAATCTACAAATGTAATAAATAAAAATGAACCCAGTGATTATAGCTTTTGTGGAATGTTTTGCAGTATGGTGTGTCCAGAGCTGTCACAGTTCATGCTCAGCTTGTTGCTGGTGAGCAGGATAATGGAGGAAGCATGTAAGCGTACACGCACATGTTTTATTCAAGGACCGGGTCACCTCTAAGATTCACAATACTTTTCAGCACTATTCATTTTAGGCGTGTACCACCAACTGAAGAGAAGGAAGAGAAAACCTACATGTTTTTGTCATGGTTAGTTTTAATTTGTATTATTATTAAAAGAATATATAATTGTATTAACTTATTACATTTATTCATATTTATATAGTTCAATCTTAAATTTATTTGAGGCAAATAACTCTTAAGTTGGACATTTACCTAGCCAGTCTCTTGCTATCCCTCTCTTTCATTACTTAAAATGGTTGATCATTTTCTTTGATTAAAGGGTTTGGTGAAACAATGGAGGTTGTGTGTGAGGAATGCTGAACTTTCTTTCTCAGACGGTATCATGTTTCTTTAAGGTGGATTCTTTTCTTGATTTGCTCAGTAGACAGTTAAATTAATCTTCTCTTTTATCCTCCTGATTATGGCTGCGGTCCACCATTAATGCAGGCGACTCATTTTATCATGCTATCATAAGGCACATTAATAATCGATCATTGCACAAAGGACGGCATTCATCCTAACTGAAATATTGACGTCATTTGCTTTATTAAGCTCTTGTTTGTTGAGGCTACAGGGGGGTGAAAAACGAAGAATTAAACCATTAGCAGGGTGACAGTTTCACGCTCTCTGACATTTATACGGCAGCTTCCTGTTAAAGCAGGATCCGCTCCACTCGGTGTCAGACTCCACCACATTAAATCCATTAAAGGCTATGAAAATTAAAAGGTAACTTCACAATTCATTTCATTTGTTAATTAAACAATTATCACTTTTCTACATTTAGACTGGTCTATTGAATAATGTTCTATCAAAGAGTTATCAAAGCCACATCCCCCAGGATGCACTGCACTTAAAGAAACATGATTATAATCTCAGAGAGCGACAAAACACAGTGTGTGTGGCTGTAGTAAAGTGTATTTAATCCAGGCTCAGCAGGTTATTTATCAGCTCACTGTAATGTTAGTGTTGAGTAGTTGTTTTCGAGTGAGGGTTGTTGGAGGAGCAGTCAGTGTTTAGTAATGGTAAATATTTGATGTGCTGTGGGTGTTTCTGTGCAGGCAGTGTCTCCCTGTGGACAGTCGGATCAGTGCCACTCCAACAGCTGCTGTAGGACTGTGTGCTTATCATAGAATATTATTGGAATATGGAAGGTGGGCTTTTTTATTTATTTATTTCAACCACCCTGCAAAGCCTTAGAAACAGTTTAGAACACCTTAGCTACTGCATAGCAATGCCCTGGCAACCACCCACAACACCCTAAGTGTGCTGGTGAGTTTTGCACTGGAAAGCATTACTAAAAAAAATTAGCAGAACATGTTTTTGTTTAGAAGATTGATTAGCATGAACTTAATTAATTTAGTTGACATATCCAATAATGTGTAAATATATGTAAGCTACCGCTCAAAATTTTAGAAATGTTTTTAAAAGAAGTCTCTTATACTCACCAAGGCTACATTTATTTAACCCAGAATACAGTAAAAACAGTACTGTTGTGAAATACTATTACAATTTAAATTAACTCTTTTATATTTTAATGTATTTTAATATGTAATTTGTGTTATAAACTGTTGTGAAAACTGTGATACTCTACCATTTAAAAGGAGACAGACAGATAGATAGATAGATAGATAGATAGATAGATAGATAGATAGATAGATAGATAGATAGATAGTACTAGTGAGCGTAAGAGATATTAAATAATATCTAAATTATTCCACACTTTGACCGGTAATGTAAATACTTTGACAAGTCCAGACAGCTCATTACCGCTGGTCTGGTGTCGAAATAATAAACATGGAACTTTTTTGTTCTTTGTACAAGAGTCTTGTCCTCTGTCTTTCAAATGGCATGGTGGGCTTAAAGGCATAGACTCACGTCTTTGTGTTCCCTCATTAGCCTCGTGGTCCGTTGGGAGTGCTTTTTCCAGAACAGCTTGTTGTAGCAGAATCCACTTCCTGTACTAATCTCAAACGCAGACGGCCCTCATCTCTGCCTGTTTATTTATGATAATGCCCCTGTGTCTCAACAGGACTGGGAAAAGTTCTTTATTCGTCCATGCAGATTAGCGTTTTGGCAGTCGTGTCCCACAATTACTCAATGCTTACATCAACGTGTTTCACCCCGCCACTAATTAACAGGTGGCTTGGGAAATAGTTTTGGGGTAAGCATGTCTGACCTGATTTTTGAAATGTGTGTTCCTCTTCACTTTTGGTGATTCATGCAACCTTTGGAAAAAACAAACAACATACATGCACTACTAATTTTTGGCAAAATGTTTGATTTTATTGCACAGACACTATTTGCAGAGAAGTGAACAGGTGTTGCAATCACACATCCTGATTCTTGTTGCTTTTATTCCATGTGCCATTTCTGTTTCCTGACCTGCTGAACTGCTACATACCGAGTAACACCAAAAGACGATATGGAATTGAATTCGCTGTCCCCTCAAGAATGAATGTTGTGCAGTATGGTATTCTTTTCAAATATCACTGTGACTACAGTGATATTGCTGGAAGGCAAACTGTCTGGCTTGTGTGTGAAGTGTTGGGGGACCTCAGTGAAGTGTTATGATGTGAATATGCACAGACAGTCTGGAGTAGTGAGAGAAGTTGCTATTCTATTAGTGGCCTTGATCTTCCCTCCTCTCTCTCTCTATCTCTCTATCTCGTTCACCACTTCTTTGTCTGGACAGTATGGACATTTTTCACATTTCTGGGTTTCTCAGCAGCGGAAGTCGTTATAGTTGGGTTAACTTGAAGAGCAGTGAATGGGAGAGTACCACAAATACTTTTTTTGTATTCCCATTTTGTTCAAATAGAAAAATAAAAACCCTACGATAGTGTTTTCATGACTTTCAATAAAATAAAAAAATTGAGAGAGACTGATAACAGGAGTCAGAAGAGCAAACGATGTCAAATTTACCATCCCTCCCATAGACACTGCATTAGAAACACCCTCACATTAGCATAAATATTTTTTTTTGTAATTTGATGCAAATGTAATATAATACAAAGAATAGTATTATAAATGCACATATATATTTTTACAAATACAAGTATCAAAACTTTTGAGGATTTACAATGCTGATAACCGTTAAACGCGTCATCACAGTCTTGTGAAAAGGGTCCATTGATTTTGAAATTCAGAGGAGATATGGAAAGGAAGTTAATGAGAGAGACAGACACAGGCGATGTTGTTAGTGGTTAAATTGTGAACTTGACATTGCGGAACACAAGGCACCAAACATTAATATAATAGATATTAATGTAACCAGACTCCAGCCAGTCAGCATAACAAACAACTACGAGATTAAATATATCAGCTAAACACTGCAGTAACATAAAACTGACTGAAAGCAAATGTATGAGGTTAATGAATAAAAGTGATAATGCAGACTAATGCATTTAAAAGGTTTATAATAGATATTTTAGCACATTTCAGTCTGCATTTTAGCTTTTTAAGGGCAGCAACGTTCATTTAAAAAGGACAAGACTGAAAAGTGTTATGTGACAAGCTTTTTTGTGATGTTTAAGGGCGATTAAATTGGATAAATTAAGTCTGTAGAGTGAAAGTAAATGTTGACCACTGCTGTTTCTGGTCACTTTTCATTTCCATGTGTGGAAAAGAGCAGCTTGAGCATTGTGCTAAACATCTTATGTTGTGTTCCACAGAAGAAAGCATTTCTCTGTTCAAGCATAGTAGCCTAAGTATACTTGATTGTTAACTCATAGAATGAGAGTTTAGTACTTGTATTTTCTCCTGCTGCTTGCAGTAGTAGTGACAGTATTGTAACTACTGATAAAGATCTAAACAGCATGTCTTCTGATTAAATTTAGTCAAATTGGCATGCTGCTAAATTGTCATAAACGTAATAGATTTTCCTTTTGAGTGTTCCAGCTCTTTTGTAAATCCACCACACCTTTGTTCTCGCTTCTAATCCAGGTCCATGAATTATCATTAAGGAAAACCCTAATCCCTTTTGAAAGAAGCATAAATTAATGCACTAATAACTGTGTCCATATTAGAGTAATTGCCATTTACTTTACAAATTCTACATGCATAAATAAGAATGAAAAGGATGATTTCTTAAGCGAGAGCCTCAATCAACAAGGGAACAGCGACAAAACTCTGTCACCATGACAACAAGGGTTTGATCAGGTTGGGCCTGAGTGGGTGTGTTCGTTTTCATTTTGTAATCTTTGATAACAAACACGCTAGTGGCAGCTAAGTGCATAACGGCGGAGAGAGGCTGTCTTTCCAGTGAGTGGGTACAGTGCCGCCCCTGTGGGCAGGGCAGAAGCGGTGCTTGTTGTAACCGCTTGAGCCCCACAGGGCTCCGTACTCCCTCCTGTTAGCTTTATTCACTCACAGCTGTGTGAAAACAGCCTGCCTGATAGGGGTAGGTAGAGGAGTCGGACCCCATGGCTGATTACTCTGAATTCTATTACCACTCATCCATGAAGCGAATTATAAGGACAACCCACTGGTTCTGTGCACACCACTGACATCTCCTGCCTACCGGCTTTTTTTAAACTAGACTGTAGCTGAAAAATCTGGTGTTGTAATATATTTTGGAACAAAAAAAATGTATGTGACCCTCTCTGTGAAAACCCAGCAAAAGTATTTTTTTTGTGCTTTTTTCTAAAACAAAAATCATCCTTCATATGGTAAAGAACATTCTGTGAATATGTAACCTTTATATCTTTAATATTGACTGATTAAGGTCCTGTCAAAGTTTGAAATTATAGTGAAATTAATGGTAGAAATCAAACTTTGATGCTTGTTTTCTCATAATTAGATTTTGAGACTTTAGCCTGGATTTCACAGAGATGGTCACATATATATATCATAATGTTACATGTTATTTAATATATATATATATATATAAATATACATGTAACATTATGATGTATATATATATATATATATATATCTTAAAACCAGTGTCAACCACTTAAATTAGAAGATTTATGAATGTCACGTGTCAAATGTGTATTTTTCATATTATGATGATTGACTGGCAATCAATAATAACACTCGTCTCTTCTGGAGCCGGCTGTTTATTTTCAGTGTGAAAGATGGGACTAGCTGTCACATCTGCTCACGCATGGCATTATTTCACGTTTTACACCATTTACACACCCATCTTCCATTCTGCGTTGAATCAATAGACTTATCTTTGTGTGTACAACTGCCATGCTGCTTTGTCCACGTGTCTTTGCATGGAGCGTTACTGTTCTGAATAATTTTGTAACTCAGATTTTTTAAATACCCTTAATTCTCTGAGGGGTTGTTCATTTTTGAAGGTGCTAATTGCAATCTGGCTGCAGCTTATATAAACAACCACATTTGCACTGCGGTAAGTGATTTGTTTTGAAATATATTAATGAAATTAATGGCTGTTACAGATCTGGAATTGGAATTCTGGAATCAAATTCTGTTCCTGCATGAAACAGCAGTAAAATGGTCTAACCATACCTTTTGTGCATGTATGTATATCAGGATTTAGGCATGATATTGACATTATTAAAAGTCGATCTTGCAGATTCATTGGCTTCTGCTTCACAATCATGATGTTAAGTAAAAGGAAATGCAGTGTCTGTTTTAGAGGATACCGAGCGCTGAGTGGTTGGCAGTATGCTCGTACAACACATGGCAACATTTAACCTCTCCCTAGATTCAAGTCAACCATTCCATGGTTTAACATGGAAAGCCTTACATGAGCTGTCATACCTAATCCATTCTGCTGAAGAAATCTGCCATTAAAGCCCAGCTATTTAGGAAAAACTAAGCTTCTCATCTTCCTTTAAGAGATCAACTGTCTGATGTCATGGCCAAAATATGTGCAGTCCTAAAGAACTGAGATCAGATGTAACAGATTCAACAGCCAAAATAACTGATGAAAATATATTTTATTATTTATTTAATTTATTTTTCTTTGAAATAAGGATTATTCTGCCATGTTGAGATCACATGACCATTTTGAATACTACTCATTTGTTCATTTCTGCAATGGCACTGATAAATGCTACAGTACATATACTATCCTTTTTTATTTGTTGCTCAGATTACCTCTTTAGATTAACCATATGTAGTGCTTCAGTCAACTTAGCTTCACGGTCAGTTTACAAATCAAGTCATGCATATGGCTTGGATTGACCACTTGAGAGTCAACAGAAAAAAAAAAAAAAAATCTGAAAAAAGCAATGGTTTCATGCTGTGAGAAAAGCCTTTTGTTGACTCAGAAATGTCTTCGTGTTGACGTGAACACGGTGAATAGGTTTTTCCGCTGTAGAATTCTCTTTGTCGTTCCTGAAATGCTTGAACAGAGATACAAAGTCAAATTTTATCAAAGAGTGTGTGTGCGCTTCTCTCCGTTATTACGCCAACAATCCAGCCAGCAAGTTAGTAGTCTCCCCGTTAACCCATTATGTGCCGTTACGGCTGACTTCACCTCACAACTTGTATCGAAAGTCATTACGTGCTTTGTTGATTCTTAAGTGCAAAGATAATTGTACCAAGTAGGATGAAAGTACTTTGATTATTGTCTGCCAGTTCCTCTGAATTCTAATAGATCTAATTTTGCAATCCATCATCTGAGCCTCATTTCTCTCCTAAATTAGCTAAGCTTTAAATGCACCACGATGAATGAGCAGGTGCCCCCTTAAAAGTAATGATAGTGTAAAATGTAAGAAGTTGTGTTAACGAGCCAAAGTATTGTTAGCTCCACAAAATCCTTTGTGTTTTTCAGTGTGTTTGTTGTTACTCATTGCTGCATCACTGTCGCCTGCCACAAGATGCTGTGTTTCTTCTGAGATTTCATCTGTCTGCTCCCAAGCACAAGGTTGCAGGCGGAGTCTGGGTTGTGGATTCAGTGGAAGTGCATGTCTGCCCTGTTATTGTTTAAACTGCTGTTGGGATATCTTAATTAGTCTTGAATCTCATTCTCTCAGAAGTGTGCTCTAGTTCATCAGGGGACCCGGGCCTCAGAGTCGCCGCAGTCGCTAACCACAATTGTCATCCAAAAAGAGACATGGAGGTCATCAAAACAAGAACGGAGCTTAATTATTTACCATGGGTATCTAACGACAAAAGAAAAGGAGTTCAGAATATCTAAAAAGTTATGTTGTATGATAAAGGACTAGGAGTTTAAAATTTGTATTACAGAATGTAGAAAAATCTGATCGTTCAGCCTTTCTTTAAAGGAATAGTTCTCCCAATTCTGTATTTTGTTCTTCCACAGAATACAAAAGTTTTTGTACATTTTTAATTATTCATAGATTTTTTTCAGTTCAGTTCATAGTGCTGTCAAAATCAAAAAAGAAAATAATGTTTCATTCAAGTTGTGCTGTTCAGAAGTTTGAGGTTGGTAAGATTTTTTTATTTTCTTAAATAAGTCTTTTATATATTCCAAGGCTACTTTTTTGTTTTTGTTTTTATTTTTGTTTTATATTTTATTTTTAATAACAAAAAGTAAAAACAATAATATTGTGTAATAATATTGCAATTTTAAATAACTATTTTCTATTTTATTATGATGAAAATATAATGAAATTTTATTCCTGTGACAAAAACATTCTTCAGTGTCACATCATCCTTCAGAAATCATTCTAATATACTGATTTCTTATTATCAATGTTGAAAACCGTTACTGCTTAATATTTTTGTGGAAACATGATATCTTTTTTTCAGGATTCTTTGATTAATATAGATTTTGAAAGAACAGCATTTACCTGTTTCTTTTGATCAATGTAATGTGTCCTTGGTAAATAAGTGTTCATTTCCTAAAAAAGAAAAAACATAAACAAAAAGATAAAAAAATGAAATAAAAATGACTGACCTCAAACCTTTGAATATACTGTATATTCTGGCTCTTCTGAAGTCATATGAAATTTAAAAAACTTTGTAGCCGGTGGTCACTATGAACTGTTATTATTGTGTGTTTTATGGAAAAAAATAACATTGTTTTGAAAAGTAATTCATGACAGAATGTTCATTTCTAGGAGAATGATTCCTTTAATCTGCCTGTTGACAATGTTTTTTGCCCAGAGAACAATATTTGTGTGGGAAAGTCTAGAAATAGCAATCATAGACCATGTGTAAGTTCTGCCAAAGCAGCTCGCACATCTAAATAAGGTGTCTCGTCTCTTTGATGTGTGCGTGTCACTTTGGTGGAGCATCATTTGCTGCAGATGGGCTGTAAGAACAGAAGCCGCGCTAGTCTCCCCCAAGCCGGCTGTTTGAAGGTGACGTTTGATGTACCTCACGATCAATCCCGGCGCCAACTGCCATACCTGTCGCACGCTGGGGCTGTAAAAGAGAAAACGTGGGAACAGGGCTGTGCCGAACGAGCGATCTGTCCCATCAAAGCGACGGACTTAAGGCCCTCCTGCCGAAGTTCTCACTTTCTTTTTTCTTCCAAAACCTTTCGATTTGCTTTGGCTTTCATTTAGGTTAAATTCACACATCAAAGGAGCCAATACGTGAATGTTAAATCGATCTCAGATGATGTTTTAAAAAAAAAACGGATGGCTCGCATTATCATTGTAAGTATTAACAAAACATGTGGTTCAGGTTTCAGTCGGACGGTGCTGTTAACATACATGTTATAACCAGATATAATGCCTCGAGATAAACCGAGCAAAATGCTAGCATGTTGAAACCATATCTTTTTAGTTTTCCATCCTCCCCACAGAGTTTCCAGCAAAAAAAGGAGACAACGTCGGCCCTCCGAGAGTAGCACCGGGGAGACCCTGCTTTTCATTATTGATGGCTGTTGACGGTAGCCCATGGGCGGCTTGTGTCCGTTGGAATAAGATAAGTCCCTGCTGCCCGCACCTCTGTCCTCAAAGCGGCCGACGCATATAAAACAGTCTCTCGGCTCGCTTGATTAGAACGAGGCATTGAATAGAAGAAATGCTTGAGAGGTCGGTCGAGTAAAGTGAGCAAAAAGGCATCCATATTCAGAGCCCATGCTTTCCGCCCTCCCTGGGCCCATTCTCTTATGTAAGTGCCCTTGACAGACTCATTGTGAAATTATTGTATGCATTATTTCCGTTGATTGAGTTGAGGTGCGGGCCAGACACATATTCCTGAGGGCGATTACTCGCCGCACCTAGTGAGCCTCTCCTTTTTTCTTATCTGCTCTTTCTGTAAAAAGAATTCTTGACGGCTGTACAGAGAGACATTTTCCCCTCCTTTCCATTCTCACTTCTTTCAAGCTTTGACAAGCTTGAGACGACAGAGTTGCTCTGTATGTCTGTGTTTTTCTTTGCTCAGTTATTTATTTATTACCAGCTATTTGGGTGTTGAAATCTATGCAAATGAAATTCTGCCTGGCTAAAGAACAGTGTATAATAACAGAACTGAGAAAAAAGGAGGTATGTCCTCTACACAAAAGATGTTATAAGCGAAGCTGTTTCATTTGCATGATTAAGCTATGGCGGATATTTCAACGCTTTAGTACAATCCAAACAACGCCGTTTATTTTACGCTGCAGCTAATGTGTGGAGAGGGAAGCCTGAACAATAGTTGCATGCACCTTTATTATTCTGTATTAATATGCATGGTTCCACGTTACAAGTAGCATTATCTGTGCGCATCGATTTGTGGCCGGCACATGAATAGAATAGTAAGTATGTAGACCGCAGACGTGGGAGACGATATTAAGAATTGTTATGGTTACATGGACTTCAATAATCAGTATAAAATCAACACTTCAACACCCCAGAAAAGAACTGTTTTACATTAGCATTTCTTTCAAGTTGAACATTTTGACAAGGGATTACACAAACTATATATTTTTATATCTAGTTTTCAGTGTCACATGAGTCTTCAGAAATCATACTATGTTGATTTGATGCTCAAACATCATTTTTTCTTATTATTGGGATTCTTTGATGAATAGAAAAAAAATCCAAGGAACAGCATTTATTTAAAACAGAAATATTGTTACGTTGTAAAGATCTGTACTATTACTTTTTATCATTGTAATTGTTCACGATTAATCCCACCTAACATTAACGTTTTAAATATACTTTTATATTTCAATAATTTCACATTAAATCGTCAAATGAATGTAGAAACAACACATAAAGATGGTATATTTGTAATATTTGTTTAATGGCATCTTTTAAGACTGAAGGCGAGTATCACTGAGACCAATACTATTGATGAGGAAATAGGACATTTTCCCTAATATTTAACCATTGACTGTATGCAGTGTTGACTATATACTAACATTATAATTGTCCATTTTAAGAGAGCTGCCAATTTGAACATTTATTAGACTTAAAAACATTACTTCTAATTTAAGTGAGCTTAAAACAATCTTCACAAAAACTCATAATACATGTAATATTTACCTGTGCCCTTCAGCAAGTAGGAAATATACAGAAACAGAATAAAGTTATCAAACACTAAATTCTAAATAAATGGGTGGGATCCTTAAAGCTATAAAAGTTATTAATTTCCTCTTTTTTCTTTTGTTCTTTGATTAATGCTCATAGTTTCATTCACGCTTTAATATGAAATGATAAACACCATGCTACGAGCACAGTATAACGACTGACAGGACAGAAAAATTCATTTTTACTGACATATGGCCTGACACCGTAGTTCACTGTTGTTCTACTGAGGCTGACCCGTCACCTGTACCGTTTCCACACTTGTTTGATTAGCTGCTGTCTCGGAGGCAAAATTTTGTGCTCGTCTGAAATAGTCTCCTGTTTGATGTGGTCGTAAACATGCTCTTCGTCTAAATAAATGCAATTCTTGTCAAGAAAAAATAAGTGAGTGGGGGTGGTCAACCATAGCTCCGCCCCTGCGTTAACTATTTTTTATGCCATTAAACTGAAAAAATGTATCACCTGTGTTAACACTCTAATTTTGACAGCACTATATAAATATAAACTGTATTAATTAAGGCAAACACCAGATTACTGCAGTTCATAGCAATTGTTAATGGCCAGAGAGACTGCAATCACTGTTAAACGTATATCTTCACGGGGTTCATTCAGCGGTCAACACTCGAAACACAACCATAGTGAGAAAACACTTCCCACAAACAGAACCGTAAAGAAACGATCACAGGTAGCGCTCAGAATAATGGCTCTTTTCCCCTCATCCTCACTGGTGAGTGCTGGTCAGTCTAGCTGGCTAAATATCTTTATGAGGTGAATTATACGACCACCTCAGTGCCTCAAGTGGGAAATTACAGTAGATAAGTCAAATGGAAATGCTTGGGGGAAAAAGGCAGATGGGAAAGCTCATCAGCTACGGGTTATGATTGCCAGTTTATCTCCAGGGCATGGTGGACTTCCTTAATAAAGCACATTCCATGACCCACCAGTAACCCTGAACACATACATAAGCACACTTTCTGTGAATTCAAAGATTGATCTGTCCACGTTTTTACTCATTTGGATGGTGCCTTTTTCAAATACTCGCCAACGGTTTGCACAATAGCGCACTTTTCTAACCATGATTATTCCCTTTATTTGTGTGAAAGGATCTAAATTGTCCCATGCTTCTCTAATTGCATTTGTATTCACATACACCTTCTTAAAGTTATATGAACCAGTGATCCTATTCTCAGCTGAGAGAGCTGAGATTGTTAGGAGTGAAAACCTTCAGGGATATGAAGGGAAACATCACATGTCAATCATTGTTGTTGTTTTTAATGTCTCCACCAAACATACATATTCCCCTGGGTGCTGTTTGTTTGCCAGGTGAATTCATAGAATAGAAACAGGCCGTCATAAAAGCATTGTCTTAGTGCACATTTGCATTTATTCATTCTGAAGCTAGCCAGGCAAGAATAATGATAATCTTTTGTCAACATGCCCTTATTCATGCATAAGTAAAAGTAATGATTGTTTTCATCTCAGCATTGTCTAATCTCTTAGTCAAGCCTATATTTTTTCGGGCCATTTTTACCGTTGTTTCAGTTGTGTATTGTTTTACACACAAGTAGATGAATGTTAATGATAAATCAAAACGTTATGATGGGGTTTTCTCTCTCTCTCTCTCTCTCTCTTTTTATATATTTTTTATTTGTTGTTGTTGTTGCAGCAGAGGTTTTATTTTAATTTTTTAAAATAAGAAAAACATGCTTTTTGGTGATTTATGTCTAGAATATAATGCAGACCCCCTTTCTTGCTACCATGCCATATGTTGTGTATTTGTTGCATTTGTTGCATTTTTTTTTTTTTTTTTTTTAGAAGAATGCAACATACTTTTTCTCCTGGAAGCCTATCTTGTAAAACAAAAATGGAGTGCACATAATCAAAAATAAATAGCATATAATGTAATTTATTTTTTGCTTATGTACGCTCCATTTTTGTTTTACCTAATGGGCTTCCAAGAGAACAATTAAGCACTTTCTTGTTTTGAATGAAATAAAAATAATGACCTCTTGATTATATATCAAGTCAAGTTGAGCTTTATTGTCATTCCGCTACAAAACGTTGTGCCTCACAGGACCACGGTGCTACATAAATACAAACATACAACAATGAAGTAAAAAAAGAACACTATAAACTAGAGATGCACCGATTGCTATTTTCTTGGCCGATTCCGTTTTTTCGGAAGTGTAACCTGCCGATTCCGATTTTCTTTCTAAAAACTATAATTGACAGCATATACAAACAAAAAGCTATGCAAATTTCAACAAAAACATTTTTACATAATAAAATAAATTATTAAACTTTACAATTCCCCCAATCTGGACTGAGTTACAGATTTTCGCTCACTTAAACAACTCTAAAATAAAGTGCTCTGGGACTGGAAAGAGGAAGATATTTAACTAAATATGAGTTGCTTTATGTAACAGACCATGTCATTTCCCACTGTTTACAAATGGTAATTTCTTTCCCCTAACCTTATTAAATGTCATATTTTCATCAAATTCTTACTTTGTTTCAATTAAATAAGTTAGCATAATAAAAAACTGTTGAGTTTTACCATTCACATGAAATTAGTATTAACAAACTCTATATTTCCACTGCTGAGGAAACAGAAGCTGCATCTGAAGTGGTATTAGATGCATTTACACTGCAACATTTCAAATGCATAAATCATTTTATAAGATTAATGTTTTACATATTTGTTTTAAACATACAAATAAATGTTGAAAAAATGCAAAGATACTTTTAAATATGACTAAACCACCAGTAGGGGGCGGCAAATGTCTGTTTTAATGAGCGAGTCATTTATTAATTCATTCAACCGATTCATTCAAACGGCTGATTCATTCAGAAACGAGTCAATTGACTGTCATTATGAATGGGCCACTGAATCAATTGACTCACTCGATTCATTCAAACACGTGGATTCATTCAGTAACCAAACACCGCTGTGTGTTGCTCGGAGACACACAGCAGTTCTGCTGTGGCTTTGATCGCAACTATTTTCGGATGCGAAATTGAGCAAAAACAGTCAATATTTTGTCTAAAATCTAAGTCACTTAATTGTAACTTTTTGTTTATTGAAAGTTGAAACACTATTGTATAAAAGCAGTGTCACATTGCAGTCGTGTTGATATTGTTATTCGGGGAAACATCATGGCCGTCTAATGTTGCTTACCTAAATCATATTTTGTAAATCTCTTTTATTTATTTTTCTACCGCAGTATGCACCTATACATTTCTGATAGTTACTTTGTGTGTGCTGTCTCTCTCACACAGGCTGTTCAAGCCTCGTCTGGCACGACATAAATACATTATCAGTCGCCGTTTACACTGAATGCCATTAAAATTAGAATCATTCTCTCGCGAAACGACGTGTTTACGTGCGACTGTGATATCTACTGTGAGTGTGTGTGTGGCTGTGACATCTCGGCCTGCGCCGCTGGCAATAAAAGGATTGGCTCGGAATCGGCAAGACGTGAAATCGGCCGATTCCGATCACTGGCTGGTCAATCGGTGCATCTCTACTATAAACCTATACACAACTAACTTACTGACAGATATATGTGCGTAGATATCATGTACATGTTGTACGACCATAGCTTTAGTTTCATGAATTTATAAATGGTCTGTTCTAGTCCTCCATCCTCTAATTGAAGAGTCGTTGCTCTAGTGGTCCGGAGGTTCATGTATTATGCATAGAAAACAACTGGGCGCAGGCTACATTATGGTCCCATCATGCTAGCCGGGTCCTGCTGGTATGGGGAGAGATGATATTTCATATAGTTACAGCCTCATTAAGGGGCCACACTAACGGCCAGAACACACACACACACACACCCGGATAGCATGCTGTTTAAGCAACACTGCTGATGTAGCCATGACCCTAGAGATCACAGAGTATTGTCTTGTCTCATTGTCATTATCTGATACAAGTGTTGTAAGCCTCAAAACAACCCACAGTACGCTGTTCTGAGTGAAGAAAAATAAATGAAATGTCTTTTTTTCTCTCTCTCTTGGGAGAGTTTCTCAACGCCTTCCATTTCATACTGAGCTTTTCTGTAGGTAATCAACGATGCAAATAGGAATGTCAAATTAAAAGCACACACCTTATTAATCTTTAATAGGCCATTAAGTGAGGTTTGTGAATTTTGTGCTTTAAGGTGACCGAGTGAATAGTGAAGTTTCTATTCCAATTTACATAAGCATTATGTGTCTTCCATAACACTGTCTGCATTATGTCTTCCTTAGAAATGTCCTATTTTAAGAGTGAGAGAGTGAGAGAAGCTATTGAAATGTCTGTCTGTGTACACTCTGAAAGGCAGCTTGTCATTGGTGGATAGAAATGACAACTGGTGAGAACACATCAATAATTGGCCAAGCTTTTATTCATAAAGAACAGGATTATGTAATGAGAAAAGCACTCAGACTCCCTCCTCACACTCCCAGCTCTCATTTGCCGAACCACTAAAGATAGAAATCTTTGCCTGAATAATGCAAACACGTTCCTAGTTCTCGATCCTTTCTGTACACAGACTTTAGCTGAACAGATGTGTGCGGCAAAGGGCAATTTATACATGTGACAGTCTCTGCGCATTCACCACGACAGCATTAACAGCTGATCTTTGGTTATGTTAACTGTGTACAAAAGACAGAGCTGTGTACAAATAACATGATGTTATAATAAACAATAGAGAGAAAATCATACAGTATGTCTTATCTATCTGTCTGTCCGTTTGTCTGTCTCGACCGACAGACTGTTCTTTCCTTCATTCTTTCTGCATTTTGCCACTTTCAATTTTTCTTAGATTTAAATGTATTTAATAAGTACAGTACTCAGACGATTTCTCTGTTTTCTCTAATTCGTCGTTAGGAATGAGTTATTGTGCCAGTACATTTATATTTAGATTAGTTCTGAATGAACAGGATATTTCAGGCTCTTTCCTCCTTGTCCATTTGCATCCTGTCTGTAAGCTAAGAAAAGAAGATCTGGCTATTATGACAGCAGGTAGTTACTGTACATGCTTAGATGTACATCTCTTAAGACTGCAAAAACCAGACCAGACATGAGTTAAATTCTCTAGTCACTGAAAGCGAGAGTGTGCAGTGTGAAACAATAGCAGCCAATCAGAACATACTTGGTATTTAATATATAGTTATGTGCAGCAGAGTTTGGACCAATGAGATTTCAGTATGGGCGGGGCTACTCAGTGTGACACAGCAGGAAGAGAAACCGAGCAGCTGACAAAATATCACTTGTGGTTGCACCTAAACAAAACCATTTATATTTCCCTGTTTTTCACATTTAGAAATGCTGGTAATATCTCAAATGCACAGCTAATAATAATAAAGAGTTCTCTGTGAAGTTGTCTTGTTGCTTGTCTGCTGTAAAATGCTGACTGTAAAAGAAGCGAGGGCCACAGAGGCAGAGTGAACAGGCCTTGCAATGCGACCTGTTTATTGTTATTAATTGCCCACTGCTGCCCACCTTCCAGGGCCTGGAGGAGTCAGACAGGAAGGGCTATGTTATTTCTCTCTCAGACTTATGCGCAGCTTCCTTAACTCCCCTGTCATCACTGCAATGATTTAATTAAACCAGCCCGCTTCCCTCAGCCTTCTCGCCTCAGACCAGCCTCACGCTGACTGACAACCACCACATTACTATGCACAAGCAGCAGGAGGGCGGCTACGAGCAGATATGCATGTATGAATAGATAGGATAAAAGGATGGAGTAATTGATTTTCTATCTGCTCTTCCATTTCATTAACTGAATAAATGTACTTAATTTTGGGCAGTTTTTTTGGCTTGTTCAAATCAGCCCCTTTGTTCCATTGTTGGTTCTTTTCATTGTTGGTTGACTCTTGTTTTTGTAGCGTGATAGCGTTGCAGAAAAATAAGCAGTTTTGTACCCAATCGAATTGGGAATGTGCTGGTGCTTTCCCATGATCCTCGGCAGTTCTGAAACAGCTCTTTGTCATTCTCATGTATGACTTGCCTTTGAGGATCTGACAGGAAGCTTTGTTTTGTTGTTGTTTATCATAAGGGTTTAAGTCCTGGTGTTAAGCAGTGTCACAGTTTTAATTGAAAATGTGCGTTATCTACAGTGGCACGTATTCACATTATGAATTATACACACAGAGGTTGAAGTTTTTGACATTATATAGACATAAACCACTTTTTTCTTCTTTCAGATGTGATCCATACTGTCGGCCCAATCGCCAGAGGAAATGTGGGCCAGTCCCAAAGAGATGACCTTGAATCATGCTACAAATACTCCCTCAAGCTGATGAAGGACAACAACTTGAGATCTGTGGTGAGTATAAAAGCCTTTAAAACAGACTTTACAAACAGTCCACTTCAGACAAGCAGCTCTGTGACTCGGTTGATGCTTTCAAGACCGTGTTTTGTAATCTTGAAGTCAGCAAAATAACAGATGATTGTACAATGGTGATGTTGCTGTAAGACATGCTCCCTTGTTTGCGCATTTGTTGTCGATTATTAGACGGTTGCAACAAAGCCTTTCAGCAGGGCCTGAGGAAAAAATTTAGATAAAGACACGAACAGGCAACATTTTCTGTTGGTTTCCACAAGGGTTTTAGTGGTTGTGCTGCCGTGCCCTCCTCAGTGAAAAACAGTTGCTCTTGTTGTTGTTGCAGCATTACTTCTCACATTTTATAACATGAATCTGGCATATCTAAAGCCAGATGTTGAACGTAATTCACACTTTGTTTTAGACAAAATCTTTGTCTTTTGATGAAAATATTTCTTAAATGTCCTTAAATATTTCATAATTTCATATTCATTGCTTCTGTTTTAATAAATGCATGTTACTGAACTTATTGTGAATAATTCATCAAGCATGTGTCATTTTTATTTTTACATTCTTTTGGCCTCTTTTTTATGTCACAGTGTGATAACTTGAACTTCTGAGGAAATGGTAGAATACTCTGGTGATGTAGAGAATGTCAATAATTTAGTCTGCATAAAACCCAATCTCTTTCTACCTAAATCTACCTCAATAGTTCATTCAATAATCAATTGCTTAGCATCAAGTCCCAGTCATATGTTTTTTCTTAATCAATAGTCCATTGCACATTACAAAGATCTATCACTACTTCAGTTTTATCCATATTTTTTACATTTTAGCCAAGTTTACTCTAAAACTGAGAAACCAAAATCTCAGCAATTGTACACAATTGTACTGCAGTTTTTGTGCTTTAGTTAATCCATTTAGCTATCTATTGTCCATGTTTTAAATGTTTTACAGAAAGTGTATTCATACTGTGATTGATCTCAAACATAATGCTTTATATATATATATATATATATATATATATATATAGGGGTGGAACGTACCGTGAACATCCCAGCTGAATATTATGAGGAAATTAGATCGCTCCCTTTGCCAAGTGTATTTCAAATGACAAAATAATTGCACGCACGTGCCCTGTTCACTCCAAAGTCCCCACTCCAAGAGGATAGGGATGACCACTTCCATTTGGAATTTGCCCGTGAACCGTACGGTTCGGTACTATATATACCCCTAATATATATATATATATATATATATATATATATTGCTTTACAGGTGTGTTTAATCAGGTCAGTCCCCAGCATTACTGGCTATGATTGGAATACATTTACATTTAGTCATTTAGCAGACGCTTTTATCCGATGCGACACAAATGAGGACATTGGAAGTAATCAAAATCAACACAAGATATGCAATGATATGCAATAGAAAAAGAATAGAGAAAGCTAGTGTTAGAGGCCTTTTATGCTTTTGTTAATTGTATAATAAATAAAAATAACAGTTGTTGTTCCTGTGGCTCAGTGGTAGAGCATTGCGTTAGCAGCGCAAAGGTTGTGGGTTCAATTCCCAGGGAACACATATACTGACAATAAATGTATAACCTGAATGCACTGTAAGTCGCTTTGGATAAAAGCGTCTGCTAAATGCATAAATGTAAATGTAAAAAGAAAACAAATAGTTAGAATACAAAAGATTAGAGAAGCTAGTATTATTGTTATTTTTTATTTTAAGAAAACAAGCTAGTAAGTTAGTAAATGATTAGAGTGCAAGTCTAAAAAGGAAAACCATTTTTTTTAGAAAGACCTAAAACAATAAGTCAAAAACATGTTTAGTGCGTTGTTACTGTATTTGTTATTTTTTGTCATCATGGTTCTGTCTACAGTATGTTTTAATTAAAGTCTGTTAATTATCATCATGATATTCATTTTTTTGGTGACATCTTATTTATTGCTGAAGAACATTGGATCAGAACAATTTTAGTTGCATTGCTATATTTTGAGTGCAGTTACTCGGTTTGATTAGCTTTCTCATGTATATTTAAGTGTCAGGGTCAATTATTGCCAACTAACTGGCAAAACATTTCCCATGAAGTCATTGAAGGAAATGGATTTCTTATTCTTAGTCTTAACAAAAGGCGTTAGTTTGCTCTCTAGCTTTTAAAGAACCGTGCACATTGTATGTCTTACAGCCATTGAAATAGCTGGAATGGATAAAGCTCATATTTTCCATATTACAACTATGTTCAGATTGTTTCTCAGCTCTGTAAATTACCAGACAACCTCAGGCTATAATGAAGCTGGCTAAAGACCAGCAGCTTTGAACGGGGAAGACATAGAGTCTGACCGTGCGTTGTTCCAGCTGCTGACCCTATCTCCACCATCTGGTGCGCATGAGTTATGGATCTGCTTTAATCCATGGTGGCCACAACCAGAGGGGCCGTGCGCGAGATAGACCAATCAGCTCCTCCATCCAGACCAGTAGAGGCCCCTGAGAGGATCTCTCACAATTAGCCATGATGAGACTGTCTTTGCGGGACAAATCGCTAACTTCGGCACTTGACGAACTGCTTTAATCTCACCATGAGGATGGAGAGGTCTGGCGTCATCATCATTACAAGGTTGGAATGGTGTGGTTAAGGTTGCACAAATTCACTTCTGGCTGTGAGAAATGCACATGCCTGCCACGAGTGACTGGGAGTCAAGTGCTAATTAGCTATTCTGTTTACTCGGTTTTATCTTATGGCGTACACAGACCTTCACTGCTGCAACCCACCTAGAAGGTCATGAATGAGTCTGGGGGGTTTGGGATGTATATTTACTCCCAAAGTATAGCCCAGAGATTCTTACAGGCCTCATTAGGTAGCACAAGAGAAGCCAGGAAAGGGGCCATGCATCCTTCGCTCTATATTTCTCTCCCCTTACAGTACCCGCTCTCTTACATGCACATTCCACAAATGTATTTAGCTTCCCTTCTCTATTTATTTATTCAATAATGCACATATTGACATGAAACAGTGCTCTGCTTTTACTCTAAGGCAAGTCCGGTTCGTTGGGACATGTTTAGACAGCTGCTACAGATTATTGCTGCCTGTTTTGATTGACTGATGTCTGTCCGGTGAGTTTTGCTAGCCGTTATGCTCGAGTGCTTTAGTGTATGCACAGATTTAGTGTTAGTCGCAAATGGTGAAATTATAAAAATTCCCCCGTTTTTATGGTCTATGTCAGTGGCTGATTTATAGCAGAGGTTCCAGACCACTTGCCTGGTAGATTAGTGCTAAACTCATTGGAGAATCTGTCACTTAGAAAGGAAGAGAAGTGGATGTTTCTAGAAAAGGAACAATTCGCCTAGTGGGATGCCAGAGAAATGCAAGGGGATTTGAAACATGTGGGAAAAAACTGTAAAAAAATTTTACCATAAACATGTGCAACAAAAGATGGGAATTGGATGAGCTCTCGAGCTAATCCTTGTTCTTGAGAGCCCAGAGACAAGCCCCTGAGGCAGAGAGAGATCGGAACATGTGCTATGTTCTATGACCAATTCCCCTTGATTATCTCAAGCGATAGGGACCCGTGAACATATTTTTAGACAGGAGGAATCCAGTGCTGAAATGTTAGTATGAGGACCCTCACTTCCTAGCTTTCCCCCCTCATTCCTGAAAGCATAGTTGAAATTTTATAAATACATGAGTGCAAGTTAACTGTGAAAAGAATCCTCACATCATTTTGTGAATTACAGTGAAACTCTACTCTCATTATTATTAGTAGTAATTGTAGTGATTTCAGTAGTGTTTTACAGTAGTAATGTTTTGTTTCTGAGCACCATCTGCTGAACTGAATGCTTGTTTTCTTTGTCATTATCATTTATACCATTGGTATCACCCTGAATATCTTTAAACAGGTGTGTTATCTGCAGGAAATGTTAGAAGGTAAGCATTGATGCACTTGTCGCTTGCCAACAAACCCTCCTGCAGATTGGGATGAGTAATGTTTTACTGGAAGCGATAGCTTAGGGCACATTAGTTTAACATGACACCTGTATTTGCTCCGTGAAGCTGAATAAAGGATGAGCTTCATCTTGAGAAATGACAAGCTCTCACAGCCAAGATGCTTAACCTCCAGAATGTGGTTTAACACTTCTTGGACCAGGAGCAAGAGATGGAGGACTCTCACTCTTCATCTCTATCGGGAGTTGCTGTTTCTGCTCTGTTCCACATTAATGCTGGGAAAGATCCAGAGGAAACCTAGCGAGGGTTTGAGAGCAAGGATGAGTTTGATTATAACGTTTCATTGTTTTTGATCTATTACTTATAATATATTTTAAATTAGATGTTATTTTTATAATTTAAAGGTTTCATTTTTTTAATTTTAAATTAAGTTTGTTATTTAATTATGTAGCTTTGTCATTGTTATTAGTGTTGGATGTTATTTCTAGTTTTCGTTTCGTTTAATCTAGCAATTTTTAGTATTTCAACAAACTTTCGTTTCTGTAAACTACCAATGCAGCATTTCTAGTTTTCATTTAAGTATTTTAATCTAATATTTTATTTTATTTTATTTACAATCTGTGCATCGATCTGACTGTCTATTATTCTCTCTCTATAAGTCTACAAACTTTGCAACTTTATGGCTTTTTAAACTTTTTTATTTTAAATTTAGCAGTTTCTATACTTAAAGAATAGCAATGAATTTCTTTGATTTTCAGTTTTTGACTTAAAAACTTACTCAAACCACACTCAAACCATACCTATATATAATTCCGAACTCTTATTATTCTACTTTTAGTACTTTTGTGTTTTAAAAGAAGTGAGCTGCTGTGTGTATGTGAGAGAATGTGATTAAAATCCAGCATATCCGGTCACACGGCTCCCATGTGAACCCTGGATACACACTCCCACTCCTGTGCTCGGCTCGTTTCTGCGACCGAGTGAGCAATCTGTCACGTTCCTCCTGGAGGCCCGTTGGAGCCACGTGTGACTGTGGCCTGGTCTGAGGACATCAGCAGAGCTAACCGCACTCCAGAACGCCAGCATGGGGAATAGTTGGAACTGTGGCTCTGGCGAAGTGCATTTACCATGCACCCATGAAGCCACAAAATATTCTACGGCGCTGAGAACCGATAATTTACGGTGGCCCTTGTCTCGATCGGCTGGCTAGATAAAAAAAATTGCTGCCGCAAAGGCCTCTGCTTATGTAGTTGCTCATATGGGCGGTGCTGTGGTAAAATGAAAGGGACGGGTGAGTACAGATCGCAAAATCAGTCAAGATAATAAAACTGTCTGAACGGCCGGGGTGGGAGTTTTGCTCTGTCAATATGTATGAGAGCCAAGAGACATTAAATGCACGGAACTTGCTGGGGTATTTTGGGACAGTGAGAGCTTGGGGAAGCAGTAGAGTTTTTTTGTAACATTGTTAATGAGTGAAGACTTGATAACAGTTGTGAAGAAGAGTAAGAGAATAGAACCACACAGCAGACAGTGTTGCTGATAAAGCATTCACACTTTGTGATTAACCAGGGTGTTAATTTTCAGATTTTTGTTTAAGCCTGAAGCACCTAAATCACTGGTGGAAGAATGAAAAACACTTGCTATTTAGCTACTCTGCCGTTCAAAAGTTTGGAGTTGGTAAGACTTTAAATGTTTTTGAATGAAGGCTCTTATGCTCACCAAGGCTGCATTTATTTAATCAAAAAACTATTTTATGATTATTAAAATTAAGGGGAAAAAAGTCCAATAAATTGCTATATGAGAATCAAAAAAGTAATGCGACTTTCCTCATAACAAATTATTATTTATAATAATAATATAATTATAAAATAAACCATTTATTATTTAAAAATTATTATTTATATTATTATTTATGTAAGTCTTGGACCTATTTATATATTTATATTTTTACCCCCATCTTGGTGTTTTATGTGCCAAAATTTGCATAATCTGGTTGAGATCTGGATATTGGGATCTTTGCTATAGTGGTTCTTCTCTCTTTTTTATATATTGAATTGTAGCAGAGGTAGATGTGCATGTATTTGCATGTATAGCAATTCAATAGTCGACCCATCAGAGAGCAGCTCATCTCCATACGGGCTAATTGAACGCCTGAAGCAACTCTAGGTGGATAGGTCTCTTGTCTTCATTAGCCATGCCAGCCCGTTCCCATTCCCCTCCTGTAAAAACAGCCAGTCACTCCTGCTTGAGGACAACACCATCTGGTAGCCATTCCCCACTCCAAAGCGATTCGTTTCCCCCCAAACTCATAACATACCCTCCAGTCTTGACCTTTTACAAAGAGACATAACTATGTTTACCCAAAACATCATCATCGCTTCATTTTGCATAGATAATTTTTTGTGTGTTTTTGCTCATTATATGTCATTTATGTGAGTTATTAAATTTACAACACTGTTATTTTACTTTAAAGAACAGAGCCGCCATACTAAAATGGTCTGTTATTAAAATTTCTGGGAAATAAGTGAGATACAAAACAATGAGGGTTTTTCCCCTTACGTTAGCCCATTATGAATATACGATATACCTCAAATGTCTTTGTTGCACCGCTAATAGTCCCATGAGTAACGGACCTCCTCCAGGTTTTCTAAACCCACAGGGAACCACGAGTAGGTGCTTTCCGCTGTGCTACATCATTGAGATATTTTGGTAAATAAGCATTAAACAAACTCCTGGGCGGTCTACTATCATTTCGTAAGGAATAAAGAGCCGGGCAGCATTTAGTGGCCTCTCTTTTCCCAGACAAATGTGTAATCATAGCACTAGCTTACTTTTAGATTTTCTCGTAACCACAAATTGTTGATTGAAATACTGAAAGCCCAGAAGATTGAGGGATTGATGGTGTTATGCGGTGAGATTGAGTGTCCAGTTTTAGATAGTTTCAAAGTTTCCATTGGCTCTGTGTTGTAAGATGTGATGATTTTTTGGCCTCCAATTCAACTACCATTTCATTAAACGTAGCATTATGCTTGTATTGTCTGTGAAAAGCTGGGAGATGGGAACTCTTCAGCTTATTTTCTTAGGTATTTAGTGTCGAGAGACTATATACCTTGTCCCGGAGGGAAAAAAGGCTTTGTTTAATATAAGGGGATTTCAAAAACATAAATTGTCATCATTTACCCACCATAATGTTGTTCCAAACCTGTTTGACTTTTGATAAATGTTGTGATAAACATTTTAACTTTTAGTCCATACAATGAAATTCACTGGAGTCCAAAACAACATTGTTCATTTTTCTAAATATCTTTTGTGTTCCACAGAAAGTCATACATGTTTGAAACAACACAAGGGTAAATTACAGAATTTTCATTTTTGGATGAACTATCTCTTTAAAGCCAGCACTGCTAAACTGTGGGTCGACCACATTATGGGGCTAATGCTAAAGCGATCACAGGTGATGACTGGTCACTCCTTCATTTAGCTCAAAGGCTGAATTCTAATGTGGTGTGACTGGATCAAGGCTATAACGAGTGGACCGCTATAAGAGAGCTAATTCTTTGATGCAATCGTCTGAGGATAGAGAATCAATCACAATAGTATTACCTTCACTGTTTGGGAGCAATTTCTGACACCATCTCATTTACATGGTGCTTAATCGATACATTTCGAGGGGCATGCATAATTAATAACCCTACGCATGCATGAGGTAATTAATAATTGAACTGAATGATTTTACTCAGCATTTGACCGAAGCGCCTGTGGTGATGTTTAATTGCATGAACATGTCCAGTCATGTCCCAGCTTATTGTAATAACAACAACAGAAATCTCCTGAAAACAATATTTTAAACACTCCAAATGCAGGAATGGACCCCTAAAGAGTTTTATCACAGCACTTAAAACCATTGTGCCGCTTCATTATTTATGCATTTAAATGTTCGCATGTAAAACCACCACCCCATCCTCTCTCGCTTTCAGGGATTCAGCTCCCCGAGTGATTAATTAATGCACATTTATGTGCTTAACGGATCGCGCAGCAACTTTCTCTCCGGCCCTTTCCCCCCTTTTGCTCATAAATTATTGTCACTGTACGTAAGTGGCACCGGCTTCGTTTCTAGAATAGCTGTGAGTGGCATAAAGCTTTTATTGTGGGTGTGTGCGGGCATCTCGTAAGACCGCTAAGCAAACCGCAATAAAAGCTTGACAGTATTGAAGGGTTTATGGGTAGATCCATATAAACTCTCTGTTTTGTTCTGTGTCCGCTGATCGACTTTTAATGCTTCTTTACTGGAACACTCCAGCGTTTTTCTTTTGCTCGCGCGTGCTGGGATATTGAACCGTGCGATGAGCAATAATAAGCGAAATTATAACTTTTTTAATTTCATTATTTTGCTCACTACATTGCGGTAAACTTAATCAGGAGAGCGTGAGGCACAGCCTGCCGCTTTGTTTCCCATAAGCCATATGCGTGAAGATGAGAGCTTTGGTAATGAGCAGCAGATTTGAGTGATGATGTAAAATTACTCGGCTGCAGGACCTTTTTATCTCGGAACGCTCTCGTGTTTATGGTTTTAATATCCATGCTTTCCCGAGCAGCTGTAATGGCGACGCCGTGCTCTCCACCGGAGTCAAAGCGCGCCCCCCTCCAGACTTCTGCGGCCAAGTTTGTTCCCTCTGCCCTACATAAAAACACCTGCATGCATCTAAAAGGTTCATTAGAGTGAAGCTTTAAAAAGGTCATGGTGTCACTTAGTGTTGTCTTTGCTATTTATCTGATCCAGAAACACAGCCAACAGTAAGCCAATTAGCTCCAATTAGGGCCGTGGCGTTCGGGTTGCCTAGCACGTATTAACGAAGAGTTAATCTGTGATTTCCATGGCTGCCCTTGCTCTGAAAGTGACTAATTTGTGAAATTGCAAAGTGGGGCATGGAGGAATCGGTGCATCCCTTGACATTTCACCCCGACCATCCAGGAGCTGTAGTCAGGTTTGGTGTTGGCCTGAAATATGGAGGTATGTAAAATGTGACATTTTACTCCAGCGGTTTAATCAAGGCAGATGAAGGGGCATAGTGGGGGAAATAAAGCATGTAGCCAGCATGCAGGGTGTGGCTAACTGATTACGAGCCTCGGGGAGCCATCTGTGACTGTGTACTATTATCTTTCTTCCTTTTGTAGGTAATTTTAGAGTATGTGAGGGAAAAAAACTTGCACTGAGCTATGTGCGACAAAAGTGAAACAAAGTTTGAATCGGAAAAGTGTATGCCAGTGGACTTTCTTCACCTAAAGGCACTTTACTAGGCTTTTGATCTGTCAACTTGTCGAGTGAATTCTCAGAGGAGGAAACTTTTGGGATCATCTAGTGAATTTCAATTGTTTGTATTCCTCTGCCACACCACAACAGGATCGACAGCCAACAGGTTGTCAGTGGAAAATGTTGATTAAACAGATGTTGGTCTCAGTGGCTCTGTGGGATTCCACAATGAGTGGATATTAATTAGACATTACCAAGGGTGGGTTTCACATTCTGAAGTAAAGCAAGAGACTTCATCTCCTTTGTGTTTCGCAATGACACATGGCAAGAGAAAGGATTATGCGCGCCAAAGCGATTCCCTATGGCTCGTATGGAGATCACTTGAGAATCAGTGTTTTTGATGATAGACCACATCACATGTGGTCATGCTGTATAATGCAAGGATTTTTATTTTTTATTAAACATATTGTAAACAAAGTTTAATTAAACAATTAATATGTACTTTTAAAGTTTGTTTGGAAAATAATTTGTTGTTTCCTGTAATTTTGGGATTGAATACAGTGGCCCCAAGTGTTACAAAATATCAAACCAAGGGCGTTTATTATTATTATTATTATTGTTTGTTTATTTATTTATCTATGTATTTATTGTTTGAAATAAATAGAGCACATGCAGACAAAACAAACAACTATAAGACCATAGATACATTGTTCAGCGTAAATTATTAGATGTTTTCCAAAATGTTTTTTTATATAACATCTGCCTTAAGTTTTTTGTTTTGTTTTCCCTTAGACCGATATACACTGTCATGTGATTTTCTTTTTCTTTTTTCTTTTATTTGGGTGGGGGGTCATATTTTAAGGTACAATTCTAGCCGTTAACTATAACTTTTGCCTCAATAAATCCCTAATTTACTCCTTATTAATAGTTAGTTTTTTGCATATTTGTTGCATATAAACTAGTATTACCATTTTTAACTAAACATTTAAAACTTCTCTTTCTGTCTCACACATGTAGACCATTGTAGCAACAGTGGCACTGGGGACTGCTACCCAAAACTTCAGAAACTTCAACTGAGGATAAGATTCATCGTAAATGCAATTAATGTCAAAATAAGCAATCTAAGATTGACGAGTTTGCTCAAGAACAAAAGTAATCTTTTACGATTTCTTAAATTGCTGGTCTAAATCAGTGTGCACCAGGATTCTGGGGTAGAACCGACTGCCATTGAAATGCACGACCACAGAATATAAAACACTGAGGAACCCTGTCTTAAAAGAGGGAGGATCATTATTTATCAGAGCCCTGGTGAGGGAGGAGCATGTTTCATTCATTAGAGACATTTGCTCCTGAGATATATGAAGGTCTGTCAATGTGCGTACTGCCGCTAACACCTCCTGACAGCTTTCATCCCTTGGGCGAGGCTGATTCACCCAACTGCGAAAAGTGCTAGAAATCGCCTAATCAGTTCATGCAGCCGGAGTTCCATCTTGTCGTCGTTATCACGGCCGTCGGTGTTGATTGCAGTGTGAGAGGATGGTGTGAGGTGCAAGAGGTGGTCTGTCCCTGGTGATTGTTTTAACAGATTGGTTTTCCTGTTGCAGTGGCGAGGTGGTCAGGATGAGTTCTTGTTTACATCATTATAGTTAATTAACAGGCAGAAGTAGAGCAGCGGGGAGCAAACACCGGTGGGGCCGGACCCAACTGACACGTATATGCACGTGCATCGGTAGCGATGTCACTGTTTTTCCCACAGCGTTGGCCGTCAGAGTTGCTCACCTCCACAAGTCATGAGTCCAGATCAGCTGCAGAGAGCCTGTCTAGATCTGACTGATTTGATTAGATAATCAGAGTGCCGTCAAGCATGCGAAAGGCTGTCTTTTTCTCATACCATCTCCTAATTCTTCCCTCCCAGTTACACTCTCATCATTGCACTTCAACGCAGCTACGCATGGGGGCATTTTCAATTTAATGCTCGTAGATGGATATTTTAATTATTATTGAATCAACCATAATGGGGCCTACGAATCTGTGCATTCTTTATAACGCATTTAATTAAAGTTGCAGGGTGTGACATGGAACATGACTCCACCACTGCATCAGACAACTGCTCGACAAGTAATGAAGGAAAAAGTAGCCAATTATCTCACACCAACAAATAAAATGTTTAGTACTTGCTTGTTTTTGTACATGGAATTAATGACTGTTTTTCATAATTTTCCCATAGAGCTGAGTAATGTATTCCTCGTAACTATATTTGAAAGAAACTACTGTAGTTTCCAGAGCATTGTAAAACAGCTGGCCAATGGACAAACTCAGTTTCACAAATTCTGTTATTATTGTTATTATTATTATTATCATTATTATCATTATTATTATAATTAATACATGTATTTATTTATATACAGTAGTTGCAATATAGTAGTATTTATGAACACATGCTACTATTGCTATTGTTGTTGATGGTAATCATAATAATAATTTACTCATAAGTAATTTAATAATACAGTACATATACACACACACTAATATATATATATATATATACACTCACCGGTTTATTAGGTACACTTTATTAGCTTGGTACACACAAATTGTAATCAGCTCAACACAAATTGCTAATCAGCAGCAACTCAATGCATTGGCATTTAGATGTGGTGAAGACGACTTGCTGAAGTTCAAACCGACTTGCATCAGAATGGGGAAGAAAGGGGATTTAAGTGACTTGAACGTGGAATGGTTGTTGGTGCCAGACGGGCTTTGGTCTGAGTATTTAGAAAAAACTGCTGATCTGGGATTTTCACGCACAACCATCTCTAGGGTTTACAGAGAATGGTCCGAAAAAGAGAAAATATCCAGTGAGCGGCAGTTGTGTGGACGAAAATGCCTTGTTGATGTCAGAGGTCACAGGAGAATGGGCAGACTGGTTAGAGATGATAGAAAGGCAACAGTAACTCAAATAACCACTCGTTACAACCAAGGTATGCAGAATACCATCTCTGAACGCACAACACGTCGAACCCTGAAGCAGATGGGCTACAGCAGCAGAAGACCACACCGGGTGCCGCTCCTGTCAGCTATGAACAGGAAACAGAGCCTACAAATTGCATAGGCTCACCAAAGTTGGACAATAGAAGATTGGAAAAAAAACTGTGCCTGGTCTGAGTCTCGATTTCTGCTGCGACATTCAGATGGTAGGATCAGAATTTGGCATAAAGAACATGAAAGCATGGATCCATCCTGCCTTGTCTCAACGGTTCAGGCTGATGGTGGTGTAATGGTGTGGGGGATATTTTCTTGGCACACTTTGGGCCCCTTAGTACCGATTGAGCATTGTTTAAACACTACAGCCTACCTAAGTATTGTTGCCGACCATGTCCATCCCTTTATGACTACAGTGTACCTATCTTCTGATGGCTACTTCCAGCAGGATAATGCACCATGTCACAAAGCTCAAATCATCTCAGACTGGTTTCTTGAACATGACAATGAGTTCACTTTACTCAAATGGCCTCCACAGTCACCAGATCTCAATCCAATAGAGCACCTTTGGGATGTGGCACAAATCTGCAGCAACTGCGTGATGCTATCATGTCAATATGGACCAAAATCTCTGAGGAATGTTTCCAACACCTTGTTGAATCTATGCCACAAAGAATTAAGGCAGTTCTGAATGCAAAAGGGTGTCCAACCCGGTACTAGCAAGGTGTACCTAATAAAGTGGCCTGTGTGTGTGTGTGTGTGTGTGTGTGTGTGTGTGTGTGTGTGTGTGTGTGTGTGTGTGTGTGTGTGTGTGTGTGTGTGTGTGTGTGTGTGTGTGTGTGTGTGTGTGTGTGTGTGTGTGTGTGTGTGTGTGTGTGTGTGTGTGTGTGTGTGTGTGTGTGTGTGTGTGTGTGTGTGTGTGTGTGTAACCAAATTATTATTAGTCAGACAATATTTTTCATAATAATTAATTATTCTTGTTTTATTTAATTGTGAAACAATTACTTTATGAACAATCTCATGAACAATTTCACATGCTGTTTTTATTATTGATAATTACATTAATAATAATTTAGTGTGTGTGTATTATTAAATGGAAATTTTACATTAATATATACACTAACAGTCAAAAGTTTGAGCACACTTGAATGAAATAATGTATTTAATCATCTTTGATCTATAGTCATATTTATGTAAAATATACATTTATATTTTGTAAAATGACTTGACTATTATTCTAAATGTGCTCATTCTTTGCTATAATAACACTGAATGAGCAGGTGTGTCCAAACTTATCACTGGTTGTGTAAATTGAAATGTTGATTATGACAATAATTTAAACTAAGACACACCTGTGAACTTTTTACCTATTTCGCAGCGGTGAGTGTCATCCACGCTAGCACTATGTGTATGGAAACAGGTGTCCGTGGTATATTTGCACCTCCAGACTCACACAGATTGCTTTCCCGCAGAGCTGCTAAAGGCCTCAGTGGTTGCCTCACATCCTGTGACATCGCTCTCCATATGAACATTAATTTGTGCCTACCACAGCCGCTGACTCAGAGAAAGTAGGGAAAAAATGCACCGGCACATCTTATTAGATTTCCTTTGTAGTCCAGATATCCAGCGTTGGACATATTTAATAACCCTCAGCTAATTATAACTACTTGTTATAGTTTTGAGCAAATTATTTTCTGTCGGGTAATGCTGACAGGTGTGCTGAGTGATTTCTATGGCCGGCTGCCATTTTTGGCAGTGTTGACAGAATTGTGGACAGAGGAATGGGGTCTTGGTGAGTTTTGCCGAGGGAAGAAATAACCTGGTCTTTGTTCGGTGCTTGAGAGACACTGGAGCGATAAAGTACCTCAGCTTTTTTTGGTTGAGCAATGATGTACCAAATTAGGTTTAATCACATTACAAGGTTTTTATCGTGTAACTGACATTTACTCTTCAACAGTTTTTCCTTGATATGGTATCTCAGAGCATTTGAGCATCACATGAAAAAAAAAAAAAAAAATCTGCCATATGGCTAGATTACTCAGCATTGACACTTCTTTTCCGCTTGCAGCATTTTCAACACATTTCCAAAAATAATGTCAATATTTATATAATTTTTTATCTAATTTTAAATCGTGCTGTTTGTTTCTCTCTCTGCAAGAGGCAGGAGGATCTCTCATATTTTGGTTCATTGCTGTATGTAGCTTTCGTGTATTGAAAACAAAGCCCTTCTTTGAAACCAAACTATATCCTTTGGCATTTAAATAGGATTTGCACATAATATATATAGTCGTTATGCAAATTATGCATGTATGGTGAATGTTAATTCTGTACACACAGCTTGCGTTTGTTCACGAGTGTTAACTCTCCCATAGATAGCAGTGCTACTTTTGTGTTTACTGCTTTTTCCCTCCAGGAAGAGAGACTGAATGCTTTCATTTCAAAGTAAGTGATGTTTACGGTCCGTAATTCTTTAATCACACTGCCGTCCCGACACATCACCAGGTTTAGTGGCATTACCATCTCTCAAGGTCACTACGGTCTCTGAAGGTCTTCACTATGCCTGCACACCATTGATTGGCTTGCAACTTCAGTCGGGCACAAAACAAGGTCTGCTCTCACATTCATGAGGGAGCCTCGTCGGACCTCAGACGTGGTTATGAGAGAAGCGGCGAACTCTAATGCAGAAGATGAAGGTAGATCAGCCCTATATACAACCATGAATACCAAGAGAGGCACCACAATCCATCCGCATATATCACTTGTGTATTCATAGAATAGATTTAATAGCTTTAACTTGGTTTTCTCTGGTCATGCATAGGGATTAGACACTAAGTTTTCTTCAAGTTTAATGTGGCAAAGGAATAGGTTGCCTAAAAATGAAAGTTCCTTATGTTATTCCAAGCCTGTATTACTTTCTTTACTCTGTGGGACACAAAATGACATTTTTGAAGAATAGGCTGTCAAGCTCCAAAAAGCTACATAAATGTGCTGTAAACGCGCTCCATATGACTCATGCAGTGTTGGGGAAGCTACTTTGAAACTGTATGGCAAGCTTCAAGGTATGCATTATTTATAATAGTTCAAACTAGTATTTAAACTACTGTCGATCCTACCCTCAGGAAAATATACAAACAAAAATTATAAAACTATGTTAAAGGTGTCTCTTTAATTATATATCTCTCAGACTATATGATTCAGCAAACAACAGTATGTAAAGAAAAAAAAATCTTTAAAATATTCCAAAGAACAGCTTCTTTTTTTGCAATGCAGTATACATTTATCACATTTTGTCACAATTGATACATTTTATATGGAAGCTCATTTCCGCTACTGAATACATTTTTTAAAGTAAATTGCAAATGTTTTATCTCACAATTCTGATCTTTTTACTCGCAATTGTTTATATATCGCAATTCTGACTTTTTTTATTGAGTTATAAAGTCAGAAGTGCAAGATTTTTTGCAATTATGACTTTTCACAGAATTGTATGATATAAACTCAATTGCGAGTTATAAAGTCAAATTCTGAGGAGAGAAAAAAGACTGTTCTCAGAATAGTTTATATCTCGCAGTTGTCTTTATTTCTCAGAATTGAAGGGACGGAAGGGACGTGATATTTGGCCAAGTGTGGTGACCCATACTCTGAATTTGTGTTCTGCATTTAACCTATCCAAGTGCACACACACAGCAGTGAGTGGTGAACAAACACACACACCGTGAACGCACACCCGGAGCAGTGGGCAGCCATTTATGCTGCGGCGCCCGTGGAGAAGTTGGGGGTTCGGTGCCTTGTTCAAGGGTCTCACCGCAGTCGTGGTATTGAGGGTGGAGAGAGAGCGCTGGTTATTCACTCCCCCCCACCTACAATCCCTGCCGGGCCTGAGATTCGAACCCACGACGTTGAGTTACAAGTCCGACTCTCTATCCATTAGGCCACGACTGCCCCCAAATTGTGAGTATGTCTCGTAATTCTGACTTAGTATCTCACAACTGCGAGTTTATATCTCACTTGTGAGTTTGTATCATGCAATTCTCAGAAAAAAAGCGAGAATTGCAAGATAAAAAGTCACAATTACCTTTTTATTTTTTTATTTAGGGGCTTTCATTTAATGCATCTTTGCTAAATAAAAATATTAATTTCTTTAATAAAAAAATCTTACAAACCACACACACTTTTGAATGTTTGTGTTTTTAATTTACACTAATATGTAAGCAACACCCTAATTTTAGTTTATAACTCAGTTGATAACAAAGCAGTATTTAACTAAATGTTTTCTACAAATAAATAAATCACTGATTCTTACGTGTCTGCCATTGACATCAAAGCCTCAATGCCTGCTACAGCAGAGGTCAAGATATTCAGTGAAAGAGTGCAGCATGAGCAACATAGCCACTTTTGAACTGTATGCGAATCATAGATGAAGTCATTGTAACAATGGAATCAGCTGTGACCACTCGAGAGGGCCTGTCTTTCCTTTTTTTAAGTTGATCTGGCCTCTAAGATGGTTGTAATGTTATATTTATGTCCTCTGTCACCATAGCTCACTCATAAAATGTTGAGCCGTGTACCAGTTATTTAGCATGTAATGAGATTCTAATGTGTGACATTGAGCTCAGAATAGATCCGAGATTATAGATATTGGTCTTTTTTGGCTCTCTGCTCGTTAACAGACTGACAGCCCTTGAAGTGAATCCGTGCTCCTGCTCTTTAGAGGTAATTAAAAATGATATGGCACATTTCCATTAATCTGTCATCTAGTGCCCTGCTGATGAGTTCTTGGTGTAGTTTAACAGGTTAACCATTCGTCTCGCTGTCAGGTGGTGACCTGAGATTGTAAATGCAAATGTACGCTGTTTGGTCTAAGCACATCTTGAAATGAAGATTCAGATCTCTTTTCTATTCACACAGAATAAATTTGTTGCATAATTTTTACTAATTAATAAGACAAGTACATGAAACACAATATACAATGTTCCCTCTTCAAAGGGAAGGTCATTTCCCGTGTTAAGTTTCCACTACGCGCAGATCAGAGCATGGAGACGTCCGAGACATATTTCTATAGTAAAACCTGTGATCCGTGAAGCGTAAAACTATCAAATGTCACAACGGTTATATTAGCTTATAAATGTGGCCAGGAAGACGTGCAGAGAGAGACATATAGGCATCTTACTGCATGTACTACTTGTAATAAATGAGCTGAATGTCGCAGGCCTTCTCTGCGTGCCATTGACCAATGTCAGTGTCTGAGGTGTCACGTGGCCTTCTGGGATACACAACTTGTGCTGTCCTTACCTAATGAGGCAAGTGCAGTCAGACAGCAAGGTGTTGATTTTCCCTCAGTTTTGCTGCTTATGTTTGATGTATTTATTTGTATTTTAAATGTATTAGCTATGGTGCTGTAGCTAATGTACTGTATAAGTGGAAAGAGAAATGGTCGTTTAGAGATTGTGTGAAATGTTGATTGCCCTCTATTTTTACAAGTAGTTAAAAAAAGTAGTTTTTGTTTTCTTAATAGTATTTGAGCAGAGTATTGTCACCCAGACAAATAAAATAGTAAGACTTTTTTTTGTCCGCGTGTTAGAAACCTTTTGCTATGCCTATGTTTTTATTACTTCTCACACAGATAGATAGATAGATAGATAGATAGATAGATAGATAGATAGATAGATAGATAGACAGACCTTCAAAAGTTATATGTATAAAATATAGGCTATATAACAATTTTGCCGTAATTGGTTGCCAAGAAGACAAGTGTCAATGAAGAGAATTGTTCATATGGTATACGAGATGTGACAAAAACAACGAAAATCAAGGTAAATGTCACTTGTCAGAGGAATGTTTTATTGTGTATAATTTTCAATCAAGATGTAATTTTGTCAAATAATGAAAACAGTGCTCGCTTAGCAAGAAAAACACGGGTAATTTGTTTAGACAAAATGAAGATAATTTGTATGAAACTTCAAGAGGATTTATTGAAGGGGCCATTAACCCTTAAATGTGTACCGTCACTATGCATGGGACATCATTCACTACCCCCTCCCTCCTTCATTTTTTAACTACATTCTAAGTATTCCTCAATCTATTCATTTTAAACAATATAACAAGAAAAAAATTACATTTAAAAGAATGTCTGTTTTTTATTTTTTTTTTTATAAAAAGAGTCGCTTGAAAACCGAGGTGTGTATTAGTGCAAGTATATTTTTTCTGCGCAAAAAATATTCAAATATCTGATAAATCAATGCATGCAATTCTCCTTTACTCCTCGAGATGGCACTATTTAATAGACAATAATGACGTGACGTTTCTCTCATAATCACCGTAGGCATATAACAAAAGAATATCATAAGCAAAAATGTAACTGGTTTGAATGGCTATACTGCAGAGCAATTACTGTATGCCATAAAATACAAATGTAACTGTCATTTGATGGTGGATGTGGTGAATAAGCTGCCAGCGATCAAACTATTGATTTTGAAGTCACTGAAAATGGTAGTTTTGCGACTATGTTTGAGATCGTGAATATGAGTCAGGAGAGAGTAATAATGCCTGTTTGAAATGACATGAGAGTGAGTAAAATTTCATTTTTTGGGTGAACTATTCTCCCTATGGGCCAAAAATGCGTTAGTAAGATATTCTAGGCTATATTTACTCCATAATGAATTACAACCTTCTCAACTGCTGTTAAGTCTTCCGTGTTTACTTTCTATATTTTTGTTTTTAGTTAACTCACATTCTTTACACAGTTTTCTATTTTGATGTGTTTTGCAAACCATCATTATACATAACTGATTGCAGACTAGTGAGGCATGAGATATATAAAGCGATAGGGGTGATGCTTTTCCTGTCCCTCTCCGTATGCTGTGTTCTCTGAGGTCTCTTTCCAGCAGAGCAGAGCTGATTAGGGACTCAGTGGGAAGCGTGTGGGTGCCTGGCCGAAAGTTCCCTCTTATTGTCTTAAAATGGCCCCGAACTGTGCAACTCTCAGACGGTGGTCTGATTATGCTTCCCTGATGACTTTTTTTCTTTCCTTGTAGACATTTTCCAAGTGTTTATGACCTGGTCGCTTCGGCTTTCTATAGTTTTGTAAATGTGAGATTATTATCGGCCTTGACTTGACTCAATCCATCACGTTCATTCTTGTGAAATGTAATTTAATCACTGAAGTTTCTCACTAGCTACGTCTGAGCCGTAATTGAAAATGGAATGGCTAAATTTGGTGTTAATTAATGCGTCATCAATATTCATGACGATCACCTATAAAAAGGTTCTAATGATTTTTTGATAAGACGTTTTAAAGACATGCAGTTCCTGCAATGAACAAAAAACAAAAGATGTTTGTCTGAAAGCGTGCCACACACGCATTTAGCCTTCTCACGCAAATCTTTCTTTATCCACGAGGTATCGGCGGCTCGACAATGCCGCTCTATAACGGCACGTATGTAGGCTGAGAGACGGGGAAGGCGCTGGGCAAAGTGGCTATAATTCATCGGAACCACCTGGTGATTCCCCCAGTCACCTTCCTGTTTCCTGTGTGCCAGATGCTTCTTGCATACCCAATCAATCAGAGGTGCCGAGCTGCTGCTTACCACGGCCGACCTTGAATCACATTCCCCTGCTTCTGCGTTTTGGGGTCTCGTCCGGGAGCTTATTCCCTCTTCAGTGTTTCTCATTTGGAGACGCACCTGTGTCCAGACCCAGATAAACCGTGTCCTCCGAGACTGCTCAGGGCACTCCCTGCCTCTCTGGAAGTGCAACAAGGCTGTACTCTGGGAGCCCCAGCCAATCATGAATCGGCCATGCAAGGTGATTTAAAATGCATTGGAGAGAAGGAAGGTATATAATTATGTTTCTCCGAGGGGAATAGGCTTAATAACCAGCTATAAGACTGTCAGCTTTGTCGTAAGATTCAGGCAGGGTTCATGCTTCCTGAAGCTACTGTTTTTATTCATCTTCACTCATGGATATTTAATACTCATGGATATTTCACAGATGTTGACAAAAGCTTAATCTGTGCTCCAGGCAAAAGTCATCCGAAGCAAAATTTGTTTTGGCAACAGAGCACCGGTTTCTGAGTGGTTATGGAATACCTGTCTCTCCGTGGCACACGCCTCTCCCACGCCACACACATATTGCTACGAGGCATTTAATTCACACAATTCACACTGAAAACGGATACTCCACACACAACAGGAAGGCTTATGATGAGGTGCAAAAGCTCAAATACTCCACGTTTCTGTGGGCTGACAGGCTCAGTCGGTAATATATGATTGTGACCCTTGCAAAATGATTGGCTTCATATTACAAGTGAGCTTTAAATATGTTAGTAAGTTAAATACAGTTATTTATTTTCAGCCTTCTATAAATATCAGCTTCGAGCCGTATTGTTTTTTTACCTTGTTTCCAATCAATGCTTCCTCAAGAGGCGAGCTACTTTTCATCTGAAGAGCAAATGACAGAAATCAAATATGAAAGAAGCATAGAAAGGAATGTGTGTTCTTGTGGAGTCTTTGAAAGTGATGCTTGGCAGGTTCGAGCATTTTTGTAGGGAAATTGCGTCACTTTCCGGCTTAATGTTTTTTGGCTATTTTTGATGGAGGTCGGGCTCTGCGGTTCCACTTGACTGCCGGTGGACATCCATCCAGAGCACCTGGGCAGGGTGAAGGAGCGTGTGATGCCAGGCTAGCCTTAGGGTCTGATAAAGCACTTCCTCCCCTGAAGGTGACCCTCACTCCCTGGAAGCTCAGTGCTGGACCCATCGGCTGTCAGCTGTTTTGGACCTGCCACGGTCTATTAAGCACTTTAATGATGACCACTGCCAGCGGCCGGCCTGCACAGCCATTGCATGTGGACTGGAGAGACCCCTCCTTCTTTTCTCTCTCCTTTGACTCTTTTTTTCATCCTCTGTGCTTCTTTGACCACAACACTTTATTTTAGCCTTTTTTATTATTTCTTCATCATCAGAACAAAATACAGGATGGTCAATCATTTTTAAATGCAGACCCACTTTTGTTTTCTTAATGTGTTTTGAATACAGAAGATTTTTTTCGGACTAAATTCAAGCGATAAATGAAATACATGAAATTGTATTTCCTCGTAATGGGATAGCCTAACAGAAAAGAAATGAAATATAAATTGGGTTTGATACTTCATTCTTATAATCAATCCAGTACAGCATTGTCATAATTACAAATATAACGGAATGTTCAAATGATGAATCAAATGCTCAAACTGACATTTCAAATGATGAATCAAATGAATGACTCAAATGATGAATTAAAAGCTTAAACTGCCTGTTCAGTTTATGAATCAAAAACTCAAGCTGATGACAAATGGTGAAAATCAAGTGCAAATGACATGCTACATCAGTCATGTCAATCAGTGCACATGGGCAGAGTTTATAGGAAATTCAGAGTGTAGTGGTGCACATTTTTATTCATCTCAGTGACAAAAAGATTGGTTCAGATTTGTTCAGTGATTCGTTCTTTGTTGTAAACAAGATTGACTTACAACCAACCTGAATGAGAAATACTCTTGTTCATGAACAAAATGCCTAGTTTATGCAGTTTGTTTATTCAATTCAATTCAAGATTATTTGTATAGCGCTTTTTACGATACAATTGTTGCAATGCAGCTTTACAGGAAATTAAGTCTCTACAATACATTTATATATTGTAGAAACTTAATGTATTTAACTTATGGCAAAATATGGTTCATTCAGTTTATTCAATTCAACAACTTCCTATATCTGCTTTTTAGTGATTTCTTAATATGCATTGTATACTGTCAACTATTCTTTGTCCTACCTCTGCCAACCTAAAGTTTTTATATTGTCTCTCTTTCCCCACATCCCTCCTCCATTTTAAAGCTCCGCCCACCTTTCTGGATTGGCTTACCTGACATAGAATATTATTTTAATGTGGTTTATCAGTCTTATCTGATAACAGTGCTGTACTGGATTAATTATGGCAATGAATTAATGAAAACAACGCTGCACACATGGCATTTAATTCACACATTTAACCCTAAAAGTGCAAAAGCTCAAAGATTCTGTGGTTTAACAGGCTCAGTCAGTAATATAGGCTTGTGAACCCATGTGTGGCTTCATTTTGCTGTTAGTAAATCATTATTTGAAGATATTTGAATGTTTATAGCAGTGCTGTACTGGATTGATTGGGACAATGAGTTATCTAAATCAACCAATATTTATTTGTTGCAGTTAATGCTTCATTGTAGCAAATGGAAGTTTTGCACATTTGACTTATTTTTATTATTAATTTAAGCATTGATAATTTTGGTACGAAAAAAAACCTTTCATGATTATGTTGTGGAAAAAGGAAGGAAGCAGAGTATAAGTAGAGAGGTAGAGAGTTCATGGTTCTCACACATTTATTCCCATTCACAGCTTGCCACAAAATAAAACTGTCAAAGGGGAAGAGTAAGACTGTGAAAACAGCTTTGATATTTCTGTGGCAGGTGTTGCTACTCAAGACTCGGGGACTTGTGGGTGAAATCTCCTCTTTAAGAATGGTCCCAATCACAGGGTTAGATGTACCTGTCCTTATGAACAAACATAGTAATTTCCACTTTCCGTTTCAGTGAAAGACAAACGAGTGCGCTCCTGTATTAGACCACAGGCACAACCTTATTTTGCATGGAAAGTTCAGAGTAATCAGTTAGCAATCATTCCAAATGAGCAACCTTTGGCTTGAAAAGACTTCAAGGTTCTTCTTTAGAATATCGTGACCATATTTATGCCATCATTACTCTAAATCTGTCTTAGTGAAATTAATGTCTTGGAGAATAAAAAAAAAGAATGTAATCAAATAAAGGTCGTATGAAAATGAGGCAACAGCATGACTAATAGCGAAGGGTCCCGGCACCATGCGCTGTAGCAACAAAAGTGTCATTCTCGAAGTGGGTCATTATATGCTATAGTTATCAGTGACTTGTGCTGTCCTTTGATCTCCTCTTTTTACAACGCTGAGTTTGCCTCAAAAGAAGTGGAAACCTCAGAGGAGACTTTTTTTGGGGCGCCATGGCATTCTGTGTCATTTTACTGAGCCAGGGCGAACAAAGTGAGCCGGCATGCTTTGTGTCGTTTCGGCTGCCTAATCTGGCTCTTCTGGGCCTGGCAGCAGTGAGGCTTTGGGATCAAAGTGGCAGTGCCTCTGTAGAGGAGCCCCACGGCTGCCCACAGGGTGGGCTAATGTGTGTCCTGTTCATTTGTGCTTCGTCCTCGCCAAGGACCTTTTCTAGCGATGATGCTTTGTTGTAAAACATTTGAACACCCACCAAGGTTGATTGAGATATTGGATGCAACGTCGCTGAGCTGAGGTTTCAGTACTCTACCCTTTATTACATTCCCATATCATATCCCAGTACCTGCGGTTCACAAGCAGCTAAAAAATGCTTGAACTATTTTTTTTTACCCCCTATTGTATTATATTATATTATAACATCTGCATTTGCATGATTTAAAAAAAATCTTCAAAATATATAATGCATAATTTCTTCTGAAAATGTATACAGTTAAAATGTTTGCATTTGGTAAGTTTTTTTTAATAAGTTAAGAACTTATACTCACCATGGCTGCATTTTTTATTATAAAAATAATACAGCAAAAACAGTAATATTGTGGAATATTATTACACTAATAACTGTTTTCTGATTAATATATTTTAAAATATTATTTATTGTTGTGATGGCATATCTGAATTTTCAGCAGCCATTACTCCAGTCTTCAGTGTCACATGATCCTGCAGAAATCATTCTAATATGCTGATGTGGTGCGTTTTGTATGATCAATATTGAAAACAGTTGCTGCTTAATATTTTTTGGGGAAACTGTAAACAAGTAAAAATCCTTTTTCAGGATACTTTGATAGTTCAAAAAAAGTCCAAAGGAACAACATTTATTTAAAATATAAATCTTTCAATTTTAATTAATTTTAAGTGTTCTTGATGATTAATTGCTTTAAATAAATCTTACTGACCCTCTGCAATGTAGTGTATGTTTTAATTAAAATCAGTTAATTATTGTCATCTTTTGTATTTATTAAAAACACTTAGTTAACGAATATTTCAGCCAGTAATTCTGTTTAGCATTGAACAAGCATGCATCTACACTTATCCATCTGTTTTTGGGGATCTAAGAGTAATTTGACCGGGTCATGTTGCTGCAGAAAGGGACCTTACTACCCCCTCGGCTGATTGCTTTCATTTGAGGGATCAAGTTTATAAATGTTAATATTACCGGGGCTCTGACCCCTAATCTTTCTACAGTCAATTAGTGCTGCCGGTTCCCACCTCCAGGGCACAAGCAGATTTATGTGCTTACATAGTGGGAGAGAGCCAACCACATCACGTGGATCTTCCCGCAGACTATATGTGCTGTACTTCTGTTCAAACACACCACACTCCCAAAGGCGCTTTCGGTCAGGGTGGGCTGACCTGTTAGAAAAAGGCTGTTTGTTCCGAGGTAAAGATACTGCTTTGAAGATAATATACCGGCATTGTATACACCACACCATGTACTTGCATGTGCCTTTTTTCTTCTTTAATCGAAGCAAAGAGCTACTGAACAGTTCCGATGTGTTCTTATCTATAGACACCTGTGATAGTCATTTTCACTAGCATTATTATTACGGTTTTGCCATTTTAGGCACATTAGTACAGCATGTAAATAATGCAACTCTCATTATATTTAAATATATTGGTATTTTAAAAGAAAGTGGTTTGTCTGATCCCAGCTGGCAACTTAAATTGGATGTGCTTAGGTTTACATAATTAAATTAAGAGGGCACAAGGTAGTTTAATTAATTATTGTATATAATATATTAATACAAAAATTAAGTTTATTTAGTTATAGCATTATATGTTGCACTTGTTACCAATAATAACACTGCATGGTGTTTTGAACCCTTTTTACACTTTATGAGAAGTCAAAAATGCCATTAACTTTATGTAATAGTGAAAACAACACTAAAATAATTACCTGTCCATTAAGCTTGTGGAACGTAGCTGCTTGTGTATCAAGAAAAATGTTAGCATTCAAATAAATCGGATGAAGGAATCCATTCTACATTGTTTTTTTTTAAATGTGCCATGGTTTTTGGTTCACAGTGAAAAAAGCAGACAGATGCACCATATTAATTGTTCATATGCAATGTTCTGATATTCTACACACCTCTCACCATTCACAGCAACTCCTAAACCATAATTTTAAGCCCTTTTTCCAGATTTTAAAGATCAATTAAAATGGCCTTTATAACCCTGATTAAGTGCAAAGAACAAAATCTAATGAATACCCTCAAGAGCCTTTGGAGTCAGAGTGAAATCTGATATTAAAATCTCTCCACACTGCAGATACGTTAATTAGATGTGGAATTATAAGAGCGGAATCTGTGAAGTTTTTGGCTGGAAAGTCGGAGACAGAATATCTAATGTCATCTCCTGGATATTTAATGGTCTCCGACAGCCAAAGGCAGCGCATGTGATTCTCGACCACAGACAGTATCGATAAACATGCTCAGGTAGCAAACAAAACATTGTTTGGTCCACAGTTTTACTTTTTAATGGGAGTTTGGCTAGTAGGTGGTTGAATAATAAATGATATATTGAAGAAAATTAACAGATAAAACAAAGTTAATTAGTTTTCTTTCATAAATTCGATATGACTCTTAATATTACTTGCCTCTCTGCTCACACGCTTTCCCAGCATGCATCACAGAGTTTGAGCTGGAACAATTAGACTCTGCACCTGAGTAACACTCCCCAATGACAGCAATCCTGTGTCCTCCTTTAGCACTGGACGTTCGTCTAAAAATACACCCCAGATTCTTCACAGCCATTTCTCCCCGAGCGCCACAATATCAGTGACCTTTCTGCCAGTGTCCTGTTCCTGATTTCCCATCGCCCCACTAACCTCCCACGGTCTCTCGCTGCCGCCTTGTACCCGCCAGAGCAAACATCATCTGTTCTTGTATATTATATTTTATATCATGTGATTTCAGTCTGGTTTTGTGACCACAGATTAGCTGTAATGAAATGACCCCTTCCCGTTGTGAGTGTAATTAACCAGACATTGGATATTACGAATATAAATCTGAATGTATTTCCTCCCCTAATGTTCAAATCAACTGCTCAGATTGGTTAAATATGAATACAGTCAAAGTCAAAGGTGCAAAAGGAGATAGACATATCTCACCCTGTTTAATTCCTCCCCCCCATTAGTCAAGGACAACTGTTTTTTTTGCAGTCATTAGTATGCCTTTTAAAATGCCGGAACCGCAAGAATCAATAATGGAGCAGCTTGAAATGAAGGCAGGAAATGTTAGGAGAGGTTCAGCCACCTTAGTGTCGCTCCTCAACTCGTTTCATAATTTAAAATCATTAGGACAAACCCACAGACTAAAAAAGCTCATTTTTACAGCACTTATATGTCTGTGCAGAAATAACATTCCATCTGTATTTGTTGGACATTCACATCCCTCACAGCTTATGCTAGTGAAACAGCACTAAACCGGAAGCCACTTTTATATATTTTTTTTTTTCTTAAAATGCAGAACATTTTGGCACCTTTTGCTTTTCTGACTCTGGATTTCCTTTGAACAATTCTTTGATATGTGGCTTTTGAACTCCTGAAGGATGTCTTGAAAGGAGAAAATGTTTAATTAGCTGTTTTACACTGGGAGCACAGGAGAGAAACCACGACAAGGAAGGAAGAAAGGATGGCCTCTTGTCCTCTACATGATAATATATGCAGGAAATGTCGATTTATAGACGGAATGGGTCCTAATGTCGGTTGAAAAGAGGCTTTTCATTCTTATTTAATGCTTAAAATTGGGTTACGTCTGAAAGAAATTGCTGCAGATTTAATGAAGATTCCTGTTTTTTGTAATGCACAATTACTTTAAGTTTCACTCTTCGTCTATGTCCAATAATCCTTTAGGGATGTGGAATAAAAGCACTTGTATGATGTCAACTCTTTTAGGGAAATGGCGTGGTGTCTTAATCTCTGGTCTAACCAGAAAATTACATAACTGGAAAAATACTTCAAAGAAATACTGGACATCAGTCCTCAATAGATTGGTCAACACAATTATATATATATATATATATATATTAATGTAAAGCAAGTATATAGCATACAAAAGCATAAACAATAAGAAAAAAAATAGGTCCTGTTGCTGCCCTGAATATTTGACCTTGAACATTTGGTACCTTGATACCCAGAACATTTCCTTATTTTAATATTGATTTGGTACCGTATTTATGTATTATGTTTTTCACATTGCCAGTTTGCATTATGCAATATGTTATCTCCACAAATCTAAACTAAATCCAAATAAGATTGAGGCATTGCTATGCTTGAGCATAAGCTGCAGTTATACACTCTGCAGTAGCTGATGTATGTGCAGATACACGTCAAATAGTAATTTCTCACTTTTCTCACGCCATTCTATTCCCCTTTTAACAGTTCCCCTTTAAACCCCTGATTCGAATGCCATCCTCAATTTATAATGTCATAGCTCTCATGATAAATACAATAAAACATTTAATAAGACCATTAGCTACATGTCAGAGTAAAGATCTTAATCAATGTAAAGTTCAGGGCTTTAAAGGAATTGATCTGGACGTTTTGTAATGAGAGGGAGATTGTGCGGCGGATAGAGGAGAAGCGCTTCTATTATTCTGCCTGTCAGGGTGAAGCGTCGTCTCCAGGGCCCTGCTGATAAACATGCTGCAGAGCCGGGCAGACCAGCCTTCATCCGCCGCCACAAACAAAGCAATCAGTATGATACATTTTTTAAAGGGGGCCGCTGCTGACAACACACTGGAGCTTGAACTGTAAAATTCAGGCAGTGGACAGAATTAAAGTGACATGTTGGTGCACTTGCGAGAACTGCTTACTGTCTCGTTGTTTCGGTTGAAACGTGTCACCCGAGATATTTGTTCTTGTGCATTTCTGGAGAGCTAGAGATTTAGCTAGTGTATTTTCTTCCTGTTGTATTATCACTGCGGCACTTTACACTTTCATTAGCTGAAAGGCCAAAAGCACTCTTTTTATATGATTTATTTATTCTGCATTCAGCCTATTGGATGGACTGGTGTGGTACTGGGCTATCTGTGAAGGTTTACTCCTTGTTTTCAGTCAAGCACTTGCAGTTGTTGAGAGAATATCGAACTCTTCTGTTAGACTGCTTGAAGGAGCAGCAGTTGGTCAGCCATAAAAGTGGTGATTGAGTGTTAATCAAGATCATTGCACCAGTGGCTCTGTCGGTTACTGGCCTTTGTTAGGATTTCTCTGATGCTCCCCTGAGTTTGTCTGTCATTCTCATGTACCATGACGGAGTCTATCAGCAGCACTAGCTGGACCTGCATGTGTTGTGGAATATTGAATTAGATTAGACTGGCCACACAAATTCTTTATGTATTGAAATAATTATACGGACTCTACAGTTTATTAATTTAAATCATACTCTATAAACAATGGCAGATGGACCAAGTGCTTCTGAAATCTTGATGCAGAAATTGCACACATATGAAATTGCAAGTATGTTTGTCTATAGTTTGTCTAATTCTGCCAAAAAAATAGTTGTGAACGAAGCCACAGCAGAACCAACCAGTCTCTCTCTGAATCAGTGTTTGAGTGAATGATTCACTTCTAAATATGATCACTTGTTTTGTTCCTGAATTAATTATTGTTTTTGAACAAATATTAGTTTTTTGTATTATTTATTGTCATGTTTATTATTACAGTATTAATTAATATTTTGGTCACACTTTATTTTAAGGTCCAGTTCTCGCTAATAATAAACCATTAACTACGACATTTGCATCAATAAACTACTAATTTGCTACTTATTAATAATTAGTATGTTGGATGTTGATTTTAGGTATTGGGTAGGATTAGGGATGTAGAATATGGTCATGCAGAATATGTGCTTTATAAATACTATTTAACAGCCAATTTGTTAATGAATTATCTTTTTTAAATTTCCATTGTATTTTTTTGTCTCAGTTTTAGCAGCTGTCATTTTTATGATTTTTAATATTTATTTTTGTAATATATTTTTAATATTCATATTTATTTAGCTAAACTTTTATTTCAGTGATAGCAATTTTAGTACTTCAACTTCTGATTTCAGCTTTTCTAATTTATATTTTTTGTTCAAGCGGTCATCTAGTAAGAATTACCCCTCATTAAGTTCAAGCACAAATACTAATTTGTTTTATTTCCCAAACTATCTATTTTTTTGTAAATGAATCAGTTGAGAGAATGATCCATACCTCACTTTTAAAGACAGTCCCTTGTCGCCACCTACTGGTGTATTGATGTAATCAACAGAAAGTCACTGGAAATGGCCACAAATAACTATGTGAAGTTTTGCGAGATAAAATAGCATCAGTAATTAATTTTGATTCATAATGCATCTGCTTATACGTTTTGTAGCTAATTCGATCATTTTGTATCGGACACATTAAAGAAATATGTATTGACTGTAACTTTAATTCCAAGGGTGGACAAATGCATGAAAAAGGTAAAGGTCAGGTAAAACTACATTTAGTGTAGTGTATGGCTGCTTTAAGACTTATTTATTAGAGTATTGACTTATTTTTGTTAAATGCAGTGTTTGTGCCTGTGGTGAATGAAGCTGAAGTGTTAAAGCACTGTTACTGTCAGTGAGACAGAGCTCATCTCTCTCTTGTGTGATTTATACTCAGTAGCCCCTTGAGCAAACACACAGGATAAGACTGCGGCCAGTGGGTCATCTCCTCGCCTCTGGTGCTTTTAGTACTGTGTTCCCATGGAAACCCGCATACACTGCTTCAGCCCGGGCTGGACGTGAGAACAGATCTATGATTATCAGCAATCAGAGCCTTCATGCACACATGACAGTAGAGTTTCTACACAACTAGGCCATGCCAAATATCCCAGGTCAAGTCATGGTGTGTCCTGTCCAAATGGCTTTGTTAACTATATGGATACACTTAAAAGGATTTAAGATCTGCTTTGAGATTGCACCTTCTTAAAGTGGATATTTCCTTAATTAGAATGATGACCTGCAGGTGTGCGTGCAAATAAAAGACTCTTGGAGGCTTTCAGAAGGTTATATCAGTGGTTCATCTGTACCAGTTTAGTTCCATCTCTAATCAAACACATCTGAACCGGCTAATCAAGGTCTTGAGGTTTACATTGATTAAAGCAAGACATGCCGGTGTGGGGTTAAAGATAAACTAGGTAGGGTGAAAGAGCATATCATTTATACTTTAGGGTCAATGGGGTGATATGTTTGACTGGTCATCCTGACTAAGTTAGTGAATTCATCTGGATTTTGTAATACCTTACACAAGGCCTCATTTGTTAATATTATTTGCATTATTTAACATGAAATAACAATAGAAAAAGCATTTTACAGCATATATTACTTGTATTTATATATCATTATAGTATTTAGATGATATGTTATATTATAGTATTTATTAGTAATATTTTATATTTTAATATTAATATTGCATCTTATTTCAGCTTTATTTAAATCATCAACAGCAATTTTTTAATCATTTTATTTAATGGTAAGAACACTAATTACAACTAATGTAAACAGATACTGATGAAGTTTTGATTTACAAATGTATTCTTTTTGATTTTCGAATGTATTCGTACATGTTGAAATTAATATTAAAATTATAGCTCATGTTAATGTAGTCAACTAAGGTTAACAACTGAGACCTTGTTGTCTGTTTTATGCAGAATCTATGATGTCTATTTTATAAAATGTAATGTTTATTGTTATATTAATTGATTTAATTGTTGAATATTTGCTGTTGAGATTTGTGATTAGCTTTATGAAGGGCTAAGAATCTGTGTGAAGCGTCCTCCTAAACCAGTCTAATTGTACAGTTTTTTTTAAAAAAGATTTGTCATTCATTCATCCCATCAACTATTCAGTTTTTAAAATCTCTACCGTGATCACCCACATTCACATATAAGATGTATGTGGCGCTACAGCACTGTGCAGTATGACATAAGAAGCACAGAAATGAAGAAACTGTATTTGGCCTGATGACACATGTAAACAGAAATGCGTTCAATTAAGAGCTGCTCTTAAACCCAGTGGGAGCTCCAGCAAAGCAGGTGCGTCTCTTATAAATAACAATAATAATCTTAATAAACAACCTGAAGAACACAAGAAGAGATGATTGATTAGAGAAGAGCGATTTGCAGTGGAATTGTTTCCCTTGTGTCCAATTTCAACATGCTTCTGCGAGCAAATAAAGCACGAAACACAATAAGCAGGCAAAAGCAAGTGGGCTGTGCGCCTGATTCGGTCCTAATGAACTGACAGATCAGAAATAATAATCCAGCCACAGGACCATAAGTCACTGCAGAGGTGTAATAATGTCAGCCTTGTTAATTAAGGCAGCGCTTTGATATAAATGCACTGCTGTAATATATAAACGAGTGTTGCTGGTCATGGTTGTAGTGGCGTAACTGTGCCAAACTAAATCAACTAGTGAGTTGTGGGCTTCTGCTGTTGTGTATCCTGCTGCACTGTGAAGCAGTTATCACCTCCAGCTAGAAATGATTAGTCAGACACACCAGCTGTGTGTTTTTGCTCACCGATACGGTCTCTCTGCTCTTTACCTGTAATTGCAGGGGATGTAGAAAATTGTACATTCAAGAGTGTTATCATTATTGATTAGTGTTGAGTATTCAATCAATATGTGGCCATGTAAAGCCAGTGGATGTGCATGTTCTTAAAATCATATTTTCTAATGATAATTTATGCTCTATTGAGCCAGTACAGAGGCTGAAAGGACAAACATGCTTGATATCATCTAATGTTGCTAAGGGCTAAACTAGGAATTATTAAAATGTTTTTAATTGAAAATTGTTTAATTGATTTTGCTGATATGGTATGAATGATTTTGAGGACATTTGCCTTTGGGATGAAAATTCCAATACAGATTATACTTGCAATATAAATTCCAGTGTTTATATACATTCAAATCCATTTTCTTCTTTATTTTATTTATTTATTTATTTATTTTTTTATTTTTTTTACATTTTCTGTAATATGTTTAAAATATTGGATTGGAATGTAGGCCTATATAAAAAATGGCATTTATATTACAAATATAATCTGTATTGGAATTATATTAGAACAACAACAATCATAAAAATAGTTTTGCATTATATCTGTTGTCCTCTTATTGTTAGTAATAGTAGTAACAGTAGTAGTATAAATCAGAATATAAAAAGTCAATGTATCAGTACTACACAGTTAAAGCAACTTTGCCCAGTGTTACTTTTGTAATGTGCTATGTTTAGTTTCTGAGTGAAATATTTGTAGAGAAAAATGCCGCATCAGGACTTAATTTGATCCATCTATTTTGATTTTATTTGGATAATTAAGAATTAAGACCAGGAATGGATTTAGAAAGTAAATGGGGTCAGTTTTGCTTTCGTGTTGATTTCACATGAAGTAGCCCTGCTATCATCAGAATGACATTCCAGCATGTTGGACAGTTCTCTCATGCCGTTGTGTGTATGTTTTTTGAGCATGTCTTTATTGAACCCCTGCAGAGACTCAGGCGAGTGTGCTTACATTGTGTTGAGCCGAGCAGCCCTCTAAAAATGGCCCTCCTCCGCTGCTCATCATGGGGAATTTGAGCCCAAGCGAGATGTACACCTGGAAAGGTCAAAGCTTTAGTGAAAGACTCAGCTGAAATATTGATCTTGACAAGCGGTGCTTTGACACAACCCTGTAAAATAATAAACTGTCAAACAAAGCCCCTCCTCTCTGGGAAAAAACTGAAAGAAAGTACCAAAACACCAGGGGAAATCTGTACAGTCTGGTGTTAGGTGAAGCGCGTATGCTCTATAAGGCTGCATCATCTGCCATACGGCCATAATGTTTTTATTGTAGCAGTAAGTTATGGTTTATAATCAGAGGTACACAGCTCAGCGGGAACCTCATCTGTTCCTCGTTGAAAACCTCAACTGCCTTTGATTTGTACAGCTGTCACCTGAAATTAAATCGCCGTTGTTTCGTGTTGTTGTTTTTCCTCTAATGTTCTGTTAGCGAAGCGTTATTGCAATTACAGTCTGCTTTGTGCTAAAGCTCTCGCCGCAGCACAAAAGCTCATTTGATATGGAAAATACCTATTTTAGCACTTCAAACATTTTTAAAACAAAGCCTTATTAGCAGCCTTTAGAGTGTCATTAAACAGCGTCTCGCCCGGTTAGAGCCATGTCAACAAATGCCGCTCGCATTCACACCTTTTTAACACTCGCTTTATTGTCGAACGGTTACTCCTGTTCTAATCTAGATCTAAAAAAGCGGAAATGATAGCGAAATTTGCATTTGTCATAATGCCGCATTAACGTAGTGGTCACACTTTGTTTTTTGTGATAAATGCTATGCTAAAGCACAGATTCAGCTGGTTTGTGGAGACAAATGAGAGCCTTGAATAAATATCTCCTCTTTACTGTTTATTAATATACTAAAAATGATGAATGTGGAACAGGGTGCGTGGAACGCGGTCGTATGGAAAAATGATGGTTGTTGCAGCTCTAAACCTGCTTCTTGAGTAATACATCTGGTGCAAAGTGCCGCAGAGCCAGACCTATTACAGTATGGTAAGTTTTTAATCTTTTAAAAAATATGGCCATAAATATCGAAGTTGCTCTGTTTCTCCCTCAGTCGCTCGCGCTGGTCTTTTTTGTTGCATGGTAGAAAAAATCTCACGCACCTGTTCACAAACTTATAAATCATTTATCAGTGCATACCGAGACACAAACAGCCCTAAATAAACATCATTTTATTCACATTTTTATTAGTTTTTTTAAGATAGTGGGTAATTAGGGACATTTTTACACTTTGGACAATTTATTGTCATTATAGTCAAAGTTTCAGAGCAAATAATGAGATATCATCACGTAACATCTTGGGGCCAAAAATGTACATGAGTCGTCTCAAATGACTAAATTTCCATATTTCGTATTCTAGAGCTGACCCTAAGCAGGGGCTCTCGTCCTGTTCTTGATCAGTGAGTATTTCTCAAAAAGAAAGTTTTCATGAACTTTTAATTTGATTTAAAAACTTTTTGGTCCATGACTCAAATTCTAGGTTTCAAAATTGTGTTCTTTAGATTAGCACATTCATAGCTAAAGATATTTAATTTGCTGCATTATACAACTTTGCGCTGGATCAATATTTAGTCTTATAATGGATAGTTTACCAAAAAATTAACAAAATGGTTAAATATTTTTTATTTTATTTTTAAGAACAATAGTCCATACAAGACATTCTCGATATTGACCTGAAAAAAATGCAATACCAAGTCTTATATGGAATCCATTGTTTTTTTAAATGTCTTTTTTGTGTGTTCTGTAGAAGAAAATTAAAATCATGCAAATTTAAAACGAAAACATATTGAGTTGGGTTACATGGGTCCATGTAATGCAAACTTATCCCTGCTTTGTTCAGTACGTCTAGTTCATCTTTGTGTCTGTGTCACATTGTAGCCTACATTTAATCTAACCTACAGTCCAAAATAAAGAAAACGTTCAAGAAAGTTTTTTTTGAGTGTTTCCTGTTGAGTCTTGACCCATGTGCCAAATCCACAACTGAAATGAGGCAAAAATGTACTTTGAGATTGCCATGTACACCTGCACTGGCAACATTTTCCACAATGTGTTATGAGTCCTAGTGTATTCAGTTTATAATTTTCCTCAGAAAATATGACAGTTCAGATCTCCATCATCATAACAGATCCAAACAGATTCCACGTGGCTCCAATGCCCCATTTACCCTTCAGAATTATCCAGGATATTGTAAAGGCCATAAGTGGATCAGTTATCATTTCCAGGAGTATTGAATTATTGTGCACAATTTCTGGATGTATTCTACAGACTGATGTACATTTCCCAGAGGCCATCTCTCCTCCAGCTACTATATGTGTCCTGACATACTGAAATATGACTGTCCCTTAATTAACTGTCAGATTAATTAGATCAACACCAGACGACAGGCAAAATGTTGCTTTTGATGTCTCTCGCTAGGGGAAGTAAATTGAAATGGATCTCTCTCACTGGGTGTGTGTCAAAAGCAGGTGGCGAAGCCTACAGGTGGCGATGTCACTGTTATTGTATATGGCAATATGTGTTATCTCAAACTGATTTACGTGAATGTTATATCTGCGTGTCATGATGCATCCAAAGCACTGCTCCAAATGTAAGCGCTCTGTCTACCCCAACAGGAAGAGACGTTCATTTCATCCTTTTCTTTGAAGCCGAAGTGTTTCGGTATAGCCTAGAGATCCTCAAAAACAAACATGTCTGCTCAGTAAAAAGCAACGCCCGTGTCTTTAGGCTTTTTAATATATATTTGATGTTTGGTGTAAGCTTGCATTAGCAGTTATTCCCACTGGCTATTAATGAAACATTTGACATTCACTAAACGTCAAATTTCAGTTCACGCAGTAGAATTTCATAGGGTTGGCTTTAAAGATATTCATGCATGTTATCAAAATGCAAGCTTAGCAGTATTGGAAAGAGACAACAACTTAAGGCTGGGTTAATTTCATTGCCTGCTTCTCTGAACTCTGTACATTCAAGTACTAACTGGTTTTCTCCTTCCTGATTAGGATTGGGTCAGAATTGATGTGATTTTATATGAATGTAATTTCAGAGTTGGCTTACTTTTTGCTTTTTTTCTATTACAGGCCTTCCCATGCATATCGACAGGAATTTATGGTAAGGAAAATGTCTATTCATCCTCTAAACCTTTTTAAGTGTATGTATATGAGTGATTCTGAGTGTGTACATGAAGAAGCATGTGTACGGTTTAGATAGCATCTTACATGTATGCTGGTAATGTGTGCATACAGTATAATGTAGGTATGAAATAGCTGATGATGAGCAAATTACCTCTACTGTCTTTTCATGTCTTTAAATTCTCCTATCATCTGATTCTCCCTTTTATTTTCTAAATTGCCTCTTGTTGTTTTTTTGTTTTGTTTGTTTTTAAGAAAGAAAGAAGTGTTGAAGGCTGCATATATGAATAATGTGCCTGTTATGTGTATGTTACCATTCAAATGTTTGTAGGCAATTTTTTAAAGGAGTCTCTACACGTCTTTTACATTTATAGGGTAGCATTTTCTTTATCAAAAATACAGTAAAACAGTAATTATGTAATATAATTTATTAATATTTAATTTCATTAAACATTACTTAGTGGAATAAATTATATTTAAAATATATTAAAATAAAAATATATAAAATTGATTATTATACTAAGTAATGTTTAATGAAATTAAATATTAATAAATTATATTACATAATAACTGTTTTACTGATGTCAAAGCTTCATAGCAGCCATTTTTAGTCTTCAGTGACACCTTCATAAATCACTCTGATATGCTAATTTATTTAAATTAATTTATAATATATAAGTGCTATATATATATATATATATATATATATATAATTTAATATAATATATAATCAAATATTTTATATTTATTGTATATATTTGAATAAAAGTATGCAATTTAAAGAAAAAAAACACTTGAGCAATAGTGTATAATGTACGTGTGTGTGTGAGACTCTGCCACAAGAATGTGCCTTTGAGATCCCAGCACTGTAGAAAGAATGCAATTATGTTTGATTCAATAAATAATCTGCAACCTGCCTCTCCAGCACTGCATAATCGTTCAGATCATCACAGAGAGAGAAAGCATTTACTCTGAAAGCAAGAAGAGTGCTTGAATATCATGATCAAAGGGCTAATAACCTAGAATACTTCCCCAACCTGACGTTTTCTTGTTTCTTTCTGCCAAAAAGACAGTAAACGCTCGTTTAGGAGGGAAATTAATTTCATACCGTGGCAGTCATGAAAGTTTGTTTGTAAAACATTCTCAAATAAGCTGGAGGAACATTTGCTCTCTTCTTCAACGTGAATAAGCTAGCCAAGCGAGACAAACACGATCCATGTGGCCACGTCACCAGATTAACCAGCTCCAACATGTAGAACTGTCACTCACAGCCAACCGGAGCTGACACCCCATCTCTCTTTTTGGCTGCATCATGGGAGCTGAGGTCCAGGCTGACAGATGATCGGGGTACAGAGGGTAAGGCGTAAAGGGGCTGTTCTGTGGGGTTGGAAACGTGGACAGCAGGCAGGTAGAAAAATGAGGCCTCACTCCCAGCTGACAGTCCAATCCCTCAGCCCACACCATTAGCACAGGTAGAGCTTTCACACACATGGAGTATTGGAGGAGATGCCACCCATAAACAAACTGGCGCCTGCCGCCAGCAGAGGGGTTGGATGGTATGATAGAGGTTATTAAGTCCCACGCTCATAGCCTATCAATCAATGCCACGAGAGACGGGTTAAAACTGGTTATTTCTTTTTCGATGAGGATGGAAAGACTGGCAAATCTATCAGTGTCTTACATAGTGCGGACACAGGCAAAGCACAGAGGTGGACAAAGGTTGCATCATCCTTTACTCTATCTGGATCGTCCATTCACTTTTTTCTTGTTTTTTTTTCCTGGATATGCAATTGGTTCATTAAAAGCAACAGTTTTAAGTTTTACAGCTCTGTTTTGAAATCTGAAATAGAGATCTTACACCCGTCAGGGCAGCGTGCCGACATGTAGTGCTGTTGTGTTTCGGGCATCCAGAGTCCCAGCTTGTGGACCTTTCCTGATCCCGCCCCCCTCTCTCTTCCAATCCGCTTCATGTCCACTTACTGCAGAACCTGATTTTACCAAGTACGACATGTTCCTGGGTCAACATCTTTGTTGACCCTGGAACAACATTGTTATTAACCAATCAGATTTGAAGAACAAGTTTATAATTTTTGTGAAGTTTAGGCTTACAATCAGTGTTTGTTGCTTGTACATCAGTGTCATTAATCTATCATTTCCTCTGATTTTAGGGATTACTCATGGGTAAGGTTAGGTTTCGGTGTAGGGAAATATTCAAGATTAAATTTTGGGATTAAAATGTTGTCCCAGGGTCAACAATATATGTTGACCCAGGAACACATCTAACTCAGCAAAATCAGGACTTGCTCCACTTACTGTCCTGTCGAAATAAAGGCATAAAACGCCAAAAATATATCTTAAAAAATAAATAACATCCCTTTTTTAAAATCTGAAAAAGCTACAACTTTATTTTAGTAAGTTTGACTTTATTCTCAAAATATTGATGTTTTAATCTTATGTTGCAATTTTATTGTAAAAAAAAAAGAGAAAAAATTAGCATTAAGATTATTCTCAAAATCTTTTTAATATTTATTTTTGAGTATAAATATTTATAATATTCATAAGTTTTAGTATGGCAGAAAAATGCATTGTACATAAAGAAATATGTTATTTTATATTTTACATTTTGTTCATTTTATTTATTTATTTGTAAATGTAAACATTTGTAAGTTATTTTTTTATTCTTATATAATTTATTTTTAATTATATAATTTAATTAGAAGTCTGTTAATCCATTAATACTGGCGAATAATAATAATAATATTTTTTCTAAAATATATACATGTATGCATGCATATAAATACACATAGTAAACACACATACTGTACAGTATATCATGTAAACAAACTTTTATTTTGGATTCAATTAATCACAATTAATCGATTTGATAGCACTAAATAAAAATAATAATAACTATTAATATTATCCCCAGCTTCACAGCAATCATACAATATTTCTTTGGTAGATACAGTGTTCAAATCTTCCATTCATACTAACAATTACCCAACAACCTACACATGAAATAGACAAAAGTGAAAAGTTTCAAAAGCGTCATAACTTTATACAGAAGAAGAAAAATACTTTATATCCGGGGAGGAAAAAATCCCTTTTATTCTTCAAAATCAGTTGTTCTCAGACAGACAGAGAACTGTACCGAGCATGTGTCTTTGCTCTTACCTGGTTTGAGATCGAAGATATTTAGTGTTACAGTTTGCCCTCGGCCTCCCCTGCAGTTATTTCCTATTCTGACAACTTAAAGATGCTGTTCACAACTTCTGTGTGTAAGATTCATATCAGGGAAACTCAAATCCAATAGCCTTGAACCCCACAGGTTAATTCTTCCATTATTATGTTAGCCCGCAGAAAGAGAGACGAGTCAAAAAGGAGAAGAGCTGCAATTAGATTTGAACCATCCGGGCATCTGAACCACTTCCTTCTTACGGCGCGGTCACAATCTGTCATGATATATCCAGCCCTGCGTTTAGATAAGCAACAAAGAGAAAATGAATTAGACACCGGTTCATCTTTCACCGAAGCCTAGAGGAGAAAACCTCGCTCTGTGCCTGTGAAGTTTAACCGCCTGACGACTTTGTCAAGGAAAAGACAGGAGCTGTCTGACATCAAAACGTGTCACTCATTAGATTACTGTCATCGCCATTTGAAGAGAGCTCTTTATTGCCTCATAATCCAGCTCAATGGGGTATATTGACTTGAAGCATTCGTCACCATATCAAGGTCTGGTCATTTAAAGTTTGTGTACATGGTGATAAGGCATGATTTATTATTTATTTTCCCTCAGAAATCCACTGCAAAGACCTTCCTAAGGCCTTGTGGAGAAAAATAAGAGGCAGTTTAATGTTCAGTTTTTTTTCCAACATAAAAACATTCATTTAATTGATCTTTTAGTTTATTATGTTCAGTTTTTTTCCAACATATTAAAACATCAAATCTTATTTTTTGGAAAATAAAGGGGATTTAATATTACAATTTAAACATTGAAGATATATTTTATGATTATTCCTTAAAAATAAGGTTTTAATAATTTTGTAGGCTATTACGTACATTCTACTGAACAATAGGAATATATTTCTGCCGCAATGTCTACAATTGAAATCCAAACTTTTATTTTGACGGGTTGCCGTGAATACCTTTACATATTCCTTTACTTTTCTCATTTTCAAAATGAAACGCTCAAATGAAGTGAATCTCTCAAAGCAGTTCTGGAGATTCTGTTCTTTTTATGGTTTTATTTACCGTCCTTCTGTATTGTGAGGTATGATATTTCGTCTGAGCAAGAGTTTCACTCAAATTAAATAGTTGTTTTGTGGCTTAAATTTACAAATCGCGTCTATTGTGGGATTTGCTCTCATACAGAGAGTACGAATGTAATGCTGGGGAAAAACTGATGTTGTAAATAAGAAAATAACGGTTTTAGTTTGTTTAATAAAAGAACCACTTAATTTTTATGTTTGTTTTTATTTGTTTGTTTAGGACTTATTTGATGAATAAAAAGTTCAAAAGAACAGTATTCAAAATAAAATATTTTTTTCTGTATATTTGATCAAATAAATGCAGCCTTGACGAGTATAAGACACTTTTTTAAAAACATTAAAATCTTACTGTTTTGTAAACTATATATAGAAAGACAGAATGACAGGCATGCAGACATACAAGTACACACATATATGAAATATGTAAACAAAATATATACATTTTCTTTGTCATTTATCTGACTATCATTCTAAAGGCTATAAACCTTTCCTACTTGGCTTTTTAAACAGTTTTAAACACTTGAATTTTTAATTCCCATTTAATTCCTTTTTCCTATACTGTATAAAAAAATTCTAAACAACATATAAATTAAACAAAGATTATTGTGGTACAGTTTACATAAATACTTTTTCAGTTTTTCTCATTCAGAATTTCACATTTAATTCAGTGTTACTTGCCATTTCTTTTTAATTGTGAAATTTACCAGCAATGTCTGAGTGAAAATTGTTTTGACACTATTTCTTTTTCTGTGTACCTCAATTCAAATTCACTTCAAATTCTGAAATGAATCAAAATTTAAAAGCCATTTTCTGTTCACTTTTGAATAGTACACAACCCTGCTTGACAAATATTTACCCTTAGTTGAACAAGAGGTGTTGTTGACACATTTTATTTTATAGCCTGCAACTAGCCTGGTGGTGTGAGATAGATAGCTATAATCCAGACAATGCATCTGAACGGCAGTTAGGGATCAGCCCGGGTCAGCCGACTAAGTGTCTTCACTCGGTGATTCCCCTGTCCATCTCTGTAGTGGATTAGGGCCGAACCCCTTATCTCTTTACCTTGATATGGTACAGGGTTCCCTCTCAGGATAGTGCTGTATTTAAAGCCTGAGGTTTATGCTGGGGAGTGGAAGTGTGAGCACAGGCTTAGGGAGGGAATCTTTTATGATCACATACTGATGTGGGGTTATCTCAGCACAAGCGGGGGAAACGGAAATCTTAGCATTGCATCTAGGGAAACGGATGAAAGTTTAGTGTTTTACACCTTCATGGTTTTATCATTGTCAAGATTGACACTGCTCGGGGAAGTTTTGAGGATTGAGGACATATTTTAGAGATCACAGTTGTTTGAGAGGAATCTAAATCTACAGCCCTACGGCAACTAGATTTTATATTTTAGCTGAGCTGTGAGCTCGCAGTCTGAATTGAAAGTGACACGAGAGAAAGATTGGGTGCAGTACGATGGTAAATAGGCAAGGAATTTCAATTGCATGTGACAACTGTAAACAGAGTGTGACATTGTTCAGCTAGTGATGTCTGATTCGTAAACAAGTTGAGTTTGAGTTCTTTTTCATGAATTGGTCAAAGTGTTTCATGAATCAGTTTGAATGAACTCACTAGTTATCGGTCTGAATCGTAGAGATACTGTATGCTGAGTGAATCGGACATCCAGACAGCTCACAGTTTATTACTGAGTTAGCAACTGACTCACACACTGAACATCAGAATAATAGTGAACAGTTCTGATGCTAAATTCTGATTGGATGAGTTGATAAGCTGAAGCACTTTCATTATTAATGTAAAATTACAATGTTGTTTGGGAACCGTAAATAGTTACTACAGAACTATTCTTGTTTGTATATGCTGTAATTTGTTTGTTTGTTTGATTTAGTTTTTTATGGTTATTAATACGAGGGTAAATACTAGAAAAAAGACATACAGTTGTGGTCAGAATTATTGGCACCCTTGGTAAATATGAACAAAGGCGGCTGTGAAAATGAATCTACATTGTTAATCCTTTTGATCTTTTATTAAAAAAATTCACAAAAATCTAACCTTTCATTGGATAAAAGCAAATTTAACATATGAATTCAATACACATTGGCCACAATTAATGGCACTCTTTTTGTCAATACTTTTTGAAACCTCCATTTGCTAGTATAGGAGTTTTCTCCTATAATGCCTGATTTAGAGAACACCTGAGAGAGATCAGAGACCATTCCTTCATTCAGAATCTCTCCAGAAGATATGTTGGTAAATTTTCTACAATTCAGGTCATGGAATGGCCATAGCAGAAGCTAGTGATTTTGTGTTGTTTTGAGGTTTGTGTTTGGATTATTGTATGTTGGAAGATGGCCCATTATAAGATTTCTAACAGAGTCAGTCACTTTAGATTTTTATCTGTTGGTATTTGATAGAATCATGAATGTGTCTAAACAAGATGTCCAGGACCTCCAGCAGAAATATAGGCCCACAACATAAAAATACTTAATTTATTTCATAATGAGATTTCCCCCCATTTTCAATTGTTTTAGTTAAATGAAAGGTTAGATTTTTGTGATATTTTTTTTTTATAAAAGATCAAAAGGATTAATAATGCAGATTTATTTTCAGAGCCTTCTTTGATCATATTTACCAAGGGTGCCAATAATTCTGACCATGAATGTATGTAGTAATAGTTTGCCCAGGACTGTTTGTTTGTTTGTTTGTCATTTTTGCCTTTATTTATAATTTTTCGCATTATTTGCAGATTAATAAATTTAACCCAATGCTCATTACTTTCTCATTATTCTAATACAATTCTCATTCTATTAAAAAAAGATTGATGTATCATTTTATATATTATGAAAAAATTGTATTATAATGCAGATAATCATTAAAAATTATCAGAAAGACAATTACGTTACAGTATTAATAATTTCGGGGTAAAATGCACTTACTGGTTCTGAAAATGTCACAACACAAAATAATAATAATACGTTTTTTTTTCTGTAACCGTTTGCAGCATGAAATTATTTTTTTAAGTAGTATTAATTACTTTGTAGCCTGTTGTTAGGCCCAGATGTAATGTGAGGGTGTGTGTGTGCTGTGTGTGTGTGTGTGTGTGTGTGTGTGTGTGTGTGTGTGTGTGTGTGGTGTGTGTGTGTGTGTGTGTGTGTGTGTGTGTGTGTGGTGTGTGTGTGTGTGTGTGTGTGTGTGTGTGTGTGTGTGTGTGTGTGTGTGTGTGTGTGTGTGTGTGTGTGTGTGTGTGTGTGTGTGTGTGTGTGTGTGTGTGTGTGTGTGTGTGTGTGTGACATGGTTTAGTGAAAAGTAAATGGTAGGTGATAATTTTAGCATGTGGGACAAAAATGTCACCACCAATACATATGGCTTTTCAAGGTCACACACTGACAGGCCTGGTTTGGCCATCTATATGTGTGTTTTTATCCATTTTGGATGTGGGTCACATCTCCTTAAGTCACCCACTACACACCAGCATTATTCTTTCAAATATGCTGCTAGTGTCTGCAGTTCTGTATATTTCTGTGAACAATCACTAAAACAACATGTGTCTGTCTGAACCTTCATCCACTGGCTGACACGTTCAGCTTCTTACATTTTTATGAGTACTGTGCCCATGGGTCCGGTTGGACACATATCATAATTATTTGGTTGGACTTCACCTCATCACCTTATCACCCATGATACCCATGACTGTGTATGTGTTGGTAGATGCATTCTTACCTATAAAGTTAATAATTTAAGATGGGCTCAGATCAAGTTTCTTGCAGCACAATGACAATCATTAAAATTTGTATTTTATGATGCTTTCATTCAGTAACCATTTTATTACTCTAGAGAAGTTAATTAGTTGATTATGGCTTTTATAGAGAAATATCAGATCTACTTTTAATGAAGCACATAAAATCCTCGTTCTTCCATAAAGCAGTGATAGAATAGGAAATTAAATGATTTGATTAGATATAGATGAATATGGCACCTTCAGACAATAACAAAATATAAATCATCCACTAAACTATAATTTCCTCTTTGTGCAATTTGTTGTTAAAAATATAATTAACTAGGTAAAGTAAAACATATATTATATTATATTTTCAGTCGATGCAACTTACAAACTATAGTTGCAGTCCTGAGTTTTCCTTGAGTATTTGGCAGACCTCTTTGCATTGCTTTATGGGAAGCCAGTTAAAGTCCAGTTGTGCTCTATAAATCAGATTGCATTATGGGTACACACTGGTGAACTATATATGGAATGAAATTGTTCACTAAGAATTTGGACAGCACTACAAAATGCTGACACCCTATATAGTGTACTGTAGAGTCTCTTGTGAAGTAAGGGAAGTCCCTGGAGCCCTCATCAGTAGCCCATACACTGGTGGGCATCCATCAGCTGACAACAAATATTTTTGAGAAATATTTCATTGTGACCATGAAACTGTATTTTGCATTATTTTTATGCCAAAATATATATTTGTTCCCATATGACAACTGAATTATTTAGTGTTTTTCCCTTGTGTATTTAAATGTAGCATCGTATTCAGGATGAATTCATTGATTCTATTTGTGTTGTATATTATTTATATTTGGTGACGAAAAGACAGAGTCACTAATTAGTTATTCCTTAAAATCTTTTAAAAAATAAAGAAATGAATAGCACTTGTTCTGTCCTCTCACTGTTTTAGAAAAGACAATTTTTATGCTATGCTTTTTAATATGAAGTCTAGTAAGGTTTGCTTTATGATTATTTGATTGCACATGCTGAGATGTATTAAATATCACGGTGCTTTTGTGCATTTTTCTTCATTGCTATGCAATAGCAAAGTTTATACTTGACTGCATTTTTTTCTCTCATCCTTCAAATGTTTAGTTTTTCTGTGGCTCTGCTATAGCATGCATTGTTGCATTTCCATCCCACAAAAACTCCTGAATCCAAAGATTTGATGTGTATCCCCTGAAAAAGAAAATCCTTCCCATGGAGGATTTTCTTGTAGTTTGAGATTGATCCGTGATGTTTGCGTGGAGAGGGCATCTCTCAAACATGCATGGAAAATGTTAAGCAGTCTGAAGAGAGACGTTTGATCAGAGGAACCTCTCGGTGAGCTTTGAATGTTAACTCTGTTAGCTCTGATCTCTAGTAAGCCTGTCTGTATCTCTACAGACAGACATAACACGGCTCTCAATGACCTCTGTGATTCTCTCTCCTTCTCTTTCTCTTCTTTCTGTATAATTAATGCCCGTGGAGCACATCAATTTACATTAAAAACAGAAATACACTGAAGACGTGATATGAACATGAGTCTAGTGCCCTCTGCCATGTTTTCTGCCCTTAAGACATTGTGATATGCATCAGCTTTCTCTCATAGGGACATGTGTGTAGCAAGTCTGAGTATTTATTCAGTAAACAGTTCAAGTTCATAACACTTTAAATAGGGGAGAGCAACACTTTGTTTTCTTCTCATTTGTTTAGCCTAAAGCTTAGATATGTTGCTCTGTCTTTGACATGGGTCAAAAAACTTAACTCGTGTCAATTATATAATTATGTGTGTGAGTTTAAATATCTATGTATTGGAATAATTCAGATTTTGAAATGTAAAAAGTATCTTATGCTCTCCAATGTTGCATTTACTGATCAAAAATACAGTCAAAACAGTAAGATTGTGAAATATTAGTACAACTTTACTGTACATTTACAGTTAGTAACTGTTTTCTATTTGAATACAATTTAAGCAGCAAAACCTGTAATAATGAGAACCAATTTTTATAACTAAGCACCAATAATAATTGAATTAATTTGCTGCCTGTGAATTTGTGTCAAATCCTTCTGGAAGTCAAAAAAAAATCCCAAATCTCCACTAATCTTTTGAAAACGTAGTATTTCAACCCCACAAACAGCTCTGGTAATTTTCAAATCAATATGAATAAAACACTCAATCTAAAACCGCTATTTTACGGGTTACCTGAAGAGCCAGCAAGCGCCTTCGAGCATTTGTTTGTAAATAGTAATTTCATCTGTTTCTCTGTTTTGTTTACTGTGAAAATGAGCCAAAAATGTGCTAGTGTTCATATTATTCTGGACGGGGATTATTCTCAAGAGAGATAATAGGTTTATCAGTTTCTCACGCACATTCTTGACCCAAAGTTCAGGTCTGACGGCATCCAGCCAGCAGAAGAAATCAGTCAGTGATTCAGCCTGTCAGAAGGAGAGAGAGCTAGAAGACAGCAGGAGCGTACAAACAGGGAACGGATGGAGCTGAGACTGACAGGATAGGGCTGGTGTGAGACTCGGCGGATCCCCAAATTATTTGGTGTTGAAAGGCCCAGATGGGACGTCAGGAGACATGGAGAGGGCAGTGTCAGGCTGCTGAGCAGATAGAGAGGTGAAGCAGACAGTGAAAACATCTCCTCAGCCGCTCTGAAGCCGTGTGTTAATTACGTCTCCTATCACCCTGAGCTGAGAGCTGAGATGGACCTTCAGGGTCAGTGCCGCCACTCGCTGAGCAACAGATGGGTCGTTTCTACCAAATGGGTGCTTTTTGGGTCCCAGTTAATTTTTATATTATAGCATCCCAACTAGTTCATTTTTGTATGTATAAACTGCATGAAATACTAATAAATATACTAATAATAATATACACAATTCAAATGTTTGCGGTCAGTTTTTAAATATTATTTTCAATGTTTTTGAAACTATTTTATTCGCTCTCCAATGATGCAACTATTTGATAAAAAGCACAGTAAAACGTAATATTTTGAATTATTATTATTATTGAAAATAACTTTTTTTAAATGATGGCAGAATTGAATTTTTAGCAGCTATATCTCTGTAGTCTGCAGTGTTGCATGATATTCACAAATCATTCTAATATGCTAATCATCAATGTTAAAAACAGTCGTGTTGCTTAATATATATTAGTGCTGTCAAACGATTAATCACGATTAATCGCATACAAAATAAAAGTTTTTGTTTACATAATATATGTTTGGGTAATGTGTACATTTATTAAGTGTATATATAAAAATACACACATACAGAATATAATTTGAAAATATTTATTTGTATTTACGTGTATATATTTATATTAATATAAAATGTATCATATATAAATATATTTAATATATAAATGTAATTTTTTCTTCAAAATAATCATGCACGTGTGTGTATTTATATATTGATAATAAATATTCACACTACACACATATATTATGTAAACAATTTTTTTAGATTTTGGATGCAGTTAATCGTGATTAATCATTTGACAGCACTGATATATATATATATATCATGAATCTTTAATGAATAAAAAGTTTAAAAGAACAGTATTTATTTGAAAAAGAAATGTATAGCATTGCAACATTTTTGTTGTAAATTATAATCAATTTAATGCATCTTTGCTAAATAAATATGAATTCATAAAAAATAAACTGTAGTATAAACAGTACTTTTGAACGGTAGTTTATATATAATGTCAATACTTTTTATGACATATATTTTATACATTGATATAACTTTTATATTTTAGCATCTTGTCTGGATTATTTGTGGATTTTTATTTATTCATTTTATTTGTTTATTATTTTGCATGAATTATTGATTATTTACGATTACATAGAATATTGAAATTATATTTAAGATTTTATAGAACATTGGAATTATTTTTTATATTATATTTTCCAACAGCTTTAAAAACAAAAAATAATCTTGACAACTCCAATTAAGTGATCAAATCTCACACAATCCAATTTCACAAAACTTGAACACATTTTTCTGCTTGAATGTACTTTCAAAATGACTTTTTTTAAATGGAAAAGGCACTTGTTTGATGATGACTCACTCCTCCTCTCCTTAAGCTATATTAAATATTAATCTCCTTCAATCTATTTATTCTCAATCGATACACTGTGTTAACACCAAGACTGCTTTCCCATCTCGGCTCAGTCTCTGGTGATTAATATAGCAGTTAGTGGCATCATCTCTTAAATTTACTGGTCAATGTGTCATTACTTTCTCATCAAGATTGCGGTGTGACGACCCCGGCACCTGCCACAGATGGCAGAACAGTGTAAATGATCATGTCGAAGCAACTTAATGGCTCAGTAAATCTACAAGGAATTGGCAAGCACCCGTGATAAATATAGCTAATAGACCACATTTTGGGATGTGAAATGGGTATGTACAAACCGTCATGTGAATTATATAACAGCGGAGGTGCTGGTTTAATAAAGAAGTGGGTGTTTTTTGGACGAATAAGTAGTGAGATTGTTTAGTGTTGGATTTGTGTGCATATTCAACAGACTGTTGTTTGTAGTAACTGCTGAAAGTGTGGAGAGAGTTGAGCAGCAAACAGCCATATGGAGATGTTTGCGTAAGTGTTAAAGTGTGAGTACATATGCTAAGCTATGGCATGATTTCAAAACTGAATCCTTCTCCTTCCTATCCGCAGGTTTTCCCAATGAGCCTGCAGCAGAAATCGCCCTGAAGATCGTGCATGAGTGGATCCTAAGCAACCATGATGAGGTAGGAGCAGTAAACCCTTCTTATTTCACATGTCCTCGCGCTTCAGGTTAGAGGAGAACACTTGGTTTGAAGGGCAGATTTTTTTAGAACAGGAAATGCTTGTGAAGAAAAGGATGTGTTGGAACTGGAATCCACAGTCCATTTCTCTGATAGAAAATCAATTAAATCTTACAGCTCTTCCAGGAGGAAAATGTGAAGTGGCAACTGCTCTCTTCATTTGTCATGTTTGTCTATCTATGTTTGTCTTTGGCCACTACTAAAGACGTATGATTATGCTTGGCTACACAACTTTGAGCTTTGGGAACTTTTTAGCAAAGCATTAATGACCTGCCTATTCTTATATCTGAGAAACCAGGTCTAGGTAACACATTCCTTGTGAAATCCCAAACCAAGCTGCCTTGAGCTAGTTTCCTTCACACGCTTTGAATTCGAAAGCGTTTCAGCTTGAGTGAAGTCCTTACATGGTCTGTTGGCTTTTTAAATGAGATTGTGCTGCCTATTTGGTGCATGAAGGTAAGGAGGAAGTGTGAATAAAATAAGCAAAATGAATTTGTAAATCAATTAAGTCATTACAGTGCTGTTGAAAGACTGAACGCATGAATGTGTAGTGATGTTGACAGGTGGATGTGTTAATTAAGTGTTTGACTTGACAGGTTTGTTTGTGATTATTTACGTCATTCTTTTCGTAAAGATTGCTTCAGTATGTTTAGACCAAATTGACTGTACTACAAAGCTTATTGCATGATTTGCTTTGACAATCGTAGATGTGGATAAATGAAATCCCTCTGAACTTCACATTAACTGAAGTACAGCTGCTGACCTGCCAGTTAATCATCCTGTTGTTAGAATGAACAAGATCAATAACTCAATCACTCCGCAATCATAGACTGTAATGTTGTGCGCGCTCTTGAGTTATATGACTTTGATGATGACAAGTGAGTGGTACTGTGGCAGAGTTTTTCAACGGGGGTCTGTGGACCCCTTCTGGAATATGAAATCATTGCAAGGAATGTTTATATATATATATATATATATATATATATATATAGTATCTAATATATATTGTCATTTATTGCCACTTTTCTCTTACAGTGCCCTTTAAATGTTCAGAAATGTTGCACAATATTAGCACAAATCCTTATCATTTAGTGACTTTGCATCAATTAGACACAACAGACACTATATAAAAACACATTTTATTAAATATGAAATTAATGCATTGATGATATAAAACCTATTTTATTAAGCCTCTTTAAACAGTGTGCTAATTTGTCTGTTGTGTACTAGCCTTAATTGGTAGTCGATCATTAAAGCTATAAGGATGTGTACAATAATCTCAATAATACAATAAATACAACCTGGGCCAAGTTTAATTTATTAAAGCAGTGTCTGACTGTGACGTGTACATACTGTATTGCTAATTTTAAATATTATTTTAAATAAAATATATAAAATATCCATGCTGAATAAAGAACTTAAAATGAATAATTAAGCTTTCCACTCTAAATCTCAGACTTTCAGTCATGTAACGCTGACACTCACTTTGTTTATATACTGATGTAATCCATCTGCTGACCCCATTAAGACACTGCAGTTAGGAATTTGCCTTGTGAGCAGTATTTTCCTATTATCTTAATCCCAGTAAGCTCATATTTGCAATAAACAGAATTAAATTAAGACTTCAGACTGCTTGTGAAGGATGTGGAGCAGCTACAATACTAACACTTTGCATATGGAAGAAAAAGAAGCCTTATTATGCTCAAGAAATCCTGGGTTTCCTAAAAATGAACAGTATTAATATGCAACTTTGTTCAGTAATCAGGATGTCCTCTGAGCAAGAGGAATTGTAAAGAGGATTATACATGGAGTAGAACAACCCGTTGTCACATACTCACTTAGAAAAGCATACAAACAAATCAAACTTTGTGGGTGCCACTCTCATTCCTCCGGGTTTCTCAGAATAGATTGCATAACAGATTTCTGGGCCGCTGTTATTGAGTGGCCTTTACCTGCGGGCGCAGAGGGCGGTTTAATTTATTGTGATTGTTAGGCCAAAGCAAAGCCTGCAGGTTGATTGTGAACTGAAGGGAAGTGAGGATTAATTACAAGAGTATTTAGCCAGAGAGGACAAAACACAGCAAGAGCTGTAAGAGGGATTTATTGTTCTGTTCTAATGGCGTGTCTTCACCCCACGTCTTTTTACTGAATTCTAATATTGCTTCAGTTTTATTTATTTATTTATTTCATTTCATTGTTTTTTTTAAGTAAAGGCTAAGTATTGTCTTTTGAATTAATTGCACCTGCTGATACTGCTTTTCCCATATATATATATATTTTTTTTGTATTTTTTTTTCCCATGCTGTCTGGGGAATATTTTTTGTTTTAGGAATATAACTTTTTAGAACTTTTTCAGAGTTTATTTAGACACTTTATCTAGCCCGTTGTTTCAGATGATGATCAAATGATGAGTGCCTTTAGAAATACTCTTTTTTTCTGGAGATTTTGATGCCTTTTATAGGTGCAGATATGTATGGACTCAATGTATTGAATCACTATGAACTTCAGAAGGGAGATACTCTGATAATGCTCTGGTAATATTTCAACATAAATGATAAAGCTGAACATAAAAACTCCTCTCAAATGATTCCTAAATTATTTATGGAAAAGGACAGCTGCCTGAAGCTCTTTATTTGATGTTCCCTGCTGATTGTTGCATATTTTATCACAGTAATATTATTTCAGTTGAAGGGATAGTTCATCCAAAAATAAAAAAATATATTATAATTTACTCACCCCCATGCCTTTCCAAACTTGTATGATTTGCTATCTTCTGTGGAAGACAAAATAAGGTATTGTGAAGAATGTTGATCACTAACAATTTTGGTAACCGTTGGTTATGTTGGTTATATGTTGGTACTGTTGTTTCATACTCAGGGGAGTCCCCTAAACTTCAGCAACCAAAGAGATCATTTCATAGGTAATATGCATGTCTCCACTCAGATGTTTCACAAAATATTTAAAGATTCATCACTGTCCTTTCCAGTCAGTGCAAGAGTCAGACAAGAGAGATGAGTTATACAATGCCTGACCTGCAATCCTCCAGTAGTCCAGGAGCCAAGCAATGAAAAACTAAGAGAAGAGTATTTGACATGTGACTAGGTCCATAGACTTTTAAAAATTCTATTCTATTCTATTCTATTCACTTCATTCCATTTTGTCAGGCATCCCTGAATACACAGTTGAAACCCCATGCATGAAGGGCAATTTGCTGTGCTGATAGCATCTCTGTCTATAACAGTGAGAATGCCATTATGGGCGAGAGGTGCATTAGTTCATGGAGAGCATCCTGGGACATAAGTGCATGTATGCACTACACTGTTAACTTCACAATAAGGTGCATTAGGCCTGGCTTGTAAATTAGAGCCCGGGCTCTTAGCCACCTTAAGATGCCTCCACTTGTATGTGTAATATATCATGGTACAGCCGTGCCGCAGCACCTCACACTCTGACAATTGTGATTGATGACTGAAGGTTAACCTTCGCGGGCCAGGGTGTATGTTCACTATACCGCATTGGGGAAGAGTAATGGAGATGGGTTTTCTGTTGGAAGCTGGGCTGCAGTGAGAAAGGGGTTGGGTTCTTCCCACAGAAATACAGAACACAAAAAAACAGACATTTTAGAATGCTTTATTATTATTATTATTATTATGCTTTTAACTTTTTTAAGCATGCAATTAAATTCTAAAACCCTTAACATTGTTCCAAAAAAATCTATTTCACATAAATGCTGTTCTTTGATATTTCTATTCATTAAAGAAACCTGAAAACAATATCACATTTAAAAAAAATATTAAGAAACGTTTCCAACTGTGAAAATAATAAAAATATATATTTTATTGAGCTCCAAATCATCATGTTAGAAGGATTTCTGAAGGATCATGTGACAATGTAGATTGGAGCAATGGCTGCTGAAAATTCAGCTTTGCCATCAGAGGAATAAATTGCATTTATAAAATATAATAAAATAGAAAAGATTCATTACGTTATGTATAATATTGCTTTAAATTTTAATTATATTGATTATTTTTTCTGTATTTATTTAAAACAAATAAAACTGAGACATACAGAACCAACACTTTTGAACCACATTTATTTCTTTCTTTCTTTTTTCTGGTTTGCTTCAGCCAATATAGAATTCAGACTATTTAATGTAATATTTAGAGTTGAATCAAGTACTATTGAAACATCTCTATATTATACGACTCTCAAATAAGAATGATGGAATGCAGTAGATTTGACATAGAGATTCAACTTTGCAGAAACTATATTCCCTCGTCTTATAAGGTAACTTCTTGAAAATCCTACCCATACAAAATAGTGTTACAAACACAAAAGGGACCATCAAAATACATACAAGCACCTCATCCCTCTAGGTTTTGAGGTCACGCTCACTCTGGAAGTTCTTCTTTTAATACGAGATAGATTAGCTTTGTGTTTATCCCTGGTCCAGCTCACCATGGCCCTGCTAGATTTACTGAGCTTCACAGAAGGCATTTGTGACCTGCGTGAAATCATTCTGAAAAGCCAAGCGGTGGGTGTTTTTTTTCCCCTATTGTGTTTAGGAAAAATTCGAGCAAAATCGGACTAGCATATCGTCTTCAGCACTGCATGTTCCAGCTCTGTCATGATCTCTCACATCTGAGGGCATCAAAGTAAAACGTCACGCTTTCATCTGCTCTTATAAGTCCAGACAACACTGCACACTCTTTCTCTCAGATGTATTTCTCATCAGTATGACATCAGTCTGATTTCTATATGAAATACTGTGGCAGCTGTAGACATTCACTGAGCCCTCTGCCCCAACCAACATGATGAATCAATTACAGTGGCTGCCCTGTTTTCAGAGGTTTAGTAAACTCTATTGCTCTATTTCAATGCTTCTTAAGGTACAGGTTCCTAAACAAAACTGGGTCACATACCTGTAAATGTTCAGCCACTGCATGTTTTAACAATATGTGCAGTTATTTCTTTAGTAAGGTTAAATGAAATGGCAAAGAGCAAATGTACTCTTTTCATTATATTCTTCCACATAGTTTGTGCTACTGTGACCACGCAACAATATTTTTATTCCAGTGCAAATATATAGGATTTTTTAAAAGCAGCTAATTTACGCTTCTTTCTTTTTGTGTTTAGTTTAGTGTACTTTGTCTATTTAGTGTAGTGTACATATAATTATATCACATATATACATATTATACATATGCATATATATATATACACTCACTGGCCACTTTATTAGGTACGCCTTGCTAGTACCAGGGTTGGACCCCCTTTTGCCTTCAGAACTGCCTTAATTATTTGTGGCATAGATTCGAAAAGGTGTTGGAAACATTCCTCAGAGATTTTACTCCATATTGACATGATAGCATCACGCAGTTGCTGCAGATTTGTCGGCTGCACATCCATGATGCGAATCTCCCGTTCCACCACATCCCAAAGGTGCTCTATTGGATTGTGATCTGGTGACTGTGGAGGCCATTTGAGTAAAGTGAACTCATTGTCATGTTCAAGAAACCAGTCTGAGATGATTTAAGCTTTGTGACATGGTGCATTATCCTGCTGGAAGTAGCCATCAGAAGATGGGTACACTGTAGTCATAAAGGGATGGACATGGTCAGCAACAATACGCAGGTAGGCTGTGGTGTTTAAACGATGCTCAATTGGTACTAAGGGGCCCAAAGTGTGCCAAGAAAATATCCCACGCACCATTACACCACCATCAGCCTGAACCGTTGAGACAAGGCAGGATGGATCCATGCTTTCATGTTCTTTATGCCAAATTCTGACCCTACCATCTGAATGTTGCAGCAGAGATCGAGACTCATCAGACCAGGCACAGTTTTTTCCATTTTTCTATTGTCCAACTTTGGTGAGCCTGCCTCTGTTTCCTGTTCTTAGCTGACAGGAGCGGCACCCGGTGTGGTCTTCTGCTGCTGTAGCCCATCTGCTTCAGGGTTCGACGTGTTGTGCGTTCAGAGATGGTATTCTGCATACCTTGGTTGTAACGAGTGGTTATTTGAGTTACTGTTGGCTTTCTATCATCTCTAACCAGTCTGCCCATTCTCCTGTGACCTCTGACATCAACAAGGCATTTTCATCCAGACAACTGCCGCTCACTGGATATTTTCTCTTTTTCAGACCCTTCTCCGTAAACCCTAGAGATGGTTGTGCGTGAAAATCCCAGTAGATCAGCAGTTTTTGAAATTCTCAGACCAGCCCGTCTGGCACCAACAACCATTCCACGTTCAAAGTCACTTAAATCCCCTTTCTTCCCCATTCTGATGCTCGGTTTGAACTTCAGCAAGTCGTCTTCACACATCTAGATGCCTAAATGCATTGAGTTGCTGCCATGTGATTGGCTGATTAGCAATTTGTGTTACCAAGCAATTGAACAGGTGTACCTAATAATGTGGCCGGTGAGTGTATATATATATATATATATATATATACACTAGGGGTTGAACGACTTCTGATTTTTTTAAAGTCAACTTTTATGTGACGAAAGTCAAGTCGAAGTCGACTAGTCGCTGATGACGTCATTAATGAACAAATAAGTCTGGAGCTGTGACAAACACCTTGTGCACAGCTATGAAATATGACACAGCGCTGCCCACATGACTATTGCACCTATAACAGCTTATTTTTATCAGTTCTTTAGTCTTTGAGTCATTATATTTCTCACAGATTCCTGCTCGTTCTAAATCAGATACAGATAAGTAGTACAGTAAAGATTACATTCATATGAATGAATGCATTAGTGAGAGCAATTGCGTGTGTGAATTAATTCTACCTGACAGCGTATCTCTACTAGTAGTGAAGCTGTGGGATTTAGTTATTAAGAAATATATGCTTGAACTTTTCAGTTTATAAGCTATTTTACCGAGAAATCACAACAGTGTTGACAATACATTTTCGCGCTGAATGATTCTGTGCGTGCGATCTGCGCGTGATGTATTGTACGCGCTACTGTCTGTAGCCTATGTGTGTGCGCGTTACAGTGCAGCAGCGCATTAGATTAGAACGTGATTAACTTACCTCTACAATAAGCTGTTTAAAACGTGCATTCTTCCGTTCAATTTCCAACATCCAGTAATATAATCACACGTCTTGTGGAGCGTATTCAGAGTATGAATTAGATTGTAATTTTAACTGTTTGGAAACGAAGCGTAAATGTGGATTTATTATCCTATTGTGCCCTCTATAGGACCAGCGTCTAGTTGACTTCAAGCTTAAAGCGTCATGAAAGAGCACTGAAGTCGACTAGTCGATTAGTCTGTGCAACCCCTAATATATACACGTGTATATATATGTACACACACACACACACACACACACACACACACACACACACACACACACACACACACACACACACACACACACACACACACACACACACACACACACGTGACTTAAAAAAGCCCAGCGTGATTCAATTCAATTCACGATTATTTGTATAGCGCTTTTCACGATACAATCGTTGCAAAGCAGCTTTACAGGAAATTAAGTTTCTACAATAGATTTATATATTGCAGAAACTTAATATATTTAACTTATGACAAAATTTGGTTAATTCTGTATATTGTCTGAGGGGTTGGCATCATCTCTCTCAGGTGTTTGGTCATCTCGTATCATTTAAGGGTTGGATCCAGACTGAAGCTTGTGTAATTCCTAGTTACCACGGGATGTTAATCCCGTGGCAGAAACCGAGAAACAAATAGAGAGATAATTAGCGTAGCTGTTGTTCCATCCAAGCAAAAATTATTTGATCAACCCAAGCTAAAGCATAATAATGTGCATTTGATCAGATATAACTGCAGTACAAGATTATAAGATGCATTATATGAATGCTTGGCTAAAGAGATGTGTCTTTAATCTAGATTTAAACAGAGAGAGTGTGTCTGAACCCCGAACATTATCAGGAAGGCTATTCCAGAGTTTGGGAGACAAATATGAAAAAGTTCTACCTCCTTTGGTGGATTTTTCTATTCTAGGTACTACCAAGAGTCCAGAGTTTTGTGACCTTAGGGAACGGGTTGGATTGTAGCGTGATACAAGACTAGTTATGTACGCTGGAGCTAACCCATTTAGGGCCTTATAGGTAAGTAATAATATTTTGTAACTGATATGAAACTTAATAGGTAGCCAGTGCAGAGACTGTAAAATTGGAGTAATATGATCATATTTTCTTTACCTGGTAAGGACTCTAGCCGCAGCATCTTGTACTATCTGTAGCTTGTTTATTGAAGATGCAGGACAACCACCTAGCAGTGCATTACAATAGTCCAGTCCTAGAGGTCATGAATGCATGAACTAGCTTTTCTGCATCAGAAACACTTAACATGTTCTGTAGCTTGGCAATGTTTCTAAGATGGAAGAATGGTGTTTTTGTAACATGGGAAATATGATTTTCAAAAGATAAGTTGCTGTCTAATACAACACCCAGATGTTTGACTGTAGAGGAAGGAACAGGACATCCGTCTAGTTGCAAATTGTGATCCAAGAGATTCTGTGTACTGTTTTTTGGTCCAATAAGTAATATCTGTCTTATCTGAGTTTAAAAGGAGAAAATTATTGGTCATCCAATCTTTTACATTTTTAACACATTCCGTTAGCTTAGATAATTTAGAAGTTTCATCTGGTCTTTTTGAGATATATAGTTGAGTATCATCAGCATAACAATGGAAATTAATCCCATATTTTCTAATAATATTACCAAGGGGCAATATGTAAGAGGACTTAGGACAGATCCTTGTGGTACTCCATACTTTACTGGTGATAATTGAGACGACTCCCTGTTTAAATAAACAAAGTGGTAGCGATCGGACAGGTAGGATCTAAACCATCTTAAAGCCTGCCCTTGAATACTTGTATAGTTTTGTAATCGATCTATGAATGATTGCAGCAGCCTTTATTGGGGCTCTGTTTCATTGCCTGGAAAAATCTGCTTCAATCACAGCCCCTGATTGTCCATATGCCACTAACGTGCTACTTCCCTCCTCTGCATCAAGCAGCTCTAGTCATCTGTTTGCTTTATTTCCCATTTTCACATCTAATTCGGTGTAATTCGGACCTACACTGCTTTAATCTGCCGTTGAAAAATGCAGTGTGACACTTTATTTGGCTGCCACCTCTAAATTTGCAACCAGCAGACCCTGGTCCAGACGGCCCGCATCACCCACGCGGCTCTGACACATGAAACATATTGTGGAGATTCTCTGCTAATAAAACCTTGACTGAACCAGGAATCCATGCCATGCTCCGAGAAACTAAGTGTTACTAAGCGATGCTGTTGTCACTGCACTTGTGGCTTTTTAAGGACTGTGGTGTTTTTCCTCCTGTTTTATTTTATTTTATAAACATGTTTGTATATTTTATGCCATCTGTCCTTTAAGGGATGCGGATAATAAATGCAATCCCCCACAGGAGCTCCGGAAGCTGAGATTGAATGGCTAATAGAAACAAATGCCTGTCGTGATGGCACGATTTGCCATCCGAACGGTAAATATAATTTCAAGTTCAGCTGGGACTGTGGCAGGTAAGAGTGTAATATGACATCAGGGAGATAGTCTATGTCATTTCAGCGAGGAAATATATTGAAAATATCGACCGGAGAATAGGGCTTTCCGTTGTAGCTATTCCAAATAAACAGCTATGTATAGATGACCTATAATCATCATGAGACTCAAGTTCAAGTGCAGTTACCTTTATTTAAAAAAATGAGGGATGATTCGGGACAGAATCGCTCTGTTCCAAAACCTAGTGAGCATTTTAAGTCATGCAGAAAAGCCAATCCCAGAATACACAGTGGAAATTCTGGAGAATTAATATAAATGTAGTTTAATCAGTTCTGAAAAGTGTCAATAACATATTTTAGAATAATAAAAAACTGATTATATCTAACATTTGTATGTACCACATATGTATATTCTTGCTAAATGATTGAGTATTGAAAAAAGTGGTAATGTTTTACACATTACTATATATATATATATATATATTATTATATTATAAATAGTTATTTATACCTTATTAAATATTTGTCTAGTGATCAGAATGGCAGAGAGAGGCGCACACTGCGCGGGGAGAGTCCTCGCGCTCGCGGGGCACTGAGTGGAGACATTTTCAACTGAACGATAGCTAAGGTTTTCAAAAAAGTCGCTAGGTTTGTCATTGTATTTGTGAAAAAAGCGCAAAAGGGTTGAAAGTTGCTGTTTTGTGTAATAGTTGGCAGCAGCGGTGGATATTGTTGCAGCCCGCCAAAAGTAAAGAGAGAGAGCTGTCTGGGGAGTGTGGACCGTTCTTGAGCACACAGAACGAGCAGTGCGAGTGAAAAGTCTAAGAATTGTGCAAAAAAAATATACATATATAATTTCAGGTAATTTAGCGTAAAAAAACCTGAATGCTTTTGCTTATAGAATATGCGTACCATTCGCTTTTATGAGGGAAAAAGATTAACTGAAGTGAATTCAGAACTTTTTGTTTTTTGAAAAAAAAAATCTACTTTTCTTGAGAATGATCCAATTGCCTCCATGTTGATTGTTAGTAATTTTTTTAGGTTTTGTTTCGATTAGAAGGCAGTAGGCAGCATGGTAGCTCACTAGGTTTAGAAACAGATCTAAAGTGTTTTTAACATAAGGGTGAAGTGCTCTTTGGTGTGGAACGGTTTGTATGTCTTTGATTGCTGTAGGTGGACACTGGAGACCAGGCGGGGGCATTCACTGGTTGCTAGGCAGTGCAATTCAGTTCAGGTGAAGTCAGTGAGAAAGACACGGAAATGTCAGATGTTTCTCCTCAAGATGCTCACCGAACTGAGACGCTGGCATATCTTTTGTATCTCACGTTAGTGTCACACCTGCCATCACTATGCTGAAATCTAACCCATTAGACTACTACTGCATTCAGAGTAGCTGCAGGCTTTTTTTTTTAAGTTATCTGGCCTTATTTTTCAAGTTTGGTCAATGCTGCCACAGAGAAATCTGCTCGGGGTGAGGTCAAGAACAAATTGAAGACAGCGAGATACTCACGTTGTTGTATATACACACATTACCATGATGGAGTAACCGGTAGTCCCATGTTGGAGTGACTCCAGGGTTCTGCCACCAGAGACCTCTTTAAGCACTGCTCACTTGTTCTCGGCGTGTCCAATCAGAGTACACAATGCTGAGGGTGCACTTTTATTTTCCTCTCTACTGACATAGGACTATCTGTCTCAATAGAAGAGGTCATAACCTGTTTATCTAACAGAGACCTCTATTACTTATTCACTGTCCCACAAGGAAACAGCTGTGGCTTTCAGAAAATTTGCGTTAGCGGTGGGATGTGGGATGCTATGTGTCAGCCGGTAGTATTTAGCTGTACTGTTTATACCGTGGTAGATATATTTGCACAGATGTCAGTGGACAGGTTTATCCCCGTTTGGGTTTGGTAAGATTTGTTAATGGGTTTTTTTCTCTGCATGGAGGTGGCATATCAAAAAGTGGCATATCAGTGTTGTTCATTTGTCTGATGAAGAGCCTGCGTGCTCGAAACATTACATGCTATGTAATAGTTTTTTAATAATAAATCTTTTGATATTTTTGGAGCTTTGGTGTTGCCGACTTTGCATTCCTAATATGTTTTTTTTTTCTCTCTCATGCTCACCAAGGCTGAATTTATTTGACCAAAATTACAGTAAAAAAGTATTATTTTGAAACATTCCCATTTAAAATTTAGATTTTATAATCAAAAAACATTAATCGGAGTGTCTATTTACTAGGGGTGTAAATCGGAAGGTTCATCACGATTCGATTCGATATCGATTCTCATACCCAGCAATACGATATTTGCCGATACCTCAAAAAATGATACGATTCGATTCGATACAGGAGTATATCGATCGATATATCGATATTATCATATTATATACCTATTTTAAACAACCATCTACATTTTTATTAACTCACAAATGCAACCAAAAATATATAACTTGAACATAAATCTAAAAATGCTACTATGGGCTCAGTGCTAAACATCTTTTCTACAGATAACCAAATTACAAGCAATAGCAGAAAATAAATACAATAGAACAAAGACACAAGTTCAATAAACAGTGCTTTTCAGGTTTTTCAGCTCAGTCTAAAATACTTTTTCAGGTACGCTACAGAAATGTAATAATCAAATGTAAAATAACTGCATAGTCTTCACTGTATAAATTAAATAGCCTATAAATTAATACTTTTTGATGTTACAAAGGTTATTTAGTCAGGAGCAGTAAGCACTTGTATTTTTCTTTGACAGCATTAGATTTATTATTAGTTTGCTTTCACTTTAAGAATGAAAGCACAGATTTAATACACTGATACACATGCCTTTTTTCTCCACTGTTTACATTAAGACTTATGCTTTTCTTAACTACTGTTTACAAGGATATTAGCCAAAACATGCATTTCGATGTAGTTTTGTCAGTATTTATTCATCCATGCTCAAAAAAGCGGAGGAGAGCTCAATTCAGTATTCGCGCAGAGTTGACGCGTCAATCTGTGTGCGTGCGCTTTAGATGTGTGCGCGGGAAACTTTTCACACAGCGCGCGACTCTTACTCCAACAATCCCGGGCATCTTTCATGCTCGCCTCGTGCGTTCGGGCAGTCCTTATATCGAGTCCTGCCTGACACGTGAGATTGAACGAGAATGCACGCGTTGGTGGTAATACATAGATGGACATTATGTGAAAAGGTGGACAGTGCCAAAATAAAGGTGCCTTTTTATACTACAGATATCTATATTTTACGCGTGGCATCGATGCATCGTATCGTCATACATTGTATCGATATATCGATCCATATCGATGAATCGTTACACCCCTACTATTTACACTATGTGCAAATAGCCCGCCTTGTTGGCAGAGGCTATTTACATTAACTCCGCCCACCAACATATGATTGGGCGAGGTTGCCAAAATGACAAAAGACGATAGTCAATCAACTTCAGTGATGTAGGTAAGGCTTATGCTTTTTGACACGATCAACCCTGCCTTTTGCAAAACTTTTTTTCTCCCTTTTCAAATCTAATATGACATTAGAAGGGCGTTTATTTTCAATAAAAAAGAAGAAATAATCAAACAGTTGAAAATAAAGTAAAAATAAAGTTTCTTATAAAATAAATGGTTAGGGTAGGTGTAGAAAGGGCTTTATTGCCCCAATAAGGTGGCATCCATTTAATAGTTTGAATTAAAATAATCATTTACACTCAATACGTTATTGCGTACTGTTTTATAATGAACTACAATACTGAGGTGCAGATAATTGCCACTATTTGCAGTAAGTAGTATAAATAGCAGAAAAATATTGCTATTTTAGTGTAAATAGCATCTATCGCTATTTACACTTAGTGTTAATGCCAACATTTATTCTTATTATTAGTAATGAAAATCATGTGCTGCTTAATATGTTTGCTTACAATTATTTTTACTGACACTGTTGATCTGTTTAATTCATCCTTGCTGAATATTTTTTATTAAAATAAACGAATTAAGTAAAATATTCTGACTGCAAACTGTAGAGCATTTACATATTGCTACACCAGTAGGTAACAATAAGTGACTGTTTTTACAGTCATTGGATCGGTTTTATTCAAATACACAGATTCATACAGCAATGTAATAAGTAGCTGTTTTTATGAGCGAGTCATTGAATCATTCATTCAACCAATCCATTAAAAAAGACAGATTTATTCAGGATGCGCAGCAGCCTTTTTTAAATCTATTTTCATTGACAGAGCAAAAACAAAATAACTGAGAATATTTAATCTAAAATGTAAGTTTATTAATATTATTTTCTTGTTTATTGAACTGTTGTGCAAAAACATTATCACATGATCATGCTCCCTCTTTGTACACCAACTTATCAGAAAAGGCTGGCGCTCTTTCTCAGTATTGAATGTTTGAGCATAACATGTCTGTTACATTATTTTAATATAAAATCCAGCTTATATTATCTATATCTATAAATAATGTTTTTAAATACTTATAATGCATAATATGTATACCGGCATCTTCCGAGGAAATTCTGTTTGTCTCCTAATGCATCCGAATACAGTAAGAATAATACAATGCTAATTTGAATACTCATCCATCAGCATGAAGAGAATGATTGAATTGTCAGTTGTTTAAATGTGTTTATGGTACATTACAATCTTCAAGAGAAGGGCATCACCTTCACGCAGTTACTTTAATTCTCCTTCTGTCTCTGTCAGTGTTTGACAGCCTTACATCACACAAAACAGTATAATTACATTGTTAGTGTGTTTTTCTTAAACATACACTTTTTATAATAATGATATTATGAAATCTGGAAATGTGTGACCTTTTTTCTCACTCGTTGATAACAGCGCTAAATGAAAGAAATAATGTGAGAACTGTAGCGTAAACAGGCAGCGAGGGTTATAATTAATCAGCGGATCATATGAGCGATATACATAGCCCAAGGTTACAGCCAATTGCTTTCACAGTGTCAATATGCCCTCCACAATATGCTCGCATGAAAATCAATTCCAATGACGCCTCTGAACTCAGGAAGATAAAAGTTTATTTAAAAAGACCAGTTCCTTGCCTGGATTAGTTTTGTCTAATATGGGAGAGAAACCTGCTCATCAATAAGACTGTTTTTGAGCCTTATCACTCTAGATAAAATAATTAGATATGATTTTAATGTGCTTTACTAATTACATTTATTGCTACTTTTCTGTCACGATTCTAAAGGTGTAAGTTAACTTGCTTCCAAACTCTTGCACCTGATCCATAAAGTTTTCATCGCTTTTGCATATAGATCCCATTAGACTCTCCTTATCATATTTCCATTCAATAGAACGGCCTGGCTTAGAGAGAACTTACTGCAGAAACAACAGAGAGCCAGCGCACATCCTCCAAAATAAAGTGATGACATCCTCGTCAGTGAGTCGTTTATCATAGGGATTAATTATGCTTGCTATCTGTGGCTCGCAGAAATGGAAGATTATGAAAAATGTAATGGCCACTTTTTTGCCTCTCTCCCTGGTGATTGTATTAATATGGATTAAGCCGTAAACCTCAGGCCTTAGAATGAAAAGACACTTGTCAGCATTTTCCGTCCTTCATGAGAAGGCGTCGCTATTATTGAGGATCTGTTGCATATCTTGACTGACAGGAGATTATGGAAGAATAGATCATTCTCAAGTACATCAAGTATATTACGTCCTGCCTCCTTTACTTTTTACTGTTCTTCAATTCTTCTTTCCTGCATGCGTACCTTCTTGTTTTTTTCCCCCTAAATTTATTTGTACTTATTTTCTTCCCACTCTTTTCTCTCTTCTTCCCTTTCTTATTTCCTTTTTACTTTATTTCCTCATTTCTTTTGTTACTTTTTAATTTTTCTCACGTCATTCTTTCACTATTTTTTATTTCCTTTTTACTTTATTTCTTCCATATTTATTTTCTGCCATTTATTTATTTTTCTTTCTTCCTTTATTTTGTACCTCCTTTCTTCCTTCTTAATGTCTGTCTTCCCTATTTTGCATAGTCTTAGAATGAGCAGTTTTCTGAAAAAAGAAATAAATCAATAACTAATTTGAATACACACTGAAATGAACACAAATTGCAGTGACAGATTTCACTTTGTATCTCGATGCGCCGTTGCAGACAGACGCCTGTTCAATGTCACAGACAGATCCATCAATTGACTGGCCTACATTTGGCATCATTCTTTCCCTTCACTGGCTTGATGTTATATTGATATAAAAGGGACTTTGTGTGGCAGAGCATAGATTACTTTCTCTATTTTACCCACACTCTGGCCATTACTGTTGCTAAGGAGGAAGCTGATGGGTACACTTGTCCTATTTGGATAACATTTCCCAAACTAGACTAGACTAGTTGTGCTTTCAGATCCAGTCTCTTTGGGCATCATTTATTTTTTTGATTGGTTTATATGTTCAGTATTGATTTATATTACAGTCCTGAGCCTCTATGTAAACACTATTCAGGGTCTGATGCTGTACTGAGTGATAAGTCCAGGTTAGAAAGGTGGAACGCCAGTGGGCCGGCACTGAATGTAAATCAACAGGTTTTAGATCGGCACAGGTTGAGCCAAATAATCTTCATCTCTTTCCTTTGCATAGCGAGGAATCAGAATCAGCCTCAAAGCATGGCCTGGGGCCACAGCCAGTTTGAAAGTCAATGTTTGGGAATTAATTACGGCCTGGCAGACCTGTCCGCTTGAGGGGGTTTAACCAGACGTGGGTTTAGATTGCTAGCTTTAACATGGCATGCTCATCAATATGCTGCCTGCTATCCACAGGGCAACGAATTGCACACATGACAAAACCCAGCGCTAATTTGTTGGAGTGATGTATCACTAGATATGTAAACATATCTTTTCAATTTAAACAGTGTGAACCCAATTATTACTATCTCCATGGTAGGGTTAAGCGTCAATACTTTCATTATTTAATTACGTTTAGACAGATATTGTATTTCTGATTAATTTTTTTCATACATAAGGAAAGCAGTTTATCTTGCAAACGCCTTTTTATTAAGAGTTAAAATATGTGTTTGCTTAAAATGTGTTCACAGATACAGTACAGTGCTGTATTTTCACACATTGTATTGTGCATGTAAGATGTAAAGTTTCAGACTATAGGATCAGGGCCTCTCTTTCTTTTTCTCTTGTTAGCTGTCCTTAAAGAAAAGTGGTGTCACTGTACCTTCAGCACATTATTTGACCTTTATATGGATGATTGATAACAATTCTGCTAGCCTCGTGGTTTTTTATGTTGTCCATGTGGTGTCAAGGCCAGTGGGTGCAAAAAGGAAATAAATCTGATGAGAAATGCTCCCCTAAATAGGACTGTTGAAGAAATACGCACATTTGCGACACTGGCCTTATGAACGTCTTTGTTCAAAAAGTCAGATGTTTTACATTGAAGTACATTCTAAAGGAGAACATGATCATGAGGTTCTAAACAAACTTGTAAAGTTTATTGAAATGCTGCATTGTTGTTGTACATTTAGTATTATTGTGCTTGCATAGCAAATTATGAAATTGTTATACTAATAATTTGTAATGAAAGAAAAGATGAGGAGAAAGTTAATTAGTCATTCTTTTTTTTTACTTTATGACCCTGATTTGGAGTCAGTGAAGAAAAATGTTGCACTTTTTGTAGGTTTTGACAATGTTTCTGGTTCCATACACATGAATAATCTCGAAACTCACAAAACACAGACGGGATGACCTCCCCCCCTCTCTCTCTAGCCCATGTTCCTACAGGCAAGAACACATCTGGAGCTTCTCTGCTCTCTCGATGACCTGCACGAAGAGGCTGTCCTATTATCATTTATCTCATTTCACCCTTTAGTTTCTCTGTATGAAAAGAAAAAAAAAGATTTGCAGATGAAGAAAATGCATAAGGATGCCTTTGGTGTCATACAGGGAGAGACATTCTGAGCAGCTCTTTGAAAACCAGGTACATCTGATGTTGCCTACTGGGTGTTTAGACAAGTGCCATGGAAATGCCATGGTATTCTGTGAAATGATTTGGACTACCACTGAAATACAGAGGTTTATGAATAAAGTAAATATATTTGAAAGGACCATGCATTACCATCTAACACTTTATCACTTTACCAGTGTTGGAGAAGCTACTTTGAAACTTCCCAAGTTATTCATAATCAAGTGATTAACAAAAACTAGCTAAACAGCTAAAGGCCATGTAAAAAATATGTAACTGCCAGACTATATAATTTGTTTTCATAATCAGCAGTATCTGTTTATAGTATTTTTTTGTTGTTGACAAAAACAAGGACCTCTAATGTGACCGCACTTAACTTGACAGACAATTTTACATTAAATACATTTAATGAAACTAGAAATGACCCCATTTACTGTCTATAACTGAATCAAAAACATAGTATTGCACAGCAGCATTTACTCTAAAATAAGTAGCTGTAAATTGCCGCGCAGGGCTTTCTGTGCAGACTAATTTTTTGAACTGGTTCATGTAAATGAATAGGATTTCACAATGCTACATACTGTATGAGAGAGGACATTGTTGTATGTGCAATACAATGTGTCAAAAAACTGCAATATAGCATTTTGTCACTCTGCACCACCTATGTAGGGAAACGGTAGTTTGTTACTAGAAAAGATGCACTGTTTTGAAAATAGCTGAGGTACTGTCACTCTACTGAAAAATGTAGTTAAGTTAGTTGCATTTCTATTTTTAGTTGTTTTCTTCAGTGCTGCACTGTGGTACCGCCAAAGTACTTCTCTGGAATGGTCTATGGCACACTGAACTAAAGAGCGATGGGCTTTGTCGCTTGTGCTGGAGCAGGTTAGCCAGTCTTTCTCTCACTGTTTCAGCAGCTGTAGCAGTGGCCGTACGGGGGCAGAATTAATAGGCTGACCCTGTTAGGAGAGGCAGGTGGTCTTGAGAGGGGGGTCGCACCTGTCTGAAGAGAGGTCACCCGCTTCTGTTCATCGTTCTTTCTTCTCGTTCACCTTGGGCTCTTGCCAAAACAGGCACATCTTTCTCCCTCTCTCAAGTGACTCCGCAAAGTCATTCTTTTGTTACCAACTTCCTCCAAAACCTGAAGAGGTGATATTGATAACAGACAGTGCGAATGTTCCTTTAGGAGCTAGGAACGGCTTGCAATCCAGAGAGGCATGTTTGAGGCCGCAGAGACGGCCCCGCTGTGGGAGCGCCTGTAGGCCTGGCGGTGTTCTCATATGAGACATCTGCTCAACGAGGCCTTGGTTTTCTGCTTCTCATATGACCAATGCATTTATCAAACTCAGCCTGAACCAATATCACACTGTCACATAGGAGCACATGGCATTCTATCACTACGAAGGTCTCTGACAGGACAAGTCCTTTCCTATTATTGTCTTCCTGTATATGTTTTTTTTTCTGTTTTTGCTTGTACATGTGCCGCCCGTGTCCGTCTCTGCTGAACTCCTATAGATTTCATTAGAATTTGATCAATGTGCTTCTTCACTTCTCAGAAGGTGATGAACACTACAACTTACTAAAATATATCATGTCTCATGTAATTGTTTAATAAGTGTTTAACTTTCAACCATAGAAAGATGTAATTAAAGCAGCTTGTAAATATTATGTCACATAACGTTACGAATTACCTTACCTTACGCTACAATTAGCGATTTAATGTTCATAGAAAAAGGTCTTATTTATTGCATGTTTGAATAAATCTGTCTTGAAAACAAGTTTAAATGTTTATATTTCACCAATGAATTGGAGTTGAAATGTAGTTATCACTTATGTTGACAGTCTTATGTGTTCTTTAAATGTTTGTATAAAACTCAGTTTTTATTTGAATGTTGATTATTCTGTATAATATTATATAGCAATTGAATTAAATAGTTTGTACTTAGGTTAATTTTACCCTTTACAGCATTAGTGCTATTGTTTTCCTTAAGAAAAATGTACATGTATTTTACCTGATAAATATCAGGTATGAATTGATATCATTTTCATCAAGATTTTTATTTTGTCCTTATACACAATTTCATTATAATTATTCATAATTTTACATATTAACTGTAAAAAGGTGTAGGCTGAAGTCTTAGCTTGTTACCAACCTTTTTACCTTGTTTTTATTTTCTATGTAATTTCCACTACTACTTTTAATCTCTAAAAAATACAAAAACAATATTGAATCAAATAGCTATATCATAGCTACAATACCACCTCAGCAACGCAAGAACAGTATGTAAAGTGTTACAGTGAATATGTAAATCAGGAACATGAACGAGTAGTGCATTGCTCATACATTTGGGTGTGTGTACTTGTGTAGAGCATCACTTCACTTAAACAGTGTGGGAATTGATTTAGTAAGGGGGTAAGATAGTTGGGTTTATGTATGCGCATGTATGTCTGGTGAAGCAAAAAGTTGACTGTCACTCAACGCTGTTGTACGCAGGCTACTTCTTGCCCCATTGTAAGAGCGAGACCGAGAGATGGAGTAATCGTGGGGAGCTGACATGCTCTCCTCCCTTCATTTTGTCATTCAGCAGAGGCCGATTGAGGCTGGGTGCTCCTGTGGAGAAGGGCCACAGTGTCTCTATGCCCCGCTCCTGACGCCTGGAGCGCTCAATTACTATTTATATGCTGATCTTTGACAGCTCACTGCTGCCTGACGCACATACACTAGTGCAGAGATATAAGAAACTGGTGCTCTGAGTTCTGTCTCGCACCGAGAGAAACCTCAGGATGGAAGAACTAACTTCCAGATCTCACTCGCGGATGTTTATTCAGCTTCTCAGGCACTTTTTTATGTCCCAGGGAGAAAAGAAGAAGAAAAAAAATGATTTATTTTTGTCAGTATATGAAGTTCACATGAACTGTCTTGGAAACATTTCTACTTGTCAAATTTCCTATTTTACTGAGATGTTTAATCTCAAACTATGAAAATACATCATAAATAATAATTTATTAACAAATATTTTAATATATATGGTCACTTATAGAGTAAATAAACCATTTCAATATTTAGTGTGTGGATTTTTCGTTTCTCATGGTCATTATACAAAAAGACACCAGCCTCCAGATCCAAAAAGAGGAAAAGCAGTTTGGAAAATGTATCTTATAAATTATCAAATAGTAAAAAAAAATAGATCAATTATAAAAAAGTGTGTTTAAAAAAAAAGTGTTTTAAGAGAATGTTTTACAAAAAGTGCCTGCTTATAGTTGAAGAAACACTTTCATACTTTCCTCTTAATATCTAAATCAATCAAACAAACCATTGTGAAACATAATTACATCCTGCAATTCGTACTCCTGTCTTGCCTTTTTTGCCACATGTAAAAGGAGACTGAAAGTCATCTTTTGTCTGAAGGGGAAGGTAGGCTACTTTCCTTCGGTTATCAAGGGTAATGGAGTCCTCAAACTGTAGCAGGAAGATTGAAAGACTCATAAATTAGACGAGAAGAAGCATAACTGCTGGACACCCAATTCCTATAATCTAGCTGAAGAGTTGATTACACTCTCTTTCTCTACAAGGACCTGAATATAAAGAACTAGCTCAGAGTCCAACTCTTCCAAAGAGAGAAGGACACTAAAAAAATATTCATAGCACATAGTTTGAAATAGCAGTGTTCAGTTTTAAGAGAGAATATAAATGATTTATATCTTAGGGTATATTAGAATGCAACAGTTCTAGGAAGAAGTATATAAAAATGGATGGAGATTGATTGATTTTGGGTGAACTATTCCTTTAAATATTGTTTCATATGTAGATAAGCTGAAACCATCAACTGGCTCTGGCAGTTTATCCTTTTGTGTTGTAGCTGGCTTAACTTCAGAAAAGTAATTGGACAGATGTTCAAAGTAGGGATGTGAATGTTGGTCAGTTAATTATCAACCACTGAGCACAAATGCAGGAATAGATGTGCTGTGACCCTTCAAATGCACAAGCTGTGACTTATTTTGCAAGTTGAAATGTTTTATTGTGACACATGACAGTGTATGACTTATAGTACAAGGATAGAAATCGACTGACTGTAAAATTGGAGAACCATTTCTGACATGAGAAGACTGCTGTGTGATTATGTGGATAAAATTTGCTCGTTTAGTATTGTGCTTTCACTATGAATTAGCTGTTGAAAATAGCTCCTTCATTTGAACTGGACTCAGTCATGTATGAGGAGAAAGTGAACAGATTCAATTCTATTTGTGTGACTATCACTGTGTGGGTTTGCGTCACGCACAACAGACCTCATTTCAAACAAGGGATGAATAGTTTGCTTCATTATTTTATGTTGCTTCGTAAAAGTCTATGTTGCACAAGATCCTGTTGATAAATAGGTTTAAAGTGCATTTTCAACATGTTTTCTGCTGAGTTCAGCTTGTGATGTGCAAAACTCTACTTTCAGTGCCGCTTTTGGGATGTTCCACTGCCCTATCCCCCCACCCCCCGTTCAGTGGGGATTCTGTAACGTGTTGATAAGGGTGCTGGATTAAATACGCACCACAGACACAAAATGTGTGAAACAGATCTTACATAGAAAATATATTTTGTCGATTTTGTAAGGCTAGCGTTAAAGGGATAGCTCACACAAAATATTCACCCCCATTGCTATTACAAACAGTGATTTTTTTATTGAGGAATTTTGAAAATTGTATTTTGTGTCCAAAAATTAACGTTAGTAGAGTCCAGTCTTGTTTTAGAAAAAGCAAGCAATAAAAATGAATAGGGCAACTTTTTGGAGGACTTAAAGAAATGTAAAGCTTATAGTTTTTTAGCATTGCCAAAATATTTCACATCATAATAAAGAAGTGTTATTTGTGCAGTTGCATGGCTATGATTTATTATAGATGAAACTTTAAATCAACACAAAGTTCAGCCACAACACTAGTGTAACTTTAAAACTTAGTTTAAAATGTATTTTGTTAACAAATTCTGCTTTCGCACTCTCTGAGGCTTCTCCGATACCTGAGCAAGGTGGCTATTTATTTAAAAAGTATGAGAATGTTAAGAAGTCTGAAGGTTTCTAGAGCCCTTGAAGTATGTCTTAGTTACCTGAGGAATCTCTTGTCCTGGTTGAAGGGGATTCTTAACGTACTTGCGTGAGCCTGTTTTTACTTTCACTCTCCCACAGGCCTTTGGTGTAAGTACATAGAGACTCATTTTGTGATTTCTTGCAGTTTAAATTCGAGTTTGAGGTTGTTTTATTCCATTGGTTACTCATATAGACGTTATATGTAAGCATATATGTGTCTCTGTGTGTATTTGTTTGTTTGCCACCCAAAGCTGAACATAAACCCCTGTGAGTCATTTAGATTATGCTTCTCATCGTCTCGCTGTCTCCATTTACCTCTTATGCGAACTGAAAATCTCCTCATCCCAGACGCATTATAGGTAATCACCACCCTAATAGATAATTTAGTTGCATGGCTTTTGTGGGCTCTGCCGTCATTACGGCTTCAAAGAAAGCCCTCTGAATGGGTTATGTCCTGTTGTTAGAATCAATGAGCTGCGAATTATTCCATATAGAGTGAGTTAAGAACACAGAACACGTGTTGTGTGCGTATGACTCTGTGTATCGGGGTTGGGAAACAAGAACTGATTTAAAACAAACAAACTTTTTGATGCAATCAATCACCAGTGTCATCAACGGCACAATTACGAATGTGATATTGCTTTTATACTGCAGTTCAATAAACAAGAAGTTAATATAGAGAAACCTTCTAATATTTCAGACACAGTTGCTTGTCTATTTTTGCTCCACCAACGGAAATGCATGCAAATAAAGTTGTTGCACGTCTGAGCAGCACACAGCATTGGTGTATCTGAAAGAATCAGTGGGTTTGAATGGCTCACTCCTAAAGGAAGTCAATGTTTTGTTCTACAATGAATCAGTGAGGTTTTAACAAATGTTTGACTCGCTCTGAATGTTCGGCAACTGCTTTTTTGCTGAAAAATAAATTAAATCTGAATATTTGGTTCGGTTTCATTTATCAAAGCCTAAATGAAAGACATTGTTTTAATATTAAACCAACTCTGTTAACCCTGTGAGACACCAGCTTAGGGAGGATTCTGCATCGACTGAAAATGAAAGAATCACAAGTGTTTTGTGGCACCGGGTTGGCTTTCAAGGAGGCTGGCGGTAATAACATTTACAACAGTTGAGAAGGCTTTTAATTTCACCGGCCCACCTTCCTTCCCCTTTGTTCTTATCTCAGTCTTTCTCCAATTATCTGCGCTGTCATTCTTCATAAGTGCCATGCGGGCTAATGAAAGCATAGTCTATGACGACAGTGAATCAAAGTAGGAAGTTGTGTGTGCTTACCTGGAAGTGGAACGGAGATACACATTTGCACCCGGCCTGTGCAAGCTCTACCACTGCCGGAGAGAAGAGATACTCAGTCAAAACAAATTAACGACATAAAGGGAAGTAGTTTTCAAAGGTCAAATTCTCTTTCCCCTCTTTTCTTTTCCACATGTCTTCATCTATTATTTACTCTCGGTGATCTTCACTGTTATTGGGCCATCAAACAGATGTTTATTTCCTGAGTAAATGTGAAATGAAAACCACTATTGGTGGAATTGCTATTGATATTTTCTTTTTTAGAGAGCCCACAGCTGCTGCATGAAAGTGGTCTTGATATTGTTGTTGGTTTGGCGGTTATATCGGTCTATTGAGGATTGTTGTTAGTAGGTGATTGAACTGGAAAGTGGAAACCGACCCAGGGTTCATTAACAGTAGTCCTCCACATAACAAGTAGTATTGAAAAAGGCAGAAATAATGGTCCTGATAAGCGCATTCAATTACAGTTTAACCGAAATGATCTATCATTTGAAACTGTAGCAAGTAAACGGCAAACGGTTTGCATTTTGATGTGGTTTGCAATTAAATTAATAAATAGTTAGTTCTAATAGAGCTGTAAGCTCACACATTAAAGTAAGCTTTTATTTGAATAAATAAAGGTGTTTTGTTTGCACGTAGAATTATAGTTTACAGGTTCAATACGATTATCATTTCATGCATTAATTAGTAGCACCTTTCATGGATTCCTTAATTATCTTGTCAAAGACTTTCCATTCATCTTTTTTATCATAATTATTAAGCCATACTATGACATCAAAGGAAATCTATTAATCAACTGGATGCAAGACGAAGATTTCCCTTAAGAGGCTAATTGAAAAACCGCTTTGAGCTTTTTTTGAAGTGCAATATTTGGCAATGTTTTTTTGGGGGGGGGGTTTCTCACAGCAAAAATATGTCATATATGTTTCTAGAGAGTCTTTACTGTATAACCTATATAAAGATTTAATGTAATCTTTGTATAAGGACCATAGTTTAAGACCATAGCAATGGTGCATTGCTGTTTTTATTGTCTAATGCGGAGACATTGACTACGTTTACATGGACATCAGTAATCTAATTATTTACCTCATTTTGGTAATATTCACGGTTGACCACTGCCGTGTGTGTATCCTGTCGCAAAATGCAGCGAAAAGTCCTACACGATGGTAATAATGTGATTAATTGTGTATTCATGTCTATATATGCAACTAAAATGGGAATACTCCACATGTCTTGATTCGATTTGTTTACTTCGAATATGACTTTAGCCGGATTTAAGGTAATCAGAAATATCTGTTTACATGGTAGATTCTTAAGCAGAGTATTGTCTTAATCGTATTAAAATCTGAATATTGTTGTCCATGTCAACATACTCATTGACACAAAAATTGTATACACTACTGTTCAAAATGAACAGAATATGAATAGAAAGAGATGAATAGAAAGTTCAAAAGTATAGCATTTATTTGCAACAATACAAATTATTGCATCCTTGTTGAATAAAAGTATTAATTTCTTTCAAAACAATAAAACTTACCACCCTCAAACGTCATTGAAATGAACTGGTTCAAATGATTCATTCTTTTGACGTGTGTGTGTGTGTGTGTGTGTGTGTGTGTGTGTGTGTGTGTGTGTGTGTGTGTGTGTGTGTGTGTGTGTGTGTGTGTGTGTGTGTGTGTGTGTGTGTGTGTGTGTGTGTGTGTGTGTGTGTGTGTGTGTGTGTGTGTGTGTGTGTGTTGCAACCCCTAGCTCAAAGGGAATCAACAAAATGAGATGCACAATTAACCAAATTTATGCTCAAAGGATATAAAAGGCTTTATTAATCACAAAATTAACTCTCTATAATGAAACAAAAACACAACCAAAAAACGATATTTTCTGTAAACATCAGTATCATCAGTGTGTAATGCGGGGTGCCTGCATGACTGAATGTGTAATGTGCTGTTTCAGTGTTGAAAGTGCTCAAAACAAACTCAAACCAAGCACAACACAAACAATGTCCTAAGCCCAAGTGCCCCCTTCCAACTTTTGAAGGAGCGCCTGAACCACGGAGACAGGTGTACCCAAAGGACTGCAGATTGGAGTAAGTCGTAGGTGGAGCAACCAATCACAAATCACCCCAAATTAAACAGTAGGATCGCTATATAGCGATTTTTTTTCCCAACAGTTATATTCTAGTTTTATTTGTTATATTTATTGTAAATGTATCAGTTTCTTCTCTCACCCTAATCAAGATTATATATATTAAAAAAACTTTTTGGTTGTCACTGCTTTCTAGTAGCTTTGCCAAAACCTGTACTTTAACCCTCCTATTTCTCCAAATAGATGCATTACTTGGAAGTTAGCGTGACACATTTTGGCATAAATTTTTATAAGCATGTGGATGTAATTATTGAACTGTAAGAGAACCCCTTAGTTAATTCTTAGTCTGCATGTGTGGTCATGTTTGTATGTATAGTTCTCTCTCTCTCTCTCTCTTTTCATTGAAATGTATAAGTCTATGGGCTTTTGAAGCTTTTAGAACTATGAACTTGTCCCGCAGTCAAAAAAGCAATTTTCTCTTTTTGAGACACTTGACACTGACTCAAATGGCTCTGTATCGACCAAAACATCAAGATGAGAGACGCTAGCGTCCGGCAGCACGTCACTGCTGTGACAAACAGAGCTGTGGTTGAAAAATCTCATCGCTGTCCTTTAAACTGGCCAGGCTTGAAGTCCGTGGCTGTGTGAAGTATAGTGTTTAGCCACCATTACTTCTCTCTGACCTTGTGACGACAGCAGCGGGAACGAGCACCGGGTTACAGTTGAAAGTTTTGGACAGTGATGGCTGGATGTCACCTCCAACTTAAAGCTGAATTATTTAGTTGTTCTTCTCCAAGCTCTGGTCTTTTTTGCTTCTCTCTCTCTCTCATCTCAAAAGTTTCCATCACCTCCCCGGAACTTCATGATTAGACAGAACAGAATTGCATAGTTATAAGAGTTGTACAATAGAAAGTGTGTTTAAAAATCACTGGCTTCGCTAGCTGTAATGAACCTCGCTGTTCATTTGCTGTTCATTTCTGTAGGATATGAATATGGAGGAAAGGAAAACGATGTTTCCTTAATGAACTATTCTAAGAGACGTTCTCATTTCATACCGCTGAAGTTGCATGTCTTCCGGGAGTGGGGAAAGGAAACAAGTCGGCGATCCTGATTAATACGGCGTCGATGTTTTGATAGCGAGTCGCGCTTTGACTTTTGCCATTATTCACGCCTACCAATCGATTCAGCCTGCTTCTGTCACAGAGATGAAAGTTGACTTTTACTTATAATTAAAGCAATCTAGATGCAAATCAGGGCAAATACGAACGGCATATTGTGTTATGAAGCCTGCCATGCTCTCGGGAACGCCGTGTCATTACTGGCCACCCTTATCAGGCATGCCACCCACACACACACACACACACACACACAAGCTTGCATAAAATACAGGCCTTTTTTATGCATATGTGCACAAATTTAAGTGATATTTTGAAGCACTCCCTTTGATTAGTTGCATTCATAAAGTCTTAAAGCTTGTAATTGTCACTCTTAGAGCAGTAAAACCTGTCTGCATACATTCACAGCTGGGTCCTAATGTCACATGATGCCATTAAAAGCCATTATCCCGTCAAGAGTGATCCATATCACGCTCCTCTTGAGTATAAAATCACAAGCCCTCTCTACTTTCCAGAGACTACTGGAGTCTCAAAAAGATAGAGGTGAAACCAATCATTTATGAGTATAGTGGGACTCTCTTGTATTATTGAAGTTATTCTTATACTTCACCTTAGAAATGTGCCCTGGACCATTCTTCTAAAACTTTTAAGATGTTGAAACCCATTAGTTTTAGTGGTCATATCTTGTGGAATCAAATTTCTTGCCTTGATCTTTTGAGATGAAAGAGCTGGTTGTACTATGAAAACATATTGTAGCTTTTAGAACTCAACATTTCTTCAGACTAAGCTGCAAAATAGCTTGTTTTGTTCCTCTGCAGTTGTCCGACATCAGACAGATGAATGCGTTTGAACACATGCACAAAGTTACTGTTGTTCAGAAACTTAGTTTCTTTTTTCCAAGATCGTTTCAGTCTGATCTTAAGTTTGTTAAAAGGATAGTTCAACCAAAAAATGAAAGTTCCTGTCATTTGCTCACCCTTGAGTTTTTCCGACTTTCTTTCATCTGTGGAAAAAATTCCACAGATGAAATTATTTAAAATAATTTGAGGAGTGTCAATTTTGTTTGTACATACAATAAAAGTCAATGGGGTCCATTGTTGTTTTGACTTTCATTTTATGGGCGAAAGAAAAAGTCAGACACGTTTGAAATGGCATGAGGGTGAGCAAATGATGACAGCATTTCTTTTTTTTCATTCAAAAACTAAATTGGAAGCGATTACATGCAGTGAAGTGCTGTATTTCATTTCACATACAAAACAGACATTTATATAGACATGTTTAATTCTAAGGGTCTGAGAGAGAGTGAAAATTGTCATAAGGAATACATCTTATTGGTGTTTTGGCACACACAAAAAAAACTTTACTTACCTTAGGGTGAAAATACATGACTCAATTGGTTTGAGTACTTTAGCCCCCATTATTTGACTCTTGAGTATGTTTAACTGTAAATTAAAGTTTTTTACTCTTCCAAATGGGCTTTTTGTAACAGGTACATCCAAGATAAAGGAAAAGGTAATTTTTTGTAAACATCGTCTTTTTTGTTCCAAACGCTGGGATTCTAGGACTTTTAAATGCAGCATCCCAAACATGTCTGTCTGCATCAAGGGGTTGATAATTACAATCTTTATCATTCTGAGGTAATAAACATCTCCAGATTTAGCCCGGCCCTCTCACATGTTTACCCTCTGCATTTAGAAATCCATTTTAATTTTGCATCTCAATGCTGCAGCTGTTTTTAGGCGCTATGTGTCAAATGAGAGATGGAGAGAGTGCAGAAAGACGCGAGCGGGAGAGGACGGCCAGCAGAGATTGAGAGGCTGGGTGTGTGTTTGTGTTTGGCTTCCCATCACTTCCTATCTAATTACCACACACACATCATTAGTAGGATCCAAACAGCAACACAATACACAGGGAAACGAGTCATTACCAGCTAGGTGGGAATCAATTAATGCCTCATTTTCGGTTTCATTGTGCACATTCTAATTAAACAGGCAGTTTGGAAAAACAGTCAGGCCTTTTTCTGTTTTCTCACAAACATGCGGGCGGGCTGGTGAGAAGCGCTGCCGTTTAGTGGCACCAGCGGTTATTATGTTAGTAGGGCTCAAAAGCAAGACTAAAACTCACATTTTTACACTTCTTTCTTTGCTCAAACTTTCTTGTTAATCTGTATTTTGATTGTGACTTCATTAAAATGTATTTTAGTCTAGTTGTCACTTGATGAAATGTTGCATTGTAGTAGTTTTATTTACACCAGTTAAATTTCATCACCAATATTGAAACCATCACACTTTGGTTTCTCACTATTAATTAACCATTAAATACCACTTTTGCCTCTAAACTGCACATTTTCTGCTTATTAATAGTTAGTAAGGTAGTTGTTCAGTTTAGATATGGGGTAGGATTAAGGCTTCTAAAATATGGTCATGCAGTATAAGTCATTAATATGTGCTATATAAACAGATAATATGCTAATAATATGCATGCTAATATAAGCAACTGGTTTAATGACGAGAATTGATCCTTGAACTGAAATGTAACTCATTAATTTAAATATTAACAAATTGCATTTTCACAAAGTATGCTTTGCTCTTCAGTATTATTTTGATGACCAGAGAAATACAATAAAATGAATGATGTATTAAATGATAACTTACAAAATGTATATAAATAATTCAGTTTATTTAATTACTAAAATTAGTATTGAGTTATGTTTGATTAATGCCAATACCAGTACTTTTGACATCCCTAGTTGCTAACATTTTTTATGCATCACGAGTGGATATTATTTGTCATTCAAACAACTAAGTATATTTTATTTTATTTAATATCAATTTGGTACCCAAATACCAGTTCTTTTAACATCCCATTTGTATGCATGCATAGTGTTATGGGTCTGTCAGCTCGTTTTGTTATGTGATGTGTGCAGCCGTGAATGACTCTAAAAGGCCTCGTAAGAAAATCCACATCTAAATAAATTCAAATGAAGGGTGTGAATAGGGCGGTTAGAGGTTAATGTGGTGATAATTATGAATGTGATTTCCTCTTGGCTGAGAAGCTGGAAATTGAAAGAGGGGGAGGGTTACGGTGTGATCATATCTAATGCATTAACTTAATGACGAGATTCAGACTCTGCCATTCTCATGCTTTATTAAACTCCACGCCGCTGTCATCTTTCTCGCCAATTTCATCCAGAGGTTGAATATGTCACTGCTTAACCAAACACACACAAACACACACTCTTGCCATTTTCTCAATTAACTTCATCCTGACTGAGGTACCATGTTTATTTATCTGTTTTTATTTGTCATGCTTGATTTAGCGGAACTGAAGTGTGAAAAGGGTTTAGAGCTAACACGCAATGGTTGGAAATGTAATTGCGGAGGCTTCAAGGAATAACGTAACCTTGAGAACTTCCTGTTCTTCCTGTGCCATCACTGCCGCTATGGATGATGGGACTGGACATCTCGCATGAAGGTCACAGTCACCTCCAATACTGCAAGATGCTCTGATCTTAATGATTGACAGCCCACGGCCATAACAGGTGTTATTCAATGTGAAAATATTATTTTGTTGTTTCAGATAGGTATGATGGAAAGTGAGATTTGATTCAAAGGCTTTTCATGATTCATGTTAACACCATCCAATATAAAACAAATCATTTGGATCAAACTAATCACTTTATCAAACTAAGGTTTACCTAAAATAAAACTAAATAATAAAAAACACTAGATAATAGCAGATCAATTTAATGAAAAACATTTCCAAGAAAGCCACTAATTATACATTTAGATTTAATTTAATACATTCAATGTTTTAATATACATTATTTAATTAAATATTTAACATTTATTTTATTAATATATTTGTTTTCTTTATTGCTGTTCATTTCATGTAATCTATAAATGACATTTAAGAAATGTTGTACTTTAATTTGTTAATATTTATATTAATATTGAAGTTGACTTGACTAACAATTAGTGAACATATCATGATTTGTCATGCGGTGTTGTGGTCGTGAAGATCCAAACAAGACAGAAAATAAATGGATCATATCTCACCACATGAAGCTTAGAGACAAAGTCCCACCTTTTTCACCTCTCTGTGGTGTATCAAAGCGATCAACGAGACTTTGGTTCTAAGCTCAAATACGTGTTCACTTTTTCATTTGCTTTCACCGCTTTGCCTGTTTGCACCTTGCAATATTGCTTTTTGTGACACTATCTGCAACACTTTTCATGTGGAGGTCAAAGTAGCGCACAATGCTTGTGTTGAGAGGTGCATTGAATCCCTGACTCAAATAAAGTATTTTATTTCCCCTTTGTTTTGTAGTATCTTCACTAAAGTATTTTTAACATGTTTTAAAGTGGCCACTGAACTTTCATTTGGCGTTAACTCACTTGATTCACACGTTGTTTTCCAGTACACTCATCAGCCATAATCCGGTCCTAAACAGCAAATAGCAAAGCTTTGATTATTACAGCATGTTTTGACAACTCACTAAATTACTCCGAACCCTTTCAGTCAAATTGCCTGCATTATGTGCAGCCATAAACACACAAATTGCACAGTGTATTTGTTATTACCCATAAACAAAGACCCCTGTAGTCTGCATTCCACGGGTGAAGCTGAATCCTCTCAGCCACTGAAGTTCCCTCCGCCGCTCATTTACATACTCCCTTCTTACCTGAATGGACAGATCATTGGCGGTAACATCACAGTACTTCGGTCTCCTGTAAAAATCCCGGCTGTGCCTCATCTGGAGGCATTAGACAGAAAGGCTGTAATGTTTAATGACACACATGCCATTGATACCGCTCTCGCTCATAGTGCCTGCCTTCTACTGAGATGTTCTTCTCTTTGCATGGACGAGAGTGCTTCAGGGAGAATGTTTTGACTGAAGTGTCTGTCACAGCTTTGGCCGGGATCACTGTGGAAAGTGCAGCATTAGCAGAAAGGCTCCTGGCGCTCTCTAGTCCCGTGCCTATGTTTGGTGACTGGTGACAGATGGTCCTACTTATACCAAGGGGTTATGCTGTTAGCCATCAGTATATGCCTTTTTATAATCTTGAATCAGCAATGCACCTTTGATCGATCATGCCAAAGTATAATATTTCAGCACAGCATGCGTTAACAGGAACGCCGGAGGTCCAGTGCTCATTTTGGTGTTGTATTAGAGAGGATTTGCCCCAGTGGTTTCTTGAAATACGGCAGGCCATTATTTTGCAGCATGCTATTGGAGAAATGCATAATGAAGGATGACCTCAGAGAGATACATTTTGCCGGTATTAATGAACACCGCAATGTGTAGCCATCACAGAGGAAGTTGACTGGCCACATGCGTCTTGTTAGCAGGAGGTTCAGGTGAGAGGTGAAGTGATTTGCATGGTCCCTCATCTGCCTGAAGGCCTGACAGTGGGCTCTACCGTGCAATTAAAGACCTGCAGACAGAGAAGTTCACTTGTGGTCCTTCGGTAACTATCTGTCATGTTTGTACACTTTTTACTGATGGCATATGTTTTTATGTTTGTTTGAAAAGAAGCTGTGCTGTAAGTGTATTAAATAACAGTGTATTAAACAGGAATACTCTTAGAAATAAAGGTGCTTCATGATGCTATAAAATAACCTTTTTGTCAAAATGGTTCCATAAAGAACCTTTAATATCTCTGAAGAACCTTTCTGTTTCACAAAAGGTTCTTTGTGGTGAAAGGAGGTTCTTTAGATTATAAAAAGGTAAGGAAGAGATGGTTCTTTAAAGAACCTTTGGCTGAATGGTTCTTTGTGGAACCAAAAATGGTTATTCTGTGGCATTGCTGTGAAGAACCTGTTAAGCACCTTTATTTTTAAGAGTGAAGTTTAAATTGAGTAATTTACATTTTAGACAATATTGCATGGTCATTCACTCATAATAATGCCATCTACAAAAAAGAGAATATTTGTTTTTTGTTGTTTTGTATTGTTATCTTTAAGAAATTTTTATCTTGGTAATAAATGTGAATAAAACATTTAATTAAAAGTATAGATATTATTTCTAGCTATATATATATATATATACACTCTGCAGTACATACTGCAGTATACACTCACTTTTTTCTCTTTCTTTTTTAATTGTGCTAGTTTAAGTTCTCTTATGAAAATATATTACTCAGCAAACACTCAAATAAAATTTTCTTTGTCAATAATTAATCCATTTTAGTGTTTTTATCTAAAGCAAACGTGTATGGTATATTGTAAATGAGGTCATTGATCTCAATGGGACTTACTGTTCAAATAAAGGTCAAATCAAATAATAAAAAGTTGCAATGAAATAAGACAAAGAAGCTGTCATTAAAACACACATTTTTATGTAATTTATGCTGCAGCCAGTGAAAATTGTAAAAAAATAATAAGGGGAAAAAATCCTCTTGACTCATTAACTTTCCTGTGCTGTCTGCATTGCATGTTAGATAATGATGGCCAAGCTAGATCTCAACCAGTAGTGTACCAGCTCTCATTAAAATTAGTTTTTTGAGGGAATGCAATAAAAGACAGATAAAAACAAGCCAGCTTTCTGGCTTTCCCCAGGAGCTTTTATGAGAACAGGAAGAGAGAGGATTCCTACCTGGTCTGAACTGCATATTCCCACCCTGCATCTCTGCCACCACCTGTTTGTTGAAGCAGTGCCCCAGGAACATATGCTAAATGAAATTTACACTCCTTCTGCCCAGAAAAGTTGGCACTCTGATCAAATTGATGTGCCAGCATTTTTTTTTATTGATAATTTTTTAGGCCTCCATGTGGCTCACACAGCATGACCGATGGAAAGTGGTAATGGAAGAGTCTCTTTTCCCTTTTGACTCCCAATTGATAGTCATAATTACAAAAAGGTCAGAATCAATTGGCACAAATGAAAGTGATTTGTCGCCAGCTTCAGACTCCGCTAATTACATTGATTAGCACCAGTGATCTGGAGTCCATCCACTGTAACCCTCCCTCGTATATGTAATCTATCGCTCTATCAAAGAAAACATGTTCGCGGAAACACAAGCTCTGAGTCGAAAGTGCAGAAGCAGCAGTTCCTGGCAAGGTGGCTCATTTCTCCACTGCTGGACTGCTTACGAATGCCACACAACTCCTTTTTCTTTACTAAATGTTCCAAATCTGTCTTGACTAAATGTGGCAAATGAAACTGCGGTGTTAATTACTAATTAGACAATAAAAAAGCAAAGTAACAAAAAACAACTGTGTGATACATTTTATCGTATGCAGCCTTATGAGTCAAACCCAGAGTGCCCAGAATAATCATGCACTAAAACCAGTAAAAAAAAATCTATATTTATATTGAATTTCGTACTTTGCCTTTGGATTGTTTGCATGAATTCTTGATACTGTCGTTAGAAAACATATATTTATTTTTTGTTTGTTTAATTTTTCACTATTTTTATATCTCTTTTGAAGTTGTGCTGGTTTAAGTTCATTTAGAAAATTGTATTACTCCGCTTAACATTAACTTAACGAACTTAACATTCAGTCCTGAATCAATTTTTATCAAAAACAAATATTAAAAACCTTAAACCTGTTTTTAAATCGCTCTCTTAGTATTTCAACTTGTTTCTCTCCATAAAAGTAACCAAAAAAACACCAATCAACTCTTGTCTTGAATGATTACTTAAAATGAGTAAATTAAATTTAAATTCAATAAAAAAGGAAATGTTTTTAATTTAATTTTCATAGTTCTTCACCATGAATTACTTTTTAACTAGATGGTTGTGTTCATTAGCTCAACATGTTTGACTCTGGTTCCAAATGCACTGGATTGTTAATTTTTTGGTATTGTGAAAGCCTAAGACAGAAATTGAGTAGTATTCCACAGAAGTTGAGCTTGCACTCTGACTCAGCATGAGCCTCTGTGTGTGTGTGTGTGTGTGTGTGTGTGTGTGTGTGTGTGTGTGCGTGTGTGCGTGCGTGCGTGCGTGTGTGCGCGCGTGATTTAATCTGATAAATCTGCATTTCCTGTGTGGCTACCCGCACTCGTCACTAAGCGAAGCCTAGAACTCCAGCTGGAGACATCTTATCTATCTGGCTCTTAATGAAGAAAGGGGAGCTGACACCAGCAAAAGGTTTAATTGGGTCACTAATTAAAAGAGCTGCTGTGTCTGGCCATAAGGAACGAGAGGATTAAATAGTGACCCAGGTAGGACAGATGAGAGGACAACTAAAGCCCCACGGCTCTGTGGAAGGGCTTAGACATACTGCTGAATTAGATGGAGTCAATTATACAGACGAGATAGCCACTGCTCTCAGAGAGAGTTGTGTTGTGTTGGAAATAGGATTGGTCTCATCTCATCTGGGAAATCTTACTTTTGATGCTGATAAGAATTCATAAAACTTGATAACCTGCCCATCTAAAACCTGCTCTCTTTCTGATATAGTAGCACCTGCTGGTGCAATTCAGGTAGATGGTATGTGAGGACCTAACTGATGCGATATCAAGATGGGATTTACCAGAGCAGAATACTTTCTTCTGTCCCACTTTAATATGAAGAGAACCGCAAATTAGCCGTGCATAGATTGATTTTCATTAAGAAAGTATACATCTGCTGTGTGTTGTTGATTGCCATTTTTGCTTACAGTAACATACTAATACATAAAATGGAATTGCATTGGGCATCTCTGCATTTGAAAAGTATAAATGTAAAGTTTGTACTTTTGTTTGCACTTAAGCACTTCATCTCCTGTTGAATTACCTACATAATTCATAGAATATTTCAGGAGAATCAGAATAATTCAATTCAACAATTGTAATTAATTATCCCTAACAGATAGGGTTTGTAAGTTCATTGTGTTATATCATGCTTGTGAATATCTCATTTAAATTGTTCAAGAGTTGCTATACTCTTTAAACTGTGAGATAATTGTATATTTGTAATGCATATTCCACTACTGTATGATTTCTCCCATTGACATCCTTTGTTAGTGTATTTCTGTAAACACGCTCTTTGTTGTTTTTTCAGACAGAGAATTGAGTGGAACTTATTTTCTGTGGTAATCAACAGCAAGCCACAGATGCTGTCCATAGAGCTTAAATTCTTTTTAACCTGGCATATTCCCGTTAAAGGAGTTTATTTTCTATTTTGTGTTCAGATAATGGCGCACCTGCCTGTGTCATTCCGAAGACTAAAGCATGTCCTAGGAGTCTGGGAGAAAGCAATTACATGTTTCTGTTTCTCTCCTTCTCTTTCATTTCCCTCCATTCCCCTTTTTTTCTTTTGGCACACTGACTTAAAATTAGATCACATGTTCAGGCCTTTGGAAAACGGCGATCAATCCGCTGCAGCACCTTCCCGCCAGAGCGACTCGCGTCAATCACACATAAATGAAGGCCCCTGAAATCCATCCAAGAGCGTTTGAGCGGAGCCCTTTGAGAGACTGGCCAGTGATGGCGTCATTACAACCAAGTGGCTGAAACGATGGCTCTGATTGTTGTTGATTACGTCGAGAGCGGGCGTATGAGACAGGCGGAAATTCAAAAAATCAATAAATACGTAATTAGAAGAACAATTCAAGAAGGTTGAGAAAGAGTCATGCATGTATGTATAGCACAATATCCCTTAATTATCCTAGCCAAAAAACGAAAGGTTAATTACACACTCTTCTTGCTAACATTGTAATCGGTCAATTGATTAAGTCTTTTATGAAGTATCTCTGAAATTGATTTAACAAATGTTATAATGGATCTGTTCAATGAATGGGTACATTAACCTAATTTTACATTAATTGCTATAACCACAAGAATGAAACCGCACCAGCCATTTTACATGAATTGATTATGTAAAGACATTGATGGATTCCAAAATTAACACTTACTCAAATAGTAAACTTGGTTTCGGCATCTTATTATATCTATATCTATATATCAATATCTATATTTGTGTGTGTGTGTGTGTGTGTGTGTGTGTGTGTGTGTGTGTGTGTGTGTGTGTGTGTGTGTGTGTGTGTGTGTGTGTGTGTGTGTGTGTGTGTGTGTGTGTGTGTGTGTGTGTGTGTGTGTGTGTGTGTGTGTGTGTGTGTGTGTGTGTGTGTGTGTGTGTGTGTGTGTGTGTGTGTGTGTGTGTGTGTGTGTGTGTGTGTGTGTGTGTGTGTGTGTGTGTGTGTGTGTGTGTACCTTGCAGAGTGGAATGCAAAAATTTACCAAGGAGCTCCTATTTGATGTTATATTTTATTAAAAATATAACTAACAATGTTTTAAATTATAATAATAATATTAAATATTATATCTGTCTGTCGCATTACCTATAGGTGATACATTCAATATAATATAATAATTCAAAAGTACTCAAATTGTTAATAGAATCCATAATAAATGAAATCATATATCATTAATGTTATTCATATTATATATAATATTATTGATAATATTATAAATTATATAAAATAAAATTATTATTAGTAGTAGTAGTAGTAATGTTGTTTTTGTTATATTTTTTGTAGTATATATATTCTGTGTAGGTTTTGATATATGTATGTGTGTATAAGTTTCAAATAAATATTATATACATTTGCTGTTTGTCCCTAATAATGGAAGAACTGATCTCATTGTTATAATACAATGTCTTACTTTTACTAAGATCATGTGAAGTGCAGTTTCTTAGTTCACTCTGCATTGGCAGGTGTGGATAAAAGTTCAATTTGGTCCTTGGGAACAAATAAAAGAAGTCCCTCATTGGCTTTTCATCGTGCCTGTTCTTTCTAGCCTTGTCCTAGTTCACCGACTGTCTTGTGGCATGATGGGTAGAGTCTCTGCTTCTACTGCCCTAGTTCACCAGCAGTTATGGAGTCAGTAGGGGGCCCCCAGTGAGTCTTCCCCTCTTGGCCCTCTCTCTCACAGAGGTTACGGCTGCCGAGATGCTGGTTTGATGGTGCTCTCCAGCTCACAGCGAGAAAGTGTTCCTAAGCAGCACTGCAGTTGGGCCCCCTTCCCTGGACACCCTAGTGTGCCCGCTGGCACTGCCCCCTTTTTCACCCATACAGCGAAAGAGAAAGAACAGAGACAGAGAGAGAGATGTGCTTGAGTTACCCCAGGCCTCAGAAGCTCCTCTCTCCCCTTCGCTGTGTTTTCCAAAGTAGGGCAGCTCGTCCACATCAGTGTGACACCGCCTGTCCACCGTCGAGTGGGACTCGCTAATACACTCCACCAAGTGCACCTTTAAAGGAGAATACTTCAATGACACAGAGTGAAAACACAACGTGGTCATTTATTAACAAAGTGCTTTTTAATCAAAGCATATTCGACGGATGGAATTAAAACTTCACATATGACTGTAAAATAAAAAAGAGCCCTATTTCTACATTGGCCTTGTCACTGTTAGGTCGTTAAGCATTCAGCCATGAAAGCCATGAATCAAAGACGGCAGGAAGTGGAGTGTGTGGAGGCAAAGTCCTCTTGTTCTGTCCTTGAGCTCTCAGGTGTGTGTGTGTGTGTGTGTGTGTGTGTCTGTGTGGCTGCACTGACGGAGTACAACGGCTTCAGAGAAGCAGGAAGTAAATCATGGGGTCAAGTCTTTCTCCCTGCCCGCGGGGAGGGGATAGAGAGAGAGAGCGCCACACACTCCAGCCCTATTCAATAAAAACTATTTTCTCAGTGTCGACTTGTTTATGATGAACTGTTGGTCCACTGTATATATTTTTTTTTCATCCGAAAACTGGTCGCACGATGACTGGTATAAAAGAACATGTCCAGATTTAATCTGGGTTTCTGAGGAAGTGCAAGGTCCAAAAAGTGTAAAAAAAAGACTTGTTAAAAAACACAATCCTTCTGAACTACTTGTTTTGACATGCATAATTTATATATAAATTTGTATTTTTTTTTTTTTACTGATTTATTTAGTTTTTGACACTTTTGGTGCCATATGATGTACCTTCACATTTTTGAGACCAGTGCAGTTTTCTGGAGACTTTTCAAGATTGTAGAGTATGCTGCAAGTGACTTAAAGGCCATCAATAAAGAGAATAAAGAAAAAAGTATTTTCCAAAAATGTATTTAATGCAGTACAGTTTCATAGCTGGTAGGAAGTTTTTATGGCTGGTAAAAAAAAATTGTATTAACCCATCAAGCACAACTGGCAAAAAGTTGTGATTGTTGACATGGGATGTTTTATTCCCTTCCTTTAAAAGGAGATGCTCTGTGCCATTCCTCCGAGCTCTGAGCCAACATTCCATTAAGTTCTTTACATGGTCCGTCACGCCGCGCTGGTTTCACAGCCCAAGCTGATATGAGACCCTCTTGATGTCATTCTGTAAACATCGTCCTCTAATCAGCAATGGAGGCACATAAACTGCAATCATAATCTTTTGTTATGCCTTCCATCCCGAAATTCTGCAGTCATGAAATTCCAAAGCGATTACCTTCACACGTTAGTGCAGAAAATGGATGGTAATGATTATTATGATTACGCTTTTGATTATTTATAGTATAAATTAAATAAGAAACACATGACAAAACATAATTTCAGCCAGCTACAGTAAAAAGTGTATTCTTTTTTTCCACAGAAGGCACCAAGACACTACTTTTTAAGTCGATTACTGATCATTCCAATACCATGTATATTTTACAATGGTATACAATAGTAATACTATGTATATTTTGAAATAATATTTGAAATTATAGAAAAGAATTAGGAGTCATCAGGGTAAAAAATCACACAATATTGGAGAAAATAAATTGAACTGGTTCTCAAATTATTGTATTTCCTTACAGTGTACCCCCTTTCTAGAATATTATGACAGCTATATTTTATTTATTTATTTATTTTTCTGTGAAGATTTTTTTCTGAATAAAAAAAATGCTAATGTGTCTAAAAATATTATCTGGAAAATATCTAATTTTTTTCATTATTTTTGGCTGACGCTGTGTATTTCTTCTACCTACAATTATTGTTATATTGGAACACTACGAGTGTCAGTATTTTATTTTATTATTTTATTTTTATTTTACACAATTATTTAAAAATTTTTCAATTTACTAATTGATTTTATGATTTTGTTATTATAAGTATTAGTATTCAAAAAACATTTTAAACCCCTTTTTTTCCCCGGGGCGCCAGTTTTAAAACCCCTGTACTAGAATGAGTCGCTCTTCGACCCAGTAAAGCCGAATGAACTGAAAGGTTGAGAATGTAAAAAGAGTGTGAATACCACAGAATAGATGACCTAAAGAGCACTGGAACACACACACACACACACATTTAAGTGCTCACCGTCCGTTTCAGCCCCGCTGAAGGTCAGGGAAACGGTACAGATGGCCTTTTGCACAAAATCAGCAACTTTTCTAAAGTGCGGTCAAATGCACACATATGGTATCAAACTCGCTTGGCTGCCCCCTCACAACACATCATTTATTTCTTTTATTTTCACTCTCCCCTCTCTGTTTTTCCGGTTCGTCTACATCAGGCACATACACACACACACTGACCTTCACACCCTCATAGAAAGCGACTCATATTTGACGAGTATGTGTGAAAGAGACAGAAAGAGAAGTCGTGTGCAATCCCTCCAGTTTCCACAAATCAGCATCGCTCTCTGTCTTTTAACAGAAGGCAGCTTTTTAAATACACTCTCTCGGTCTGTTCAGCCTCACATCTGTGATACATTTATGTCACAGAGCTAATTGCACCTGATACAAATTAGGGGATTAAATAAATGGTTTAAAATGGCATCACAATTTCACCGTCTGTAAAGACACAGAGGCCTGGTATTTTTTAGCTTGCGGCTCCACAATGTTGTCTTTGTGAGCACAGACATGGCCTTGTCGAAGTTATTGGTCTTGGCGAAGTTTTGCCACCCACAATGAGAACACGTTAATGTTTATAAAAAGCGTTTATACTTTGGTTGAGACGGGACGTTTATATGCAGAAGTTTTTGTTAAATGTACAATTCCCTCTATACCAACTGCTGTGAAATCTGGCGGGATTTGTGTCTCAGGGAATCCTTTTTTTTCTTGTCATGTCTGGCTCATGCTTCATGCTGCTGGTTCATCTCTCACACCATCTGCTGAGTCTGGGTGTCTCTCTCAGTGGGCCGCTTTCCATCAAACACACTCTCGTTCACACACACCAACGCACAAGCAATCATCTAGCACACAGTGGCCGCCCAGTCCGGGAGCTGATCGACCATGCATGTGTGCGATTTTGTGTTCAGGCATCTCCGTAATCAACTGGCAGGCAGAGACGGGAGGAATACTTGAGAAATGTATTCCTCAACTAATGACTAATCGCTTACGGAAAAAAGTTTCATCAGTAAGCAGATCCACATACCGCAAGATGAGTAACATCATCAGAGTGCTTTAAGTTACTCCTCAAGGCCAGATGTGCAAATAAACAGAAGAGAGAAGTGATATCAGCTAGAGGAGTTTTACTGAGCCAGCAAAGTTTTGACAGTAAAAAAAAGAGGCATGTACTTGTACACGCATTAATGGAAAACCCAGGAACTGTATGTTTATATCTATGTCATGATGGATGTTTTAATACTATTTTAGTAATATTAGTCCAGTATTAGTAGTAGTCCAATGTTTTCTTTAGCACTTTTTCCCATATCTTAGCTGTTGAGAAATTAGTTTATTAAAGTAAAAAAGTTATTATAGCAGGTGGTAAAATAAAATACAAATAATTAATTATAAAAAGAATCCATTGGAAAATGTTTTAATGATCTACTTTATTTTCTGCCTCCTGGTGGATGATCCATGTTCTTCATAAAGTAAAAGGATGTTTTTTATGCATGTCAAAGTCTCTTTTCTATTAAAACTTTATTCAGTTTAACTTTATTAAGAATAACTTTATTATTAAGTTTCAGTAAAGCAGTGTTTTTCACAGTAATGTTGTTTATTGAAATTACACTGACCGAAATTTCAGTAAAAATATTAGTATTCTGAAACATTTTTCCAATTTAAAATAACTTAATATTTTGTCATTTATTCCTGTGACAGAATAAAAATCTGAATATTTAGCAGTCATTACTCCACACTTCAGTGTCACATGATCCTTCAGAAATAATTCTAATATACAGATTTGGTGGTCAGGAAACATTTTTAATTGCTTAATATTTTTGTGCAAACTGTAATAGTTTTTTTATAAGTATGAATGTGAATAGAAATGTACTTAAAATAGACAGTATATTTTAACATTATATGTCACTTTTGATTTGTTTAAGGTGTCCTTCCTGAAAAAAAACGTACTGACCCCAAACCTTTGAATGTTAGTGTATCTGTATAAATAAATCAATTTGCTTATGTTATGATTTTATTCTTTGATGGCATTAAATATTTTTCATTCTGTCTAAATTTATAAAGAAATTAAATAAAACTTAAATCAGTTAGTAAAAAAAACAAAAAGCCAAGTGTGTATCACTCAAGACATCATGTTCCACATCAGAAGTGGAAAATAATGGATGTTTTAGATGAGAGCAGTGAGGTAATGCTTGTCTTTATGCAGCACCGTAAGTCTCTTTTAAGCACAGTTAAGCATTCCTGGAAAAGTCCAGTATGGCCGTATATCTATCGCTCCATCTTTATCACTGCTGTTCTTCCCTGTTCCCTTTTAGTTCTCCAATTTTGTTGTTTTACTAAACCCCCGTTGATTTGGCAAAGCGCCTTCGTTCCACACTTTCATGGCAGTCAGTCAGGCCGGACTGTTTGTTTTCACTCGGGTCGGGGATCATCTTATGTTCGCTGTCCATCAGGAACATCAGAATCTGTCTTTTATTGATGTGTAATTGTTGTAATTTGAATGGTACGATAAGCAGCGGCGGTGTGCGTAAGCCCTGCTATCTGCAGGATCTCATGGAGAGAGACTGAGGAACATATGGTTGGAGTTAGGCTAGGGAACGTAAGACGCAGGGCACAGCCAGTCTTCCTGCAGGGAATGAGGATATTAAAGAAAGAAAGAGAAGAGAAAAAAGCGTCTGAAATTGAGAAATGTGATATCAGCTCAATGGAAGGAAAACAAAGTTATTTAAGCCTCCAGCCATTCCTGTTATTAAAATAGTATCAAGGTTTTATTGAATTTAACATGTTTAGGTTAGGAGACGCGTAAAAGCCCCCGACGGTTCAGGGTTGAGCAAGAATACCCGTCGAAAGCGGTGCGAGACCTTCAGAGATAACCATCGACAATTTTGTTTTACATGCAAAACACTGAGCCTAGTGTTTGTCCACGAACGTGACAGCTATGTATATTTGTGTGAATGATAAATGGCCCTCAGCACCTACTTGTGTTATGTACACTTTTAAAGGTGTTAGGAATGAGATTTCTCTTCAGTATCACATTAATCTGCACCTCTTTATCAAATAATCCTGTCATTTTCCAGCACGTTGCCCCCGTTAAGCAGACAATTAGCAGCCCGCTCCTCAGCTAGCTACTGTACACAGTAAAAATGGCGTCGGAGAAGGTTAATGCCACATCCCAGGCATGAAAGCGCATCAGTGGCAGGCGTTCATGAGGGACTCTTTGTCTCTCGTCACTTATCAAGCGTTAAGATTGTGAAAGTGGTGTGAAGCCCAGGATTAAGATGGAAGGTTGGTGGAGTTGTTGATTACAGTAGCTGATAACATGAAAGTTTGTTTTGCGGAGGTAAAGGCTAACTGTGCTAATTGTGACAGTTTACATCTGATCGCCGATGCTCCAGACACTAGGGAGAGGCGGATCAATATTCAAATATAAATACTTATAATACTGATGTTAAATCACTGGAATCAATCCTAATTACACTTACAGCACAGATACGTGTATGTTTTAGCATTTACTTCATTGATTTTGAAGTTGTGTGTATCAAAAGTCAAATTAAATAAATAATACACACTGTTTATATATTCACTGCTGTTCAGTGTTTGTGTCAAGTTTGGGATCAGTAATAATTTTAATGTTTTTTAATGGAGTCTCTTATGCTCATCAAGGCTTTTATTTATTTGATAAAAAATACAGAAAAAAAAAAACATTATTGCAATTTCTACTTTTGGTTTCCCATTTTAATATACTTTAACATATTATTTATTTCTGTGACGCAGTGCTGAATTTTCATCAGCCATTACTCCAGTCTTCGGTGTCACGTGATCCTTCAGAAATCATTCTAATATACTGATTTATTATAAGTGCTGAAATTGTTGTGCTGCATAAAGCATAATGCTTTTTTTAAACCGGTGATGTTTTTTCCTTGATACTTTGATGAATAAAAAGTTAAAAGAACAACATTTATTCAAAATATAAATATTTTCTAACAATGTCAGTCTTTACTATCACTTTTTATCCATTTAACACATTCTTTCTGAATAAAATAATTAATTGTATATAATACTGGCCACAAACTTTTGAATAGTAGTTTATATTATAACACAACATTTATATTTTGAATAAACACTGTTCTTTTTTACTTTTTATTTATCAAAGGATCCTGAAAAAATTATCACAGGTCCCAAAAAATATTATGCAGTTTCCAACATTGGTTATAAATCATCATATTATAATGATTTCTGAAGGATAATGTGACACTGAAGACTGGAGTAATGATGCTTTGCTTCACAGGAATAAAGTATATGTTAAAGTATATTAAAATAGAAAACTTTAAATTGAAATGATATTTCAAAAAATTAATGTTTTTTTCAGTATGTTTTATCAAATAGATATCCTTAATGAGCCTTGACTGCTTTAAAAAACATAACAAAATCTTACTGATCCCAAACTTTTGAACAGCTGTGTGTGTGTGTGTGTGTGTGTGTGTGTGTGTGTGTGTGTGTGTGTGTGTGTGTGTGTGTGTGTGTGTGGTGTGTGTGTGTGTGTGTGTGTGTGTGTGTGTGTGTGTGTGTGTGTGTGTGTGTGTGTGGGTGTGTGTGGTGTGTGTGTGTGTTGTGTGGTGTGTGTGTGTGTGTGTGTGTGTGGTGTTGTGTGTTGTGTGTGTGTGTGTGTGTGTGTGTGCGTGTGTTGTGTAGCTTCAACCCTACCTCACACTGCAAAATTGGACTTGCAAACAATGTTTAGTAAACTCATTGACAAGGTTGAGAGCACAGTTTGATGACTTTGCTGGTCATTGCATTCTAAATACTGATTTTGCTGTTATAGGACACAGTTGTTCGATATTAATGTGACCCGCACAGCTTCATCAAAACAACCCCACCTCCACAATTTCAGCTCAGGAAATTCATGGGAACACTATATTCTCAGGAAAGGGTTAAGGGTTAGCAATGTAACTGTTATTTTCTCTGAAATCTACACTTGCTCCCCACAGTATGAGCACTGGAGCCAAATGGAATGAATGGAAACACATGAACAGCACTGCTATGCAGATTTAGCTGCATTCTAACCACAATACACTTCTGAAGGCTCTGCCCCTGGCCATCTTTAATGAAGACCTCTTTTACTTTATGGTACATGGCAGGAAAGAAGGTGGATGCCTACTTTAACGTATAGTCTTGAGTGAGTCTTGAATCTTTGTACAGTTATAGCATGTTGTACCTGAATGATGCCCTGTTGTGTCAGGAATCTTTTGTGATTCTTTATGGAAATGTTTTAGACAAACAACCCACTTTTTTATGGTGAATGATGACTCGTATGAATGATGATGCTTTAGGACTTTGTGAAATGTTAAAGGCATAAAAGACTAGAACAATTAAGTGTTTATATGTACACCAAATCACTGATAACTGAACTTACAGCACTTTTAAAAAACTTAAAATGTGGGATTTTTCCATGACTTTTTCATGATACATTAATGTGTTTTCAGAGCAGTGGCTTAGAACTCTGAAGAAGTAAATTTTATATTTTCAGTTAATATAAGAGACCCATATTTTCACCTGTATTCGTGTATTTTTTATGGTGGCATACATATTCAAAACATATATGACTATGCATGATTTGGCGTGTGATTTCAGATCACTGTGATCTGTAACTAACAAAGAATATGTAATACATGCAGCGAAAACATTTTTTTTTTTTATGTGTACTAAACCCAATTACTGTCCTGTTCTACAATTGGTTTATATTAAAAACAACAAAAACCCTTTTTGTACATATTTTAGGAATGAATTATACATCAGTCCGACTGACTGTTTGGCTAGAAAATCTCATATCCTATTTCAAATGAGATCCCATGTTTACATACTTGTATACAGTTGTAGCTCTTTAACTGGCATGTGTTTGGTTACATTGGTGAAGTGAATATTGGTGCTATCAAAATACTAATTCATTTGTTTGAGCATCCTAACCAGGCCAGCTACCTGTTTGTCTGAACACTTGATTGATAGCAGGTTCTTCAATCGAAACATGGATGTATGTCTCAAGCTTATCTTTTCTGAAGCTCTTTTACACTCTAAAAACACGTGTGGAAGAACAGTGCTATCTGATCTGGACTCACATTGTCATGGCCAGAGGTTAAGCTTACATCCTTTTGATAGAGGTTCATTCCCGCACGTCTTGGTCTGAGGCCCAAGCTGTGTTTGGTGCCCAGGGCCTTCGAGTGGCCCTTTGTCACCTGTGATCTTGATGCCAGGAACACGGACAGATAACCAGAGAGCTGGACTCCCGCAGGGGCGGTACTGATTAAAGCACTGTGAAATGTAATTAAATAAAAGAAAGAAACATTCATTACACAGTGTTGTCAGCTGTGTATTTTATAATTATAATCAATGGTGTGTGTGGTGTGTGTGTGTGTGTGTGTGTGTGTGTGTTGTGTGTTGTTGTTGTGTGTGGTGGTGGTGTGTGTGTTGTGTGTTGTGTGTGTGTGTGTGTGTTGTGTGTGGTGTGTGTGTGTGTGTGGTGGTTGTGGTGTGTGTGTGTGTGTGTGTGGTGTGTGTGTGTGTGTGTGTGTGTGAAGAAAAAATCTGGATAACTCGTTAACCTCCACTAAATGACTCTTATCATTAGAGCTTCAATTTGGATATTGAAAAATTTTTAATTATATGTAGATTTTTGATGGTATATTATACATATATATTTATATAAATTTTTAATCTATTTTTATATATTGTAATTTTTTATATATTTCGTCTGTGGTGTAATAGAAAAAATCATGAACTGGATGTGTGGGATCCATTCCTAGAGGCAGCAGTTATTTTGTACTCACGGTTGACAATAAGTGAGGACAGTGCGGTCATTGCTCCATCCCATCATGCTGTGCATGCAAGACCGATTCTTACTGAGGGCAGAAAAGGAGTGCAAATGGCTGTGCGGTCACTCTTTTATTACCTTTTAACGGATTATAATTGTGTGCTAAGTGCTCTCTCTGCTGTCCCTCCCAGATGGAAGTTGAACCCTTAATCCTCGTTCTGGAGGCCGTCCCACTGCTTGGGATGGAGAAGGTTCCATCAGCGTTTTTGACTTGGCATCTAAAATTTCACACACACGCACACAGAACGTATCCCTGTAGGATGTCTGTAAACGTCTTCTGACAGCTGGGCAGGCCGCCGATTTTTCTTGCAGTCTTTAACCTTGTTTTAATGATGCTGTCTGAAATACATCAGCTCAACACTTTGGAAATGCTTTTCAGATGCCCCCTTGTAAAAGCTGGCAGATTTAGTAGATTCTCTCCGATCAGAGATTGGCAGAATTTGATGCTTCAAGTGTAAAAAGCTTCCTTTTTGGGCAGCATTTTCTTGCTATTAGGAAGGAACAGCTGGCATAGTTGTCCATTTTTAAGAAGCTTGTCTTGATTTTGCTGTAGATCTACTAAATTTGAGTTAAGATGTTTAATTGAGACACTTTCTCTTATTAAATAAAACAACCTGTCTTGTACACTCAATAAAGTGATTTGTTTCCACAGAGTGATACGGCAGTTCACCAAAAATAAAAGGAAAGTTATTAATGAACGATAACTAACTTTAGTGTCATTTTAAATTTCTTCCATATAACACAAAAGGTATATCAAAGTATGTCCTGGGTACTTTTTTCTGTATAATTACAGTGAATGAAGATGGGGCTTTCAAGTTTCAAAAAGGACATGATAGTATCATAAAGTGCTAGTCAATGATTTGAACTTGAGAATTGAATTCCTGAAAAAATGTGTTGCTTGGGACAAACGATTCATTGAAGAAAAAATCAGATTTAAAAGAAGATTCACATGTACTTCGCACATGACAGCTGAGTTTGTCTGGTTCTTACACAAAGCTATCATACGCATATGCATTGCACGTATTGTATGAATCATTTTTGTAGTACTCTTTTTCTTTTCTCTCTTTTCTTTTGCCATTTTAAAACTTGGCAGTCTCAGTTCTCATTCACTTTTTGAAAAGAGTGTCCTGGAAAAAATCACATTTTCAGTTCCACAGAAGAAAGTCACAAGGTTAGAAACTATATGCACACTCTTAAAAAAGATGTGTTGTGTTATTTCTTATAACATCTACGTGTCTAGAAAAGGACAACACATTTTGTGTTACTTTTAACTCAGCCAGTGTGTTAATCCTCTTAACACAGATAGTGTTTACAATCATTTACACACTAATGTGTTATAATCACACTATTTGTGTCAGAAATGTGCTATTTTTTATATAATTTGGCAAAAAAAAATTTTATTAAAACTGTACTGCTACATTTACATTAAAAACAATTAACATTCACTGAATGTAGTTTTTTTAAGTTCTTTATTTATTTATTTTAAGATATATAACAAGTACAAGTGCACTCAATATCTCATCGACAACACACGTATTCTCCATTCACAGCCTCTATTCAAAGCTGCAAAAGAGCAAATAAAAATATCCATTTGTTATTAAAACATATACCAAATAACATTAGCTAGAAAGCAAAGGAAAATACACTGTTGCTTTTTTAAACACATAATCAATACAGAAATTATTCATAATGAGCTAAAATAGACTTTACACAAAAACCATGTCATTAATTAACTCATCCTGTTTCAGAGTGGGTCTACATGGTCTTAGTATTTTAGTTTTTGGGAAAACTGTTTCTTTAACAATAATCAAATTATTATCACATTAGTTCAGAAGTATTTCCATCCTGTCATCATTGTGCAGTCCTTTCTTTCATATTTGTCAGAAGATAACTAGTGCCTTATCTAGACTCCAGTCTATGATTCTACACTTAGGGGCATCTGGATGATAAAGAAGGTTACTATGTCATTTCCTGCCTGCGTGACATGGGTCACAGTGGCTAAAGCCGTCTGCTGACCTGCCCGACTCCCCTGATCTGGAAGTGAAGTCTCTTACAGTGGCACATCCTGCCATCTGTCTGTGTCATGTGCTGCAGATGCCAGCGGATGGGCACCATGTGGACTGGTATGGCAACCCGAGGGCAGTCAGCAGGCATCGACAGATCAGCATTATTGGACTAATTTGCAGTGTTTACACTGCGCATACATATATACATACATACATCTATGTGTGTGTAGAAGCAGTCTGGAGTAAAAAATAGAAAATTAGCATGCCCTCAGTTGTCTTGTTATGCCCATCGGTTATCCATTGTTTACTTAACCCTCTTCAGTCTTTTGAGAGTTTATTTTCTTTTTTGTTCTCGTCTCATTGGGATAGCATAGTTAGTCAATCTTGGACGAATTAACAAAGGATCAGTGTTGCAACATTGGAGATGAGAGGAAGAGATACAGCAAACCCAAAGAAAACAGCACAGAGGCTACAGAGATAACCCAATGAAGATCACTGCGAGGAAGTTCCCTTCACCTGTGCACATGCGGTTTGGACGGAGGGAAGAATCACGTTGTTGTTGGAGTGCCCCGACAAACACTGGCCTGGATTGAGTTACAATCGTTTTCTCTCGAGGAAGGAACACAATGTAATTATACCTAATGTTCTTGTCTGTGTCCAAAACTGCTGTACTTGGTTTGACCCGTCTTTTGCCTTGGGAACATATCACTTTTGGAGGAGTCATCCCATAATAAAGGGTTGAAGAGATTTTAGGTGCAGTGCAAACAGCTTTATGAAAACCTCCCACTTTCCTCCTCCTACCAGAGTCCTACCGTTTTTCAGGATTGAATTGAGAATGCCTTTTAAATTCTCATTTAATTCCGGTATTTTAAATTATTTTAAATTGAAGCTGCAACAAGATATTATTTTTTTTTATGCAAGGAAGTAGAATTAAAATGAATAAATAATAATATAATCTAACTAGGAAAGTAAAGCAGGTTTTTGAATTAAGTTTGGTATATTTAATTTGTTATTAGCTAAAAAGTTTCACAAATTTGTAATAAATCAACACAGAATGCTGTACCTGTATTGAATTGTGTGTGTGTGTGTGTGTGTGTGTGTGTGTGTGTGTGTGTGTGTGTGTGTGTGTGTGTGTGTGTGTGTGTGTGTGTGTGTGTGTGTGTGTGTGTGTGTGTGTGTGTGTGTGTGTGTGTGTGTGTGTGTGTGTGTGTGTGTGTGTGTGTGTGTGTGTGTGTGTGTGTGTGTGTGTGTGTGTGTGTGTGTGTGTGTGTGTGTGTGTGTGTGTGTGTGTGTGTGTGTCTAATGCTGTGGCAGTGTTTGTTTTGTGCTTTTCCTGGTCTTTTTTATTTGGAAAGCTGGGGGACACTATGATTCACAAACCATTGGTGGAATCAGAGACGTTTTTCGGAGCGTATATTTATGAATCAGCCGCTATCAGTCTGCGATGATGGCTTACATGCCTGTGCCCTGTGCCCTTGACATTATATATGATTACCTGCCCTCCAAACCTGAAACCCAGAAGGTTCAAGGTTCCTTTCTAAAGGGATGACCCCTACCTGCCACACTGCTAGGGAATAAACCGCTGTCAGCGGTTTGTCAGAGCACTGAATGCCGGTTTTCAGATTGTTGCCCTCGTACAAGGCAGACGTATGATGTGGATCAGGTGTCAAATGTTAGAATGAAGAATAGGAGTCTTTATGCAAAGTATCCTAGGGGTACATACAACATGATTGCAGCCATCTATTTCTAGCCTCCTTGGCCACGTCCATTCATATACACACTTGCTGTGGACTAATAACCTTGTACCGCCAGCTATATAAATGTTTTCCTCTGTAGAACACGGGGATAGGAAAGCAGCTGTCACCTGCATTCCACCAGGATGTAAAAATGTAGCTGTGAGAGAAATAGCTAATAAATAAGCAGGAACGTTTCCCACTTTGTGACTCAAATTTATGTTTATATTTGTTTGACTGTGCATTCGTTTATGCAGTTCACTTCACTGGATGCAATGTTTTATGCCTCCTTGGTGCTTCGCTGATGTGTCAAAGTAGAAATGCAGGTTTGCTCTTTTTTTCAGAGTCATTAGAAATGCTTTGCTTTTGCAACATTTAACATTTAACTACATCTAAATGTTTTCATATGAGGCCATTTCTTCATCTATGGCAATTTTGGGTAAAGTGGACTTTACACATTCACAAATATAATTTTTTTTCCATTAATAATGTCCAATGGTGTATGTATGAAACATACACCTTCTGTAATTTATATCAGCTAGCTTTTCTGAAAGTCATCAACATCTCCAGCACAGTGTTATTTCCACGACATCTCAAAAAAAAGCATCTGTGATGGAATTATTTGATAAGTGTAATTTCACAACTAGCATGTTGTGTACAGTATCATAAATACACATTATTAAATTACATTTGCACACTTCTTGCGTAATTTGACAAAATTAGATTTTAAGACAGATGAAGAATGTCACCACTCATTTCATCTCAAGGATGATCTTCACTGACACAATGTTCATTTTTTGAGGAAAAAAAATTATTGGGGGAAAAATATTTTTGCATAAAATCTTTATTGTTAATTACATTATTATTTAAAAATAATATAAATAATTTTCAAACTATAAATATTAGTTAGAATGTCTTATTTTATATGTAATAATTGATATGTTAAGGTGGATTAGCATAGATTATGATTAAAACACTGAGTCTGGCACAAGAATAAAACAAAATCTTTACATGAAATGGATTTGAAAAGCAGAATGTGTTGGAAAAAAATAATAAAGGCATTCCAGAAAAAAGTTTCCAAGATAGGTTTAATGGCAAGTATTTTAAGTAATTTGAAGGAGGGAAAAAAACGGAGGTTGTGATGATTGCATTTCTTTAATACCGGAGCTTTTTTATCATTTAAATTAGCTTTAGTATACTAGTGTTATTATTATTCTTTACTCCATCTATTTCCTCCATCTTTACTATTTCCAACCCTCAACAGTTTGAAAACAATGTATTAAACAAAAACTTTTATATTGGATGTGATTAATCGTTTGACAGCAGAAAAATAAAGCAAATTGTGCTGGCTGGGTATAATATAAAGGACGCGCTCAGACTTCATGACAGTTGCTACATCATAAGATCGGTGCAGCTGAATCAGTTTTAGTAGCGTTCACCACTGTGCTCTTTTACAATATTGCATTATTCCCGCTGTGGCGAGTTACCGTTCTATCTGTTTCGCTATGTGTGCGTACATGTCAATTGACATTCATTATGGATGTGCTTGTCCTAATACGGGCCATGCTTGAAAGCCCTGCCTGAAATCTGATACCTTTTTTTCCTTTCTTCATCCCCTTTGGACACGGGTGACCCACTTTGTCGGCAGTTGGCACCGAAGACGGTTTGAGGGTGTCCACCTGGATTTAGTTAAGGGGTGTGGAATCGACTCGTCCCCGCACACACACCGGTCCACTGTTTCTCCCCTGCCTCCCCTCCCCTACTGGCTCTCTGCCACACTCTCTGTTTAAAGTGGCTGTTTGCCAGGTAAAGATGAATTACATTAATTATTTTACCACTGATGCATCAACAGGGGTTCTACTTATAGATCTGGGGGTATTAAGTTAGTGCGGTTTACTCTCAGTGGAGCGGGAGAGAAGATAATGACGGAATATGTGCTCTTCCGTCTCTCTCTCTCCCAGTCCCCCATGACGAGGGCCCCAGCGCCCACTGGCTCCTCCTACCACTGGCCTAATTAGTCCCCCGATGTGGCTTTAACACTATGTATTTATCAAGAACATTAATTAGTGTCTTGGGTACATATATCATACTTTGGGATATAGCTGATGTCCCTGTTTATTAGAGGTTTAGAAAAGGGAGTTGGGAGAGATGAGGAGGAGGCTCTTTTTATCTGTTTTAAAGCATTAGCATTATTTTCCACACACTAAATGTTCCCGACTTACTGATGCCACCTTAGACGATCAGAAACAGTCTGCCTGTTAATCATCTATGAATCATCACATTATCAGGAGTGTAAAGTACATATGCAAATGCATTTAATTGTTATACATAAGTAGTATTTTGTGAAATTTTTTAGTACTGAAGTTGAATAGTTAATTACTTTTCCAAGGAAATAGTCATTGGTACTAGTAAATGGAACTTGGTACTTAGTAATGTTTTTTTACTCTTTATAATTTGATTTAGTAATGTAGAAAGTACATACGTTATTCGGATGCTTAGTTAATTTTATTTTTTTTGGAAAAGTCTTTCTAAGCTCATCACGGCTGAATGCATTAGATCAAAATAATGATTAAAATTATTAAATGTTTAAAAAAAAAAAAAAAAGTATTTTATGCTCATCAAGGCTGCATTTATTTGATAAAAATACGGTAAAACAGTAATATTGTAAAATTATTAAAATGTAAAGTTAAATGTTCTATTTGTAATATGTTTCAAATTGTAATTTATGTATCTGATGATAAAGCTGAATTTTCAGAAATGCTCAAGAAACATTTCTTATTTTTAATGTTGAAAACAGTTGTGCTGCTTAATACTTTTGTGGACACATTTTGCATGAGTTTGTTTAATGAATAGAAATGTCAAAGAACCCCCCACATGATTGTAAAGAGCGCTTTGGGTGTACAGCAATACACAATAAAGCGCTATATAAATGCGTCATTCATTCATGCACTTTTGATCAATTTAATGTGACCTTGCTAAAAAATAAATAAATACAAATCTTTATAAAACAGTGCCAAAAAAAACCTCCAGACTTTTGAACAGTAGTGTATTTTTCTCTATATCATAACTACAAACACTCTTCCTGGTTAAATGTGGGTTACATTCTATCCACAGCATCTGTGGCTTGTGGTTGATATATTTGTTATTATGACTCATCCCTCGGTTTTGTAAAAAAGGACAGAAAATGTGTTTACATTTATGCACTTACAATGAAAGCCTAACAGGCAAGAGAGCCAGAGGCTCTTTTTTTTAAAGCAGAAACGTGAAGCTTGTATTTTTGTTAAAACACTTTCATTTATTTTTCAGTTTGTTATTTCAGCTGTAATGTGTAGGTGGAGGAATTCTAGTTATGTAATTCCTGCCGGTTTCTGAGTTTGTTCTAATTCAACAGTACTTTTTTAATTTTTAGCATAATTTAAAGATTGGATGCATTGTTATTCGCATACCATCTATCCTATTTAGTGTGAGAGATTTGATTTTAAGCATCAGGGTATTTAAGGTATGATAGTACCTTAAAAATAGTTGTTAAAATGACCGTTATCCAAAAAAGGGAAATTCTGTCATTATTTATTCAAGAATGTTGAAGAAGGTTTGGGTACAAAACAACATTACACCTCTATGACGTTCACTATATGAACAAAAGCAAGTTTTTCTAAATATCTGCTTTTGTGTTCCACAGAATCATATACAGCATGTTTTTGGGTGAACAATCCCTTTAACATTTTTGCTTTAAAGAAGTATGTTTACATGTATCGTCATTTACTTTACACAGGACCTTGTTAATATTTTGGCACATTGCTATTTTAACTCTATAAATATGTATGAGCATTACTGCCTTTTAGCTTTTCTCAGTATTGCTGTCACGAAGTGTCACCTTCCCAGAGTACATGTTATTCATTAAGGATCTCAATGTGTGGAATCACACTTGTCGTGTCTGGCAAAACTGCCATTCATAGCTTGAAAAAAATGTGTTTTTCTTAGCAGTTGGTTACAAGGATGGTTCTACCGGCCAGCCAATGGAAAACACTGCCGGAGATGCCTGGGGAAATTGATTTTCTCAGCGAGACCCGGACAGAGATGGATTCGCTATTGATTAGGGAGTTCATGGGGTAGTCACAGCGAGCCGAGGGGGGAGGGAGGGTGTGTTAGTGAAATGCTCTTAGACTGGATGCTTCATAAATCGCACACAAACCACCACGGCATAACGCCATTTCAGATACTCCCAGGATTACTCATCCCCCGCGTGCATAAACTGTCCATCAAACCTGCTGAAAGCACTGTGAAAACTACAGCCTGTTTTTGTCACCATCTGACAGGAAATGGCTTGACATGTCGAGGCGTCTGAGGTAGTACTTGAAATTAAATATCGAGATCAGCAGACGGTGTCTCGGGACCTTTGAGGTCTCCGCTGCTGTGCTTTTAAAGAGCTGCACCTGTATTTGAGTCACATGATCCTGTGCTGTTCATGACATTACTCTGCTCAGAGGGTAAATAAGTTTAATGTGTCTTGTCTGAGAGATCCTATGGCTAGGAATGAGTTAAGCGGTGAAATGCATATTAATGAAGGTTAAAAGGTCTCTCGTTGAAATGAGCTGTCGTTTAAAGAGCTCAAAGCGATATTAATCAAAAATTCGATTCAATCTTCCATTAACTGCATTATGTATCTACACTGGTTCCATTTACTTTATGGGTCTCTTTTGAATTTCTGAGTCGTTTCCAAAAAATGGATTATGTGAACCATCCTCAAATGCAGATAAAACATTATGCATGTAAAATGGTCTCTGGGTAGAAGTGTTTGAAAAGCTACAGACTGATTGCAGTATTTAGAGTGAGTCCTCTTACTTTACGGTTCATAAAAGGATAATTTAAAGCGTATTTTCTGAAATGGACAGCGCAGCAGCACTCGAGGGTCACTTTCGTTAACAAGTACCGGCAGGCTGATAGGATCTCTCTCTGCAGTGGCGGCTTCTGGGTTAAATAGCACAATGCTGCATTGAGCCTCTGGGATATATCAATGTGTGTATGTCAAAATGTATATCTATCCATCTATCTGTATCTATATGTCTGTCTGTATGTCTGTCTCCGTCCGTCCGTCTGTCTACCGTTCTAAGTAATATTCTGTCTGTTCATCCGTCCATCCACCCATCCATCATTCTGTCGTGTCTGTCTGTCATCTGTCGTCTGTCGTTCTATCTATCATTGTTGCCCTCCATCATTCTGTCAGTCTATCTGTCTATCTATAATTTTATCATTCTGTCTTCCGTTCTGTTCATCTGTCTGTCTGTCTGTCCTGTCTGTCATTACATCTATCCCTCTCTGTCTAATTCAAGTTGCAATTCTACATTCTGTTTGCTGCCTCAACTTGAAATTCAGGGATAGAATTGTGATTTAAATGACATTCTCAATTCACTTCTGAATGGAACACAACCCTGACATACACATAAACAAATGTTTTCTTCTGGTATGTCAGGTTCACATTCAATCCAGTGCTTGGTTATTTTAACAGCCCACAATTTCAACCTGTTTTGTTAGGCCCATCTGAATAAACAGAAGAGGAACAAAACACCAGAGAGAAGCTCTCCAACCCAGACAGACCCTGAACGACCAATCAAACAGATCATTCCATGTCCTCAAGCCCCTGTTTGACTGCCGGCATGCTAGTTTGTTCAGCCGAGCTATGAAAGCAGTGCTGCCCACCACTTAGAATTCTAATTGGATCCGCTTTCTGAATTCATTGTTTCTTTAGGTGGTTATTAGATGGTTGTGTTTGTTCATATTGATTTGCAAGAGGCAGATGGAAAAAGAGAGGCCCAGCAGGAGGTCTCGCAGCATGAAAAGAAAGGTGAGAGAAGAGTAAAGAGGGAGTGGGGAGGAGAAAGATAAAGGTCTGTCTCGGGTGTGAATGGTTTAAGAGCCGCTACAAGAGATCCTTTTTATGTTTTAAGTGGACAGGGTTTTGTTTGGCCCCAGCCTGGAGGGCAGCAGCAGCCAGCTCGTCTACAGATCAGAGCATTAAACAGTTTGAAGGGCTCATGTTAATAAAGATACACAACGCACAATTAATGTGCGGTGGTAGAGAGAGCGCCCCCCTAGAGTATCAGAATTATTGCAGTTCCCATGCCTAAAGCTGCTTTGACACAATCTGTATTGTTAAAAGCACTATATAAATAATAAAGGTGACTTGACTTGACTTAAAAATATTCAGTTTTGACGTACCAATGCACACAACATAAATAATGACAGAAAAATAATAAATATGCATATTTATTAAGAAATAAGTATGTCACTCCTGTCAATTTTCTTCATGTATGAGGGTGACTACTTTAAAGAAGTCAAATCACCTTTATTTTATAGTGCTTTATACAAAAAAAATAAGTTTCAAAGTAGCTTCACGGTATTAAACAAAGTAACAAAATCACTGATGCAAAGTTCAAAACCGAATGCTGCTGTAATGCAAATGTAGCAAAACAATAGTGTCATTATTCAGCTCCAGTCTTTTAATTGCGATTCAGTTAAGTTCAATAACTGTGTAAAGTTCATTCATTATAAAACAAGTTCAATTCAGCCATAAGCAGCACAACTGAAGACAGTAGTGTTGTGATTGTTTTGCCAAAGTATAGAACGTTTTGATTTGTTTAAATCTAGGTTAGAATTATCAGCTTCCATTTGTTTTGTAGTTTGAATGACTTTTAATAATAAATACTATTATAATACTATTATGAAAAAAAAATAGAAAACAAGTCTGGCATGAGGCAATAGTGTCTGTCTCATCCATATGGCAGTAGTTAGCAGTCCAAAACAATGGAAAGGAGATATTGCTGTATATGGCATCATTTGATCTTTTTAAATGAAAGCCATGTCTTTAGGAAAGAAAAGATGGGGACGGATGTGGTCTTGATTTCAAAAACTTCAAAGGCTTTATTAACGGAATTTGTTTTGCTTCTGTATTATGAGCTAATTTCCAGTGCTTGAGTACAAATGATCTTTGCGGTTTGTCCTGCTTTGAACTTTAACCTCAACAAAAATGCACACCCACAACAATGACATGCACTGATTATATTTCTTCTCTTTCAAAAGTGTAAGTAACCTTGATTATTTTTCATAAATATGCATTGCACAATACTTTAAAATTCAGCCAAGATTTTTACCAGACTAACCATTTTAGGGTTTTTGTAACAAACACTTCCCTAGAGGGCACCTTAGTTTCATTTTTATTATGGAGTGTGTCTCACAGGACCCATAAGGTTAGACCATGACCTATTCCTCACTTGGAGAAAGTGCAGAGAGTTTTTTACCGGCAGCACTGAAAGCAAACACAACTTTAATGAAGCACTTAAATTTTAGGGGTCTGTTTCTCAATTATATTTTACTTGTAAGTGTTCAGTGGCGACAGTGGAGGCACTGCGAACACATGACTATTTCAGAGCCGGTATTCTTTGAGCCTTAAGTTGTATGCCCTTGTAAAGTGAGCCGCAGTAAAAACGGAGTAATAGATTTAGCCAAGGACACATGAAAATTAGTCCTGTTTTAATGAGTTTGCTAATACAGGCCTGTTTGGTTAAGTGTGATAATGTTGGTTGTACATGAGGGGACGTTTCAATTGGAGGTGGTGATGATTAGCGTATTGTTGGATAAGAGAAGCTTATCGTTCTATACATCAGATAACATATATACACATTTATTTCAAGTTCAGTGATTAACAAGTTTGTTTGAGTTCAAACAGGATTTACTACAAACCGTTGATGCTGATAGCCGAATGACCCGTCTCCTGGAACACCCACCTGCCAAAATCTCTTCTCTGATCGGTCTGGCCTTGAGCAGATCACTGGCTTTAACTCCACGGGAGCTTTTAGTCACGTTTACCAGATTTCTGGCAAGATTTGAGCTAATTCCGCTGTTGAATCTCAGGGCCACTTTATGGATCCAATCACATATTTCAGATGCTCCACAAAGGCTTGTGGAAACCTTCTAATGACTCCGCTGGAAATAAACACCCACTAAGTTTCCAAAACCTCAAACATTATTGGTGGTTTGAAGCCGCATCTGTCAAAGCGAAGGAAGAAAACAGCCATATGTAACTCCCAGATTCTTGAAGGTATAGTTCACCTGAAAAAATAGAAAATTCTGTCATAATTTTCTCACTTTCATGTCATTCCAAACCTGGCTTTCTGTCTTTTATGGAGTACACTCACGCACACAAAATGTTTGATAATTTTTTGATACATTTGATGAACTGTCCCTTTTATAAAAGAGTAGTTTTTTGCACATTCAACAAAAAAAGTATAAATGTACTTTTCATTTCTGCTTCTAAGAAACTTTAAAGACTCCTGTAGATAGAATAATCCTCTGAAACATCTTTTAAAAACATATCAAGTACTAATATTTCTTGTTTTAGCTGGAGAGAGAATGAATCTTCCTCTTCATTGTGACAGACTTCCCTTAAGATAAACTAAATTAAGAAATGTTCCCCATCCAAACTTTTTTATTCAGAATTGATCTTGCTACTTTCCTATCAGAATGTGTAGAGGCTGCTCATCTATTCAGATTAGAGAGGGAAAATAACAGTCCTCCAAGAGGAAGCGCATAGCTTTGTCATATAAATGATTGTACGAAGATGAGAGGACAACACAGCCTCCTCCCACTCTTCCTCACAAACACCCAATTGACATTTATTGCATCGTCTGCAGTGTGGTCAATTCATGTGTGTAGAGTGGGATTTTGCCCTCAAGGATGTTTCCACACAGTGGAGCTGGAACGAGTTTTAAAGTGTGAGGGGGGATGCATTGTGATTTCACTATATGGCTGAGATTGAACTCATGAATATTATTTAGCGCTGGCGGTTGTTGATAGGTAATCTTTCTAGACGGTCCAGTCACTTACCTAATTAATATTGACGAGCCAAACCTTTGCCTTGTACTGTTCATTAAATAAATTGATATTGTGTGCATATGTGCTTGAGTTGTATGGCCTTGTAGATGATCCACACTATGTTGGCATTGAGATGCAATATCAAGGCAGTTTTATGCTTGCTCAGATACTTTTTTCCCCATTGCTTTTTGTTATTAATGAATAATGTGGAGATCGAGTTTGTAGTAGCGCTTGTCTCTGAGATGTAAAAAATATGATTAGAAATAAGATGTAAAAATGATTTATGCAATTACAGTTACAGTAAACAGAGCACATAATGGATTTGTCTCTGCATAAATGTTCAGCTTTGAAAAGTGATTTGTGATGAGCACATACGTACACGACAATTTAGTAATTTCATCCTTTGCTGTCAGAATACTAATTTAGACAGACAGACGGGTATAAGTTTTATTTTAGTATTATTTGTATACTATTGTAGTATTTATTATTATTTAGAATTAGCTTTTATTTTCATGTGTTGGGTTTGCATTTTAGTAACTTTGTGTGCTTTTGTTTTAGTTTTTATTATTTCAATTTAGCTTATTTTTTATTTCAATTTAGTTTTAGTATTTTTGTATTACTTTACATTTATGCTATTTCAGCTTTATTTCATCTGTCTAAATGAATAGACTCTTTAGTGCAAGTGACACAAAGCCCCCCTTACCTGTTTGAAATACTACCAGGTGCTAAAAATGATTGTGAATTATTGCCTATATCAGAAAGGTGCTTTATTGCAAGCCAAGAGAGGTATATTATATATTTGAATGTCAGACGACAGTAATGTGAGCTAAAACTGCCCCTCTGGTTTCCAGGGTGTCCAGTTCTCTGGTTCTGCCTAGCTACAGAGGAATCCTTGTGGGGAAAAGTATAGTTTTGTATCTCCCTGCTTGGTGAACTAACACTTGTTTTGATCCATGTGTCTTTTTTTTTCTGTATGGGCAGAATACCATATAACAACCTGAAAATCTTTTTCCTTGAAAATATTTCAGCAGTCATGTTTTCTGTGAGCTGTTTAGAATCAGAATTAGAGCTGCCAGATTGTGAATGAATTACTCTTTTGATCTAATCGGTTTGCAGAAAGGTCTGAAATTGTTCACAATTTTGTTCAGATTAATTAATTCAGATGCACGCATTGTCTCTGTACTATAGAGACAATCTATATCCGTAACAGTATCAAAATTCCTACCATTCTCTACAGGTTCTTGTACATGGCTCTGGTCTTTAGCTATTTATGTACAGCCTCTTTCTCTGGGTTTTCTGTGTTTGTCCCACCATGTTGTATCCCTGATTTGACGCACTACTTTCACAAAGACACAGGGTGGTGGGTTTACCTGCTATGTTGAGTTATGAGAGAATGAAAAACCAAGCTTTGACAGCGAATACACTACTTCTAATTTTCTCAGTCTGACATCGCTGCTTCTCGCAAGCTGTTTAAGGAAACATGCTCGCTGATTTTGACACTTCTTGTCAGGACAAGACATTCTCACATACTCTAGTTGTTTGCGAGCTCCTACCCGTGATGCCAGAAGCACTAACTCTGGATGACTACAGACAGGATAAACAAAGATGGATAAGAGAAGTGCCAGTGGCACTCCAGAGAAGACACATGTCTGTCAGTGTCATGTTTGCATCTCCAGTATACCTTGCTCCGCTCCTTACCTGTAAGAGGACGTACCTCCTGCAGAGCAAACCCAGCATGACTCCACATAACCGAGAGAAGAAAAAAGATAGAGAGATGTTCTGCAAAGGTTCAAACGCTACCTCGCTCCCTGCAGTTATTCCAGAAGGCAGACTATGTTTAGAACACATACTGTCGTTTAATCTGCAACCAGCTGAATCTATCCATGGTGTTGCTGAATGGTGCTTTGCATGCAAGTAACATCTTTAGAATAACTGGCCTTAGTCTTAGACCATTTTCTCCCATATTGCAACCTGCATTTATTCATTAACTTAAAAGATGCACAGTACATTCTTAATTAATAACATTCTGCATACTTCAGTTATGAAATTAATGTCTGAAATGGACCATACACCTAAACATTTTAATTTGCTGAAGATTTACTCACCAACCAGCCGTACAAGATGTAGATGATTCAATTTTGACATTTTTATCAGCTGTTTGAACTCTCATTTTTATGGCACCCATTCACCGCAGAGGATTCAGCGGTGAGCAAGTCATGTCATACTAAATTGTTTCAAATCTGTTCCAATGAAGAAACAAACTCATGGATCCCAATAGATTCTCTGCAATGAATGGGTGCCGTCAAACTGCCGATAAAAACATCACAGTCATCTTCATGTTGGGATCACCTGAGAGTAAGTACGTTTTCATTTTTAGGTGAACTATTCCTTTAAAAATTAAAAACTTGAATAGTCATCAAATATAATGTTGAATAATAATACATTTTAAATAATTTGTGCGTATGTGTGTATCACCAAACAAAATGGAAGCACTTCACTGCTTTCATTATTGTATTTGGCAAGGCACTGTTATTCAAAGCAACATTTGGACAATATTAGCATAAATCCTCATTATTTCTTGGCATAAATGCAAGTTACTTTCGGCATAAATGCAAGCAATTGCGGACCAGTCAAGAGTGATTTTCTTTTGGATTACCTAATAATGGGAATACACATTATTTATATGTGCTGTATGAATGCTAATACTTACCTGACCACCAAAATAGTTTGCATTCTTGCTGCAGGAACAAAATGTAGACCTTTAAAAGCAGTTTTGACAGGTTTTTTTCTTATCTAAGAGGGAATATGAACAAGTGGTGATTTATGCCGAGTGCAGGCAGAATGCTATCGTTCATGAGGAGAGGTTTGATTAAAATGCAGGGTTATGATGGCTCTGCTGGACACCACTAGCTGGTCTTGAAAAAGAGATGGAGCCAGTGGCCTCTCCACTTGTCATTTTTGGAGCACCCTTCATTAGTGGGGAATCCGAGACTCTCAATCTCTGTCTGTCTGTCTCTGTTGGAAAATAGAGGGTTGTGTGGCAGCCGGCTTGTTGGCAAATGCTATCGTGCATTCAGCTGTCGTGTTAGCTGATTATTTTCCATCTTTTTCATCTGACCCCACATCAGAGGGCACTATTAGCATTATTAATCTTGTAGAGAAAGAGAACTGTCACTGTTGTAAACTCACACAAACATAAACTGCCTCTGTTTCTCTTTCCATTTATATCTTTGTGTCTTGCATACAAAATATACGATCATATGCGCAATTGTCTGTGTAAACTGTATATCCGAGCTGCACACAGTAGGCCTGGTGGGGCTCCTGAATAAATTATACTTTTCTATTATACATCTGTGAAGAATATCTTGGCTAGCCTTAAATCTCAGGATTCGATTACACGTGTGGTATGCTTAAGTCATTATACATTTTTCATCTTATGGGCACAATTCAGGATTGCTTAATTTGAATGTTTATGCAGAAAATGTTATACAATGTGACATAACAGTCTTTTTTTTTTCTTTGTTTTTTTTCTTTCCTGAATGAATCACGGGTTTGGAACAAATTGGTTGAGTGAATGATTTAATGACTCCTTCATAAAGCTAGGCACTTGTTACTTATCGATAGATATGCCCTTGGTTCTTGATATAATTGCTTTCTGGAGAATTAATGAACACAAATATACATTTGTTTATTTATTTATTTACTTACCTACCTACTTATTTACTTGCTTACTCTAATTAGCAGTATGGATGCACCGAAATGAAAAATTCTTGGCCGAAGCCGAACAAAATGAAACACTGGACCAAAGGCTAAATACCAAACATGGTTTTTCACAATTTCCTCCATGTATTTTACAAAAAAAATTTTTTTTCACCATTGCATAAATTAAATAGCCAAAATGTGCTTTTTACTGTTTTGTCTTGCTTTTCAAAAAAAATTAAATACAAAACAATCATTTAAAAATATTTACTTAACACTGAACACTTAAAATTAATAAGTTAGTAAAATAATTTATTTTTGAGACCCCTTCTTGAATCAGGCATGTGTTTTTTTACTGTACAAATAAATGCAGCCTTGCTGAGCAGAAGTGACTTCTATTAAAACATTAAAATAAGTTTTAAAACATTAGAAAATACTACAGATCCCAATTTGAACACTATATGTGAATATTATCATAAATGTATTAATAGAGCTGTTATAATTATTATTGTCTTAGGTTTTTGTTTTATTTTACTGATTAACAGTAAAATTACACTAATAACATTTATGAATGTTGATGGAGTTCTTGCTTTTTCTCAGCTTTTATTTTGGCGGAAACCCGCAGGAGGTCCTCAGTGCTTTTTGTTGACAGCAGATTTATAAATTATTTTCATTACGATTTTGGGAAGATGTTTGTCTCACATATCACATTGTCACATGCCTTGTAGAAATTCAGAAAAATTGTATGAATTAGTGCGTGCCTCTATTTCATCGCATCACTTCATTGTTCGGTACAATTTATTTGATCTTTTCACTTATTCTGCTTTTTTGCTGTTTTAGGCCAAATTTTGGTTGCCAAACATTCAGTGCATCTCTAATGAGCGGACATATACTTTGAAAACTGGTAAATGTGTTATGTGAATATTACATTTTTTCTCTGCCCTTCATACTTTTGTTTTAGCCATGCACAGTGGATAACCGCTTTCATCACCTTAATTACAGTCTAACACCACAGTCTGACAACCAGCTCTAACTGATCAATGCTCTATTAGCTGTATGCTCATGTTACACTAGCACACGCTTGTGTTGAGCCTCGTTTTCCCCTTGCTCTCACAACACCTATCCAATCCATTACAAAGCCAAAAAGTGGCAATATGTCCCTCAAGAAACTGTATGTTCCCCAGCTGCGGGCTATTTTCCCGAAAAAAGTGACTATGGCGTTATTGTCAAATAAGCTGTTAGCATTTCAGCTGAGGTGAAATGGACTCCATTTTTCATCCGTTGGGAGGACAGCGTGTGCTAGTTGACATTTACTTACTGCCGTATTATCTATCAGATCAAGAGCCCCAGAGTGGTGGCGAAAGTTACGCCCATGCTGTGACATTTTACAGTATCCTGTATTTTAGTGTATATAAATGCAAGCTTTTCAAACGTGGCTTCCTTTATGCTCCAGAGGGAATGAATGCTGAAAAAAGCATGTCTTGTTGTTTAGCCATTGAAGTAGGGTTCTTGTGAGGAGAGACTTCAAGAGCAGTGTATTTTTGCTGATATGCAGCTTTAATGGTTCAAGTTATCTCACAATAATTTCCTCACATCCTCTGCTTTTAGTTTTATAGCTGCTATTTTAATTTTCTATTATACATCTGTGAATGCCATAAACCCCAGGCTTGATTTACGCAGTATGGTAGTTAATTCATTATCAGTTTTTCATCTTATGGGCACAGTTTAAGAACATTGCATTTGAAATGTTATGCTGAAAATGTTATGCAATGTGGTTTTTAATAAGACAAAACACTTTGCAGCTTGTTAAAATGTCTATTATATAACTGATCCTAAATGAGTCCTGGATGCTAAATGGGTCACCATGGCATTGCAGTTGTTTTAAAAAATATTTTGGATAATAAAGTGGCATTTTAATGAAAATTAGTGTCCTTAATATAAAAGTCAGTTAGAAAAGTGCAAAAAAAACACCCTTTAGCTAATGACTTTTTACTTCTTTGGGTTAAAGTTAACTAGCTTACAAGCAGGGGATGTAAATTAGCATATGCCAACAGTTTAACTTTTGCTAACATTTTCTTAATTTAGCTCCATTTACATTAGATTCTATCCTTCATTCATAGCTTGTAACATTTGCTAGTTATGAGAAAAATTGTCCTACACTTTCCCCACAGTCCACCTGATGACTGCTGGTTTCTTAAGCGGGGTTGTTAGGCCACTGTTCTTTGATGTATAGATCCAGCTGTTCTGATCAAAAGCCAGACCTTTCAGAAGCCCATCTCTGAAATGATAATTCAGTTTTAACCGTGATTCCAACAACTCCCAACCTCCCAATCTCTCTCTTTGAGGCATACAAGGTTAGAATAATGTCAGACTGACTGACTGACCTCTGCCTGACCTTCTTAAGTGGTTTCTGCCTGTCTTTGTTTTGGATTATCAATCAGGTGGAACTGAGAGTTTGACATTTTTTACACTACAGTCTACCCTGTGGCATTAAGATACACAATGTTGTTATTGTTTTAGTAGTGTTTGAACTATTCCGAATTTTGAATGTCTTGGTTATATTTGTATCATGTATTTTGAAAGATGGCAATGTTTGTCCTTTTCCATAATTGTCAGTACAATAGCAAGTAACAATAGCAAGTTGCATGTTAAAATTACAACATAATATCAGAGCTACTTTTTCAAACACTTTGTCACACACAGTACTTTTCTATTTATGTAACTTATGTACCATTTTAAATCATTTATCTCAGTTTTCTACATTTTGTGAGACATAGATGTATACTATATTGTGTTGTTTTTTCCTAATTTATATATTTTTTTCATAAATGGCACATTTGTGACACATGGCACATAATGGCACATTGTATTAGGATACAAAATGGATTGTTTCCCAGAATTGTTATAACCTGCTGATAGTTGCTGTTATTTTTTTTGGTTTCGTTTATTTATTTATTGCTTTTGTGTAAAGGAGGCAAATGCTCATCGCATTTTATTATATACTATTCAAGATTATTTGATTTATTATTTATAAAATATAAAATGCATCTCTCTTCCCTTTTGTTGACCTAACTGCATTTTTTTTTTAATAATCATTATTTACTAAATTATAAAAAGAATACTGTAAAAAAGCTCCCCTTCTCTGCCTCTTCCGCTAGCTCTTTGATTGCCTTCTTTAGGATTCCTCCGGTCACTCCTACCTCCCTCAGAAGGCCTGTGGTTGACAACCCTACGTAGCCTCGGCATCCAACCTCCACTGGATAGATGGTGGTCTTTCAGCCAGCTTCCCGGCACTCAGCAGCCAGCTCTGAGTACTTGGCCTTCTTGCATTCGATAGGCGGCTTCCATCCCCCCCTTCGCTGGTATTGTGAGCTCAATGAGCAGCGCAGATTTTGCCTTTGTGGACCACACCACTATGTCAGGACGGAGAGATGTAGCAGTGATCTCGACCGGGAAACAGAGCTGCCTGTCAAGGTCGACTCTCATGTTCCACTCCTGGTCAGGGGAAAATGGCCTAGGTGCTTCTCTTGGTCTGATGTTTCTTCTCCCCCCGTCTTCCATGACAAAGCTGATGTGTTTGTGGTTCTCTGCTGGTGGAACCCCTTTGCTGCCCTGTCGATGCCCCTCTAGGACCTCGGCTAGCTTTCTCAGGACCTGGTCGTGGCGCCATCTGTAAAGTCCCTGGGAGAGCGCGATCTTACAGCTTGACAAGATCTGCTGTAGGCTTGCAGGTAGGTATTGCAGAGTGTGCAGCCTTCCTCGCTCCCGAACCACTGGTGAAGGTTCCGAGGACAGGGAAGCGTGTCGTAGGTTGAGCGGATGAGGAAGCTGAGCTATGCCTGCGGGATCTTCCACAGGTCTGACCAGGTGATGTTTCGGTTGACAACTCCCTCCCAGGTTGTCCAGCTTCCCTGCCGGCCCTACGACACGGCCTTGATCCTATAGCGCTCTTCCTCCATTCTTGTCACCTCCGCCACCACCATCTCCTTCCTCTCTTTGTGGTTGGCCTTGGACCAGAACAGTGGCGCTTCTCCCCACCCTAGCCCCGCTCTTCCTTTCTGGACTCTGCCGACAATCTCTTGATGTTGCAAACGACTGACGGCTTGGTCAACCTCAGTTTGGGCATTCCACTTTCGTCCGTTTTAAGATAACTAGTTACAAATATTTAATACATATTTTGAAAATAATTTCATATATATAATATATATATAATGCCTTGGGTGAAATCTAAAAAACATAGGCTACTTTGCTTAATTTGTGCTAATATTTTCAGTATGAATTACTTTAAATTGCTGGTCTCATCACAGAAGCAGTGGATCAGTCAGGAGAGATATTAACGCACAGAGGGTTGTCTAAATATTTTAAACCAAGGTTACTCAGAGGTTAGCATTAGCATTGGCTAATCGTCTGTACCACCAGGAGTCTTTACTGCATCACTTCATGATCTTGGCTCAAAGTTTGTATTCGGCCCCCTACATTATATATAAACATCGCCATTGCCAGTCTAATTACACATGCGTTTTAATTTCTGACCGCCACAGAGTGACATCTTCCACCCCGCTTCTCCAACATTTGACAAATCGCCTGATGTAGGTGCGTTCATTTGTGTGTGTTCATGCATCGTTTAATCTCTGTTTATTCTCCTCTCCCTCTTTAACAATTGGCAGATCTCCGGATGTGAGCGCTATTGTGCGTGTGTGTTTCTCTCATGCCTTTCCCAACTCTTTAATTACTGTCCTCTCATGCAGGGCTGGCTCAGGTGTGTGTAATTATGCTGGTAATAAGGCCTGGAAAGTCTCCACCTGCCTCTCGCTGGGCACTCTGGCCCCCCCCACACTGTCTTTCCTCTCTCTCTTGCTCTCTTTATGCTGACAGACAGGACTCTCTTCATCGTTTCTCATCCTGCCTTTATGAGCTAGCTTTCTCTTCATGAACAAAGCATAGCGCTGATGCTTGTCCTTCTTCCTCTTTGTCAGTGCTGTGACTCTGTGTACAGTGTTGGGGTTAGTCAGATTACTGCCTTCAAGTAACAAGTAGCTCATTACTTATTACATTTACAACATAATAATAGACATTAGTAAAAAAAACGTTCATATTTAAATTATGTACAAATTTAAAAATGTAATGATTTATTTCACGTAAGCTTTCATAGGGGTGTGCATGTATGGTGTATGTGATGATGGCTATTATAGTTCTGTAGAGTGTGTATCAAGCTTATTAGTGATGTAAAGAAATATAATTTTGGAAAACAAAATAAATGCTTTCTGTGAAATCCAGATTTTGCAGATACAGCTGCTAATAGATAAGATATTTTTGTATTTATTTATTATTTTTTGGTCAAATATTAATCAAATGTCTAATAAAACATTAGGCTACATAATAGATTGTTTCCCATAAATGTCATTCAATATTTGTTGCATTTATTTACATTAAAACGTTTGGAGTCAGTAAGATTTTTTTGAAAGGCAGCATTTTTTTTATTTACAAATACAGTAAATCAAACAAGTAATATTGTCAAATATAATTATTATAATTTAAAATAGCTGTTTTTTTCATATATTAAAAAAATTGTTATTCGTGTAATAGCAAATCTGATCACATGATCCTTCAGCAATCATTCTAATATGCTGATTTGGTGATCAAGTATCAAAGTTGAAAATGGTTGTGCTACTTAATATTGTGGGAAGCATGATTATTTATTTATTTATTAGATTTTTTTATGAATAGAGTTCAAAAGAACAGTATTTATAAAAAAAATACAATTATTTGTAACCATGTAAAAGTCTTTACGCTCACTTTTGAACAATTTAATGTATCCCCTCTGAAAATCTTAAATAAACAAAACACTAGCTACCTCTTGGTATAGCCTTTATTACTTTAAATGCAAAGTCTTGATAAACTTGTCCACTGCAAATTAAAGCATTACTTTTTTAGTAATGTATTACTTTTTAAAATGAGTAATGCAATATTGTAATGCTTTACATTTAATGGTAAAGTTCCTCAATGCTTTGCACATAGAGTTTGAGCTGCGCAGCATTCCCATAATGATGACAAATTGCTTACAACCCACTCACACACTATGTGGAGCTACACAGCCACCTCTTCTCTAGATAATATTCATCATTTGTTGATTGTGTTCCAATAATTACAATTATCGTAAAACACACATCACAACTGAGTCTCATTAGTATCTCCTCCTACCTTTAGGCCGATATACACACACAGGTTCAAGAGCTGTGGTGGCCCACCCGTCTCTTTCATCACGCCTGACAGAAACAATAAGAAAATCCAAGCAGAATAGTGTACGTGCCACAGCTAGTGCATCAAAGTTTTTCTGGCACAGTCCCCATGTAATTATGAGTCCGGGTGCCTAGCGGTGACAGATCGCTGGTAAGAGGGCCAGCTGAATGTCGTGGCACCTGCTGGGCTCCCCGAGCCTCTGCTTCTTGCTGCAGCCACAGTCAAATTACAAGCAACTGTATCAGAGCGAAGAGAATGGATTGAAGCTGGTCCTACCTGGCCAGGTGTGTTTCACCTAGAATTCCAGTTGTGTGTTGCTGCTTTGAAATTCCTCAGATTTTACTCTACTGCAAGGCTTTGGCAATTTTGAATGGCTATTTTTTTATCCTTTTGAATTAGATGATATACCAATATTCCATAAATATTTACATTTATTAATAGTTGTTAACCTGACTGTAGAGTATTTATTGTTGCTGAGCAACTTAACATTCAAAGATAATTTTGTCGAGTTTCTCTCATGAACCGAGGGCTCAAAAACATTTATAGCATCTGTTCTAATTACTTAATTAGTTTATTCCTTTAAAATTAGCTCAAATAAACGTACAGGTGAAGTGTGTAACTGTGCTATTACAGTAGCATCACCAAATAAAACACACACTACTGTTCAAAAGTTTGGAGTTAGAAAGATAGATTTATTGATTGATGGTTTTTTGTATAAGTATTAGTATTTGTATCTAGAAAGAATGCATTAAATTGATCAGAATGTTGTTTTGAGCTTTATATCCATCAAAGAATGTATCAGTTTCCACAAAAATGTAAGCAGAAAAACTATTTTCAACTGCATGTGAATAATGAAAATGTCTCTTGATCATCAAATCAGCATATTAGAATAAATTCTGAAGGATCACGTGACACTGAAAACTGGAGTAATGACTGCTGAAAACTCAGTTTTTGCATAACAGGAATGAATTACATTTTAAAATATATTCAAATAGAAAACAGTTATTTCAAATTGTGATAATATTTCACAATATTACTGCTTGTTCTGATTTATCCTGGTAAATAATTTCACCACTACTGTATTTTTCTTCGAGAAGCGCAGCAGTTTAATTAAACAGTAATTTTTACTCTATTCATTTCTGTAGTAATGGCATGATGGACGGGTAAGAACTGTACTTGTTTTGGGAAAACTGTACTTGTTTTCTGAACACAGGTGGATGGGGGACTGTTGAAACCTTATTTTTATTATTTTGAAAATACATTATTTTTGTGACTCTGTATCACAGAGATAGATCTCTGTGTGGCAAAGCATTTCCTGTAATTCTCCCTCTTGCAGTGGTCCTTCAATCAGGGTTGAGTTATGACCAGTCAGGCCCACACACAGCGATCTCTGCTTGCTCATTAGGCCTTCATTAACCCTCTCAAGCTGAGCTTCCACTCAGCTTACCAGTGGATGTGTTTGAACACCATTCTTCATTTCCCACAATCCCCTGCTGCTCAGCACAGTGTACGGGAACTGTGGTTCAGTGCTGGGCTTTCAGCACATTTACTGTAAAATGACATACAAGGCTCGGGGGACATACATTGACCTAATGTGCTGCACAGACACATTCATGAAGAGAAACTGCTTTTGGATGTGTCAAATACATGTCATTATTTTGACAAATAATATCCCTTCTGCGATGCCTCAATAGCTTTAAAAATGAGACTCTCGAACAATGAGGAATATAGCCGCTGCTATACCTTTATGCCCTTGTGTTCGCCTGAGGATATCTGTAATATAGATATAGAAATATCCTCAGAAGGTTTAAAAAATGAGGTAATAATGTTTCAAAACTGTTTTTTGATCTCAGATCTCAAATGAAAAGTCATATCTGGTATGTTGGCGGCTGCCATATTAAGTTTGGGACTCTGGGAGGCTGATTTGATAAAAGTTATCACATGATCAGGGTTAGTCCCTCAGTAGCAGTTCTGTGTGTGTGTGTGTGTGTGTGTGTGTGTGTGTGTGTGTGTGTGTGTGTGTGTGTGTGTGTGTGTGTGTGTGTGTGTGTGTGTGTGTGTGTGTGTGTGTGTGTGTGTGTGTGTGTGTGTGTGTGTGTGTGTGTGTGTGTGTGTGTGTGTGTGTGTGTGTGTGTGTGTGTGTGTGTGTGTGTGTGTGTGTGTGTGTGTGTGTGTGTGTGTGTGTGTGTGTGTGTGTCATGACCACTGAAAATTGGAGCAATGGTAAACTTGCATTAATTCACCTAGGACAGTTTTACATAAAATAATTAATGTTTAGGAGACTTAACTAAACAAGTGAGAAAACAGTCTCCTGTGAGTCTCATATTTAAATTAACAAATGATATATATGCTAATGAGTTAAATGGGATTATTTTTCAGCAAAATTCCCCTACCACAGTACTTTTGTACTTATATGTATACACACACACACACACACACACACACACACACACACACACACACACACACACACACACACACACACACACACACACACACACACACACACACACACACACACACACACACACACACACACACACACACACACACACACACACAGTGTCTACAAAGAGTAATATAAAATATATGTTAATATCTATAATATTATGCACACATACATAAAGTATATATTAATGTACAGTATGTGTGTAAATATAGGTTTAGTATTATAGACATATAATAATGTTTATATTACTACCTGTATAATTAAACCTGTAAAATATTAAATGTTATATATTAATAAGTATAGTATTGAATGTTAGTATTGTATATATATTGGGATTCAAGACTAATAGTTTGGATTGCATACTGTCTTTTACTTTCTTTCTTTCTTTATCCCTCTGTTAATTTATCCTTTATTTTACCATTGGACATCTATACTCTGGGGCCATTTAGATATAAATAGCACAAGGCGAAAACAGAAAGTTCTCTTCATCTCTCCTCTATTGTGCCTAAAGTCTAGGTGCCCCACTCTCTGAACATAATGCCTGAAAAAGGTGCGGACAACCTCTACTATCAGGACCTCTCACCTTTCCATTCACTCTCTGCCTGAGGGATGAGTGAGAGAGAGGCTCAGATGTAATGATCTAAATAAATGCAGAAGAGTTCCCAGCAGGAAATGCTTCTACCATGTATTTGCTAACACAGTGGTGCTCAACTAGTGCGACGCAAAAATGGGTCACAGGTTTGTTCTGAAAAAAAAGCTAAATGCAACTAATATATTTGTGTATAGTTAGGACGGTGAATAAATATATTTAGGCCATTTGTCCAATCAAACATTAGTTGGCTGCAAATTTGTGTCATTTTGTAGATGCTAGCAACATTAGATGCTTTCTTGAACGTTGCATAACAATCCCTATTCTAGACCATAATAAAAGCACTTCATTTTTTCATGTTAAGGTCATTTTTGTTTACTTTTCGCAATAAAAAAGCTTTACAATGAATTGGGTCACGAAATCTGGATCCTGTAAGAAATTCTGTCGTGAACCATTGGCTTATTGACATTCTAGATTCTTCTTTGTTCTCAATGGGCATTTAGGTTTTTGAGAGAGGAGCAGAGATTCCTATGGTCCCGATTTTGTGTCATACCCCTTGGTCTTTATTGCCATCTGAAAGATGTCTCTCATTCCAATTCTGAGTTGAAAGGATGAAGAGGTGAAAAAAGTGAGCAGGACCGTTTTTTCCCTCTATCTTTATGGCCACGACACCCCCTGGAGACATTCTCCTGCACAAAAATAAAAATGTTACTAGTCTCAAATCAAGTCTTAACATTTACTCCAAAGGGCAGGCCATAAACTATTAATAGACAGCTGTCTGTCTGCACAAGGCTGTGAGGGAGAATGATTTTATATTGAATCCTCATGTGGTTTGCCAGTAAGGGGTAGAAGAGGTGGTCCGGTCTCTCGCCATCCCGCAGGGAGTCCTGCTTTATCTCCCTCTCCATCCACCAGCAGACGAGACGAGAGAGGCCATTACAAGGCTGTCTGGGAATATTGCAATATTCAGCAGGGCGATTATCTGACGTCTCCCTGGGAGGCGCATTTCCTCCATGGAAGGAGAGAGAGGCGTACCTGTGGCAGAGAGGAGAGAATGAGGCTGATAAGGACCCTTAGAGAGGAAGTATCACCTTTCTTGGTTTTAAAGGAGGCCTTTCAGGGCAGGAATGAATATTTATATAGGGACTCAAAATCTACAGGTGATAGCCACAGTGTTTAATAGCTGTAATGCTTCTGTTTTGCATTTTTCTAACTTCAAATATAGTTTATTTGATTTAAAAACATATTTTAGCAGCTATCTGTTTGAGTTGAAGTTGAATTGAAAGAGATTCATTTCTAAATGTCTTAGTATCATCTGAAGGTCTGTTCAAAGAGCTTTGTGAATTTAGTTATGATCAGTGAAGAAAAATGCAGGATCTACATTCCTTATTCATTCTACATTTCTAAATAAATTCACAATCCTAAACCTTTCTGTTTATTTTCAGGTTTAAGTGACATTTCCTATTCTAGACTTTCAGTGTGGCCTTTTAAACCCTGCTGAAAATAATATGCAAATACGAAGGAAATGTTTGTTATTTAAACATTTGCTGGATCTTTGATTTCAGTAATACGGTGTATTCCCTACAGGTTGACGGCAATCTTTCTTTGAGTTGTTTTATACTCTTGTTCACATGAGGTCTTTGTTTTGGGAACATGGAAATAATCAAAAGAGGGTTTTGTGTTGAGATCCCTGCTGTAGTGTATCATAAAGATCTTAAGCAGGATGGCCGGTCTGGGTGGTCCGGAATGGAAGGAGATGGACTTGAATATGGGATCCGGTCTCCGCAGTGCTGGGAGGTTTTATGTTTTAATTTCAATCTTGATATTCTGCTCCTAAGTGACATTGCTTGCATTCTGGTGAGCTGTGGTTCGAGATGGCTAGAAGTTTAAGCTTAAGTGGAGGAAGTGAAGGGTGGAGACAAATGATAATGGGTTCTCTTCTTTTGTATGTATTTATTATAACACTTATCTTGATCGTGCTCTTGATTCAATACAAATGGGCTATAAAACCTGAAAGGAAATACTGTTAGTCCAGTATACAGTTGGTAATCTGTGCACAGTATGTCCCATAATGCAGTTCAATCATCTTGACCTTTTATTTTCAGTATGATTCTACCTGTTTTAGACATTTTTAGATAAATTAGATTGTACAATGTACATGCAAAAATATATATATTTTTTTTTTCTAAAATGATAATTCGACAGCACTCACTATTTTAAACATGGATAAATGTGGCAACAATGTAGCATGCGACTGTCCGAGAATTTTAGTATTGGATAATGTACACCGTTTAAAGGCAGGGTGGGTGATTTGGTTGAAAAACATTTTTTGTTATGCTGGTTGGAAGTCTCTTTCACAAATCCAAAGCAATCACTAAGTAAAGTATTCTAAATGTATCGCCTGTGGAAGGCGTAGGACCAAAAATGTTTGTCCAATCATATGCGTTCCATCATGCTATTGCAAACCAAGCAAGAATAATTTTAGAATACAATTCTACACATGTAATAAATGTTTTGATGCCTCACTGTTACTCTGTGTATATGGATAGTTTGCCAAAATTGTTTCACTAAATAAACTTTTGTACAGTTTTAGATATTTTGAGATGTTTCACAAAGTAAGAATAGTCTTTAAAAATGCCTCGGTGTCATAAATGAGTCCCCTGAGCCCTAGTTGTGACAGCTTTGAGTTCTAGTACTTTCATAATTATTAATAGTGTTGCCCGTAGCCATGTGTTTACCCAGAGATGCATTGATCCAGGTTTCCATTATGCTAAATGCCTCTTTTCCGCTCTTTCTGCAGATCGACCGTGTCATATTCTGCGTCTTTCTGGAGACAGATTATGAGATTTACAAGAGGAAGATGTCAGATTTCTTCTCCCCAGGTACTGTATCTTCTTATTGGAATCTAACTTCATTTTATTTGTTGGTTGTAACACCCACTCAGCTCAAAGCTTGTTACTCGGGTATCAGGCAGGATTCACAATGTCAGGCGCGTCTGACTGGCGTGACGCCTGGAAGAATTTGTATCATATTTTGTAGTCAAAGTGCACAAATACAGCACAGCAGGCGGTGATTGGATTCCACATAACCAAAACCTGTTTATGGTAATATACCGCGCAGGTTGGATTATTTAAACTGAAAATGATTTCACCCCACCTTGATCATAGAATGCAATCAGGATAACCGCAGTCAAACTGTCTTCCAATTAAAGGGCTATTTCATCCAAAAATGTATGTTATGTCATCATGTGCTCATTTACTGTCACCATTTATATAATGTTCCAAACTTGCACAATTTATTTTCTTCTGTACAATGCAAAAGTAAAATGCTAAAGACTGTGGTCCCTTTTTTCCCATTATTAACTGGGTAAAACTTTACAATAAGGTTTAATTTCTTAACTTTAGCTAACATTAACTAACAATAAAAAAATCCTATAAAAGGATTCATTAATATTAGTTAATGCTAATTTCTACATTTGCTATTAGATTTTTAAAATCAAGATTTATATCTGTTAACATCAGTTAATGTACTGTGAACTAACAATGAACAATTCAATTTTTTTAATTGAATCGATTGAATTGAATTAAATTTTTACCATTAACAAAGGTTAATAAATGCTGTATGTTGCTGTTAGTTTATGTGAGCTAATGCATTAACTAATATTCATGAACAAAAAATTACTGTAAAATGTTATAATTTGCTGTGAATAAAGAACTTTCATTCTTCATAAAGCATCATAAAAGACACATTAGTTATTCCATGAATTCTATCTGGTTCACAAAACTAGCATGAATGATTCATTCATTTTCACTCAGTAACAACAGTTGACAACTCACTAGAGGTGGCAGTTATCGCTTTCATTTATTTTTCCTCATTCAAAAGACTTGAAATATAGTGGACGAGTTTTATGCTGAATTTGCAGTATGAAATCTTCAGTCTTCATTCATTATAATTCCACGGAAAAGAGTGACCAGCACGGTCTTTAGAATCTCAGAAAGTCATACAAGTTTGGTGCAACATGAGGATGAGTAAACAATGACAATTTTTTTAGTGTGTGTAATTGCTAAAATAATTTTCAGACCGTTTCCCAGAATCAATATTGCTCTGACGGGCAAAGAGAGGAATGTTGAAGCTGCCACAGGGGAAATCAACCTACAAATGGCTTACTTATAGCACATTAAGCCAGTTAGGAGAAAGCATTTTAACAGTGAAAAAAACATAGACACCATGTTTAAAGAATATATCAAATACTACATAAAAAACCCCCACACCGAGGGTAAAGGAGAGAAATACGATAAAGCTTTGTGCATTGGAACGTGTTTTTACTGTCTACATCTTATGGCTCATTGCATTCACGTCTCAGTTTGTAACCAGCTGCCTTTGAGTGATTTTTGGTGTTTCCACAAACTCAATTCATAACTAAGCTCTTAGGCCCCTATAACATCTCGCTTTTCCTCGCTGCTTGAGAATCCAAGGAAATACTCTAGTGTATGAGTTTAACAGCTGTGGAGCATTTTGACTTCTAGTATTTCACAGTACCGATTGCTTGTTTCTGAAGCGCAATCGTTGTAGCCTGGAGGTCCATATGTAGAGCATGACTCAAAGGGGCTTTACTTCTGTCAACACCCTCAGTGATCCTGAGCCTCGACGGCAAACGCCAGATGTCGGAGGCACGCAGGACGGCACCTCTTCAGTGACATTCCACCTCACACTTTTGCTTGTCTGTTTCTGGTTGGATCATGTGGTCTCTGGTGCTGGCGTCAGTTTATGTAAAGATGAACTGTCATGTGATGGAACTTTAGAAGTCGGTTCCTCGGTTTTCACGTTCTTTGTCTTGCACTTTGGCCTTCTGTCAATGTCAATATGACTGTTTTGCTTCCACCCAATCCCTCACTTTGTCTCTCTTTCATTTTTTTACTCCCTCTCCCTCCTTATGAGACGTGGCACTATAGTTCCATGGGAACTTGTCTATTTTGCTCCCATGTAGCGTTTCTCTATCTTTAAAGGCCAAGTCTCTCTCAGGAAGCCTCTTTTCAATCTCCCTGAGCGCTGAACAAACATATGATGTGAGTGCAGGCCGCACCGGAGCCCTTTTGGACCTTCCCTAGTGTCCTGCTGTCTCGCTCAGCCTGAAGCTTGCTGCACTTCCATGACAAGACCCCCTGGAGGGTTCCAAATGAGCCTCTGCCTGGAGGTTCATCATTTGTATGGACACACACACACACAAACAAACAGGGGAATGGTGAATGCACAGTACCGGGAGAGTAATATAATCCACCATTACCTCCCCTCAAACACACACTAGGACTCGTGAACCGGGTGGAATAATAAGTGTCAAGGCACTCACTTTTTCCCTACTTGCTGGATGTTTTGTTCCTGTCATGTTCCTGTCACACACACACACACACACACACACACACACACACACACACTTTCGTTCTTCCAGGTCGTGCTGAAAGATAGAATTCACCGGAGAATTTGTAATTATATCAGCCAGGTCTGTGTTCCCCAGGCGTGTCTCTTTGTATTAGTGTTTAGAAATGAGATGGCAGAGGCGCTACTCTTAGTTTAAAACCAATCAGAATGAGCCAGTCACCCCACTTCAGCTTTCTCAAAATTAGAGGATAGCATTCTCCTTCTCTCATTCTCTATTTTTATTTGGACCTCACTGAGATCTCTTTTGGTTGATAAAAGCTTAATCAAAAATTTGAAGGGACCATATTTTATATTAAGTATTTTTTTATTTTTCACTTAGGGCTCTTTCACATGACGTGCATCATGGCTTTGCACCACATTTTTATTTAGCAAAAAAGCAAGAGCTATACACAGGAAATAGTGAATGAGCCTTTTGATACATCATGCAAAGTATTTAATGGCTGTGCTTGAAAAGGTCACTGGGAAATGTGACATAGGCATGAGTCATGTAGAAGGTTCCTTATAATGTTAGTCAAGATTTCTTGCCCCCAAAATGCATAAATAACAGTTTATATGTAAACATGGGCAGTGAGAGGGCTATGGAAGCCCGTTTCCGCCACTGAACACAAAAAAAAGGTAATGCAACTTTTATCTCACAATTCTAACTTTTCACAGAATTTTGAGATATAAACTCGCAATTGCGATTTATAAAGTCAGAATTACGAGATTATGAGTTTATATCTCGCATTTCTGACTTTATTTCTCAGAATTGCGACTTTGTCTCGCAATTATGACTTTTTAACTCGCAATTGCGAGTTTATATCATGGAATTCTGAGAAAAAAAGAATATCTTGCAGAATTGTGAGATAAGTCAAGTCAAGTCAAGTTGAGCTTTATTGTCATTCTGCTACATGTGGGTATACAGTGGAATGAAACGTCGTGCCTCACAGGACCACGGTGCTACATAAATACAGACATACAACAATGAAGTAAAAAAAAAAAAAAAACACTATAAACCTATACACAACTAACCTACTGACAGATTTTGACTATAAATATACTGTATATAAATGTTAACCTATACATAGACTAGAAAATACAAACTGTACGAATGCTTCAAAATGAATACTGTACATGTGCAGAGAGAAACATCGTAAGTCAAGCAGCTGGCTGGTGAACAGTGTAAGGTGATTTGTAGTGCATGAGCATGTAAACATACATATACTATTGAGTCTTTTTGTGGGATTATGTACACATAGTGATGTGTGAAAGTGTCTAGTGCGAATAGAGGAGAGTGTGTTAATACAGGTAGTTTGTACAGGCCCACTCACCTGTGTGTAGCACTTCGAATTGCACAAAAAAGTTTCAGATTTTTTTCTGTGATGTGGTAAGGTTGGGGGGTGTTTCAGGGGGGCGGGTGATTTTTTTTAGTTCAGGGCTCTCACAGCCTGGGGGAAAAAGCTGTTTAGCAGTCTGGCGGAGCGGGCTCTGATGCTCCGGTACCGTCTTCCTGATGGTAGGAGCTGGAAGAGACTGTGGGAGGGATGGGTGGGGTCCTTCACAATATTATTTGCTTTGCTGGAGCATCGTGCAAGGAAAATGTCCAGGATGGAGGGGAGAGGGGCACCGATGAAGCTTTGCAGCTGCGTTCACTGTCCGCTGGAGGGTCTTGCGGTCTGCTGCACTACAGTTCCCGTACCAGACAGTGATAAAGCTGGTCAGCACGCTCTCAATGGTTCCCCTGTAGAAAGTGGTGAGGATGGGTGGAGGGAGACTTGCTCTTTTCAGCCGGTGGAGAAAGTGTAGGCGATGTTGCGCCTTCTTGGAGAGTGAAAAAGTGAATATGTGAAAATGAGTGCACAAATGTTTTCAAAATAACCTTAAAATTTTATTTTATATGATTTTGAGCATTAAACCACGTTCTTTTGATGTTTATGTACTGTTTTCTATTCTATGACCTCTTTAAAAGGAATCTCAGTGGTAAAGTTACAGTGTAAAGTGTAATTCACAAAGTCAGGGATGGGCTTCCACAGCCAGGAATGGTGAAGGAGTTTAAGAGGTCAAGTGTCGCCTCAATAGTGAATCCCCTGTGAATGTCACTCTTTTGACAAATGGTTTTAAAGTCATTAAAATGCGGGTTTTAAGGAGTTTAAGAGGTCGAGGAGGCAGACACGAGCACTGATTAATAAACAGAGAGAGTGGTCTGATGGGGTCAGAGGTCAGCGATGCGGAGAAGGGGTCATCTGCAGTAATTGCAAACCTTTAGCGTGTTTCATGTTCGTGAGTCTTGAATTTTATTTCAACATTGTTTTTTCCCCGCCATTAAACTCTCTAATCCACCACAGAAATGTCTTTTCTCATTTTCAATCAAACTTTAATGTAATTAAAGTAGTTGTTCATCTTATTCTGTATTTTATACAGTATTTAAATTGCTTGTTCCGCGACAGTGTCTGTGTTTAATGTGAGAATCGTTATAAGTGACATATGGAGTTATTATCTGTAGTGAAGCATGCTCGTCGTTCTCGCTGTTCAACAAGCAACATGATTTGTGTTTTCTTAGCTACATCATTAGCATGTTTCTCTGACTGCGTATTAGATATTGATTGACACAGGAGGAGCGGGTACGGAGAGAACATTCCAGAAGAGTGAAATTATCATGAGGATGGTATATTGGGGCGAATCGTTGTGGAGTGAGGTTTCAAGTGCTTTTTAGATGGAGAGAGAGAGACAATAGGACTGAATTAGCTCTGCTGGTGTCCCTGATAGCGCCGGTTGTAAAATGTGCGAAAATAACAAGGGCCTGACAGCTCGATCCCAACACCTCATCATCATCATCATCACCATGGGAACCAGCGTGCCAAGAGCTGCGGAAGAGACGTGCTCATTTTAACTGAGCTTTAAAGCTGCACTCGGCATCTCGCGCTGAGGCTACTCTGGCACGCCGCATACATTTACTCCCTCTCTCTCTTTCTCTCACTCACTCACTCACTCACTCACTCACTCACTCGTGTATTCATACAAGCCCTCGTCTGCTTTTGCGTCTATACAACTAGAAAGAAAAATCGTCTTTGTCCTGGTTACTAAACGAGGGAAGTTATTGTTGTACTGTCACTTCACAAAACAATTTCGCCATGTATTCTTCTGAATACTTTTATTTGTGTTGTGTGTACCTGTTAGGATTTGTGTGTTCTTTTAATCTCTTCCTATGCAGCCTTAAAAGTGTCTGACAACTGGCAAATAGAAAGGAATAGTGCCGGGACATGCAAACAGGGCATTTGCATATGGCAAATTGTTTAATCAGTGTTTGCCTCCCCACTGTCAGTTTCCCCCCCCCCCCACCAGCTGTCAATTTCGAGTCTTTAAAATGCAATAAATCGGTCCAATTTGTTTTGATTTTCATTGTATTGACAAAAGTGCCCTAGTAAAAAAATTACTATATTTAAAGTACATTTATTTCATACTAAGTATAGTTAAAATCTATTAACATACAGTATTTACTGATATATTACTCGAGACTTACAGATTTAAAATTAAATTAATTCAACTTTATTTGGAATACTACTTGTGCACAATGCATATTTCATATTATTAAGCCTAAAATGTGTTTTAATGTCACTATCGATGAGCATTGTATGATCTTTGAATAATATCGGTCTTTAAATGCAACATATTTAAAGTGTACCTAAAGCATACTTGTTATAGTTCCACTTTAGCTCAATCAAATATACCTCAGTATTTCTTTAGTTGGACTTCAGCACCCCTTCTTCACAATTAAAGTGCATTAAATACAAAATCCGTTGTTCCAATAGCAGACTTTAAATATACCAGTTACGTATACCAAAAGTACAATTGCAGGGTATTTATATTAAATACATAAATATGTAAATGTATTTTTAGTAGACTTAGCATGAAATAGATGTATTTCAAATGCATTTCAGTATATTTATTTTTCACTAGGGTGTTCTTCAAAATATCTTCTAAAGTATCAAAATATCTACAGTCAGAAAGGCCTAGATAGTTTATTGTTTGTTTGTCTATTCTTATCCAGAGATCTTAATATGACTGCGCAGTACAGTATTTTATTTATAGTGCCTGCTAAAGCAAGCACCACTATTACTCATATACAGGATTGGGGATTTTCAGAACCCCTCTTTCAGGCATGTAATTTGCAAATTTGTACTACGAATATGAATTATTTCTTAAAATGGTTTGTGGCTTATTTAGACAATAAAAAAAATCTGAACATCATAGCAACTACAGTAACAAGTCTGGCAACCTCCCACAACACCATTGCAACAGTGAGTCAATTTTCTTTAGGAAATCTGTCTTTACCACTTTGCTTGCTTGTTCCTTGTAAATAGCATCTCATTTATTGTTCATTTTTATCACACTCTTGTTTCTATTGTTCAAAGACATGATTAGACAAAGAGGTAAATGTGTGAGAGTATGTTGTGAAAGCTCAATTTCTGCCTGTACTACATGTGTTAATGTTTCTAAAGTTATTTTCTTTACATTCACCAATTCATTTTCCCTCTGTGGTATAAGATGGGAAGGAGGAGAACCACCATCAATGAGATTCTGCTTTTCCTATCCCTCTGTTTGTTTGCTGGGGTTATCACTCACTTCTGTCATCGAGTGACGCCGATTCTGATGACACCTGGCACTGTAATCTTAGACATATCTACTTGAATGGAATTTCATCAAATCAAGCTCCATCTCGACATATTCCTCCTCCTCATCACTTGAAATCCTCAGATTCTCACAGATGCTTTTAAATTCTAGATTTTCTCCATCTTGACTCCTAAATGGTAAATCATAATAATTTTTTGCTTAGTTTTGGTTTTTATGTTTAGTGCAAGCTGTGCTGGGAAAGCTGTTTTAAAATGTAGCTTTCCAAGCTACTCATTTAAATCATTTAAACTAATAGACTACATTTTTACAAAGCAGTTAGCTGCACTATAAAACAAAAAGTAGTTAGCTGCATTGAAGCTATTTAGGGGTCAGTCTTGTAAATGAAATGCTTGTGTCCTTTACGCTTCTGTGCATCTTCCTCACACACACTCACATCTCCAATGTCGCAAAGTCGCCCACTCCTCCTACCTCCAAGACATAGTTCTGCTTAGAAGAGAAATGTCTTTGAAGTCCTGTCAGTTTCCGAGACAGCACAGTCGCCCTGTCAACTCCGCTTAGCTGCGATCCCATCCCTAGCATCCCGCTGTTATCCTCCCTCAAGAGCCTCAATGCCCAAAAGAGCAGTTTGAGGTCCACTATGTGGAGGTTCGTGGTTTCGGGCCTGCGAGATGATTCTGAAGAATATCCAACGCTTATGTAAGTGAGTACAGCGCATAGCACTGCCTGCTGTCCTGTTACAGTCATTTATGAGTCAGTGAAGAGACCATGAAGAATACATTTGTCAGAAAATGAGGATGAATCAGATGTGTGAAAGAGCTCAGAGACGGTGTGCCATCTCTGTGTTTCATTAATATGGGTTTTGATTGTGTTTCAGCGGGTTACAACTATGAAAAAAGCAGGCAGAAGTTATTTAATGTTCTCTGTCTCTCTTTCAGTGTTTCAGTGTTCTGTATTGATATGATACATAAGTAGATTCAGTATATTGTTAAAAAAAGACCTGAAAATGTGTGAAATAGATGATAGATATATTTTTTTAAGTGAGGTATAAATGCAGAAAGATTTCATTAATATGTGTATGGATGGATGGATAAAAATAAAATGTTATCAGTGTTTTGTCGGATCTCATTACATTTGATACTTTCAGTCAGGGAATGAAGCTCTGTTTCTCTCTCTTTGTCTCTCAATCTCATTCTCACGCTCTAACTCACTCTTGGTCCACCAGCCATATCCATATTTACATGGTGTTTCTATGCCGTGTTCTCAAACAACAGCTCCCTCCTGCTATCTTTAATGGAGGCTTTCTTCTCCCAGTGTTACTGTGTCAGAAAGCCTATCATTTGTAAAGCCGGGTGTTTGCGGTGAGACGATGGTCGTCCGCTGTAAGTCGACGGGGCCTCCTGGACCCCCGAAAGAGTTGAAAATGAAGGCTGCACACGCAACTTCCTCGGTCTCCAGGGAACAAATGTTGAGTGTGTTACGGTGCATTAATATCATCAAACACACCATGGGAATTTTTTGAAGTGCCACCATGTGTGGGGCTTTACACAGCTAGGAATACAGCCATTACGTTAGTGGTGAGGAGCTAGCAGCGATTTAGCTGTGTGTTACTTTCAAGAGACAGAATCATTTACGTACACAGCTTTTCTAACACTACGCTGTAAAATAAAATATTTCAGTGCATCAGTTGAATATTTGCAATTTCTATGGATATTTGATCATAAGAAAAGCGTTGACATGTTTGTTGTGCTGTGTATTTTCATTCTGTCCTGGCTATGTAACATTACGTCCTCTCAATTATTATTATTATTGTTTTGGTCTTTCATCAGCCTGGAATTTTAATCCAATTGCAGAAAATGGTGGGTGGTGAGCTGGTTTTCGTCGCACCCCAGTGCTCTAATTGATTGATTAAAGTAATTGATTGGTTTGGGAGGCCCTGCAACTGATTAAAATGCTTTCAGACATGAGCAGATTGAAAGGCAGTATGTTCCAGCACACTCTCTGGCCCCCAGGGGCCCATGTCTGGCTCTCCTTGAGGAGCAGAGACAGTGGATGTATGTTGGTATCTGTGTGCGTGTCGTCCATCTGGTCAGTGGAATTAGAACGGTCTCTAGTTAGTTGGCTTACATGTGTCTTGTTTCTTTCCAAATAATTTAAACATCTATTGTTGTAGCTCACATAATCACTGCAACATGTTTGATTTAAAAATTATCTATCTGTCTGTCTGTCTGTCTGTCTGTCTGTCTGTCTGTCTGTCTGTCTGTCTGTCTGTCTGTCTGTGTCCATATATGTCCATACGTCCATTTAGCTGTGTCCGCCTATCCATCCATCCATCTGTCCATCTATGTCTGTCTCTGTCCATCCATCTATTTATCTGTCTGTCTCTGTCCATCCATTCATCATCTCTGTCTGTCCATCCGTCCATCTGTCCATCTATTTATTTGTCTGTCTCTGTCTGTTCGTCCATCCTTCTATCTGTCAGTCCATCTATTTATCTGTCTGTCCATCTTCATCCATCTTTGTGTCTATCTGTCTGTCTCTGTCTATCCATCCATTCATTTGTCTGTCTCTGTCTGTCTATCCATCCATCCATCTCTCTGTCCTTCCGTCCGTCCGTCCATCCATCCTTCTATTTATTTGTCTCTCTCTGTCAGCCATCCATCTGTCCATATCCATCCATCTATCTGTTCGTTCATCCATCTATTTATTTGTCTGTCTCTCTGTCCGTCCATCCATCTGTCTGTCTGTTTATCCATCCATCCGTCCATCCATCTCTGTTTATCCATCCGTCCGTCTGTCCATCTATTTATTTGTATATCTGTCTGTCCATTTGTCTTTCTGTCCATGTGTCCATCCATCTGTTTACCTGTCTGTCTCTGTCTGTACGTCCATTCATCTGTCCATCTGTCATCCATTCATCCATCCATTCATCTCCATACATACATACCTACTTACCTTTCAATTTTTATTAATAATCAGCATTAAGACTACACAATATTTTTGTCGCTTACGACAGTAAAATCTTGTTGTGTCGTGAACAAGAAACATGTCAGACTACACGTTTCTACCCGAACATTCTTCACTTGCCGTCTTTAACAATGTGCGTGCTGTCATCGATAGCACGGGACTAGACAGGTGGTGACATGAGCGTAAACAAACAATGGCTAGCAAACAGCATGTTCTGCCCTGTCTTGATGTCAGAAAAGTCCAAAAAGAAAGAAAATCGGACAGTGGACACATCTGAATTGCATGAAGAGTATTGCAAAGAGAACTGAGGTAAAATAGTTTTTAACTGACTTTTTTCACTCTGTCGCGGTAATCCCTCAAGAAAACATCATAAATGCAGGAGTATTATTGCCATAGATCCACGAACATTTCCTCCATTGTAAAATTACACCTAGCAGGATCAATACCGTTGTCTCTCTTTCGTTTCGGCATGTTTGAAAGCATTTACAAAGGCGCTTCTGTGCTCCTATTGGCCTGTGTCATAGCTGTGATGCAACTCGTCATGGTCAACGGGGGAATTTTTTTTAACATGCTTGACTTTCTGTGTAGACATCATGAAGCGTCGCAGACATGGCATCATGACACACTACACGAGATGAAACGATTGAATCTTGATGTTTCGACACCCATTGTCATAAACGAATCCCCACGACATTGCGTCAAGCAAATCGTGCCAAAATCTGACTAAAATGGTGTAGTCTGAACGGGGCTTTAGAGTGATGGAATGATGCAGCAAGCACAATGTCATGCTTTGTGCATTTAGCATAACGTGCAAAAAAAAAAACATACAACAGCATAGGAACAGCATTTACAGCACTTTCATTGTGATATTGCATAATCAACTGGCACGTGCACAGAGGACACTTGCTCTTTGATGAAGGTTGTCCAAAGGGTTTTGCTCCCTGTCCAGTGTGATTCAGTATGTTATGATGTCACTGTTTTCCCCCTTTTTACCCCAGATAAATGCATGCTTTGCTTTTATTCTGTGTTAAACAAAAGAAGAAACATGGCCCCACTGTCCTGAGGGAGATTTGACAGTCTTTCTCTCATGAACAGATGACAGGAGTGTTCTATCAAAGCAGGAGCTTTTGCTAGAGGCTGGATGTGTGAGTGTGTGAACGTGTTTTTCTGTGTGTGACCATGTGCCTGTCTGAGGATGACATGCTGATGAGGTCTGCAAAAGGCTTAGAGAATGAAATAAAAAGCTGTTTTTGAAGTCAGTGATTTGCTATTCACAACCCATTCAACATATGTGATGTCTTTCTAAGTGAAACGCGATCATCAATGAAAAAAATGTATGGTGGACTTGATTTCATTTATTTGGAGTTCAGTGGATTATAAAAAGTAGGCGTTAGATACCAGAATAGTGCTAAAAGATGCAGAAATTTCACAAATTTTAAAGTAAGAGCAATTGTTTTCTACAAAGAAAAACTATTTGTTCTTCAGAATAAGATGCACTGGTGAAATTGTTATTGCTTGTTCCTGGTTTTATTGTAAACAAAGTAAATCATTTTGATTTTATATTGACTTTATGAAAAAAAAACCCTCTTCTCTTTTAGCTAGAATTTCTTTTAAGCTTTAAGTTTTCTAGAAGTCTGGGAGAATATATCTAATTATGAGCTAGCGGTGTATGGATTGGAACCTGTTTAGTTTGTGGTAATAGCTAACAGTCGTCAAGGATGGCTAACGAGCTGTAACCAGGCAGGGAACAGCCTTGGCTGCAAACGCCAGGCTTCAGGTCCACTAGGTTTGGCATCATACAAGAAGAGAAAAGAGACTCAAGCAGAAAAAGAGAGAGTCAAATTCAGGGGACATATTGACTTCTTTGGCAAGAACTCTGAGCTGAGAGTGTAAAATAAAGAATAGACAAAAAGAAAAAGAAGAAATAACAGTTAAAGAAAGCAGTGGACCTGCACAGTAGGGAATGAGAGCGAACAAGAACAGAGGAGAGAATATAAGAGAATGGAGCACTGGAGGAATGCTGATCCCTGCGTATTTAGCTGGCAGATGGCTGAAATACAGGTATTATTAAATACAGTCAGGTCAAATCGCTCAAATCCTAAAGATCAGTGGTTCTCAACAGTTGGGTTGGGATCAGTAAGTCTTTTCAGATTAGATATATATAAAACTATGTCTTGTTTATTTTGTATTTACATATTTTTGTACGTCGTACAATAATAAAATATATTAAATATATACATAAGAAAAAAAATCTTTAATAACTTGAACTGTTAGACAAATAGTTCACCATCATGACCCATAGTCAGGATCCAAAAATGGGTCTCGGGTCAGTTTTGTTCACACTTGCAGGAAAGAAACAATACTAAATCTACTGTATAATCATCAATAGCTATGATAACAAAATAAATCAACTTTTAAAAAGGAGGGAGAAACATTTGTCATTTTTAGTTGTCGTTGAAGGTTGAAAATCTGCATATCTTGTTGCAAACTTGTTTGTGACTTGGTTGAAGCTAGTCAGATCCTTGAAGACTATAACAATTAAAAAACAAGTAAAAAACTTGAAATTCCTCATATTTATCTATTTGGCCAGAATTTGGAGAATAACACTTTTGCTACATAAAATTGTCAATTTTACTAATAGTGTCATGTACAGGTGCATCTCAATTAGAATGTCATAGAAAAGTTCATTTATTTCAGTAATTAAACTCAAATTGTGAAACTCGTGTATTAAATAAATTCAATGCACACAGACAGAAGTAGTTTAAGTCTTTGGTTCTTTTAATTGTGATGATTTAGGCTCACATTTAACAAAAACCCACCAATTCACTATCTCAACAAATTAGAATATGGTGACATGCCAATCAGCTAATCAACTCAAAACACCTGCAAAGGTTTCCTGAGCCTTCAAAATGGTCTCTCAGTTTGGTTCACTAGGCTACACAATCATGGGGAAGACTGCTGATCTGACAGTTGTCCAGAAGACAATCATTGACACCCTTCACAAGGAGGGTAAGCCACAAACATTCATTGCCAAAGAAGCTGGCTGTTCACAGAGTGCTGTATCCAAGCATGTTAACAGAAAGTTGAGTGGAAGGAAAAAGTGTGGAAGAAAAAGATGCACAACCAACCGAGAGAACCGCAACCATATGAGGATTGTCAAGCAAAATCGATTCAAGAATTTGGGTGAACTTCACAAGGAATGGACTGAGGCTGGGGTAAAGGCATCAAGAGCCACCACACACAGACGTGTCAAGGAATTTGGCTACAGTTGTCGTCAGAGGCGTCTTACCTGGGCTAAGGAGAAGAAGAACTGGACTGTTGCCCAGTGGTCCAAAGTCCTCTTTTCAGATAAGAGCAAGTTTTGTATTTAATTTGGAAACCAAGGTCCTAGAGTCTGGAGGAAGGGTGGAGAAGCTCATAGCCCAAGTTGCTTGAAGTCCAGTGTTAAGTTTCCACAGTCTGTGATGATTTGGGGTGCAATGTCATCTGCTGGTGTTGGTCCATTGTGTTTTTTGAAAACCAACGTCACTGCACCCGTTTGGAAATTTTGGAGCACTTCATGCTTCCTTCTGCTGACCAGCTTTTTTAAGATGCTGATTTCATTTTCCAGCAGGATTTGGCACCTGCCCACACTGCCAAAAGCACCAAAAGTTGGTTAAATGACCATGGTGTTGGTGTGCTTGACTGGCCAGCAAACTCACCAGACCTGAACCCCATAGAGAATCTATTGGGTATTGTCAAGAGGAAAATGAGAAACAAGAGACCAAAAAATGCAGATGAGCTGAAGGCCACTGTCAAAGAAACCTGGGCTTCCATACCACCTCAGCAGTGCCACAAACTGATCACCTCCATGCCACGCCGAATTGAGGCAGTAATTAAAGCAAAAGGAGCCCCTACCAAGTATTGAGTACATATACAGTAAATTAACATACTTTCCAGAAGGCCAACAATTCCCTAAATTTTTTTTTTATTGGTCTTATGAAGTATTCTAATTTGTTGAGATAGTGAATTGGTGGGTTTTTGTTAAATGTGAGCCAAAATCATCACAATTAATAGAACCAAAGACATAAACTACTTCAGTCTGTGTGCATTGAATTTATTTAATACAATAAATTATTTATTTTTCACAATTTGAGTTGAATTACTGAAACAAATTAACTTTTCCACTACATTCTAATTTATTGAGATGCACCTGTAAATATTTTTGTATATTATTTGGGTCTATGTAGTTAATTATAACACTGCAATATTACATTTTTGAAGTTTTGTAGTTTAAAACTATTTGCTATTATGATGGAGTTTGTCCAATGAAAGATTTGGGTTCTGAAGTAAAACCACTTAGGAACCACTGATATAGACATTTCGCCTTCAACCGCAGCGGAAACAATGTCGGCGCCCCTCCAAATGCTGAATTTAATTGCTGCTTGGATCATATCAAATAGCACAATTGTCTTTCCACAGATGAGCGTTTGATAGCAGCCTGAACTCAAATAATACATCAATCCAGATCAAACAGACTGCGAGCTCTCGGCTTGTCTCTGCTCAGCTTTCATTAGAACTAACTGCCTGGGGGACTCAACAAACCACATATTTTCAATCCTTAGAGAAACTTTGGATTTAATGTAAAAATCAATGTTTGTTCTGCCTCTGTTTCCTGTTTAGCCCTGTTCTGAGGTCTCGTAAATTGGGCATCTCTGTAATAAATGTGTTGAATTCCTGCTTTGCTAAATTCTCGTTACACTACTAATAGGAATAAGCCCACAGATATCCACGCTCACCGGGCTGCTTTTTTGATCATGTCAGGCTTGCCATCATAGCTTTTGACCTCTGATTTCTCTTCCTGTCTCTTGCAGATAATGACGACCATAAGAATGAAAAAGATGCCGGTATGGGAGAAGGTGAGTGACGGTGTTTCCTAATGCAGTATTCACAATTGCAAACAAGATGGGAAATGATCACATCCAATATCCTGCATCCGACCAAGTTTAATCCACGGCATCTGAATCGCTCTCTCCATGATTAATCGAGCCTTTTGTTGTGGGTGGCAGCTCTACAATTGCCTATAAACAAGAAAACAAGAGTCTGCATTTTCTCGCCGAATGCCTGAAATAGTTTTGCTGGCATTACCATGTGCAACTTTGGCCTTTTGGCAAGTTAATTGAGATGAAGGTTGCCAGGTGTTGTGCTCTTATAGGCCTGAATTGTTTTGGACGGTAGTCAGATTGATTGAAAGCTAATCGGACTCGCTCGCCATCTTGCCGGCAATGACACAATCAAACATCATCAAATGGGAATGTAATTTGCTTGGCACGTCTTCTTTTAACGGCGGTCCATTCAGATGCAAATCACCTTACCTTCTTTGTTGACTTTCAGAAAAGCAGAAGAGATTACAAGGCCTTCATCTGGAAGCCTCTTTAACTGTACATTAACAGTGACATAAAAAGAGATAGAAAATAAAGGTGTTTCATTGTGACTAATGCGCGTTTGCTACAGGAGCTAAATAGACGGCGGCAGGTACAGCATTACAAACGATTCAGTGCTAAGCTAATTCCCAGCTCTAGACCCTTAAATCCGGCTTACATACCCACAATGGTCCCAAACCTGCTTAAGCGACTGTCAAAAGACAACTGAGCATCGTACAATGGTAATCTAATCAGGGTTTATCTCTCGGTTTAGGCTGGACTACAAAACTGTACAGGTTGGATGATACCAGTCTCTGAGAACGCTATGCAAGGGTTTCAGTCAGACTGCAGTAACAGTGACGTTATTGTTAACTAAAGCTATCAAAATTGTTTGTGTTAACTGAAATTAAACTGAAATAAAATATATTAGATGAAAAACTTAGAAATGCCTTGTCAACCAGATGAAATCAAACCAGTTTAAACAGAAGTACTATTACTATAACTAAAGGTGAAAAAAATAAAATAAATCTGCTGTAAATATTAATTAAATATGAATTAAAATGACCAAAAACTGTGAAAAAAATCGCTAATTTAAAATAATAAATATTATAGTACATAAAGAATACTAAAATAACACTGTATAGTAGTGTTTTTTTTGTGTGTTTTTTTCCCAGTTAAGCTGGAAAACTTAACCCAGGTCAAACATGTCTCCAGCAGTCACTTAAACTCCATGGAATTATGAGATGGACATTTTCTGGCAGGGTAACAAAGCCAGCATTGATCTTTTCCACAAAAGTTAGATGATTGAAAACCCAGAGGGTGAAAGAGAAGGAGTGCTAAATGAAGCATCTTAAAGGAGAACATATTCATACCTCAACGACATGAAGTGAAAAAGTAGCATGCTGTGATTTTTACTACAAATGTGAGAAGCTGTTCACAGGACTGGAGCTGTAAGCCAAGACGCCCATCAAAACCAGATCCGATCCAGAACAAGCGTTTTTTTAAGCACCTAGCTTTGACTTTTTTACGGGCGGGCTATAAAGCAGTATTTTGAAGCAGTCCAACAAGCGTCTAACAGCCCTCTGAACTACTGTAAGTCCTTGTGTTGGGGCTTTGTGCGGTTGTGTTTACTTCTGCACAAAACCAGAGAGACCAATCACCTCTTTTGTGGACACTATTATACCTCATTGTAAACACTGGACCGGGATGACCCGACATGGCAACACCTATCAGGATTCTATCTTGTTCACAACACACCAAGTATCACATCTGCACAAACACAAACACTCGCACACACACACACACACACACACACACACACACACACACACACACACACACACACACACACACACACACACACACACACACACACACACACCGTAGCTCCCAGCGCCCTGCTTTTCCTGCCCCAGCAGTTTCGGCTAGCTTAGCCTCAGTTTCATTCAGTGAATGTCTGACTGGCAGCCAAGCCCTGGCCTTTAGCAGTGCTTCACTTAGCCGGCGCTCTGATTCTCTCTTTTTTTCTGGAACCAATTCAAAGGCTCAAATGGTTGCCATTCTCACATGGAATTGTGGCTTTTTTCCCTTATCCCCCTGTATCAGCTCTCTCCTGCTCTCTATCAATCAATCCGTTTCTCTCTCTCTCTCTCTGTTTCACCTTTTTTTTCTTGCTGTCTTTCACCGAAATCCCTTACGCTACACTTTTACAGGCCCCATTTTTTTATCAGCTGGGTTTTACCGAGGCACACAAAAGCCCCTGTTGATGCAGAATCACCTGGTGCATGTATATGCACTCCAGCAAGGCCTGCAACACAATAGCAGGATATTCCTTCGCTCATTTCACCCTTATCAGAGCTCTTCAGTATGGGCAATCTGTGCCTTATAACCTGGCAGTTGCCCCTTTTCAGTTCTGGGATTAATAGAGAGCTTTTTTTATTATTATGCATGTGTAAAGGAGAACAACTACTCATAACCATATTTCTTTTTTATTGAGTTTTATTGAATGTAATGCAGATGAAAATGAGGCTATGTGAGGGACTTAAAGGTAGCAGTAATAGCAGTCTAATAGCAGACCATGTATAAAGGTCCTAGATTTTCACCAGCTCACAACATTGTTTTATGGAGGTTTTGTCTACCGAACGTTTCTTTTTGGAATGATTTTGCATCAGCTCAAAAAATGGTATGCTCTTACGCAACAGTATATAATCCATTGAATGCAATGTACATCTATCCCATGCAGCCTCATTTTTATTCTTTCCAACAATTAAATATGGCACTACACTGACTAAGGTATATTACACAAGTAAAACTTTCTAATGCAATCTACCCATAACTGTACGTCTTAATATTTATTGTGCATTTTGTTTTATTAGCAGTGCTTACTAATAATTTATACTACTCTAAAATCATAATTAATTTAGGATTTTATTTAATTTTTTTCAATCTTTAGAAAATTTAAAATTCTAGTTTTCTGATGAAAGTTCTTATGAGTGGTGTGATCTTATCAACAGGCAACACGCAGCCCGTGGAAGGAGGGGAAGATGATGATGGTGCTGATAAAAAAGGTATGAGCAAATCTGTGTTCTTGTGAGCGAAAGTTCAACTGTCAAAGTCAGTATCACCCAGCATTCCCATCTTCCAAGCATCATTGAGAGAATATCAAAAGTCTCTTTGGGATGTTCTCTCGGGGTGTGGAAAACCTGTTTAAGGAGCCATTAGCTCAAATTCTGCCGTTTCAGCCTCTTCGGTTGTGTTGCACTGAAACAATTACTTGCTTCTCAATAAGATGGACCAAAGATAATTAAATTCGTACACTGAAGGGCAGCAGCAGGCTATTAACACCACAATTCCTCCATTTGTCTTAAAGCCATAGGGTTGGAGATGGTGTTTTTTTTTCTTTCTTTCTTTAATATTAAAGCAGGCAGCACTGATGTCTTTGGGGAAATTTCCCCAGGCTGGTATCTCTCTTCAATATGCAGCACAAAGAAAAAAGTTTTTTTTTCAGTAAACGGATACTTAAGCAAACAACAACCTACCAGATTTTGCTTTTCTAAACAACAAACATATTACAGGACTACCCTTACAAACATTTACCATAGTTTCTACTAAATACTGATGCTACTAAAATCAAGTCAGTTTTGAACTGTATTATTTTTGTAATAAATATTTTTACAGTTCGTTTAGTAAGATAACACTTTTGCTGGGAACTATATTGTTAATATGGTATATTTTTGTAGGGGTACACTGTAAAAAAAAAATCTATGAATTATACTGTGGTTGTCAGAATGTTATCAAAAAAATATGGTAGCAACATTTTAGGTTTTGTCAATTTAACTTTATGAAATTTAACATACCGAATTACTAAAATCTGTTTTGTACCTTTATAATACACTGACAACAACCACAAAACACAAGTGGTAATAGGAAAGCCACATGATGAAACACAGTTCATAAATAGCATTTCCATAAGCTGAGGTAAATACTATACATATAAAGGTGCACACAAACTGAATTTTTATTTTATTTTAATTTTCAGTCAGAAATTGCTAGTAAATTTTATTACATTTAAAAAGAAATGTAAAGTAATATTGAATTAAACATGACATTTTGAAGTAGAAATTTGAAACAGTAGGCCTACTTTCATGTAAAACATTGCCCAGTAATCTTTATTTGCAATCTTATTTATTTAATTTTTTTGTGCAGTGTCATGCACACAAAGACAAAACATCAGCATGGTAACACACGCAACACTAAAATAATATACAAGAAACATTCATTTAACAACATAAAATGTAATATGAAACCCTCATGCATGTAACTAATAAGACAAAAGTAAGAAACAACAGTTATTTAAATAAAAAGCCATCAAATTTGAATTTTACTGTAAAATTACAAAGCATTTTTCATAGCATTTTTGCTGTTTATGTTTACAGTGTGTTTCTATAGAAAGTTCAGAAATTCAGATTGTATTTTGTGTCACTGCCTCCACAACTTCTTGCAGATCTAAAATCTTAATGGGAACCAGTCTAGTCACCAACACCCTTGTTTAGAGCCCTGCATTTGAACTTCACAGGACAACATTAGCTTTGCTCTGCAGAAGTTGAGCTCAAACAACAAACAGCAGCGTTTGTTACAAAGCAGCGAGGAGCAGAACAAAGCGTGTTAAAGCGGCACAGTCTATGATTTATCCACAGGTGTTAGCTGCAGCCCTCGTCCTCTATTGCTGTCGCCAACATCAAATGCACTCGCTTTAATGGGGTGTCACATTTAGAGAACAAGGTACGACAGCACATTAAATATGTTTTTGAAATTAGTTTTCTGATTCATGGAAAATGAGCTTTGCATGCACATTCCCCTTCTGCCAGAGCTTGCAGCTAAGGCTCGCCTATTGGATTCCCGCCGGCCGCAACTTTGTTTTTCATGAACAGAGGAAGTTGATATACAGCCGTGGTGGGATATTGCTTTGTATTACACATTCACTACTCTCCCTGAGGGGATGCTCTCTAACTGAGGTTAGAGCAAGAGGCCCTTTTAGACAGCCTGCTAATGACAGAGAAGCATTAGTGCTGTTCTCCTAAAGCAGCACTTCATACATTCACATGCTCAGGGGACAACTGGCCCCGAAAGCACTGATCTGGAACTCTCTCCGTGTTCCTCAACGGGTTACCTGTGAGGAGCGTAAAGAAAAACAATAACTTATTCCAGATAAGCTCCCACTTGCCTTTCTTCACAGCAAAGAAATGTGTGAATCTCAGAGGCTCTGGAGAAGTCAGTCAGATCATGAGGCAAACAGACAGAAAGGGGTATTGGCTGCGGCTGGCGGGTTTAGTCTCAGTTAGCCCGGCTGCGGCGATCCGTTCAATCTGACCCATCAGCACCGGGTTGTGGCCTAAGAGAGCCGACGAGATGCTTGGGTGGAGAGACTGGACTTCTTGACAGAGTTCTTGGGGGATAAAGTGATTTGTGATGTAATCCACATGAAATCCATACATGGGGTATTGGTGTGCCGAGAAATAAAAGGGATTTTCACAGAACTGGACTGAGCATTTTAGCGCCCCGGATAGCTTTTCAGATGGCCTGTGGGGTGAGTGTGTGTTTAGCGTGTGTGCTGTGTGGCATTTCAGAGATTAGGAGGTGACAGGTTAGATGGGTGAATCAGGATGCGGAGCGTCAGGTCGAGCTGTTAACTGTGTACTCAGCAGATGTAGAAGGCAGAGGGGGCATGTTTGGAGAGGGAGATTAAAAGAGAGCAGGTCTGTGTGTGGAGGGAAGAAAGAGACATCAGGCATCATATCTATATCACTAAACTTATGCCCATAATGCCTTTAGTCTTATTTTCCTTTAGTTTAACCTTCTTAATTACGCATTTGAACATGCTCTCAGTATTATTCCCTTATTTAAAAAAAAAAAGATTTACCCCTGAAGAAATAAATAGCACTTTTGAAAAACTTTTAATATGATATACACTCTTATGAGATAAAGAATACATCATATCAGTAGCCTAATGTAAAATCGCTACTTGGAGGCTGCCATGTTAAGATAAATTATTTTGTTTTATTTTGTTATACAATTTTTTTTTTCAAATATACTTTAGATTTTTATCGTAGGTTTGTATTTTAATTTTGATTTCTTTTTACTCTTGTAATTTTGTTATTGATTTTATTTTATTATTTCATATATTTTGTTTAATAATTAATGTATTTTAATTTATTTTTACTCTTTTGTAATTATTTTATAATATAATTTATTAATATTTTGCAATTTTTTTAAATTCCCAACTGCTAATGGTTTAGCAAAACTAAAGCATCCAGTTTTTTCTCCTTTAATTTAAATTAATTGTTAATTAATTTTTAATGTAAACATGTAAAATAAATAATTTTTATTTTGCATTACTTGAATTTTTGTATTATTGTTTGTACTGTTTGTACTATTATTAGCACTTTACCATATTTTAACACATTTCTTATCACACACACGTTGCCAATGTTTTGGCAATAAATAATTATTCGTGTCATTGAAGCTCACAAAATAGAAAAAAATGAAATGAACCAAATGTGTTTGACAGAAAGAAAGTTCAAATGTGTGATTGTGTGTGAGGGAAAGATTTTGGCAATGAAATAGAAAAGAAAACACAAGAAAGGATGGAAAGAAAAACAGAGCAGGAGGGGTCAAGCGACAGGAAGCTTCAGTGATGCATTTGTACCGAAGGTGGGCAGTTTTACAATTGTATATCGTAGATAGTGGCTCAAGTGTCTCCAAGTCCACAGTTTTGCACAGCTGGAAACACGGCCGTTAAGCTCCGACTCTGGCAGAGAGCGAGACACTGAATCAAAAGACTCCGCACCGCGTGAGCTACGTGTCCCTCTTAAAATAGGTAGCCAACACACACACACACACACACACACACACACACACACACACACACACACACACACACACACACGCAGAAGGTAGATTCTGGGCCGCTGAGCAGCATCTGTTGATTGTGACACTCTTGCTCACCTTTCTCTCTCATGTCTCATACATTTTTCATGGTGCCGGTTTTCTTCACCATGAACTGTGTTCAGAGGGCCTAACTGACAGGAAAGAGAATTCCCCACTGTGTGAAAAGAGGCAGTGCTGCTGTTCGATCCTGTATGATTACGGATCCATAGTAATGTGACTTTAAATGTATGGCATTAGAAATATTTTCTAGATAGCTCACAGAAGCGATTCTGTGTGTATGCAAGCGAGCGTCGTCCTCCTGAACGTGTGTGTTTATTTGTGTGCGGTTGTGTCTGTCATCTGAACTCTGTTACACTACTGCCATCTGCTGCTAGAACGACTCTGGTCACTGCATTGAGCTGCACATCTTTATTCAACATTATGGCTTTATAAAATCATAAAATAATAAAACATGACACCAAATGCTTGTTTCCATGGCCTCACATGTCCTTTCTCTTGCTTCAAAGTTAGTACTCCGGTCTTTACTCGCCTCAGTTTTTGTTGTTTGAATGTGTAATAAACAAGAAGTCCTTTTTGAAAGATGTGATTATACTAGGTTATTTCAATGTTTCTCTCTTTAATAAAACTGCCAGTGTAATTTTAAAATCAAGAAAATAACTTACTCATATTTTGAAACTTCGAAACCTTCCCCCGTTCACTATTTTAACTTTGCATTCTTTGCTTTTTACTGCTTCCCGTATAAAAGAGGCCATTGTGAAGGCATGCATGCTCTCATCTCGCAGAATAATTTGCGTTTGTCTGCAGGTTATAAACAACATCCTTCACTGGGGTATGTGGCGAATGTATGACCTCACATTGAAACTGAGAGAATTTATCATCTTAAGATGTAAGGATCCAATTTACCTTTAGGTTCCTCACAAGAATACCATCAAAGACGAGTGCCTTTTTACCAAAAGGATGCTATGACTGTGCCTTAGTCAGTGCTTTAACCCCACTCACAGGAGCGTGGGTCAACATGAATCTGAATATGCCTTAATATCTTCCATCCTTCCTGTGAATGCAGCATTTATAAAGTTATGTTCTCAAAGTCCACAATGTGACTAACCTTCTCCCACATAATAATTCACATAGTGAGCTTCAGTCACTGGAGAACTGCCCTCTGCCCCTAAATGAATAAAAAGTCACTATATCATAACCTGTTGTTATTGGTTTATCAATATTGAGGACGAAGAAGTTCCAGTGTGTGTAAAGCCGAATTTGATTGACAGCTGCTCTAGAGGCAAGGCTAATGACAAAACATGGTACCTTTTATGAAGGTCTGCTATATCGTTTGACATATTGTGTTTGTTTTTCTTTTTTATTATTTAAGAGTGGTGAGAAAATAATTTGCTCAGACATTGGAAAATTGCTTCTCACACCAGCTTGTTAAAAAAGCCAATTATGTCAGCAGCGTAATGGCCATTGTCAAGCACAGCGGATTATTTGTGTCAGGGTCTTCATTTTACAATTCATCCCAAACCCCATCTGGGTTAAAGAGAGAGGGAGTCCAGTAGAGCGTCGTGATATAAACAAAGAGGGGAGAGGAGGAGAAGGAGATGTCGACTTTAGAGGACTAAAGTGACTGAGAGGGACAAAATTAAACCCACCTGGGATAAATGCATTCATGTAAGCCCGTGGGACGCACGGCAGCGGGCTCATGGGAGTTCTGTGTGTTTTTAGATGTATTTAGCTGTCCGTTGGGACAGCACTCGCTGCAGTCTAGAGATATTGAGAGAGCACAAAATTAGTGCAGCCATGAAACATCCAGTATGCCAGAGTTAGTATAAATATTTGATGAAAACATGACCACAGTAGTAGAGCGTTCCTCTAGACAAATGTGTGGACTACTTTATCAAGGATCTTGAGGGAAGATAAATCTGCCAAACAGCTTTTTAACATGCCCATCAATGTGCTGAGGTTATGATACTGTAATAGTGTGGCAATGTGTTTTGTTTTGTTTTAGGGGTTTGTTTGTTTTCTGGTTTTGATTTGCCTAGACTTTTTCTGTTATTTGGTTTTATTTTGTTTTGGTTTGCTTTTTGTTTTGTTTTATTCTTTTTTGTCTTTTTACGTTTTCATGTCTGTTTTTTGCTTTGTTTGGTTTGGTTTTGCTTAGATTTGTTTCATCTTTTTTCATTTTGTTTGGTTTGTTATTGGTGTTTTTAACTCTTTTTTGGTTGTTTTCTTCTGTTTTGTTTTCAGTTTTTTTGTGTTTATAACAGAAGCATTCAGTAGCATGTTTATTCTTAATACATCTGTGTTTGTATATGACATCCTTTTAGATGAAAAGCAGGATGAAGAAATGATGAGCCAGCAAGGTAGGCCTTTTGCATATGATTGTTAAAAGCTAAGAGAATTGTGTTTTTCATGGCATTGACCTTCTCGTACAAAACCCTGAGACAGAGTCATTTCCGAGTAGTTATATTTTACAAGCAAGAAGAGCAGGTCTGCAGGTTTACTTCAGTGCTTGTCTCTTCTGAAAGACACATCATTTAAAATGTTCCTGTGTCTTGTTATCCTAGTATTTAGCTTGTGTTATCATCTTGTCACCACAATTTAGGAGCAATAACAATTTGTCTGTACTTAATAAATTATTTTATCTACTACAACTAAATTATTGGCTTGTTCTCCTCGGAAAAAAATTCAACTCCACAACTAGAACCAAACAACATCCTGAGTTTAAATGGTTGAAACTTTGCTAACCAAATTTAAAATAGGATTAAAAAACATGTTGTAACATCAAATTTTAATATCAAAATCCCTCTGAAGTTTCTCATCCTCAGTAAGCCATTAAGAAAAAGACAAGTTTGATAATCAAACATCAGCTGGAGTCTTTCCTGTTCCTCTTCACAGAGGAATCTGTGCTTTCATTTCTGCTTGCCAGCAGCAGGAGTGATTAGATAACAATCATCCTCTCTTCTTTAATATGGGATTAGCCACTGCAGTCTGATGAAAGGACAAAAAGAAGATTTTAGGGGGGTTAAGAAAGACTAAAAATCTTGTCATTAAGTATATTTCTCTTGTGTGATTTCAGAGGAATCCACTGAGGATGTGACAATGCAAAGCCAGGAGCCAGAAGGTTTGTCATCTTTATTTTAAAATGTGTGAATGAAATTGCATTAGATAACAAAATATCAGATTATTTTAGGAAATACAGCATGCAAATTGTTTCACAGACACAAAAAAGGTTTCTAAGCTTTTAAGTAATAAAACAAGAGATTCAGTATTCAAAATGATTAAATAAAATATTTGGACACTATCTGGTTCACTTGAAACCTCCAGCACCATTTGTTTGCAGATGGTTCAATATTTGACATATTCATGACATTCATACTTAACTATGACTTAAGTATCTAAAAGTTTAACAATACTTTTTCAGACCAATACATATTTCATGATTTCTCATCATATCCAGTAGCCAAAAACAATAGGAATCGGAAAACATGCAAAATAGGTCCGTCTTTGCAATTCAGTATGCATATAAATGTATATATGCACATGTGTGCACATGTCCAAAAACATGGAGTCTACATGCTAGTGAGCGAGAAAATTCACTGGGTCTCTCCAAAGTCTTTACGCTTCACGTGTCACGCTGTACCCATTCACTGAAGGATCTGGATTGGCTTTGTTGTCCTTGAACTTGTCTCATTACGGACAGAGAGAGTGGCTGTCAGATACAGTTATTACCGTGACGCTCGTGTGCGTGTGTGTGTGTGTGTGTGTGTGTGTGGGGTGCATCTGTTTAATGAGACACCTCGCTCCAATCCACACGAACATACACAGACAGACATCAGAACATGCATCGACAGACACACACCACTGCACACGCTGAAATGATCGCTTGTACACACACACACATACGCTCGGAGGCGCATGGCCACGACTCCCTCTGGGTATTCATGTAGCGCGATAGAAACTTTACATTCAAACCTGAGGACAAAACCAGCCGCAGCCTGTCTCTGCTCGGCTAACGTTGAGCTTGCACTAAATGTCACAGACTGCAGAGCTTTGAATCGCATTCGCACACTCATAAGCAGCTGTTTTGTTTTGAGTTGGGACTTAGGAGTATCGACTTGGTACTGAAGTACTAGTGCTTTTTGACATCCTTATCGCCAACTTTTGATTTACTTTTCCCCTACCAGCTCTGATGGCTGTAACTATGAGCATTATTAATAGTAGTCTCGCCAAGCAGAGGAGGCAAAGCAAATATTCTGCTTGGACCGAACCCAAGAGCCAGAGATACTTACAATTATGTTCCCTGGAGAAAAGCAAAACAGAGAGGTTTTTAGGACCAGGTGAGGCGGAGCTGGAGATTGTGCAGAGACAGAGACTAAATCTGAATTTACCTGAGTGCCGAGCACCTGCTACGCATGAATCACAAAGTTTGTTTGTTCATTCATTCATGTGTTTTACTATACACACACATACAATTATTATTTTTTCACATATTTTCAATATATATGACTGTATATATGTGTGCAAACAGTATCAAATCTTACTGATAAAAAGTTTGTATGAATTTTACCTCCATATACAAGCTGTTTTACACACAACCACAGAAGTGAAATTCAATACATCTCATTTCAGCAGGAAAAACAAACCAAGCTTGGGAAAAATACATAATTTATCTACAAAATGAATGATACCCATATTGTTGTCTCTGCCTTGGTGTCTATCATTCTAGGGTGCATGTGGGTCTTTAGGGTGTCCAGTTTAGGGTAATTGTTTTCTGTCTGTCTGTTTTCCAAAGGCGAGAGCCCTGATGCCAAATCCAAGGATGAGGAGACCAAACCTCCTGAAAAAGGAGACGCTACAGGTAACAACTGCTCCCATATTTTGCTCTAGTTTTTGGTTGTAAATGTAAACATAACTTTGACTCAAGATATTATAAAAATACAGTAAAACAGTAATATTTTAAAATATTTGTTATGTTTTAATATATATATTTTTTAAATGTAATGTATTCCTGTGATGGCAAAGCTGAATTTTTAGCAGTTATTCTTTCAGTCACATGATCCTTCATAAATAATTATAATATGCTGATTTGGTGGATATCAATATTTGTAACTATTTGTAGCCAGGCTTCTGTATGATAAAAGAAACAAATAGTCAGTTCATGTAAGAATATATTGAGATACTCCATGATTCTGTTGCTCTTGAAGAATTTAGAACAACTTGGTGTTGACTAAATATACCAGTTTTTTTTACCCACAACATATATATATATATATATATACATATATATGCTATATTTCAATAAGTGTGATAAATTGCACTGTCATACCCACGATGTTTGCTACCACCTGTGGTTTTAAAATGAGGTAAATAACATTTTAATATTCAAATAAAACCTGCGCCACTGATAGTGATTAAACCGTCTTGACACCACACCACAGAAATACATTCACTTTAAAAATGTACAATAAAGTGAGCAATCTGGGCTGCTCTTGGGATGCAGCGAGATCGAGAGTCCTCAGGCGGCTGGTTATTAGGGCGGCTGTTACGAGTGTGTTTATAGGTGAAATAAGTCTTACGTTACTGCAGGACGCTACCTGAGTCTCGGTATCTGTAAGTGAAGGACGGAGGCCTCCAGGGCTCCATATTGCCCAGATGGTGCAATATGAGCCTCACACAATCAGCCAAACTACCCCACACACTTCCCACTCCTCCATTGATTATGTGAACGCATGTCTGTGTCCCTCTGAACTGCGACTTCAAACGCTTTCCATGCAGATGGAGTCAGGGTGGACACGTGTGCATTAAATCCTGTTTTGTGTCTTTCATCTGATGGAGTGTGTATGTGTGTGTGGGCGAGGGCAAAATTGATGTCTTTTGTGGCCTTGTATCCCACTCCAGAGCAGACACAGGTGTTAGCTGGAACCGCACAGATGGATACTCTGACTCTCCATCCCTTTAAAAGAGAGAGAGGGATGGGATGGGGAGGGAGAGAGACCCAAACACAAATTAAAGGCATTAGGCTGAAACAGCTGCTCCAGTTCATCCTAAAGTGGCGGCTTAATACCCCTCGGTCTTAAGCAATGGGTCGCCTATTTCCTCTCCATTAAAACCATTATTTAGAACTCATCAAGTTAATCTGAGCGCTGGTCCACCAATATTTCATCTCACAATATATATAGTTATTAAAACTTATTGCACACTCCTTTCATTTATAGCCATTTTTAGTGAGTATAGTTATTTTCTGGCTCAAATCATCACATTTGAGCATAAAACATAAGATGCTAAATCAATGGGGCCTCAAACTGTAATCCTGTGTTTCTTTTAATTTTTTAATGTTTTCTTATTTCTTTATTTGACAAGTTGGCTGTTCAAAAAAAAAAATGTATTTATATATTTATTTATTTTGGAATGAGGACCAAAGCAGGTGTACATTTACTCACGGTTCAAAAGTTTTTAACCATCAGTTTTATTTATTTATTTATCAAATGTGATAATAAAGACTTAAAAAATAGTAAAAAATCGTACAAAACAATGTTAAGCAGCACAACTTTCTATTCATTAAAGAAACATACAAACAAGTGTTTCGGTTTCCTCAAAAATATTAAGCAGCACAATTGTTTTCAACATTCCTAATAATTTGAAATGTATTTTTTTTTAAGCAACAAACAACCATATTAAAATTATTTCTGAAGGATCATGTGAAACTGAAGCCTGGAGTAATGATGCTGAAAATGTAGCTTTGCATTTCAAGAATAAATTACATGTTAAAATATGTTTTAATAGAAAACAGTTATTTTCAGTTGTAATAATATTTCAGAATATTACTCTTGAGCCAGCCTTGGTAACATAAGAATCTTCAAAAATATTGCAATATCTTACAGACCTTATACTTTTGAACAGTCTTCTGATTCATAAAAAGCATTATCTCTTATTGGTTTACAAACAAAGATCGTAATAAGAACAAAACAATATATATAAAAGAGTAAAAGTTAAAACCATAAAATGCCAGATTTTTACAACCTGCTTGTCAAAATAGCTTTTGTTGAAACGATCGTCATTTTACTAGGTTTAATATTTTTTATTATTTCATATTGGGGCCTAAGAACACTTTTCATGGTAAAATCACTGTAACAGAGTCTCTCTCACTGCTTATTGCTTTTGTGTTAAATGGACCGCTGAATGCAGAGCGTTTTTGACTCTCATACTCTATTTGTTAAATGAAAATGGAAACCGTGTCCACAGAGGAAAATGCACCATTTATAACAAGCACATTTTTTCACATTTTGCATGTTTCTTCATCAATCCTACTTAATGCAGTCCTGCCCACTAAAATCTAACTACAGCCCACTGAAGTGACAGTTAAAATCCACTGAAGGCTGAGCAATGTAAATTCTGCCAAGTTTCTAATCAACTTCAAATAAATTGAATCTTTATCAATTCCAACAAGGTCAACAAATGTCAACAAGCTAGCCAAACAGGTTTGATTCCCCACCGGATCCACCTGTAAGACAGCAGCTCTAATGCAAGCCTTAATCCTCATTGCTTAAGTAACTCACACACAGAGATCATAGACTTACATTCTCATGTTCATACCCAGAGTGCACCTGAAAGGACATGACTAATCAGGGGCATAAACCATGATCAGTGCCATACATACAAGTCCACAAGACACACAGAAGAACATCTGCTGCATCCAGTCGAGTACCAGAGAAAGGGTCTCCGTCTCCCAGATGCTGCATGTTTTTCCAGCCGTCCCTGATCAATTAAACGCCTACAGCAATTCCTTCAATGAGAGAGAGAAAGTGAAGGATTTGCATTTAGTTTCCACATTTACTTGGTTTCTCACTGTAAAGATGTCAATCAAATCTTAAACTCTTAAACTTGTGTGACGGTAGAATGCTAATAGCAGAAAACCTGCAAATATATTTAATAAAACATGAGTATTCTGCTTCTGACAGTATGTATTCAACTAGAAGTAGGACATACTGAGTTTGTTAGTATTAACCCATGATGCATTGAGAACTCAATAATCTGATATTGTTCAAAGCATAAGATATTGATATTGACATTTTCGCATATATCTCCCAGGTGCATGTTTTGATGTGTGTCTCTTTTCATTTTAGGGGAGGTGAGTCCAACAGCAAAGAAGAAAGATGAACAGGAGAGCGAAAAAGATACCGGGGAGAAAGAAGGCAAGGGGGAAGACCCACAAGTTGCAGGTGAGATTTACACATCATTCACACACTGTTTTTCCCCACATGATGTAAAAGTAACATGTCAATACACACGGATCACAGAAAATAAAAGCTTAGATTTACAGAATAAAAAAGACACACATAAAACAATGTTAAACGTGATGTGTATATTTTATCCAGATTAATAGCAGGAGATCATTTTAAATAAGCCTTTTAATAGCTCCTTTTCCTTCAACAAGTTTAAACACTGACTTAAACGTTGATCATCTAAAAATCTATATATAATAATTAGCATGACTAGTATAATCTGATAGTTGTGCATCTTAATACTGACTCCAACATTGCATCTGTCACACTTCTACTGCATTGCCTAAGGTTTTATATTGTGAATCTGATTATTCCTCTCACTGATAAGGCCAGTAATGATGTATAGATAGATAGAAAGTCAAATGGGTCTAAATTTGCTGAAAGTTTAATTAGATGTGAAAAGTTTTCTGGCATGTGTGACTTGATGACTACATCAACACTGATCAAAGGAGAGCTGAGGAGCTGTTATATGAAATTAGTTCATAATGACAAAAGTCTATCGCTGAATGTCTAATGGACTAAGTGAGATTTGTTCACTTTATGAGGAATTATGTTTATGAGAATGGCCTAAAATGCATTTTCACACTTAAGCCATTGAAAATGAACATCATTAGACACAAAATATTAAATCTTGTGGCATTTGCAAACAAATGATTAACCTTTTCTCAGCTTTTTTTCATGTTCTTTAACCAGCTGGTTTTTAGTGGATGCACATTTTCCAGTTAGTCTGAAAACAAGAAATTGTCTAATACTTTGTATCTCAGTTTTGAATAGTATATGTTTTTGATGTGATATATTGCTATCTAATGTAATTGCGTTTATAATGGCATTCATCAGCCCTCTAAAGTCATTATAGGTTTCCTGCAGGAATTGACAGCTTGGAAGCCTCTATTCCTGTTATCAAGATGTGAAAGCCATTTTTTTCCCCTCTAAAAAAGCATTTTGTTTTTTGATTGTTTATTGATCGATTGTTTTCTATGCGTGCTGAAATAGAACATTTTTGAAAAGCCTCTGTGCAGAAATTGGAAGCATCGCAAGAGTCCGTCGTGATGGCTGGTTAGCAGCTTGGATGCCAAGGAATTTTCTAATCTCTCAATTTGTCATGAAAATCTTCTTAGTTAAAGCCATTACAGGTTTTCAAATCTGGCTTTGTGTGTGTTAAACCATTTTTTACAAAACTCGCCAAACATACAAAGCACTGACGTCTTAATACGAGCCTACTATCTGTGACCGCACAGCCTTGTTAAATGCAGACAACTTAAAAACTGAAAACAAAAACACAGCGTTGTGTTTTCTCACAGGCATATGCTGTCAAAAAGCTGTCAGCCGTTTGAGGCAGTATGAGAGGGCAGAAGAAACAGCTGTGGTGTTTTTAATCTTCTAAATTTCATACAGGAGATCCAGTAGTCTGATGCACTTCTCCTGCATTTGGCAGATAGTAAATACGTTGTGTTTGTGTGCGTGCGCGCGTGGCACCTAGGCAACAGATGAGCATCATCAAGGCCCGCTCTCTCCTTTTGCCATTTCCTTGATCGATTACTCCGCTCAGATGAGGCTGTCCTCCCCTCACACTCGAGGGCAGGGCTTCAAATTTGTCTCGGAGACCCATTATTAAAAATGATAACTGTAATCTCACCGGCTGCCGGATCTGAATGAAGAAATAAAGGGACGGTAATTCTGAACTGGATGAATTATGAATAGAGCTGTTTGAGAAGTGAGCAAATGGGAAAGGACAATGTTATTGGATTAGTATTGTTTTGTTTTTTTATCCGTTAATATGTTAATCTGTCTCGTTCTGTCAAGGGGAAGAGAAAGGGGGTAGCCCAGAAAAGAAGATGCAGACTGGCCAGCCTGATGAAGCGGGAAAACAGATGGAAGGTAAGACTAGTATGATCACTTAATTAAAGAAAAAGAGAGATGTACATGGCACATTCCACGTATGCTTTGGTGTCCAATTTCTTTGGTTAAAAGGATGTCCAAAAATTATTTTGTTCTTCTGTGTGAAGATATTTCTGAAGAATGTTGGTTTTGGTTCCCACTGTATGGACAAAAACAAAAACAGTTAATATGAGCAAAACGGTTTGGTACCAACATTTTTGAAAATCTTTTCTCTCAAATAGAGGTTTGAAACGACGTGAGTGTGTGTAAATGATGACCATTTTCATTTTGGGGTTGGCTATCCTTTAAAGGCTTTAGAATATAATCCCCATGTATTTTTTGAAAGAACTGTCAATATGTTATGTACATATATTGTAATTAAATATCTTATTATATTTATTATTTATAACTTACTTAGTAGTTTATCAAATATATATATACCACAAGGGTCAATTTTTTTAAATTGAGATGTATACATCATCTGCATTGAGATGTAATTGTATCATCAATACAATTATTTGAAAATCTGGAATCTGAGGGAGCAAAAAAATCTAAATATTTAGAAAATGGCCTTTAAAGTTGTCCAAATGAAGTTCTTAGCAATGCATATTACTAAACAAAAATTACGTTTTGATATAATATATATATATTAAACATTTATTAGTAAACTGTAAAACTGTAAACTAATATTTGGCCCAAACTACAGCAAGACAACTTGATTTAACCTGAATTTGCAAACCTCTTACCTTACCCATTCTAAATTTTTTATTTATTTTTATTAATTTTTTTACTTAATTTTATTGATTATATAAAAAAAAAAATAATTGTATTATATATTATAGTGTTTTTTTATTTATATTGTATTTGTGTATTATTATTCATATATATATATATATATATATATATATATATAGAGAGAGAGAGAGATTAATATAAATATTAAATATATAATTTAATACTAAAATATGATACATCTCTCTTCGTATTATTATTAAACAATTATTAGGTTTTTATAAAAAAAAAAAATTAATGAAACCTGGTATTTTGTATATTTTTGTATAAGGTTGGCAAAAAAAAATTGCATGGAAGATATAACCTGTTTTCTAAAGGTTAAGCATTTCTTTCACTGACCATTTGAAAAAGAAAAAAATACATCCCTATTTATACTCTATTCATGGTAATAGGTTAATTAAGTCTTCATATAAAGCAAGGTTACGCATAACCAGACAGACATATTATAATACAATAATATAGATACACAGAGGCATGTCTGGAATGTGTTCACACATTCACACAATTATGCCCACTATTTGTGTACACAAAACCTGATTAAAGTGTTATGTACACAGATAATGGATAACGATTCCATTTAGACACAAGCGACAGACTAATACATACACACACACTCAAAAGTGGCAGTACCAGATGTTAAACACGGAGAAGGTGAGATCGATACAACATTTTTAAGATGGTAAAGCCAAGCTCAACACCTCACCATACGGTGCTTTTAACAAAAACACGCTCACGTTCACACACAAACAGCCTTCCATAACACCTCAGCCGAGTGTTTCTAAACGCTGTTGGCACATGGTCATTAGGGCACTGCTGCCAATTTTAAGCAGGTGTGTCGGCTTGTGTAACTTATACAGTCTAATGGTTCTGCATGTGTTAGCATGGGATCGACTTCTGAAAAGCATCTGCTAAATGACTGACTTACATGGAAGCAAGTAACACAAATAAGGAGCCCTCGGCTCGAGAGGCTTGTTTCGAAAGTCTGCATCAATATTAAAAACATCAAATTGTTTGCTCAGTAAAGTGCCTAGACTTGTTTACTTTTTGAAATTGTGCTCGAAGTGAATCTCACGTTCGACTTGTTCACAGGCTTTTCCCCTCGACCGGCCCTGTACGGTTGACTCGATAAGTTTGTAAAAGATTCATAAATTAAACAGTTCTCTTAGCCTGAAGGTACCTATGAATAAGTCTGGCTTTGCTAATAGAGGCCGTTTTTTCGGCCGTGGTGTATTGCGGTTCCTGCGGTGGGAGTCGATATCGCCTCTTCGCCTGCATGCAGGTGAGATTTACTGCGACGGCTGCTGAGCCTCAGTGGCTCTGAATCCAATCAGAGTTTCTCTTCTCATCTCTCACTGTCTGACTGATGAAGGTGGGCTTTTTCACTCTGTCGCACCAACCGAGGTTCAGCCTGTTTCTGCATGTCGTTTTTTGATTACATATTGCAAACCGCAAGACTTTTTTCGCCTGATTAAATCTGATGTTACAGTGGTAAAGTAAATCGACCACAGACTACTTCAAATGATGGTTGGAGAACAGGTGGATCTTTAGATCGATGTAAGATATCTTAAGAAAAGTGTTGTTTTGGAGAGCTTTAAGATCCCTTGTGCTGTGTAAATTGCGTCAGTCGGTTTAGAAGTGGTGGGAGAATGAGAGTTTGTGTGTGTGATGCATACTGTAAGGTTAGAAATACACACTATAAGCACACAAACAAGACGTGCTGGTGTATCGCTTGATGATGGAAAAGGTGATTTTGCTGCATGTTAAACAAAAATGTTTTTCAAATTTGATAGAATATTGGTTATCAATTATGCTTTGTTTGTAAGGCTTAAAAATATGACTAAAAGTGTATTATTATTATTATTATTAAATAAAAATAACTAAGTAAATACAAAATAAAAACCTTACCATTGTAATATTTCACTGTAAAATTAAAAATGTAAATGTATTTCTGATTTAGTAATATTATTATTATTTCGCATTTATAACTTCCAAAATGTATTTTTAAGGTTCTCTTCTGCAGAAGAGAAACCATATTGTGATTTCGGTTATATTGATTAATTGGGCATCCCTATAACATAATATATACACATAATATGTACACAATAAATCTCTTTGTTTATTATAAAGAGAGCATTCTAGTGCATCTCTGTCATGTTGTTCACTTGTGTATATTTTATAGTTATATCACGTACTAAAGATATTTTTGAGTGTTAAGTGATGTTTCTTAAGAACTAATTGTATTGTTACCATTAAACAAAACTGAAATAAACTTAATTCCACATAGTACAACTAATGCTGTAATCAGCACATTAAGGGCACTTTGTAGTGATTATTCAGGCCTAATATATAGTGTGTTTGGTTTCTGTTTGTATCTAGAGATCCTCCTTATTTTTTGGTAGTCCATTGGGCATTGGCTGCATGTGTTTACACTTGATGGTTATCTTCATGTGTCTGTTACATTAAACTGTGTGTGTTATTATTTATGGAGCTAACATTTGTCAGTTTGAAGCAGTTTAAAATTTCTGCGAGTTACTTTTCTATTGTGCTAGAGTAGAAATCGAGCTTATGTAGCTAGAAACAGTTGCACATACTTGCATGGCGTAAAGTTTGTTTAAGGTCTTAGAATTATTAAAGCCAATGTTGTGTGAGGAAAAACTTGAGAAAAGATCAAATTGAGAGGGAGGCAGAACACACACTTTCGCTCCCATTGTCTTTTGTTCTCAAGCACAGTGGGCAATCAGTGTTTCTCAGCGAGAAGACAGTTCAGAGTTTTCATTTAGGATTTTTTTTTATTTGTTCTTTTACTCTCTCCAGCTGTTTGTGTTCTGTCTGATGTCATGGTGAGGCTAAAATTGAGTAGTTTGCCAGCTTAACTCTTGGATAGCAGTCAATATTCATAATTTCCTGTCTTCCATCCACCGTAGTGAGGTCACACGGCACATATTCTCTTAGTTATTCTTTTCCCCCTTCGATAAGAATTGATATTCACTCAGGAAATCATCAAAATAAATCATTGTTTATTTAAGGACTATGCTCACTTATTTATTTGTTTACTTCTTGAAGCTACACCCGCAGGATTCTCCATGTAACGTTGCCCGGGTTTGGATCTCCTGGGTTTTTGTTTCTTGTGTATTAACTATTGATTGCAGCCAAGTTTTCAAGACTGCGATAGTGATGGCATCCTAGTTGCTCGCAGCCTCCTGGAGAATGTGGCCCTGAGGCAGAAACCCAACAGTATCCGCTGTGGCCATCTGTTGCTTGTGTTGAAGCCCTGCGCATTTCTAGCATCTCAGTTCAGCAAAACCCACCGAACAACAAAAGGAGCTGCATTTGCCAACTGCTAAAATATAGTCATCGTTAGACACCATTTCATCTTTTTTTGTTTATCATTCACATAATTTGATTTGTTGGCCTATTCTCATTATCCCTCAGTTTTTCCCCCGGCATTGAGGAGTATTTATTTTTCAACAGCGTGACAAAGCTGTTGTTTATTTTTTTTTTTTTTTTTTTTTTTACTGTAGCTTTTCCAGTAATTACCTGTTTTTTTATTCCACTGAAGGGCAGTGTAGTGCGACTAAGCATTGCATTTTGTTCCATTCTTTTGCAGGTCTGATTCATTCTAGTGAATCTGTTATATAAAAACAGTTCGTGCAAATGAATTCATTTAAAAAAAAATTTCTATTTTTTAATAAATGAATATATTTGGTTATATACTACTGGTTTTGACTGACTTATGAATTAAAGTGTATTCATTTTTAATTGTATTTTATATTTAGCTTGAATTTATCTGTTCATTTATTGCTGTCACACTAATTTAGATTGTTCCTTCATTCAAAAACCCCTTATTGTTTTTTGTGCCAGTTGTAACTAACTTTAATGCATTTATTCGTTTAAGAGATGCTTTTATGCAAAGCGACCTATTGAGGAGCATCACAAGCAGTTTCTCTCAAAACTCAATAATTTGCCGTTTATAATGGCAGATTAAAGATAAAAGTAGAGAAGGAGAACATATTTATTTAATTTGTTTCTTTGTAAACTTAATAATTATTTATTTTATAGTAATACATTTATAATAATTTATATATATATATATATATATATATATATATATATATAATTTATTATTATTTTTTATTTAAAATTAGAAGTTATTATAGTGCTTGTGAAAGTTATATTATAGTGCAAATGTTAGCATGATTATGTAGCAAATAACAAGTTGTTTGTAACATGGAAAGTTATAGTTTCAAAGCACTAACAGTACTTTCTCAATTGTCATGTTTCTGTTGCGTGAAATGGGGAACATTGACCACTCTAGGTGTCTGTTTTTAGTAGAATCACAGCGAGGTCTCACTTCTCTCTGTATTGTGACTCTCCTCTCGATGGACCCCTATTGGGTACTAGCTCCTCTGATCCGCCATCCATAGAGGCTTTACATGGTGGAGAGACAGGTGGAGGCAACGGCCTTTTTAATTGGCTGTTTAAATGCGACTTTCTCTGTTCTGTTTGTGTGCCAGGGGAGATTGTGGATGTGAAGGCAAAGCTCAGAGAGCTTCTGTCAGCCTGTGGCTAGGGCTTATCACAGCACAATTTGCTATTGCCCTGGGCTCATATATTACTGCGGTCCTTGAAATAGGCATTAGCCAAAATTTCTGCGTAAATGCAAATATTCTTGCACTGTGTCTACATCCTGCCCCAAAACTGTCCTAGCACTTTGCTTTGGAGCAGGACAGATTAAATAACACAAAGACAAGAACAACATGCTCAGTACTTTAAAGGGATAGTTCACCCAAAATGAAAATTCTGACATTAATTACTCACCCTCATGTCGTTCCAAACACATAAGACCTTCGTTAGTCTTCGGAGCACAAATTAAGATATTTTTGATGAAATCCAAGAGCTTTCTGACCCTGCATTGACAGCAATGCAACTGACATTCAAGGCCCAGAAAGGTAGTAAGAACACTTAAAATAGTCCATGTGACATCAGTGGTTCAGCTATTTGACTATTTTAACAATGTCCATATTACCTTTCTGGGCCTTAAACATGGTAGTCCTGCTGCTGTCTATGAAGGGTCAGAAAGCTCTCGGATTTCATTAAAAATATCTTAATTTGTGTTTTGAAGATGAACAATACGGGTTTGGAACAACATGAGGGTAACTAATAAATGACAGAATTTTCATTTTGGGGTGAATTATCCCTTTGGACGAGAAGGCCTGGCTCCATTCCTCCGTTCCACTTCAGCCCAAAGGTGTTTCATGGGGTTGAGGTCAGGGCTCTGTGCGGGCCTGTCAAGTTCTTCCACACCAAACTCATCCAACCATGTCTTTATAAACCTTGCTTTGTGCCCTGGGGCACAGTCATGCTGGAATAGAAAAAGGCCTTCCCCAAACTGTTCCTACAAAGTTGTACAAAGTATATATATAAGTATATAAGTAGCAACATTTAACAAAAATATCTGACCTTCTGGTATATGGAACACACTATTTTTAATGCTAAAGTCATTTGTTGTCCATGTTAAACATTTGTTAGAGGACAGGCTTGATGGAAACCAACCCATATACGAGCTTTCAGGTAGAGGCGCCACCATTGTATGAATTCACACATAAATATGACCCTCACAAACCCTCTTCAGCCACCACAACCATCTGCTGATGGACCCTGGACTTCAAACACCTGATACGACTGTCATTTGTGCCCCGGCAGAGCACCCAGAATGCATTGTGTGTGCTCTCCATTATGTAGTCACCTATGGCCCACAACCCTGTTAGCATCAAAGCAGGGAGAATGCAGGGGAAGAGGAGTCCTGCTCAAATAAGCTGGAAGGAGCACGGCTCTCACACTGTGGCTTTGAAGATCTTCTTTTGATCAGCGAGCTCGTCCCTCCCACAGCCCTCCAGACGGGGGGGTCAGGGGAGAGTGCGAGGAATATGGAGGCAGGATAAATCACAACGAATGTGAAGAGTGCTGAGGCACAGGATGCAGAGCTTATATTTGATAATGGCAGTTTTGTTTTGCTCATGCCTATTCATTTTGGCCCTCGCACACATCTCTCCCCTTGCAAAGGCGCACAAAATCCATTAAAAAGTCGCACTGAATTTAGGTGCTTTAATGCATATTAAACAAAATAAAAAAAGAGAGAGAAGAAAAACCATGGAAGTTTGGCAGGAACAGCAAACTATGTGACATATTCACTTCAAAACTAGAGCTGTGTGTAGTGTTGCTTCCTAGGAAGCTGTTTTACCCTCTTTTCTGTTTTAATGGCCATCATGTTCAGAATATTCTCTCTGTTTTTGTGTCAATAGAGTCAACAAAGAGTGAAGATACCGGGGCGGACACCAGTCAGGAGCCTGAGGTGCCCATGGAGGTTCTGGGTATGTGCTAAATCAGTTTGTGTAATATACGTTAATGTCACATCATTAAGGCTCAACACATCATTTTTACAATAATGAGAAGAACAGTGCACTAATGTGGTGCATGCTAGCAGCAAAAACATATTTTATGTAAGATTAAATATATAATGTACACTGCCTTTTAATAGTTTGAGATTAGTAAGTGTTTTTGTTTGTTTTTTACTAAATAAATGCTGTTATTCAGCAAGAATGTGTTAAATTCATCAAAGGTGACATTAAAGACTTACATTCCCTAGTAAAAAGTTATATATTTATTTCATACTAAGTATAGTTCAAATCAACATGTTTTCTGACATATCGCTCTAGACTTATGTATATTACAATTATAATTCAACTTTATTTGGAGTACTACTTGTGCACATTGTACATTATTTAGTATTAAACCTAAAATGTGTTTAATCTCACCGTTGATGAAGATTATATGATCTTTGAATAATATCAGTCTTTAAATGCAAGATACTTAAAGTGTACCTGATGTATAATAGTTCCACTTTAGCACAAATATAGTTCAGTTCATCTTTAGTTAGACTTCAGCACTACATACACCCAATTAAAGTGCATTAAGTACAAAATTATTTGTTTCAAATTTAGCAATACAGACTTTAGGAATACCAGTTTAGCATACTTTAAGTACAATAACTTGTACAATTGGTATTTTAACAAGTACATAAATGTATACATGTATTGTAAATTTATTTGTAGTATACTTAGCATGAAATATAAGTATTTTAAATGCATTTAGTATATTTATGTTTCACTAGGGTTACTACAATAAATTATTTTTTTTTTTTTTAGTCTGGTCTTTTGAACTTTCAATTCATTAAAGATCCCTTAAAAAATGTATAAGAGTTTCCACAAAATATTAAGCAGCTGTTTTCAAGAGCGATAACAGTAAAATATGTTTCTTACGAACTATTAGAATGATTTCTGAAGGACTGGAGTAATGGCTGCTGAAATTCAGCTTTGTCATCATCACAAATTAAACTACCTTTTAAAATATGTTAGAAAACAGTTATTTTCCATTGTAAAAATTATTCACAATAATTACTGTTTTGAACTGTATTTTGAAACCAACAAATACAGCATTGGTGATACTTTAAAAATAAAAAAATAAGAAAAACTTACAAATCCCAAACTTTTGAATGGTAGTGTATGGGGAATATGGATTGCATTGGTATTGCTGACCACAAGGCACTGTATGAAAGCATGTTTCTTTTGAGAGATTGAGCATTTCTGTGTATTGTTAGTGTTTGAATGTGAAGAACTTTACTTTCTACAGTATATTCTCACATCTCTTCCCTGCAAGGTCTAAAGGTGCACATGAACAACAAGGGTTTGCATCCCCTTTTTTCTTCTGCTGTATCTTTGCGAATATAATCTCATGTCAAAGCACTTGTGGTGGGTCAGGTTCAAAAGTTACAGTTTTTCGCAGCAGGCCATGCTACCTTTGACAGCTGTGTGTAGCGCTTCTTGGGGTCATGGCAAAGGGGGCGCCCTCTTTTCTTCCTTCGTATTTATTGTTGTTTTTCCCTTTTTGTTTCGTGCTTTTGAATTGTTTTTAGAGTTGTAATTTGAAGCAGAGAAGAGTTTCTGATCACAAAACAAGTCTGAATTATTGATTTATGAATCAGACTAATTCGGTTCTTGACTTCAGTTCACCGACTTAAAGATATAGTTTGTTTATCTGTGAATAACAAATTACATTTTGGTATGTTGGTCCAACAAAACTATAATTTACACTATATTGCTACTATATATACTTGTACAAACAGGTACAGATAAAAAAAAATAGAAAATCGTGAAAAAGGTCAATATTTTTATATAGAATTTCTAACATAGATTTATTACACATAGAGTGAAATATTCCAAGCCTTTATTTCTTGAAATGTGGATGATTATGGCTCACAGATAATGAAAACCCAAAATTCAGTGTCTCAGAAAATTTGAATATTACATAAGATCAAAAAAAATAAAATAATTAAACAGAAATATCAGGCTTCTGAAAAGTATGTTCATTTCTATGCACTCAATACTTGGTTGGGCCTCCTTTTGCATGAATTACTGCATCAATGCGGCGTGGCATGGAGGCAATCAGCCTGTGGCACTGCTCAGGTGTAATGGAAGCCCAGGTTGCTTTGATAGCAGCCTTCAGGTCATCTGCATTGTTGGGTCTGATGTCTCTCATCTTCCTCTTGACAATACCCCATATATTCTCTATGGGGTTCAGGTCAGGCGAGTTTGCTGGCCAATCAAGCACAGTAACACCATGGTCATTGAAGCAGCTTTTGGTACCTTTGGCAGTGTGAGCAGGTGCCAAGTCCTGCTGGAAAAGGAAATCAGCATCTCCATAACACAACAGTCCAGATCTTTTTCTCCTTAGCCCAGGTAAGATGCTTCTGGTGATGGTTCTGTTTCAGAAGTGGCTTGGTAGCCCTTTTCCTGAAGATGTCTGAGCGTGGTGACTCTTGATGCACTGACTCCAGCTTCAGTTCACTCCTTGTGAAGCTCTCCCAAGTGTTTGAATCGGCTTTGCTTGACAGTATTCTCAAGCTTGCGGTCATCCCTGTTGCTTGTGCACATTTTTCTATCCGATTTCTTCCTTCCAGTCAATTTTGCATTTAATATGCTTTGATACAGCACTCCTTGAACAGCCACCCCTTTCAGTAATGACCCTCTGTGACTTACCCTCTTTGTGGAGGGTGTCAATGATCGTCTTCTGGACCATTGCCAAGTCAGCAGTGTTCCCCATTATTGTGGTTTCAAAGAACAAGAGATACCCAGAATTTATACTGTATGGATGGTCATTTATTGAAACTCAAATGTAAATATTCTAATATTTTGAGATACTGATTTTTGACTTTCATTAGCTGTAAGCTCTAATCCTCAAAATTAAAACAAATTTTTACTTTACATGTAATGAATCTAAAATAAATGAAAGTTTCACTTTTTGAAAAAAGTTACTAGAAAAAATGAAATTTTTCACCATGTAAATTTTTTTTGAGATGTACCTGTACAGTAGACTTAAAATACTGCACACAAGTTGTATAAACCACTTTTAATGTAACTTAATGGTGTTTTCACAACCTTTTTGAAGCTTGAAAGCTCCAGTATACTTTTATTTGTGTGAAAAATAGCAACCAGTGCATTATACAAAATTTCCATTGAGGTACAACATGAAGGGTGAGTAAATTATGACAGAATTTTTATTTTCGAGTGAACCATTGCTGTTAAGCTATGAAAACTCTCTTTAGACTTGTTACATGATGAGTTAACCATATGGATTCCACATTGACAAGTACAGCATTAAAAAAGGCTACTGTTCCCCTCCCTTCACTGCTAATTTGCTTTACTGATCTGCCACAAACCTCCCTGCTCAATTCTCCACAGCGCTTTCAATGTGACCCTTAAACCAAGCGACCCCATGTTCTCTTTTCACATCTTTTTAAAGGATTTTTGTTTTTCCAAGCATGGCCTTCTTGGCCCAGAGAGAACTGGAAGCCTTTCAGACCTAGAGAGGAGCTCTTCCTTGTACAATGGCAGCTTGTCAAAGCACATCTTGTAACTTTAGGCAAATGCGGCCTGTAATACAATGCCACTTGGCTCTGTAGAAACCCTTCCTCGTATTTCTCACTCTTCGCTTTGAGAGGGCGGAATACAGATGAGAGGAACCACTTGGCTTTTCACAGTGGAACGTGCATGTGAAGGATCTGTGGTATTTACACTGAAGCCCTCCCCCACCGGGTTTGTTTCGACTCAATACCTTTTAATTGGCTCTAATTGTTTGAAGCTTCACCATCACACAGCGACGCAATGAAGAAAAAAGCCCCCGCACACAATCAAGTGCCTCCCAGAATGCTTTTCTCTTTCTCTTCCTCTCCTCAATGTTGTTCCAGAGAAAATATGTCTGCCCTCGCCCGGCAACCTTTGAATATTTACATATGAAAATTAAGTTTGCTCTCCACATTTAGCACTTCATTAGCTCTCATGGTCTGGCTCTTTGAAAAGGTTGCTTGGCGTTGTTGCGCATGAATAGGCCTGGAATTACATTGATGTATGTTTTAATGATGAGCTGAACTCTACTGTTACCTCACACAAAACGCTACAAAAGCTGCACTTTGGTCTAAAATGTGTCTATTCACTTGAAAAACACAGTTATTTACATCTTAGATGATGAACGCACAGCTTGAAGACCACCCTCAGCTTCTTTCCCTAAAGTGAGATATCAGATGCTGCTTACGCTGCTCATCTTTTCCAGATGTGAAGAATTTGGTTAATTATATTATCTCCATAAACCAAACATACCATCCACGGACTCCTCCAAGTGAAGCACGGATAGATAATGTCTTCGAATTGTAAGATATTGAGTGGTTTTACTCAACAAACCTCTTGTGAACCATTGGACGGCTGTAAGCTTGTTCTCCTTTCAGTCGAGTTCTTTTCCATTAACCTCCTGGGCAACATGTGACCGTCTGGCGAGGTGCTTTTGTGAGTCACTGGTTCGATTGCATCGGGCCCATGCCCCAGTTAGGCCAGGGTTATTGGTTTGGTTGTTTGTGTTCGGCTTTCAGCTGCCGGCACACTGTGAGAGTCAAACAGCCTTGAGAACCTAAACAATCCAGGTGCAGGGAAAAAGGTTATAAATGAAATGACCAAAGAAGCCTTGGCTGTGAAAAAGAGCTCGAACTCTGTTGAAGCATCACAGATAAGTGGCCTTCCTAAAATAATTTAATATAAAGTCCAGTTGCATTTGACAGTTGACACATTCACTAGACATGTATGTGCCTGTTGACATATATAAATACAACTTATAAAGTAATATTATTAGCTCACCAAGGCTGCATTTGTTTGGTCAAAAATTCAGTAAAAAGTGTAATATTGTGAAATACTATCACAATTTGATTGCAAATTTGAATTTATATTATATTATATATTATATTGATATTATGTTAAATTATTAGACACCACTGGTTTTCACAAACCTTCCCTTTTAAAATAACATTTATCCCAGTTATATGAGTTTATTTATTTATAGTATATGTGTGTGTACTGTGTATATTTATTATGTATATATAAATACATGTATATATTTAAGAAAAATCTGTCTACATAAACAAAATAACATTTATCAGTTATTATGTCTATATACCCGTTTACCACCTAAAATAAACGTAAAATTTGAGAATTTAAAGACACTCTCAGTTCAGTTCTGAATAGCGCATAAACCTGATGGTTACCATGGACATTTTTTGAAGGCATTGGCCAAACCTTTTAACCAGGACCACCATTTGAGTCTCCAGTAAGTAGACATATCGTATCCTGGGGATTACTTCACGATGACTACACATCTGCTTTGGCCTTTGTCTGTAACGTCATTGTTGGATTTGGAGGCGACGAGGAATGATGTTGATGCTCGCCTGACAAGAACGGTCATTATTTGTGTGGCGCAGACAATTTATGCTGCCTAACAATAGACCCACAAGCCCCTCACGATCTGGTGAATGGTTGGTGGAGGATCTAATTTTCTGCTTGTCTGAATATGAATATGACTTACGTCTGCCTCCAACCCCCCCACCACACTTCCCTCCCTTCCCCTATCTTCCTCACTCACTTGTTTCGTCTTCCCTGCTTTGTGAGTTGCCCAACACTGACTGTAAAAATACCACCCACACGATGAGACCATCAAACTTTCATTATGCCTAAGTGCAGTTAATTTCAAGGGAAGCATATGAAGCAAAGAAAATACGACAATTTATCGAAGCCGGAGCGCTCAGACTATCTTGAGCTCACTCAGCCACTGTGATGAAGAGAATTAAGTGTCCAATGGACTGCTGTCAGGTAAATCAGGATAAATAACCAAAACACATAGTTTGATTTAGACTTAGTCTGATGTTTAACACCAAATATATCACTATTTGGGAAGATTTTATATCATAATGACACAATACTATAACATTAACGTCAGATTACATCAGAAGCCTCAAATCAATCTATTGGCTTCTGGGTAGGAAAATTCAATTCAATTGTTTTCTCTCACATTTTTCGAGAAATAGACTCAAGCGTCCAGCTATTTTCCATGTCACATTTTTACACTTTTTCCTGCTTGACAGCTTCTGGCTACTTTATTTGTTTCACGGCACGTCAGACTCTCTTCCCGAAAGACCGAACTCATACTGTTGTTGGCTGTAGCAGTTGGAAGTGAGCACAGGCATTGATTGAAATTCCAGCATCTCGTTTTTTTCAAAGGCTGGTTTGTTGTGTTTTGATCAGCGCTGCTTATTAGGAGCCTAAAGTGGCAGGGCTCCCTCTCAGCCGTGACATTATTACATAGAAAGAGAGACAGACGGAGCATCAGGAGGGGAAGCCAAGTCTCAATTGAGCTTGCAGGTTCACTCGAGCGACAGCCTTGACTTTTTTCATGTTGGTGCCTATCCATGGACATTAAACGCAGCTCTGATTCCATCTTGAATGCAGTTTTTCTTCTCAAGTAAAATTTCTAGATATTTTACTTAAAAAACAAGACCAAAACACTAACAGAAAAGTGTTTTTTTCATGGTGTACATTTCTGCGCTTTCTCTGTACATGTGTGTGATTCTTTGTTTACTCCAGCTCCCCATTTGTGCTGGAATCTGGATAAAACACCAAGCGAGGGACAGAGAGGAGTCTTGGCAGTGGGCGGTAATGGAAACAGCGTTGTTGAATCGTATCGCACTCGGTTTCAATTTCTCCCTCTACGGTGCCGCGAGACAAGAATTAAATGAAATCATGGCGGCGGCGGTTGCCCTTGCTCTCCCTCACCTTTCCTCATCCAGGCACTCCGCTGCTGCTCTATTTCTCCAATAAAAAGAGCTATTTTTTCACGTTCGAAACACAAATCCATCACTTGCAGCTGCTTTGCCCCGTTAAATCAGTAGAATTTGAGGGCTGGCCACCAAGGAGAGAGAAGTGGCTGGGTAGCTCTCATTCTGAAAGGTTGTATTAAAGCCACCGTCTGTAGTTGTTGAAACATTGCCACCGTAACCCGAAGAATTGTCTCTCCGGCTGAAAGCGAAGCTTCAGAGCTTGTGATGAAATAAGCATGAAAGCATGTAGCATCACAGCGAAAACAAATGCCATGTGTATTGCACGTTTAAGATGTTCTAGTGTGTTTAGATGATGTTTGTAAGATTCTCATGAAGGTAAATATCGTTATTCTGCAGACAAACACTATGGTTTGAGTGCGGAGACAATCTGCAGCAGTGAATTGGGTGCGCTTGCATCATCCGTGGCTGTGCCGCCGGAAGGAGATTATTTCATGCTGTGGTTTGCTTTGGTATTTAGGCAGAGAGATAGAAGAGAGAAAGTTATAGACGAGTTTGAGAATGAGGCTCACACTGATATAGACTCAAGGCAGTTTCTAATTAATTTTCTATGCTTCCCCTTTCGTCTGCATTTGTTTTGTTCCTCTTGAAGGCAGAGGCTTTTGGACCATATTTTTCATGTTTAAATATTATGCATTGGTCTCATACCAAAGAAGCACTAGCTATAAAGTAATCTCTTATTGAAGTTGATGTCTACATACACTACACTTGGGGTGGTGTGATGCAGTGGTTAAAGATACGGACTGGAAAAGATGTAAGTTCAAACCCCGAAAGGTTACTCCACAGGGATTGTCACTTTAATTGAGTTCTTAATAAGTTCAGTGGAATCACCAGTTTATGGAAGCATATTTCTGCCTAGGAATAAAAAAGGGGGGTAATTAAATATGCAATTGCAACTTTTTATCTCACAATTCAGACTTTTTTTCTTGCAATTTTGAGAATAAAGTCAGAATTGTGGAATATATGCTCAAAATTGTGAGAAATAAACTTGGAATTCTGAGAAGAAAAATCTTCATTGTGAGAGATGAATTTGCTATTGCAAGGAAATTCATAAAAGTCAGAATTGTGGAAAATTCTTAAGACGAATTACCTTTTTAATTTTTTTTTAAATAAACTGAATTACGAGGTATACACAAAAATTCTGAGGAAGAAAAAACAGAATTTTATGATATATAAAATTGTAATTCAGAGACAAAAATAAATTCGCAATTGTGAGAAAAATTGTGCAATTACCTTTATTTTGTTCAGATTTGTGAGATTTGAAATATGAAAATTAAAAGGATGGTCTATATCCAACCAACCAATAAATAAAAACATAAATAAATCACGTTTGGGGGATTAAAGAATGCAGTTACTGTTCTTCCTGAAGATGATAATGAGGAATCCAGCAAATAGAGCCAATATAATTGTACAAAAATCTAAATAATTAAAAAGAACATAGAACTTACCACATTATTATATGACTTTTGTTTATTTAGATGTTGATCAAAGTGTCACAACAGCCAAGGAGAGCAACACCAGCAACAGAACTAAAGGTAAAAACAAAGATGTGTGAATTAAAATTATTTTCGGCCTTTTTGATCTTTTGATAATTTCATGGTTTAAATTTAAATTCATGGTTTATTATTTTGTAAGGAAAAAAGCAGAGTGTATGTGCATTTCCAGATGTAAATGAGTTTTTAGTTGAGCGAGGACAAAATACAGCAACATGATCAGACTGGAACTCACGTCACCCAGTCATTTCTGAGCATGTGTGTGAACCAGTAGGTCACGACTCCAATTCAAATTCATGTTTCATTATTTATACAGAAGAAAGAAGAGCATGTGTGAATGCATTTTTAAACGTGAATTTTCTGGGTATGGACCTTTTTGCCACTTTTTATTTATATTACATTTTAAAGACCCAAGAAATGACAGGGAAAACAGGAGGAAACAAAATCGTAAATGATGCATTTGCTCAAGTAAACTCAAATGCATGCTTTATTATTTATACAGAAGAAAGAAAAGTGTGTTTGGATGTATTTTCAGATGCATGCACAGGTGTATCTCGTCATCCTGAGCTCTGCAGTCTCATGTTCTTCTCTTGAAACCTCTGTTGCCTCAGGCATAGCCTTTAGAATCCGCTGCATTCATTTCAGCTAGGAGAAGCCCAGTAGCCAATGAGATGTCACCCAGTGGCATCTAACTTTTAATTCCTCTGCTCAGCTGTGATCTTGAGTCATTCATTCCCTTCTCTCTGCCTTCTTCCCGTGTTTTCTCTGTCTCTCTCCTTAATATGTATCTAGATGATGTGAAAGCCCAGGATAAGAGCTCCCAAGAGCCTGACGCAACTCCACCAGACACCAGACCAAATTCTGAAGGTAAAAGCAATAAATCAATAAAAGCTGTGAATAAAACAGAGAAACACACTTACGCAGTTCTCATCTTCAGTAAATATCCCCGTCTCTCTCATTGTCCTTCTCGTTCAACTAAAAGCGCCCAACTCGTATGCTTTACCCGCAATTCCTTCACTTCCTTTCTCTCTCATTCACTTTCTCTCTGCTGATCTGGAACTGCGGAGTGACCCTGATTTTTCTGAGTAAACGTGTTGGCATGCCTCCTTAAATTGAGCTTGATGAATTACCTGCATGCCCACCTCACGGACATTAATAAATCAAACACAAAGCGTGTGTGATTGGAGCGCAGAGATGACGCAGTGCGAGAAAGCTGATAAATCATGTGTGATAAGAGTTTTGCTGTGCTGTCATTTCGGGAACCCCGGGGTCAGATTTCCTCTTAGGGCCGCACATACAAACTCCCAGCATGCCATTTATAATCATTCCCTTTGCGTTTGACAGGAAATTATTTAGTACAGTATCTTTTATGTGTGTATCTGTACAAACACAAACAATTAAATAAATAAAAAATATTTAATTCAAAGAAAGTATATTCTGCATCATAGTAAAGTCAACATGAAATTTAAGGCAAAACAGACTGTCTGAACAGCAAGTTATTATTAAATTAGAAAAGTCGCTGTTAAATTATTTTGAATATTCAATATACATTAGTAAGTTGTAACTCGCAATATATAAATAAAATACAGAATAAAATGAAAAAAAAAAAGTTTTCCTGATTAATTGTCAAACCAAATAATATATTACTTTTAGTTGCAGCTCCATTTCTAATTGATACTGGAAAATACAAAAGTGAACCTAGATAGTTGGAAATGGGGGGTTTGACAAAGCAAAGGTAAAAGGGCTCATTGTTGCTTTCACATTGACACCAATCTGTCAGCCTTGTGCATTAGGTTTAACTGTTTGTTTGCTGACATGTATAATTTAATTCTGCTTTCATGTTTGTTTTCTTCAAGACGGCCAAGGCGATAAGAACACACAGGAATGAGACGACAATCAGCCTCATAGAAATAAGCCGGCAAACTGTGTGAAGGCAAACATCACACCAATTTTGTCCCACACCAGGGAGTCGCCCACAAACACTGGGAAAAGAGTTGACCCCACCACTTCATTCACCATCTTTCCTTCTATTCAACCTGTATTTCCTTACCGCTTTCTCATATTGATAATAATTCAGATATATAGCTATATAAAAAGGATCAAATAAGAGTTTGAACATATCAGAGAGAGTGCAGGGATTGTGGAGCTGGAGGAGGACTGCTATACCTCACTGACATGCTGCTTGATCAATAGTCTTTTGCTTTTATTTTCAATATAGCATCTTGGATCTGGATTTGAACTGGTTTAAATTAACTAGATTGCTCAAAACACATCCTAAAATCGTCCTGCCGCTTTTAGTTACGTGCTGATTTGTAATACTTCTGACAAAGTGCAAAGCCATGGCTAAATTTTCCATCCCGCAGAGCTCTCGTAATGCAAGATTCAAACCAAATATGATTGGATTCCGCAGGCCTGTCCACTGATTAAGATTTCTTTCAGGTGAAAAACACTAAAATGGCTATAAATGTCCGTTTGTGCGCGAGTGAGTGTGCATATATACCGATGATGTCACTTTAAAGAGGTTTTCGCTTTTTGTGTGAGCTTTAGAACCAAGTCAGGTCAAACAAGGAGAACATCGCTTGATTCTAGTCTCCTATCGAGTGGTGGCATTCCTCCCTTCTGCACGCCATATAAGAGGCGTTTGTGTGCTTCCTCTGCTTTGAAACGACACGTCATGCTCGCAGAGCCCCCCTTTAATATCTCAAACAAGCACTGATCATGTTTCATCTTCAAAGCTGCTCTGACTACTGCGAATGCCTGTAAAAAAAAAAAGAGGAAAACCTATTGTGTCAGACTGACGTGGCCGTTTTTGATGAGTGCACTAACAAATTAATTCCCTCAAGTGTATCTAGATGCATGCCAGCATTGTTTCAAATGTTTTATTTACAGTCCCTCTCTCTGTCTCCCTCCCTTTCACATGCATAAACAGATCTCAGTTGCAAGCTCTCAATATTTTTACCAGATTGTCTCTGCATCTCTAAAAAAAAATCTGCCTTATTTTATGAAATAAGTAGTGCATAATCACAAACTGGTGATGGCTAAAATAAAAGGCAAATAGTAAGTGTGTGGCTTTGAATGAATTAAATGCTACTTCAGATGATGAGTGATGATGATGCATTTCTTTCTTTAAACACACAAGATGATTTTCTGTCCATTTGTTTGGGTTTTGATTTGGTTGTTTGGTTTTCTTGCATATGATTTTTTTGGTTGATGATTAAAAATGTATTCAAAAGGTTGATTTACTCCTTTAAGTGGTGCCATACTGTATATCAGATGAACTTCTGCCTTCATCCTTTGATGTTTGCTTTGCTATAGAACAACTATGAATAAAGTTATAAAGTTGTTTCCCTGGGCATGATGTCTGCGTGTTTTATAGTTGCACCATATCCAGCAGTTAATGTCAGTAAATATTAATCCATGAATATCTTTGTATTAGCAGAATTATTATCAGAAAATTTGCACATGCTTATAAGCTATTTAAATGTCAGAGATTTTCCTATTGTAATTTAATGTGCCGGCAGCATTCACTTTATAACTTCTCTAAAGCACTTAATGGATAAAATCATTTTTGTGTTTGAAAACTTTAGATATCATAACATTTCATTCGTTTTCAATTAAAAAAAAATATATAGAGACTGAAATCTTGGGTGAGTTCCATTTGAAAGGGGGCATAACTATACTGTACTCACTCTGAAGGGTGTAGGGCAGTACACTTACATGATAACATGTCAATGGTACTTTTTTTGGAATTGACCCTTCGCAAAGACCCGGCCCCCTTAGTCACTCTTGCTATGTCCGACAAGCCATGCCACTCTCACGCCACACATTTATGTTCTAACACAGAAAAATAAAGAAGTTGAGAAGTTTACAATCCCATCTAAGGTCTTAATTAATTTGCTTTAGCTTTTAAAATGAATAGCAAGGATGTGTCAGCTAAGGATCACATGATAATTCACTGCCAAATTAATTAAAATGACTATTGCATGCACTGAGGAATTGAAATCCCTGGTAAGATTAATTCAATTACTGTGCCATTGAGGGTCATGATCATAGATGGCAAAATTATTACCATAAATTGATAATTGCACACCTTAAACTAATATCCTTGTGCAAGGGCCCTAGTTAAAGGAAATATTCAAATCAAAACCATTTATTGTGCTACAACCCTAACCCAAAATGCCTGACTACACTTTTTCATGTATCTAATGTAATCTCCCAGCTGTGATTTGCACAGATAATGTGTCACTGAACTCTTCCTGAGTCTCCTGTAAGAAGTATTGTGATCTCCAGAGATGAGAGGAACATGCCGCTGTACTCCTCCAGTCCTGACCTCTCTTTAGGAGGTGCAGAGTGCTGTCGTGTCTTACGAGGGCCACAGAGTTCCTCTTCAAGGAGATCCAGCAACCTGTGGAGGATTACAGCAGTGGTGGATATTACTAGACAACCTGCCAACAAGGAAAACAGCTTTGTTTCTAAATTGAAATCGTGAGACGTTTACCTAGTATTTCTGTATCAGTAATAATATTCCTGTTCCTATCTGCTCGCTTTTTACATGCATCCCATATGAACCTCTAGCTTATTTCTAACTGGTTAAACTAATAGTGTCTCTAACTAACTCTTACATGTTTTATAGCACTCCCTGATCTCCACTATACAGTAAGGACAAAACCCTTAAATGAATGTCACAGTCTGTGTTTGTGGTACCTTATCAATACCTCTCAGCAGACGCAGACTGACCTCCATCACTGGCAGACGGAGAGACACATGGAGCCCATTGCACAAAGTTCTCTCCGTGGTTTACGGTAATTACTTTGCTGAAAACTTGTCCCCAGTGTCGTTACTATGAATTATTACACACAGTAAATGATTTGTGTCACTTTGCTTTTCTCCTCAGCGAGAGGACACTGAATGGACACAAGATGGATCCACAAGGCCAGTGGACTTTTTATGATCGCTTGCTAGAGAGAAACCGAGGCAGTTGGAAAGGTGCAAGATCAGAAAATTATTATATGGTGGACTGAACAAAACAAAACATTGGAGGCGTCCACATCAAATGATTCCAAGCATAACTGTTGTTTGTGAGAATCCCATCAAAAGATCCACAAGAGGGCTACTGTAACCCAAGCTACAGCATAAATATGCCGAATCTAGTGCTGTAGAGGGTGTTGAATATGCAATTACAAATTCATAGATAAAATGGGCCAGAGCTGTGGCTTCCCAGCACGATTCATTATTTTGCACCCTGGTTCCCTGCTGCTACCACTAACGCACCATATATTTCTATAACAAATTCCTCCATCAAGGTAGGACGAATAAAAGAAGTCTGGCAGCCCAGCGGGACATTTGCACTGGCCCTTTCTGCCCCACACCTCAGCTGTGCTGCATGCGATGAGGAACAGAACGGGGCATCCTGATATGTTTCAACAATGCAGTGAGAAGAAGAACAACGGGAAGAAAGCAAAGGAGAAAAGCAGCTCACATGGGTCTCCTTGGCAGGTGCATAATACATCGCCTCTGATTCCATGCAGTATTTTGGATGTCTTATTGGTTTTGACAGTGGGTTGTTTTGGGAGGTGTTAGAATACAGAATAATATAATATTCTGTGCAGTCCTGCTAGACGTAGATTTGCTAATACAGCTGTATATTTACAGCATCTTTATTATTTTCAACCATTTTATTGATCATTTTTCTTTTATGACACCTGCTTTTAAAATAACTTGGGGAGTGAAAGTTAAATATTTAATGGTGATTCTAAACTATAATTTGGAGCAGATGAGAGACGGTTATTTTTTTGGTGTAGCAGCGGACTGCATTTTCATCTGCATGGAAAGGCAGTTTGGATAGGATTCATGTAAGTATGATTCACAAATTCACAAGCTGTATTAGTTAAATTCACTAAAAACAACTGACTTGTTAAAATAATTCATCTGCAAAACTGAAGCAAACAAGGTGTGCTGTATATTTTTGATTCATTTCAAAGGGAGGTGATCTACATTGTGTTGTATGTTTTTGATGTACTAAAATGAACAGGCTCATAAGACTCATTCCTTATGCAGTCAGGTTACATTGGTTGCATTGTATGTTTTTGATTCAGTTTAGTGGAACTGGTTCACAAGATTCATTCATTGACACTGAATGGATGACACTGGCTGCACTAAATGTTTTTGAGTCACGTAAAATAACCTTTTAATAAGAGTCTTTTGTTGGACAATGGGACTACACATGTCTGTTTATTATGAGAAGCCATACAGGCCATAAATAATTACTGAGAAACCTTTAACAAACACTAGTGAAATGAACACATGGTGAAAGACGTTGATGTAGTGGTTTAAAATGTGTTGATTCTACACTGTTTGGGGACTGAGCTTAACCAATATCAGTTTGAGAAATACAAAACCTCTTGTATAAGAAACATCGTGCGAATGATAAATGTCTATTTTTAATTGTATTTTTTTTATCAGAGAGATTGCTATTTGTTATTGTTACATTGTATATTTATTTTTGTTGTCAATACTTTTTTGTATAATGCTTTAGCCATATTATATTTAATACATTATTGTATTATCACATTATAATGTTTATTATAGGCCTAAATATATAAACATTATAATGGGATAAAACAAATCACCATTAACTTTAGGAATCACCAGTGGAACAAGAACAGACTTCGACCGAACACCGGTTCATTAAATATATGAAAAAAAACATTCCAATTGTATATGACTTTATTACTTATGTGGAACACAAAAAATTATTAAAATATTTGACGAACGACATCATAAATGTGAGCAAATTATGACTGATTATTCATTTTGAGGTGATTTATTCTTTTAAAAGTTGTCTGACCGTTCTCTGTAACACTTTTTGATTATTCACACATTCTGCTTTAAACAGGGCAGTAGATCTGGGGGTGGCTTATAGACAGTGAGCTGAGATGAGAGCTGATAGCAATGGAGCAATGTGGCGTTTTCTCCTCCTTATTTTTTGTTCTGGAGTTAAAAGCTTGCTGTCATTACGAACAAACCCACGTCTGGTTAAGTCAGTGGCTCTGGCATAAAGCTGACGAGAATCAAGATCACAATTACAATTTTCTTTCCATTTTATTCCTGTCACTCAGAACAGCAGTGCTTCACCCCTCAAATAGTCTCAAATTACAGGCTGGATCGCTCAGTCATTACACGAGGACACATTTACTTTGTGCGAGGTGCGCTTGATTCCTAAATTACTATCTCTGCAAATAGACCTGAACAATTTTTATGTATAAAATGACATTTTCGCTGTCTGAACCTGATAAGTGCATTATGCTCACTTGAGACTTGTAATAATGTTTTTTTTTATATATTCTGCTTGCATTATCAGACATGTCTTGTAATCGGTAAAACAATCAATGGTATATTCTCCACAGGTTTCGCAAAAAGAGGGTAAAAACTTGGAAATGTCCTTATCTATAACCTTTCCCTCTCTGCCGTCAGTTCATTTTAATCTTAACATCATTTGGCCAGCTCTCCATTCATCTCGCACACCTCGTTTAAGATCCCTTCCTTTGTGATATAAGGCCATCACTTCTCCTGAAACCATTATAGATCCTAACCACTTCATTCAAGACTTCCATCAGCCTTTGGTAATGCTGCTTTTGACTATCTGTCAGAGCGCTGTCACTCCGCTATAAACTTCATGCTCCATATGTCTATTCCTCCTGTAAGAAAATAGAGAAGGGAGAGTGACAGAGAGAATGTGCCGGAGCAGGGAAGTGAAAGGAGAAATCAATTGGCACCATTTTAAAGAGTTTCAGACACATTCTATCTTCAGGTGCGTGTCAGACAGAGAGACGGGTTTGTCCCTGGGGTCCGTGCCTTGGATCCCAGCAGAGGCCATCAGATCGGCTGACACAAAGCATTCACTTGTCACTCTCCTGAAGAGAGACAGGCCGCCTCCTGTTCAGTCAGAACCGCTGGCATGATTGATCATCTAAAGATGCAGGAGAACACAAGAACTGAGAAATTAGCCATTGTTTAGTAGTAGCAGATCTGTTCTGGGTGATAACTAACCACCTGCCAGAGCGATGGGAGCATTTGATAGTAACCCAACAAACCACAGATGGATAGTATTAAATTGCATTTACATTTGGGAAATAATTTGTATTCAGAATACATCCAATACATGGATCATTATGCAAACACCTTATATTGAGATGTGCTCAATATAAGCACATGGCAGCCCAGCGTTCATTCAGCTTCTGTTCTCCAACAGCTTCAATGGCTACCAGTTAAATATCGCATTGAATTTAAGATTTTACTTTTTAGTCTCTTCATAACTTAGTACCTTCATATCTCCGTGATCATCTTAACATATAATCACCTATACGATACCTTAGATACTTTACTTGTATTGCTCTATTATTACACCTGTCTAATTTTGTGTATTTGGTATTTATTTTGTGTATTTGGTATTTAATTGTGCTTATATGTGACCCTAGACCACAAAACCAGTCATAAGGGTAATTTTTTAACCTGAAAGCTGAAGAAATACGCTTTCCATTGAGGAAAGTTTGTTAGGATAGGACAATATTTTACCTGGGCCAACTATTTAAATGTCTGGAATCTGAGGGTGCTAAAAAACAAATCATAATATTGTGAAAATCACCTTTATTAAAGTTGTCCAAATGAAGTCTTTAGCAATGCATATAACTAATCAAAAAATAAGTTTAGATATATTTACAGTAGGACATTTACAAAATATCTTCATGGAACATGATCTTTACTTAATATCCTAATGATTTTTTGGCATAAAAGAAAAATCGTTCATTTTGATAATTTGACCAATGTATTGTTTGCTATTGCTACAGATACACTTGTGCTACTTTAGACTGGTTTTGTGGTCCAGGGTCACATATATTCTAGACTAGAGTGTAGTAAAATGCCCGTAAATAAATTGTATTATTATTATTTTAAGGTTTATTTATATATATGGGACATGTTTCGATTTTATAGAAAATTCTATTTAACTTTGAATAGAAAACTTTGCTACTGGTTGTACTGAAATGAACCCTAGTGTCAAACATTTTGAAACATTTCAAAACAACTAAGCCTTGCCTGCTGAAATTCAATTACGTGGTCAGTTTGATACAAGCTTTGAAATCATTTGAAAAGCAAACAATAAGTTACATTTAGCATTCTGACATGATACTGTATGTCTAGCTAACAGTTAACTGCAATAGATTCAGCTGAAATAGTTTGACATGTTTAATTTCTTTGGGGTTTACTCAGTTCACTTAGGTTTCTGCTACACAAGGTCTTTGAGTTGAGTGTTGGAGTTTAATGTGAAATAAATGATAATATGATATTAATAAATGATTATGATAATAATAAAGTTTTAAATAATAAATATTATATAATATGAAAACATTGTCCACAGCTACTTTGTTCAGCCAAATAATATTTTTTTTTAAGTGAAGATCACACACAAACACAAAGTGCTTGTCTCATAATCTCCTTCAAATCAAAATAAATTGAGACTTGCATCAGATGTAGCGATTGTATGATGCCAAGCATGTGATTCATGAGTTGGTGATCGAAACTAAAAGGTGATGGAATTCGTGTCTCAAATGACAATGAAACAAGGGCTCAAAGGTCAGAGGTTTCTTAATGGGAATTTCTAGCAGGGGAATATTAGTGTCTGGCATCTAAGAAATAACAGACTACATGCAATCCATGCACAAGCAGGATATCAGGGGCCAAGTCAATGCCATTTCTCCACGCACCACGGGCTGCTGTGCCCCAGGCTTTGAGACCATGCAGACGTTTCATTATCTAGAGACAGAATTCCCTCTGCTGAACTCTAATCTGCACCATTATGTAACGAAATTGATGATCAATGGTTACAACATGAATTCTGTCACGCTCGGTGCCAATTATTTGGAAACACCTGGACAACTATTTCTTTTGAGTTTCTATCCTTTCCAGTGGGGGGCACTACCGTTTGATGTTGAATCTCAGAGACTTCATAGTGCTAAAATGGATTGATATTACTTCTTGTAGTTCAGAATGAACCGAAGCCAAATCACTGCTAGTGAGATATCGAGGGTCTTGGCAAATGAGACTTCAGATGAATTCCAGAAAGGCTGTTGAGGTTCAATCGGCCTTGAGATTACTCTAGATAAATCTGAAAGTTCATTTATTTAGTGCCTGTGCCCATTTGTGTTCAAGGCAGAAACTGCCTGAAATACGGCTGAAAAAATAACACAAGTGTGGGGAATTAAAGTCAACCAGGACTTCAAATTAAATGAAATTCAATCGTTTACTCAACGTCATGTCATTCCAAAGCTTCGTGACTGACTGACTTCTGCGTTGAAAGGATGCAAAAGAATGTTTTTTTAAAGAATATTCTGGCTAGTCTTTTTTAATGTAATGAATGTAAAAGAGATCTGGGGCTATCAAGCTCCAACATTAAAAAATGATCATAAAAGTGGTCCATGACTTGTTCAATAACGTTTATGAAGCTGTACAAGCGTTGCATAGGGAATAGGCTCATTTTCAAGTTGTTATTTACTGAAACTAGCTCTCTCTGCAGTGTTCATCTGCTTTATATAATCATTCATGGAGATGGATCATATCAATAAATCAGTTGATCCATTTCACATTTGTTAAATAATCAGATTATCTAATATGCAGACTCACTAACTTGATAATAGGTGAATAACAACTTATTGCAATTGTATATAGTCAGATTTTGCAGATGGAGAGCACAAGTTGTATGAACCACTTTTATGATATGTGTTTCACAGGAGAAACAAAATCATATTGTTTGAAGCAATGTGAGAGTTTTAATTTCAACTCTGTCTATCTATAATAAAAGAAAATATTAACAAGGCATTCAGCAGAATTTATGTTTGCTACAAATCTTAAACAATCCCTGTTTACTTACTGTATGTTTTTCAAAGAAAAAAATAATAAAAATTCCACATCAAGGAAAAATTGTTCTTGAAGTTTTGAGCATTTTAGACTCCTGGCTTTTCCACAAAGCATCTAAAAGCATTTTGCTAGCTGTGTGGAGCCAGGCTCAGAAAGTGATATTTGGTGGCTTGAGATGGGAGGAGAGATGATGTGTTTTTAGTGGGGTGAGACAGAGGCCCCAGACTCAGCTGGCTATTGGAGTAATTGGGGAGGTCGGGAGGGGGGCCGCCACGGCTGGTCGGGCCCATATGCAGCGCATGGTGGTGGGGGATCGGAGCCAAAGTCTTCTCCCTGCTGGTGGACACGCTCCAGCACATGATGCGGCCGGTGCCCAGCACCTCACGCTGCTGGCCAGCTGTCACTCCTCTGACAGACCCTGACGCCCCAGTCATTCATGACCGAGCTAAATAGAAAATCTGAAAAAAAGCCAAGCTATATGATTAGAAAAATCACAGCATTTTTCAAAGGGCCATATTCTACACCTTTGTAGTAATTCCATTCTCTGAAGTTTATCGTCAAGCTCTCTTACACTACAAACAGCCTCCCTCTCAACCAAAGAATTAAAGTTTTTACTACTTTAAAGAATTCCCAGTTTTGATTGTATAAATTCTTAATACTTTAGCTGTCGATCATGAAGGCAGACCAAATGTAATAATGTGTGGCAGTTTAAATGCTTATGTTCCAAAATACTGTTTAAATAGTTCTGATAGGCTGGTAATGTTGCAATGCATTATGGGTATATACTGTTCTGCTCTCACTCTCTTACACAAGTGCAGTGCCTTTAATGGAGTGCTTTATGATGAAGTAAACAAGTTTTTAAAGTTTGGATTTTGCTATCGGTTCATATAAGAATAGATTTTTTTTTTTTTTTACAAATAAGCATTATATTATTATGGAAATTAATTTCAGTTCAGTGAAAATATCAAGTCATAGTGAGATGTAGTACTTTCTTGTAACAACTACTTATTTCATAAAAAAATAACAATGATCTTGCAGTAATAACAAAAAAAATCCAATTTTACAACATATTAACTTATAATCATGATACATTTTCTTATTATGAGATACTAGCCCATAATTATGAGACTTTCTCAAGTCAAAATTCATTAAAGCGAAAATGATAAAGTCATTATTAAGTTATTATTAAACAAGGTCATTATTAAGTTATAATTATGGTTTTGTATTTCATAATAATGATTTACCATAATTAAGTCATAATTATGAGACTAAATTATGAGACTACGCCATGAGAAAGTTTCATATGATTTTGATATGCTTAGTCATTGTTATAAGAAATATTCTCAATATAATATGTCAGTTATAATAAGCAGGTTTCTCAATGTTGTGACTTACATATTTTTTTAAACCGTGGCAAAAACAGGCTTTCATATACTGTAAATAGTACAAGGAATTGTAAAGTTAAGCATTTTTAATATTATTATTATTATTAGTGACTGAAATAACCATTTTAGTTGTTTTCACAGTATATTGAACTTAAATTCAAACAAGTTAGAAAATTGTATTTTCCATGAAACATCCATCTCAAATACATCAACACAAACACATCCTAATATATGTTTAATTTAAATGCATTGGATGAGAACGGAAGTCTAATTTTATGTTTTGGACCGGTCTGATGTGCCATTTACCAGTTGACATGTGGCACAATTAGAAGTGTGATGAAAATGGAGGTGAAGCTGTTGGCACAGATGCTCCCACCCCTGCCACTCTCTCTCCACCCGAGCTCACAGCCGCCCGTCTGCCCACCCGAGCGAGTGTCAGGAGAGGAATCGATTCCCTTCACACTGGGCTCTATATTAATTAATGCTCCTCACTCCCACTGTCACAGACCCTCCCGTCTTCTTCCTGTTTTTCTTGTTCCTGTTCCACTTCTCTGCTTTTTTTCTCTCATCTCCGGACCACTTCCTCTTTTTTAAAGACTGTTCAAGATCACAAGGCTGCCTTCCCTTTATAATAAAACAGCCCGGATGAAAATACAGTTTAGTGGATAAATGCTAACAATCACCGTACACACATGAAAAAGCATATATATCCTCCCAACCTTTTCTTTGTGTGTGTGTGTGTGTGTGTGTGTGTATTTATACTCACTGTCTTTTCAAGCAACCAGATGTCTGCAGGCACCATTTTATTTATATGAAAAAGACAGAAAGTGATAGCGATAGTAAAACTGTTGTGTGCTACTGCCCCCATCTGACCACATTAGTGCACATCTGTTTATCCCTGTATGAGGACACAATGCAGAACTTCTAAGGCCTGAACATTAAGGACACGTTTATAGGCATGTAAGAAATTATATTATACACTATGACCGCACAAAGCATTTTATACACACCATTTGCAACAATATACTTAATTTAAAAAGAAATATAAAGTCAGTGTGAGGAAGTTAAGCGAGCAGGAGTGACTGCAGGCCTCTCCGGGGATGCTGAGAGAGAGAGATGGCTCCACAAAGCAGTAAGGGGAAAATCAGATCACCTTGAATTAGCATAAACTATCTTCAGATGGAGATATACACGCTCTAAATGCAGGCAATCCCAATTGGAATAACTTCTAGTGTTGGATTACTATTGGGTTCAGTCGGGTCATTTAGCACTTAGAGAGAGTCCCCGGAGGCACCGAGAGCATTCAGGTTGGACAAATTGCACCACCGCTGTGGCAGGTCTCCACCAGAGGGAGGGCGCCTGGGGAACTCACTGGCTCAATTTACACAGTTCAGAGACGAAGCTTGGCACCTGGAGAGTGAGGTGGAGAGAACCCTGGGTAACTGAAGTGACAATTGCACAGTTATGCAAAGATTGTGGATCATCACCGATTCAGATTAGGTGACCCTGGCAGGGTCAAAGAGGTGATTCTGGTCCTGAGGGATGGGAAATGCTGTATGGTTCTTCTAAAACAGGTTCAGCTCGAGCTTTTCGAGAGAGGGAAAGCACAGATGGCACTTATAATTTGCAAAATGTGTACTCACATTTTGCCAATTAAAAAAAACTTTTTAATTTTTAAAGTAAAAAAAAAAACTACTACTAAACAGTTGAAGTACTTAATGAAAATAACTGTCCAAGACCTGTCCAGGACGCAATGGGGGCCCACCAAGACAACGGGGATCTTTTAATTGAAACGAGGGAACAAATTCTTCATTCGTGGCCACGATAAATATATAGTATTTTTGTCTGCATGTCATGTGTTGGGCTCCGTAATTTCTGTGTTGTGTCATGTGCATTTTGTAATTTTTGCACTCCTTGGCTACCGTAGAACCACAGCGTTTTAAAAGTATGTGCAAACACTGCATCACCGCGGCACAATTAAAAATATACAATTAATTAATTAATAACTAATAAAATACTGTTTGAACAATTGGTAACCAGCTAGTTGAAAAGACTGTATCACAGCTTCAGGGACATCTAGAGAATCAACGAAGCCTTAAATTAAAGGACATTGTGGATGAATTTCCAGAAAGAAGGGTCCGGAGAATGCATCTAAAATGAGTGAGTAGTTTTGTTTTTTGCATTTGGGGCCGCTGTGCTAATTGTTTGTGTTTGCATGCAGTAGTTTTGTATCCTATTGACATTGGCTGAGCCTTGGTTATTTTAGGCATTTGTTAGTTTCGTTCTATAAAAAATGTATTGGGTAGAGGTATCACTCAAGGCTGCGTTTTATGTAGCGCTGATTGGTTTGTTACATTCATTAGGTAGCTTAACTTACTCTATAGGCCTAGGTATTTTTGACCATTGCCAATACTACTCTTGTGTTTTGCTACTCAGATGAAATGAGAGAAGCATGCAATGTGTATGGTATTTTCTTGATATAGCCTACAGTGAACTTAATGACTTTTTGATGCTTGTTTGGCGTCAGGGGCTGCAGGACTCGCAACGCCACTATGCTGCAGATACCCTGTTTTTTGTCAATATCCAACACATTTTAAAATCCAGCGTTCCATTCGTTGGAACCCATATAAACATTACCCGTGCTATTGCATACATTCACTGTATTTTAAGCATTCACAAATTGACAATTTCAGATTTTTGTTCAAATAAATGCCATTTGCTGTGTAAAATAATTTATGCATCAAATAGATATTTACATACGTAAATGTACATAAGTTAAAATTGTAAGAGTGGCTTTCACTAAGTTAAAATTTTATGGCTTGGAAACTCAAATGTCAGTTATTTTGAATGGCTGTTCATGTACAATTTCCAACTTGGAAAATCGTATTTATAATAATTCCAATAGCACGTCAAGGCAGCACATCTCTGTCTCTGAGCACAGTTCAGTTTAAATTTCAAGTGCTTTCAGTCTGTACATCACCGTTGGCTATTTGTTTCCAATTCCTGTTCATTTGGGAGTTCCACCCATCATCTTTGTAAGCTGCTACTGAAAAAACAGGCTTCCAGTTAGGAAAAGTGCATTGATTGAAAGCCCAATGACCAAAACACAACAGGTGCTTTTTCCAATGCAGCATATTATTCTACTTTGAAGTCCTCCAGGGATATTGCTATTGCTAGCTGGGAAATGGAAGTTACATCATGGTGTATGCTTTAGCGATTTTGGTCTGAATAAAAATAATTCAATAGACAATTTTATACATCTCTTTTAACTTCTCGATAAAAAACAAAATGTTTTTAGCACTAAAATAAGAGAATGAAGAGAAATGATGCACATTAGGTGTATAACTGATGTGTTGCCTGTTTCTTTTGTCATCCTCATGCTGCCACAGCTTTGGTTGCACAAGTCAGCCAATGTTCTCTGCTATGCTTTATTGCTATTCTTCTTAGTAAAATGTGTCCAAACTAAATTGTTATGAATTATAATAAATAACATTTGCTTCTACTGTAATGAACATATTCACGTTGATTAAAGCGGGTCATGTTGATTGACTGAACAGAGCGAAAGTTTTTGGTGATGGAATACACTTTAATTTGCTACAATCATGAAGCACAGCAATATACTTTAGTGGTATACTTTATAGGCATTTTGATGAAATTTTAGGGGAACTTCTTTCCTTACAGTCTTAAAGCAATCCCTAATAATCTAAACAGAGAACTGCAGCTTGGGAACTTTCAATCTATTGTGTAAACTTGGCAGTGTTATTCTGCCGTCTGGAGAGCTGTCAAGTGCGAAGTGCGGCAGTGGCCATTTCTCATCTGGGTTGATAAAATGTGTTTCTTGGCTGAAGTTCTTCTGTGAGGCTGAATTGTCTCTTACAGTTTCAGAGTGTTTTGAAACTCCTGATTATTAAAACAGAAAAGTGCACAACCTTCATTTTCAGTATCAGACGCAGGTGAAATCATGGTGTTGACCAATCCATCAGGAGAAGGCATATGGCATCACATATCCTCTCTGATTAGTGTTACAGCTGACAAACCCAGCTTAGCACATATAGACATATCAGTTTTCCAATAACTGTATACATGATCAGCCATATCAATTCTCTCTACATATACTCATGTGAATTTGACCCATCTTCATTTTTGTTTCCTTTTCTGTTGACCTTATAGAACAAAAAATAAATATCAGAACTGCAATGGGTAAGACTACATTATCTGCCGATGCACGCCAGTTGCAGTATATTCCAGCGTGAGCTGCCACTTCAATAAACACTAATGACAGGCAATGCATCAATCATTAAAACATGCCTACTTCTCGTTCATATTTAACACAGTAACCTCCAGCAGCAAAGACAAGCACGGAATATCTCAAAGGAGATATTAATCTACTTCGTGTGGTGTTGAATATCTCAGCAGTCAGGAATAAACAGAAGCACTTGTGCACTTGGGAAAGTGGAAGAGTGTGTCCTGAAGCAAAAGCTAGCCTCGGGGTTGTAGACTGAAGTTCATGAGCTGTATTTGAAATCAAAACGGATTTGAGCTGGGCCGAGGTCTAAGGTAAAAAGACCTTACGGAAGATCTGGTGAGCAAAGAAAATCCCAAATCTACAAAATAAGATATTTTTCAATAGTAAAAGGTGCTGTGCTGACTGTTATGAAAATTATTTGTCGGATAATTTTGGTGAATGACTCAAGGTGTGTGAAGCAATATTTAGTTGTGCTGGGTGATACAACTGTAGTCTGTGGTTATTGCTGACATCACTGTGGATGCACAAAAGAAAGTTTACAAACAAGGCACAATTTGAGGCAGGATTTTCAGAAAGATTGAAACTAAAAGACAACGCTGTGCCGACTATATTGGATCTGACAGTAATGTTGCACCACATTAGTGTGAGTAACTGTTTTTATTGCGATTTAGGCTACTATTGCTTTGTCTGTTATTACAGATTGTTTGATGTATTGAGTATTTATGTGTTTTAACCTAAATCACAGCAGCGTCCATCTATGAAAAACTGCAAAACTGTTAGCCAATCATAGCAATAGTGGTCATTTACTTCCAAGTCTACAATCCACCACATCTATTCAAACAGAGCGTTCTGATGAGGGGGTCAAAACAGGACAGCAAATAGCCTATCCTAAATTATGTTTTTTGATGTAAAAGCCGTATTATAAGTGGATATCGGAGAACAGTAAAAATAATAATAGTAATAAAAAAGCCTGTTCATGACAGCATTTAACCCGAGTTCTATACTGCACTGCAATACTGTGAATTTTCTGCTATACTTGTTCAATGTCAACACATTACAGTAACACGGCTACTAAATAAATCTACAACGAGAAAGAGACAGTGCAACCAGTGCAGTGCAATTCCAACAAACAAATAACTCAAATACTTATGAACCATTTCCTTTTAGCCACAGCGCACCAGTGTAGTCTGATTTCTGAACAAACTATCAGTATACTTACTGACTTGGTTGTTTGGTATTTATATATATATATACAAATAATTTAATTAAATGTTAGACGTTTTAATTTTCCTATATAAAATGTTACTCGCCAATTAGGTTTGCTTGTTAGTACCAGCATCATTATTTGTTTAAAAGACTAGTAGGCTAATTAGCTGTGCAGAAAAACAAATCTGAATAAAGAAGTGGTGAAAACGAATACAAGTTACACAACATGGCCTATGAATCAAGTTTGTTGCAAACTAATTACGTCTTCTTTTGCGTGTGCAATTTATAACGACGTGCTGCCTGCAGTCACATTTAACTTCTGCGGTGTGATTAATGACTTGACATTGGAGGAACAGACCATAGTCAAAAAGAAATGACAGTGAGAGAGACCAAGAGACGGAGAGAGAAACTTCTCTGACTTCAGCATTCCGATGGAGAGTCCTTCCAAACCCAGAGGCCACAAAAAGGAAAGCATAGCGAGTTTCAGAAAACAACCTTGTCTTGTTTGTGAGAGTGCTCGAGGGCAGAGTAAATAGTACGAGTGTGCCAAGGCTCTGAGGGAGAGGAGTGAACGGAAGTAAGGTAGAGTTCATTTTCACCGGGCTAACATACAACAGTATTTATGATTTAAAATTCACTTCACCATACACAGTGGCGGATGCTGAAGGAAGCAGAGGGGTGGCTCATAATGGATAGTGAAAGACGTGGGAGTGGGTCTAAAATAAGGGAGGGACACATTGGGAGGCAGAGAGAGGTATTGAGGGGAGAATGTGGGGAGGTATTGCTCAATAGAATTATTGCTTGGTATGTATTGGCTTCCCTCGTACTTATCCTTTAAATTAAACTAAATTATTATTAATATTGTCATTATTATATGTAGAAAATAGGCGTTTGGCGATATGACCAAAATCTTATCTCATTGTTTCATGGTAATGTTATTTTTGCTTTAAATAAGGTCTTTATGATATCAAAATTTTGATGCCATATAAATTTCATAATTCTTGTCATCAGTGTCAACATCACAAAAAAACTAATACTAGCTTTAAAAAAGAATAAAAAAAAACTCAAGCTCACTTAAGACAAGAAAACAGTCAGCGATTAAATAAGAATTATAAACTAATTAACAAGCAACAGGACAAAAAATACAGTAGAACAAATAAATAAATGCTGTAAGGTAATCAAATGTATAAAAACACTGCATACGTCAACACTGCATCCATCACTACGTAAATTAAATATATATATTTCTTCTTATAACAGTTACAAAAGTGATTTAGTCAAGAGCAGTGAGAGATTTTCTCTCTTTTGTTGTTTGATTAACATGAATAACCTACCTGGTTGGTCTCATGGAATTTATGTACAGTACCTGGGTGCACTTTTTAGCGGGATGCAAAATTCGTACCAATAAGTACATATCACTGCAGTTTCCAAAATAAATGAACACTAGAGGAAGTAAAACTCCAATGCCTTTTATTCCTTTTCACACAAATTTACAGGGTTTCGATTAAAAAAGCCTAATTTTCTCACAATTACTTGAAGAATATCATTTTATGACTTCAAAACAATACTAATATGCTGGGAGATTTGAAAACTGATGCTTTTGAACATTAACATGACACATATCTAGCTTCACATCTATAGGTTTTCAAGGATGGTAGGTTTGTCCGGCAGCTCACGGAGTACGGATACGTACTTGATAGGTGAGGAGCTCTGGTTCGAAGCACGTGTAACTACGGTTCGACAAAACATTTCAAACCTGCATATAAGGAAGTTGAAATGCCACGGTTGCATCAACACATGCGTTTTGCATTTGTTAACACTATCAGGTAGGTTTAGGGTTGGGTTTGGTGTAGGGCATATTTCCAACACGAAAGAACATACATTTTTTATAAATACAATTTGTTTTATTTTCATAAATAAAACAGTCCCCGTATATTTGAATTCTAAACTGCCGCAATACGTTCCTGAAGCAGCTTAATAAAAACACAGCAATACCTACCATATCAACATAATACAAATGTGCCAGGGTTCACGTATTGAACCTGTGTTTTAGCGCCACTCAGTGGACATTTCTCTTTGAAACTGCGGCGAAAAGTGCAGTAACGGGCATTGTGGCACATATAAGTGTGTGTAATTAACCATTAAAGGCCTATAAATCGGCTAAATTAGCATTATAATCTCTATTATCAGCATTTATATGTGCGCGTAAGAAATTAAGATTTTAAACCACTTAAGAAGCATCTGAATTTATAGATGTATCAAATATAATTCAGAGTTTTCATCACTTAAAAAAAATGCCTGCCGCCTCAATACAGTAAAGTTTTTACTAATTCACTCTTTAAAAGACAGGAAAAGCTTGAAAGGATGAAAGCTGCCATAACTTGTTACTTACAACCTCTCAAGATGGATCCGATTTCTGGGTTCAATATTTTAAGTGCAAAACTGCCAAGAAACGTTGCAGTTCTGCTGTATTCCACTGTAGCAGTTGGAGGCTATTGCCCCCCGCTGATTCATCAGTGCTACAGAGGCACAATAGGCAGTTCGAAATTATGACCAAAAACAGTTATAGAAATGTGTCTTAGAATCAATGACCTTCCTGTGCACAGTGTGATACTAGAGATCTGAACTTTAAAGAGTAAAGCTTTAAATGTACCTGAGTGGACTTCACAGCTGCAGAACTCTTAAAGAGATTGTTCACCCAGAATCATTTACTCACCCTCATGCCATTACAAACCTTCATGACTTTTTTTCTTCTGTGAAACACAAAAGGAGATGTTTAGATGTATGTAATGCTTACAGTAGGAGCTGTCAATACTCCATATTTGTGTTTATTTAACTGTGTATGTCATGTTGGGAAATTGGCTCTCGTGTATATCATAACTATTAAATGCATCAAATTTGAATATGTGAATATTCAGACTGCACAAATGAGATTTATGGAGTAGATAATAATCAGCAAATAAAACTTAAATTTACACTTGGTAAAAATTGGTACTTTTATTAGCTATGCTTTTTTTGGGACGGCTCCTAGTCACCATTCATTTGTATGGAAAATGTAATTTTTTTTAATTAAAATTCGCTAAAATTTTCACTTAACAAACCTGCAAGCATCTCCAAAAATAATTGAATCTGATCTCCAGTACTGGTTTCATTTGCATTTACTGAAACTCTAATTCTCACGTTTTCATGCAGCGAGTGAAATCACAGCCCAGCACCAAAAGGGCCTTAAAGGAACACTCCATATCTAGAGTTTGGAGTGCAGCTGGCAGCCAGGATAGGAAGTTTTCTTAAATGACCTGCTGGCTTCAGCTACACTATCAACAGATGGAAACTGTGCCTCTGCCCCCCAGGGCAACGGTTAAAATTGAGCTTGTGAAATCTGTCACAAAGCCGAAGTGGCAAAATGTCTCACGGTTTCTACAAAATGCTAATGTGACTCGTGCAGAGTCCAGAAAAAGAGGGTGAAAAAAGCAAGTGCGGAGGGGGGTGATGCGATAGAGTGTTCCAATTTAAAAATGACATCAGATGACAACATCATCTTTCTAAAGGGCAGAGAAATACGTTTGGCCAGAGGACAGTTATTCACAAATGAGCCGCGGCTCAAAGAGCCGGATGACATTCAGGGCTGGCATAATAAGTGTGTGTGTGTGTCCCCTATGAGGCTTCCCTTACTTGCCAAATTCCATCAGAGTGGCCAATGTAAAGACTAGCCTGACTACAACAGATTGAGTCTCAATAATGAGAAGAGGAATACAGAGGTTAAAATAACAGACCAGTGATTCACTAACATGAATTAACAGACAGGGAATCACTGGAGCTTTGCTGCGATTGTTCACTGCAAAGACACTATAAAACTTAGGAAAGTACCCTCACAGCTAGGACATGGGGAACATCACATACCACTATTAAATTAACTAAAATCCAAGGTTTACTGACATGTTTGCTCCATTTCTTGTAAGACAGTGAACCTCAAAGTCAAAGAATCTTGTCATGTTGAAAGCAAGTGAAGTTTGGGGACAGTTTCTTTTCATATGGTGTTGAATTCCCTCACTTGCGCTATACACTTGTGTATAAATGCGCTCGCACGTGCATCATTACAGTGAATAACGACTTGTTTTAATTCTCACCCAACGCTGGTATTATAGCTTGCGAGTCGTATGAATTAATGATACTTTAATAGTACTTTTATGTGCTTTTTGGAGCTTGACAGTTACAATCACCATCCTCACATCCCTCATCTATCTCCTTTTGCGTTCCACGATGAAAAAAAAATGGGTTTGGAATGACAGGAGAGTGAGTAAATGATGACATAATTTTAATTTTTAGAGTGAACTATGCTTTTAATATCGTTCCTGCATAGCAGTGTCGCGTTTTCATTTATTAATTTATTTTTGGATGCTTTAAAAGCCATTTTCAATAATATGTTTTATGGGTTTTGCAACACAGAAAGTTTACAGAAAATAATCAAAATGGCAAAAAGTTAATTTTTTTTATTGCATTGAAGTATAACTTTTCAATATCAACAAAACAATGAAATCTGAAAGAACATATGCAGATTTTCTTGTGTTTTAACACAAAAAGTAACAAAATGTAATAAAAACTTTGCTGTTACTTTATGCCCATTGTCAACAATAGCATCTGCTTAATGAATAAATAAATAAATAATTTTGTTAACGTTTTTATTTCCAAAAATAAGGAGTAAGGAGCGTCAGGAGTAGCCAGAACAGTTAAATGGATACTCCACCCCAAAATTATAATTTTATCATTTTTCACTTACCCCCATGTCGTTCCAAATCTGTAAAAGCTTTGTTCGTCTTCGGAACACAATTTAAGATATTTTGGATGAGAACCGGGATGCTTGTGACTGTCCCATTGACTGCCAAGTAAATTACACTGTCAAGGTCCAGAAAGGTATGAAAAGCATCGCCAGGAAACTCCATCTGCCATCAGTGGATCAATCATAACGTTATGAAGTGACGAGAATACTTTTTGAATGGAAATAAAACAAAAATAACGACTTTATTCAACAATTAGGCACTGTAACGTCTCCTCTGAGTCAGCGTAGCGGCATTTTGGAGATTATCCCCTGGACGCAAAATGCGTACAGTCTTCTGTCTCAGCCTCGACACAGAGATGCGTCTTCTTCGTCGATTTATGCACTGATTTGAATGCAAACAGTGCACCCTTGTGGCCCGGCTGATACAAAAGAGTGTACGCATTTTGCTTCCAGGGGATAATCTCCAAAATGGCGCAACGCTGACACAGAGGAGACGTTACAGTGCCTAAATGTTGAATAAAGTCTGTACAAAAAATGTTCTCGTCGCTTCATAACAGTAGGATTGAACCACTGATGGAAGTTGGAGTATTCTGACAGTGTCTTTTAATAATAGTAATACTTTTCTGGACCTTGACAGTCTAATTTACTTGGCAGTCAGTGGGACAGTCACAAGCCTCCCGGTTCTCATCCAAAATATCTTAAATTGTGTTCCGAAGACGAACAAAGCTTTAACGGGTTTGGAACGACATGGGGGTAAGTGAAAAATGACAATTATAATTTTGGGGTGGAGTATCCCTTTAAGTAAGATGTTACTAAGAAACAAACCTATAAACTGCCATCACGGTTACTGTCATTGTGTTTTCATGACGCGTATTAATTCTCACTCATACAATTTCCTCTACATTTATTCTTACTAAATATGGCTTTCCTTTTAGAGACCTTGTTAGAAAGAAGCAACAATATATTTCAATGTCATTACTGTTTAACTTAATGTACTGTACTCTAACTTGATGGATCTTCTGGGATCAAGCAGCTAAGGTTACAAACAAAGGCACACATGCATGATTGATGGCTCTCTTTGAAAAAGAGAGTGAGAAAGAGAGAGCCAAGCGACGAGGTAGCTAAAATGAGAAATTTTAAACAGGCTCCACCTGTTTCTCCCAACAGGCACTGGGCACTTCCTGAAGCCATTAAAGCAGAGGAGGTGTGAAGTATATTAATGAAAGAGGACGCATCCCACCTCACAGGGCCTGCGAAGGCGAGATAAGAGGTCTCGCTGGACCAGAGGAGAAGCTCTTCTTGTACGCACACACTTTTTCAGAAAAATACCCACACATTTCCTTGCCTTTTGTCCGCTTGACCTGATCAGCGGTGCAGAGCGGGAAGAGGGTGCCTGTCTATTTGCGCTGTCATCTTTGCTTTATTTGTTATATTTCAAACAGGCTTGTGTCTAATGTGATGGATAAAGCATTCAAAAAGTGTCCATAAGGAGACTACAGTGGCACAGAGCCCTCTGGTCTGTACAATTGCTTGACCAGCACGACAGCAATACAGCGTCTAATATTGTTATCTCGGTAGCTAGCAAATTTTGGGGCTGCTGTTTGGTTGAATAATGGTACTCGTCATTCAACAGCTCCCATTCCGCAATAACGTTATTTTTTATGTGATGACTCCAGATCAAATAAAACAAGCAGAAATTAGCTTTTCTCTAATCACGGTGACAGATCCATTTTCTTTATCTGCACAATACATGAGCAAAAGAATCATACTGTAATTTACTTAATTATCTTAATGATGTGAGAGTTTTTGTCTAAACCTAGTGAATGGTCTCAATGCCATTGTCACCCAAACAAACCTTCTCTTTGATGCAACCTTACAGTTGGACCTCATATGCCAAACAATATATATTAACATAATATTGCTGTAAAATATATTAAAACAAATTTTTTTTTTGAAAACCTTATTGACTGTAATTAAATGGCTGAATATAAATCTTTAATCACAATGTTATATGTGCAATTAAAGGATCTGGTGGTAATTGCTCATTACGGTTTTTAGGAGTGCTTGTTTAGATATTAGATTTTAGACACAAAATAGTCCAAACGGCCACTAACTAATCAAAAATCGTCACCCTACTTTTATGAGGATTGTGCTGGTTTTGAGTATAGTCTCTGATGCATTACAGCAGGCAAGTACTTAGCAGTCTTTCAGTAAAGATGATAAGAGGGAGAACAGCTTTTTTATGTCTGCAGATTTCTCTTTAGTTCATAAAGATCAAGTATGGCAGCAATTTTGATGATAACAGAATGTTCTTTGTCTCTAAATTTCACCTTCTCCATGTTAAATAACACAACTTTAATTAGGCCACTAATATGATGAGTGTTCATTTCATGTGAGTGCACATCATTTTCAACCATTTTAGTACTTTTAGTTCTTTAAAAATGTATTCAAGGGTAAAACTTTGAGGGAAAAAAGACTTGAGTGCATCTTTTACATATCAATTCAAGGTAGATGACAGTAATGCATGCAGATTACATATGCAAGCCTACATAAAACATATGCATGTGTGCGTGTGTATATATATATATATATATATATAGATATATCAACTGTTGTCGTGTTCTTCATATTTTCATAGCAATATATTACTTACATTTTGCCATAAAAGCTTTTTATTTTTTCTGTGTCCTTAGGACAGGGGCTTTACACTCAGACAGTATTTCAAGTCTGAAAAGGTGAAAATCACTGATTTCTGAGAAAGCACATGGTGTACTTTTATTAAAAGGAACTCTCTCCCTCTTTCGCTGGCATTCTGTCAAAGAAAAGCACTAGCTGATTGCATTGTACAATCGCCCATAATTTTCCACACTATAGCAGCATTTTTTAGACAAGGTAGGAGTAAGAATGTCTTCCTCCTGGTCCTCTTCTTCAGTGGCATAAAGTCTACAACAGTACATGACTGGCAAATAAGGAGGCACTAGAGAACCATAACTAATATTTTACACAGCAGGGTCTGAAACAAAAGGGACTGTGAGCTATTAGCTAGCAACGTGATGCAGTGAGATCTTAAATGACCCAGCAGTGGAAAAAAAATCTCACCTTGACCCTGGCATCTCCTCACACCATGATGAGTTCAAGAGATGAATACTGATAGCTGCTGGATGCTGCAGGCATGTGACATGCATTTTCTGTGATGGAAGGCTATATGAGTCAAAGACCGGGTAGGGAAGAGCATGAATATTGAATAGAGGGAGAAGCTGTTTTATGCAATTTTTTTTGTTTTAAATTTTTATGCTCGGGTGGTACATCACTTTCCAACCGAAATTATATAATTTAAATTGTGCAATCTTAGAAAATGAATTGCACTATAAAAACATACTGGTGATGCACAGGGCTAAACACATCAAATGCACATTAAAAGTAATCTCATACTTAAGTTTCTCTAATTGGCACTGAAGAGAATGAACATGAAAATTAGGGTTGAGTGCTGGTTCTTAATCTTATACATTTTTATAGATGCATTATACACGTAACTCTGAAATAATAATAATTCATGATCCACCCATATGATATTGCTAGACAAACATTACTAATGTCAATGCAATCTGAACCAGCCTTATTAATTTATGATCTTGATCATCGGCACTGCTTTCAATTTTCAATTTACTCTTCACTGTGTCTGAAAAACTTATTACAATGCAAGTCAGATAAAACTTAATGGAAAAGTAAAAAACAAAACAATAAAATGTCTTTATTCCTCAAATCCTAGCGGCGGCAACTCATGTCATGTTTTCGGTGCACTCAGCCTTTTTTGTAGTCTCCTGTCGAATTCTCCTCACTGGGCTGTTAATTATTTTGCTGGAAGGTACTTGATCAAATGTTTGACAAGTTATTAATCAGGAAGGTGGCCTCAGCGGAGCTGCTGAAAGTTAATTTCCACACTTCATTCCGGGGAGATGAATCAGAGTTGGTAGGAGATTGGGCAGCTGCCTCATCAGCACTGCAGACCTCTGGAGGTTGAGAGTGACCTCCAGTACCACCGGATTTCTGAGCCAACACAACATCCAGACGCATACTGCCATATCCATCTCTGACCAGCACGCAACGAACATCAGAGCGCTTCCGCAGGTCTCTTAGCCTAAACTGGGCCCCGTGTGCCACCACAGCTACTGTACGTGGAGGTGGGTGGTAAACAGCATCTTCCCACAAGAGACCCAGGTGGGTGTCAGTCAGGACAAGCTGGACAAGTTCAGAGTCTATCGGTGCCACCTGTGACTCAGGTACAACAGGGTTGGTGTGAAGCTTGAGACTTGATCTCTGAAATCTGACAGTTGTGTAAAGGAGCAGTTGCACATTTGCAAGTGCCGGACCTTCGCCCTGCATGTTACCATGTAACAGGAAGACCAACTTAGCCAGGGTTTTCTGGAATGAGCATGTAAGGCGTCCACCGGAGGGTAGGAGCAAATCCTTAACATGGGTGTCCCAGTTTAGGGACAAACGTACCATGTCATTTGACAGCAATGGATGGTCCAGTGCCCCGCTGTCGAAAGGGCAAATTACCTCAAGTAAGGTTTGGGACAGTTCTTGACTTAAGCTTGCGTTGCAGGTGTGCAAGACAAGTATACTCTTCTCTGTGTTGCCTGATAGTCTGACAGTCTGCCCAGCAAAACCTATGTGGAATCTCCTGCAGTTGCTGAAAGGATAATTCATAGTAAACATTTAAAGAGTGTGTGGGGCTGGCAGAATCAGGTAAAGGATCAAAGGTGATTACCAAAAGCTTAGTCTGGAAAATGATAGTAACTGCAGGTTGTGAATCTGGTTGAGAACAGGTGGCTACGCTGAGCCAGTATAGAGCGAACACTTGCTCTTCCATAAGCAAGGGGGCAGGGATGACACTATGTATGCAGGAGAGAAGCTGTTGAGGTGGAAGGTTCTGGAGATGGAGCAATGATTCAGGTACGGGGTGAAGTCTTTGGCAGCATACCTTCAGCCCCTCACTTCTCTGGGTGGTCACCGAATCCCTTGCCTGAGTTGCCTCTAAAGCCATCAAGGGGCTCTTCCATTCACCTGTACTGGATCTTGACAGATCTTGCATGGAAGACAATGCTACACTCTGGTCTCTTATTGACAAAATATCACAATGAGACAGATTGCGGCGAAACTGGGTTGTCTTTAGAGTTGGGTTTGCCTGTGGTCTTAGAGTCAACTCAAACTGGATATGGTGTACAAGAGGAAGATCCTTTACCATTGAGCACATTTGATTGTACCAAGCGCTTCCTCTACCACCAGTTTGTTCCTTCAAAGAGTTTGTAAGCACACGTCCTGCATCCGCCAGCATCCAAGACACTCTTCCTACAAGGCTCCCTAGGCTAGAGCTGAATCCACTTCCCACTGGCTGGGCTTTGGCTTCTTGGCTCTCATCAGATGTTCTGGATAAAAAGTGCTTGTTAAATTGGCCCCCCATGGTAAGTGGGCTATGTCTCTGTGAAAATTGCTCCAAGCGAGTCAAGCTAGGGACAAATGCTGCCCCTCCTCTCGTGGTGGAGTGCCTGCTCTGTATATGGGATTCCTCAGCTAACAAGCTCCCTTCTGAGCCCACGACCGGGTGCCAGAGATACTGCTGCTCGACATCCAGGAATCCAGAGGTCCCGTTACGACACTCCTGAAGTACCCTAGTATCCCAGAGTCCTCCATTCACCCCTGTTTTCTCCCCCTCCGGTTTCTTATCTGTCACGTCCACTGATGGAGCTTCAGTTTCTGATTTATGAGGGGCTGAGTGCTGCTTCTCCCACTGGATGTCGAGACTTGTCTGAAGCGACTTTCCCAGACTTTTGACATCTCCTGCAGGGTCGTTAGTGGCACAGGGTTCTATAAGTGCCCTGGGAGACTCCGAAGGTCCACTGAAACTACTGTCTGTATTGTTCTGTGGAAACAGTATGTCTGTAGAAGCAAGAGATGTGGAAAATATCTGTAAGGAGAAAAAGGGAATAGTGTCAAGAGAGTTTAGTTATTAGGTCCCTGCATTTTCCACTACATTTCAATAAATGTAAAGTCAATTCATGTTCTCAAAATTCAAATTTTATGCAAATATGTTGCTACATTTTTTTTATTACTGTTACCTTCTCTATTCTAAACTCTATCTCTCAGAAGTGTGCTTTAAAAAATGTGAAAATAACCTCTCGTCTTGCTCTTAAACTTCTGTTTATCTTGCAACTGCTTATCTCTGTTTAAGTGGACTAAAAATTTCACCCAATATAAATAGAAGAGTCAGGGCTGAAAGCAGTGAGACATAATTGGTTGGAAACACCTGCTTCATGAATCTTTATATTTGTTAAGAAGTCTCTGCATGCTATTTGCATTAGCTGCTTTTTGACAGACGGAAATGATTAAGCCATTGCTTTGATGCACTCTCTTTCCAGGGGGAGGCCGTAAAGCCATGTAAAACACATGTAATAGGTATAAAATGAATACATCATAATCAATGCAAGCTGAGAGTGGAAAAGGGGGCCTTTTACAAGTGAAATATTTGGCATTTTAATTATTTCCGTGGAAGGCTTAAGGCAGTCAGTTCATATTTGTAGGAAAAATAACATCATGTTTCTGTGGTAAGAAACAACCCCCAATAGCACTATCTGTATTAAAAATTGCTTTGATATAAGTTCAACCCAACATTATACTTTGGATGTCATTGCTTTATTTAAAAACTGAGCCAGTAGCTGTATTAATTAGGATCTAATTGATAATAGTAGACACAGTGTGACTAATATTCACATAGTCACTGTATTATTTGAACAATATAATGAGCAGCTCTTGTGCTGAAATTAAATAACATGACAGGGATAGGACAGTATGTTCATAGCTCAATCAGAGGCTTCGGACAGACAATTTACATTAAAAAATGTTTAATTTTGAAGTGCAAACATAAAAACAGCTCTGACCCCCCACTAGATCCCTGAGGCAGCTGCACTGCCTTCGGGCAATGGTCAACTCCATCTATGCTTGTTTTTCAAAAAGGTGTATTCTTAATATTATCTCTCCATACAGAAGCCCTAAAAAATGCCCTGTCCAGCCAGTTACTGACAAAATGTAGCACCTTTTTCTCTCTTAGATCTAAAGTACAGTTTTTTGAGGAGCACATTTCATTCAGTAGTGAAACAGATATAGTAGTGAAATAGATATAAGCACAAAGTGTAGACTAACAACACATGCTTACCCTGTGACTCTCTCCTGAGAGACAACTGCTTTTTAGTGCTTCTGCATCAATTTTATGATGGTCAGAAACCATTCCGGAGCTGCAAAGTGAACAATTTTCTATTTTAGATGATTCAACAATATAGAAATTCAAAATTTGTAATTATATTACAAGGATTAAAGAGGGAGAGAAAAAAAGCATATTTCTACTAAATGATATTTACACTGAAGCATGGCCACAAAAGAGCGAAGCAATTAGGTTTATATTCAAAACCATGCTTCTGTAGTCTTTGTTTTGTAGAGTGATTTTAATTTTTGCTACGTTTTGACACAAGAGACCTCCAACAGGCGGAAAGGCAAAAAGACTAAACTGCACAATGTCCCGCATCTCCAAAAGCGTCTATTAGATTTGAATAGCAAAGGAACCAAATGTCTGGATGCGATTAGGGCCACTCAGCTAGCTGTGAAATTAAATAGAATGTGCGCATGTAGATTTGAGGATTTACATACAAGCACTTAATTCTCAGTTCGTTCGCACAGGGATGGAAAAGCAGCTTGGTGGGAAACGAAGATGACTTTCTGTCAAGCTCAACAGGATTCTGGACAGAAAGCCAAATATTTAATGCAGCCTCGTACACAACTTGTTGGATAGCAGAGCGTGTAACAAGTCAAAACCCTGTAAAATGCCAGAAATACCCCCAGTAGAAAACAACAGCAGGGTACTGATCTTATTCTCGAGCTTGGGATCTTGAACAACAGAGCATCTACTGAGAGCATTTCAGACACAAAGGTAAATACAACATATTTAGAATGCAGGTTGCAAAGGCAGTTTCATACACTGGGTTGGGGATGTAAAATTGTGAAACATAGATAAAAATAGATTGAAATGCATAATTTTACTGAGGAATCGTAATTTGTCATAGTACATGTTTACACTAGCAAAATTAGTACGTATTTAACAGCATTTAGTAGTGCATGCAATGGACATGTTCGACATAGGTACAGGTCAGATACACTGCAGACTACAGACACAGTGCCGCATTTGATAGGACATTGAAATTCTGAACCTCGACTGGTGCCACAAAGAATCATCCTCTAGGTTTCTACCCAAGCAGTGTGACTCCTTTTGGTCGGTCTCCTGTATATTCACCTCTCTGTGCATCCTCTCCTCCTCTCTACTGTGATCTGTGATCTTTTCCCTCCCAAATTCTCTGCTGTCTTTCTGTCATCTTCTGAGTTTACAGAGGTGGAATCTCCCACTGATATTCTCGCTTCTGCAAAGCCCTTTGTGGCTCACAAAACAATTAACAACAGCATTATCTTCATTATTTGCTTAGTAAACGCTGCATCCATTTTGTTTTACATTGAGCAGTACAGTGTAAATAGGTATGAATTCTAAGACAATTCAGTGAAAGAAGCAATGCCTTTTTTGTACTGAAGAAACATTTAAATAACTGTGGCAAGAACTAAAGCTTTCAATCAATCAATAACTAAACAAACACCAAAACCCAATAAAAAGCTACATCAAATACCCTAAGCTGCAATAAATCAGTAGGTATAATCAGAATTTAACTTCATCATATAAAAAATAAAAAACTATCCACAAAGAGCAAATACATTTTCTATGTATTTATCATATGAATGAAAACCAACAGCACTGTTAACAAATGCTTCACCATTACAAACAAGGCCCTACAAGTTTTAACATGAAATGTCAAAAAATTCAAGCCAGTATGAATGGGTTTATTAGTTCGTTTACACTACAGACTCTACTTGGGCAATTTATTGAATATACAGTACACTTAATACCTGCGGTTAAGTGCATTGGTCTTGTACAACTACAACCTTATCAGTCCCAGTAGGGTTCAAACCTGAAACCGTTCGATTAACAGCCCAGATCTTTAAGCATTGGGCACACCTTCTATTTGCAAACTCGGGAACAGAAGGCTGCGTTTTGTGGGCAATAAACATTAAACAGATGCTGAGATTAGTAGATATATCAAGCGACATGCACTGATACCCAAATACGAGAATGACTTGTATTAGATGAGCACTTCAACCATGTGCTGTACAGCTGTCTTTTAATGGCACTGCCTGAAAATAAAACCCAGCTGAAAATATAAACATTTTATGCATTCAAACAAATCTCAGAAAAAGTGCATGGTATTTTTGAAGGAAATCTGTGAACCACAGCACAAATTTCACAAAGGGCAAAACTACAAAAACGTCAGGAAAGATGCAGCATGCCCAAAAACTTTACAGCAATCAAAACCCTGATGTGTGGCCCATTCTGTTATCTACCGGCACATGGGACTGAACAGGTGCTCAGACATTTCTCTTTTACCAAGACGTTAGCTTTGAAAATCCTGTGTAAGCCCATGGGAACTCTTGTGAAACGAGGAAGCCTCTTCTGAGAGAAAATACAAAAATTGGCAATTAGAGCCTCCTGAAAGCTTCATATGTTGATATTCTTCATAATTTCCAGAAAATCTAATACATTGTGAATGTACATAATCAAAGAGTGAAAAAGGGAGAAAGAAACGGTTTCCAGTGAAGCGTCAGAATAGGTGAGAAGCATCTGTTTCTCTAGCTGAAGATTAAACTTTTGCAGGAGCACACCTTCTGTTTGCAAACTGAGAGGAAGAGGAGGAAAGACACTCATCCTATATATATAGCCTGAGCAAATGCAATGATTTAATAGTGTAAAAAAGCATCAGATTCATTTTTACATGCACTACTTATGTTGTTCATATTGGTGAAATATGACTTACTAAAGACTTATGGTTAAACAGAAGTCAAGCTGAATGGAAAAACTAAGCATCCATCTCTGCTGATGAACAAGAAAAAGTATAAACAGCTATTTGTCAAAAAGGTTTTTCGGACTGGTTATAAACAAAGCAGATATTTAATATGCTTGTTGTTGTAGTGTTAAGGAATCTATTGATAGATGTGTGTGAGCTTTTCCTTAGGAAACAAAAACATGAATCCAGGACTATGGAGACCCATAAAAAAATTTTTGATTTCGTCTTGCCTAGAAAAACTGTACAATAAAATATATAGTACAAAACTGACTTGCTGATAATTTAAAGGATATTTGGAAAGTGTAATGCTTTTCTGTTTTTGCTCTGCTTGTATTTAGCAGTGTTTGATGTGTGTATCAAATCCTATTGGACCGTTCTGATGCTTTTGCAGAAACCAAATCCACAGTCTATCAATGAAAGCCACAACGAAATAAATTAGCAATCTGCTCGGCTTGCGGTGCTCACATCAAACACACAAATCCATTATCTATAGAAAGCTTTGAACAACAAAGCCAAAGACGACCGAGCAAACAAACATTCTGTAAACACCGACAAAGGAACAATTAGGGGGAACAGCGTGCACACATAGTGCCAAAAGCGGCACACATAGATTGGGTGTACATGTGAAGAGCCTGGAGGTTCACAGATGATTCATGATGTCTCTCGGCTCCAGCTGAAAACAGTAGCATGTCAGAAAGAAGTCTCCCAGCTAGGAGATGGGAGACTGGAAGCTTTCTTCTTTGTCATATTTGTTGCCACACATGACATGGAACAGCCTGAACCTCTCTAGCTGTCCACATGTCTTGTTCTCTTTCTTATCGAACGTTCTTATATGTGGGGAAATTCTTAAACTGACTAACACAGGGGTGTCCAGTCCTGGTCCTGGAGGGTCAATGTCCTGCAAAGTGGAGCTCCAACCTGTTCTAACACAACTGTCTGAATGTTTCCAGCAACCCTGAAGACCTCTCTTAGCTGGTTCAGGTGTGTTTAACTGGGGTTAGAGCTAAATTCTGCAAGAAAGTGGCCCTCCAGGAGAAGGATTGGACACCCCTGGACTAACACGTCCAGTTTTACAAACACTTTTCACATTTAAACCAGCATTTGACATGGTTTGCCATCCACAAGTACAAGTACCTCTCACAATTGATTCGAGTTGCATTTTGCATTAAGAGTAAACACACATAATATGCTACTATATCAAATTATGTAGTTTTTTTTTCTTTAGATGTTTGATATATTACTTCATATAATGTTGAATCATCTAATTGTGTGTCAAAATGCTTTGTATTCCTTAATAGTAGACCACATCTGTCGGTAATTTAGTTTTTTCTTTAATTGTGTCTGTTAGCCCAAGATTAAAAAAGGGAAATAAAATTCACTCTGAATGAGAGCCAAAATGAGTAAAAATGTGTGGAGTTAATTCAAATGCAGGTGCTAAGCCGCTGATTTAGAATACAGAAAAAGAAAGACTTATTTCAACTCAAAAACTGTTCTATAGTTCCATAGAATCATAGTGAGAATCATTACATTTTAGAGATGAATATAAAAAAAATCAGTTTAAAACTAAAAAGTAACAGAATTATGTCTGTCAAACAAATTCACAGTCTAAAGACAAATGTTGTATGAAAAACATAATTTTAAAGCAAAGCAGTGGATCTCTAACTCCTTTACATCACCATGTTTTCATCAGAGCAGGGGCGTAGCCATCATTTCGGAAGTGAGGGGGACCGAAATATTACAATATTTTATTTCTGTAATATATATATATATATATATCCTACCAGTCAAAAGTTTTTGAACAGTAAGATTTTTTATGTTTTTTAAAGAAGTCTCTTCTGTTCACTGAAGCCTGCATTTATTTGATCCAAAACAGAACAAATGCAGTAATATTGTGAAATATCTTTACTAAAAACAACTGCTTTATATTTGAACACATTTTAAAATGTAATTCAGCATCATTACTCCAGTCTTCAGTGTCACACGATCCTTTAGAAATAATTCTGATTTGCTGCTCAAGAAACTTTTTTAACCATTATTATCGTCAATATTTAAAACAGTTGTGTACATTTTTCTTTGATGAATAAAAGGATCCAAAGATCAGCATTTATCCGAAATAAAAAGCTTTTGTAACATTATACACTATTCCATTAAAAAGCTTAGCGTCAGTAGGGGAGACCGGGGGCAATTGTAACACAGTCAATTCCTCCAATCAGAATCAAGTTAGAGTGATGAAACTGAATCTGCAAATGCTCAGTAAGATTATCTCTCTGCCTGTGGAAAAGGAGCACAATCATTTCACCTCAGCAGAATTTTTTAACAAAATACTGATTTTGTGGTATGAAAATAATTTTTGGATTAACAGTATTTTTCTGCTGCTGTCTAAAGTTTAGATGATTGCGAATTTAAACTACATACATTTTACCTCTAGGTTATTGATAGAAAATTAACATGAACAACCTATAATATAGGTGTGGCTAGCTAGCGTATGAGATTTTATAATGGCTGCAACATCAGGGGCAATAGTAACACTGTTACAATTGCCCCTAGCCACAGGGCCCACTGTAAACACCTTGTTTTTTCTGCGTTGACATAGCTACTTTACTGTTCGAAAATAAACATATTTTAAATGTAAAACTACATTTAAAATGATTAGTGTTGCTTTTAAATCTTTTTAAAAATAAAATGACTTATCTCCACATGATCTTATTGAGTTCTTCTGTTAATTTGCTTATCTTGTACCATTTCATTAAAGACTGTTCTTGACTCATCAGCTAAATAATGTATTTGAGTAAAATATATTTAAATAATTAAAATCTAGTTACCTCTAAAATAGTTGCAGTCTTCAGCAAAAAATATAAATAGACTTTTGCATTTTGAATGATGCCTGACATTTAAGTGAATTTGAACTATATATATATATATATATATATATATATACATACACACACACATATATATACACTGACCAAAATTATACACGCAACACTGTTGTTTTTGCTCCCATTTTTCATGAGCTGAACTCAAAGATCTAAGACTTTTTCTTCACAAAAGGCCTATTTCTCTCAAATATTGTTCACAAATGTCTAGATCTGTGTTAGTGAGCCCTTCTCCTTTGCCGGGATAATCCATCCACCTCACAGGTGTGGTATATCAAGATGCTGATTAGACAGCATGATTATTGCACAGGTGTGCCTTAGGCTGGCCACAATAAAAGGCCACTCTAAAATGTGCAGTCCCTCGCGTGATCTACGCCCCTGCATCAGAGGCTATGTTAATTTTTTTCTTATTGAATTCTAAACAATTCACTTATGGTCAAACCCTTTTTTAAATAGGATGACAAAATTCAGCATTAAACTCCATGTGAATATGCAGAAAAATGCAAAATACCTTGTTACTTAATGTGAACAGGCCTCAAGTCTCAAGAAACTAAGGGTGTCCTAAATGTGACTATTTATATCCATCTAGTCCAAGTCTAGGTTAGTAAAAAAAAATTAAGTGAAGCATTAAAAGTAATTTTTTCCTAGATAAGTGGAGTGCAAAATATCTTATGGAAGAAGATAAAGCTACCGTGCTGACTAAACGTTATATAACATAATGAATCAGAGGATGGATGGGGATAGAGCACAGTCTGTCTCACAGCAGGTGTACTCACCTGAAATGACTGAAAGACTCAGTGGAGTTACTCGACACGAAGAGCCCAGACTGTGGAGAACATACAGACAAATGGATGGTTGAGCATATACACACAGCACTGTGATACAAACCGCTCTCACAACAGAAAGACAGCTGTTTCTAACACACGGCAATTACAGCACACTAATTAAAGCAAACATGCCATTAGAAAACACTACAAATCACTATCATTCAGATCGAAATGAGAGAGTAGAATGTGAAGAGACTAGTAAACATCATTGCAACGTGCCTCAATGAGCATGAGAATGAAACACCTTTTATAGCAAATTGTCTTTGTTCTAATAAAAGTTTAAAGAGATGGTTCATACAAAAATAAAAAATGTCATCATTTACTCATTGTAATGTTGTTCCAAATCTGTATGACTTGCTTTCTGTTGTTCGTAGAACACAAAAGCTGATGTTTAGCTGTATGACTGAGCTGCTCTTTTCCATAAATTGAAAATGTAAGGGGACCATGGGCTTTTTTGGGCACCATAAAGATGGACCATAAGTCCTCTGAAAATGCAATAGCTTTGTGCAAGGACAAAAATAAAAGGTTTCCTTTCACTGTATGGAAAACATACATTACTTTTAGGCTCCTCTCAAGACAGAAGTCATATAGGTATAGAAATGATAAATGATCAAGTTTATACATCCAAATCTGTCAAATATGTTCAAATACCTTTGAATGTACACTAATGGTGCCACTTCAATTTCAAAAGATTAAAATATCATTTTTGTAAGTTGCATTTGAAATTCAATTGTCTGAAAAATCTGAGGTAGAAAAGTGCCCCCTCTGTTTGAATCTGGAATTTGTGAGAAGAAAATATTTTTATAGAACAGAAAATGACTTTATCTTCTCCAGAAATCTCTTTTTGTTCAGAAAATTGGATGCCTAATGTGACAATTCATCTTCAATTGAAAAATAGACGCAAATATAGACATGGTATTTCATGTTGCTCACTAAAGTTTTCATAATCTATACTGATAAATAACCATTTCAAACTTGCTTGTTTTACATCATCTTAACGTAAAAAAATTCATAAGATTAATCTGGGCACAAAACATCAATGGAAACAGCCCTCAGAGGAAGTAAGTTTATGCAAGCGATCTTCAAACTATTATATGCCATTGTATAATATGGAAATTAGCAGTTTGTCTGAGTAAAAACAAAGTTTCGCACAACAAAAATGACTGAATGGTGCCGCTGAGAGCTCCGTGAGGCAAGTTAACAGTTGTTTGTGAGCATAAGAATAGTTCACGCAGAGAGAAGGCGCTGTAATATCCGTGCACAGAAGAGGAAACAGCTGCTGTCTAACTTTACAATGAGAGACTTAACAGTCAGGAAATATTTAATTACCTGTCACAGCAGTGAGAGACAGAGGGAGGGAGGGAAAGTTAGAGAGAGTGTCGGAGGCAGTAAGGAAGTGAAGGTGCATACTTGCAAACCAAATGACAGAGACATGTTCGGCTCTTATCAGAAGACACTTAGGTGCACAATTACTTTACCTCTCTGAGGAAATGAAGAAAAAAGGTGTAAAAGATAAAAAGAAAAAAGAAAACTGGCGCTTTGCAAACAGACCAAGAGGGATTTATAATTTTAGCTTGAGGGAAGAGTATATGTGCCTCTTTGAAGAAGAAAGCTCTTGTTCTACCTCTTGTTCCATGGAGGAGAACGCAGCCAATTGGCATAGCAATTACAACTGAGAGCGGTTTCTGATGACTAGCATTGTTTTTTTTTACAAAAGTTTGTAATTCTGCTCACCCTTTATCCAGCAGCATTTTAATTCAGATTTTTTTACTAATAACTTCAGAAGAGGTTGAGTTTTCCCCACCTTGCGTTTCTCTCGAAGTTGAGCTGCTTCCTGAGGATGGTTGAAATGGAACAAAGTGGCCTTTCCAAGTTGTATGTTCACTCCTGACAAATACAGAAATATGCAGTAATTAAGCAATATCTGTTAATTAAGACACAACATAGGCAGCTGTTTTTCTAAAAAACACAAATAATTCCAAATAAAAAATAGAGAAGTGCAAAGACTGGCAGCCTGTAATGTTCTATATTTCTATATTGGTGTCTCTCTGAATAATACTACGTTTCACAATTCTATTTCACTTTTGTATGGTAAATAACTGTTTACCTTTACAATAAAAGCCAAGTAGAAGCAGTCTAGCAAATCTGGCAAACACAAATGATGATAGACATGGAAAGAGAGTAAATATGCAATCCTGTCCATTTGGCCAACCTATCCCTTTCCGTTCTAGTAAACACGTTATGCCAAATGTTAGTGAAACGTAACTTTCCCAGGGGATTGTGAGAAGGCTAGATTCTTCCCGGAGCAGATGCCGATTTCTCTCCTTCTCTCCTCCCTCTTTCTGTGGTGAAAAAAACTAATCTTGCCTCTATTAATGACTTCCAAGGGGTGAAAAAGCCCTTGAAAGGCCTGCATCAGATGGATTTGGGCCATGGTTGCTGTGGAAATTACTATCATTTGTTCAAAGGAAATGGCTTCAGATGCCACCGTGTCTAAAGAGGGGAACATTGGCAAATTGAAATTTGTGAAAAGGAGACTAGCATGGTTCTCTCACTCTCTTATAAGTCTCCATCCTTTTAGTTGGCTTTTTCTCTCTCTCTTTTTAATCTTACACCCAGAATAGATCTAGCTTGTTTTGTCTGAATTCTGGAGGTTTTACCCTTTTTGAAAGGTTAATCCCACACATACACTTCAAACCCCCTCTGCACTCTATCTGTTTCATCTGCCAATTAACCGTGGGTCGGGTGCTTTGTCCGCCAGAGTGTTAACCTCAGTCATGTTTGGCTGTTCTGGAAGTGCCGCGAGTCTCACTCTGAGATGAGAGTCGCTCTGGTGGACATGTACAAGGATAGAGGCAGTAGGGCGGGACTGTTTCACTCCATGCAGAGAGGAGATCTGAAGTGGCAAGATGCAGACATACTCGAAGAGCTGCTTTGAATTCCAGTTAAAACCAGAGGGTTTGATATGATTCATATTTTCTATATTTTTTCAAAATTTGTTTGCTTGTACAGTTAAGGTTCAATGATATGATTGTGGCTCTAAAATCTGATTGGATGGAACCCATTATAAGCTTCAAAATGACTGACAGCCCTGTCACCTGATCTGAATACAGTGCGCTGATTTGCTAAAATGGATTATCGGCTTCTGTTCAAAAACAACAAAGGTGCTTGTCAGTTTCTGCTGTAAAACATGAACTCGTGATGTCTTGAAAGTGGACAATACTGGCTTTTTTGACCAAATGTGTTTAGGGTTCATATCGCGCTATATTTGGAGAATAATGCACAGCACTCAGTAAATGTTTTTTTTTTAAATGTCGTTTATCTTTTTTTTTTTTAAATGAACTCTTCATATATACAACATTTTTTTCTGGTCCTCGAATCTGATTAGCTTATTGGCTGGAACCGTTTCTTTTTTATTTATATTTTTTTAACAAATAAATACAGCCTTTGTGATCATAAGAGCATTCTTTTAAAAACATTACTTACCAACTCCAAAAACCCTTAACGTGTAAAAATTACAGCATCTCATAATTTTTCACAGATCTTACAAAAAATTAGACATAACAGTTCATTACCCTGGGTCAGAATATATGGCTGGGTCACCTCCACCCCATTAATTGCACACCTGGCTCCTGGGAGTGGCACGAGCGTGACGGTTCCTGTCTGGTTCTCGAACATACAGTGATCCTTCTGAAGAGCTTCTCCATGGAGAACTGCAGAGCAGAGAAACCTCAGAGTGAAAAAGACTCTGACATTGCCGACAGCTTCCTGTCAGGAACAAAATCGATGTGGACAGAATACAAACCTATATCCTGCTCTGGCTCGGTTCCTCCAGCCCCAACTGAAGTTCTACCTTCCTAAACAGCAGAACAGGGAATGCTTTGAAACCCCACAAGAGCAAATAACGATTCAAACAATCCTCTAGTTACTGACAAGAAATGTTGTTTGGGAAAAACTGACAAATATCACGTCAATGAGAGATGAGTTCAACTGTACACATTGGGCATACATGGGATGCGGCTTACCTTTAAATGATAGAGAACGACCCCTGTGCTGAGCCGATCTTCATCAATGCAGATTAAATAGGGCATTTGCGAATCAAGCACTACGCCAATACCCTCTTTTCTGAGAGCTACGGTATCCTCCTAGATAAGAAACATTAAAGTCAACAGAGAAAGTGAGATGAGATGAGATGATGGGGGTTGGCAAGATGATGAGCTAAACCATCAGAGAAAAAAAAAAACACGAAAAAATGTTTGAAGAAACGGGACCAGTGCATAAAACTGAAATGACAGACATTTAATTGTAAAGCATCAGAGCAGCGGAAACAGTGTGTGTGTTGTTTATGACTTTGTCTTCATGCCCCAAGGCCAAGCGGAATAATATCTGGCTTTGGCTATATGTCGAAAGGTTGGGGGAATAGGGATGCTGGGAGAGAGGGAGGGATGTGAAAATAAGAAGAAAACACCATAAATCATTTAGATCACTATGGGTCCATCTCAAACTCTCATAGAGTTTGCAGAAGTAAACCACATTCTGCCAAACCGATCAGAGACATACTGTTTAAACAAGGACACATCACAACAGTCAATACTTTACATGTTCAGAAAATAACACTACTAAAAAGATACTTGGTATTTGAGGTATGACATTTCCAATGTGTAAAAGACTTGATCCTACTGTAAAGCTGGAATTCGATATCCCAGATATTTGAATCATTCGTGAAAATATTATAGGAACATGCTAATAGTCGTGATGAAGGGGTCAGAAAGGGGACTTGTACAACCTCCCAGACATCAAATACTGCAAGAAAAAATAGAAAATGTGAGCTATCATTATTAGGCAGGAGGGATTTAGGGCAGATTTGTTGTGAATTGTGGGATGCTGCTGTACATGTTCCTTACAAACTGCAACTACAAATGTCGCACAGTAAGACGAAAGGTTGCATCAAAGTCTGATAAGTGATTAAAACATGACGGTTCTTCCTTAGCAACCACAATCCAGTTGGGCAATAGAAAACTGCATATTTGATTACAAATAATGCTATACCGAATAAATAAAAGACCATTTTTGACATATCTGGCTTTAAAATGCAGAATCTGCCCACCAAAGACGTGGTATTCATACACCCAAGTGCTCACAGCTTGTGAAAAATGTTGAAATGGTGTCGCTATTCTATGCTTGGCTTGTGATTAATGTGGTGATATAGCACAGTGTTGACGTTTCTATTAAAAATCATTACACTCCAACACAAACACTCCCCATCATAAACTTTAAAAGTCACAGTTAAATCAATATTCACAGGAAAAAATCCATTGGACTTGAACTGGAAAGAGGGGGGACGAATCTAAATATGTATTTAATGACATTTCAACAGCTCTTCACAAGATGGTAATGATAAGCAGAAAAAATATTCTGCTGTGTGGGGCGTCTTTTTTCTTAAATATGGTAGCACGTGTCCATGTTATGCCTCTTATTTTATTCTCCACAGAGATGGGAGGCACTTGCATGCTCATGCATGCACATTCTTCAAAGGCCATTTGACATCCTTGATGGTACATGCAGATACAGTATAAATATTAATGAATGTTATGCTCCAAGGGAACCACTCTCACATATGAAATTCAGCATGCAGGATTTTGCATGTTCATTTTCAGGATGCAAATCCTAGACATACTACGTTTGTGGAAATCCTTGCTGAAAAGACCAGCTTAGGGTAGTATTAATTTCCAGGCAGATTTTTCCCGATTAGTGTTAGTTTGGTTCTGGTCTAGTTGGTTAACAAGGTTAAGATAGTTAAGAACCTATCTGGGTAGACCGGCACACCAGCATCCAAGAACATCATATGCTGTTTTTTCCCCACAAACTAAGGTGCTATATCCCACAATGCAACAATTCCGCTTTTAAGGAAAATGGTGGTCATTGGTTAATATGACAGGTTTCATGCAGTATAGCATATTTTAGGAATGCATAGGCTTCACATTTTTGTATAACCTCAACAGAATAAACAAAACCTAATTCCTATCTTTTCTCAGGGTCTGTCTAACTTTGAAACATTTCTATGCCAGCCACATTGTATGCAAACATCACTAAAATGGTAGAAAGTGTCATGCCTCATCAAATAAGTACTCTGCTTTGAATAATGTGTGCTTTCACCGGGGAACACACTTCTGTTTCCAATACGAGAGAGGAAATAATGACAACAATCCACCTGACTGAACAATGAGAAAAGACCTTCGGATGCCCTACGCATACCGAAGCAGCACAACAAAAAGAAAAACACTTGCATACCAATTTGCCTGTGAGGATTCATTCTAAATGGGAGAGGGTCAGATGACATCTTGAAAGGAGTTTTGGACTTGGACAGAGTGTTAGAATTAATTCAGACATTTGGAGACTGGAGCACCAAAGGTTGTCTCTTCAGAATAAAAGTTAATGTGCTTTGGTTCACTGTGCCCACTGACATGAGAACTCAAATGTCTTTCATTCTCTGTGAAACAAAAGTAACTGCTTTAAACTTCTCCCTGTGTATGTGCAAGTGATTTTACTCCTATTGTTTCAAACTATTATGACTTTTAATTTCCACACAACACAAAAGTAGAAACTATGAATAATGTCTTTCCAATGCAAATACCATGAACAGAAATTTGAGTTCTTACACTTCAAAAATCATACAAAAGCATCTTTTTATGCAATATTCCAAGTCTTTTGACCAGATCATTTGAGTCGACTCAAAAAAAAATCAATTTAGCCTGATTTAGGATAAACTGATTCATTGTAGAGAACTGAGCCAAAGGAATGGTTTGTTCACAAATTGGACATTGCTCCGTCTCTCATGAATGAGTCAGATGACTCTTAAAGGGGACATCGGATGCAAAATTCACTTTTACATGGTTTTTGAACTTAAATGCATCTTAGCAGTGTGTGTACACAACCACCCTATAATGATAAAAATCTAACCAGTGCTTTTTTATTTTAATCCCCACAAATCATAAGCACTTTCTCAGATCAAGCCGTTCACAGATTCGGCCCCTCCCACAACTGTTGTCGCACTGGTGTTTGAGCATAGGCCCACCCTGAGTAAGCTGTAAACAGGAAAACGTATACATATGTAACAAAGTTCCACTCTCAGGGAAGAAGGAAGCGGGAACCAGCAAACTTTACTTTAATAACAAAAATAAGCATAAACAAAACGAAAGTAAGAGGCAGCCGCCTAATCCAATGTGTATTGTGTTTGCACTCTGTTTATTGCAGTGTTGAACATTGTAGCCAATCACAGACATGTTGATTTCTGGTAAGTAATGGCGTGACGCATCTTTTACCAGACTGGTTTGTAAACAAGGGAAATTATAGGTTTTGCTAAAAGGTTGTACCTGAAGGATGGATCAGTACAAACTGTTCGTGATCCATCTTCACCTCTAGAAGAATTGAGTATGAAGTGAGAACGTTTTTTTTTAAGAATCTCTGCAACTTGCTGGAAGAGAGGGGGTGGAGTGAGCAGTAGCTCATTAACATTTAAAGGGACATACACTGAAACAGGTCACTGTGAACAGGTAAAATAGGTGTTGTATTACACTACCATTGAGACATTTTAACCAAAGTATGTTATAGACTTTTCACGAAGACCCTAAAGAATCATACCAACTTATGGAAAATGGGCATCTGATGTCCCCTTTAAAATTCGGTCTCACACAAAAATACTGAATGACTTCAGAAAGCTCCTATGGACTAATTTTATGGTGCGTTTTTTTATTTTAGAGCTTTATAGCTCCAGTTTGCATTCATTTTTATTTTACTGAAAAGAGTAGACAGGGAAAAAAAACTTGCAAAAGATTAGAATAATGTGAGGGTGAGTAAATAATGGAAAATTTTTTTATTTTTTGGGTATACTGTTCATATAAGACACCTTAAAATAATCAATCAAATAACCGTACCAGCACAGAATTTTTAGTTTTAAGAAATTTGGGCTTTCCCCCCCTCATCTGCCATTCCTCCCTCATTCTCTGCCTCTTCAGGCTAGAGAGCAATGTGTCTTTCCACTTCATCGACAGCAGCAAACGAAGCAAAATCCTTTTCTCATAACGAAGAGGGAGAAGCATCGATTGTGTGGAGGGTCTTCTCTCCACACTTAATTAAATGAATTCTTCCAAGACTTCATTAGATGAGAGCGAGATTGTGAGAGAAAGAGAGGGAGAGGCAGGGAGATAGATAGGAACCATGTCGGCAGATTAATGTACTGTATCACTTTTTTCAGAGGGAAAGGGAGAGAGAGAGACAGAGCAAGCCTGGGAGCAAGGTAACTTCTGCCCCTGAGAACTTCTTAAACATGGTGTGTGTGGTGGTTGTAAAATTACATGCACTCTAAACTTCTGCAGCAAATGAGATTTGGCTGGCATTTAAAAGCTCATCATAAAACCGCTAATTTATTTCACTCTCTTGGCAAATTAAAGGTGGTTCTGGTGCACAAGACTTCAGCTATTTGATGCACTGAATGTGGTCTGAAAACAAGGCAGATGCACCGGGTGAAGATTAAAAAGAGCTCTGAATATATATGGGTTGAGAGATCAAGAGAGAATAAGAACTGCAAAATGGTGCACTGACTATAAAAAGAGGGAGAGAGAGAAAGAGGAGATAAAGCAGGTAGCAGGAGATGGTATGTTTTGTTATCGTATAGGGCAGTATAAACAAGAACAATAACAAAGAATAATTCCGGTTTTACATTCCGGGTAATGCTTATCCATGCAAAACTTGATGCCATGATGCTAGGGTTTTATGGTGCCAGGGTGTACCATGTAAAATAAGTTTTATTATGTTGCTATGATGTTCTGGATGGATGTTAGGTAGGTTAGCCAAGTCAAAAAATGTCCATTCCCAAGTCTTTATGAAATTGTGGCCCCTATGTATGACTCAAATTTCTTTCTCAAAGCAAATCTGTGGGATTTCTCATGCAATTTTATCATCCATTTGCTTTCAAAAGTAACTGCACACAAAGCACATGATTTGAGGTATCATTTAAGAATGCATTACTCCGCATAAGCAGTCTGTTCAAATTCCTGACTCCATGTTGGTCAATTGCTGATTTACCAGTGAAAGCGTATATTCCTTTTCCTTTTAGGGCTTGATATGGTTCTCAGATTGATGTGACATCCATTAAAGAAATGCTACATTATCTAATCCGCTTCATCAGGTATAAACTGGACGTGTGCAGAGCTCATTAAAGGAATGCTTAATTATTGCCATTCGCTGTTCATTTCCATCCCATTTTATTATCTGAAGGTATTTCAAACCTATCCAAGGCTGAAAAAAGAATGTGTTGTAATCACAACACAGCAATTAAACAGTTGTCATGCATAATTAAAGAGTGTATTTTAATAAACATTGAAAGTGATAAAGAAACGAGAAGAAGAAAAATTAAATTCAGAGAAATAGGAAGGGTTGGAGGAGGACAGAGACGTTTAATATATAAATAAATACTCTTCCAGAGCCACCTCAAGATGAGAATGAGCGAGCGCTTGTTTTAGTGTGTGTGTGTGGCTCTGGGGATTTGATGCATCTTTTTTTCGAAATGAAAACAAATGGCACAATCGACTGGAAGATAAACTGCTCTGGTTAGGCCGCCATATCTGTCATCAATCCTCGCTATTCCATTCAGTTCTGTATGAGCACACCTAAATTAACAAATGCGATGAGGGCACATCACCTCGCCAGCTGCCTTCGGCACTGGGACGACCCTGGAACAACCACTGGACAGAAGCAAATTCCCTCCCTCACACTTTCTTTCTGTCTCTCTATCTCCTTATTAACCGCTTTCTCCTCCCCACCCACCCTGTAACCAATCTACAACGGCACAGCTGCATAACTTTGCATTCCATATCTGCCTCAGAAAGCGAATTAAGATTCTGTTTACGTTCCAGAGCCAGAGAATTGCCGTCACTCTCTAAAAGCGTCAATTTACTCCTGTGAAGCAGCGAATCAACTCGCATCAACTAAGTTAACCCTGAGAGTGCTGAAAGAGTGAAAACTGAAATAGTCAGAAAAGGCAGAAAAGAGATTTTACGAGTTCAAATAAAACTGACATCTTTCAAAATATCACTTCCTATATTATTATATGATTAACACTATACTATTTAATTTATAAATTGGTAATTTCATATAAATATTCATTTTAAAATATAAAACACCAACACAGACAGATAGATGGATGGATGGATGGATAGATAGATATATGGTGCTTTTCCACTGCGTGGTACAAGAGAGATATATAGATAGATAGATAAAGTGTCTATATGAACAAATGTAAAAGATATAGACAGATATTTACATCTATAGATAGATATAGATAGATAGATAGATAAAACGAAAGACTTAAACATAGAAATCTGCTCTCTGTCCTGTAAGCTGTCACATACATCACTCCTGTGTTTTCCATTTATTTCCTTTTTTTAGGATCCTGTGTTTTGATTCAATACAAATTGGTTATCAAAAATGGCAGTAAAAAAATTGTGCAAAAGCTAAACAATTTAATTAAAATAAAATGTTATAAAATGAAATTTGAGCACTTTGATATTTTAGCAAAGTGCTGCACAACAGAGGTGTACTGTTTAGATTTAAAAAAAAAATCCTTTAAAAAAAATCATGTTTTACTATACTGTATTTTTATTGTTAATATTATTTTGAGACGTGTGTATATATATATATATAATACTAATTTTGTAACTAGGGCTATCACTAACAATTATTTTGGTAATCAAGGCAAAATGAAATCAAGGATTTTTTTTAATTGAGTACTCTAATTGAATCAAGGAATTGTGACAGCCCTAATTGTAATGTTGGGAGAACTCAGGAATGATGAAAAGCAGGATCTAAATAGGGGTACTTTTTCTGAACTAAACTAATAATAACACAAAGATGCATATGAACACAAGAAACTAAAGGACAAAGGGGATAGGAATACAAACATAGGAAAACCAACAAATGACAACCAAACACAGGGACACCAGGCCTTAAATACACAAGTGTAAACAAGTAACACCTGAGTGGGCAATCACAGAACACCAATCACAAATAAAACTACAAAAGGACTAGGCCTAAATGGAAACAGGAAACTAAAGTTAGAACATAAAGATCCAAACATTACACATAATTGTTCAATTTAAACCCAAATTTTATTTTGGCGGATTGTAGTGAAAATGATAGTTTCATGAAATGCTCGTAAAGTAAACTCTCAGAACAGCTTCTGGGGTTCATGTAGAGTGGCCTCATATGGTGAGATGCCAGACGCTGAAAACCGCATGAGCATAATGTGTGCTTGAGTATGTGTAGTAGACAAAACTGCTCTGCTCATTCACACAAAGACACAGAGACTTCACATTTAAACAGCAGTCTTTTGTGGTTTTATATTCACAGAGTGTAAAACCCTACTTTTGATTTATTCTTCCAAATTCTGTGACATTCTACATTATACAGTACATTCCATTTTTATGACTAGATTTCGCCATTTCATCCACGTTTTCCACATCACGGAAATCATAGGGCACCGCATATAAGCTGAGGTAAAACTATTCTTAGTGATGACCTTTCTGAACATAGTCCCACTTCTGCCTCAGTAAGGGATCGTATAACAGCTGGCAATTTATTCTCAAATAACTCTTAATGGTTCAAGGGCTAAAAGTTTGATCAAAAAGACATCTTTGAAATTAGATTTTTCTTTTTATTGACCAAATGTCTTAAAAATGCCATCATGCTCATCAAAAACAAGAACAGCTTCAGCCAGTTCATAAAACATAATCAGAGCTCCCAACTGCTTGCATCCTTGCTGTTTGTGTGTCATATAGAGACAAGTATCCATCTTGTGGCCACACATCGTTTGTTTGCATGTCTGTTAGCATTCTGTTTAACACACCCACTGAGACCATGCCATGTGCTGTTAGCAAGCTAGCAACTGGAACCCCAACCGAACTGCGATGGAAAGAATTATAACATGTCATATTAATTAGAGCACTGGATGCTCTGAGATTAATCCACCATATGCGACTAATCAAAATCTCTTAATTAAGGATCGTAGCATTCTCTCGTGATGCGCCTCAATGCTCTGGGCTTCTTGAATTAACCTGTTATATACCCCTTTTTTGCCCTTTTAGCACCTACTCAAAGGAGTTCTTGATTCAGCCAGCTTTTCTATCGAGTTTATGTAGTATAAGGCAACATGCTCTGAAACACTTCATCAACCTTTGGCATGTGTTCAGAAGTCTTGCGCTCGCTAGAGACAGGCCGCCAGCTTTGCTTTCTGCTTAGCACTCCCTGGTCAGGGTCAGTATCAACATGACCAACAGTTTGATTGACTGAGAGCTTTAGGAGATTAAAGTCCTTTTGTAAATCCAGCACAGAATGAGTTATATGAAGTAAAACTGGACCTACATTTATTGTATTTAGATCTGAATGAGAGACATTAAACTTAAAGGGATAGTTCACCCAAAAAAGAAAATGATGTCATTAATTACTCTCATGTCGTTCCAAACCCATAAGACCATCGTTCATCTTCAGAACACAAATTAAGATATTTTTGATGAAATCCGATAGCTTCTGACCCCTCCATAGACAGCAACGCAACTACCACATTCAAGGCCCAGAAAGGTAGTAAGGACATAATTAAAATAGTCCATTTGACATCAGTGGTTCAACCTTAATTTTATAAAGCTATGAGAATACTTTGTGTGAGCAAAATAGACAAAAATAATGTCTTTATTCAACAATTCTTCTATTACGTGTTGGTCTCTGCGGCACATTCACACAGTTCAATATTTTTTGTCCTCATAATGAAAGTCAATGAGGTCCAGTGTTGTTTTGACTTCAGTGTTCTTCAAAAGATCTTAATTTCTGTTTTGCAGAAGACAGAAAAACATACAGGTTTGGAACAACATGACAGATTTTTTTGTGTTGAATTGCCACAAGCAAGCTTATATATTCAGTATGACTTTAGCCTCCGAAGCAAACTATTTGTGTTTATTTTAAGCTTAAGATCCTAAAGGACTCTTTTCTATATAAATGTAATGAATTATTTATTATTATGTTCAAATAAGTACTTGGCAGATTACTATATACTGGCAATGATATCCAATAGTATGGAAATTCCCACAAATACACAGCACATTTCTTTCTCAGAAATGAACCTTATTACATTGAAGAACCTCCAAGTTCATCACTCTGAAAACATACATTTAATCGTCACGTATGGCCATCGCTCCAACTGTGCATATACACACACTGGGTGGCCATTGCAGACATTAGGGTGATCGAAAAAGAGAAACCGCAAAGCACGGTACGCATAATCTCAGTTAATACTTCTTCACCAAGAGAAGCCATTTTAATCATCTGCTGCACAAACCCCCCCTCCCTTCACTCCGCCACATGTTGACTTCAACATCATTAAAGCAGTTTTTATGGTGGCTGGATGACATAGTAATCTAAATAGCTTGAAAATTAAATATAAACCATGGGTAGACTTTCTTTTGTTTATTTCACTGCTTCAAGTCCATGTGGAGGAGCAAAAAACATCAAAGTGCTACAGTGCCATCTTTTGGTTCAACCTTTTCACCTCGGATTGTCGAAAAGACATTGAACCAAAATGAAAGAGTAGAATGACAAGTAACATGACAGCATTATCTTATATTCTAGAAGCATAAGTACTGTAAGTACTAAACTTTGGAACACAGCATGTCCTGCACATCTTGTAAAGATATTTTCTTGTATCCAAAAATTCTATTTGAATTGGATTTGATTGTGATACTTCAATATTTAAATCTATTGAATTGTTCATTTTCATGTGTTTTATTGTCTGCCTACTATATAATACTATAATCACACAAGACAACAGATGCTTAATATGCAATCGCTTGCCATTGCCGGAAAAAACAACAACCATAAAAACAGTCGTCATCTGTGTTTTGGGGTTTGAAAAATCGCGTTGCATTGTTAAATCTTCTGTTTCTCAGTCAAGCTCAGAGGAGGACCAAAAAAAGAGTGAGCTTTGAAATCTGTGCCTTTGTTCTTCTCTTTGTGGGCTGTCTCTTTCTCACCACAACACTTTCCCATCAAAAAAGACGCCAAAGCACATGAAAAAGGTGGTGAAGAATAAGCAGTTGAGAAGAGAACACGCTCATTATGGTGTGACTTGAGAAAACAGCACTAGAGAAGTGCTATTTGAAGTGATTATCTGCAATTAAATTCAGCTGATGCATCAACGGCTCGTCCCCATGCTGTTAGGTGGCTTGGCGAGGACAAAGCAGAAATTTACAGAAGATGACGACAAATTGGTCCCTGGATACAACTTTCTTTCACCCCTAACACGTGCACACTGATTTCGATTGGCTAAAAGCTGGATGGTCAGAGAGGCAGTTGGCATGCTGGCATGGCAGGAAGTGAGTAATAGCTAAATAGAGGCTATTTGGCCCTCCGTGGCTCATGTCTTGCTGCCTTGACTGGAGCAGATGAGCAGCTAAAAGCTCAGAGAGTATGCGTGACCATCTGCCATCTCTGTTTTGCTCTCTGCTTCATAGATTTGGGTATGTATGTGTGTAAATGAGACAGGGAGAGAGGAGACGTGACACAAAAAAGACCGAAAGCAACTCTTGCTCTCCTTCCTCCTCTATCATGGACTCTCTCCCTTTATCCTATCCGCTGTCACACACATACGCGCAGGAGCAAGACAGAGGTAATAGACTCTCATACCAATGAGCTAATGCTGTGGCATTCTGACAGTTCCAGCTTGTGGCCTGAAATTGACCCCCAGACTCCAGCTACAGTCTGAAAACCTCCATTTACAACACCACAGGCTGCTACACAGCACCCCATCAAACACACAACCAGCCAAAGGCAAAAACGTCGCAAAACAGCTGCGCTTATCAAGAGCAAGACTGCCACCTGTCGGTGGGAAATATACCAGCTGATGTTTATAGAAGAATCCAACTGCTATTTATTGCTACACAACCAGGGCCAGTTGCACCTCCACAACTTTGGACATAAAACAGCGCTGTGAATTTATTACGGCACAATCTGACCGGAACAACCTGGGGTTAAGTGCCTTGTTCAAGAGCACAGTTGTAATGACTCCTCACGGGGATCAAACCATCAAACCTTCCCTAACATCGTCACATCATCATATAACACTATTGCAGAAGAGGAAAAACAGATCAAGGTGCACATTAATAGTTGAGGTGTATTAAGGCAAAATGCTCTGATTGCTGCTTATGTAGAAATTAAAACAAAGACTATAGCATCTACTTCAGTTAAATCATACTTATTTTTAAACAGAATATTATAGGAATATTAAATAAACATTTTATATATAGCGGCAATAATACATTTGTAAACCCTTTGAAATTATCTGAATTATTTATAAAATGTGGAATGATCTTCATTTAAGTCACAATTATAGACAAATACAATTTGACCAAACGGACTAAAATAACACACACACACATCAAGAGAACCTATATAGAAATGTAGAAAATTATGTTTTGCATCACGCAAAAATTAGAGGCAAAACAGAACCTAGGATAACAGCAATGTTCATGTCAACTATAAAAAAAAACTCTACATAGGTTTGGTGTTCATGAAAGAGCTGTCTACAAAATATAGAGACATGTCTTATGCCCTAAAACACCTGTTGATCCACAACAGTAGCATTTTTGGCAGAAATGCATGTTTTGTTTAGAGGAAAAAAGGGCATTGCACACTAACTCCAAAACCTTTTTTTAATTATAATGCAAAAAATATCAGTTCTGTTGATAACATTAACTCAACCCATGTTGAATATGTCACACCAGTACATTAAACTTACAATAATTAACACATTAATCAGACTGAACTTCAAATTCACATCAAATTCATCAAAAGTGAACCCTGACTAATTGTTTTAGTTCCAGTTTCGAACCTGCATCCCTGTAGAAGCAATATGGCTCTATATGCTACACTACAGCTCTGAACAGCGACAGAATATTTAATTGTCAAATAAAATCACAAAATACTTGACTTATTTTCGCTGCACAGTTAAAAGGACAAAAGCATTAGATCAAAAACCTGTTATCAGGAAACAGAAATCTATGTGTATGTGGCACCTACAGTAGTTGACTAACCAGCGATGTCTTGCTCTATATTTAGCAGCACATGTAGCCACAGTGATGCACAGAGCTAAAGTGATATTGTTTTTCCACCTCACAAGCAGACTACTTCACTAACTGCCACTGTTTACACAGAACGCTGCTGTTCAGAGAAGTGCAGACTGCTGACTCTTTCTCAGATCACTGTGGATGAACAAATTAGTTATAGAGGTAGAATCTATGCTGTGCTCTTCCGACTACAGTGGATTCTGGGAAAGAAGCATGCAAGCTGTGAGAGCTGAGTAATACCAAATAAAACCTGTTCTTCACTTCGACTGAAGGTACACGGTATATTTTATGGTTTACATGCACATGAAAAAAGTGGCACATACCGGTTTAAGAGTAAATAATGACAGAATTTGTATTTTTGGGTGAAACATTTTGTTGACCCCTAGATTTGTTGGGATGTGGCACTTATTTTCTAAAGCATTTTCTGAAATTCATGATTAAAAGGAAAACAAAAAGGCATGTTATTAATATTAATTACCAACCCCAAGAATATTGTGGATTTCTTTCCAACGATTAGCCCACTGTTCTGTCAGCTCCTGAACCTGAGAAAAAAAGTTAGATCCTTCGCATTATTCTATAAGGAAAAGAATACACAAAAATACAGAATAGATACAAAATGAACATCTGAAATCTTTTATCACAAAAATGAGACAGAAAACAGCATTCTGATTGCTGAAAAAAATACAGCCCTCTAAAATCCCAGTTGTAGGTCATGCATATTTACATCTAAGCGTAAGAGCATCATAATATTAAATTAAAATAAAAACAACAGTGCTGCTGCTGACCTCCCCTAACAAAAAGGCTTTAATTATCTCCCTAAATCAGCATGCATCATACTTAAACAGCCATGAGATGTGGGCAAATCAATGCTCGGTTTTACCCAACCTTTAATCATCAGAAGATCCGCTCAAGTAGTCTGGATGTGCAGAGAAATTGAGACACTTACTCTGGCTTCATCCTGATGAAGCCTCTCCTCCACACTCGACCCTGAAGGCTGTTCAAACAACACCATCTGAAAGGAGAAGGACTGAAGCATTTAAGTCATGTGTGATCCCTGATCACTGAGAAACAAAACAAAGGCTATAATTACAAAATTAGGTACTTCTGTGAATATGCCAGTAGTGGGACATACTATATCATAAAGTTTCATCTTAACACTGCATAAAACATCTGTACACTAAAAAATCATGCATAGATTTCACAGAAGTATGTAATTTGGGTCATTTTGACATATTTTCTGTGTATTATGATTTGGGAAGCAGATATGTTCAGAGGCTCCTTTCATAGCTCAGGAGTTATTAAGTTATTTTTTCATTAGGGAACTCCAAAAAATTGCTTAGGATAAAGAAAAGAGCACATAAATGAGACAATTGTTCACTGATAAATGATAAAACATTTAGTACTGAAATCTTGACAAATCTGAGCACAGTTTGAGCCATCATTGAAGTCTTCTCAGAAACATGTGAGAATACTACGGTCCTATTCCTATTCTCATGAGAGAAATAAGAGAAGCTGGAGACTCCATATCTATCTCATTGTTGTCTAAGAGAAACAGAGATATTAAAGAGATCTAATTTGTGATTTTTCATTCCTGCAAACTAATCCTGGCATAGCATATACTGATAATATATAAACTGAAATTCAGCCTGTGATGTCTGAGGAGGACGAAGTCAAATTTAAATCACCTGATTTCCTGCAGACAGCAGTGCTTTCAAGCGGGCAATCTCAGCTCGCAGCTCTCTGATAATCTTTACATTGCTGTCCTCATTCACAGTGGGCTTGTTTAAAATATTCTTGGCCCGGCTGGCATAACGAAGGGTGTTCAGAGTTTCGCTATAGTTTATGTCAGCAGATGAGATGGCTGGAGGGACAAAAAAGATAAAGCAAAATGAATACTTAATACGTATAATAAAGCGAGAAATCTCCTTGAAACAGAATATAAAAAAGTAGAACCAGCAGATCAAAGTATAAAAGGCACAATGAGAAAATCTTAAGAGTTAATCTTTATGAAAAAAAATTACATTTCAATCTGCCGCTTTTTCTTATGGCCTTCTAAGGTGCTTTTTTTGCCTTTTTTCTGGAGCTTTACAGCCCAAACTTTTGTTGAATGGAAAAGATAAGCTTGAACCTTCTGCAAAATATCTTATTTTTATGGAAGAAAAAAATAATCCTGGATCTTTGAAGAAATTTGAAGGTGTGTAGAACTATGACAGTGATACATGGGACTTCTGACATACTAGCTATCATGATGGTTTTGGAGTTCCCGCCAAGACTGTCCTTTAGGAGCCAGGTAAGCACAGAGTCTCGATATGGAACAAAGTTTTGCTTCTTTTTCATTCCACCCCCAACAGACAGATCAGCTGTGACAACAGAAATAACAAAGAATATTCACTGAACAAACAAAAAGTTTGTGTAATCTTAACCTACAGTAATACATATCCTTCGGTAACTTTCTGAAGGTTGCTGGTTTACCTAAAGTTGAGATGACGATGCCCAGAGTAACCAAAGATCTATTAATGTTGGCACCCTCCTTTAGTCGGATGCCAGTAGCCTGTGTGGCATTAGCTCTTTCACTTCCTGCCAGGTCAACCAAATGTACCTTACTCACTGTCTCACTTGGTAACTCTGCATCAAACATGGCCTGTAAAGACATATTTTGGTAAATATTAGTCAGATATTTCTCATTCCAAAATTCAAAGCGCAGAACCAAAATGCAATAGGCAAAAGAAACAGGCAAAAACGCTTTTGACTGAAACAAAGGAAAGTAAGATTGGAAAAGCTTGATCATGATCATGAATATATAAAAATAGCTGGATTTACCTATTCATAACCAACAAACCTTACAGAGTTTAAAATATTAGTCTCATAACATGGAAAAACTGAGAAGACAGACAGAACATTGACAAAATAAAGAGGTGAAACAGAAAAAAGGCTTTGTTTGGAGCAGCATACTATCATAATACTCTATTTTTAGTGTGATGGATAAACTGGAAGTACTATCAGCCATGATTCTTAGCATCTCTTACTTGACTCATTTTTTATTGTTCATACAGTATTTCCAAATGTTAAAACATCTTTAAATAAGAACAAAATAAAAACGTAAAATAACCATAATTATATTCAAGAAGATAACTAAATCCCACTCAAAACATTTGAAACATTTCTTGCCTGCTCATTAACTTTTGTACTGACTATATACTGCTGAGTGCAGACTGTTTTAATATAGTACATACTGTGCAAAGTAGTAATCTAGTATTCGATTCCAAACATAGCCATCGACACACTAACTAGACTCAAAGGTCACTCCAGCTGCATTGTGCAATATAACCCATGCATAATAAAATCACAATGATATCCGTGTATCATTACCCAGACATCCCCAACATACACAGAAAATGGAGAAAGCTCACTGGATAATACAAATAGGGAGATGATAACTTCAAGCTGCGACAGCTATCTGCAAAAATGTACAAACAGAGAGGCAGATGGCATTCAGCAGAGGGTAAATGGACTCGCGACCTTGATGAAGCGAATGGTGAAGATGGCGTGGGATCGGCTGCTGACATGGTTCATGTCTGTGTTGGCAGTGGCACGCCTTCTGTTGCCCTCCTGCATCAACTGGCCAACCTCAGTATAGTTCTGCACATGGTGTCTGGAGAGCGCTGGACAAAATATATGTGCGCATAAGAGAAATATAAACAACAGTTTGTACATTTTGCAGCGTTTCGGTAATGCTCTTCTAGTATTCAGTGAAGTAACATTAAAACATGAGCAAGCTGTCAATCATCATGATGTGAGGAGCGGTTTTATAGTCATGTTACCCTCCACATATGGTCCATCTTTAGGATGTTCCCTCACTCTCAGCTCACAGCCTCGTGTATCTGTGCTGGAAAGGAGGTCTCGAACCCGCTCATTGTAGATTTCAAAGTAGCTGGAAGCACAAAGCATCAAAAACAAGAACAAAGCAGTGAAAGTTTGCTCTTGAAACATGACTGTATCTCAGAAAGGACAGCGATCTACTATTTTAGGATATAATGGGGAAAAAAAGGTTTTCACCACATAAACTTCAACATTGATCTCTAGATGAGATCCTCTAATTAGGCTGGTTTTAAATTATGCACATTCTAGCAATTTTGCTAAATGCCACTGGTTTAGTTTATATTTTGGTTTAGTAGCTTATTAAATTTTCGTTGTTTTGACTAAATCATTCGTGAAGCAATTGCCTGGAAAACTCAAATCAATTACCACCCACTGTTTGAATATCATCGTGCGTAAATAAAATGATAGAAAACTCTGGCGTGATTGAACACGGCGACTTGACAAGAAATTAGATGCCACACATTTTCCCTGAATCGGAGTATGCGGCAGTATATCACAACAGAGCTTATTACAGCAATCGTGGATGAGGGGGAAAAAAAGTATCGCCAGTCAGAAAAGAAATAAAATCCCACATGACGATAAACCTATTTCGGGCTGTCTGCAGAAATGTGAATGTTTAAACAGGCTCCTGAAATGAAAGACAGATTGGTCCCTCTTCATCTCCTAATGAAGCTGGAGAGAGAGACAGCATCAATTTGAGCTCAATACAAACTAGTGAACTAATTAAAATGTGACAGTCAGAAATCCTGAATGCCTCATCTGCTAGAACTGTCCCTAGTGAACGAGCACTGTTTAAAAAGGGAATCCAGGCAGTTAAACTACATCTTGCAGGCATTTGCAAACCACATTCATATGCAAGACAAGTCATTTAGAAAGGGTAAAGAAAGTCAGTCTTTTGTCCATTGAAGAGGACAGGTCTCACTCAGGAGTGTGACTAGGCTATTGAACTTTATTCGCCAATATTTTTTCCCAGACGTTTTGTTTGAAAGGACAATTTTCATTTTTTTGTACTGCAGCAATTCTAATTGCAATAAGCAATTGATTTAATCTGCAATAACTGTATTTTAAGAACTGCATTCACATCTAGAATCTGCGCAGGCAAATAGCTTGCACTGAAATGTGGACTTAAACAGTCAAATTTTACAACATGTAACACAACAGACATTTTACAATTCATATTATTTTTGTACAATATTGTTTCTTGTCAATATTGTTGTTAATCAAGGCCTCTGGTGAACTACATATCAGCATAAATTTCATTTTGGATTTTTATAGCTCCATAAGAACGTGTTTGACTTTTGTCCACCTTACCAACCCCTAGTATTGCAGTAAATTTAATAGACCTTTACTACTGTTTTTTTTCCTGAAATAAATACTTTTATCCTTCAAGCACACATTAAATATACCAAAAGTAACAGTAAAGACATTTATGGTATTACAAAATATTAGTCAGAGGTGTAAAAAGTACTCAAATATTTTACTCAAGTGAAAGTAAAGATACTCAGTGAACATTTACTCAATTAAAAGTACAAGTATCTGGCCAAAAACATACTTGAGTAACTTTAAATTGTACTCAAGTATTAAAAGGTTTTTCAATTCAAATTTATTTGTATAGCGCTTTTCATGATACAAATCGTTGCAAAGCAGCTTTACAGAAAATTAAAGTTTCTACATTATATTTAGTAGGTTATTGGTGGTACAGTAAACATCATGCAGTTAGTTAAATTATATATATATATATATATATATGACTTTCTTTATCAGATGAACACAAACTAAGATCTAAATCTTCTAAACTAAATCATCTTTCTTCATATAACAAGGGACGTCCAAAAATGACACTTCAAAAACTACACAAAGTGAATATGACAGTAACTCATACAACCCCTGTTAACGAATCGGTGTCTTATACATATGATAGGCATATGTAAGAAAATTACAAATACTAATATTTTAAACTTGACCGTCGTGTTCACTTTGTGTGGTTTCTGAAGTGGTCCTGTCCCCTTGCATTATCTGGACTAGAAATAATTTCTTGTGTTCATCTGAGGATCATCTTTTGGGTGAACTATCACTTTTATTAACATTTATGCATGCATTTTATCCAAAGCGAGGTTATACATTTTCATTAGTTAGAAACGAGACAGAACAATTTTGTGTACACAAAAATAACATTGTATTAACAATGTGATGCAGAGGTTAGAAAGAGACAGAGTACAAGAATAGGTTGATCTAATGGAGAGTCATAGAATTAAAACATACAACATTAATGTTTTGAAAGGCCACTTTTTTGTGTTATCTACGACATAACTGTCTAAAAGGATAATTCATCTTTTAATTGTTTATTTGGGGTAAAAAAATGGGGGGGGGCTTTTTCTCAGCAAATATTGTTACATAATTATTTGCGACATTATATGAATTAATGAGCAAATCTTGTAATTATTAAGATAAAAAAAAACATTAATTGAGAGTCCAAATTCCTACTCAATGCGTCATATAATTACATATTATTAATACAACTTATTCACTACCTGGTAAGAACATCACTAAACATGAATTACAATTAAGTAAACAAACAATGTTCATTTAAACAATTTTTGAGAGATTTGTAACATTTAATTAAAAAAATAACAATTCCCACAAAATATGAATTATATTTATATTTTTATCACTGATTTTATTTGCACTCAATCTGGTGCATTCAGCTAATATATTACACAGCTAATGGCTCTATCAAAACAAAGAATAATACACTTTTTTGGGGGGAAAAAACAACTTTGCTACCTCAACATGCTTCCTCAGATTTGATGGTGAACTTCTGAAGCCTGTCATTTTATCTGATGAAAGTCATAACTGAAGTAGAACTGTGTGTGTGCTTGATACGTGGAAACAATGAGCATTGGTTCTCACGTCAGGCACGCATGTTTGAGCTTACGTTTCCCATAATTAATGTGCATAAGATAAAATAAAAATTTTATGTACTTTTTAAATTGAAATAAAATTGTAAGGACTAAAAAGTACTGTTTATTCTTCAGAAATGTAATCAAGTAAAAGTACAAGTAGTCAGTTTAAATTGTTCTTGAATAAAGTAAAAAATCCCCCAAAATAATACTTAAGTAAAGTAATCAAGTAAAATTACTCAAGTATTTTACACCTCTGATATTAGTATTATTTTAAATAAATGCTGCTGTTTTGAACACTGAACTGAATCTTGAAAAAAAAATAAGCAGCACAGTTGATAAAATAAGAAATGTTTCTTGAGAATGATTTTTGAAGATACTGAAGGCTGCTGAAAAATCAATTTTGAAACACAATATTTTTGGGGGGCTAGTGTATAACTAAACTGGAATAGCTGAGTCACAGTATATCTCTGATGTCTAAAATAACATTTAATATGTCTAGACACACCCCTGGTCTCACTGTCTGTCTCTCTCATCTAATCTAACACATGGCTGTTATCGAGAAGCCACTATGATAACTGCTTTAGGTGGAAGCAGACGGAGGCTGTACACTGACCTTCCTGATCATCTGGTCGTAATTACACTCCTGCTATCTTACAATGCCCATAAGAAAGGACAAGCTGCCAGAATGGACGCCTCATTTACACACTGCAATCTGCCTGTCCTTCTCCCTGGGATTCTGATGGGATCATCAACCTACAATAAACCACCATGGAGCAAATGATAGGAGCAGCCGTTGACAATTGTGGTCATGTAGGTAGCTCTCTTGACACATCTGAATTACTTCTGTTACTCAGTCATTTGGCAGTCTACCTGCAGCATGGCTATGCTATTATCTAGACATATCGCGTTCATACCTGACCTCCATGTGAAATGATGCCTTGTCTTTTTGTAACACTCCACTGATGTGGTGGAACAGCCCCTCACAGATCCGTGGAATCAGTCCATAATCCTCCTGAGAGAGGGAAAACAGAAAATGTGTGGTTAAATGTAGCCATAAGACATTCTGTTACCATTTAAGAAGAACTGCACAAAGATTGTGAACTGTGCCAAAAAGGGATGACCTAATTATGACCTTTAACCTAATAATATTTTGAAGAATGTTTTAACAGCTTTTGTCCATACAATGCATTTTTGGACCTCACTGACTTTTTTCACAAAAAAAAAAATCTAAAAGTATAGAATAACTTTTTAGGACAAAGAATGATTTCTCATGGTGCTTTTTCACTTTCAAACATCCACAGATTTTTGATTTCAGCTCTCTCTCTCTCTCTCAAATATTTCTTCACTCTGCGCTTTTCACCAGCACTTTGAATAAATCAAACTCCTTTAAAGTCTGCACATTATTTTCCTCTCTGATCTGCAACGGCGGCTTTTAATTACTACCCAGGACAAATGGGGGGATATCAGACAGAATGTCATTTTTGGGGTAAACTATTCCATCAAGCAACAAAAGTTGTAATAGTCTCTCGGATGGCAGATGCTTGTATGTACAGTATTATGTAAATAGTGAAATAAATAGCGGATCAGCAGTCACCAGGGTTGAGAACCACTATGTGCTTCTTCTGAAGAGTATGAGTGTTTTCATTACAAAAATGATTGGTATCACAATAAATCTAGAAGGACATAAAACTAATGAGACTAACCGGGTTGCCCACATGGTGTAGGACTTTCCTGACCTGTCTGGCCGTAAGCAAAGACGCACGCATTTAACCCTCAAAAGCATTGAAGGACATGGTGCCGAATCTTCAAAAATCTGAAATGACAGATGACACGAAAGAAAAATGAGCTAAAGAGATTACTTTCTTTAGTACTTACCACAGTTTTCAAAGCATGAATAACAGCTCAGCTAGCATTGTTAGAATGTGCATAAGACATTCTGTACCATTTAAGAAGAACAAGCAAAGATGTGACACTGTGCTATCAAAACCTACTGTAAAATAACCAGTAAACTCTCTCTAAAAGTGAAGAATGTTATTTATGCATCTTATTGTCATGTATTGATTTGCACATTAAGCTGGAATATAAGTAAGTATTTTTCTGGGTCACAAAGTAATTGGACATTGTGCTTTCATTGAATCATAAGAGAAATAAAAAAGACTTTTAGGACAAAGAATGATTTCCATTCATGGTGCTTTTTCACTTTCAAACATCCACAGATTTTTGATTTCAGCTCTCTCTCTCTCTCTCAAATATTTCTTCACTCTGCGCTTTTCACCAGCACTTTGAATAAATCAGAACTCCTTTAAAGTCTGCACATTATTTGACCAAGCACTGGTTCATTTCTGACTCTTGTAACGGCTACAAATGGCATATAAACAAAAATCTATTAAATTATCAACTGAATGACCCAGGACTTTCAAATGTTGAGGATATCAGACAGAATGGAATGATTATGTCCATCCACTTGTACAATGACTTTGGCTGACATGAGTCCTTCTCCCTGAGAGAGAAATGAGAGAGAGAGAGTGCCCTCGTCACATTTTGACATTTTGATTTCTCAATTGCGGATCGAATGTGCTTCTTCTGAAGAGTGTTTTAAGCTATGTGATTGGTATCACAATATTGAGAAGGACACAATAATGAGACCTAACCGGGTTGCCCATCATGGTGTAGGACTTTCCTGAGCCTGTCTGGCCGTAAGCAAAGACGCACGCATTGTAACCCTCAAAAGCAGCTTGAAGGACATCGGTGCCGAGATCTTCAAAAATCTGAAATGACAGATGACACAAAGAAAAATGAGCTAAAGAGTTACTTTCTTTAGTACTTACACAGTTTTCAAAGCATGAGTAACAGCTCAGCTAGCCTCTGTACAATTGCAGGTTATAGTTCACCAATTCACCAATTAGGTAAATAAAACAATTTAGCAAAATGGGGCACTTATATCATCAGTAATCCATGCCTCAACTTAAAATAGATGACACTGAAAAACAAACTTTGACAATCAACATTAGAACAGCTAGTTCTATGAGTGCTGGAACACTTTTGTCATTATTATAACTGGGCATATGTACCTTTTTCTGGGTCACAAAGTTTGGACTTGTGCTGTTCATTGAATCATAAGAGAAATCATATGAAAAAGACTTTGCGCTCTCTCCAAACGATTCTCCATTCATGCAGTGGTAGTTCTCCTAAAAAGCATAAATCACTTCAACAAACTGAATAGCAAATATTTGAAAATATTTTACATTTTAGATAGGTATAAAAAGATAATAAAGGGTGATTTTTGACCAAGCACTGGTTCATTTCTGACTTTGTAAGCTACAAATGCATATAAACAAAAATCTATTAAATATCAACTGAATGACCCACTTTCATGTTGAGGACAGAGGTTTTATGTCCATCCACTTGTATAATGACTTTGGCTGACAAGTCCTTCTCCCTGAGAGAGAAATGAGAGAGAGAGAGTGAGAGAAATTGTCGAAAAAAAGCTATCTATGATAATGCCACTGATTTTTTGCATAACTATTTTTCAATCAGTGAAAAAAATGTACTGTGAGAACTGCTTTCCAGTGAAATAGATTCTGTGAGAACCATAAACATGATAGAGTAAATTATTTTCATAAATCATTGTAGGTAACGCGTTTATAATGTTATCTAATAAATAAAGTAAGTGATTATGCCACTAGTAGCAAGTAATGTTGATTTCGAGCAGTCGCACTAACCTTTGGCTCAGCGGACGAACCCGCACCGCGACGCGCACAGACGCCATGGGTCATCGATGACTGGACACTTCACCTGCTTACCTTTTAACGTTACGTCTTATGTATCATATCTATAATGTATGCACTTCCATAAACGCTACCTGTAAGCACTGACAGGTAAAGTCTGCTTCAGTGTTCCGAAATGTTTTACCATCTCATTTCTCTCCACTTCAAAGGGTGTCTATCTACCAGAGTCTATCTTAATCACGTTGACACTGTTTTGTAACCAATAAACATAGCTTTTTATGAATATTATTAACTTTTATGGCGCACAAAGTCCAGTAATTGGCTCATGAACACTGTCACGTAGTTTGAAAACCAATCAATGGCGCAGGAATAGCTCATGAATATTAAGAGACTTCACAGCAGGAGTACACGGCATGCAGTCCACAACATAGTTGTAATAATTTGATGACTTTCAATTTTCATGTTAAATCAGTTTTGGGCAAAAATATCAAAATATAATCCCAAAATTCCATATTTTATAATCATTACAGAACCACATGTGAGTTAATACTTGTTTACCTGCTTGCACCTGAGCTCAAATCAGCTATCTGAGAGACTGCATGTGCCATTTTATTCAGAAGAAAGGGTCCTTCATTAGTGTTACTTTTTATATTTAAGTAGGCTAAATATCTAATATATTATTCTGAAATATTTTTTATTAGCTGTCAATATTGAACGATTCTTGTTTTTGGTGGATTTCAACAGAATATATTCATGTCCAGTAGATGGCAGTCTTTGGTTAGAAGAAGAAGGTGCATACTGTGATCTAATACACTGGCTAATTTCCTTTACTGATTATCATAATTACTAAAACATCTTTCATACAGCATTGTAAAATGTACACTGATTGCTAAATCTAAAAGAACTGGCCTGGTTTAACTTTATAATTCTATTACTTACTATTTTAAACAGTGCAAAGTCAAACTAAAAGGTAAATGCTTCAATATTGCAATACAAAAAAAAATACAATTCAAAGTAAAGGACAAGATATGACAACTGCAATTTCCTCTCTACTGACTACATGGAGGACATCACTGATACAGGCCCATCTATTCCACAGTGACAGCAATTAAGCAACAATTCCTAATTTCATAGATATGAATCTTACTGTTTATTAAGCTTACTCACTTGTAAATATGTATCATATTTTTGATGGCTGAATAATCAATAAAAAATGCTTTTCTGAGGGCAGTTCTCCAGATTTTTTTTTTTATCATTTTTTAATCTGTCTGTATAGTGATGTTGAGGAGCTGTAGTCATACAGATTGTGGTTTTGTATTATGTGTGTTTGATAGTTATGTGAGTATATTTACATTTATGCATTTAGCAGATGCTTTTATCCAAAGCGACTTACAGTGCATTCAGGTTATACATTTATTTATTGTCAGTATGTGTGTTCCTTGGGAATTGAACACACAACCTTTTGCGCTGCTAACGCAATGCTCTACCACTGAGCCAAAGGAACACAGAAGTAAGCCTGTGAAGTTTTGTATTCGCAACACATCGACTTATGTCACAATGACAAAGGCCTTGTGGTTTGAGTGACAAGAGCATGTTGGGGATGCTTTGTTCATTCATAGATCTTTCCTTGAGTGATTATTTTGTTCTAAATTTCCTCTTTCAATCACCACAAAAGCATAAAAGGGAAGGAAGATGTCAGTCACTGATCACATGGTGCACAGACTCTCCTTCTGCTATAGTGTCAGACAAAGCAGTTTTTCCCACCACATCACACTCCTCCATATCACAGCTGAAAGCATTTCCTCACACCCACTCAAGAGAAGCTCCAGTCCAGACTCCAGACCATGAATGAGAGTCTGCTACATTAGCAATGCATGATTTGTTTAAAGGCATTGCTAAAAACATACAAGTTATCATCAAAAACTCACTAAGAGACTAGGCCATCAAGCCAATTCATGGGGCAAAGGATTATATTTATTGATGGGTTCTGTCCTAACCATTTGTGAAAAGACGTGTTTTGCAGGCCTGTCTCATTATCACAAGGCTCAAGAACACATTCCTGATGGTCGGAGGTCCAGAGGTCCCGAGAATAGTCACAGATTGAATCTGTGTATGAGGAATGTTTGAACATTTCAAGCTGTATGAGAAGATATTGGAGACTGACAAAGTCTAGACTAATTAAGAAGCCTGTAGAGTCATTAACTGGAGACTTGAGACAATAAGCAGTTCAGCGTCTAATTCTTATGACAAGGAATGTTTTCACACATAATCCCATGTGAAAAAGACCATACAACATACATACAGTGCCTTGCGAAAGTATTCATACACCTAAATTTGTTGCATGGTTTATGTTGCTGCCTTATGTTAAACTGCTTTAAATTACTTTTGTCCATATCAATCTACACTCCATACACTATTATGGTAAAGCAAAAAACAAAAAAGGTTTTTAACATCTTTGCAAACGTATTAAAAATATAAAAAAGTAAATGATTCCATTGCTTAAGTACTCATACCCTTATCTGGGACAGTTGGAATTTAGGTCAGGAGCATTCATATTACTTGTAGGCGTTACTAGACTTTGAGTGAAGGTAACCCGAGGCAAATTCAATTGAATGGGTATGATTTGGAAAGGCTCACTCGTCTTAATAAAATGTCCAGCAGCTGATAATGCATATCAGAGCAAAATCCAAGCCCCGGGGTCAAAAGAACAGTCTGTAGAGCTCAGAAACAGGTTTGCGTCATTCATTGAAGGGTCACAGAAACATGTAGTCTCTGTTACCCTTAATGGAAAAGTTTGAAACAACCAGGATTCTTCTTAGAGCTGGCCTCCTGGCCAAACTGAGCAATTGACTGAGAAGGGCTTTGGTTAGAGTGGTGATGAAGAACCTGATGGTCACTCTAGTTGAGCTCCATGATCTACAGAAATCTACAGAAGGACAAAGTCAAGCATCACTGCAACACTCCATCGATCTGGGCTTTATGGCGGCAGGCCAAACTCAATCCTCTCCTCAGTGAAGACAAAAGAAAACACACTTGAATCTACAAAAAAGCACCTAAAGGACCCTCAGACTCTGAGAAACAAGATTCTCTGATCTGATGAACCTCAATTCTAAGCATCATGATTGAAGGGAACCAGCTCTGCTCATCACCTGCAGAGTACCATCCCAAAAGTAAAGTGTGCTGGTTGCAGCCTCATGCCGTGGGGCTGTTTTTCAGCGGCAGGGACTGAGGGACTCATCAGAAAAGGAAAAGCACCACAGTGAAAACACAGTCCAGAGCATTCAGAACTTCAGACTGGGTAGAAGGTTTACCTTCCAACAGGACAATGACCCTAAGCACACAACAAGAGTGGCTTATACACAACGCTGTGAATGTCTTTGAGTGGCCCAGCCACAGTCTGGACTTGAACCCAATCAAATATTTTTGGAGAAACCTGAAAATGTGTCGTCTGCCCCCATCCAACCTGAAAGAGCTTGAGAGGTGAAGAGGTGAGGAGACAAATGGCAGATAATTGCCAAATGTAGATGAGCAAAGCGTGTCACATCAAAAAAAAAAAAAAGACTTGAAGCTGTAAAAGTACTTCAGCTAAATATTTAGTTAGGGGTATGAATACTTATGCAATGTACTTATTTGAGTTTTTATTTTTAATACATTTACGAAGTTGTTACAATTCTGTTTTTGCTTTGTCAATATGGTGTATGGAGTGTAGATTGATGTGGGGGGGAAAAGTTATTTAAAGCAGTTTAACATAAGGCATCAACATTACAAAATTTGAAAACAATTAAGGGGTATGAATACATTCGCACTGTATGTCTCAGCTGAAAATGTATATATAACCTGACACTGAACAACAGAATGTTCAGAATGTGTATTATTTTAGACATTTATTTAAGCAGAAGACATTTACAGACTAAACCGAACTGTATAAAGTTATGTTGTCATTTTAAAATGGAACACATGCCATTGCTACTTGAATCTATTATACCTAATAAGACACAGCGTCTTGGCTCTAACGATGGAAGCCAAAAAATAGCAAACAAAGAAAACAATAAAAATAACTTAACCTTAATCATGGTAAATTGGGTTGGCAAAAGGGGCTCAGCTATTCCTTCTGTACTGTATGAAGTTCTGCCAGAACAAACGAGCTTTGTACCATCAACTCTCTACATCAAGAAACTTAAAGCAGCTCATATTTTTTTTGATCTTGTAGTTTTTATAACAAGAGGCAAAGGCTGCCGTTCCATACGTTGAACAAAATGTTTCTGTCTCCAGCCTTATATACACTACTGCACTAATTGAACTGTGGTGTGAATGTTAGCCAACTTAAATATCATTAAGAGAGAAGATGATTAAAGGAAAGCACTTGTTGGCTGGCAAATGTACAACCATCTGGATACAATACTTTGATGAAAACATAGAAAACCTTCCCTGTATTAAGAGAATGCTTCTGATTGTCCATTTTGTCCATTATAATATATAAAGTATACTTGCACTGTCACAACAGTTTTTAAAGTCTTTGGTAGCCAGTAAGCAGGGGCGAAGCCATCATTTCAGAAGTGAGGGGGACAGAAATGTATATATATATATATATATCACATTACAATATAACATTTCTGTAGTGTATATAACCTACCAGTCAAAAGTTTTTTTACAGTAAGGTTTTTAATGTTTTTTTTAAAGAAGCCTCTACTCACCAAGCCTGCATTGATTTGATCCAAAATAGTTTTACTGTGTACAATATCTGCTTTCTATTTGAATATATTGTTAAATGTATTTGATTGCTGTGATCAAAGCTGAATTTTCAGTATCAGTACTCCTGTTTTGTGTCACATGATCCTTCAGAAATAATTCTGATATGCTGATTTGCTGCTCAAGAACATTTTTATTATTATTATTATTATTATTTAAAACAGTTTTTCAGTAACATTAACATTAACATTGCTTTTGTAACATTATACACTATACAATTCAAAAGCTTAGAGACAGTATAATATTTATTTTATTTATTTATTTAGGAAAATGAATGATAGAAATTAATACGTTTATTTAGCAAGGATGGTTTGAATTGATCAAAAGCTATGATAAAGACATTTATAATGTTGCAAAATATTTATATTTCAGATCAATGGTGTTCTTCTGAACTTTCCATTTATCAAAGAAACCTGAAAAATTCTACTCGTGTGTTTTCAACATCATCATAATAATAAATGTTTTTTAATCGCGCATCAGAATGATTTATGAAGGATCATGTGACTGGAGTAATGATGCTAAAAATTCAGCTTTGAAATAATAATAAATTACATTTTAAATTATATTCAAATAGAAATCAATTATTGTAAATATTGAAAATATTTCAAAATGTTACTGTTTTGCTGTAGGTCTACTTTGGATCAAATAAAAGCAGGCTTTCTGAGCAGAAGAGACTACTTTAAAAAAACATAAAACATCTTAATGTTCAAAAACGTTTGATTGGTAGTGTATAGGCGACTTAAATGTTAAAAATTGTCTAGCTTTTAATTGGCTTAGAAATCAGATACTTTGGACAATAACCAATGTTACGTCCAAAGACTTATATTTTGTAAATGGTTTCAAGTGTTTCCTTAGTTGTGTATGTCTCCTGCTCTTCTATGGCTCCTCCCACTCGAATGAATGAATGAATGAATGAATGAACTCTCCACTCTGACAACATTTTGCCATTTTAGATGGTAAAACATAGTCATAATTAAGTCAGTAAAACTGTGTAATATTTTTACACTGTATAAATAAAAAGACTTTCTGTAAGCCTTGTCATGGAAGCATAGATCTGAATGGCAGGCGAGTCCATAGCATTGATAATCATCCGAGCAAAGACAATTATCTCAGCATCAATAAACGCCATATCACAGAACAAAGACACAGGCAGAATGAAATCTATCTCAATAGAAAGAAATAATAAGACAGCATAAGGAATACATTTATTTTTAGCTCTGACAGGCCAGAGGGGTGTAGCTCAAAAAGGTGTATAATGTTTCACAGAAGTGGTTTTATGATTAAACCTGAATTGAAAGGTGGTAAATGTCTGGATGATAGATTAATTTGACAGAAATAAAACAATCAGTCGATCAAGCAGCTCACACACATTCTCTCGCGCTCTCTCTCTCTGTCTCTCTCTCTGTCTAGCAATGTCTTTCTTTAATACACATGACATTAACTTGTATTTAAATGGTATATTCGTTGATTTGGGCATGCCAGAAGACATGAGACACCAAGCTGTAAATGGATATTACAATAGAATGTTATTTTATTTTTCTTATTTTTTTTTTACAGTGTTGTAATCCACACTTTGAGCTACACTCTTCTTTGCAATGCATTGATTGTGTGAGTTTTTTTATGGATCTGATTTCGGAAAGGCTTTTAAATATGAAACCCCACGAGGTTCATGGATGTTGTGCGTCTGCTATCTCTCCAAAGAAGAGCACCAACAGGAGAAAACAGCTATAACCTTGAAGCAACTTCTTGCTGGCATCATTTATTTATTTAAAAAATATGTTTTTTCAAACAGTGGAGTCATCTGTACTTGACTTCAGTCGGAGGACGTTTATGTAAGCTTATAGTCCCCAGAGTGTTTTCAATTCCACTGCCAATGCCGGTTTGCTTAACATGGCAGTAATACCATCTGTTTAGCATAAAGAACACCAAACTGTGTTCATAAAATATCAGATATGTAGAGTTCTGTTTTCCGCCAATCTTTTCCGTCTTCTATTTGTCGTTCCTTATGTTCTGATTAGAAACCAGACAAGAAGATGAAATACATTTACTTGCAGATTTGACAGACATAAAAATTTCTATCAATCTATTGACACCGTATTTACCTTTAGAATAGGCAAGATTTCTTAAAAATTCAGGAATGCGCGTGTCTGTGTGTGTGTGCACATGTGTGTGTGTGTATACATATGTACAGCATATTTAATATTAAGATAATGATTTGAGTGACAACACTCAAAATACATGAATGAATGATGATATATACATACACAGAGTCAGTTTGAGCAGCAATAAAGATGTTTGAGATAATTATCTGATTAAACATAGTGTCAAATGAAATTACAATATGATTGTGTTGTATGTGCTATTTCCCTGAAGTACACAAAGCTGTTGGGCACAGCAAAGGAATAAACGGTGTTCATATCTTAATATTTGTAATGTAATGCATGTTCTGATATTTTGGAGATTATGCCATATATCTACTGTGCTATATCCCTGACGCCAGTTAATAATGTTTCAGTATTTGCTTATTTTTTTATGCTATGCACTATTACTATAATACATATACTATACTGTTCTGTATGTTATACATTATTGTACATTATTTTTCATACTCATATTAATTAGTATTATCTTACATAACTCCTATGTTAAAATTCTAAGCTTTATTGTCTGTGTAAAAACTGTGTTGTTCTTCCAAAATGTTGTTTTTTGATAAACGCAGTGCATGGCTCTACCGCTGCGGGGCGCTGCTGCAGTCACACGGTCACATGTGCAACTGAACCAGGAAGTGTTTTGGTGTGACGCGAGCACATGCGCCGCTTACCATCACATCATATCACAATAATGCAGCAGACACTCAACTGTATTCATAATTTAGTGCAATCTGTATCTGTATTTTATAAGTAGAGATGCTGAGCCCTGTATGACTGTGGAGATGCACGCTCTTCTTCCGTCTGCATCTGAAGTCTTCACGCGAGTGAGTTTGGCAATCTTTATTCTTTAATAATCTCTTTTGTAGGACTGAATTTGTCAGTGGTTTATGCATATAAAACGAGCATTAACGGAATTTAATTTGATTTTTTGAGCAAATAGTTAGTTACTTGCTTAATTATGTTCCTGAAAGTGTGTTTCTGATCTGAGTATTACTTTTTAAAGTAACGTTAACAGTCTTTCTTGAGATGAAGAGAGATTTAAAGGGATGCATTGAAATACAAGGAATCTGTCATTGTTGTAATTGTCAAAATGTGTATGTCATTATTACTACCAATTGAGTTAGATATAATAGAATTGCCTTATGTATGAGTTTAATTCTGACGATATATTTACTCTTTTTAAGTTAAATTCTGAAAGTATGATAACGCCCTCTCTGTCTTTCTTGGTTTTCAGGACTTGGAGAAGTGTTTTGGAGTTATGAGTGAATGATGGGTCAAAATGCAAGCTGCACTGAATACGGGTCATGGAAAATCTAGAAAACTCGACAGATTGCAAGGAGACTGTGTCTCCACTAAACAATTCAGGGTCTACACAGAACAGCACCGTCTCCTGTCATGACGGCAAAGCTATGGGGTTTGTGCTGGTGCATGCAGGTGAATGTGTCCCTTTGGAAATTATGTAATAATCCTTCTCCGTAGTACATTTCTGCATAAACTTGTGTTTATGCACAGTTACATGTTGAATGAGTAAAGGTCTAATTTAGGCTTGTTGATTGATTCCTGTTTTAGATGTAGAGATTTCCTAAAAAGAATTGGTCACTGAAAAATAAAATTGCGTAATTGTTTATGTACCCTCATGTCATTTCAAACCAGTGTGTTATTTCTGGGATACAAACATACATATTTGAAAAAAAACAGCATATAGTGGCCACATCTGTCAAGCTTTGAAAGGGACCAAAAACATTGTATATGTATGATAAAAGAAGTCCATAAGATATGCGCACTGTATTTCAAGTCTTCTGAAGCCACTCAAAAGCCTGTCATTTAAGTTCTTATTCAGTGATAATTTTCTCATCCACTGCTGCTCTTGAATGTCATTCTCCATTCAGATATTCAAAACCGAATGCCACATCCAGTTACAACATCCTTGAGAAACAGTGACCTTTGACATTAATGACAACAATCCTGATGAATGAGATTTGACCTGTCAATAACGGTCTTAAATTCCAGTCTATCATATAGCTATTAAAGACCTGAAATATAAGTCTGTGGATGGACTATGTGTATGGTACTTTTTCTAGTGTTTTTGTTCTTTCTACAGCTTGACAGATGGTCACTACTATGAACTGTCATTGTATTGAAAATAACAGAAAAATGAATGGGTTTGGAATGACATGAAGATTTCTAAATACTGACTCTACTTTTCTGTCAAACTGCTTTTTTTAATGCTTAAGGTGAAACTGAATGGATCATAAAGACTTTGTTTATAAAACTAACTTTATTTGTATGAAAATAACATTAAAAAAACTCACAAGACAAGTAAAACTACAGACTGTCAACAGCTGAATAACCTCATTGTAAGAAACAAACTGAATGCATTTTATTTTTGATGATTTTTGTCTCCTCAGGGGCAGGGTATCATTCCGAATCCAAAGCCAAGGAATACAAACATGTGTGCAAGAGAGCATGCCAGAGAGTGAGTTGCATGTGATACTTCATTCAAAGCTTAAAATTCTTCTGCTGTGAACTGTTACCATTCGATAGCTCTGCCAGAGGTCACGTCGACAAGACGTCAATTCAATGATTTTATCAGTTTTCATTACCAGCTCAGTTTGCACGATTTTCTGATACGGATTGTGTAACATTTTTAACACAAAGAAGGATATTTTTTTTGCAGAATCTTACATTGCCAATATACAAAATCTAAGATATGCTAACAAAATTGTAATAGATGCTTGCAGCTAACAGTAATGCATAGGTTGGCAAGCTGCAGTGCAATACCTTTCCCCGTCCAAAGTGCCGTGTAAAGGATGAAAAGAAGGGATCAGGCTCGAGTAAAACACCTGTGCTTGGGAATTTGAGTTATGTGTTGATAACATGACACCAGCAGCGGCCCGAGCTGCTGCCCGGCTTAATATACCGTTCCACGCTCTCTGCTTGAAGCTTGTCAAGTGGAAAACACTGCAGCTTTATTTTCTTTTTAAGCTCTTTGTATTGGATTATCACATTTTTATGTTTTGTATATATTAGTTTAGTGCAATGATACAATCGTTTCTGCAGAAAGATCCTGAATCCTAAGTAGAACAAAATACACACTGAATGCACATTGAGTTGGTTTTAGGAATTGGCAGACGTGGAGTTGCTGTCATCAGCTGTGATTTAATGTGTTTCAGGCTGTGGACCGGCTCAGAGCTGGAGGATTGGCGCTGGAGGCTGTGACAGCAGCTCTTTTAGAGCTAGAGGTGATGGTGGATCACAACAGCACACCAACTCATTAGGACTGAATAGAGACTCAGAAAACATACGAGTGAACATTTAAGACATTAATTGGATAGCATTGAAGTCAAATTCAACAATCTACAAAAAAATTTGTAATATTTTGAATTAGCTTTTATTTATACATTTGAACTTTTTTTTAGCATATTTTGAATCGTTTTTTTGTAATGTTCTTTTGTCATTTTCATTGTTTTCTATAAATATTTTTATGTAGCTTTATTTTTGTTTGGGTTTTACTACGTCAGCTTAAACTATTTCAGTTGTCAAAAAATTCTAATGTAAAATGTTTAAATGTAAGTTTTTCATGTACAATATATTTCGGCCTTTATTTCAGTTATTAAAACTTTTTAGTTTTAGTTAATAATAATGCTGGTGGTGTTGTTTAATTTATGCCAATTTATCAGCTGAAGAAACTTTTGCATGCCCTTGTAAAGTCTATACCTTATAGCCTCGTTTTCATCCACATAAAATTAAATATGGAGTCTACCCGACTAAGATCTTTGACTACACAAAGTCTTCACACATTTTTACAAAAAAAATTTTTTCAGTGTTTCCTGGCATTAAAATGTCAATGTTGATGCTTATTTACAGGACTCCCCGTTCACCAATGCGGGTACCGGTTCCAACCTAAACCTCTCTGGTGAGATTGAGTGTGATGCCAGCATCATGGATGGGAAGTCCTTAAACTATGGAGCTGTAGGAGCCTTGAGTGGTGAGTGGTTTTAGAAACATTGGGAAGGCTGGTTAGAGCTTTTTATCAGGTGTCAAAAGTGCTATTCGAATTTCAAACAAAATAAATACAAGCCAATTTCTACCCTCCTCGACCTGTTATGGGAATGTGGCTAAATGGATATTGTACATGCAAGAGTGCCAGTTTTTTTTTTTTTTTTTTACTCTAGATGGTAAAATTGTACATATTATAAATACTTTAGTCATGCTTTTGGCCTTGATCTGTGGCATATGTGGTACTTTTTAACATTTGAAACAAGCACAAAACAGGATCGATTGTACCTCATAAACCTGTTGCTGTTGTTGTTAAAATAAGCAAAACACAATTTAACATGCAATGTCTTGAAATATTCTGCTCATCTACATAAAATATCATCTGGTTTCACGCTGATATTAATGCAATGTTGTTTTAGAATGCTTTTTTGGTGCAGTGAACTCAATTAACTGCCTTTTTCTTCAACAGACGCGCATGAGAAAGCCAAATGGTTTCTTTTTCCATATTTAAAGCTGTCTTGAGTGAAAGTGATACTAATGCTGCTCATTCTATCAGGAATCAAGAACCCGGTGCTGGTAGCCAGAAGACTATTAAGTGAAACTCAGAAGGGGAAGCTATCAGCTGGCAGGATCCCTCCCTGGTGAGCCAAGCTCCTCTGATGTTGGCTTTCTGGCTATCAGCTTAGACATATAGATGGACTGACATACCTGCCTAAGGGGAAATACATTTGTAAAACCAGTATCAATTGCAGTATACACAGAATACACTATTATACATGAACATAATGCAGCCAGACTGAACAAACTTTGTGCATGACAAACATTCTGGCAAATGTAGCACGCTTTATTGTTTTAGCTATAGGAAATAAGTACCGTTCATAGAATAAGACATTTTCAATAGATTAAGTGGTCCAATTTTTTTTTTTACTCATGCCACATTGATTGACACCAAGGCAGCATTTAAAATAATTGTTTTCCATTTGTATGTACTATGCATATTAATATGTACCTTATTTAGGGCTGCAAAAAAATTAATCGCATTCAAAAAAAGTTTACATACAGTACATGTGTGTGTACTGTTTGTTTTATATGTATATATAAATACACACATACATGTATATATTAGGGCAAAATATGTTAGATTTATATATAAAATATTTATATTTATATATGATATAAATTATAAATATTACAAGTATAGATGTGAATATATATATATATACATACAAATATATATTTTTAAATATATACATATACAATATATGAGTATATTTATATATACATTCTAAATATACACAGTACACATATAGTATGTAAACATAAACGTTTATTTTGAATGCGATTAATCGTTTTGCAGCCCTACTTTTATTAATGGAATGGCAAAGCTGAGTCTTTAGCTATAGCTTAATATTTTTGTAGAATCTGTGATTGCATTTTTTTCAGGGTCATTTGATTAATAGAAAGTTCAAAAGAACAGCATTTATTTGAAATAGAATTTTGTAACACTGTAAAAGTCTTTAATATCACTTTGAAAAGTATACATTTATTTTAAAGAAATACATTTTGTTTATAAAGGTAGTGCGTACAATATGTGTATACTGTTCAAAATTAAGGCAGGAAACATTCAAGACAAAGCTTTGAACTGTGATTATGTTTTTCTTCCAAATAAATCACTTCTTTAATTTGTCAGTTTTTTAGTGGGCAAAGGAGCAGAACAGTGGGCCATCAGCCATGGTATCCCAGCATGCCCTACAGAGAAGATGACCACCAGTGAGTATCAGACCACCCAGAATCCTCTTTCAGCTGCTGATGTGTGCTTGACTGCAGCATTTATTTATTTTTAATTAGATTTATGTGGATTAATAATGACCAGGACACGTCTTTGGATATTGGTAAAAGATATTCCATCATTTCACATTATTAGGGAAAGCATGAGATTATTACAAGACTCATACATTTTTAGTGAATTTCTCTTATAAAGCAGTTTAAAGTGAAATGAAAGGTCTTGTGTGAGCAACAAGATGCCCTTCAGTCAGTCCAGGTTTCTTTAATAGAAGAGCTTGTGGTTTGTCTCATATGATGAAATTATGTTTGGGTTGGAGTTTCAACCTGTTACACAATACTTTGACACGGACTGTTATTTGTGCTTCCTCTGTTACTGTAAGCAACTAAAGTGTATCTGTCCCTTTAAGTAATTGAATTACGTAATGTTATGCATCACAATTCTGCATTTTATTAAGCCTAAATTATAGCATTATGTGTGTCTGTCTGTTTTGGTTTTGTTCATTTTATACTTGAAAGTATAAGATTATAGTTTAAGTCTATCATTGTTGTAATAGTTCAGCATAGAAATTGATACTGGCAGCAATGATGTAATGTGAATGCTGAAATTTGATTTGTCTTATTTCAAATACTAGTTTGCATACTGAATTATGATCGTTTGTCTTCCTTTTATATATTTAACCATTTAGCCACATGTTTATTAAGTGTAGCCGACTGAAAAAAGACACCCACGAATTCTCAGTGACAGTGACAAAGTAGCTCTGATGGAGAAATGTATTTACAAGCGCTTGTAATACCTACAGGGAATGAAAATCTAGTTCTTATTGTCGTTTAACACAGGTTTTATTGAAATATACTAGATGAGGAATAGCTTGAAAGCTTTCTATGTTAAGGCTTTTACATCACCACTGATGTAAGTCTTAACAGTGGCACGTAATAATTTCATTGAATAATGATTGGCAAGAAGGCATGTGATCTCATCTGCTGAAGTATTTTTAAGTCATTGACTCAAGTGTTATTTTTACCAGCTCTAATTGCATTCCATTAAATTCCGCAAAATGACTTAATTGTGCCCATTTCATTGATTCATTTCTTTGATTAAGATATTTTCACAGGAGTGGAATGCAGAGCTTGGTAAACAATGGCTTCTATACTTTAATAGAGGGCTCCATGCCGACTCCCAGTGTGTGTGTATGTCAGACTGAGATAGAGTGTGTGTTGGAAATGATCTGATGCCAAAACCATGACCTCACTCTCCAACACATGTCCCATTATTTAGGGAGGCTTTGAGGATTTCAACCAACAGACTGATTTATTATGTGAATAAAGGCTCCCCCGCCAAACACACACCCTTGCTGCACTGTTATCATGAAGAATAATATTAATATTCAAAGCAATAAGGCCACAGAAGCAAAGCACTTGTCAGCATTTAGTGGGTCCTGGCACACACACACACACACAGTTTTTTTGGATAGCCAGTAGACTAATATCTGTTATTGACTGTCACACCTTTTTCAACACTTTACAGAGTTCAGTTTGTCAGGCTACAAGAGGAACAAGAGGAAGATGGAGCTGGCGGAGCAAGTTGATACGAAGAGGAAAAGACAATCGTGTGAACATGTGAGTGAATCTAAGTCACTGTTGTCCATATTTGATATTTAATATACAGTTATGTGTAGAGGACCAATGAGATTTCAGTATGGACTGGGCTATCAGGCGTGACTTTTCCGTCAAAATATTCTGATGGAATTTTAATAAAAGGGAATACTTTAAAATTCTGGATATCCTGTTGAATTTTGGCATCGGCGTTCTCCTTGATTAAAAAAAGACAACTAATTATGCGAGTTTCTCCTATAAATGCTCCATGATCTATAGGTTTCCACCCTTCCATTCAGTTCAACACATTTAATTATGTCTAAACACAGTGCAGCAGAGGCATTTGCTCTGACATTATTACTCAACTGATAACAGGATCTGCATCTGTTCAGTCCTCTAATTCAAAACCACCACATATACCCAGAGGAGGAAACCCGTCGGGTAATGACGGCCTTGAAGGGGGGCGTGGAGACCTCAATTACTCACAATCACAGGAAGCACACATTCGTATACTTACTGCACTGCTGACATGGCACTGCACACAAGGAATTTGACTTGGGTGACACAGTTCTCTGGCGATCTTTTGTAGCTTCAGGTCACTGACCTGAAAAGCATGAGTTCACCAGCTAGACATGAAAAGATCAACTTGAAAAATATCTTTTTAGATATTTAATTCGGGGCAGTTTCAAATGCAGAATTTACATTTTTTGTGTATTTTGTTTTGTGTGTGTTTTATTTTTAGTAGGTTTTTATAGTTTTTTAATACATTTTTATATTAGGTTTAGTAATTTGTTTTTAGTACATCAAGTTAAACTAAATTAAGCTGATAAATGTTTCCATTCAGCTAAATAATTTTTTTAAATTTAGTTTTCACTTATGTTAATGTTTATTTTATTTCAAGTTATATATATATATTTATATATTAGGGGTGTAACGATATCTTATTACAAACCAAACGATTTGTTGGACTAATCCTATTACATTTAGAAAATAAAAGAGCTTAAAGTGTGTGAAATATAATGTTCTCAGTGCCACTGCGCTCAACAAGACAGTCCAAACGACGTATCAGGCAAGGTGCTGTCTGCGCCGTGATAACCTCCGGTGCATTGAAAGACTGGGTGATCTTATATCGACGATAGCTAGAGATTTTGTTAAAAACATCAATTATTGGCAATATTAAGATGGATTTGGCTTTTCCAATTAATGTAGGCCTGTTACATTCTTATTTTTATTAGGCCTATTATTATTATGAAGTTACTTTTATTAGTAAATTAAAATTACAATTAATTTGCCCTGCAATAATTAATGCATAATTGACGCTCTGTGAAGATAATAAAAGATTAGGCTATTTACTCCTCAATTGAAAATTTGTCCAAAAAGGTATTTTAAAACAGGTCTATTATTCAATAAATTATAGGCCTTTAATTAAAATATGAACACTGCAGGCATCAATAAAAATCAATGAAATAAAAAGCTATAATGATTAGAACATTTTATTTTTGGGTGAACTTTAAGTTCTCTGGTAACACTTCATTAAAATAAGGTGTCATTTGTTAACATTAGTTAATGTATTAACTAACATGAACAAACAATGAACAATGCATTTATTACACAATTAATCTTTGTTAATGTTAGTTAATGAAAATACAGTTGTTCATTGTTTATTCATGTTAGTTAACAGTGTATTAACTAATGTTAACAAACACAACTTGTGATTTTAATAATGCATTAGTAAATGCTGAAATTGACATTAACTAAGATTAATAAATACTATAGAGGTATTGTTCATTCTTAGTTCATGTTTACTAATGTTAACTAATGAACCTTATTGTAAAGTGTTACCAGTTCTCTTTAAGTATAATAACCCTGCATGGACCATTTATATCTTATTTTTTATATCGGATTCATGAATGTTACAGGAGTTTTAAGACAATCGTCGATGTGACTTGAGTTAAGACCATGGTGCTTCAGCACCACCTCCACCCTGCCGCCCTATCTCCTGCGCCCACATCTTGAAGTTATTTCACCGAATTATTTCCTGTAATGTGCTTGAACATGTTAGCATCTCTCCTACTTTTTTGGTAGATTTTCAAGGAAGCGATTTGACAGGTACACATGGAATGCAGGTGTCGAGGGAAAATTGCAGATCTGTCCACGATGTGATGCTTGTGTGGTCCCGATGAGAAAGTGAAACGTGGGTCACTCCAGGGTCATTAGTTGCAAATTACAGTGTCTGAAAATGTGGGCGAAAATGTTATTCGACAGGAAAGACAAATATGTTGCGGTCTAACTTGGTTTGGTGTGCGGTATTCATGTTCGGTTCGAACCTTGTACGGTTTGTTTTAAAGATAGCATCGGTTTGAAGTAAGTGATTGCTGTTGGGTCTGTCTGCAAAGATGAATGATCTCGGTTTGAAGTAAGTGATTGCTGTTGGGTCTCTGTCTGATGCCACATGGTCTGTTCTTACTTCAGCCTCTGTGATGCCACATAAAGACTCTTTCTCCAGAGCTTCAGTTCAGTAAAGGTCACTTAAGATTCTCCAGAGCTCCCCCATGTCTCCTCTCATTAAATGGTCATGTGGTTTGTTTGATTTTATAAGTGCATATTTATTGTTTTACACATGGGGATGAAATGCCCCCAGTCTCCTCTCAAGTGGCCTGTGGTTTGTTTGATTTTATAAGTGCCATATTTATTGTTTTACTGGGGATGAAATGCATTTGTATCGCATGGATAGCCTGGGGTATACGGGTTCTCACTCATTTTTAATGCATAATTGCTGTTAAAGTGCTGGGTGGGTGTAGAACTAAGATGCTTTGTAGAAACATAACTTTAGCTGTTATTGAAGGTGGGTTTTCCCACAGGGTGTACTCGGGAAACTTTGTAATATTAGAAACATAACTTTAGCATCTTAGAATTTTGTGTTTTATATCTTGCCTGGACAGTTTTGGGAAACTTGGGAATATTAGGGAATCTTAGAATTTTGATGAGGGCTTTTGAGAAGAAAAGTAATCTACTGCCTGGATTTCTTGCAGTGTTATGTTTGATAGGTTCATAGAAGTTCACACGATGAGGGCTTTTGAGAAGAAAAGTAATTACTGGATTTGCAGATGTTTGCTAGGTTCATAGCAAGGTTTATATCTTAGAATAGTTTAGCAAAAACCACAAATGGCCAGGCATAAACTTGGGGTGAAAGGCAAGGTGCTTAACAAACATTTGGGGGTTAACTAAATCTATTCAGGGCATATGCCCCGGAAACCCAACCCTAGTGCCGCCCATGTTTTCAGACTTGGAAATGTCATGGAATTTAGTCTTAATATCTACTTTCAATACTAAGTATTGTTAAACATGATTTTAATTAAATAATGGCATGACATGAAAATCTTCATGAAATGGAGATTAAAAAAATAAAGCCAGCAGTAATTGTGAGCAACTGTGAATTCATTGGTCCAAAAGTATGGAAAGTCTAATTGTTTATTTTTGTTTTACAGAAAAATATGACAAAGGTGGAAATATTTCAGCTTCTCTCAAGTCAGTTGAAGATTTTTACCAACTTGCTTTCATGACACATAAAAATAGAGACAACGCAGAATCATTTTTTAAGACATAAAGGTTATATAAACAGCTACCCATAAAAGAGAGGAAAATTGATGCTCCCCTTTGGAAAGGTCTGTGAGCAGATGTTGTACTGGAGTTGATTTTGTCAGATTTATCGCTAATGGTGAGATCAATAATAATAACGTTCTGTTTTTTCCCGTTCTTTCATATTTTAGAAAGTTATTGCAAATAATAATCAGCCGAGGTCTTAAGATCCATGGCCCAGTAATGACACTGTTCATGGGAAGATGGATTAATAAATTATAAGTCATCCTGTCCCCTTCCGCAGTTTCTCAAAACCGGCCAATTTGTCAAAGAGTTCTACGAGTCTTTCAGTCCACATCAATGCTCTTTCCAAAGCACACAGCAATCAGCAAATGAAAACAGTCCTTTAAAAATGACCACTTTACTCATTATAAATTAGAGCACGAGGATCATTTTTCATATGCTGATATATAATTGGACTTTATTTGCTCAAGTTAGATAGCGACATGTATTACAGTTCCCAGGTTTGTCAGAAAGTTCAAGTTTGGTTATGGTAGCCAGCTGGGTCTGAAAGCCAACTTCATAGACAAGAAAAAAACATTGCAAGAGAGGCAATGTTCAATGTGTTTCAGTCTAGTATTATTCTGGGCTTGGGAAATGTGCCTTTTTTGCTGTTGCCAGTAACCACAGCCTCTTTGTTCCTCTTTTTTGGCCCACGGTTTAGCATGAAGATACATTGACATGCATTTCTTTTTTGATTTCACTGTGTAAATGATCTCAGGATGTTAGACTGCAGAAAAGTGCTGGTTAATTTCTATGTGTGTGATAGGAAATACTAATTGAATGGCTATTTTGTGTACAGGAGAATGATTTTGGCTGCTTGGAGCCAGTAGGAGACATCATGGTGGAAGGTGAGGAGAATAACTCGGCCTGTCTGGACACGGTTGGTGCGGTCGTGGTGGATCGGGAAGGGAATGTGGCGTCTGCGGTTTCCAGTGGAGGTCTGGCCATGAAACACCCTGGTCGGGTGGGACAGGTGACCTTTGATTTGCTCCTAAATCTGAGCATATTATATTTAATCATGCTATACATTAAATAAATAAGCATGTCAGTGATGTAGTGATTGAGAAAAATCTGTTAATAGTAATAATTCATATTTATTAATACTATTATAATGTTATAATTATAATTACCATTAATAATGTTCATTGGTATTATAGCATATTTTGATTTTCATAATTAAGGCCTATTCACACTGAGCAAAAATGTTTAGCACAATACATTTTTAAATTAACAATATATTATTACACTACTGTTCAAAGGTTGGGGTCTGTAAGATTTTTTGTACATTTTTGAGAGAAATATTTTATGCTCAAGGTTGCATTTATTTGATCAAACATATAGTGAAAATATTTGTAATTACTAATAATTAGTAATGTAAACTGTGAAATTGTCAAATATTATTACAATTTAAAATGACTTTTATATTCTGATATGCTGATTGGGTGCTCAAGAAACATTTCTTATTATTGTCAGTCTTAAAAACAGTTGTGCTGCTTAATATTTTAAAAGTAAAAGTAATATTTTGGTGGAATAATACCATATTTTTGTAAAGATTATTTGAGATATAGAAAGATCAAAAGAGCTGCATTTATTTGAAATAGTTTTTGTAACCATGCAAAAATCTTTACAGCAACCTTTGATTCGTTTAGTGCATCTCTCTGGAAAAAAAGTATTGATTTCTTAAAAAAAATCTTACCCCAGACTTTTAAACCGTATTGGATAACACTTTAGAATAGGGAACACATTCACTATTAACTAAGAGTTGTCCCTAAACAAACTCCTAATTTGCTGCTTATTAATAGTTTGTAAGGTAGTCGTTAAATTTAGGGATGGTGTAGGATTAAGGGATCTAAAATATGGTAATGTGCAGGATAAGGCATTAATATGTGCTTTTTAAGTACTAATAAACAGCCAATAGAATTGGTCCTTAAAATAAAGTGTGACCCAGTATTGTATGCTGCAAACATTTGCACTAAGTAATAAGTGCTTAATAAACGGTTAGATGCATAATCATAAATGTTTTTATTTGCTGCAGCAGAGATACTCTTATTCAAATATTTTCTTCAAATGTTTCTGTGTCTCAGGCTGCTCACTATGGTTGTGGCTGCTGGGCTGAAAACGCCCGTGATGTCAGCCTTCACTCTACAGCTGTGAGTACCTCAGGTATCAAAAACAGTCATATTAGTGTGACATTACTGTAAATGTACTGCTTTTTGACCGGTTTTGCACAGGTTCAGTCAGCCATTAATGGGTCATTGTTTAAGAAATGTGTGCACAAATTCAGTCCTGATGAAAATTTCTCATTTGTAGCTTGAAACTTTTGAAATGTATCTCCTTTTTTGGCCCTAATGTAGATGTCAATCCTTTCCTCCAACATCTTAATGCCATTAGCCAGTTGCTTAGTAGGGACATATTTCAAGAGCAGAAATATGCTTTGCTTGTTATTCCTGCCATGCTCTTCATGTTTTAAATGAATGCTTTCTGTCACATGAATAAAACAAGATTTTCTTTTATATTCTCTTTGCCCGAGTCAATAGGCCACAGACATGATTCACATCTCCATACAACACATAAAAGCACACGTGTCCATTGTGCCTATAGAGCATGTCTGGATTTCTTAAAGCAATCATGATATAAGACAGAGTTTGTTCATGACTAGACATGGAAGAGGACGAGACGATTGTGTTTGAATAAATGCTATAGGAGGTATTCTCTTCAGGTCAAGATTAAAGTAAAGATGAAATCTGTGTTTGGCTTTATATGATGCATCACAACACGTCACTTCTTTTGATGTGTGCACAGTATATGATTTTTGGATATGAATATCTTTGTTGCAACTAATGGCAAAGTTTGTTCAAAATTTCTTCTTTGCTAATTGGGCAGGATTACATTTTAAAATATATGAAAATGGATTGAAGTTGTTTTATATTGTAATAATATTTTACATTACTGTTTTTTTTAGTTGAGCCTTAGTGAACATAAGAGACTTGCTTCCGTAAAAACAATCTTTCTGACCCCAAGCTTTTGAACTGTAAAGTATATTATAAATAATTATGTGTAAAATTGTATTATACCATAGCTGTCTCTTATTTTGATAGGGCAGTAAGGGATTTAATTATACCTGGTATGGCCATGGTGAGTGCATTAGTTTAAAGTTACATGTATTAAACATTTAATTTATTCCATCTCCCCTATTCTGTGCAGTAAATTTGCACTTACTTTGTTAACCACCACGACATGGCACAGGACCAGCATAACTGCACCTGTAACTTTATTATAATATTTCACAAGGAACGACGTTGCTTTTAACAACCAGACACCTTGTAAAAAAGCTCTGCTTGGCTTTGAATTGTCAAATTGTAGCCTCTGTTAATATGCTTCCCCGTGCCATAATCACTTACACAACTTCCAAAGAGTGTTACACTTTGATGAAGGCCAAATTTCTTTTCTTTTCCTTCATCCTTTGTCCTGCGGCACCCTTGTGTGAAAGCACCTTTGGCCTGGCCTGAGCCCTGCAGTGAACACACACCTGGCCCATTGAAGAGAGACTGGGATTCATTCAAGCTTGGCATGTTGCACAGGGGTGTGCAGCATGTATGACTTCCCCTGGTTAAAAGAAAAAAAAGTTGGCGGTGATGTTGGTCACATATACTTTTTAAGAGACTTTGCTCAGTCTTTTGCTGCCTAATTGTAATTGTCATTAAAAAAAAATAATAAATACAATTTCTCCTATTTTTTTCTTGATTTTGATGGGAAATATTACACAGACATGTTCTTGACAGGTTTCGTGAGATATACACTATTGCTTGATTCAACAGGTCTGAAATATTATGAGCGCTGTTTTACATGTGCGTTCCCTGTTGACATTTTTACTTTATACTCACACAAACTCGTGCAACAGGCACGAAACTCACATTGTGTTTTGTACCTCTGTTTTTGATCGTCCGCCATTCCAAAAACAAAAGCAGAATCACACATTTTATCACCTTCTCCCCCCATGGCCATTTCAGCATGCATTTCTCTTTCATCCTCCTCAAAATTGAAAACGCATGGCGGTGAGGACAAGCCGTTCGAGTGTGCGCTCCAGCGGTGCACCTGCTTTTAATTTCCCAACTTAAAAGGCGTTCCTATCAAAAGGAGGAGAAAAACAATCATTCTGGCTTCAAACTGACAAAGAGCTCGTTTTCTCTCAGGTCAACCCTGTTAGTCTCTGCAGCGCTCGCTGCGGTTTCGCTGAGGGCGAAAGGCGAGCCGGCGTTGATCCCTTTCGCTACGTTTGCCCGTTTCATGCCATCTCTGGTTTGTTGTGTTTTATTTACTTTCCACTGGAAATTGAGTTTGCACTATCATGGCGCTGTTTGCTTGTTAAATTAACTGTTAACTTGTGGTATTGTTGCCAGTAACGTCCATTTCTCCAGAGAGAACGCGAGGGTTTACGGTAACTTGAAAATAGTGAGCCAACGGTGGAGCTGGTCGTTTGTTCATTCTTTTGTTAAAACAACAAAAAAGAAGAACAGAAAAGAAATTAGCATCTAATTGTCATGGCAACAAACCCTGCACATAGTTTTGTTGTAGTTACCTGATATTTTACGAGGCCCTCGTTTGTGTTTACAGAAACAACACGGCTATTTTCTTAAGGCTTTATGGTTTCTTCGGCTTGAGTGGTTGCCAGACGTTTTGTGTTCAAGGCATTTCTTTACACTCCCTCCCTTTTGAAAACTGGCTGCTGTATACATTCGCCTTTGAAAGGCAAATGACTGTGACAGTCTTCAGTGTCTTGACAGTGAGATTAACTGTTTTTATACATTCATTTAACTTAGTTCCTGTGGGGACACCTGACCTGTCAGACCTTTTGGATTTTATTTATTTTTTGTTACACTTTATTTTACAGTGCATATACAGTACTTACAGTGTACTTACCCTATAAAGTACTGGTAGTACAAAATAACTACATAGGTTTATGTTCAGTTTAGGGTAAGTTCAGGGTTAGTACCTAGTTATTGTAATAGTTATAAGTACATAATATGTAAATTACGACATCACTGGAATTCCACTTCGCTGGTTTGGATCCTATCTCACTGATGATCCAACGGTAGCTGCACGGATCTCAGGCTGCTTGGCAGACATCTCGGCATGGATGAAAGAACATCACCTACAGCTCAACCTGGCAAAGACTGAGCTTCTTGTCTTCCCTGCCACTCCAACTCTACAGCATGACTTCACGATTCAGTTAGGTTCATCAACAATTACCTCATCAAGTTCAGTCAGAAATCTTGGTGTAATCTTTGATGACCAGCTGACCTTCAAAGAGCACATTACAAAGACTGCTCGATCTTGCAGGTTTGCACTACACAACATCAGAAAGATCCTGACAGATCCGTCCGTCCGCCCGCTCCTAAAGAATTCAGTTTACCATATCAAAACCAGTCTTATGGGAATTGTTTTATTCTTAACTCTTTTTCTTTTTTGTTACAACAGGTGACTCTTGAGAGTGGTTTGTTTTAATGAATTGTTCACGATGATTCATAAACTTAACCTGTTTTTCATCAGCCTGACAAATCTATTTACTATATATTCTATTTAAATGTATACAATACCATTCAAAATTTGGTGTTAGTAAGATTTCTTTTTAAGAAATTAATAATTTTATTCTGCAAGGATGCATTAAATTGATCAAAAGTGACAGTAGAGAGACTTTCACATTGTTGTGATTGGAAGATAAATCTCAATTTCATATGCAAATGCAGAAACAGCACTTCCCATTTAATATACAAATACACGTCAGTTGCAATTCAGTATGACAATTTGAAACGCCATAAACACAGACAAGCAGAGTGATGCAAACAGTGAAACATCTCAGTGCTTTTTGACAAATGAATCAGATTATGCAATATGTTGTTTTTGTCAAATAAGAATAAATACTGATTATTAAAAATGGGTCTTGTCTGTATTATTGCAGGCTCTGGAGAGCATCTGATTCGCACCATGTTGGCCAGAGAGTGCTCTACTGCCATGCAAGCTGAAAACGCACACCAGGCCCTACTGGAAGCTATGCAAAACAAATTCATCAGTGAGTGACTCTCAGAGATGGTCTTTCCCTCCCTGTCACTCTGTTTTCATGTTTCTCTCTCTCTTTCAGCAAGCTAGTGTCACTTTACCACAGTATGTGTGAGTAAGAGCAGCTCTGAGCTAAAACTGAACAACAAAATCATTAACAACTTTCTTGACTGGAAATGAGCGCTGCAAAAATTCAGCAGCCACAACATGTTTTTTTTCTATTAGTTTGGATTTGGGGATCAATAACATTCTTTTGAATGGGCTCCACAAGTTTTTGGTTAAATCATATTTCTCTGGCCACAGTTATTTTCAGTTGCCATAAATACTCTGTTGACAGGGCATTTGAAGATGTCGCTTGTTTTCATGTTCAGAAGCTTTGCTCGTTTCTGGGCTTGTGAAAACGGGTGACCGCTTGGATTTCTTATTGAATGTAGCACACAAAATACATGTGGGAATATTTGCTGGTTTTGGCCGTGACCTTTATAGTTTTGTTGCACGGAAATCCACAGCTGCGGGTTATGCAAAAATCGACATAAATATCCAAAACAGAACAGTGGAATATTTTATTATAATTAAGAAATTAATTCATGAGAAAATAAAGTATTATGTACAATCTGCACTGTTGCAAACATGTCTTGGAGGGATCTTGCACCATTTACTAACTAAAGACGATGCGATGAGATTCCAGTGACAAGCAATTCTTTGTCAGTGGTGACAAATCAAAACCATTCATAAGTCATAGCCAATCAGAAGAGCATGTGGGCGGAGTCTTATCTTAAAATGCATCTCTGTCTCACACATGCAACAAAATGGAATTCAATTTTAAATATTTTTACATTATTCAGAATACCAAGGGACTGATAAAATATTTTATTTCGCAGTTCTTGTTTCGTTTTAGCTTTTGTTTAAATATCTAATGTAAATTATCCTTTGTCGGTATGGTCTGCTATTGTATTCACTCAAAATCATGTGCACAGACGTACATGAGGTTATCAGCTGCAAGTTCACAGAAATAGAAACCAGTCCAAAAATAGAATCTGTTGATGATCAACATGTATTGCTGTCTCTGACTAATATGAAAAAGATACTTTTTATTGTGTGTTGTCGTGTCGCATTGTGTCTGTTTTGGACATTTTTTCATTTTGAGAAAATGTCCAGATTGCTATGCATTATCACTTTTTTAACCGTGCAATTAAATAAGTGGACCTGAAATATTGATCTAATTTGAAATTATTTTATTATGTGAGAAGAAAGAGACTGGAGTGCCACCATGTTTATACTGTTATACTATTTGACTGCATGATGCTGTGACTAACCAATCAGAAACAAGTGTTTCTGAAAGCTGTGTAATACATTTGATTAAACTTTTGGGATGAAATAGAAGAAAAGAATAAAGGCTTTTTAATGGAATGTTGGATAAAGATCAATTTAAAGATGTCTTTTGAAGTGTGGTGTTAAGATGTGTTCTGTGTGAAGGCCATCCAGGTTTTCATTGAAGGGTTTTAACTGAGAGGTGTCATAAAAAGAGCTGTGTTCTGTGTAAACAAGCCGAACACAACATGATGTGCAAAATCAATAAACCGAGCACCTATATGAGGTGAGTGAAATTTGAACTCTTCCCTCCTGTGGATTGATGTTATCCTTGAGTGCTTCAAACCTAGGCTGCGTCCAGCACTCCTTTTGGTTTTGAGATGTAATCATTTGAATGGGCTTGAAGCCCGTTTTGCAGCTCAAAACCTTTTTTGTTTTTTCCTCTTTGGAAAAGTAAGCATGTCTCAACAGTCCCTTTATCAGGACTCTGTGAGGGGTTACAGAAATAACTCCTTCCATCATTAATCTATTAAAGAGCGAAAAGTGGCTCTGCTCCCAATTTTTCTCATTTGGTTAATAAAACAAAAGCTTTGGAAAGAATAATTGTTTTCAGTCGTTTAGGTTGGCAGAGGAAAGTACGGAAATGTACGGCTTTTCCGCTCATTTCATTAACTTCTCAGAACAGAGCATAACCAATAAATCATTGACCGAATCGCTCGATTTTCTTAGATGCCTCCAACGTGCTTTCATTTCTACTTCACATCTAAATAGACTGATTGTAGTGGAAAGAGGGTCATGGTTGAAATGCAGTTGGCTTGTTTGTGTTTAAGGTTCGCCGTTCCTGGCTGGCGAGGACTGTGTTCTGGGTGGGGTGATCGTTCTGAAGTGCTGCACATGTGAAGAAGCCCAGCGCTCTGAAGACATCCAGGCTCTGCTGGGTACGTGCTGCTCTGTCCTGCCTCAGCTTTAATCCAATGCACCTCACGTCTAGATAATTGTGTGTTCATCAAAGCAGAATGGAACATACATATACATACATAAAGTCATGGCCAAAAATATCGGCACCCTTGGTAAATATAATCAAGAAGGCTGTGAAAATTAATCTGAATTGTTAATCCTTTTGATTCTTAATTTAAACAATTCACAAAAATCTAACTTTTCATTGGATAATAAGAATTTAAAATGGGGGGAAATATAATTATAAAATAAATGTTTTTTTCTCAAATACACGTTGGACACAATTATTGGCACCCCTAGAAAGTCTGATGTGCAGCAAAAGATAATTGAGCTTCACAAATTAGTGAAGTGGCTTTATGAAAAGAGCTAGAGCAGTGAACATTCCCATTTCCACCATCTGGGCAATAATTAAGAATTTCCAATCAACAGAAAATGTTACGAAACTGCCTGGAAGAGGACTTGTGTCTATATCGTCCTAATGCACGGTGAGAAGGAGAGTTTGAGTGGTTAAAGACTCCAAGGACCACAGCTGGAGAATTGCAGCAATAGTTGAGTCTCGGGGTCAGAAAACCTTTAAAAAAAATTGTCAAACAGCACCTACTTCACCACATGTTGTTTGGGTGGGTTTCAAGAAAAATTCTCCTAGCTCATCCAAAAACAATCTCCAGCATATTCAGTTATCAGACACGACTGGAACTTCAAATGCGATGAGCTGCTATGGTCTGATGAAACTAAAAAAATAGCTTTTTAGCAGCAAACACTCAAGATGGGTTTGGTGAGCACAGGGATAAAAAGTACCCCATGTGTGTACAATGATACGATACAATATACTGCTGTATTTTTTATGTTGTGGGTCTATATTTCTGCTGGAGGTCCTGGACATCTTGTTTAGACACATGGCATTATGGATTCTATCAAATACCAAAAGATAAAAAATCTATAAGTGACTGACTCTGTTAGAAATCTTATAATGGGCCATGTTTGGATCTTCCAACTATACAATAATCCAAACACAAACCTCAAAAACAACACAAAAATGGGTCACTGCGCACAAAACCAAGCTTCTGCTATGGCCATTCCAGTCCTTTGACCTGATCCCTGTAGAAAATGAGTGAGGTGAACTGAAGAGAAGAAGCACCAACATGGAGCTGGGAATCTGAAGGATCTGGAGAGATTCTGGATGAAGGAATGGTCTCTGATCTCTCGTCAGGTGTTCTCTAACCTCATCAGGCATTATAGGAGAAAATGTAGAGCTGTTAAACTGGCAAATGGAGGTTTCAGAAAGTATTGAATAATAGGGTGCTGTTAATTGTGGCCAATGTGTATTAGAGAAAAACATTTATTTCATAATGATATTTCCCCCCATTTCAAATTCTTATTATCCAATGAAAGGATAGATTTTTTGTGAATTTTTTAAATAAAAGATCAAAAAGATTAACAATGCAGATTCATTTTCACAGCTTTCTTTGATCATATTTACCAAGGGTACCGATATTTTTGGCCAAATTATACATTTCTTTAAAAATACCTTAAAATTACCTCACATTTTATAACAGTAGTATGTGTGTGTGTATACATATAATTATAATACAAAAATTATATAAAAGTAATTAATACAAATTATTAATTTTTAAATATAATTAAAATATATTTTAAATTAATCTATAATATAAAGGTTTGTTTTTATAAAATCAGGACAAAAATGCAGTTACGGAAGATTTTTGATGAACATCTGTGTCACTGAAGATTCCCTGAAAGCCATTCATAATGTTGCCCCCCCATTCTTTCTTCTGATGCCTCCCTCACATTGTCTAAAGATGCTGACTGTTTTTCCAGGCGTCTTTGTTTAAACATTCAGGGATAAACATGGCAGCTCCCTGCATTCACAAATAGCAGAATAAACAGGTCTCAAAGTGTGGTCTGGCCTCAGAGAATAAAGGCATTGTTATGATTACGGCCGACACTCAATGGAAGAACACATTTGAGACCGATATGAAATGTACTTTTCAGTATCAGTCTTTGTGTGTTGTGTTGATCAGTTGTTCAATCTTGACTTCAATTTGCAGGCAAACTCAGAAGGCAAATTCACCACGGGATCCCTTTCAAATAGATTTTTAGAATAGTGTTTTTTTCCAGATATGAGTTTATAAATGATATGTATAAATGATACAAATATAGTATTTCATTCGTTTCTCTTTTATTCACAGTGGAATTTCTATGGAGCCATACTACAGAGAGCATGTGTGTGGGATACATGTCTGCCCAGGACAGTAAAGCCAGGGTAAGAATTGCTACATCAGAACTCTTCATCACTACACTATTGACAATGGACCTTTTTTGTGAGCACACCTTTAGGGTAAAGGGTTTGTTCATGTGTGAGCAATAGGTATAGCAGTGCTTTCCTTTACAGTCATCACTGTTTGTTATTATAATAACTCAAAATTATTATTGAAGTATTACAAAACTTCCATTGGCTTACCACTGGCTGTCGATTAGAAGAAAAAAAGTCTTAGGAAGTCCTTGTGCACAAGAAGTGGGCATTGGAAGAACACAGCAAATGCCCACTAATATACTTTTTATATTTTTAGTATACTCAGTCCAGTCGTTTCTGATATATAATGGGTAGCAGTTTCTTAGAAAATTAAGCTGTTCAGAATGAACAGTGCTGCTGGATGATGACAGGTCTTTCTTCTAATGACTCCTTCCAGCAGAAAGACACCAACTCATTCCTGTACCATTCCAGAAACATTCCTCTCATTCCTGCATGCATTGTGCCGCTGTGTATGTGTGTGTGTGTCTGATGAGATGAAAGCCCAGAACTGACTGGCAGCTCAGCGAGATAGAACACAGTCCGTAGCTCTTGTAAATGTGTGTGCCGTTTTAACCATTTCTACTCACGCTAGTAGCCCAGAGCGCGTCTGGAAGTGTGCATTGACCCGTTTTAGAATAGTCTTTTGTTGGGTTTGTGTTCTGAACAAGGGCTCTTGTCGGTTCTTGCAGGAGCCAGTGTATGCTTTATCCAGTCTATTGTCAGCGCAGGCTGGCTGGAAGCAGAAGCTCTCTATTGCTTCAAGCTCTTTGGCTTTCATGCCTGGCATTGATGAATCTCTTACACTAGCAAGCCTATTTAGCTCCAAAACTTCAAACCTGTTCTCTTTGTATATCTGTTAGCACTGTTGCATTGTTGGGTCATTCATTTAATTTAATATCAAATTGTATTTAAAATTTCATTTAATTAAAAATTTTATTCAATTTAAGTTTTTGTTTTATTTAATTTTTTATACGTAAATTGCAGTCTAATTGTAAGATGTCCATCTGTTCCAAAACCTGTATACAGGATATTTGTGGCCATTAAACTGTGTACACTTAGGACACGGATGAGCCTTTGTGTTTGGTGCACTGACAAACATGTTATCCAATAGAGAGGCTGGAATATGAATTGCATGGGTTTTTTTTTTTCTACTGGAGCAATGGGATGGCAAGATTTCAAACCTTCCAGCTCAATTCCCAAATCCGCATGGATCATTGCTGTTGGAGAGCAACTAGTCTTCTCATGTCCTCTGCTTCCCGCTCTAGTTGTTGACTAATCGGTGTCACTGCTCACTTTTCTATTTTTCCACTTATCCTCTTGAAACGATGGATGGCACATTGTGGTTGAGAGCGAAATAGTATATGAATACCACAGCTGAAGCATGGTCATTGTCATAGATTTGTTTTTGCACTGCGGCCCCACTTCTGGTTTGAACATTCTGGTTTTCAGCTCTTTAACACATCATACACACATTTTTTACATGGCAATTAAGAAAAAAATTTAATGGCATATTTTTGGTCTCCCAAACAAAGCCGTTTTCTGATTATATAGGCTACAACTGCTTAAATTTTTGGCTGAATCTTGATGTCCATCTCAGTCAGTGAATCTCTGGTTTGCCACACAGAATTGCGTCTAATCTCCAGATTGCGTTTAGACTTCGTAATTATTTCCAGCTGTGGTAATCTCAACCACATGTGAACCATTCCAGATAAAACACCATTGAGTCGATTGAAACATGTTCAACTTTAAAACACTGTTGTCATTTAGAAGAAGAATCAGTCCAATGTAGGATTGATGATTAGAGGTGAATTTACATGTTCTTTTTCAAGGTATGTTGAACTGACAATACAATAAATCACCTTTTATGTAGCATGAACTCAGTAGGATTCCTTTTTTTATTCTTATTACTTTTTTAAACCACTGTGAATTATATTTAGACTGCTAAAATAATTCCTGTTGACTTCTATTGAAGGGGAGACCTGAACCATATAGTTGAGGACCACAAAATCATGGAGACTTGCACCAATAAGCAACCCCCCAAAGCACCCTGGTAACCACATAGTATAGCGCTAAAAACCACTAAGAACACATTAGCAACTCCCTGTCACAATCACCCTTAGTATTGCGGTGCAGAGTTGACATCTACTTTAGAGGCATTCTAGAGGAATACATGAATGTTTTGAGCTTTCAGAAAGTGAATGTATCAGAAATGTATTTCACAAAAAAATGTTGAAGAATGCAGACGCAAAAACTACAGAACTCTACAGTATAGAATATTGGGGCCATGTAATTATGCAATGTATCAGCATGTATAAAGGTCAGGAAAAGGTTACACTTTATTTTAATGTGTCCTTGTTAGTGTAATTATACATTTATGTACAGAGTAATATTAATTAATTAGATGTACTTACTATATGGTTAGGATTAGGGTTACTTGCTTGTAATTATGCATAATTTATTGTTATTCTAATAGTAAGTACAAGTAACACGTGTAACAAGGACACCTTAAAATAAAGTGTTACCCCTGTTTTTTCCCCCCTCAATTTGTTCATCCAAAATTGGACAAATTCTGCATTATGCTTTAAATTCCATTTTTATTAATGGATTCCATGGTGTCTGTGTTTTCCACATTGCAGAAATCATTGAACACCATAGATTTTATTTATATCATACTTTTATTTATATTTACATTTATTTAAAAAAAAAATTCTGACGGATGTCTTTTCACAGAGTAGATTTTTGCTTGTGTTTGTGTGGTGTTCTGTTATTTATTTGATTTAGTTTTGAATTTTTGTTACCTAACTTGCCAGTAATCCGCCTGAGCCTGTGCTGGGAAGTCACGCACAGTGTGGGAGTGAGATATGGATCACTATGATAACTGACACACACCGATGTGCCGAGAGAGGTCACAGTTTTCCATTGACTTTTACTGTATGCGTGTCCTCCCGTAATGGACCAGCGTTAGCGACAGGTGGCCTGGGGCACTCTGGGATGATACCAGCGCTTTCATTCTTCTCAGTCCTCACACATGGGCAGGGAGCTGTCTGCTCCTGACTCCCTGAGGGCCGTTTATTGTAGCCTGTCAGAGAACATAACCAGGGCGCGTGCCAGAGGCGGGCGGCAGCTGCCTTTGATTGCAAAGAGGACACCTCACTCCCACCATCCAACAGCTGTGTGCTTTCCCGCCACACTCATTCTTGACCCTGTAAACACTCTGTTTCTCTCTCTGTTTGCCAGACTCACATATCCAGACTTCCTCCAGGGGCGGTGGCCGGACAGTCGCTGGCAATCGAAGGTGGAGTTTGTCGACTCGGGACTGCGAGTGACTGAAGCGGTGTGAAATCACCCTCTATTTCTGCAGCAATATGCCAGCGCTGGAATCATTATAGCAAGAACTTGATGTTGTGTCATTGTAGGACACAATCGGAAAGGGACAAAAAGGTTGCAATATGTCTATTCTTCCTTCTTTTTCTTTCTTGCACAGATATAAACACATTTATTCATAATGATTCCCAATATTATTTATTCAGTCTTTTATAAAAACCTACCATACTACTTTTGCTCTCCGTTCATAGGCATAGCATAGACAGTGTCATCTGTTTTACTGTCACTTGAGAGGGGCTGGGGGGGGGGGGGGGTTAGCAGGGTAATAAGGCGTCTGCTAAGAAAAGGACATGCCAAGTGCACTTCGGGTCTAGTGTGCTGCTCCGGTTTTAGTGGGCTTCCAAGAAACTCAGCTTCTAGTATGTGCTGGATAAGACTTGATGCTCCATTTCTATTCCTCATTGAAACAATATGCACCGTCCTTATCATTGTAAATAAGCTAAGGGTTGTTGAAACAGGGTGGCCATTGATGTAAACGGCTTATTGGATTTTTGCTTACTTGACGTTTAATATTACTTTTACTATTATGTTTTTATATATAGCTAAGATGCTTGTTTTGTGCAGAAGTTTAGTTTAGGGACTTATAAAAAAAGGTCTGAGTGGAGATTTTTGACACGTGTGCTTGACGTGAGTCTGGTTGAGTTGCAAATGTGTACACAATGTGGCATACAGGATAAAATCCTTTTTGAAATAACAAGAACTGCCTTTTCATTTGACTTTTTAAAGCTATGTTATAGCAGTTCAGTTGGATTAATAGTTCACCCAAGAATGAGATTTTGTCCTTTACTCACTCTCATGTCATTCCAAACTGTATCCTGGCCATTCTTTTCCAAATAGTAAGCTTTAAAACAATTAAAAATAACCAAAGTGTCATAAAAAATGGTAGATATGACTCATGCGCTATGTTCTGAGTCTCAAGAACTTGTGTACAAGTCACATGATACTTTGGTGCTTTTATGTCCATTTTATAGCTTAAAAGATTCAGTCCACATTTTTAAAAACTGCATGAAAAAGTTATCTTTCCTTTTATTTTTCATGCAAAAAGTTTGTGCAGAATGGAATGACGTGAGGGTGAGTAATTTTTAGGTGAACTATACCTTTAAAGAGTGGGACTATTCTCAAATCTAATGATATGCACTGTAGAAAATAAATTGATTTGTGCTTGTTACACTTCCACCACATTTGAAGGCAGTAGGATCTCAGAAAAATCTTCTGATGAGACTAGATGCACACGCACTTTTGCCCAGCGTCTTACTAAGTGCACTACTTTGACTAACTGCACTGCTCATGAGTGTACTAAGAATATGGCGCATGTTGCGTAATCCGAGTATGCATTTCTTTTGCGTACTGTGAGTTCACTTGACCTTGTTTGAAAGCTGCATCGTGCACTTCTGTGGTTGAGCTGTATTAACAGGTGAACAGCTTTGTGTGTTTTCTAATGCCATGTGTAGTGCTCAGGAGACGAGACCCCAAAAAGCAAGCTAAAAAAATGACTGTTAGTCCATCTTTGAAAATGCAAAATATATTTTAGGTCTGTATTTTATAATGGCAGAAAAATGAGAGGATCTCTAAAATGTATTTATAAATTACACCGATTCAAATATGTTGAAGGTTATTGCATTGAGGGTTTTGCGGTTTTGACTCTTTAGTTAAAACTCTTGCACTACTATAAAAATGTAAGATATATATGCTTATTTTAGTTTTAAATGATCCTGCATTAATGAATGAAATGTCTGTGAATGTTTAAAACAGCAGATTGTACTAACCTCTTGCTATTGTAATGTTCAATAAAAATAAGAAATGGTGTGCAGTTGTAGTTAAGTGCTGATTGATTAAATCATTCATTCATTGACTCTCTTTTCACCTCCTTTTACTTAGTCATGTTCATTTCTTTGTGCACAACTTCATGTGCTAATATTTTTACAGTCTTATGAATGAGGGCTCCAGTCATTTCAATAGTATAAATAGCATATTTTTGTATTCAAAGTAAAATAGGTCGCCCTATTATTGCGGCTGTCATGTGAAAACTGATTACATGTCCAGGCTTTTCTTGCAATTTTAGTAAATAAACACAAGCTTAACTCATATTTTGTGGGAGTGTCAGCTTTGGGTAAAATCATGCTAATATAATTGGCTATGGGGACAGCAAAGAACACAAAACGGTCGTAATGTTTATGAAAACTTTCAATAGGATCAGTTACTAGATGTACATTTTAAGATTCTCTTCTGGGAACACAGGTCAAAATATAGATGATTCATCCTGCACTACAGATGTTTGTCCAATCAAATGTTCTCTAAAATGACAATGTCCCTCGCTTTAACACCAGCTGCTGCAAATAGCAAATCCCGGTCCATGACTGTGATGCGACTAAACCTGATTCATAAGTACCTCTGTATGTCCCGCCCAAACTTCCTCTTTCAATAGGAACTACATAAACACAAGTGAGAAACTGTGGTTGGTTTACAATGCTCTTTAAGTGCATTAGTGGGGAAAATAAATAAAATGCAATTATCTTTGCATTCACACTGTTCCTGGCATTAGAAGTGGACTCAGATCTCTTTTTTGTTCCACTTTCCATTAACTGTGTGACTTGGATGCTGAACCATTTGAATACTTCCTGTGTTAGAACGTGCCTTTTTTTTCTTTAGCCAAATTTACTGTCTACAGTTTGTTGTTATGTATTTTATCTCGAGGCCTACTGTATTCACTCTTTTATTTGGTCTCCATGTCCCACGAGTCCTTGTATTCCAGACAAAAACACTACTTTATTTGTAGCATCATATTTGTTTTTGAGGCTCTAACAGACAGCAAAAGTTCTATCCTTGTCTTCCCCCTGCCTTTTCTACTCCCCGCATATCTTATAATCTTAACTGTGGGCTGCCGAAAATTTACAGTCTAGAAATAAATTACACACTCGACAATAACCCAGAGGTGAAAATAGAAGCTCTCAAGAGAATCTGGAGAAACGAAATAACTCGCAAATGTTTGTTTGATTTCAAAGCGCGGATTGGTGTTATTTTTTAGTCAGTGTTTGGAAGGTTTGGGTTAATAGCGCTTTCCTTTAAGATCCATAAGTAACAATCCTGTGGCTGTCCCATGTTGTCCTGAAATTTGTCCTGAGGTGTCTGTGGATTTATTGTCATCCCATTGTGTTCGTGGTTAGTGCCACATTGACGTTTGGTTACTTTCACTGCCTTAAAGAGTGATGTTTTTTTCTTCTTCTTCATAGAATAGTTGACACAGACTCACAAAGTACTTTGTGCTGTTTCCAGTAATGACAATACTTACATTTGTTCTTTAAAGAGAGCTTGGTACAACACTGACGTCTTTTACACTATTGTAGGATGAGATAATTCGGCTTTCTTAATAAATCTGCCTGTCAATCAAATATGCAAATGCAGATTACACACTGCATTCCCACTTGTACATGAATAACACGCGTTCCTTCGACCTCACTGCTCAAGTTGGCAACAGACTTGCCTTCAAATACATGTAGATTTAAATACTACATTATGTAGGGAGACATATATTAACACTTCTATCTAAATTGTTCATTATAATTCTATTCAAATCGCAAATGCACTGTTTGACTTGATAGCATACTTACCGTAAACCGCAATAGCGCCTCTTGCTGCTACAGTGAGAACTGCGTGATGTACTGCGACTGAGTGTATGATAGACATCTGTGTATTTGATGTGCTATTTTTTCATATTGGCATTGTTTAACGTAAAGAACACTATTTATTATACAATTATTTATTTTATTAGAAAAATACTATATACATGAAAAAAGTATGCCCAAACTATTTTTTTTTTCACATTTTGTAAATTAGATTAAATTATACATAAACCTTTTGTTATATTGCTCTTGTGGCATTGAATAAAAAAGAAATGAAAAATTATCTCATTGGAAATGTCAATTAACAAAATAAAAAACATTTTCGGAATGGGTGAAAACAGACTACTTGCGTGTTTACGAATAGTTTTTGCATTGTATTCAGTAGTATCCAAAAGTTTTTTTCCTTTTAACTCTTATTGCATATACCAATCAAGATTGATATAATATTATTAAATACACAAATGTGATCCTGGACCACAAACTAGTCATAAGTGTTGTTAAAAAAAGAGATTTATTGATATATTTATGGTAGGAAACTTACCAAATATATTCATGGAACATGATCTTTAATTAATATTCTAATGATTTTTGGCATTAAAAAAATCTATAATTTTGACCCATTCAATGTACTGGCTATTGATACAAATATACCCGTGCGACTGAAAAAAATTTATATTGTGGGTGAAAAATAGACCAAGTAGCACACGTATTGTGTAAAATGTATAATCCACACACATTTACAAATATTTTGCACATTAGTTGATTTTTTTCCTTAAAAAATTAACTGGAAACAAAGCAACTGAAATTATTTTTTTAAGGAAGGTTTAATAGATGGATTCATTTGTAAATGTAAATAGTAAATGTAGCCTTTATGGGGGTTAGATAATTTTTATTGTTAATTTGATAAAAATAAGAAATGTCACTCAAAAACTTAAAGAATGGTAGATTAAGTCAATTACGAAAGTGTACAAAAGAAAACGTGTGCATTTTTGTTCTGTTCTTGAAGACGTCCTCCACCTCTTTACAGCATGAGCACAAACACATAAAATAAAACAGTTTACCTTGAACACTTAACACAAGCATACTCCCTGCGTCCCTTTCCATTTCAATCCTCCAGTACAGTGGCACTTTAATGCCGTGCACGGTGTAATGTAATTTGTGAGGTTGTGGCAGTAGGGTTACGGAGGGCCCCTTCGGCTTTGAAAAGAGATACTTGGTCTTCAAGAGGTGGCAGGGCACAGAAGTGAGTGCCCCTCGACGTTCAAGGTGTATCCAATGCCTCGCGCTCAGCGAGACCTAAAACGCAAAACAGACGACAGTGCGAGTCAAGATCAAAGCGTGCGGCCATGGCCCCGCTCGGCCTGCTGTCCACACATGCTGAGCTCTCCTGTCAGACTGAATTGCTGCCATGTGGCCTGTGTCTTTCTGCACACACCGACTCACACAATAGATAGCTACTGATCACTGCCAGCAAAAACGCTTTATTATTGCACTATATCTGATCTGTGTGTAGCGAGACACAGTCACGTACACAGAGCCTCACAGGCTGTCTTCTCCTGCTCATGTCACGCAAGGACATTCTGTGCTGAAAATAGCAGGCAGACGCTCCTTCAGTGCAGAACAGAAGTAAAGGGAAATTGGCATAACTGTTCTCTCTGACTAGTTCAGGATTTTGTCAGTGGTTGATGGTGAAAGGATGTCTTATTTCAGAGAACCCCCCCACACACACACACACACAAATCGTGGTGAAACAGTTTAAACCGAGAATTTGCCTGTAAATTACAAGTTCAAGTACAATTATTTGCTTTTTTATTTTTATATTTTCTAATATTTTGCTATTTATATAACCTTTTTTATGTTTATTTTATTACAATTTATTGATTTGTGTCAGTAGATTTCAATTACAATACATATCTTTTATAGTTTTCTTTCCTAAAAAAAAGATCCCCCCCTCATGCATGCACAGAGCAAGAAATCTTCACTTCAGCAAAAAACAAAACTTTCCTGTTTTATTCTTATGTACATTCGGAAGGTTTATGGATTTATATAAAATTGTATTCCTAAAAAAAAATACCCTGAGGAAAATGTATTTTACTTTGTAGCTGTTGACAGTATTTTTTTATTTAAGGAGCGATAAAAGGACAGATCTAAAATCCCCTGTGTAAAAAAAAAAAATTACAACGAAATTAAGCATTTTGAACTTGGCTTTATCAATGTTCAGATTATAGATGTATGCAAATTAGTGCATATTTAATTTGCATATTTTTACATAGCATTTTAGAAACCTTATAATGCAAAAAAAAAAATCTATTTGGGAAAGTAAATAGTTAATTTTACCCTATTCACCTGTAATGTTTAGCCTTAATGATATGAAAATAAAACTAATAATATATTAATTTCAAAATCAACATTTTGTCTATTCAGAGCTTTCATTTGTCATAATGTCTTTTGTATTCTCTATTTAAGCATTTTTCTCAACAAATATTGATGTATCTGATTAAATGTGTTTATATAATGCTTACTATTTACTGACAGCACAGGTCTAGATTTAAAGTTTAAATTGTACCATATTTTTTTCAACAGAAAACCCAAAGCTGCAAAATATACTTTTTTCCCCGATATTCCTATCCTGTTATCTGCAAGGCTGCACAGTTGTGAGGTGAAAGACTGAGGTCACGGCTAAGGTCATAAGGTCATGTGTGCATTTTCAGCCGTCCTTATATAGACAAACCTCTCTCAAAGGTTAATCTGAGCCCTAGAGTCCTTTGAGGTGTTTGTCAGCTACTTGACCTGTTTGTTCAGCTGTGTGCCCCTCCCAAACCCCTCCCCCAGTTTCTGTGCCCCCTGTACCAACAAGCCGTCTCTAGGTCAGGCATCGGGCCAGGTAATACGCCACTGACTGACTGCAGTACTCTCCCTATGAGCCCAGGCTTTTGAGCTAGTCCTGGCAGTCCAGGTCAGCTATTCCAGGTTCCACGCAGCACGAGCTGCCTTCTAATTAAGCCCGCCAAGCAGCCGTGGCCCTTGCGGCATTGCGGGCCAGACACTTCCTGAAATGTGCTACACCACCCATAAAATGCCAGCGCTGAGAGAAAGAGTGCATAAGCGAATTGGATTTGCTCTAAAAACAACCTCGCTTGAAACTACCACTCTACACCTCTCTCCAGAGGAGGGAGAATAACATGAGAAAGGGGTGGTCAGCTGCACTGTGGGATTTCTATCATAAAAGCCAAATAGTGGTTCTGCATCATTGCAAAATGTTTTGGGCCCGAGTGTGTTTTTTCCTTCTCTGCCATTGTAGAATGATTATAAAAATAAAATAAAAACATCAGAACAGAACCCATACTCTAAATAGAATTAACTCTATCGTCTCTATTTGCATTTTCCCACTTTAGTGAGCTGTAAAAAAAAAATTGCGACCAGTTTATTGAAAACAACAGATTTTTGATGAATCATTCCGACTGGTTTTCAAAACTAGATTCTCTGAAGTGATTCACTTAAATGATTCAATACAAAAGAAAGATTAGTTTACAAATCAGATTTGTTTTACATTTTTGAGCATTTGGAATGAAAATTAACTCCAGATGTGACTAAACAAGTTTTAAACATAAAAATCAGCTATAACTTTTTATGCAACTGATTGGCTTCAACACTGTCTCCTCTCCACCAGTAAGCTGGTGTGTGGTGGGCGTTCTATGGCTGCCGTCGCATCATCCAGGTGGATGCTGCACACTGTTGGTGGATGAGGAGATATCCCCCTTACTATGTAAAGCGCTTTGAGTGCCTAGAAAAGCGCTATATAAAATGTAACAAATTATTATTATTATGCAACTTCATTAATGATTCGTGCATATGTGCATGCTGGAAAAATGGTTCTGTAAAGTTGAGTGGATTTTATTTGATACCTTAGAAATAAGTATTTTGGGATCAGTTCTTGAGAACACATTGTAAATATTTCAATTTTAAATTATTGTAAATAATTACATAATTGCTGATAATTCAGTTCAATTAATTTCTATATTTATAGCGGTTTTAACGATGCATATCATCCTAAAGCAGGTTAACAGGAGATGCATGTTTACAATTAAAATAACTTTCAAGATAGAGATTACATTTCTAAATGCTTGAATTGAGTACAAATGATTGTAAATGACAATTTGTAGATTTGTAGACGTTAACCGGGGTTAAGCACAGTGTGAAAAGCCCTTTTCAGTCAATTTTCATTTTGGGGTGAATTATTTCTTTAATATACTAGATTTCTTAATTAATTTTTAATGCATTTTTTGTAGAACTTTCTTAAAGAATTTTAGGCCTTGAAAGTGTTTTGTTCTTTACAATTGCAAAATGATCTAGATTCTAGCCACTACTGTTATATTATTCGACCAAAGTCGAATATAACGTACAACAGTAATGACTGGTGAAATATGGTATCATTGTCTTTTGTCATTAAGGGTTTAAAATAACACCTAAAATTTGTAAGCTTAGTATTATGTCCCATTACTGAAACACCATCCAGTGTACAGCACCTGTGAAAGCAGAAGTCTGTTATTATCCACAGCCATTAGGAAGTCAGAAGCAAGAGCGGAGCTGTAAATAGAAATGGTGTAACTTCTGGAAAGACATGTGGATTGTGTGTGAGAGTGAGAGATAGAGTTGGTATGGGGCAGGATCTGCCACCGCTCTAACACAGGCCTGATGTTTTAAAATAAAGCAGGCTGTTGGCTTTGATGTTGAGGGGCCTCTGAAGCAGACGGTCTGATTCAATAAAGATCACTGCTGCTTATCCCGCTCCATGCTGTAAGCTTAGCCTTCACTCCAAAGTGCTTTTATGAAGGTGAGATGGGAGAAGACCATGAGAATTAACTTGATTCTAACAGCAGATGTACTTAAACTCGCTTGATCGGCGTCCTGCTGAACGCGTCTTCTGGAACTCGTGATGTGGTTGTGCTCGATGTCACCCGCTGTGGGCTCTGTAATCAAGTTTGACGTGTTAGGGATTTTATGTACAATCATTTGACTTACTGTGAACATGCATCAAAATTCAACCATACCTGCCAGGCACCAAATGCAGGGAGGGAGGTGGTAGTCACTCTTTGAATTTGAGTGTCTAGATAATATTAAACCATGATAATGTTATCTAGCTGGCTAATATAATTAATCTATTGTTGGATTTGCAAAAAATACTTGAGATAATTTTGAAAGCATCAGTAAGAATGTTGAAAGATAGTGATGTCAGTGATGTTTTGCATCAGATGCATTGTTTATTCATTCATAAATGTTTATGAATTATATTATATCCATACCACTTAATATAGCCTATATTTTTTTTTTTATTATATTTTTCACATTTAATATTTTATTTTTGGAAAATGTAATAGTTTTATATAGAGATTTTACACACACATGTATGTATGTATATATATATATATATATGTATAAATGACACACACAAAAACAAGATCTCTTTGTCAAGCATTATGTCACTGCATAGGTGAAATGTTGACCTAGGATTGGTCCAGCACAAAACAGTGAAAACATAGAGACGAATGTCTGAAAGGTTGTTCTGAGGTTTCAGCATTCGCCCTAAGAATGCAATCCTCTATTCATGTGATTGCATGATCATAGTCAGAGAAATTACTTAGGAATTTAAGAATATAAGCGAGCTTGCGAAAAAGAATTTGAGCCCCATTTAAAGGGGAGGGCAGAGTATTTTATATCAGACATCAAAAGCGGAGTTTAGGCCTGTTTCTGGATAGAGCTAATAGGAGTCTTGTGGAATGGCTTAAAGTGTTTCATATCTGAGGATGGATCTTATTTGACTGTGATACAAGGTAAAAGACCCTTTGACCTCTACAGATCCTATGGAATCATCTCCTGTGAAATTAACAAACTGAGAGTCAGAGACAATTGACATTTAATGTGACATGGACTATTTATTTAGCACTCAAAATGTGTCCATACATCTATATGCACAAACCCCTACCATCGACACATAACTATGACTCAATAAATCAATAAATACTTTGCAAAGATTATGCAGGACTGTTTTGTTCTTAGCAAAAAAAAAAGGAAAAGTGATACAACAGGACATAATATAGGAATTATGTTCATCCAACTAGACAAATATATGCATGTTTACACAGGAACCTGAATATTGTATCCGATATCCTTGAATCAGTCCAAGAATCCTGAGGTGAGGGTTTCCAACTGCATGTTGGCCATAATACAAGCATGCAAAAACACATGAAACGCTCGCTGTCAGCTGAACATTGGTGGGGTGATTCCTGATATGACCTCCTTTTAGTTTTCCCTTTTGCTCCTTATAAAAAATCTGATAGCCCAAGTAATATACATAAACAATACAAAGAGAACCACGATGAGTTACTTGGTATTATTCTTTCCATGAAAACACTCCAACCAGAGGTTCTGAGGGAAACCATATGAAGATCTTCTGTGCTTGTTGTTGGCTGTGCTGTCTATTTCTCATAGCAATTCCTGTTCAAACACACAGCTAGTTTTCTAAATGAGTTCTGCTTCTGTTTTAGTAGGTTCATAGCATCAGCTCAGAACTCTCTGGCATCCTCAAACTGTTTGTAGTAGTCCTCATCCTGAGGGTTCTCTGCACATTTCTGTCCGTTATTGGGAGGTCGAGCCTGGTTGTAGCGGCTCCAGTCGCCCTTGCAGATGATCCATGGTAGGATGTCCACTTTGTAGTGCAGGTCGGCGGAGAACTCGATGCTGATAAGGTTGGGCGTCCCGGCCCCTTTGCCTCGGGTGATGAGCTTCATGCTGTCCTCGTAGCAGCAGTGCTGGGCCGCCAGCGTGGTGGATTCCAGCGTGAGCATGGAGCGGATGCAATAGCGTGCGGTGGGTTTGTAGATCTCCAGCTTCTCCTTTGGTCCGCTGGCATCCTTCCAGCGGAAGTTGCGCCTTGTGGTGGCGTCGTGGACATCTGTGGTGCTGTAGGCCACCTCGGTTGGGTACAAGCAGGGGCAGCTGGGTAGGTCATTGGCCACTTTGCTCATGTATTTCTTGAGGAACTCGCTCTTGCAGTTCATCCAACGCTCGCAGCTGTCTGTATCTAAGGAGGAGTAACCAACATCACAATCAGAATCACACAGTTAAAGTAATGTTTAAATATGTTATTGACACTGTGACGAGTGGGGCGGGGCAGAGAGCCGTGGGAACGGAGCGAGGCCGGTGGAGTAAATGATAATGAGCGACACCTGCACCACTCACTGGTCTCGAGTCCCACGGAGGAGCTCCGGAAGGATAAAAGGAGGAGCGACAACAGTGGAAGAGGAGAGAGGACCAGGCCTGGATTTTATTTGTGTTTTATGTGCGGCAGTCGTCCGTGAAGGGCTGCCGCTTTTATTTTGTGTTTGGTTATTTTGTTATTAAAGTCTTTGAATGTTCGCCGGTTCCCGCCTCCTTCTTCCTGATCTACGAACTGTGTTAAAGACACTTTTCATGTCTCTAAAACCTATTAAAAGGGAACTATTAAAAGTCATAGTTAACAGTTAAATAATAGTAAGAATTGGACCTTAAAATAAAGTGTGACCGAAATATTTTGAAGAACTACAGTAATGAACTGAATATTAAATATTTGAATATTTCATTTTTATAAAGATTTTAGTCTTCTTAAATTCAACATAACGGTAAAGGTCCTTGCACACTGAGGCCAAAATGTTCGTATGCGTTTTTTTCGTATTCATTATCCAAAACAATTTGTCACGCACAAAAACCTTGCACACTGAGTCTGATGCGTATTAATTCATCCGTTGAAAAAAATAAAATAAAAATCGCAAAACAGTACTAAATGGAGGCTTCAATTAGTGAGGATGATTTTGTTGTCCTCTCGCTTCTTAAAAAGAGAAAAAGAAAATAAATATCGGGTCCATCCAATCCTGAGATATGGAGAGGAAGGAGAGTTCGCCACCTTATTAAGGAGCAGCGGGATTATCACGGGCGATTCAAAGTTTACTTCAGGAGGTCAGTTTGATGCTTTGCTTGCGATACTGGAGCCACATATTAAAAAGAAGATTATACATTTCTGTGAACTCAGTGTGCAAGGATCTTTATGGTGCTTTGTGTTGTGAGACAAAGTGGATGAAATTTACAATCGCCATTCGGGATTTTAGCATTCACTTGTACGGTGGCTCTAATTGTCAAAACATTTGCTACGGATGCGAAAAAAGGAAAATCGAACCCGATCCAAATTTTTTTATGACGGGCGAAAGTTTCGGAGGCATTTTGTAAACGTGATTGGTTAGGTCAAATTTATTTTTCAATGTGTGAAAATTTCGGATGAAAAATTCGGAATCAGTGTGCAATGGCCTTAAGTCACAAGTTGTATGTGTTTAATTTACTAAAAATAACTTGTTTATAAGAGTAATTTGATTGAGAATCAGACTACACTAGTCGTGATGTGGATTCAGTAGTGGTGTTGTGGTATGTAAGCAATGAATCATACACTAGTCGTGATGTGGATTCAGTAGTGGTGTTGTGGTATGTAAGCAACATTTACCAATTTTACCAATATAAATTTTCCTACATTTACAATAGGGAGCTAGTAGGTTTTATTGGTGTATTAGAAAGCTAATCCGTATTCTCTGCCTGAATATTGCACAATATAGAGTAAAAAGACTACCGTTATAGAATTGAGAGCTTGCTTTTTAGTAACCAGTTAACCAGGTGGTGTTAAATTACAAATAACTTACCAACTCCAAAGAGTTCTGTTGCATTAAACTCTTCAGTGCCAGCGAGAAGACTGACTTCTGTTGCTGCCGTCTTGAAAGCATCTTCAATCCCTGTACATAAGAAAGTGGTTTACTCAGTGCCATTCATTTCGAAGATGGACGTTTTGGCAGCATATGTCACTTGGAACAATCTAGGAACAGGAGTTTGCTTGTATGGCCTCCAAAGGATGGTCCGAGGAAAGACTTTCTCACCTGGACAGCTGGGCATGTCACATGTCCGTGACTCTGTGGCTGTGCAGGCGTAGCCGCATGACCTGGTCCGCTTCTGGTTGCCATTTCCACAGGATATGCTGCATGGCGACCAACCACTCCAGTCACCGTCACCATCTATGTAATCTATAATAGAATGAAAAAATATATAGATTTCACACATTCACTGGCACTTGAGTGCTATGACATGATTTCAAGCATAGGTTGTGTTGTGCTCCTGTCCCACTGAGCAGATCCTGATTCAGACCGTATGTTTCAAATACCTGAGGCGCTCAAACTCGGCCTGCTGGCCTATACCATTAGCATACTTCTCTAATTGGCTCATACACATGGGAGTGGGTGAACGAATGAGCCAAGTCTGCATACTTAAGCCAACTTTCAACTGCTTTTTAAACAAAATACAAGTACTACTCTAACATTTCTGATTCTGTGATGAGGGGCAACCAAAACAGTAGCTGAAGTACTGAGGTGGAGTATTCTAGAATGTCGTTTTCTGACATTCCCATAATTGTATGGCCTTCAATACAGTTTTATATCCTTACAATGGGCGTTTACAGTTGGTCTGCTGGACACAAAAACATCTGCTCTTTCTGGATTAACATGAAACCAACCTAAGATTTTCTGTTTAGAAATGAAATATATTTTCTAAATTTAAGTACATCAAAGCTGAAATTGTAATAATAACAATGTATGTGTTTTTGTTTATTATTATTATTATTATTATAAGTTTATGCTCTAAAAAGTTTCAATTGCGGCTAGGAAAATTCTTTACAGAATGATGATGATTATTATTATTATAATTATTAATCTAATAATAAAAAAGTTGATGCTCTAAAATGTATCAATTGTGGCTAGGAAAAATCTTTACAGGAGGATGATGATGATTATTATTAGTATTAGTAATCTAATAATAAAAAAGTTGATGCTCTAAAATATTTAAATTGTGGCTAGGAAATTCTTTACAAAATTATTATTATTATCAATCTAATAGAGTGGGGGAACTATGACGTCAGAACCCGGAAGAGTAATTGGCCGCGGGTTCCTTCGAGATTTTCCTATGGGGTTTTGTAATGGGGTTTTTCAATTTATGAGTAAAATAAAGCCTGTGGTAAACATAACTTGACGATACTTTTACGTTTTGTTCTACAGCGTAAATTACACATCCATACCCAAAACAAAAAATTTGAAGCAGTTATGTTCATTTTTGAAAACTTATGTTTTTAATAAGTAACTAAATAAGAACGTTTGGGCTGTGAGTGTGTATTAATATTATTATTATAAATTATATAATTTTATCATCAGTTTTGTAAAGAAAGTGTTTATATTTATATGCAACACTAATTTATTCGATTATTTTTATCAATAATAATAATAATAATAGGTTTTTATCATTTAAAATAATTAATTTATAATAAATATTTCTTATAATTGTTATATTTATTTTAAAATATTTTCTTTCTTTCTTTCTTTCTTTCTTTCTTTCTTTCCAAGGGCGGAAGATGAATGCTTTCTTTCTAATACATATTCTTTCTTTCTTTAAAGAAAGAAAAACAGCCAAACCAAGGGTGGATACTTTGAAAAAACTCAATTCTAAGGAAGTTTTGATTTGTCTAACATTTATTTTGGTCATTACATAATTTCTAACTTTTCTGGTAGTATACACACACACACACACACACACACACACACACACACACACACACACACACACACACACACACACACACACACACACACACACACACACACACACACACAAACCAAGCAAGCAACCACAATCTATATCCACTGCCCCTGATGAGAGAAAAACAAAGACTTTTGGTCTTAAAAAGACAACATTACTTTCAGCGCCGTCAAGCTGCATGGTCACAGTCGAGTGCGGGCCAACTCACAGGCAACAACATGTCTGAAACCCACATGAGCCACAGTTCCCCACACACCACTAATGGAAACTAATAAGCCAATCAAAAGCAGATACAGCAAACCCTAAGGAATGTGTCAAGGCCATAACAGACCATGTCTTAGTCATGAGGAAAATTTATAAGGAGAATTTTTAACTTCGATTTGGTATTACCTTAACACGTTGATCAAAGAGAGTTCCTCTAGAGCAAAAGGGTTTAGGCAAGTGGTGACAGGGTAAGAATGGGTTAGACAGGAAGTGCAGTCTCTGACAGCAACACACATTCACTCATTAACTCCACTTTACCAAAAGACAACAGAGAGAGAGAGCTATTAGGCCTGAGGAACAGATGCTCTGGATTCTCTCTCTCCTGCTTTGATGTTCAGGAGTGTTTTCTGTCACAGAGACAGACTCTGCCACGCAGGAATCTCTCTCTTACAGGAAGCAATCTACAATCACAGACTCCGTAAGAAGAGCTGTCCTTGTTATAGTGACAGCGTAAATCATCTGACGAGCAAATTACAGATTCCATCACCTCACGGCAGAGCCATATTTATGTTTTGCAGAACCCTTCATTAAAACAATAAATCCATAACACACACTCGTCTGCAACGTACCATATTCGGTCTGGGATCTGCTTCCTGTGCCAGCAGACCCTCTTCGCTCCCAATCTCCAAGCGGTTTGAGGAAGTTGCTGTCCTCCGTTTTGCTCTCGTAGGGGTAATCCTGTTCATCAGGACTCTTCGGGGTGGACACAGAGGACGAGGAAGACGAATGCTGCCACCAGTTCCTCCAGCCAGGCTGGTTTTCTTTGCGTATTCCCTTCTCTGGCTCCGAACCTTCCAGGCTGTCCACCACTTCTATAGTAACCTAAAGATTTTAAAGGATACTAACATTAGTAGTATTTACTGAGGCAAACATCGATTATTGCTCATCCTTGAGGTTAGGGATTTAATACCTCAAATATATATTTATAATATAAATTATATATTCATCGTTACTTAAATAACCCTAAAATAGGGGAATAATGATTTTTTACAATAAATTAATTATTTTATTCAGCAAAGACGCATAAAGTGATAAAAGATAACAGTAAATTCATAATGTCACAAAAAATATAAAGCAGCGCAACTGTTTTCAACATTGACAATAATAATAATTCTTGAGCACAAAATTTGGATATTAAAGAATGATTTCTGAAGGATCCCGTGACATTGAAAACTAGTAATATTTGGTGGAAATTCAAATGACTCTTAAAATGTAAAATGACTATATATTAATATATTATATATTATATACATATTATGCAATTTAAGGTATTTTAAATTGCAAAAATATTTCAAAATATTAATACTTTTTTACTGATTTTTTATATGTTTGATAATATTTCCCTTAATGTATCACAAATATAGTAAATATATACAATAAATAATTTATATATATTTTTTATTCAAACGCACACTACTGTTCAAGTGTTCAAATATAAATAAAAATTATTTATGAATACAAATAAATGTATTTAAAATTATATTAATTATACATATATTAAACAAGTTATATATTCATATTTATTTATTTATTTATGAACATGATAAATATGATAGTACTTTATTAGTACCATTTGATACCATCATGCCTCCAACAATTTCCTTTTGTAAGAAACATTTCAAAACAGTAATTTCATGCTGTGCTATAAAACTAAATCAAACACTGCAGTCTGCATCGGTCCTTTTTATTGCGAATCTAATTTGTTTACTTGCACATGTTGAGAATAATCATACAGATCAAGGGTGTTTGTTGTACTGAGAGAGGGTTTTGTGGAACATCAAACAGTGAGGGGTAGTGTGATCTTGTGGAGGTCCAGATGGACTTTGGCTTAGGTCATGGTCATGCTCCGTGACTCGTTCTGAGACGCTGCCATTCTGCAGTGACACCCCCACCCCACTCCACCCAAACACCCCACCAGTAACACATGTGCCTCCCAGATTGGGGCAAGTGGTGGGCCTCCCTTCTCTAGCCTCTCTTTCTCTCGCTCTCTCCACCTAAACATCAAGTTCAAAGGACCTCTCAGCCTCCTTAAGACCATGAAAGCCAGATGATGCTTTGGATCAAAGATACCCATGACCCCCCCTCCCCCCCCCGAGCCTCACATTCACTGCCATCTTAAGACATCAGTACACTTTATCTTTTCTGCCATTCTTGGTCAAAATTCACGTTTTTTCCTTCTGATGTGGATGGAGCCTGTGGTGGATTAGTTGGCGGTCGGTGCTGTACAGGTGTATGTGGTTACTAGGACTAAGCTAGGTGAATGTTAGAGGTTGTGTGTGTCTGTATGTGTGTAAAGATAGAGAGAGAGAAAGCAAGCGGGGGGACCAAAAGGCTCCCTTCTTGAAAAGAAGTGCTGATGTGTATCAAGGCTTTCTGCCACTTTCTGTTTGCCAAGATTTGACTTTATGTGCTTGGCCAGCCATGTCTCCTTCAAAAGTCTTTGTGTTTGTGCACAGCAAAAAAAAAAAATTTTTCTTAATCATTGTTGTCTAATACAAAAATCTTGACATACTTAAACTAGATACATTTATTGGAGATACATTTATTTTTATTATTATTTTTAAATGTGTATAAATAAAAATTGAATATATATTTATATACAGTATCTCACAGAAGTGAGTACACCCCTCACATTTTTGTAAATACTTTATTATATATTTTCATGTAACAACACTGAAGAAATGGCACTTTGCTACAATGTAAAGTAGTGAGTGTACAGCTTGTATAAGAGTAAATTTACTTTCCCTTCAAAATAACTCCACACACAGACATTAATGTGTAAACCGCTGGCCACAAACGGGAGTACTGATGTACTGAATATTGTACAGTACTGAGTACTGATGAGTAATGTACGTTACATCTGAAATTCTAATTTGTGCAGCGATATAAAAGGCTATAAATAGCATATTTTAACAGTAAACGACCAAATTCCACATGTGATCGCAAAAGGAAGTTATTACAAACACTCGATGGTGGTTTGAAGTGAGTTCTGAGTATAAGTGTACTATTAATCTCATAAATTGTCTTATGAAGCATGTTAGCTCTAATGCAGCTGCAGAACATGTCCAATTCTTCTTCATAATGCATTTTGTCATAATACTTCACGTAAGGTCACAAGAAAATGTTTTGTTGTATTTATTTAGAAATAATTTTGATAATAGTTGGGTAAATGTATTCTGGGATTGAAGCAATGTGGCTTGGTAAACGTTTTATTGTCAGTAAAAAGACTGATAATGGTTGAATAAAAACAAAATAATAATTATAAAAGAATAATAAGGTGTCTTGTAATTATTTCTCATACCTGGCGGAGGTGTGAAAGGTTCTGTTTCCTTAAACTAGTTTGTCATGCATTTCTTTATTTCAACACATTTACAGGTAAATCCTAGTATTTTAAATTTGTGATTAATCATGATTAATCACAGTCCATGACTCTGATTAACGCGATTAATTTTTTTAAGCGATTGACAGCACTAATATATATATATATATATATGTTATTAATAAACTTAAAGGGGTCATCGGATGCTAAATGTACTTTTCAAGTTGTTTGAACATAAATGTGTGTTGGAAGTGTGTGTACACATCCATCCTATAATGATAACCAGTGTCTTATTTTTTAAATCCCTATTTTAAAATCCCCTTTCTCAACTCAGTTTTGAGAGCCCTGTCAGTTATTTAGACTTAGTTAGACCCTTTTAAGTTATTTGTCAAAATTCTTTGCCAGTTGGTGTCTAAACGCTAAAAAATCCTTGAAAACAAATGTAATTCAGCAGAGTTCCATTTATAGGCCACATTGCCACAGTTCTTCAGTGAATCATTCAGTGTCCATGTCAATATCTTTCAGAAATATTACTTCAAGTGTCATGGGCTGATACTCGATTTGTATTAATTGTGCTCAGTTATCAATGTTAAAAACAGTTGTGCTGCTTAATATTTTGTGAATTTGCATTCGGGTGAGAAGCGTGCTATCTGTGATCGCGTGCAGTTGCTGACGCTCGCTAAAGCGTGCAATTGCTTTCTTATGTGCGCTGTTTTATCGGTTTCACTTTCGCTTTCGAAATCGGTCATGTTCAGCAAGGAGGGGATAGGACAGAAAGTGTGTGTGTGGGGGGGGGGGGGCACAGTAACTCGTTTGGGGGGCACAGCCCGCGAATCCCCCCCCCCCCGGCGCCGGCTATGCCAAGACAGATTATACAATGACTACACAATGTGTTTATTTATTGTGTTAAGAAAAACCATATAATACGTGAATATTACATAATATATTATATGTCACACTAATAGCGCTACAAGTGATTTGGTAAATGTAAAGAAAAACACAGTGATTCTGAGCATCTTCCTACCTGAATGTTGGGGTTTTGCCTATTTATATCAGCTTTGGAAAGATCAGGGAAGTTCTGCAGGTCCAGCAGAAAAGCTCCAGGTCCGTCTCTCTGCAGGCTGCCCCCTGTCCCGTGATTCTGAACCCATGGCTGAGACGCTGAAATATGAGGAACTCGGGACTTTCTGTCACCCGGCCCCAACTGAATGGAGGAGCTGCTTTCTGCATTGACATTATTCTGCATAAAACAAAACAAAGAAACATGGAAAATATTAGATTAGTGGTTCACAGTACATATTAAAAGTCTGTTTTAAGTTTTAGTTTTAACATACTAACTACATAGGCAAGTTGCATTTTATTGTTTGCATTTAGCATAGTTTAGCATAATCACAAACCTGTGACCCATTTGTTGTGACCCACCAGTATCCTCACAGATATTCAAGGACTTGAATCATTCTGAAGAATGATAAATGTTAAAGCAAACTGCTCCGAGTGAATCATCCCTCTGTATACAATTCTTGACTCTTTGTTGTCACAGATTCAAAAATTAATCTCAATTATCAGCTTGTTTCCACCCAGACCTTGGGAAACATTCTACAATTGATGTTACACTCAGTGTAGAAGTATATTTACACTGTGTAACTTCCCACCAAGAAAAAACAGCGTACAGATGAGAGTGGTTAAAAGTGGCTTAGGGTCTATTTACACAATTTAAGTCTCAAGCAGGAGTGCACTATGGGTGATAGAATATAATGGTGTTCCCTAGTCATCAATGACCATTAGTTGCTCTAGATGTCTGATGAGATTGTCTATCAGCTTAATTTTGACCTTGTAGACCATTCTGGGAAACCTGGTTGGTGCTGGTAGACAACCTCACAAACCAGCTACAATGTTCTAATCTGGTTTCTCCAAGAGAGATTGTTCATCGTATCTGTTTAGAAAGTTAATTGATGGAAAAATCAGTGACTTCATGATATAAACTTAAAATGGCTACCAAAACATCATATTTTTCTTTCCACCTGAAAGGTGCGATTGCAACCTAGACGTCTTTAACACCCCTTTAACCAGCCATATGTTCACGAAAGAGACCTTAAAGTCGGAGATCAAAGGAAACAAATACTGGTTTCATCCAGCTCAGCCCAGAATTGTTTGTTTATACTGAGCGAGATTAGAGACATTAGCAGCTCCACTCACTCAATCTCACCTCAAATGGCCTAATTACCCACAGGTGCTATATTGCTCCTTATCACCCCTTAATATAAACACACACCCCAGGGACTTTCTGTGAATCTTGAGAGAGCACCATGACAATAGCCCAGCATTTAAAGCCTGCTAAGAGACAATTCACAACAAAGCCTCATGAATAAGATTACTGAACAAAATCTGACCAGGTCACTTAAAGGAGTTGAATAAATGTTAACTTCATTGTTTTATTATAATCGCTATTTTTAAAACAGTTTTCTGTCTTTCATGCTGTTTCAAATCCTTTTTATTATTATTATTTTGGTCAGTTCTGGTCACTTCAGCTAGTGTATTGACAGTGTATAGATAGACCTTTGGATCGTAAGGACTGCAGTCATGATACTTTTTATGCAAACCGTGTATGCTGTTCTGTGTCAGCCGCACCACACATTTAAGCTGTTTTCGTTCAAATCAAAGCATAAATAAATGTAGTAAATGTATCTGTGTGGTGTGTGGCTGACACAGAACAGCATACGCTGTTTGCGTTCAGTGGATGCTCTCCAAAATAGCGCTACGGTGAAGACAAATTGTAGAATAAAGTCATTATTTTTGTTTTCTTTGTGTACAAAAGTATTATTTTTTCCTCATAGATCTCCTTGCTACGTTTCTGGGAGTTGATTGTGTTAATTACATTGCTGTCTATGGGAGGGTCAGACAGCTCTCAGAATGCATCAAAATATCTTAATTAGTGTTCCGAAGATGAGCTGAGGTTTTATTGGTTTGGAACAACATGAGGGTGAGTAATTAATGACAAAATTTTCATTTTGGGGTGGAGTAACCCTTTAAGAAACATTTATTATTATAAATGTTGAAAACAGTTGTGCTACTTTGTGGAAAATTTGATACATTTTTCAGGATTCTTGAATTAATAGAAAGCTAAAAAGAATTTTAACATTTATTTATTTTATTAATTTATTATTTTTATTATTTATTCATTTATGTATACATTTTTGTAACATGTTTAGATTGTGTCCTTCCAATATGTATGTATGTAAATATTTTATATATATTAATTACAAAAAAAAACAGTAAATCATGACAGATTTGTTATTATTGGGTGAACTATTCTTTACAAGTGGCTAAATAAATGCAGTAAAAACAGATAATATTGACCCCATGCCATGATATGTTGCATATGAGCAGCCACCTGTCTCAACAGAGTCTGCAAATAAAACTACTGTCTGTTTTATGAAGTAAACAAATGTATTTAGTTATTTTGAAGGGATGTTACAGCCTGGCTTCTGTCTTCCCTCAAGAGAGGAGTTCTGGCTGCAGTCCTGCACTGTTCTAGTCTAGAAATAGATATAAAACGGAGCCCATATTGCAAAATTGTTGTGCGCCTCGCTGGCTGACAAAAAAATAAGCTTTTCCCTGTCAAAGAGGGTTGTAATTGTTTTCCCTTAAGACTGCCAAGGCATGTGTTCGCTGTCACATACACACAGAGGGGGCAATTACTCCACAATTGTACAGCTATAAGTAACTTGTAATCATGCATACTGAGCTAGACAATAAGATCAAAGGGCACCATCAATCTTTTGTCTCTCTCTTCTCCCTCTTTTTCACTCAAGCAATTTTGTTTGACTGACTGAGTGCTGTGTAAAGCTGTAGTGTAGAATGCATTTCACTTCAGGTAAAAGGAACAACAAACATTGTCCAAGAGTTTTGGCAAAGCTACTTTGAAACAGCTGTTAAAGTGGTTAAACTATAGTAAAGCTACACGTGAGTGTTAAATAATGAACAATATACTATTAGATGTTTAATAGCATGATGGTAATTCATTAAGGGCTGGTTTTTAGATAGTCATTGATAACATAACAACAGCGAAGGACCACCTAATCGCCTGTCAATCAATCTTCCTGCTAAAACAAGGCTTTTGAACTTTGCAAGTTAAACACGGCTTTAAATAAGACTACCGTCCAACTGAAAAATATTTAAAAATCCTGGAAAATCCAACATATATTAGATTACTCAAGATTAATTTGGTCTAAATGAGGCCGTGAACAACTGTTAGATACCCATTACAATACATTTTACAGTTCCTATAAAAACTACAAAGACATTACACACACCATTCTTCAAACCGTATGGGTTTCTAACTAGGAAAACAGACACACAGGTGACATACAGACACCCCTGTCACATTTCTGACTACTTCCACCTCCTGCTTCCTCTTCATTCCCTTTGCTTAAGGAGCATGACAGCAATTCAATTAGAAGCCTCTCAGGGGGTCTTCCCAGGAGACTGGACAGGAAACGAATGCTAAACACAACGTGCAAAAGGCCTTTCAATGCAGAACATATATCAAGTAGTAAGATATTTGTTTTGTTAGATATCTGAGTAAATACACACTTCTTGTAGTCTGGACAATTACGTAACCCAATTTTATGACATTGTGAATCCTATAAATAAAAAAAGCTAATAATCGATGATGTTTATGTTTAAAGGTTTGCAGGTGCTGGTGGTTTTCTTACTGCATCTGTGCATTAAGTTCTTCAAGATCCGAAACTGCCAGTGAGGCTTAACTGGCCATCACCAGACTCTTCTGCCTCCAACCCTCACTGCTGCCCCCAACTCTCCTCAAACCTGGTTACGTTTGACACATTCTATGTACATTCCAGAAATATTTCCAACAGCCATGTATGTCATAAATGGGTTCCCAGAAAAGTGAGCTCTGTCCCAAGACTCTCCGTACAAAACCACATACTTGACCTCCAGGGCTAAACTGTAAAGACTCACTCGGGATTCATTCACTTCCTTTAGCAGCCACTAACTGCAGTAAAACCAGTAACAGACTATTCAAATTCAAACTTTTATGCTTTCAGCTTCTGGAAATTTAAACAACTGTTGGAGAACTACATAATAATGGTGAATAAGGTGAATAAAGCTGAATCACATTGCTGCTGCTGCTATTCCTCTACAACAGAGCCACCCTACTGGATAAACACACACACACACACACACACACACACACACACACACACACACACACACACACACACACACACACACACACACACACACACACACACACACACACACACACACACACACACACACACACACACACACACACACACACATTCATCATGGTGTTATGCCAACGTTTGTAGACTGACAAAGGCATCTCGGTGTCATGCTAAAAATACATCAAAAAGCCAGCCGCAGGGTTTTTCATGCACCCAACAAAGCCCTGTTGATCTCAAACCCTTCTTGACCCCTTGGTCCGGTCTCTGGGAGCATTGCACTTGCTCCGTAAACAGATGGCTGAACACTTTTAACTGAAATCTGCACAGACTCATTAAAGCCAGGTCTAATCTCAGCTAACGGCACTAAAGGACAGTCTAAACTGAGAATGTATTCTGTAGCCCTGAAAGTCACCCTGCTTTATTTTTATGTTGTGCACCAATGTGTTGATGCATGATGGCTTTCCCTTTTTTAATCTTGGCAAATGCATGGTTTGAACCAAGAACATATTAACAGGATGCTTGAGTGACACTGATGAACCAGTGGTGATAAACGGTAGCCTGCAGCTAGTCAACTACAGAGAAAGAGAACATCTCTGACCCTGGCTGAACCCCAGCTCAGTTTGAATGCTATGTCAGAATTACCTGACTAGATACAAAACAGTGCATAAATCCGTGCAACATTACAAATAATTATGTTATGATTGTTTTACCATCACAATGTATGCATATTCTATTCATGTCTATCTATCTATCTATCTATCTATCTATCTATCTATCTATCTATCTATCTATCTATCTATCTATCTATCTATCTATCTATCTATCTATCTATCTATCTATCTATCTATCTTTCTTTCAGTAGACCGATCAATCAGTGCAATGCAGAAATGGTGAAACATATTCATATTTTGCATTAATTTACTGTAATGCACATAAATAATAAGTAAATAATTAAAAAGTCAAGATAAAGCCATATGTCAACCCCCAGTCAAAGGAAATATATTCTCAATGACAACAATTTTTTTCTGCCATATTTTTTCCTGTTTTCTTTTGCCATATGACTTTCTTGAAATTTCCCCACACAAATTCTCTTTATGGTAAGGAAAAAAATAAAAAAAATAAACAAACAAACAAATAAGTGTGATTATTAAAAAATAGGCCTATTAATAGTATTACAATTCATTTTCTTGAAGCAAAAATTTAAATTCTTTGATTTTGGAGAAAAAAAATATGATCTGGACGTGTTTTCATAAAACTCACCTCCGCCACCTGCTCCGAGCTCACAGTGTCATTTCCGTGCCGCAGCGGGCTGCTCCACAACACCGTGATGTGTAACGTCAGAAGAAGGAGTCCCAACAGCAACAGCAGCTCCACCGCCAGCCGCACCATCCTCTTCACTCGAGCACTCTTAGGACCCTGCGCCGCCGCTGCCGGGCTTCCGCTGCCGCCTCCTGCCGCTGCAGACACTCCGATCTCCGGATCCGCCGCGGACGAGGAGCCGCCACACCACTGCGGAGCCACCTCGGGGTCCAGAGGAGCAATACTCACGGGAAAAGTGTAACTGGCTAGAAATGACCTCAAAGAACCCCAATCACTCCACGTTTGAAAACTGATCAGATCAATGAGGGATCTATAGCTCCTGATCTTAAAAATTGTATAATCCCGATGTCCAAAAATAACTTGAATTACCTTAAAGCAAAAAAGTAAGTCCCACAAACTCCAAAGCTGTGTACCATTCCATTGAGCATCAGTATAAAATGCAAAAGTAGATTATATGTTGAGATAAGACGTTTCACTTCTTCATTGAGGAGTTTTACTTGTGCGCAGGTAAATCAGGTACATTGGCACAAGTACACAATTCTGAGAATCTGCAGCATTCTTCTTATGTTTGAAAATAAAAATAAAACAAAACAAAGTCTCCAGTTCAAACCACTTCAAATCCTCGTGGTCTATCCTTCACGTCTAATATAAAACTTTGGGTACATTGTTGCGCTCCAGTGCATTGCGCAAAATGCTGTCATCCTCTCCAAATGCCACTGTGTCTTCAAGGATGAAGTGTAGTTCACTATAAGCCCATCTTCAGTGTGATGAAGATCCAAAGTTCCTCCTCTGACTAACTCATCTGAGCTCTGTCCTCAGGAGGGTGCATGAGCCGCTCTTGCGCAAGAGTATCCGCACACACACCTTCTGCGTAAAAGCGCGCTGTCAAATAACACAAGACACCACAGCTCAGGACTAGTGTGTGTCCGTGTGTGTTCCCATCTGTCGTTGTGTGTCTTTAGTCCAGCACAAACACAGCCAGACTCGTGCCCACGAAGCCTTTGGTGTTTTTATATCCCCCTCTTCTTTTGGTTTGCTGTCACCTCCCCTCCCCACCGATTTAACCCTTCATGTCCCATTACACTAGAGCACTCATCAGCAGAAAACGTACCAAATGTCTTTATCTGTCCTATGTTGATTTACTGTGAATACAGTGGACGAAGAAAAGATGAAGAGATAAAAATTTTGCAGGCCAGACCAACATTTTAGATGGCTTAACATATAAACTATTATTAAAATAAAAATGTAATAAATAATTCTGTATCTTCTTCAAAAATCAGAACAAAACCATGCGACAATTTTCATTTAGAAAATCTATTAAACTGATAAGTTCTATATAAAAATAAATAGCTTATAATCTATGGAAGACACAATTCACTCACTCTCACACACACACCCTAATTTAAGGCAAATATGAGCAAATTGTTTAATATTAACACTAATATATACTGCTCGATAAAACATGCATTTTTTAATTAGACCTCTAACTCAAAACCTGCTCAACTCTACATAAATTCTGCGAAATACTTGAGTGATTTAAGTGATTAATTCAATTTAAAACTCTAATTAAAAGTGATTAATGGGCCATAGTTTGTAAAGTCGTATAGGCTTTGCCTTTGTTTGAGTGATTATAGGGCTAATAAACTTATTGTAGATTCTAAGTTGAGAGGTGATGTAACAATATGAGCCTTTCTTTACCTTCTCCAAATTTCACACTTTCAGGAATGTGAGGACGGAGGGACCGAGGTGTGTCATGATTTGCATTTGTTTGTTCTTCATGGCTCGTTTGAGAGCCCACATCAAAAAAAGTGTGACAAATGTTATAGCTCTTGTGCTGAACTTGTGTATTGCGTGGTTCAAAGGGGTTTGTGTTTTTCAAGAATAATTGAACTTTGAAAGATGTTTGTTTGGACTGTCTACCTTCTGATTAAGCATACAAATCTGCATTGATGAAAAGGTATGCAGAGCTAAACAAGTATTTTACACTTCACATCTCAGTAACGTTTCAAAATCTAATTTAGTGCTGTTGGGCAAGAAGTAAAAGGGAGAGGAATCTGGCAGGGCTCAGAATATCTTTGCAGTTAGAGTGGCACACAGTCTTGCGAGTTTCAAAGTGCGGATGAGCCAATTCGTGGGGCCCCTTTGCTGATGGTCAATGCTTAGACAGATGTTTTCTTGGAGCAGCACATTGCTGTGTTGGTAGCAAAGGAGATGGAAGGAGACTTGACATCTGTTCTCCAGACCGGCTAGACCCTCTGACACACAGGGTGGGGGTAAACTGATGGAGAGAGGCCCATCCTGTTGTGTGTGCATGTGTATTTGTGCTCTTCTGCTGAAATGTGTGTCTGTCTTTGATTTTCCTATAAACAACGAGGATTTTTTTCCCAAGTTGGGCTGTTAGAATTCCAAAATGTCAATAATCAAAGAATGAGTCTGGGTTTACGTACTTTGCAGAAGTGATAGCTCCTGAGTCATCCTTTGCAAGGTTCAGATTTTTCAGTGGCCCAAATCTTTTACGACTACACCACACCACCTTAAAGACAATAGTGAAGGCAGGATGCCGTAGTTCTCAACAAGGGTTTCTTCACACCAGGGTCAGATAACCTGAGCTTGGGGAAAAAATGTCACTGAAAAATACCACAGACATTAAAATGCCTCCACAATTGTAACCTGTTGTGTAATATTTGAGATATTTAACAATGGATATTATTCTTCCAGGTCAGTCTATAGTCGTGGTTTTGAGCCTCTGCAGATATTAGTGACCTATAGCTGTCAGAATAAATAGTGCTGGTGAATGTGTAGCTAATATGCATATTGGTTTTCATGTCTGATAAACACAGAAAAAAAAAATAATTCACACACAAACACAAAAGTATTCAAAAATGTTGGGGACAGTTAGGTTTTTTTTTATTTGAAGAAATGTATACTTTTATTCAGCAAGGATGCATTCAATTTATCAAAAGTGGCAGTAAAGGTGTCCACAAAAATATTAAGCAGCAGCACAATTGTTTTCAATAGTGATAAGAAATGTTGTGCATCAAATCAGCATAGTACAATGATTTCTCAAGGATCATGTGACACGAAGACCAATGTAATGAATGCAGACAATTCAGCTTTGCCATCAAAATAAATGACATTTTAAAATATATTAAAACAGAAACAAGTTTTTTAAATTAAAATAATATTTTAACTTTATATTTCACAAGTTTTAGGTATATATACATAAAATGACAGACGGAAAGACTTTTGGTTATAAAAAAAACATCCTCAAATGGTTTAAAATTGCCCCTTAATATAAAGTTAATTAGGTAGAGGAGCTAGTCCACTATGGATGTGTGTTGGATGTCTTTTTCAGTAACACGACCTTGGTTGATAAATGTTGTTTTCCATCTGTTTGCAAATGTTTTCCAGTGCAACAACAATTACTCCCACTGTGTACCTGAAATAGCTAGAACAAAAACGTGCATTGTCTGATGAGTCTAGTCCCCAAGACATCTCCCCAGTTTCTCACATCAGTCTTGAGAAATCTTCATCACTATGGTGTTGGTATTCTTGAAAAAACAAACATTGTTTTAAACATGAGTGAAACAAGTGCAGACTAGACTCCATCTGTCTGTAGCATTTACTATCAGTCTTGATTCCTCCCAGCATTAATCAAGCGGTTACCCCACACCTGCGGAATGTGCATCTCTCTACTAATTGCTAGTTTAAGATGAATATTGGCTCGAGTGCAACATATTTGGCATGTTGAGCTCCAGCTCTCAGAGTGATTTTGCATCTCTTTCAAATGTAACAATTAAGTTTTGTCTCATTCAAAGCAGAAGTTTGGTAAAACATGTGCAGACACTACTTTTTGTTAGCAAATGAAAGTCAAAGAGGTAATTACTATATACTTTGGTGTTTACTGTGGTAAATACAGTTACTATAGAGACCATGTGAATGTGGTGGCATGTCATAATTAAGGATGGAAATTGTAAGTTCTGAGTCTGATTCCTCTTAATGATTCTGATTCTTTAATCGTTCAATTAACAAATCACTTTTGAAATTTGGAAGAGCATAACATGGGACAGTAAGCTGAGTGTGTTTGATTCACTAAAAAGAGTCATTTGTTTGGGAATCGGTTGGACTGCATTGGTTTTACTGTATGGTACCGATTCACTAAAAAGAACCGACGAGTTAATTTGAGAACCAGAGTACACTGAACTGAACTGCTGTTTTTTGAAAAGTGTAATTGTTTTTGAATTAGAAGTTTTCTTGGTTCCCAGTCCTAGATATGATCAACTAGATGTTTTAATTTCTGAAGAAAATATGAGTGAAATAAAAGCTAAAGTCCTGCAAACGAACAGAAGTCCTGCATCGGAAATATGTAAACAAATGACACGAAATCCTTTCAAAGCAAATATTTGATTTTCAAGTACAATCAGTCCATAAATGTTTTTTTTTTATTATTATTTTATAATCAGAAGTAATTTCCAGCTCATGAAATACAAATAAATGCATGTCAGTACAAATCTAATGGACTTGGAGCTGAGAGCTGCAATGCATGAATGTTTAATGACTGTGAATGAGTTGTGCTGGGTCTGAAACACTCAGCCTTGTTCAATCTCTTTCAATCAATGTAGTTGTGGATCACACAAACACATAATCCAGCACATAATGTAGGTCTTTCATCAGTCCATCTTAGTTAGCAGCAGGATAAAAAAAATAGGGCCACTTCAAGGGATTTCTTATCCACAGCTCGAGTTTTGATGTAGGTCAGTGTTAAGGGAGTTAATTGTTTGATATATTTAGAGCAGCTTTTGATATACGTTCTATAAACATGGCCCCTCCCTTTTTTCCACAATCCCCTGAGGACAAAATCATCAAACAAACTTCTCAAAACTGTGAAACAGCAGTTAAAAAAACACAATTAAATATAATTTTACAAAATATACATGCAAAAGTCAATGCCTCATAGTAAAACACACATGAAAAGCAATAAACACTGCAAAAATTGTTATTATTATTATTTTTTTGGCTGTCCTGTGTGGAATTGCAGGACACCTTTTCTTTCACATCTTGGCAGTCTATGGACAAGCCTTCACACTCACAGCGATGACGATGAGTGATTAGCTGGTCCAGCTCAAAGTCTGTTTCTTCATACAGCTCTGGCCGATAGGAAGATTTGTGACGGGAGAACTTCACCTTGATGTCGTCTCCAAGTTCATCAAGGCTCTGGAGAACCTGGAAGAACATGGAGTGAAATGTGATGCTAAGAAAATCAAAGGTTGCTATATAGAATTTTTTTGTTGGGAATATGTCTGAGATGAGTTATGTCACTTCTTCTGCACTTTTCAGTGACATTTTCTGAGGCATTAATTCTGCTTTGGATTGTAACAAACACTAAATCAATTGATCTAAAATGAAATTCAATAGGTGTCATTCATCACAACCCAAGTAGTCCAACTGATTCTCAAACAAAGTACTCTTTTGAGACAATTCTTTAGATATATACAGCTTACTGTCTTTTGTTATGCTATTTAATGCACTTCGTCATCAAAAGTACTTTAGGTGAACGATAAAAGATCATATCGGTACCAAATACCATACCAAAATCATATTGGTCAATTTGGGATGTTTAATTGTGCTACTTGCTTCCTTATATTAACATTTAAAGTACCTCATCTCATCATAATCTATTTCTCACTCTAAATTGATCTTTAAAAACACTGATAATTGAATAATTGTTCAATGTAATCATTAGCAAATCTCAGAAGTGAAATCCTTTTTCATTATAATTTAGCATTCACAATTTTTTGTAGTGTTTTATTTTTCCATTATTTAGACAAAAGAGTATAGCATTTTAATAATGGTCATATATCATAACATAATGATGTAAATATGCATCACATAATTTGTATATCAGTGCATCCCTATCAAGAAATATTTGGAAATAAACTAGATTTTCATCTTTTATGGTTGAACATTTTTCTTTGTGCCTCAACACTCATTTGTATTTCACTAGACAAAAGTCTAACACTGACAGGGTATGAAAAAAACAACGAAGAATACAGATAGAGATAGATATGTCTATGAGATTTTGGGTGTTGTGGTTAATTACCTTATCAAGCATTTCTCTGGTGTGGGCAGCAGACACACAGAAGCGAGCCCTGGCCTCTGCAATAGGTGTAGCCGGGAAACCTACAACTACAACACCGATCTTCCTCTTCAACATGGCCCGTGAGAACGCCCTGTGAGCAGATGATTAACACATTTTTGGCTTATCATCACTACGGATTTTAGTGAAGTTTATTCACACACACACCACACACACGCACACACGCACACGCACACGCACGCACGCACACGCACACACACACACACACACACACTTGCACACACACACCACACACACACACACACACACAAGCAATCACAGAACAACTTGCATCTTGTGTCGATGTCATGATTTATGGTATGAAACAGGCACACGCACACACACTACTGCAAAGCAATCAAATGTTCTAGAACAACTTGCATCTTGTGTCGATGTCATGATTTATGGTATGAAACAGGCAGAGGTTTTCACGCTAATCCTGAAAGCAGTACATGCCTTATCCAAACGTGTTTTCTGCATTCAAGTTTCCAGACATTATCTATCAGTGCTCTTAGTATGACAATTTTCATTACAAACTGAGCCTGTGATTAGATAGCTGAAAGACACGTCTGTCTTTTAGCATATCTAGAATTTAAAGTAGAAACATTATGCAGGGTAAAGCTGTCGAGAATCCCATTCAGAGTCTGCTACCTTTCCTCACCCTTTGAGTGAAGGGAAATCCATTGTAAACCGCACAGCTGGACTGTCATTTGCATTAGCCAAGAGGGAGAAAAAGAAATGGATTGACAGGGAGAGAAAGGCAAAGGGAAAGGTATAATGGAGATTGAGAGCGAGAGGAGGAGAGTAGGCCTCCACTTTGTCAGCAGAGACGACAGCGGCGAGAGAACAGAGCGGCGACGGAGAGTGAAGGCTGGATTTAAAAGGCCTCACAGCTGCCGTTGTCTTTGTTGGTGTGCCAGGAAGCTGTTATCTTTGGAGGAGTCTGAAACGCCTGTGCAGTGATGAGCCTCTCGCATGTCATGTTTTCTTTCTGCCTCTCTTGTTTTTTTTCCTCACCACTGATTCATGGATCAACCAGACCATCCAAGATGGCTACGGTCCAACGTCTTCTTGAGAAGACCACATCGCCTTCTTTGGAATGACCAGTGGAGATGACTGCAGCTTTTGTTGGGGTGTCCTCAAGCAGTCAGTACATTTTCCACATGGCATTCAAAGCTATCACCTTTGTAACCCGATGTAAGCCTGGCATTGTTGATTTATTGGCAGCCCGAAATGTGGGCAGGTTCACAAGTTCAAAGAAGGATTACTATAGTGTCCAGACAGTGGAAACTGTCCTTAATCACAAAGAAGATGTGAAAAAAACTCACAAAGAAACACAATGTTTCGCTGGCCCAGCGATCTAAGCTGAGGGTTTTCAAATAGACTAAATGGGGTTTGTGTAAATGCGAGCTTGGAGATGCTGTAGTGTAAACTGATGCTCTTTTAAACATGTTGTATGAATTGGACGGCTGTATGTTGTATGAATTGGACGGCCAGAATTGGTCATCCGAACAGGTCACTGGTTTTAGGAGCTGCTTACCCAACTTTCCCAGGTAGATAGAGCAGGAGCGGTACCACTGGAGAGTCCTTGTTGCCGTAAACGATGAAGCCCATCTTCTTCAGCCGAGATCTTAAGTAGTGCGTGTTCTCAGCCAGCTGCCGAACTCTTCGCTGGCCTGTGGGGGAGATGCAGACAGAGGCGTCATCGAGGAGAATTTGTTTGCTTTCATTGGAAAAGGAGAGACATAAATGGGAGTCTCTACAATAAAGTAAAGGTCATGATTTACAACAGGTCAAAAGGAAAAGTGTAAATAATCTCAAAGGGCTCCTCCACTTGGACTGTCTCTGAAGGATTTGATTGTCCTCTAGATGAGAGGGATGCAGACTATGAAAGTCTCAGTTACAGTAGATGCCACTGAAACTTTATAGGCATATTTTTGCACTCATAAAAAATGAACATTGGAAAAAACTCTAGTTGTCAGAAAAATATACAAAAGGACCACAATAGTCAGTAAAACTAAAATCAAGTGGATGGCAAAACATTGTGACCAAAATAAAATAAAATGTGCTGGGTAAATAAGACCAGGCCGCTCATTTGCACACTGACATTGTTGACAGCTATTAATTTACAATCCCTATTTTAGAACGACTAACTGTAATACTGTATAAGATTTTCATTCGAACTGAATGCATAAAAGCTAAATGATTTTACAAATTAAAATGTTAAAAATCAGAAAAAAGAGATAAAATGTAAATATTAGCATTGTATTTTTTTAAGTGTACAATAAAATAACTTACAAACTATTTTTATTTAATACTCTTTTTTAAATATAATAGTATTATCAAATGTATTTATTACTTTATTTAAACAAATTAATAAAGTGCAATAATACTATTATTACTGTCATTTTTTATATTTATTGGGTCACACTATGTGCAGTGTGGGAACCAAACCAAATCTCTAGGTGCTCTCATGAGACCAGACTGAAAAAATGATGTGCACCCCTTTGCCATAGTCAACAACTGAAGTGTACAATATTAAGTGATTTTTAGACACTTCTAATTGTAAAGTTATTGTTAACATTTCAGTTTCGACTTCGTAATGACAAAATGCCCACTAAAGACCCAGCGACACTTGCATAACCACTATGTTAAGAAGACGGTGTCTTAGGAACTTGTCTGACTAACAGTTAACCTTTTCAGATTCAAATTAGAACAATTTATCTTTTTATGTCACTGAAACATATGTCCAGTCCTAATAAAAAAATGTTGATGACTAAAGTAAGACTAGTTTAAGCAATAGCACAACATTCACCAAAACATATCATGTTAAAGGGATAGTTCACCCAAAAATGAAAATGTGATGTTTATCTGCTTACCCCAAGGGCATCCAAGATGTAGGTGACTTTGTTTCTTCAGTAGAACACAAAGATTTTGACACTCCTAATTGAGATTGTAGATAGAGTGTCAATGGTCCATTTGAGACATAGGTGGCAGTAATGCACTTATAAGTCTGCGATTCGCCGTAAAGCAAGGTCACTCGCCGGCTGTTGTGAATGCGCTCCGGACAGCTGGAGAGTGCAGTGATTCAGAGGTAAAAAATTATATACTGTTCAGTTTCTTGCACATACCGATCGTTTCGTGTCTTTAGACCTCAATGTATCGTCACGAGCCGCAGGGTTTAATTTGGTTTTGTCTGTGTATGTTTTTTTTTTTTCTCAAAGGCGTGGGTCCCATTGACTGCCATTATATGACTGACAGACTGCAAAGGTTTGAGTTAAAAATCTTTGTTTGTGTTCTACTGAAGAAACAAAGTCACCTACATCTTGGATGCTATTTGGGTTAAGCAGATAAACATGGAATTTTCATTTTTGGGTGAACTATCCCTTTAAATTAATTTGTGCACAACCTGATTAATATTCATAAACTTTACTTTCAGTTACATAACAAGCAGCACATCTGTGCACCTGCCTTCCAATTGTCCCCACAACCTGAAGGCTGTGACTGTGATGATTGGATCATTTATTTATGATATTTTGTATAAACAAACTGTTTGAATCTGATGGTAATTTGAAAACACACTGGTAATTCTACAGTAATTTGTAGCACTCAGAGAGTCTGCGCCCACTCTGCGGTAGCATGAACGCCAAACAGATCATGTCAGGCAAACCATAGAACAAATATGTCTACAAACTAGTCTTAAAAACAGCTGGCACAGAGATTAGCCAACTTCTTTCCAATTTTTTGACAACACTGTTTGCCTGCAAGTTTCATAGTTGTTCTACTTAAATATAGTTGAAAACACTGGGAAAATGGCCAAGGAATTGCAACATAATGTTGTGGCATACAGCCATACCACCAGCAGTTATTGCCCTTACAAAACAGTCTTAGCAATACCTTAACTTTCCTTTTCCTAGACAAACTAGAATGTATACATTTCACCCTTTTTTTCTGTAGGTATAATCAAGAAGAGTTTATAAACAACTATTAGTTCCCTTTAGGATATAGGCTGATTGTATGTGAAACTAGGAAAGGGGCACAAAAGGGGAGACGAGAAATGACATCATCTGCCGTTCAAATCCCAGGATCGGTCTTTTAATAGTCCCTCATTAAGACCATTAAGTAGTTAAGTGAGACAGAGCAGACCCATTCATAAAGTAAAACAAAAACATAGTAACAAACAAAAACAGGAAGAAAACAGAAAACAATAAAGTCTTACGGACATTCTACATTTTCATTACATTTTGAGGCTCATTTCTGAACTCTCTTCAAAACGCCTCATAATGTGTGTGTGGAGTCAGTCGATGTGAAAAACAGTACCAGCTGGTTTTGTTTTGTCAGGCTGAATGGTAGACAAATTTCCTCCTTTGCCAAGACACTCTTGGATACAATGGATTTGGCACACAATTGGAGACTGGGGTAAACTGAGAAGCATGGACTCAGATGCGAACGGTACTATGCGGTTAGCGGTAGCTTAGCGGTTACCGCTCTGGACTAGTAATCTGACCTTTGGTGGTTCGAACCTCAAAGAGATAATTCTGTAAAAGTAATGCGATTGGAAACAATCAGTAGCTCAATGAACATGTTTCATGATGTCTTGTTCAGTTTAGGTCTACCTCTCATTCCCTCCTCCATATTTAATTGTGTGAATCATGCAGTTCTGGGGGCTGGCCAGGTCCGCCTCCAGCACTCTTTGGCACCATGGCCTGAGTTTTTGGAAAACAGCATGTTTGCATATAATTACCTGTGAACCGATTGGCAGGTATTTCAAAAGGAGGTGGGCTGTACAGCTAAGCTCAGAAGACCTTATGTCAGCAGAACGAATACAACTGCTGTTAACTTTCATTACATTAGAAACTCTTCAACAGAAACACTGAACACTGACAAATGCTAGAAACAGCAGGTGAAGCTCAGACCAAACAATTAGTCATAGACGTGGTACAAGTTCAGATGTGGCAGGTCTTCTGCAGCCTATTGTGTTGTATTCAGAGTGACATGCAGCATTGTAAAGCGAACTCTCAGATCAGTGTGACTCACCCTCCACAGAGCTGCACATCATGCCAGTAATGACACACATGGGCGGCTTGTCCAAGTCTGATATAGACATCATAGTGTTCAACAACTCAAAACAGCCTTCTCTTTGGAGATTCTCTTCAGACAAGTTTGGACTAGAATCATTTGTCCAACGGAAGCAGAGGAGTTTAGCTAGTTAATTAACTCGACACTATCTTCATGTCTCAGTTTGAATTAAAAGGTTTGATTTTGATGGTTCCACAACTTCGACCTCTTTATTTGTATGCATTCATTGTTTATGCATATAGTTTAATGCATATTTAATTTTTAATGGATACATTTTTTCCCCCCAGTTTAATTGCTTTTCTGTTGACTCATACTACTGTTCAAAAGTTTGGGTTCAGTAAGATTTTTTTTTATATAAATTATTCAACAAAGAAGCATTGAATTAAGTGACAGTAAGGCATTTTATAATGTTACAAAATATTTATATTTCAATTAAATACTGTTCTTTTGAACATTCTGTTCATCAAAACATCCTGAAAAAAGTTTCAAAGTTTCCACAAAAATTATTAAGCAGCACAATTTTTCGACACTGATAATAATAATAAATGTTTCTTAAGCAGCAAATCAGTATCTGAGAATGATTTCTAAAGGATCATGTGACACTGAAGACTGGAGTAATAGCTTTGCCATCACAGGAATAAATAACATTTTAAATTATATAAAATGAATGCAAAAAAAACCCTGTTATTTAAATGTGTATTCATATTTCACATTATTACTGTTTTTTTATGTATTCTTGATCAAATAAGTTTTGCACATAAGCTTTCAAGATCATTAAAAAATTCTCACCGACCCCACATTTTTTAACAGTAGTGTGCTGAACTTAACGCTGCCCTTCAGTACAGTCTGAATTCTTTCCTATCATGGTGTGAACTGCAGTGAAATTACAGTGAAACATGATGTATTCTCTAAAACATGAACATATGGATTAGCGCATATCAAAAACAGAAGACAGCTTGGGAAAACACTTTTTAACATCTGGTGCCATTCTGCTGACTCCTAATACCTGGAAATATGCAACTTTTCCTTGACTTAAGGTCTGTAAGACCTTAAAGCCAGTCCTGTATTTTATTGAAATCTGTTTTCCATGAGTTACAGGTTGTATCAAAATACATTTATTCTGTCATTAAATCCATGTGATTCCCACATTTAACAAGTGTTGGGTGGAGAATTTCAGTGTCTTCCGATTTTAGAATGACTGACTAGTTTGAAATCTGGGACTCAACGTCCTCTGACACATCAAGTGCAAAGTAATGCATCTGTTGACTTCAGTCATGTGACTTTCTAAAATAAGTTTTACAGTTCTTTTCATGATTTTATGTCTTAGTATTTCTTCAATGTCTATACAGTGCTTTTTAACCAACCTTCTGTTGTTCCATCGACACCCATGATGCATTTAATTGCCCTGATGATCTGCTCCACGACAGGTGGGGACATGGCAGTAGCGTACACCGCACTGTGAGAGTGACTCCTCAGATAATCCACTAACTCCTGCAGAAAACACAACACGTCCATCATTAAAGGATTACTTTCATAATCGGTTCATATTTATGTCACTGAAGTTCAGACATTCTGCCTAAGATCTTTAATAATTAATTATATTAAATACATTTTAATTAAACTTGAATAAATGTAATTCAAATAAATTGCATCAAATTGAAAAAAGACATTATTACCACTGTAATGGTGAGTAATTAATGACAAAACTGTTGGAATGAGCTATCCTTTTAACTGGTTTGGAAGTTGGAACTTTTGAACACTTGAGCAGGTGATCCATGTATTGCACCCTAGAGTAAGATATTTAAACTCAAGTTTGTTCAGAAGAGGAAAACCTATAATAAGTTATTTAAAATGTCACTTAAAATGACTATACGCGAGAGTAGTTGAACTGACACACTGTGCTATCCAAATTACACCACTAGAGGGAGATAAAACCACACAGCGCACACCTGAGACACCGATCATCCATTGATAATGACAGCTTCTCTCTCTTCATTGTCATTGTGTAAAATCTGTTTGTGTGTTTGTTACGGCTAATACAGGATGTTTATTTTGCAAACTGCTTGTATTGAAGTCCCTGAACTGGTTATACTAACAGCAGATCTGACAACGAGGCAAACAAGCACACATGGACACTAATACAGGCTTTTCTGAACAAACTATTACAGCTGTCTTTCAATAAGATGACACTTTGTGTATTACAAACAAGCAGTTTTGGAGATTGTGTCTGTCCTGCACCCATTATAAGGCTTCTGAGTAGAAGCCGGGGCCAATATTCAGCTCTTAATCTCTGTCCTCAGACATCTGCATCCACTGTGGAGGGGCGAGGGGAGGGGATGCACCTCGCGGTGCACACGGGCCTCTGCATCCAGATGTGTCCTCTACTTTGAGGCTGGGGGCGAGGTTTTTTTTAAGGGGAAAATCTGCAAAGCAAACATCTGCTTCCACTTAGAGTGCAAGATTTGCAGTGCTTTAGGTCCTGGGAGCTTTGTGGAAACAGCATAAGATAAGTCAGTTAAGAGAACGAGTCCGAAAATCCACCCACATCTGTGGAGTGAGGGACTGGCTGGAGCCGTTTGGCGGCTCTCTTTGCGAATCTCCCACTGCGTCTCTGTACAGTGTCCTTATTGCTGCAGAGAACATGTGTTTTACTCTGCTGCTGTTGAGTACCTTTTATAAAAAACGATAAACCTACAGGAGAGGAACAGAAGTTTTCTTTGACAAGCTGATAAATATGACTAACAAGATCTGATGACTAGCTGCCCCACTCATTTCACTACCTTTTTCACATAGAAAAATATAATTAAAATGTAATTTTTTAAGATTGTAATGATTATCTATTTATTTTCAAACTGTAGTATACATTACAGACAAGTACCATGTTTGGAAGCATCTTGTGAAAACCTGCAATTCCGATTTGTCCCATAAAATAAAGTTGGCAATTGGCCAGCAGTCTCACCTTATTAAATTCTCAATATTACCTAACATATGTATGGGTTCTCTCTCTCTGTGTTCTCCAAAGAATGTGTAATTCAAAAAACCTGCAGTCATTTTCAGTCTTTTATAATCAACTGCCATGTCCGTGATGTGGTTATGAAGTGAAGTGGTCTTTTTTAATGGAGTAATGAGATGAGAGAGGCGGTGTGACAGGAGCGCGAGTGACATTTGGAGAACATATGTAGTTTCACATCATGAAACAAGGCCATGTGTGTGAGTTTGAAAGAGTAGGGAAGGGAGAATGGTGTGCACGCTGAGTAAAGGTGACGCAAGTCATTTCTGTACCACAAGCGCCACCAAACGACAAACAGCAGCTCAAAAATCTGAATTTCTGTAAAACCTTGGGCTTTCTGCCTCAGGAAATGTCTTGACAGTAAGCCTGACAGTAATGTATTACATAATGCCTACCTTTTTCCCAGCTATGTACCCGCCAGCAGCCCCGAAGCTCTTAGTGAAGGTGCCCATTAGAACGTCCACTTCATTGGGGTCCACCCCAAAATGTTCTGTAACCCCCCGACCTGTGGGCCCCACGGCCCCGATGCTGTGGGCCTCATCGAGGTACAGATAAGCCTTGTACTTCTTCTTTAGTGCTAAGATCTCCGGCAACCGGACAAGAGAGCCTTCCATACTAAAGAAATAGACAAAGACATTTCAGTTAGGAGGTGTTAGAAATCAGATTATGGACATAGAAAGGTAACTTGTAAACAAAAGGCAAATATGTGACTATAAATATTTTAAATTATTCAAATAATTTAATAAAACGATGTATGTATGTATGTATGTATATATATATATAGGGCTGCCACTAACAACTTTTTATTTCGATTAATCTATCGACTAATTTATTGATTAATCGATTAATCTAAACGATTAATTTCCCCCCAAAATCAGCAATTTTACTAAAGAATATTTTATTAAACCAAATGAAATCCAAATTTCTATGAAATCCTTTTTTAAAACAAAAGTAAATTTGTGCAAGCATCAAGTGTCCATCTCATAGTCCAAATCAGTGAAATCAAAGTTCAGTATTATAGTGTAAGAAAAAAACACTTTTTAAAGGACTATTTACCAGAAATATTATTTACCAGAATTGAATTAGGTGAAAAATTTAAATGTGCAGTATTTCTGAAAAACTTTATATACTTTTTGAATATAAAAATCAATTAATTGGAGATGCTTTTGATTATTGAAATTTAATGCAACCATTAAAATGGAATCCATAAAATAATGGAAGACAGAAATTGGTACAGATAAAAGTGTAAAACTCAATTAATTAGACAGGCTTTTTGATTAATAAAATAACATTTTAGCATTAAAACAGAGTATAGACAAATGAAAATGGAAAAAAATGAATTTGGAAATTAAACGGATTTCATAGGGCCGTATAATATTTTTTTGTGGTAATAAAAATAGATTTAAGTGAACAATAGCTTTTAAAATGAATTAAAATACATACAGTAATATAATAGCAATGATGCAATAATAATTAGTTCAAATAAAGTATCACAAGCAAGAGATAATATGGTTTTATTGAAAAAAAAACTGTTAAAATACATAATGTATAATAAACAATAGAGCTAATGTACATTACGCATAACAACAAAGGCCTGCAGGGGGTGCCGATGGCCTGATGATTATTTTTACACAATACTGCGCGATCTAATCATTGTTTAATATTGACCAAGCACCATTTAATTCAAATGTCCACTTAATCTTTAATATTTGGCCATTTCTTTAAGACAGAAATGCTATAGCCACTGTAATGAAATGAATATGTGGACATCAAAACGTGTAAACTCAGAGTGAGGATTTGAGCTTTTATTTTGAAACCGCGATGTATTCTCCTGCTTGTGTAGATTTATAAATTATTTACCTTACAAATCTGATGAAATGGCACGTTGCGTTCCCAGATGAACATTATAATAAACACAAACTCACAACAACATGCAGAGATGTTAGAGGCGCTCCACATGTAAATTATACGTTTCTTTAGAACTACTGTGAACGTTGTGTGACGCACGTACTTAACCTGCACGCATGTAAATAATTAAAGCACATATACTGCTCCGCATATAATTATTTGTGACCCTCTCTGTGAAATCCAGGCTAAAGTCTCAAAATCTAATTATGAGAAAACAAGCATCAAAGTTTGATTTCTACCATTAATTTCAATCTTTGACAACTTTACTCAGTCAATATTAAAGATATAAAGGTTACATTTTCACAGAATGTTCTTTACCATATGAAGGATGCTTTTTTGTAGAAGAAAGCAAATTACAAAAAAAATTACTTTAGCTGGGTTTTCACAGAGAGGGTCACATTTTATTACATCACAGCATTTGTGAATTCACAATTATGCTTAATTGTGATTTTTAAATGGGTTTAATATATCATACAGCCTTGGAAAATAGTATAATAATGTGTTTTATATATAGATAGATAGATGTGTGTGTGTGTATAAATATAAAAACGTATAATAATACATATTCAAATATAGAGATCAATATAATTTTAACCTTAAATGGATTAAAACATTTATTTAAACCTTTATAATCCATAAACTTAAATGTTTTAAATTTAAATTATCTACCAACAACTTTTCATGGTGAGAATACCATGAATATTTATGGTGCTGTAAGGGATCTGTTAAACATAAAATGTCTCCAACCACTTAGCAAATATCACTGAAATAGGAGTTGTGGGAAATCACCTGTCTCAGTGATGGCAATAGGCACTGTAAATAGTATTATGTGGCTACCGTACAGTGGTTGTAAGTTAGAGAATCATTCATAAACTTCTATAATCATGCATGCATTTCATATAAAGTTCATGAACCTTCAGTGTTCACTTCAAAGCACACAGAGCACAGATTTACGCAATAAATGACCTCAGAAAAAGGGTTATCAATGCTCACGAGGCTGGAAAGGGTCACGCAACCATGACTGAAGACTTTGGCCTCAATAAACTTACAATAAGACAGTCAGTGTTCAAATGGGTGACATCACACATCAGACATTTCAAACAAACGAGTGATAATTGTGATAATAAAGATAATTTTGTTTGTGCCACCAGTTATTAAATCCAACTGCTTTAGCTGTTCTCCAACAATGATAGTAAATGTATTTTTTTTGTTTAATTAACATTCTGCTGCTTTGTAAAGCATCTTGAGCTATACTTTTGTAGGAAACCTCTCTATAGATGTTGTTTGTATCAATTAGATCCTCTTTCATGTGATATAGCTTGTTACCTTAAGGCTGTAGTGAATGAAACTGACCTGTAAATGCCCTCCACCATAATGAGGATCTTCTTCCAGACGCGATGGGTACGAGGTTGACCTGAGCATATCGCCTCCTTGAGCATTTTTTCTAGACTCTGCATGTCTGTAACCAAACAAAAAACAGGCAAATTATGACACAATCAGGTATTTAAACAAATGCACATTGTCAATTGGTATTTTACCCTAACCAAACAAAAAGCCTACTTATTTTTATGTCTGCTTGAAGCATGATGAGAAAGATACACTTACAAATACTAAGTGGCTGGTTCTCAAAATTACATTACATGATTAATAGAGATGTTAAGTAAAACTGAGCTCTAACAGCACACTGGGATATTCATCAATGCTATTATTGGTATAGGCTATATTTTATTATGTAAGCCCAAAGGTGTGACTGCATTCTGTATTTATAAGCAAATAACCTGAATTTGTGTATAATAACCAGACATGGCAACACTACAAACTGGCCAACAGATGGCAGAGTTTAACTGCAAAATTACAGATTTTGAAAGCCAACGCAGGTTTAATTCTGGCCTGTGTTGCATCTGATCCCATTCCTCCCCTTTTACCCTATTAAATTACTGCCTTCTCTACGGTCTCTATGAATAAAAAGTGACAAAAAGCCCAAAGAAAAGAATGTTCCATATAGTCTCTCGTTAAAGTGGCCTCATTTCAAACAGGTGGACGTATTTAGGCCAATGAAGGCCAATGTGGACGCGGCCTGCTTTCACTATCCATGCAGTCCTGAAATACTACACTCACCTAAACAGATCCGCCAAAGGTTTCAACTATACAATAAAGAATGACAAGTAGACTGTGTGTGGCCATAAATTCCAAACTATGTCTGTTGAAGTGTGTTATGTTGTCACTAGTTAATTCAAGATGACAACGACAGTATTTGCAGCTTGGATATAGAGACTTTGAGCCAGAATAATTTTGTTGGCATTACAAAAACATACTCTGTGTGCAGGGAAAATCCACCCACTCGCTTCAAAATATGTCTCATTGACATATACAAAACAGTAGTAATCATTATTCAAACCAATGATGTGCAAATGAAACTACAAAAATCCAGTCTTTTATTCAGTGTACCATATTTACAGCTGTAATCTTTCCCTTGAGAAAACAAGTCTTCCAGCATGTAACCGATGAACTAAAAAAGCTAAATCAAAAGCCTAAATATTCCTGATGTCAACAAAACATTTAGGGCATTTGAACAAATTGAGTCTGTTTGCATTAAATGTGCTTTTTGAATGAGCGATCCTCTTCTGCTTTTGGGTATCTTTTTTAAAGCTCTTCTCCATTTCAAGTTCAATGTGGGATTCTCAATCTTCCGAAGACAGATAAAGAATTAAAATGGCAATGCTACCTTAGCGTGGTAGGTATTTGTCAACAAACATGTTCTAACAACCAAAATGCAGATGATAAACTTTGTTATGCAATGCCAACGTTTATTCTGTGGGTGTACAGGTATCAACGGAAAGGAACATTTATTGTATTGTCCACCAGTCTCGGTAAATGCTTGATAAACCGGTTGGCTTATCATATAATTATGAACTTTAACTCACACATTTTATTTGCTTGAAGTAAATGGTTATCATTAACTCGTAATATCCGCGTATGTTACATCATACACCGGCATCTTTGCGAAATCAGAAGTGGGGATCTCTGCACAAGTTCCCAAGTTGAAAGTCCAACTTCTCGCAGCATTCCTTTTCATTTTCCGAGGAAGCTGAACACGGCATTAGTTTACACCAACAAACCTAAACCAGCTAATCAAGTTTTTTGTGTTTAATTCTGTCACTTTTTATAAGACCGTTTTCAATTCAGACAGTGGCATGTGGAGGCTTTCGGGTTTGCTGTAAGGACCCACAACCAAGTATTACACAGTCCTGTCAGAGTACATTCAAGCTTTTGTTGTTCATGCATCATGTATTCTCATCCATCCTCTGGAGAAAGATGCACACTAGTTTTCCAGTAGCTACACAAGAATACCATTAACCACTATGGATTCACTAAGCACAGCTTTTTTAAAACCCAAATATGCCTCGGTGCAGTCTAATGCTTAAATTTAGTTTGCTATCCATCAAAAACTGCGAAGACGATTGACCTCAGTATTTACAAATGCTGGACCTTGAGCAGCTGTGTGGGTAACTGAACACACCGTGACCTAGTGTCTTGAAACTTCATAACATTTTGAATATGTACTCACTGTTGTGTTTGAAGACTCGAATGGTTGCCCCAGACAACCTGGCTCCCAGAATGAGGGACGTGTGATTTAGCTCATCGCTCAGAATCAGGCAGCCCTGGAAAAAGACATTGTTACTGCACAGCTCTGAACACATTATGAAGCAGGAATCCATCAATAACACAATGTGTGGAATAATGTTGTGAGAGTCCATTCAGAAATATCACAAATAATCACAAACAAATCAAGCATTATTTATGTAGAACCCTTTCAAAAGAAAAGAAAAACAGTTCTAGTATAAAGAGTAAAAAATAAAATAAATTAAGAAAACCTACAAATTATAAAGCATAATCTTCATCTTATTCTAGTTTGCAATTATTATCATATATCACTTTACTTTTTTTTCTTATTTTATTTGTTCATTTATTTATTTTTCTTCTTTCCCTCATTTTCTGTCATTGAATCTTAATTGCCAATTCTAGTTTACAACCCCAGGTTCAATATATATATATATATTTTTATCTGAACCCCAGGTTCAATCCTGTCCTAGATTCTGGAACCCAGATCCACTTCATTGTCTCTTGCAGTGATCTACAGTGAGGTGGTCTTTTACCACTTACTGAAAGAATAGTAATAAAAACCATTTAAGGAGAAAAGAGAATTAAGTCCATCCTCATATCTATATAGTCTTCAAAAAAGACATATACTTTACAAAGACTTCTGGGAACACTACCGAGTAATGACTTTAATCGGTTGTTACATTTATGCATTTGGAAGACACTTTTACCCAAAGCATCTTATAGTGCATTTTATCACTAAACGTGTTCCCTGGCAACAGAACCCGCATACTGGGTGTTACTAGGTGTTGCCATGTTTTATGTGGTAAAAATAATTGGACCTCATAATGTTTCTCTAATGTATCTTCTGATGTGAACTGGAAGCCAAAGTCTCAATAGCTACAGAGCACTGCCTGATTCAACAATGGTTGCTGTCATCTCCTCTTCACCTTGAGAGGCCTTGAACGGACACCTCCTCCAGAAGACAGAAGTTGTAGGACCCACTGCTTAACCAATTCTCTTGAGACTGCGACATCATGAAGACTTAGCTTGAGGACCCCCCACGCAATCCAACCAGTTCCAGTTTTCTGGCACCTCAAGACAGTCCTCTAGCCTTCTGGATCTCAACCAGATCCTGAGGTCTTCTAATCTGAGCTGATTATGACCGACCACATCATTGGACCCAGCATAAACAAACCCTAATGAGACACCCTAAACAAGCACTGTCAGTCTGATTGAGCATTATTTTTAACAAGGGTTTGTTTAGTATGCTGGTTCATTGGGTTATTCTGTGGTGCGTGAAAAACTGTTTATAGTAGCAATTAATTGCAGGCGCCCAGAGATAATAGATTAATACCACACTTATAAGCCCACTTCAACAGATAAAACTGAGTGATTGAAGACAGATGTAAAAATAAAGAGGCACCGTTGAAGATTCATTTTTAAACACTCACCTTTCCGACTAGTGCCGGAATGTTCATGGAATTGGTGGCGAAACCCATTCCAAATGCCATGGCAGACTCCACCCCCAAGAACTCCGCCACAAGACGCTCCAGATTTGCATGGATGCTTAAGTTGCCTATAAAAAGATAAAAAGAAATGTATTATTAAGTTGATACCTTTATCAAAATTACAAGTCTCCTTAGTGACTTTTGGCTACATGAGTCTACATGAGTGCCAGAGCTCAACATGTCAGGAACACGTACTGACTGGTTAATTTAACCACAAGACCACAATTTTTCAAGACGAAAGTGATTTGTGAGAAAAAGAAACAGAATCTGCTCTTGAGATTATCAATACATAGAGGAGGCTTTTGAACAAATAAAATCCAAGGCCAGTACGGTAGCCCTTATTGGCTGCCCACTGCTCCGGGTGTGTGTGCACTTGGATGGGTTAAATGCAGAGCCCACATTTCACTGCTGGTTATATTCTGTATAATTGTGTATGTGACAAATAAAAATCTTCTTCTTCTGCAGACATTAAATACTGCCATAATGTTGGTTTCCCTTTAAAGGGAATTAATTTACCCATTGTCATTTTGTTACAAACCTGTATGTCTATCTTTCTTTTGCAGAACACAAAAATAGATCATTTCAAGAATGTAACAAAACTGCTTTGATGACCATTGACTTCCACTGTATGAAAAAAAAACTAAGACGTTTCTTAATATATCTTCTTTTAAGTTCCAGAGAAGAGAGTAAATCATACAGTTTTGGAATGACATGACGGTGAGTAAATTAATTGGGTAAATGAGGATGACTTTTCATTTTTGGGTGAACTTTTCTAATTAGTTCTGCATCCTGTTTGCTGTCTTAATTTAAATTAATTACAATTCTGGAATGTTAATGACATTATTAATTCAAATCTAAGTCATGCACAATTTCTAAACACACATACTTACAGATATAAATTATCAAATTTAAAAACACAATGTAGTTGTATCAATTTTAACGTGCATGCTCAGCCACAGTGCTTATGTGGGCATCATTTCCTGATCCAATGAACCCCTCCTACCCATCAAAGTAGTAAAAACACCATAGTGGTCTGACCGCTAGAAATGTTTAACAGCTTTAAGCATGAAATTCTGGCAAAATATTTATTTCCCACTGAATAAGACAGCAGTCCAGAGTGGTTGTACAACACCAGTGCTAGTCTGTGAGAAAACGCCTCTCCTTTTACATGATTCCTATAGAGAGCTTTGTACTCTAAAACAGCATTGATTACTCCAGACCTCCAATCTTTCCCTCTCACAGTGGCAGCTGAAGCGTGATGTGTTTGATTAAACCTGAATCAGAGCCGGGCGGCAACACTGCACTTCAATGTGATAACTGAGAAGCTCTTTCTACAGAGGAAACCCATAAGGGTCTTGACTTCTAACCAGGATATTGTAGTAGTCTAATGAAGTGAGAAATGAGAGCGAGACCCATGAAGAGCTCATTCACCTTGTATACACAAGCAGAAACTACCCATAAAACAGCAAGTTCTCAAAGCATCTTAACCTAATTGAATTTAAATGAATGGGAACGGCTCTGGAAACTGTAAACATGTTCAGGGTTAAATACAAATTAAGCCCAAACAACATCATCTGTGACCACAGAAAATCATGTTTACAGTAATACTTAAGTACAGTGAGAGTGGGACAAAGCACTGCACCAGAATAAACATCAAAGTACATACATGTAAATATAACACAGACCTTTTAACTTTAACATGAGACTAATATAATAAAAGTGCTTATTAATTCTGTCTGTGTAAATTCATATACAATTTTTCAACTTATGTTATGCAAAATTTGTAAACACTCTACTTTTTAAACCAGTAAGCAGGTTTATCCACCTAAAACAGTAGTCCCAAGACTCCCAACCCTAAAAAGACGATTTACACAACTTTACAGCTTAAATAAAAGACTAATTTTCATATGAAACCATTAACATCGCATTTCAAGCTTCACATTTTTGTTTTTAAGCCCTCCAGAGACTGCCACTAGAAATACAAATGCATTTATGTTTTTAATTTTTTAATATCTCTCCAATAGACAAAAAATTAAGTCACTTAAGAACCCTCAAGAGGAACTATTGTAGCAAACAGCCACTCTCTGGTTGTAGAGTCATCATGGTGAAACATTTAGCTCTTGTTACAATAATTATGACACTTAAATGGCCCATTATGTTGTCGACTCCTCCATACCATAGTACCACATGCTTCAGGGATTTAAGTGTTTGACAACTGTAACAATGTTAAACCTATAAACTCTTTGTACATTTAAATAGTCAATGGTGACTGAAAACACACACATATTATAAAATCTAAAAACACAGGGCTGGGTATCACTCAAAATGTTTCGATACCGATACCTTGAGTTCGATACCAGTTCCTGAACAATACTTTTTTCGATACCAATTTTATGAAATCAGTTTTAACAAGATTACATTATCTCAAAAATTTTGGTTTTATTTATCATCTTGTTGACATTTATACAGACTCAAAGCCTTATCTCCTGGCCCATTGCACAAATGAACAAAATATATCCAACACAATAAATCAGTGCAAATATTTTTAATAAAGTTCAAATAGTTTTCAGTTTACACATCTGTTAGGCTACCTTTACACTAGTGCGTGTTTGTTTTAAAATGCATAGCTCGGACAGAATCATCATTTCTATTCATTTATTCTAGGTTGTTAAAGACTTCAAGAAATTTAAAATCTTTATCCACTTTCATAAGTGGGTGTTTTATTTTCTTTCACCGTGTTTTATTATTACATTCTATGTTGTAGTATGTCTAATTATTATTTAGTTTATTCAAATTTATTCTTAAAACAGGCTTATGAAATGTTTTATTTTTCCTCAGAAATTCTGTATCTGGTTTTCAAATGAAGGCATAAAACATTAATTTAATTTATCTTTAAATTATTGAAAATCAAACTTTATTTATTTTGGCAAACTAAGGGGGTTTACAATTAAAATTAAAACATGGAAGAAATGTTGAGTGACCATTACTTTAAAAAAAATCAAGTTTTAATAATTTTAATAGTAGCCTAGTAGTAGCAGTATGTACATTCTGCTGAACAATATTAATATATTTCTGCCGCAGTGTCTTCCAAGTTTAACCAAACTTTTATTTTGACGGGTTGCCGTGAATACCTTTACAGTTCTGTGTGTATATGATATATGACGCTAGTTTTACTCAAATCAAACGGTAAAATGCACATGAAGTGACTCTCATAGCAGTTCTGGAGATGTTGTTCATGTATGTCTTCATAGTGAGACGGCAGACGCTGAAGTCACCGCGAGCGTCACGTGCTTCAGTCTGTGTGTAGTAAACAAAAGCACGCGATTTACGCCCGTTTCACGCCGGTTTTTTATGTTAATCAGGTCAATTTTGATCAAGAACAATGCACTGTGACTTTAATTTAGCGTAAGCGGCGCAGCAAAAATAGACTCGGCGCCGAAAAGATCGCGGCACTGCCGCTTCTGCTCTGCGCCTGCTACGCGCTACCGCGCCGCCTCTGCGTGCTGTGTGAATGCTCTGGGCGCAGAAAAAAATACGCCCTGCTTACGCGTGCAGTGTGAAACTGGCGTTAGAGAGCAGACTGTTCCGTACGCGTTCGAATCGCTCTCGCAGATATCAAACACTGATCAAACTGTGGCGTCTAATTAGGAACTGGATTTTAATAAGGAGTCGTGGGGTTAGTTGTTATAACTCATTTTACAGAAGGCCTGCAGAAATATATCTGAAAGAAACGACAACCTCTGAGAGACGCAAAAAAATAAATTAATCCCTCAAATGAATGATACGAAAAAGACTTTACACACAAATACTCCCATGCCTCATGATCACGTGTTCTTTTTGTGTCTGTTTTTGATGTGGTATTTGGCTTAGATTCACCACAGTCACTGCAGATAAAGATCTCAGATAACCTACTTTACTATGAAAATGATATCTGATATCTGGTGAAACAATGATATAATTAAGGGCGTGTATTTATATTGTGTAAGTGTAAGGTGAAGACAGAAAAGTAGTGACGGAGAGAAAGAGAGAAAACAGTGGGGAAAATATTTTCAGGTTTACTGTCGTGTATACTTGACACTACTGTGCTCACGTGATGTTTTACGGCCTTGCTGATTCATAATAGGTAGCAACAGTCGTCAAGCAGCTGAAAAATGTCACATATGCAACAAACCAGAATAACCAGTTCCTAGAACATTCGTCACACCAAAGAGAACTTACAACTGCCTGAACAAGTCTAGTCTCTAAACCCCCATCAAGGATTTCCACGCCATTTTACTAATGGATTTCCCTGGAAGTTGTTTGTGATTAGTTAATAAGCATTTTTAAAAGTCATTTTAAGGAGACTGCACTCACAAAGAGCAATTTTATAACCGATTGAATGTTTTAAAGCTTAACAATAAAGAAAAAAATACATATATATTTACTACAGACTTTTTAAGCCTGGAAATCCCAAGCCTGGTTATCTATCACTGTGGGAACCTTAACATGAGTGCTTTAAAAAAAAATGCTTGCACCCAACCATTAGCCTTAATACAAACAAGCCATATCTTAACCTAAAATAAACATATTTCAGCATGGAAATACGAGGAAGATCATTATGGGTCATCATTTGCCTATTCATAACATATAATGTTCCTGTAGAGAGAGATATGCAACAGTTCAGTCTATCATCAACTTACACAGCAAATTCAAAAACAGGTTGGGCCTTTAATAAAATCTTGTCACATCTATTTGTGATGGAGGAGGTCTATGAACACCGCTCAAAGCAGGTCTGATCACAAGTGGAAAAAAAGCTTTTGACAGGTTAATGATGGCATTAATTAAACCAAAATAGTTGCTCAACAACCTACTATGCTTGTTCCTAAACAAACAATGTTGGGTGCTATGGGTGACCGGTTTCTGTGATTGTAGGTACGTTTCGCTTGTAGTGTGACCACACATACCAAGTTCCTGTCTTGTGCTGCAGACGCCCACCCCATACTGTCTGGTCTCCTCTGCCACAGTTTTCAGGAAGTCGACATTGTTTTCAGCGAAACCCAGGTAGTTGTAGGAGCCCATGTTTATGACGTTCTCAATGGTTCTCCCTGTTAACCTGTCAAAGAAGTAACACATGAACCAAGTTGTTGATATCGATTTATTTGTATTACTATAGAATGTACATAGATCTTTCTTTTTCCAGGTTGCAACTCAAATTAATGGGTGTGAAATAGGAGATCTGCATGTATTGCAAAGCAGCAGTTAGTGTGAGTACTTTAAGTGTGGCTGTTGAAAGAAAAAATTGATGAAATTACAAAATGAGAAAAGAGCTATAATCATATAACTGGCACACCATATTAGTTTATAAAATATTAATATATTTATCCCTTGATGAAATAGTTTACTATTATTTAATTTACATTATCATTCAAAGGTTTGAGATTTTTTGTAACAAGTCTCTAATTCTCACCAAGGCTGCATTTATCTGATCAAATAGTATTAATATTTTAAAAATATTTTTTACAATTTAAAATAACTGTTTTATATTTTAATATATTTTATATAAAAAGCAATTTATTACTTTGATGGCAAAGCTTGAATTTTCTGCAGACATAGACATTACTCCAGTCTTCAGTGTCAACATTTCGTATTATTATCAATGTTGAAAACCGTTGCGCTGCTTTGTATTTTTGAGGAAATCATGATGCATTTCCCCCCAAAACTTTTCAACTGTAGTTATAATAATATTATATTTTAATATATTTCTCCTATAATGCTGGTACAAATATTTGGCTCACCAACTTGCTCCTTTTTGAGGAAATCATGACGCATCCCCCCCCCCAAACTTTTCAACTGTAGTTATAATAATATTATATTTTCATATATTTCTCCCATGATGCTGGTACAGAAAGTTGGCTCACCAACTTGCTAGTTGAGAAGCTAATTTTCAGCGTTTCTTGCAACAGGGTCACTGTTTGTTTTGTTGCAAAGCATATACCTACCTGAAGGTCCAGTTGTTATCATCGGAGACCCTTTCCATGACGTCAAAAACCGGACCAGGTAAACTGCATATAGGCCGGTTCCAATTATCCCTGACTCTCATGTACAGGTTCCGTTTATAAAAGTTTTCAAAATCTTGGTACAGGGGAACAAAATCCTGTAATACAAGAAATTGGTTACAACATAATGACCATAAGCACTTTTAATATAACCTAACATTAGTATTTTGTGCTTTCCTCACCACAATATGCCCTTTTCATTCAAAAATAAGAGGCACGGCTGACACAAGATCAGCCATAAAAAGACACTGTTTGTATGGGAGTAGTTACAACCGGGTGAATGTTTCAAAACCATCTGCTCTGTGAGTATCAGAGTCCTGAGAGACTCACCCACATCTTGTCGTTAAATAAACTCTGCCAAAGTACAAGGGAGAGGCTAATCAGATTCCTCATTGTGCTCCCTTTAATAAACTTACTTTGAACTGCTCAGAATCCTAGTTATAGCGACAGTTAAAACAGTAGAAAATAAAAAAGGCGCAACAAATTGCCCCCTGACTTTTACAAGTTTTGCATAAGCTTTTGACTGCCACTCAAGTTTTTCTGGTCACTGGAGGTGTCTGATCTTTGCCCAGCATTTCAGATCACACATTTATTGTGTTCTTTTAAAGGTCCCATATTGTCAAAACTGAAATTTCCTGGCTTTTTTCATGATAACAAAGGTCTAGGGGCTATGTAACTACCGTATAAGTTTCAAAACAGTCAGTCCAAAGTAAAACGCACACAGCCTGCATAAAGTAGCTGTGCCTTTTCACGAGCCCTTGTGACTTCCGAAAAATGTGATGTCAGAACTACTTAGTCACCGCCTTTATTCACCATCCCGAGCACCGCCCACTCTCCTTTTGCCAAACCCTCAGATAACATCGCGTCCACGCCTTTGCTGAGCAACAACAACACGGAAACATGTCGAAAAGGTTCACTTAACGGATGAAACCAGATCGGCCGACTTGTAACATTACACTCTCGCTCAAAGAATGGACGATCTGACAGGACTGTTACTATGAGGTGGATCACATCTAACGTGTACAGTAAAGATAAACTCACCGTGTCTATCTAGTCATGATGAAGATGTAAATACATTTAGATTTCAGCAGGTAACTATTTTTACAGCAATATTATTCCAGTCACAATTAATCACAACACGGTATATACAATTACAAATGATTCTATACGTCGGTTTGTTGTTTTACACACATGCACACAGACATTATTTCATACACAGCATAGTCGTGAGATGCAAGAAATCATCAGACGTGCCCATAACAACAAAAGACAATACTTTATTTAACTTTTTCTGATAAGAATTGTGTGCTGCAAATGCGAGCATTTTTGACGATCGTTTCTGTCTAGTCCCCTCATTTTATCGTGTTTAACCACAGCTGTCATTGTTTTTTGTCTGGCTGTGGCAGCAGGTATACGATAAAATTTCTAATTTGAGGCTGTATTACGTCGATTCTGGCACCCAACAAGATGATATTTTAAGCTCCTTATGTAACTTAGCCGAATCTGCGCTGGTTTGAATGGGCCGCCTCCAGTTTGACCTTTGTTTTGCATCTAGCGCTGTGATGTAATTGTGACATCGGCCCTACATGACCCTAGTTACCTGTGGTTGGCCTGGCCGTGCGTCACTCAAAAATCAACAGGCCAATCAGAAGAGAGACTCATGAATATTAATTAACAGGACAAATCGATCTGTTTTCAGCAGAGCTCCTGAGAAAAGAGCTGTAAAAATATATTGAGATGGTTTTTGGTACTTATACGCAGATATATATTCTTAAGGACATCAACACCTAAAATAAAACTCCAGAAAGGTGTACAATATGGGACCTTTAAGACAGCAAGAGAGCTTAAACAAAAAAAACTGCATAGCATTTTTTTGTTCACTTTTAACACAAAGAATACACAAACACACAGTCTAAAGCTTTGCTGGAAGCTTAAACAGGAAAATGTTAAACAGGAAAAGGGAGATCCGAAATGCTGCAAGATTCTATGAGGCCACATGTCAATTTTGCTCTTAAATGCTAATGGAGTGTATAGGCCTATATGTCAAGCACACTCTGTGAAATGTGCAGTGCTGAAGCAAAAACTGTTCTTTTCCGGTTCATATATTTATTTTCATCGGATATTAATGTAAAAAGATGTTGCTATATCAGCATTCCTACACCAAAAAGTCTGTTGCACTCCCTTCTTACCGATTTGTGTTTTTGCACTTTACAGATTAGAGCTAGGTTAGACGATTTAGACAGTGCCAATTTGGCTGAAGTGTTTCACACTGATCATGGAAAATATGGCAAGCACAGTGAAAATCCACAATGTGTTACTCATATCAGTATAACACAATTTTAGCTTTTAAGTTTGCTAAAGGTGTGACTCCCATCTGAAAGCTTACCGTTTCATAATCTTGCCAACTAAACTAAAAAAAAACTCAATTTATACCTTTGAATAATCGCATCTGATGTAATGCCACCAGCTTTGAGTTGTGCATGAAAGAGGCCTCTTTGTGAAGGCAGCATTCTCAGTGGACAGACTGAGAGCAGAAATAATGAACACACTCTCCTTTGGGGTTTAATTGCGTCTTTAACCTTCCCAGCATCACCTCACACATATCATGGAGATTTTCCGTAGTGAACAGTGTGTAAATTACGACATGAAAGGAAACACTTTTGTTTTTGACAATAAATTTGTCTTGACAAATACTCATATTTTTACAGTTATTATTTCTAAATGTTAAGAATGTAACACTCTGAGCATTTGCTATTTAGACACACAGAAATATGTGATTCTAATCCAAAAATAAAAGTTCCACCAATCAAGTGGAAGATTTGCATGAGATAAAGCTAAAAAAGTTGTTATTAAAATATTTTTTTCTCTCCAGTGTGTACTGAACTAGACAAACTGGAACAAACTAACCTGTTCTCCACATGATGGTTACCACAGTTTGAGAAATAGATGGAGAGCAACCCTACCTTTTGCTCTTCTCTCTCCTGGGCCTGATGGCACTTCTCTAGGCCAACAGCTCTTAAGAAATCCCTGAAATAGCCAAACAGGATGACAATTCCATAACCCATGTACGTCAGGACAGCCACGTACATGGGGGTCTGTTCAAATGAATCTTCACCCCTAACTCGAGGTTGACGAAAAAGGTCTCTCTTGCCATTTTTCTGCACCTAAAATACCATTGACAAAATATTAAACTTAATATTATTGTAATTGCACTTTTTAATAGAAAAAAAGAGACATTCAAACATATAGGCCTAAATAAATTAAACAATTTATAGATTTTAATAATAAATATAATGTCCATGTCTGCTAAAGCCATATATTCCATAGAAAATATGTCGCTTTAAATGACAAATACTATAGTTTGTTTTATTGAAACCATAGTTAAATTAAGAGAGAAGCTAAGCCACCAGTGTTTTGCCTGTGGCTACGAATACAAATGTTACAGTTAAACAGTATTTACAGTTAAATAAATGTTTACTCTCATGAAAATAGTTACTTTAGTAACCGTATTTACCAATGCAACTATCTTCATAAGAGTAACCATTTATGTAATTACCAAAACCACCTTAGCTTATTTTAGTGATGACTATGGAGACTCGTTTTTTTCCAAGGGATTCATTAAATGAACCATCTGACCGAACCGATTCGCTTAAATGAATCGGACCTCAACTCTATACTAAGTCAAACCTATAGTGAATATGTTGTAAACGTTACAGCGTCGTGTGTAAAAACTACGTAGTAGCCTACTTCAAGTCTGCCTTATTTATCACTCCTTGTATTTTAACTTTTATTTTTAAAATAACACGTATAACTTGACGCATTGAGCAGAAGTGATGCAGTTTGACTTACCTTTTCATTTCTATGATATCCATTTTTCAAACCGTTGCTTTGCTGTTGTTTCTGGTTAGAATAAGACTTCAGGGTTCCATTGCATGAATGATGTTCACCTGTTCGTAGCATGTCTGCGAAGCGTCAACACTGAGGAATGAATTATGTCAGGCTATTGAACTTCTCTTCTCTGTCCCTCAGTTTAGAGAAGTGTGTGTGTTTCGGTTGAAGTGTATTTCCCTGATGTGACTTCACCATCCGACTTCATGCTCACTTGACTTTGATTTTTGTACACATAACTTTGTACCAGGAAGTATTCACGGACATCAGGTGAACGACGCAACGCGACGCGACTGGGCGCTGCCTTTGACAGCGTCGTTGATGATAAGGGAAGAGTCCCAGGCTTCTGCAGTGAAGACTGAAGGTGAAGGTCGTTTCGATGTTGGCCACAGTCGTTCTGAATCTGCGTCTGAATGGGTTTTATAATAGCCTAAATGAATAGCAAAACTAAAAGTAAAATTGTTGCAGCCACTAAAACCGAGTTGTCAGTGGTAAAAGAGAAACTGTTGAAAAATGCATATGATGCAATCTTCATATGATACAACCAATTATCAAACAGCATGAAAAAAATACTTACTTTACATAGTTTAATTAGTTTATATTAACCATAATTTAACTGTCCATTTGTTTTAAGAACAAGTAACAAGGGATGGATTACGGACCGGGCCCCAGTCTGTCTGCCAGGGTCCTTGATCTGTGAGGCCCCTCAGAAAGAGGCACTGCAAATGCTGAATGTTAAGTATGTTATCAAAGTTGTTGTAATTGTTGCAATGCATTAAATACATGGTGTTTTCATTAAAATAATAACTAACATTGTCTTATATTTGTGGTGCCATTTCTTCTTGTGTATTACATCTCTGACAGTTACATATTATAAGTCTAAATATTAGATTTTTTTTGTGTGCTGCTTATCAATTCATGTTTCCATTGTAAACAAATGGATTCAAATTTCCTATAATTTTTTAACAGGGATCATTATGAAAGATAAAGTCAAAATTCTGCAATTTTAGGTCACAAATTATCATTAAAAATGAAGTCACAGTTCAGTATGTTTTTTATGTTGCATAACGTTTCTTACAAAGCATCTCTAAAAAGACTTGTACTGTACATGACACATACGCTAAAGTCTATCAAAAATGATAGTCATAGCTCTTAAGAGGTATATAAAATGCTGTCGTTAGATCAATGTAACGGTAATATTAGCCAAATTATTATGAGAAAATAGAAATAAAAACACTTTTCCATTAACGTTCATATATTTAGTATTAGGACAACAGTTTTGTTCAGATACAATGGTTACTCCAGGTAGTGTTACTTTAGTAAACGCATGGTACATTTCTGTCACTTTAATACATTTTTTTTAATTTAAGTTTTAGTAATTTTACCTTAAATTATATTATTTCAGTTAGTTGCCAAGGAAGCATTTCTCATTTTGTTTAACTTCATCTACTATTTATATTTTGTTTATTTATATTTAATTAGCATAATTGTTTAGCTTTTATTATTAACAATGACAGCACTGAGGAGCTATGGTCTAATTTTTTTTTCAATAAGTAAAAAGTTAACTTGTATTTTTAAGTACTTTTGTATTCCATAACATTCTTATGCATGATTCTTACATTGCATTTCATAAATTTATAACATAATTTATAACAGAAGTGACATGTTTTTCTTCCTGCTTTCCAAGATGAGCTATATTTGAATCTTTTGCTGCCTCCTGAATATCTACCACTCCAACTGCATTCAGCAGAATGTGGGAAGCCTTCACCACAGAACAAGAATTCATTGTGATTGCACAAAAAAGAAAGTCTGAAGCCAAACTTTCCTTCCCTTGCCTTTTCAATGGGTTTGTGCTGTTTGATGGCCAAAAAAAGAAGAAAAACACCTGAGTGAGTGATTGGGAGGAACAGATCTATCTAGATGGAAACGAAGAGAGAATTAGAATTTCAATGTGTGGCACTGGTAGCTGGCAGCAGCCTGCAGCTGTCTGAACCAATGCTGGACCAACTGTGGAACCGTCACTGCTAATTAACCACAGCTCCACTCTGTCTGCTCTCCCTCTCTTTCTCTCCTCACTAAACCCTGAACCGTCCCCTCTGTCCACCTCTATCCCTCATTTCTTCACATCCAATGAGCTTCCCAATTCTCTGCCAGAGACTTTGTGCTAAAGGAGCTGTGCTAGATCTGTCAGGCATCATTAGCTTTATTAATATTAGCACTCATTACTTATCTCATATTTGCATGACAAGTGTTTCTATGCGCCCTCCCTATAGACCTCTACACTTATCAGTTAGGCTTAAAATTATTGATGCAGAGAGGCCTTGTTGTTTTATTACTTTTGATATTATCTCATTGGGTATTCAACATCTTTTTTTAAAGGTGGTATTTTTTACTTTAATTACTTTAGCTGCAGTTGGTTAGCAGTGTAAGTTACTATGGCGATGAACAGGGGCGCATTAATGCACGGGCTTCAAGGGGCCGAAGCCCAGGGGCCTACACTGGAAAGAGGGCCCACTGGCTGCAGGTAAATTATATTTTATAATAATTATTTAAATGGGAATTTGCAGCAGTGACAACAGCATTCTGCAAACAAACTCACACACTAATTTTCAGCGACTTGTCTATAGTGAGTGGTTCAGTTTAGGTTCCCCCCACACAGTTTGTGTTGTTGGTATGTTCCACATGTTCCATCGATATACTGTAAGTGGAATGCAAAATCAATGTGTTTGCTTATTTCGCTAGTAAAGTAGTGTTAGCCCAGCACAAGTGTATTTATGTTAACGTGCAGATTAACAAGATCTAATAGGAAACGTCCAATAGATGTATAATATGTATTGCAGATGAGCAAACACTCTAAACATACATCTTGCAGATGTAAATGCAGATGTCAAATAGACACCTCCGTAATATGCTATCAGGGAAAGGTTGAATGGAAAAATTAACAGCATTTTCAGAATTTCCCATTATTGGCTTTAATAACAACAGAGCTACTTGAGCTTCATGTAAACCCTGGTAATCATGTTATGAATTAAATCGAAAACTATTCAATAAGCATATGCAATAATGTATGTCTTACATAATGTATAAGAGTTCACATGGGCAGTGTTTAAAATGAGCTTATTATGATAAGTGACTTTGAAATCTCTGATAATTTTATTCATATTGTTTCACAATATTTCACATTTTTTCCCCAAATCCTAATACAGTACACGCTTCTTATTTCCACATCTACATTAGATATAATGATTTAGATTTACAATGTGGTCCAATACTTTTGGACTGCACTGTAGGTAACTTACAATACAAAGTTCTATATTTCTCAAGATACAGTTTGATAAAATCTTTGTGGTGGTTTAACAAGAATAACCACTGAGCCACATGTCTGCCTGCTAACCAAACCCTTCCCGGCAGTATTTCTTAAGTAAGGTGGCATGATAAGCAAAGATAAACGAAGAAGATTATCACTTTTATGCTTCAGGAAACCTTGCTGTTTAGAGCTCTCTTGATCTCATTTTACAAGACTACATGTCTGAGTGTGTTTGTGTTTGAGGCAGATTCTTATTTTGCTAATGACTATCCAAATGAAGTTCACAACGCAGTATACATCTGCACCTAGAATAAAAGATGGAAAAATCTATTCTTAATGGAAAACAGTGGGATAGTTAATCCAGCATTGCTTCATTTAAATGTTTTGTGTACAAAGCTTCTTCCTGAAAAGCTTATTATCAAAATAAGGCATGGCGTTCGCATTTCTTTTGATCTTGAATAAAAATGTTTTCTATTCTGTGTAGCCGTATTGTGACTCATGTTGTGTTTTCTTCCAGATTTTGTAGCGCATTCTTTGTGGTGATGGTAAAATGAGATAAAATTCCCCTGGAAAGGTGAGCACACCTGCTGTAAAAGAGTTCCTCCTCCCCCCAGTGGTCAAATCAAAGAAGTAAGTAAGGCACTGACAGAATAAAGAATCAAAATAATAAAAGTAGTCATGGAAATGAAAGTAGGCCTACATTCTTTCATTAATAGGATTTGTAATACAGAATATTTCAAGTGCTGCACTTAATCATATAATGAAATTAACATTTTTGATAGTATGCATAAAGAAAGTGAATATGTGATTTGAAATGAATGGCATAATGTAATTTTGTTCTTTATCATTTCACCATCCGCTTTATTAATTGTAGGCAGCGCTTCGTCTGTGTCGTGTCTCTCTCTTGATGTTTATGGGTGATGTCCTTGCTGCTCTGTCCTAGGAGGGGCCAGAGTTAATGCAGTGCTATATTTGTGTTGACCCTCAGGGGCCATTAAATCACATAATTTCTTCATCAGCTGGGTCTGACCTGATTTTCTAGACGACCTCCTCAAGCAATATGGGGAAAAAAATTAAATGGTACGGAAATGTAGATACATCCGTGTAATAGTGTATTTCATTTTTCTATTTGCCCTGCAGAGAAAGAAAATGCTATAGAAATTTACTTAAGTAATTTGGCTGATCATGGATTTCTTACAGTACATAGTTTTGTTTAAATTTTTTTATATAACTTGACATCTTTTTGTTTGCATGTCTCTGTGTGTGCTATAGCAAAGGTTAGATTAAATGATTTATTCACCCCAAAATAACTCAACCGTAGGCCATCCAAAATGTAGATGGCCTTGTTTTTTTATTGGAACAGATTTGAAGAAATGTAGTATTACATCACTTGCTCACCAATGGATCGTAAGCAATGAATGGGTTCCGTCAGAATGAAGTTCACAGAGAGAGAGCTTATAAAAACATTAATAATTAATAATCCACATAACTCCAGTTGATCAATTAAAATCTTGTGAACACATCTAGTGTTTAGAACTTTTAGGACAGTTTTTTTTAACATGCTTGATCTGTGTATATTTTATTCTGATTCTATATTTGATTCTGAAAAGACAACTTTTTCACTGGAAAAAGCTATATAATGATAAAGGACTTGTATTGTAGCCGGAAGCAATGGTTTGTACTTAAAAACATCTTAATGTATTTGTTTATTACGGACATTCAGCTTTTCACTTCACAAGATATTAATGGATGCACTGGAGTTGTGTAGATTACTTTGTGATGATAGTGATGTTTTGTCCACCTGTTTGGACTCTTATTTTGACGGCACCCATTCACTGCCGATGATCCATTGGTGACCAATTGATGTAATGCTAAATTTCTCAACCTTCACTAGATAATTAAAATACAGTGAAATTTAGGTTGCAAATAAATGGCTGTGTACTATAGGGCACCATCCCTGAGGTGTTGTGAAGTGTGCAGTACGGTCATGGCTGTTTATCCAACCTTGAATTGGACAGGTGAGCTCCAGGGGGTGGCGGCAGCCATGTAACATTCCTCAGAGCTGTCAGTGCTGGTGGAGGAGGGGCAGTAAAGAAAGCACCCTCTGTCTGTCAGAGAGGGAAAACAGATGGTAAGAGAAGAGAGAGGTGTTGTAATCCAGTGGTGGGTCATGACCCAAATTGGGTCATAGGTCTGTTTTGATTGCAGGAACAAAACAATGGTAAATACAAACTATACCATTCAACTAATTAAATTGCTCATAGTTATGGCAAAATAAATTAACTTTATTAAAGGTGCCATAGAATGCATTGATACAATATTTTAAATTGTTCTCTGATATCTACATGGAAGGTATGTGGCTTAGGTAAGGGAAAAAAATCTCCAGAAACTGTTTTACATGTCCATTTACAACCCTAGGATTTCTCCCTAGAATGAAATGGTATGTTATTGGCTTATTTGGAAGGGTCATGAATAATAATGAGCTCTGCTCTGATTGGCTGTTTCACAGTGCGGCTCATTTCGGTAGCTCACAGCAAAAAGGAAACACAGGGAGGAAATATATATTCCAATACATTTACTCGCAGTTATATTGTCGGGTAATTATACTGTATTTAAAATGCGGGCATCAGGGAGCCGCTATTAATACACGGGGCATTGAAACTGCATTTGAACGATCGGTCGATCGCTTTATAGTTTCACTTTCGCTTTTGAGATTCGCGATCGCTGGGCAGGCTCTATAGCTTTATTTTTGTAAAAGGATTTTGTTTTTTTTTCAGATTTTTGGCATAAATTCAACTGTTGCTTGTTGGAAGCTAGGCCAAATTAGTAGGGATGCATAATATATTGGCACCATGTTGGTTATATTAGATAACCAGTCTATATTAGATAATTGGCCTATTTTAGAGTTTTTTTTATTTAATTATTTTGATATTTCTCATTTCCCTTTGTTTCCTTATTTAGTTTACATTTGCTTTAATATTATGTTCAATTGAAGTGATAATTTAATACAATGAATATAATTTAATAACATTGTTAAGCGTTGTTGTACATTGTCGTGAAGCCTAAATTCACTTAAAAATTAAAAATAATTTGGTTCTGACTGCAAAATTGAGTTCTTAGCTGCTGAGAATGTGAAACCATAAAATGTAAGACTTAGGGAAACCCTGAACTAGTGTACTTTTTCATATAAAAATTAAAATTTTTGGTTTTAAGGACTTTTTTGTATGATTTGGGTACAGTCACCTCTTGATGTTCGCCATAAAATCTAGGTCTTGACGAAAAACCACTGAAACTGCTGTAAGCAGTGGTTCAAAGAAGAACTCAAATGACGAAGGCTGCTTGCTGTAGTCTTATGATTAGAGTAAGAGAAAGAAAGCTGGTGAAGGAAGAACTCTGAGATGCTGAGCAGAATATGATAGAAAATGTGGAACAAATGAAATAACGAGAGTGGAAGTGAACAGAGGGCTTATCGTCTCGCATCTCTTTACATGGTCAGAGGGTCAGAAAAGTCTCTTAGCCGCTGTTTCCTTCCCAGCAGCTCTAATTAAGATCTCCAAAGCACATGACTCAATTATGATGAAGCAGGCGTTTATTATTGAGGAAAAAACTGCCTTGACTAATGAAAGTTTCAGGCAATATCCTGAGGCGCTTCCTCTCACCGTTTCTCTCGCTGCCTAGTTTTGTTCTCTCTCTCATATCTTTTTACTCTCTTGTTGTCAATCAGACAGCATCTTCTTCACCCCTCTCTTCCTTTGCATTGCTGTTTTATCTCCTCCAACCTGCTTCTGCAGCAAGTCAGTCTCAGTTTGACTAAACGGTAAGGAATGTCTGTGTTAAGGCAGCCATGCTTTGATGCTTGTGTCTGTTACTGTATAGATAAAAATAGTTAGAAGTTTTCAGTCTGTACCCTAGATTATGAAAGCCAGTGAAGCTATGCATAATCAGAATGGCTATGGTTTGCTTCTGTCTGATTTTCCAATGTGATTTCATTAGTATTTTTAGGGTGTATGTAGGAGTTTATGTCTTGAAGACATACTTGCACTACTACTTTTTGTATAGACACTCATACTTACTATACCAATGTTTAGATCCCTTCTAAAATGTAAACTGCATTTTGTATGTACAACTTTAAGATGTACAGTACATACATATCTTTATAAATGGTCTGTTTAGAATCCACTATGCAAAAACTACAAATTTAAAGTTTGCATATGAATTTATACTGTAAATTTGCTTAATTGGATAACGTTTTACCTGTAAGTGACTTATTTTACAGACAAGTTAGTGTTCATTTCATTAACGAAAACTATGACGAAAAATGTTCGTTGACAAGCTTTTTTCCTATAAAACTAGATGATGACGAGAAGACAATAAGGTCAATAAACAGTAACTATGACTATATCAACATGCGGTATCCTTGACAATAAGACAAGACTAAAACGTATCATTAAAAAATAAAAACCATTCAAAAATCTATTATTTTCATCGAAAAAAGGAGACACATTTATTATTGTGGACTGCAATATACCTGCCTCTACTACACAAGGTTTCTTGTGCGGTTTCCAGATATCAAGAGTTAAAATCCCCAAATCATAGCAATCTTTGCAATGTATAATTTTGTGATTTTTTTTTTGTTCTTGATAATTTTAACCATGATACAGCATGACGAAAAGTGCTAAACTAAATGCTTAGACATTTAGTTGACTAAAACTTGACTAAACAGGACATGGTTGACTACATTTACATTTAGCAGACGCTTTTATCCAAAGCAACTTACAGTGCATTCAGGCTATAATTTTTTTTATCAGTATATGTTTTCCTGGGAATTGAACCCACAACCTTTTGCACTGCTAACACAATGCTCTACCACTGAGCCACAGGAACACTAACAGGATTAACAGGATTTTAACTAAAAAGTACATTTGACAGACAAATAAGATAATTTGAAAGAATAAATAAAAAATGGCTGAAAAAAATGAACACTACAATAAGTCACTAGGTAGTAGAGTCACAAAACATTTTAGAGGTTCATGTTTTATTTTTTATTTATTTAAGCTAAAATAGAATAGCATTTTAAATTATAGGCCATCCTTTTAGCTCTCCAGTACATATAGAAAATTATTCACATTTCAGAAGCATTCCTGTGGTAAATATGTACAATGTGTACCAAAGCATAGAACAAAAATGTTTGTAGACAAAGAATTTTGCACCATTTGCTGGCCTGTCTCACTTTTGGTGACTTGGGCAAGATAAGACATGAACAAAGTTAAAGACAACCACTGCTTCCTATACGTGTAAGATGGGATAGACTAGTGGAACATTTTTTGTTTAGCGTTTAGTTCAAATCCCAATACGAGGTGGTTGAAAAAAGTAAAGAAATTGCGTCTGAACTGACCTTATGTCCTCCGGACTTGATTGTTCTTTTAAATGATACTCAAGTAAATATCCTCTCCGTCAGTATTTGTTGTGTTTTTTTTGGCAGGTTCACTCACACTCTCCAAATCCTTTTTTTTTACTAAAAACAGAAGCACTTCATCTTGACTGCCTGCTTGCTTCGTGGCCTGTATCACACAACATCTTTGGGGTTTAGTGAGAGCCTCTAAAGCCTCTTCCTGTAGTCCATCCAAGGCTGCAGCCCTCTATAAACTATTGGGATTGGAAGACTGCCCTTCTCCGGAACAATACTCCTGTGATGGTGCCTGCCATCAGGGTACTGATGCATAGACTCCAGGAAACTCACCTCAGTGTCTGGTAGTAATGTATTACTGTTGGCAGGCAGAGTGTACACACAGCTTTTAAGAGATAGATGGCTGTTTGCAGAGGCCAGTGGGGCTGTAGACAGGATGGATCAGCATTTCAGTCTACCGGGAAGGTGTCTTAAAGAGAGATGGGGAAAATGCAATAGAGAAATAGCAGGCCTAGGTGCTGTTCGGTCAGAAGTGTGACAGGAGTCGTTTGGGGAGAGAAGGGAGATTTTTTCTGAAATATATGAAGGTCATGAACAATGCTGGAAACAACGTTTTTCTTTATAAGGGATAAAATTTGCACGCTGAAACTGATTTTCAATGGCATTTTTTACCATTAAGATTTAAGATATTCACACCAAAAATGAATTTATTTGATAAAAAATACAGTAAAAACAATCAATCTGAGGCAATTTACTTTGCAAAAAATTGTGGTGTATTCATTAAACTGTACTGCATATATCATAATATAAATCAGAATTGTGATTATTAATGAGAATAAAATGAGAAATCGTTAATGGGAATCTGTTGACTTTGAAAAATGCACATTAATGACAAAGAAATACATGAAAAGAATTCAGTTTTTTTGATAACAAATCACCAGGAAAAATCTGATAATGTCGCCTCCACACCTCATCTAATCACAAATCCCTTTGGAAGTAAAGATGTTTACTGAAAGCCAGGCCTCATTTGCATATCTTGTAATTTATCATCTCAACAAAGAGGTGTCAAAGAACATCACATCAACCATTTCTAACAATTTTATCAGTGAAAATAGCCTTTAGAAGTGTCTGTCTTTATCGTGGTGTAAGCCTACCATGTAATACTGAATCAGAATGCAAGACATCGATGTCTCAGCGGCCCTGTTTCGCCATCATGTTACTCCAACATCATTTTGGATCAAAAAAAGCCATGGATTAGGCTTTGCCTGTGAGACCTGTCCTTGATGTAGAAGCATATCTGTCTCAAATCCAAAAACATATTCCTTCACTTTCAACTGAACATTTGCATCCAAGCTCTAGTTTCTGTTTTCTCAAAAAAGTGTGGTTTCTGTCATAAATATTTTGGGAGTGTTTCACCTGAAGTTAATGGAAATACTTTTAAAACACATGCAGGAACGGCAGACAGAACAACACAGAAACATTTTTGACCAAGATTAGATTACTGTTGACAAATTACAGAGCACATGTTTAAAAATTTGAAAAGCCCATTCTGTTTCTCTAAAACTATCATAAAACCATTACGGAAGTTATCCAACTAGAAAAACAAAACAATGCAGAGAAGACAGGAAATCTCACAAATGTAAAAAAGATGGACAGAGAAGGCTGAATTCATTGAACATGTCAGCAGGCCAGCAAATGTTATTTTGATTGTTGCCATAAAAGTCTGCTGTGCAGCTTATTCTTGCCAAGAACTGCCAGCTTAGACTGCAAATGTCTGTCTACTTGACATAAACTGACCAATCACAGTTTGTTTTGGTTTATTTGCTATTTAAGTGTGGATTTAGTAGAAACACTTTCAATTATTTTACACTAACTTTCAAAAATTGCATATAGGAACAGCCAGTCAGATTGGAACTGGTGATTCCAGCTATTGCTCTTTATTGTGTAATATTTGTCAGCAGTGAGTGGACTGACTGTAAGTATGTGAACATGCCAAACGGAAAATGGCACAAACAAATAAACAAACAAACAACAAACAAAAAAATCAATATGTATCTAAAAACCACATGCATAAATGATATACACGTCTCACACTCTTAAAGGGGTTTTCCTTGAGTTCCACAGAAGAAAGAAAGCCATGTGGGTTTGGAACGACATGAGGGTGAGTAAATGATGACAAAATCTTTATTTTAGTGTGAACCCTCCCTTTACAATGCATGCATATGATAGATTTCAAGACTAATCACATAAACATAACTGGCTGTGTGGGAGCAGGTGATACACTGAGATTTTCATGGCAGAGATGAATCATTTGCATTGATTTGTAGCAGTCGGGTCTGGAGACCTTCGAGAAATGCACATAGCCTTTTCAACATTAAAGATATGCTTGAATGGTAAATCCATATTTAAGATACTGCATCGGTCTTTGTGGTTTTGTATAAAAGTTCTTTGACAAGGAAAAAATATATATTTCATCCCCCAAATCTATTCATAGTTCTGATCAATCGAAGTATAGTTCATATTTATTCGAGCTTTGTCCATGTGGAACAGTGCTGGTCCAAAGGAAGTGCCAGTAGGTGACCCTGAGGAGATCAATCTCGTTTAATCTTTGTCCTAGTGTGCATCTGGACAAGCAGACTCGCCTTCAGAACAGTATTTCATGTGGCGTCAGTTCTACAAAGACCCACACAGCACAATCAATGCAGGAAAAGCTCTCAGAACCGAGGGAAGTTAATGGCCCTGCCTTGTTCTGCATCAGATATGATCAATGCAACAAATGAGTACAGTTAAGACTTCTCACCATATCAGACGCTCATAGAAGATAAGCACTTTGTTTAAGCTGTTTAAACATTGATGTGTTTGGTTTTGTGGAGGGTTTGTTTTCTCAGAAATTTTTGTCTTAAATGGAATTGTTCACCTCGAAATTAAAAATGTCATAATTTACTCACCTTTGTCAGTCCAAACCTGTTTTGGCTTTCTTCCCTAGATATCAAAAGGAGAACTTTAGAAAAATCTCTGCTGTGCTGCTTTTCATATAGTGCACAAGAATGGGAATATTTCACTTATTATATTTAATATAAAAATATAAAGTTGTTAATGCGGCTCATGCAATACATTTTTAAGTTTTCTGAAACCATTTCTTAGAAAGAGACTGAAATTCAATCATTTCATCTATTATGTCTCTCAGATCGCTTTTAGATTTTCTGCTTGATTTTCCAAATTTGAAATCAGAATGATATCAAATTTAACCAAATTTTCCAAATTAACCAAATTTTGCCATAAGTTAAATATATTAAGTTTCTGCAATATATAAATCGCATTGTAGAAACTTAATTGCCTGTAAAGCTGCTTTGCAACGATTGTTTCGTGAAAAGCGCTATACAAATAACCTTGAATTGAATTGAATTGAATATTGGTTGTTGCATACACTACCATTGGGGTCGGTAAGATTATTTAATGTATTTTAAACAAGTCTCACCTTTGCTACATTTATTTGATCAAAAAGACAGTAAAACAGTCTTTTAAATAATTTCAAATAACCATTTTCTGTTTGAAGATATTAAAGTATTGTTAATTCATTCCCTAGTTTTGAACAGCCATGGTTCCAGTCTTCGGTGTCACATGATCCTTCAGAAATCATTCTAATATGCTGATTTGGTGCTCAAGAAACATTTCTTATTATTATTATTACCAATTTTACCTTATTATTATTCTTTTTTAGAAACCATGATAAAACATTTGAGAATAGAAAGTAAAAAATAGAAATCTTCTGTAACAATGTAAGACTAATTTACCCTTTATTAACAAATACTTACTGACCCTAAACTTTTGAACAGTAGTGCATGTTGTACATATGGTGGTAGGCAAGATTATCAGTGACTTAACTAAATATTTGTTTGTTCGTACCTACCCGTAATGCTTCAAAAGATGTGGAATGTACTGTAGCAAACAAGGTTCATGGGCAACTTCTGGAGTCTAAACAATCATCTGAGAGTAGACTTTCAAATTAATACACAGTCAATTAAATGTATACTCAAAAATCAGCTTAAACTAACGATTTACAGTTTTGTGTCAAGCAAAGTTAAAATAATAGTTTCGGCAAGGTCAACATTTCTGAACAGCAGACAAAGTGCTAAAAGCCCAAGTGCAAAAGCCTGTTCGTGTTGCACCATGTGAATTCACTGATGGAAAGGCAGCTTGTGATGGATAACAAGACAGCTCAGACACAGGGGACTGAACTGGGATCAGATTGGACAGATCATCAGAGGTGAGATGTGTGGAGAGATGGGTGGCACTCTCACAAGCCTGGGGTTACTAGATTGAGAGACAGGATTGTGTCACCTCCCCCAGCACATAACGAACTCTTGCCTTCTAATTGGCATGAGGTGTCAGAGAAGTTGATCGTCACTATCATCATTTTCATTTCGAATCAGATGCTCCATCAACACCCTTGCATTGTTTGAAAGGAGAGAAGGTTAGCACTCTCCTTGACAAGGATGGAAGAGGTTCTAGTGACCTTCAGCACACATTGCCACCTACTCTCTCACCATGTTTTGTGTGGTTATGTAGTGGTAAAAGCTCTGGTAGCTGGGGAGTTCAATTTGTGATAACATTGTGGTGGTATATTGATCCGTAATGGATATTTAATTGTGCACACTCATTTCCCATATTTTACATTGAAGTTAAATTAAATTATCGGTCATGTAAAGCTTGCTTAAAGTTACTATTTAATAGCACTATAATAAACACTGTTAAATGTAATCATGATCAATTCTGAATATTAAATCCGTTTTTCATTCAGTGCTTTATGGTGTTGGGATTACAAAGTTTACTTGTAGCATTTAAACAGTGGTTATAATTATTTCAAATGAAAATTAATTTGAATAAAATTAAGTCATCCTACAGTTTCTTGGAAGTTTTCTGAGGCCCCAGGCCCCTGGTTGAGAAACACTGATTAAAAATGAATGATTCTATTGTTTTATTTTTTATTTAAAGGGATAGTTCTCCCAAACATGAAAATTCTGTGAGTAATGGGTGAGTAATTATTGAAAGAATTTTCATTTTTGGGTGAACTATCCTTTTAATTAGACCAAATGGAATTTAAAATTGTAATATCAGCTCCAACACTATATCTACAGGTATAATTAATAATAAAAAAACATTGACCAATAACCAATATAGTACAATATTAAACACATAGATTTACACTAAATACAACCAAAACACGACATGTGGAATCAGCAGTTTAAAATAATTTCGCTAAACTAAACTATACTACAAAACACTGTAACAAATAGCTTGTTACTAGAAAAGATGCACTAATTTGAAAACAAATGAACTAATGTACCGCTACTGCAAAATGTACTTACAGTAGCAGTGTTCAAAGTCACACTGTGAGTGTGATAGTTTTTAAAGTCATAGAAATAAATGCCACTCACTCTTATCTCATTGTTAAGCATGCCGCCTAAGCATTTTTAGTAGAAATTGAAATTCAGCGCAGGGACTACTAAGAGCACTGATAACATGAGGCTCGACACAAGTCATAACAGATGAGTTTTTACCACAGTTACTGTGGGGTCTTCTTTGACCTCTATTTGTTTGCTGCAGTACACTGAAACCCCTTGGTGGCCTCCTGTGGGAAATAACCCAGTGAAAATGAACGGAGTGGAGCACGACATTGAATACGCTATGTGATTTAAAAGACCTGCCTCTGGAAAACAGTCATTTGTGAGCGGTTGCATAAGAGACAGGACAAATGAATATGGTTTAAAAGCTTTTTAGTGCTGCAGTATAGCTTTATTAGCCTTAACTGCTCTTCACCGCTGCCGTGGATATGAGCTACACAGGAAGTACTTGATGCAGCAAATAACAGCTCTCATTTTAAGGTCATTGGTCATGATGGATGTAGCAGGAAAGCAGAGATTATTTTGCACTGTTTTTGTTGGTTGGTTTCACCTAGCAAAATCATTTAAATGTGTGTGCCACAAAGCAATAAAAGCCACTTTCCTTTCCTTTATCATTTTAATGGCTTTATAATGGCCAAATTCAGCACTCAACGGACGGGATTATTCAAATTCCTGGCTGAATGTCTCTGGAGGTCATTGATGCCCTTGAAACAGTTGAGTCCAGTGGCCTAAAGTAAGTGTCTTTGAGAGATCCTCATTTCCATAACACCTAAAGTCAGAAAACAATGTAGTAGCTACTTCAGCATGATTAACCATCCTTATCCAGCAGGTGTGTAATTGACTGTAGTCATGTGGCGACTCTGGGTTGTTGGTAGGAACAGTGTCTTCTGTGCTGCTCAGGCTAATTGGATTCTTAGCCTCCAGGAGTCTTGATAACTAGCCAAGCAAAACAAGGGGAATTGGCATTGTAGAAAAAAACTGCAATCTTTTATGTCCAATGATGAGAAGATAAGAAAAGACAAGAACAGGTCTCACGCGATATTGGTTAATGTGTCAATTTTTTGTCTTCTTTTTTTCATAAGACAATAATTTATTTAACTATAACAACATTTGGCCCTTTGGACTTTGCATTCTTTGATTGGTTCATTTAATTTGTCCACTAACAATGTTCAGTCTTTGAAGTACAATGGCCCACACCCAGTGTTGTTATTGTTTATTTAAGCTATCAAAAATCATTCTTATTATTTGAAATACAGTTGAAATATTAAACTTAATGAACTGAAATATTAAAATTAATAATCTTAAAAATGTGAAATGTTGCCTTGGCAACTGACTGAAATAATTTGTCATTTTAGGGCTTTATCTTAAACATATAATAAAACTGAAATAAAAATAAGCAATTTTTTAAGAGATATTAATACAAAATAAATAAAATAAATAAATAAAAGCTAATTTAAATGTAAAAAAATACTATAACAATATTTACGTAAAAGTAAAATAACCCTGCTAAATCATTTGGTTTGCTAAGGTTAACTTTATAGCATGTTAGCTATATAACTTTAATACAACTTTTTGGGGGGTAAAATTGATCTTGTGATGCTATGCGATAGCTGTAGTTTGTCTAAAAATGAATACAAATAATTTTCAGACAATAAATATTATGATTATTTCACTAGTTGTTTAAATTATTATGTTTTTTTTATATAATTTTTTAATTGATTTTTGTAGTTTCAGATTAAAGTCTGACTCTAAGGTTTGTGTCAAGGGTAAAAATACTAAATAAATAAATGCTATTTTTTTATTAAATAAATAAAATCCATATAGAAAACTGTTTGAAAAGTATCCAAAACAAATGCAAATAATTAATTTTAATATTTTTTTAAATGTTAATGTCTTTCTCAACTGACATAAAAGTGCTTGATAAAACACCCAAATGTGCACAGTTATGAACTTCACTGTTCACTGTTCATTTGATGTTCATTCTGAGGCCAGGCCAAGTGCACTCCAATGCTTTTTTTAAAGCTTGATTCCTCTCTGTGGATTTTGCATATGAGGCAACAAACTCTTTACTGAGGGTAAACTGCAAAACAAGCTGTTTAAAAACATTAAAAGTTTCATGGCCGGCATGCCTGCAATAGCACTGGCTTGTATCAAGTGAAAGTAATAGAAGGTGTAAACCACATGCAGAGGCGTAACAATGATAAAGGAGACATCAGCGTCAATGAGTAATTGATAATTGCAGCCATGCAGCAGGAGAGAACCGTGAGCAATCGCAGCAAGCAAACAATTATTCCAGAGGACAGCAACTATATTAAAATCGGATCCTTGACACATATGGGAGATGGAAGGATTTTTCCATCCAATTTTCATTTTACCTATAGAAATTGCATTTCGTTCACCTCTGACAGTCTGAGCCCAGTTACGATATGGCACCCCAATGATTTTCCTGGTTTATGAAAGCTCACAGAGGAAGGCAGATATTTCATTTGAGAAATAAAGCACTCTAGCGCTACAGTTTATGTGCGATGCAAAAACCATAACCGTCTCGAGTTATCATTTTTCAGTGACCTTTGTGCATTGTTGACATGGAAACGCAGATCATAAATGTTTAATGGGAAAAAGAGACTAATGAGAGACCCGGGATGACACTAACTCAAAGCCGCAGGGTTAAAAGGACAAGCGGCATAATCAACCCTGCCAGCAGAACACAAGGAGAGGGCAGAGAGAGGACGTCACACATGAGCAGAGGTGTTAGTGGCACAATTTGATGATGCTTTTGCATATTCACATGCTTACACAGACCACATAATGTTTACCTACACGCGCACTGCTTTGCTGTAGCCAGAGATAAGGCACATCCTGGAGAGAAGTAAATAGTAAACATTCAGGATGAATGTTTCAATCCTCGCAGGCAATATTTTCCTCTCTTGGCTTTGAAGCTCCTAGTCATGAACAACATCTCAAGGTCTAGCCTTAGCTAGTGAGCTGGCAAATTAGCATCATTTTTGCAGAGCAGAACAAAGATTGTGGGTAACTTATCAGTATCATAGTGGGCTTTATATTCCAAGTCTTCTGAAGACATGTGATGGCTTTGTGTAAGGAACAAACTTAAATGTAAGATGTTACTCACTGATGAGCTGGTAACCGTTGCAACCAGATCATTGAGTCAGAACTGAGTCAGATTTGTAATATGTGTCAAATTTAATTTATTTATTATTATTATCTGATTTGTTTATATGAATTAGGCTATGTACTACTCAAAAGTTTAGGGTCATTAAGATTTTAAAATCTTTTTAAAAGAAGTCTCTTATGCTTACCAAGCCTGTATTTATTTGATGAAAAAAACATGTAAATAGCATTAAATAATTACTTTCTTTTTTAATATTTTCAAAAATATAATTTATTCCTGTGATGGCAAAGTTGAATTTTTACTCCAGTCTCCAGTGTCACATGATGTACTAATCTTTGTTGTCACTTTTGATCAATTTAATCCATTCTTGCTTAATTAAAAGTATAATTTTTTTTTTAAATCATACTCACAACAAACTTTTGACATTTATATTTTATACAGTTCATATTATTAGTATTTTTTATATTATATTTTATAATATGTTTTATATTATATAATGAATTTAATAATAATTTTCATTGAATTATACCTATGGTTGCAAAACAGCTTCATTTTTCGTAAGCTAAGTAACACCTATTTTTTATTTAATTAATTATAGCAACACATTTGGTTTACTGATACCATCTGACTGTTGTGAATTACATTTAGTATGAACGCTATAAGTATTTTTTGAAGTGTCTCTTTTCTCTTATCTTATTTTGTTTAAAAAACGATATAAACCCGTGTAAATAAGGGAATGTCTCTGAAAGTTGCAGAAATGCAGTGAGTCTTTGTGTTCACCAGTTTATAATGTTGTTTTCACAACCTTTGAGTCCATTCAGTAAGCCATAGATATGCTTCTCCAAATGTTATTCAGCGTAGCCTAATTAAACTTTATAGAGTGCTAGAGGGCTGCTATATGAACATACAGTAATGAGGTACCAATATTTGAGCCTTATATCTTTCTGGAAGCCTTTTATAGAGGACAATGCATCTGCACTGTAGGCCTCTTAATATGAAGTTTTTGTTCTTTACAGGAGGTCAGTGTGGTGTAGAAATATTACAGGAACATGAATTTTAAAGAGTGTCAGAGAAGAGCATATCTACACTTCAATAAGTTTAAAGCATTTGCGTTTCTATGCTTTAAAACAGTGATATTTTGCTATACTTTAGCCCAAACATCATTGTTGATATCCAGGTTTAAGGGAGAGTTGGCTTTGATCATGAATATAAACTTGGTTTCCGAGGAGAACATAAGAGATGATATGATATTCCTTGCAAAAACATGCCAAACACTCTCAATTTGGTTGTTTCCCTGACATATTGAGGATGTAACTTTTTTTCAGTTAGCCAGCATTCCTCTCCTGTTCCGATGCGATACAGTGAACAAAGAGACGCGGGAATGATGTTTTTGAGGCTAAAGAAAACGTTCCCTTCTGTGTATTTCTCTGACGTTTCTGTCGAGAAGGCGAGGCAAGATAAAACCTAGCTTGCAGAAAAAATTAATTCGGCAAGAGCAAGCTGTAATTATTAAGCTCACTGTCAGCTTTAAACAGTTGAATAAATCTCCAGCACACTAAACAATTCATTCAGCGTGCTTCATTTGCATAGCTCAGTCTGTGGACACAGACATGAAAACTGTGCTAATTACAGCGTAGATCGTCGCTGGTAAAACAACGCATGCGTTAAAATCATACACAAGGATTCATTTTTAATAACTCTGAAAGTTTCGTGTTTCTGAATTCGTGATGTGAATAATGGTATTGTAGAGTTAATACCTCACGGATTAGGAATGTCTTTGCTGGCATCCGAAAGACTTAAAAGTAACTTCCTGAGCTGGTTGGAAGATAGCGTAGTTCTCCTGAGTCTAGAGATTTGTGGAAACTTATAGATAATGCATCAAGGAGACCAATAAAGGTTAGCGCTAAGTTATATTTATATTCAAATGTATTTAAATAATACATTTAGGCACTTTGGTATGCAGGAATGCTTCAGTGACCTTTGCTCCTTAGCATTTAGCTGAACTGAGGTTGTGAGCTGTGTGAGAGAGCAGACCATGGTTTTGTGTGAGCATTTTGTATCATTATCTACAAAGCTTTAAAACGGACTGTAGGTCACTTCTGAGAGTTCAATAGTTGCTGGCTCACAAAAAAAATACAAAATAAAATTATCTTTCTCCTGGAATTCTCAAAAGGTTCAGGCCGGAAGTAGTAAAGAAAGTGAAATGTTGAGAGAAATGGGGGAGCTGGCATTTTTTTTTTCGCTTTGTTGTGCTGCTGACCTTTGGAAATATCACAGATTAGATCTTTAATTATTTATGAAGGGCAGCAGTGTTGGGTTGAGGCAGAAACAGTCTTGTCACACATGATGAGGTTGTGTTGTTGGCGTATTAAGAAGGACAGAATGGATCAGGCTTGAAGGTTGTTCTTATAGAACACTGAAAAGGCTATACATTAGAGACGTGAACACATTGGGAAAACATACATGGGTGAAATTGTTCATGTGCTGCCTGTGTTGTTTTGGGGCTTGATTCTATATAAGTGATGCCTGATGAAGGTCGCATGACCAAAACATTGTATATAAAATTTGCAAGTTATAACAGTGTGCGGGATTCAGAAATTGTATTTTGCTTCTGTTGTTTCCTATATTCCTGCTTATGTGATTTATGAAGAGTTGCTGTGGCTTTTCGTTTATTTTAGGGCTTGTTTCACCGGAATTATCACCAAAAGTGTGCTCATTAAACCCAATGTGTTGTGTATATATACCTTATTATAATCAGTGTTGGGGGTAACGCATTATAATTAACGTGAGTTATGTAATTAGATTACTTTTTTTTTACAAGTAACTAGTAAAGTAACTTTACTTTAAATTCACAGGAAAACATCTGTGTTACTTACTTACTGTGTTATATTGGTTTCCCATTTATTCACTGACACCTCTCCTGTCCCCATATTGACTGAAATTGGGAGTGAGGTGCAGAGACAGAGGCACTTCATTCAGGCTAAGGCTTATTCATTTCACAATTGCCAAAAAAACTACTGTTTTGTTTTGTTTAAAAAAATAAATAAGCAAACCCAGCTCAGGTGGCAAAAAGTAACATCATGCATTACTTTCTATAAAAAGTAACTAATATACACAATTAGTTACTTTTTTGGAGTAGCACGATATTGTAATGCTTTTAAAATTACTTTTAAAAGTAACTTTCCCCAACACTGATTATAATGCTCTTCCTCATCATTTGATGAATGAATAATTATACCATGATCGATGTGTAATGCAAATCGCTTCAGATACTGTGAGTCAAACATCTGTATTGTCTCTTTATAATGCATAAAGCTCACTCATTATGCCCGTATGTTCTTAGTAAAATGCTCTTCTTGATCATTTGATCAATTATGCAAAGTGAAAATGTATGCAATGTAAATTTACATAATTTCAATCCATACACTGTCAGAATTATTTTTTTCTTCACAAATATCTACATTAAAAAAATAATTCATTTGAATTTCAGTTCCTTTCGATTCCTTAAATTAAAGTTACAATTAAAATGTTCAATTCGAATCTGATTGGTGTACAACCTAATCACAACACAGCACCATTTCAGAATATTTAGCACCTAGTTATACTGTATTGCAGGCAGCCACCATCTATTTGGATTATGATCAGTTACTAGTGCAATTTGGATGAACATTCACAATTATATAAAAGCACGATAATTTTTGACATCTTCCTTTTTAACTAAACTCAGAATCAACTCGCCCATAATCAGCAGCAACCTAGAATATACACCACATTAGCAGTGCAGCTAATACTGCATTCACTTTTAGCATCAGACCAAAACAACTTTGACTATCAACTCACAAACAAACATGATAATGCGCACTGGAGGATTTGATTTCCTCCCTCGAGTGATAACTATGGATGTTTGATATGCAAATTTCCTTCGTTATTACAGATCCTCTACGTTTCGTGAGGTAGAATTCACTGGAGAAGTGAACAACTCAATCGGAGCTCTGCGCTGTGCGCGCCTCTGAACGCTGGGGGAAATGAAAGCCGTCATTCAGATTCAGCAAGGGCATCAATGAGAATAGTTTAGCAACTTAGTACGAGCTCTGAATCTGCCTGATGAGGTTACTTTCACGAACATGACTTTCACTGGAAGTAATACTCGCTGACAAATTCACTAAACAGTTATTTGCATAAAATCTCTGAAATAGTACAGAGAAAATTTACATTTTTATTTATTTATTTCTTTAAAAAAAGCTTGCATTATTGTATTAAAATCAGACAGTAAATGAGAGATGTTTGTGTACATTTACTATTGATTGTGGCAGCAGTAATTTATCAAATTATGGAAAAGAGTGTTGTAATCGGGCATATATCCAAAACATATGCCAGTGCAGAGTATTTGAGTACATTTCCAGCATTTTAAAGAGCTGATTGTCTGAATCTCACAACCAAATGCTCATGGTTGCTCATATAAAATCACCTTCAGCTTCTGCAGGAATGCATGATAATGGAGAGGATCAAAGACCAGTGTACTAACAGCCCATAGAGACTGACTTAATAAAGCCGTACAGTGACAAGAGGGACAAAAAAAATGCTGCAGAGACCTGGCATCAACTTGAGTGTCACTGTGGGGCCATACTTGCCTTTACAAGTTCATGAAATAGAGTCAGTGAGCTGGAAAAACAAAAACAAATGATCATCTTATTATTTTAACAGAACAATAGGAATAGACAAGGTATTATAACAGCAGCAAGGATGAAGCATTTTGGAGAGTACCCCAGAACGTAATCGCGCACACGCTGAACGCAAACAACGCTGATTATGTTGATTACGTTCTGGGGTGCTCTCCAATATGGCGGAAGACAGTAACTCGGGAAGAAGAATTGTTGAATAAATGTTGTTATTATTGTTTTCTTTGCAAACAAAAGTATTCTCGTAGCGTTGTAAAATTATGGTTGAACCGCTGATGTCACAGGGACTATTTTACCGATGTCCTTGCTACATTTCTGGACCTGGTAACATTGCAGTTGCATTACTATCTACAGAGGCTCAGAGAGCTCTTAGATTTGATCGAAAATATCATAATTTGTGTTCTGAAGATGAATGAAGGTCTTACGGGCTTGGAATGTCATGAGGGTGAGTAATTAATAACAGAATTTTCATTTTTTGGTGAACTAACCCTTTAAGGGTTGTAAACTAACCCCGTGTTTTATGTTTCTGTGTTAGTTTTGTGTATTTGTGTGTGTGTACCTGTCAGGGAGGGATGTAACATTGGGTGAGTAAAGTAAAACATGCATGTTCCTCCTTTTCATGCCAACCCTGATTTCACTAACCCTGAGTACTGCATGCAGAAAAATACCCCAATCTTGTTGGTCATTCTTCTTTCCTCTTGTCTTTGTACACTGCATATAAAATGAGAGAGAGTGTGAGAAAGAGACTTTAGCAGAGGAGATGTCACAAGTCCAGAAGATGTCTAAAATGCAAAATCCGGACACCTTATTATGAAACTGCTCAATGCTCAGCGAGAGGGGTCAGTCCAATGAAGTGACCTTGTCTTCAAACTGTCCCGAGGTTGGCAGGTGCTTTGCATATAACAAGACATTTGGAAAGCTCATATAAAGTGTCCACATACAGTGGGGTGCAAAACTTAATCACATTTTTACATTTTAAAACAAAATGATGATAATTATATTATTAGGAAAACAATTTGAGTGAAATTTCGAAAATTGAAAAATACTTATGAGATTATTTTTGATATTATTTTTAATAAAAAAACATAATAAAATTAAAAACAATAATAACAATAATATATCATAATATATTATTATAAATAATAATTAAATAATAATAATAAATCATATTTAATTTAAAATAATAATTTCTAGCGTGGTCCAATGTAGTTTTTTTGACTTCACTGTACAGTTGAAACCAGAAGTATATCTTAAAATTTTAATTATTTTACTTGTGTTTTATTTAGCACTAACCTGAATAAGATATTTCACATAAAAGATGCTTACATATAGTCTACAAGAGAAAATAGTTGAATTGATAAAAATGACCGCTTTCAAAGGTTTAAATACGCTTGATCCGTAATACTGTGTTATTACCTGAATGATCCACAGTGTTTTTTGTGTGTTTTTGTTTACCGTTTTTAATCCATATATTTATTTATTTTTGTGCAATACTGCATCTGTGAACTCCATTCTTCTCTCCCTGAGGGACTTTCAAACCGGAGAGGCGCCGAAGAGTCAAAGAGAAAGCCAGATTGAGCTGCTGTAAAACTTCAGTCTTGTCTTTCTAAATGTTGCAGTATAGGAAGAAACTTTACACACTGAGGTTCAGTGAGTTCATGAGCCATCTGATGCTGTCATTATCTTTACAGATACAACATTTCACACAATTTGAGACGACTAAATGAGGAAATTCTCTATATTCCAAGGGCTGACAATTTTAGCATGGAAATGTTACTGTGGCAATTGCATCATCTCATCTTTAGGGTCATGTTGTTCTTCAAGGTGAAATTAACTGCTTATTGTTTTGAGAAAGATCGAGGATGATTTTGGCACCTCTATTTGCATCTGCCATTTTAAAAAGGCTCTCGTTTTTATAGCAAAATAACGCAGGGCAGCTTCTGTCCGAGAAGAAAGATTGTGAGAACTCCATTCTTCTCTCCCTGAGGGACTTATCAAAGAGAAAGCCAGATTGAGCTGCTGTAAAACTTCAGTCTTGTCTTTCTAAATGTTGCAGTATAGGAAGAAACTTTACACACTGAGGTTCAGTGAGTTCATGAGCCATCTGATGCTGTCATTATCTTTACAGATACAACATTTCATTTGAGACGACTAAATGAGGTTTGGGCTGACAAATTTTACCAGCATCATTATCATTTGGCCTCTTTTATTTCTCCACTGATTTTAGAAGAAAGATTGTGAGAAGCTTATTATAAGGTGACTGGTCAACACTTTATTTTGTGGGCTAACTCATAAACTTTCAAAACTTTGACATGCCTGAAAGAGGCTGTTTGGGTTTATTGTTGTCCATCACATAAAAGAAAAAGCAGTCAGGGTATAATAACTTGCTTTAAGTTAATTTTATTTCACTTTAGACCTGCTGATTTAAAATGAGTTTATAAATAGGGTAAAAACTGTTAAATTATGGAAGTCAGGGCAATTGTCCTAATTTAACTGAAACAGAAGCAGAACTTCTTGAACAGAACTTTTGCAAAGACTTTGTAATTAAAAAATCTTTTGAGATGTTCGAAAAACAGCAGCAATAAAAATTATCAGCAATGCATCCGTACTTCATGGATTATGATACACCCCCTTCATCTCCAGCTCTAATTATGAGCCGGATTCAAACGGCAGCATGAGCCAGCTGTACGGATGGTTTTAATTTGCTGATTGGTGAGGCATGTCTGATGAGCTAAAGCTAAAATTCATCAAACAAGTGCGGAGTCATCCTTCATCGCAGCCCATCCACATCCGGCAATAATTTCTCTCTGTAAAACTTATTTTGGAGTTAAACTGGTGACATGCAGTTTTTAGACAACTTACAAAAAGGTTGCAAAGTAGGTCAGACCATTAAAAGATTAATTCACCCCAAAATGAAAATGCTGTCATTTACTCACCCTTGTGTCTTTCCAATCCATATGAGTTTTTTTTATTCTGTGAATCACAAAAATGAGACATTTTTAAATCTCTTTTTTTTGTCTATGCGATTACAATAAATTAGAAGTGAGGCTTGTCAAACTTCAAAAAGGATACAGAAGCACCATAAAATTGTCATTAAAATAGTTCACATGATGACATCTTCTCAAACCATGCTAAAACTTATTCTTTTGTATTAAATGTGTTGAAATTTAGGTCTGTTCCTCACATAAAATTATTGAATGGCTTCAGAAGATGCAAAAAAATATACAAACTGTTAATATAAATAATAGTTAATATTTAAAACAAAGAACAAAAATTTATTAAATTAATTAAGAAAAAATAATTACATTTATCTGCTCCCTGAAACAATCAATTTGATAAAAATTGGCAAATATCTATCTATATAAATATTATACAGTCATGGCCAAAAATATTGGCACCCTTGGTAAATATGATCAATGGGGGGAAATATCATTATTAAATAAAACAATTCTTTAATACACATTGTACATTGTCTGTAATACAATATCTTGTAGCTTCTGAGAGGCAGTACTACATTTAAAAAATTATATTTAGACAAAATAAGAAAAATGTGCACATCTTACTCTTAGTACCTCTGGCTCTTAATGCATGTTTTCTCCTTCTGGAGCATCAGTGAGTGTTTGAACTTTTTGTAATAGTTGAGCATGAGTCCCTCAGTTGTCCTCAGTGTGAAAAGATGGATCTCAAAATCATACAGTCATTGTTGAAATATGTTCAAATATGCAAGAGAGGCATATTTTCTGTTAATGATCTTAGTCAGGCCAGTAATAAATAAACAATAACATGCATTTTATATGATCCCTCTTATTTTGGTAAAATAATTAACATTTTGCAGTAGTGCAAAGTGTAAGTAAACTTTTTACCACAAAAAGTCAACTAATGACAAAACTTGTATTATTGAGTGAACTCCTTTTTTTAGTTTTGGTGGTATTAGTACCAGAATGACCCTGAGAATTCACCGTTTAGACTCTCATTTCACAGATGTCCTGTGACTGGATGATTTCATGTGTTGCTTTATCTGAATTACTCATCTGTATTGGTCAGAACTGATCAGGCTGCACAAGCTGTTTCCCACAGAGCCCATTCAGCTTATCTGACCATTCCAGGACGTGAGATCTTACCTATGAATCGAGGGAGATGCGTGCTGCAGGGAACTGGAGGAGTCAGTACCGCCTTTGCATCTGGCCAGCAGAATGCATTACATCACAGAAGAGCTGACCTAGAAGGCAGGAACGAGGCCTGCAGGGGAGACCTCAGCTTTAAGAGGAGCAGCGTTCAAAAACCCAGAGAGATAAAAAGAAATTTGAAGAAAATGCGAGAAGATATCAGTGTTCAAGCCTTGCGCACAGTCAAACACTTCTTTGAGGTTCTGCACAATGGCCGACAAGAATGAAATGTAGAGGAGGCATGTCGAATTAGCCGGGGGCAATCCTTTACCCATGTTCCCCGAGGCACATATTGTGTTGTAATGTCTGGAGGAGGAGGAGGTAGGCGCAGTGCCGGCATAGCAGTGCTGACACTTTAAAGAGTGCAAGCACATCCGCAGTGCACCTCTGTGCCACCTCCACTCTGCATTAGTGTCAGCTTCATTCCTCTGAGTCCCGGACACACTCCCAAATAGACCAATCATCAAGATCCCTGTATGAGAGAGGGAAAAGCGTCCTCAGCTATCCTCGTGACCATGGCAGAACCTGCATTTCAGCAATCAGTCAGTCAAAGTTCATACATTACGCGCTTCCCTCCAGTGCTTTTAGTCATAAATAGATGAAAAGGAACTGTATTTGTGTGTTGAAATCATGTTAAAGGAATAGTTCACCCAATAATGAACATTCTGTCATTATAACCAGAACTCCATTTAGCATATATCACATGGCATTTGAAGCACAGTGAATTTTTGTATTTTTTTTTTGCCATAGTTTCCAAATATCCTTAAAAATTTGTCCATGTTTTGTCATATTCTTTCATTTTATTCAATTTTACTTTATCCAAAGTTGCATCTTATTTTATACAAATAATGATACATTTTAGTTGACTAGAAAGTACAAAATTAAGCCAAAAATGTACACATTTTATAGACAATTGTTCAAAATGTTGGTGTATGTAATTTATTCATTTGTTTAAAGAAATGAACACTTTTATCCAGCAAGGGTGAATTAAATTGAACAAAGACATTCATAATGTTACAAATAAATGCTGTTCATTTGATCTTTATATTAATCAGTGAATCCTGAAATATCATGTGTAAAAATCATTCTGAAAAATCATCAAGATTTCCACAAAATATTAAGCGGTATAACTATTTTCAGTATTAATAAAAATAAATGAGCATCAAAATGCTGAAAATTAATATTTGGAGTAAATGACATATAATCACAGCACAGGAATAAATTATATTATGTTAAAACAGAAAGCAGTTATTTTAAATTGTTGTAATTTTACTGCTTTTACTTATTTTTAAAATAAATGCAGCTTTTTTGAGCAAAATAGACCCTCCATAAAAATTAAAAAATCTTACCAAACACAAAATTGATTTGGTAGTGCATTAATTTAAACACGAAATCAGCGTTCATTTTCATATTGTTTATGCGATGAACACTGTTTGAAAGATTTCTAGTATAATGATTTTTCTAAATGTATCATTTTGTGTTCAGTGGAAAAAGAAAAGCATGGAGATTTAAAACAACATTATGGTGACCAAATAATTTTTTTTCCCCCTTTGAACTATACCTTTCATTTTTACCGACATAAACACTTCCCAAAGTTTGCCCATTATATAGACCTGCAGAAAGGACGAAGAGCAAGTTAATTGTGTGTGTTCTTAGTCCACAGGAGCTTGCTGTTAATAGAAAGAACCGAGTCGTACTCCAGAGCGATTCCTCCAGAGGAACACTTGATTAAGATGTCAGTGAATCAGGTGAGCTCATGGCAGCATGAAGCAAAGCAGCGCTGCAAATTATATCCATCAAAAGAATCCATAACTCTCTTATTTTCTCCATTCTCTTTCAATTCATACCCCACTCACTTCCCACAATCCTCTCTTGACCCTCGGGATGATACAGGGGGTCTCCAAATTGAATTCCCTACTGCTGTGTTCCTTGTGACTGCGTCTTGATAATTAACAATTTAATTATAGCTGAAGGGGAAATATCAACAACAAAAAGCCTGATATTTTAAACATGAGATTATTACCTCTTCATGGATCCGCAGGCAAATGAGGAGAGACGTGATCTTAAGGCACGTTATACTGCTGTGCAAAAACTTAATGAATTAATTAGAAAATAAGCAAACCAGTAGTCCAAAACTTTTCTCAAATCCCTCATGCCTGCCATGAAGGACGGTGTTTGAAGTGAAATCACGGACATTCTCGCTGACTGGGATATGTTGTGGTTTGCTGGGTAAATTGAACAGCTGAGAGCTGCAGAACAGTGAGTTCGGGCCCTTAGCCTTGGGCTCCGTGGTGATTCTCTCTTCGCTAAATCTGCACCGTTGCTTCATTTCTGCGGGGAGCCCTCCAGCAAGAATTTGTTGCAAGCAGATGCTTGAAAGCAGAGCCGGTAATGTTCTGGGTACTGCTCAGACAGTTAGCCAGAGCATGAGCAGGCATTTGAAAGAGGTTACATGAGATTAAAGGGAATGGGATTTATTCAAACTGATAAACAGGCACAACTTCTTTATTAAAACAGCTCTTGAAGTTCAGTTAACTCACCCTCAGGCCATCCGAGATATAGATGAGTTTATTTCTTTATCAGAACAGATTTGGAAAAATGTTGCATTGCATCCCTTGCTCACCAACAGATCCTCTGCAGCTGATAAAAACATCACGATAATAATATATAACTTCAGTCAATCAATCAAATAATGTAAGCAAAGCTGTATGTTTGTAAAAAAAAAACATATTTATTAATCTTGCCAATGCAATAGATTTATAAACACACAAACACACACACACACACACACACACACACACACACACTACACACAACACACACACACACACACACACACACAACACACACACACACCAACCACACACAACACACACACACACAACACACACACACACACACAACACACAACACACACACACACACACACACACACACACACACACAATACAAGTCACCAAAAAAACTCTTTCATAGATTTAATGTCACCAACCTAGCAAACCCAGTTATAATTTTTTTTTTTCATAAGCTCTTATTGACATAACTTTTTAATCCAGGTGGACTGATTAAGATTGTGCCAAGCCAGCCAAGATTAGTGCTTAACCGATTGGGTAAGTACTTTCCAGTTTTGAGCTTAATCTTGCCTATTGTACAGATTAGCAGACTTTTATTTTCATCATATAGACCTGGAGAAAGGACAAATAGAAGTCAGTGGAAAAAAAATAATTGTGTTGTGTCATTAGTCCACAGTAGCTTTCTGCTGTTGATAGCTAATTATGGAAAGAACCCAGCAGTAATCCAGAGCAATTCTACAATGTGCATCAAATGGTCAGAGAGAGTACTGTGACCAGTCTGTTGGTTGAGTGCCAACAATCTAGATGTTGCATTGTTCAATCTGGTATATAATAAATCATTTTGTTTTTACTTTGGGGAAAAATGTTATAACACCAAATGTCTTATCTCCTTTATGTTCACAGGAACCTTTCATGGTGACATGAGCTACAGGTCACTCATGCAGAGCAAACATAAGGGGCCAAGTTGCTAGGATACACATGTACAGTCAAAAAACAATCTGCCTCTCTCCAAGCACTTGATGCTACATCCCCATTGTGGACTGCACAGTGTGTCTTCACAGGTTTCACTGATTGTGTGAGATTACTGCATGTTATGCGTTTGGCGATGCAGCTCAGCAGTGCTTCACCCTTTTTTAAATCAAATTGTTATTTAATTAAAGAAGATCACATGCAGAATAATATCCAAGTGCTTCTAATGAGAGTAATGTAGAGTTCTCTGTTCGCTTCCCGCGACTTGTTACTTGCAGAGGGCCGACCTGCTCTGATTGCTGATTAATATGTTTTGAAAGCTGTAATTAAGACAGAGGTCGACATGCACATAATTCTATTATTTGATCTACTGAAGCAACAAATTTCAGAGTTGAGTCACTCTTCTATGAAAGAGGCTTTGAATTTTAAATGGTCATGTTTCAGTGCAGTGGGTTCTTCCTTTCTCTTTTTCATTTTTACAGCATAGTGCTTTGCTATGCATGCATTCCTTCTTTTTCAATCTTCTCTTTAGGATTTATTCATGGAAAACCAGGAAATATCAGGATTTTTTTTAATTAGCGACATCCAGGTTTGAAGAATTCAAGCTCTTAAGTCGAATTCTATAGTAAATAAAATATATATATATTTTTCTATTTCTGCTTGACTAGCCTGGATTTTTCACCAGCTAGAGAGTTCTTTTCACGAGTGCAATTCATGAAAAAATGTCTGTATATATCAGGGTGTTTCCTCTGAGGAGGCAAGGGAGGCAGTGGCTCCTCAAAATATTGGATGAAAAAAAATGTGTGGTACAAAAACAAAACAATTTCAATGTTACAAAATATAACATTAAAAAGTTAATAAATCACAATTTTTTCTAAAGAAACATTGTCCAACAGTGACACCAGCAGGTAAATTTATAGCAAGATTCCGCATCTCTCTTGCCTCCCCTGAGCCCATTGAGTTTTAACAAACACCTAAAGCTTGCCGTGAGTTTGGAGGGGGTAATTGAGAATGAATGGGGGAAAGTCATATAAGAGAAGGCATTGTCTCCATCATGAAATGATTGAATATGACAGATTATGTTCACCTATGATTGGCTCATGTGATAAATCCCACCTCTTGTGTTTGTGCACGATCCGCATTCGCGAATCAGTCTGAATGAACAATATAATGGCTGATAACTCACAAACTTAGATATAACCACTTTTTAAAATGTGAAAATAAGAGTTAAAATGGCATGAAAATATTATATGTGTTTTTAGTGAATGGTGAAATTTAAAGTAAATGTCCATGTCTGTGACCAGTATTTACTGTGCTTTAATGACTAATGATAAAAGTTAATTATTAAAGAGAATAGCTGAACATAAGTTCACAAATAAAATAAATATTCTTTAAATTGTTACTGCCTTGAGTTATTATTTTGGAATAAATGTAAAATGCTTAAAAGCACTAACTGGATGAGATTCATATTTGGATTTAATAAATAGAATATTGATTACATTGATAATGCATGCAATAAAATGTATTAACTAAAATATAATTGTCTTTCTTTATATGTCTTGAACATGAATTTACCTTTTATTAAAAATGAAATAAAATAAACACTTTGCTGACTTCGCCTGCTCATTTCAAAACACCACTGCAGTGCACACCCTTAGTATATAGTAATCAAAAAATTCCTGCAAGTGAAAGGAAAAGTTTTCAGTCAAATTCAATGGTCCAAATATTGAGAACTTTGATTTTGAAAGGCTTTTTTAATGGCAGTCAAGCTTATACGCTGAATTTTTTTATTATTAATAATATATTGTTTTATTATTATTTGTATATTATATTTATTTGCTTTCAAAACAGCAAGTAAATACTTTTTTCAAATGGTTCCTACGTCACGCAGGATACAATGTAATCACCAATCAGCTATTTCAATGAGCTGTTTAAACATCTTTTAATATAAATGTCTCAGTCTATGTAAAGAAAATATTTTTCCCAGCCCTTGGTGAGAATTTGTGGTCAGTGTGCTGAACGGTTCTTTCTGATGCAGAGAGTCATTAGGATCTGCTAATATGCAATGGGATCAGTGGACTGATTGCCTCATCAAATGCAACATTGCCAACTGTTGTTCCGCATGACAGGCAATTGTTTTGATGGAGGTTTGAATCCCACTTGCAAAATTGGAGATCTATTTTGATGGCAATTGGTGCAGGGCTGTAATATGAGCTGAAGCACGTAAACAGAACCGAGACTTGCTGTCAGGTGCAGCTGGGGAAAAGACATTTACTCCCATCTGAGACTAGGGGCTGAATTTCAATGCGAAACTCATTGGTTCTGGATCAATTTAGTTTTTACTGCATATAGCGGCTTTAATCTGTTCAGAACGTCTGTTGTTGTATCTGACATCCATCCGTATTGCCACTACATTTTACTTTGTTGATGTACATGTGTTTTAATGACTGGCAAACTAACACATTTGGTGTTTTATGAGGAATTTTTATAACCATAGTAATTTCTCCTAGTTAGATGATATACAGTATATATTCAGATTTTGCTTTCAAGGATGACTTGTCTTGGAAGCATCAGTTAGATTTGGTTGAAAATGATAAACAAATCAGTAATGTTTTAACCATATGCATTGTGTTCCAACAAAAGTGGGTTTATTAATTCAAAAGTAAGTATTTCGTTTTTTTATTCATTTTAAATTTAAGTGAGTGAGTGACATGACATATGACCAAGTATGGTGACCCATACTCAGAATGTGTGCTCTGCATTTAACCCATCCAAGGTGCACATACACAGCAGTGAACACACACACACACCCAGAGCAGTGGGCAACCATTTATGCTGCGGTGCCCGGGGAGCAGTTGGGGGTTCGGTGCCTTGCTCAAGGGGACCTCAGTTGTGGTATTGAGGATGGAGAGAGCGCTGCACATTCACCTATAATTGCTGTCGGCCTGAGATTCGAACTCGCAACCTTTCGATTACGAGTCCGACTGCGTGCACACACACACACACACACACACACACACACACACACACACACACACACACACACACACACACACACCACACACCACCACACCACACACACACCACACACACACACACACACACACACACACACACACACACACACACACAACACACACACACAACACACACAAAATATGACATTGTTTTAGGAACATTATATAAAATATATTTTATTTTTCACACTAAATAAAGACCACACTCATGTGTATATCACATATAAGAAAATATATAATATAATACAAGTCCATAATATAAATCAGATAAAATAATGAAGTGTTTATTTTTCTTTTTGTGTGTGTGTAGGCCAGTGAAAATGATAAAAATCTGAACTGCTGGCCAGAAAAAAAGTATTTTTCTTGAACCTTGTCCAATTTAATCATTTAAAAAAATGACTGCTAGCTAGCGCAGCCTCCTATTACAGTCAAGTGTAAGAATCAGGGATGTAATGTACTGTATACAGGACTCACATCTTGTAAACCCACCTACACAAGCACCATTAACTACAAAGGTACAGCGATTGAAACATGTTTCATCCAGGTCAATTATGAGCACGAGAGCACCCTGCAGTTAAATAACAGCTGAAACAAAGCAGCCTGTCACGTTTTCCTGCCTCGTTTGAGAGAGTTTCTCACACTAATGAGCTCTACAGATGTGTCAGAGCCAGCGGTGGGGAGCGTCATCTCTGTGGTAAATAATGGCCAATTACCCAGCTCAATTAAGCCTGCTCGTTGCTTTTGTGTGCGTTCAGAGGCCACATCTGTACGACTGCATTTTGGTTTAGTGGTTCAACACTGGAGCTCTGCTGCTCTGAACCTGGGGAGATAAACATGGGTCATATGTGTATGAACTGAAAGAGGACATAACAGGGAGCGACTGACAGATAAAACGAAGGGGGAAAAAACAGACAAACTTTATGCCGGCTTGTATTCTCATCCCAGGTGTGCAAGAAAATAGAGCAGCCTGCTGAAAATAGGTCACTCTCTTTTTCCTCTTGTGCTGATACTGGTCTTTTATAAACGTTTTTATGGACATAGAACAGACTCAGTACCTCTAAAATCATAATAGATGATCTTGAAGAGCACAGTAAGAACAATTCATTAACTGATTGTTTGAATGATTTAAAACAATTAACTTGAAATGAATCAAATTTTAGCTTTATTTAATTGGACATTCCTGTTTGGTGTCGGCTTTGCCAAACGTTTTACAAAACATTGCAATTTAAGCCATTTTTCTACATTTAGAGCTGCTATATAGTTCAAACAGCAAGCATCTACGGTGTATCTCGCAGACTGCTGAGAGTGATGCTTTTGATAAAGGTGCCATACTTACTCCCAGAGGATTTGATCCTTGGTTAAATTGAGCTGCACCAGATATCTGCACAAGACTGCCTGCATTTATCTTTTCATCCAGAAGTAGAACATGAAAATAGACCCATATGACTTAAAGATGTTTTTTTTTTCTAAATGGCTCATGCAATGTTTATGTGTTTGCACTACATGCCTTAATCATTTCAACAGTACAGTCTAATTGAGCATAACTGTCATGCTGCCTAAGATATATGAATTCCATTAGAATTAGTGGTCAGCCAATATGCAATTCTCAGCAGTATGCTTTAGAAGGCCTAGTTATTTTTTTATTAAGATTAGCTTAGCCTCAATGTTCAAAAACATTCAGTTAATTTAGTCATAGTTTATCATTGATACAAAAATCAAATTATGACATGATTATTCATATTGTTTGTACACTCATGATTTTTGTATATCCCTTATTACTGATGTACTGATTCCTGCCTATATATTTACTCATTAATTATTGAGTAGCATGCATGGAGTAGTTTCTGCAACAATCATGTTTACTCTTATGATCACATTGATTTCAAGATTAATCATGATCAATTCATTAATGTTATTTCTGTATTCTTCTCAACAGAGTTTACACATATTATGATACATGGTAAAAACATATTTTCACACATATTTATCTTCAAAGTAATACATGCATTTTTTGTTATGTTTTTTCTAGTATTTAATTACATTTTAATCACACTTAGACTGAATGTCTACAAAATACAAAATTGACATTTCGTGCAGTCATTGTATAGACGACTTACTGGTGAGGTCATTTTGCTGTCCATATAAGAATTTTATCAGCCCATATGATTTACTTTTTGTGCTGCTATAAAGAGATCAACCCTCTTGTCAGTTTCTCTGACTGATTGCCCGCAGTCCTGCTGCATAAGATGGAGATACATCAGAACACAGGTTGAGTGTGTGTTTTATGTGTGTGCCTGCAGCCCATTAGGCATATGTCATAACACAATCATACACATATGGCTGTTTCGGAAATGTTGTATTATGAAAGCAGGATATTTTATGACTGTAATGCATATTAATGTATACAGACCTTTCAATGACCACCACCTAATTTCACAGCTGTTCCATATGCAATAAGCATGATGAAGTTGGATTATTCCACAAGAATACTAATACAAATTATACCCTGCACTTAAATTAGATATCTCTTGTTCAAAATGAACTGTCAGTGAATAGTTTTTTGTTTTGCTGAACAAAATTGTTCTAATAAAAAAGAAAACGAAATAAAGATTTTTTTTTTGTTGCCCAAATGTGAATTTTCTATCATTTGGTCAGGTCAGTTCACAAAATCAGTCTGACATATTCATTCACAAATACATTTTATTATTTGAACTGAATGAATAGATTATTAGTGAATAGCAACTTTAATATCAGTACTTTTAGAAGCTTGAAATCTCACTGTGCCTAGTAATTGCATGGAAAAGTGTGACCAACACATTATTATTAATAATTTCCTACATTTGTATGCAGACGAAAGAAAGTCATATGGTTTTAGAATAACATGACGGTGAATTTTTTATATTTTTATTTTGAATGAACCATTCTTATAACAGAGGTGGATTGAATGCAAAAATCAAATAATGTTCTTTATTTTTCTTCCACAGAATCTTCTTAAACTCTTCCATGCCTCATGTTTAGGTGCTGGAACGACTTGTGAGTTTCAGCTCTGCTTTACGGAGAGCCTTAAATGAAGGTAGCTCCTTATTCTACAGTAAAATAGGAAATATATTATATATGCTTGGCTGATCAGCCTGAGCTCTGATGCATATGTATTATCTGGAGCACTGTCAGTTTTTACTGAAGCAGAAATGTGTACTTATCTATACTATGACTTTAGAAGGATTCTAGCGTTGCACCTTTTGATGTCTTCTCTTCTTAAAAATAAGTTGAAAGCGTCACTAAGTATCCAACACTCATTAAGATCCAGCGCATTAATGCAAATCATGCTTGACGACCAACCAGCAAAAAAACACAACAATGTGTCAGAGGGGTCTGACTGGAGTCTGGGCAGACACACAAAAAAAAAGAATACAAAAAAGGCTGTACTCAAGACTCCCCAGGGTTTAAATTAACAATGCTCCCATCTGTTCGGCTACTTTGAGAATGTCTCTAATGACAGGCCAACAGTAGCCCAATACTAACCCACATCTAACAACAGTGCACTGGCAAGCTGGAGCTATCTTTACACATAACCTTGAGAAACTAGGACTACACAGAAGAGTTTTTCTGGCCCAGTTGGTTTTGTCTCTTCTATGATAAGATGCTATGTCCCCTGAGAGCATAATACGGTAGTGTTGAAAGACTGCTTTTGTTCTCTGAAATGGAAAGAAAAGATCAACAGCTTACTTTATTGGGTCAAATGAATGCAGCTGTGCATTTAAAGAGGATAACGGAAAGCATTTGTGTCCTCATGAATGCCTTTTAAAAGCTGGAAAAGATCGAGGACTTGAGTCTAATGCTGCCCTCCCCCTTATTCTCACCTGAGCATATATTTTTTGAAATGCTTAACACAATCTTTAATAATTTGGCATTAGACACGCAGATATGCAGATTACAACTCCAGCACACCACATCAGCAGAAACACAGAGTCGCTGCATGTTTAATGAGATTTGCAGGGGAAAGTGAACATGTGGTGCAAAGCCTCATCTAGCAGGAATGAAAGTGTGTGTGTGCATTCAAAAAGCTCTTTTGTTTTTTTCTTCTCTGCCCTGTGGCCTTTTCTGCTGTCTGTTCTGTCTGTTCCAGAGTGGCAGTTGTGTCTGGACTGCGGGGAGAGAGATGCACTTGACTCCTCTGTGTGAGTTTAGATCTTGCTTACGATGAGCTCTCTGTCGGCTTTGATCCTGAGATGGAACGCTCATCTGAGTGCCACACCGAAACGTCTCAAAGCAAGTCATCGCTCTCTCTTTATCTTTCTTTTGTTGTCTCTAAGCATCCGTCCTCTGTGACAATATAAGGTTAATGCACGCTGTTAAGCCACAGACTCTGTTTTTGACCTTAAAGGAATAGTTCACCCGAAAATGAAAGTTCTTTGAAATATTTATTCACTCTTATGTCATTCCAGACCATAAAGCAGTCTTTATGATGCTATATTTCAAGTATTCTGAACTCAATGCCCTTTCACCATTCAAGATGATTGGACCCGAATGTTATCATTGAATCACAATTAGTCACAAATGTGAATACAGTTTAAATTATTTTCTGTTATTTTCAGTTAACCACACCATTTTGTTGTTAACTGATGCTTTCTTAGCAAATCAGTGAATAACTGTATGTAGCAAAAAACTAAAACAAAAACAAAACACAACTGTCTGTCTGATCCAGTCAGTTTTATTTTTGTTTTGAAGGAGTTAACAGCATCAAAGGTTCTCATAAATATATGACTCACAATTGCATGAGACAAAAAGCACAAACAATATTATAGACTGATTTGTAAGCTCTCAATATATTCCACAGATACCCTTGTAAAAAGTATATTTAAAATACATTTACTTCATGCTAACTATAGTTCAAGTCTATTAACATATTTACAAACATATCGATTGAGACGTACAGATATAAACATTATAATTTAACTTTACGAGGAGTACTGCATGTGCACAATTCACATTTCTTAATATTATGCCTAAAATGTGTCACTATTGATGAGGATTGTATGATCTTTGAATAATATCAATCTTTAAATGCAAGATATCTAAAGTGTACCTGAAGTACTTGCAATAGTTCCACTTTAGCACAATCAAATATACTTCAGTATATCTTTAGTTGGACTTCCGCACACTTAAAGTGCCTAAAGTACACAATGATTTAGCTTAGCATGAAATAAATGTATTTCAAATACATTTATGTATATTTATTTTTTAGTAGGGTACACATGGCTCATTGTACAGTGTATTTGTCATTTAATGCACAAATAAATATGAAATAGTTAGCATTTGTAGGGATGCATCAAAAATAGGCGTTTTTCAAATAATTAACACTAATATTGTCTTCTATTATGTGTAGTAACTAAATATCTGTCAACATATAAAACAAATGTGCTGGAATCTTTCATTACTCTTTAAAGATCTCGCTAAAAACGATTTTTGCTCCTTGCAGCCATGAAGATCAATCTCATTTTGCAGCTCAGAGAGCAGAAGTAGAACCCTGCATGTACCCGAGTCCAAAAGCATCAAACCCGCAATTCATTTATTAGAGAACTTGGCAGAAACCTACCGCCTCGAGAGAGGAGAGTCTGTGCAATTACATTGCTTGATACAGTAACGTAATTACAATTTGAGCAGCCGGAGTGCAGCAGGAGGCTTGAGGTATGGAGCCCTGAAATGAATGTTCATTTGACTCAAATCATACTGAAAGTCAAGCTTAAGGGGCCATCAGTGCTATCCAGCAGGTAAAGAGACTTAGACCCTGTTCTGTAAACTCACTGTGATCTCATTGACAATTGGAGGTATTCATACATAGAGTCTGATTCTAGCAAAAAATTATTTTCATACGTCTGCATAGATAGTAATGTCTATTTATTGACATACTGAATCAAGCAGTTTATGTATGATTACCTTTAGAGATGTCACTGAATATGAAATAATATTAAATATATTATTTATTTTTAGTTCATCGTACATAATAAAATGTAACTATACAGATTCTATTTTTTATACTTTTTACCTCTTTAAAGTTGTGCATATGTAAATACATTTTACCTTCTAGATGCTGTCAACACAACCATATTTTATGTTTCAGTGTATGTGTTTTTTTTTCTCTACATGCTCCATAAGACTGTAGACTGTAGATAAACTATTGTAAGTAATCTCATTGTATTGACCATATTACTTACACTAGGAGTTAACATTCACCGTTGAGAATATTTTTTTTATTTTTCTGTCTGTCTGATATCTATTTCCTCAAAAGTCATCCGTTGAAGGAGCATGGACTGTTTGGATACATTCTGAAGCACCATCATACCCTCTGTGAACAAGCCTGAGTCTTTCTCAGCATATTTTAAGGTCAGTCAATGAACTGTGGAAATTGACTGTGAGGGAAGTAAATATTCACTGAGAAACAAACAGCACTTGACACACACTTCAGAAGGACCGTCGTCACAGAGACGCATTTACTGAACTTGAAAGCCACTGCCAGCGAGAACGGTGAATTTAACATAGCAAACCCACTGCCAATCAATATAAACGACAAATTACAGAAGACCATCCGTCAACAGCCACTGCTCAATCCAGACATATAGATCAACTGCGCAGCAAGACCATTCAAGGCAGGGCATTTATCTGAAGAGAAGTTTGGAGCGAATTATAACACTATATTAAAAACCATGTCCAATCAGACAGCCATTCTGAAGGCAGAGTAAAGACTGATTATAACTCTCAGAATTGGAAAAAGTCATAAAAGCTAGTTATAAAAGTTTCAGAGGTGTCTTTTTTTAAAATCCATTAGTGTCTAGCAAGAGGTAATTGAGATAATTAGCATTATCATTCCTAACTAAATGCTTTTTAAACTAGGTAATTTACTTCATATTAAGAGAGATGAAGACTTGGGGAATGTATCAGTCTTTTCACCCCTCAGTAGAACAGGAAGTCATGCAGGTAAAAATAGGTATAATGGAGGCCAGTTAAGTAGTTCGACAAGTTTTTAAAAGATTGAGCCTATTGAGAAAAGACTGCATGGCATTTATGTCCACTCAAGTCAGATAATGAGGAAACTCTACAGCTCCACTGGGTTTTACAGCTTTATTGGAAATGACAGTTGCATGTTCTTCTGAGAGAAAACAGCAAGAGAGTGCAGTTATCACAGCCAAGTCCAAATTTATTGGTATAGCACTTTTAATGATGTACACTATTTCAAACTACACTCTTAAAGATAAAGGTGCTTCAAAAGGTTCTTCAAGCGATGCCATAGAAGAACCATTTTTGTTTCCACAAAAACCCTTCAGTCAAAGGTTCTTTAAAGAACCATCTCTTCCTTACCTTTTTATAATCTGAAGAACCTTCTTTCACCACAAAGAACCTTTTGAACCTTTTGTGAAACAGAAAGGTTCTTCAGATGTTAAAGGTTCTTTATGGAACCATTTGGACAAAAAGGTTATTCTATAGCTTCGTGAAGCACCTTTATTTTTAAGAGTGTAGCTTTACATAAAATCTTGTTATCAGCGTTTATAATATGCCTTTTAGTCACATTTAGCAAATCAGAGCTTGACGATAATACAGTTTACATAGCGCTATATATATATATATATTTATATATATATATACTGTATAGTATGTTTTATCAGTTGAATAATAATCACCCCAGCACTCTCAGAAAATAAAGTACCCTAAAGTAAAGTACTAACACAGTATGTACCATTTAGGTACTAAAATGTGCACTTAGTACCTTTCAGGTAATAATATTATTATGCACCCTTTAGGGTTAAAAAATACTTATATTTATATACTTAAATACTTATCCTTAACAGCTTTATTTGCATCAGATGAAATACTCTATGTTGTCCACCCTGACAAAATCACATTAACCATCTGTTTCCTTTGATGAGACCAATATGAATTTTGATATCTATGGATTACCACAATCAGTCATACTTTACGGTTTAAAATTGCGCCACAAGCCTGGATTAGTTTAGTAATTTTTCACCATCATTTATTCTAATTTGATGAATTACTGCTTCCGTGGTCAATAAAAATGTACACAAACATCTCTTTTTAATATAATTTTATTTACTGCCTGCTTTCTATGGCTGCTAATTCCACAACATTAATTGCACAGCACCGTTTCAGCACATTTAGCAGCTAGTTGAACTGGATTATTGGATTGATAATTAATAAGATGCAGGTTTTGCATTGAAATGCTGCATGCAAAGGCGGCTTAAATCTGTCCTTTTGTAATTATTCTGCACCAGTGAACTACCTGAAGCATTGGTTTGGAGCAGAGACAATGCTACTGTCCAGTGTGAATTCATGTGGTTGGGTACCATTTTAGACAGCTGGGTGAAAAGATACGGCTGTTATTGATCATTCTGAACAATATCTCTGCTGTTAGTATTTGTAGAGCGCACTGAATGCACTAGCACAGCTTCCTTCCAAGTTGAGGAGAGTTTGATTTACAAGTACAAGCCAAAACTTATTTCAATGGTGTGATTTCTCATGGTTCAAATACATGTGTAACCGTATGATGCAGAGTTTCCAGTTTAGGCAATTGCACTAAAGCTCTGAAATTTAAGTAGGCCAGTGGTAGTGGAATGTTAAAAAGATCACGTTAAAAAGAAAATGCCACAGTCTTGTCAATAATTTGTTGAAATACCTTCTGAAGAACAGATTTAGCACTGAGTTTGACTCTTTCATTTGTATGTATAGAACAGCATACTGACTGAGTGACCCAGTTTCTTTCCGGAAAGATTTCATAATGTATCCAGTAGCCAAGATGAATAATTATGCTGAAGGAATAAACTTTTTGTTTCGTACCAATCAACAGGATACAAACATTGAGTGTGAAATCTAATTTGGCCTTTTTAAACTTTTCAAAGGCTTGCCATCCTTGTGTTTTTCTGTCAACCTCAGTCTTTGTAACATCCTATACTTTGTCAAATGAATTGCATAGTCTTCTGGGTTGTTCCACAAGATACATTGTAGCATTTATATAATGACTCAGACTTCTGAATATAAAATCATGATATATATCTCTGTCTTCCATAACCATATTACACAATGTTCTCAAATGCCATTAAATCTGTGTTGCCTCCAGGTCATTATTATAATACGGCTGTACCAGAGTCCTGCGAGGAGCAGGGACAGGGATCCACGGCGCTCAATTACAGGAATGTGGGAGACAGGACGGATCTGCTTTCCTCTGTTATCACCATCTCATTAAAATGATGGGAATATTAGATATTATATACATACTGATGTATAAAGCTGAGACACATCACTCCTCAATGTAAGAAACATGAAATGAATAACTTGAGACTTCACATCACACATCAATACAAATGCTGTGAGGAAGGGGAATGAGTGACCCAGTTGAGAGATGAGGTTGAGGGGGTCAAGAGACTGACGTCTGGAAAAGAAAAAGAAGAAAACTCACCAGCTTCTTAAGAGCTAATACAACAGAGACGGCATATGATGCCACTGGTTATGTCAGGTGACTCTAATAGCAACATTTTAAAAGAAAAATAAAGGAGACGAGACTGTAATGCATGGGTTAATATTTCGGTATTGAATAATACCTACCAATACCTCCAACAATTGCAGATTTAGTATAAGTATAGAATGTATTATAAGTACTGTATATTTGTTTTTTGTGTTTTGATTTGAAATTTTCTCTTTGTAGAGAAGGACATCATCTTGAATGCACCAACTTCGTGCTTGAAGCGTTTACTCTGAACCGCAGACAGTGTGGGCAGAGACGCTGAGAGCCAAGATTTTACAAAAAAACAGACAGCAATGCAGAGAAAATTTCAGCTGAACTAGCAAAAAGTGGCAGTAAGAAGAAGTTTGCAGAACTTTACACTATACCTTCACCCAGGTAATATATGTGAACTGTTTGTTGTTAGGTGATGGGAAAAACTTCTAAAACAAGGTATCTGTTTGGCTGTATGTGTCTGATGCTGCAGCTAAAATTGTTTTAAAACTGAGTATTGTCTTTTGTCCTGAGTTTTAACCCTATAAAGCTTGACATTTGAAATATTTGATTTTTTTAATGGAAAAAAGATAAACATACAATGCAATGCAATTCATGTAACAAATATTATATTATAATGATTTTTAGGGTTAACAATTCTGAGGCATCTACGCTATATATTCCCAATTTTTGAAGACTCATCTTCACGTCATCATAATTCTTACAGTAATCTTTTATTTGGGCTAAGTATATTTAGAGATCATTATGCATCAAAGTGCCTTCTTATTCTTTCAATCATGTATATATTAAAGCCATAAAGTATCTTAAAATGAATTATCTTATACAAATGAATTGCTGTAAAATCTACCTTATCAGCAGGCCCACAAAGACTTGGTGCTCATAGAAAACTCAGAACATTTGTGCAAAATTCAAACATCCATTTTCTGTATAGCCACTACCATTTGAATGTCAAGTTATCACAAATTTGCTTGAGCTTTTAGTGTGTTGTAGCTGTACATAACACATTAACCACATTTAAGTACATTTACATTCCAATATTAGCAATGAAAATGCAACATACAATTCTGTGGATCCTATTTGAGCTCGCTTATCAATAATATAAAATAAACGTAAATATATATATTTGGATTTAGTGGAAAACTTATGAACAAAACACCCAAAAATGACAATTCTGTCCATAATTACTCACCCTCATGTCATTCCAAACCCATAAGACCTCCATTCATCTTTAGAACATAAATTGGGATATTTTTGATAGCTCTCGGATTTAATCAAAAATATCTTAATTTGTGTTTTTCTGAAGGTCTTAGGGATTGGAACGACATGAGGGTTAGCAATTAATGACATAATTATATTTTTGGGTGAACTATCCCTTTAATACAACTATATATTTCACCTATCTACCCCCAAGAAACAAAGCTTTCAAAGGGCTTTAAAGCAAAATCACAAGCCACATTGTAAAATGCAGGCGCTACATGTCAGAGCATTCTGTAATCAAGGTCGCTACCCAGCTTCTAGACCTGATTTCCTGTCTCAGTATTCACTGCCTCTCCTGACACATTGGCAGTGTATTTCACTTGGCAGATCCCCACAACTCGAAAGGGCACCTCAGCATCCACAAGCAGAATAGCCGATTCTTCGACTGCGACTCAGTATTCAGTGAGCGTATCTTGGGCTAAATGATCTCTTCCTCTTTCTCTCTCTCTCCTTCGCTGTCAAGAGCTCTGGAAGAGTGAAGCAGTCACACCTGCTTCCCCTCAGAGCTCACAAGGACAGTGTGCCGAGGTCCACTGTTTCCAGAAGACATACAATTAGCATTTTTTAATTGGCGTTCATGATTGCTTTAAACTTTTAAATAAATAATTCTCCTAAAATGGAAAGGTTGTCATTAGTGCCTTTATTACAAGGGGTTTTGTGAAAAACACAGCAAAATGAAACCATTATTTAATTGATTTTTTTTTTTTTTATTTGTGGTTACAGGTTTGAAACAGCATGCAAATGAGTAAATTGATGGAGGGTGGGGGTTGGACTATCCATTTAATCTCTTATTTTAATTAGATGTGTAATCCAACATTTGGTGGCTCTTTAATCAGAGAGATGGTTCTCCCAATACCTAAACTTTTTTTAATCTTTTGAACAAGTACTGCGGTTTATATCAGATTGGATGAGCTTCATCTGATGCTCATTAATTCAGAGCCCCTAATGGAGGCCAAGATCTCTGATAGATAGATCAGTCTTCTCACTCCCCCATGATTTCATGATCAATTCCTCTGAAGGCTGCCTAGCAACAGAACACTGGTTCCTCGCCACTGAGCGTGAGCCACTGGCTTGGGTGAATGCAGTAGTTTTACACATTGAATTTATAAATAATAACCTACTATTTCTGCAATGCCACATACTGATTATGCTAGCAAACAATATGACATAAACTCCAATCAAGAGATGAAGTAGACTCTTCTCTTAAGTGGCTTGTTATATATAGTTTTTGTGTAGCGTTCAGGGGGTCAAATCCTGATTAGTATGTGTGAAGTTCAGTTATAATTAGTCTTATATGCAGGAGATTGAAAAATTAATGTGAACACCTGGTATATAGGCAGAATTTCATTATTAATGGGTTTTGCCTGTAACACAGTTTCCAACCTTCTTAGAATAGATTTTTTATAACTTTTGAATAGTCTCCAGGTGAATGTTGTCTGCCAGTTCAGATGATAGACGAGGAAATCGGCTTCTCACTGTTCTCTCCAAAACTTCCACAGTGGTTGGATAATATTCAGGCGAATATTAAGTCAGGTGATTTGCCTGGCCAAAAACACCCCCACCCGCTCCGCCGGCGAGAAAAGCTTTGCGTAGGGCCCCCAGAAGTCTAGAATCGGCACTGATTTTTGCCCACAATTTTTCTTTGCTGAAGTCACGTGCTTTGTGTACACAGTCATAATCAACTTTTTTTCTTAAAACACAAAACATTAGGCTGTTAATGTTACAGTTGCTTTTGCTAAATGGGCTTCTTTCATTTGCCCTTTTTGGAAGTCTAACAACTCACCCATGGCTTGTACTAAATACTGCTGAACACAACTTTTACTACACTGTTATACAACCTAGAAAATATACAAAATGAAAATATGCGATTTTTTCACTGTACTTTACACATATGATATTAACTCTCATAATAATGGTGTCCAAAGGTGTGGCATGATTTTTCTTTGACCTAGTGAAAAAAGGAAACATTTAATACATTGAACAAACTGTGAAAATTAGTCAGTATAAAACTAGGCTAAGCTCATGAGGGGGTTTACCCCCTGAGACAGCTGGATGAGGCATTGACCTGCCACCAGCTTATTTACAACCGGGAAATCATTTATTACATCTGCTATCATTTCATTGAGGTGAACACTACAGATGACAGAGTACAGAATGTCCTTCGCATTTTTATTGAATGCTATGTTTGTTTTCAACATAAAGTCCTTGAAGACATTGGTCTAATAAAAACAACGCCTGGTTCAATTTACAGAAACCCTGATTTTTTAGAGCCTTTTCTCCTAATAGAGCTCCTAACAAAAACTCAGGGGAACATGCTCATATACAGTACAATATTGGCGACCAAAAGCTTAATATGAGCATAAGGCAATAAATCTGCATTGTTTAACTGTTTTCACTCAAAAAATGCCAAAGTTCCAACCTATTCAACAATTGAAAGTGGGGAGAAAATCCATAACGTCAATGACTATGCAAGAAATTCTTATGCATAACTGTCCGGTGCACACACACTAGGGAGGAACATGGAAATTGTCCAGCGCAGACGTGATATAAATATGAGGAACTCAAATGATAATATTTAATAAGGAACATTGAAAATCAAGGGTAATAATTAAGAAGTCCAAATCAACTAAAGGACATGACAAGGCAGGAGGAGAGTTTGAGTGGCTCACAGACAGAGATTAGTTGAGTCTTGGGGTCACCGGGAAAAAAAAATTGTCAAGTAGAACCCGACTGGAACTTCAAATGGCACAAACTGAAAAAATAGCAGCATGAACTAATACCCCATGTCCACGGTTACACAGGTAAATTCATAGAATAATTAACAGACACAGCTGGAAACATACTTAAACACAAAAATGGGTCATAATGACAATGGCTGTCTCTGTCCTCTGAAACCCTGTAGAAAATGAGTGAGGTGAACAGGAAGCAGCACCGTAAACCAAATATGGACACACAAGGCAGAACACATGACTCACACGACAGAGGTTGGAATTTTTGTGAATTTTTTGAGTAAAAGATAAAAAAGTATAAACTGACAATAACCTGCCCACAAACAAATTTGGTCACATCTCAGGTTTTAAAACAAGTCTTTAATACAAGTCTTACTTACTTTTCTAGTTTTGTTAACTTATTTTAACATACAAAGTTATTTCTTCTACTTAGAAAACAACAATGTACAACCCTGGACTAATAATCCTCTAAAATCAATACTTTGTGCTGCTTCTGATTAAAATCGGTACGAAGGAGGGAGAGAGATCTGTTTAAGCTTGTTTCGGTAACAGAAATATGCAGAGTAAGCTCTTTCTGGCCTTCATCTCTGTCCTACTGGGAGGCTTTACTCTGTCCATCACAGAGCAGAGGGAGAGAGTGAAGGAGGGAAGGATGGATTAAAACAGCTTTGTCTTTGACTAAGTGGATTAGCAGCAGGTAAAGCTCTGACTGCATTTCCGTCGTGATGATGTTAGCGCACGTCCTGTCCCAGCCATCTGCCATTTATCTGTGATGGATGAACCAGAGCAGGCATCACTTTCAGCACATCCACACACAGATGTATTCTATCCCCTAACCCCTAAATCTTTCCCTCACAGAAACCTTTTTGCATTTTTAGATTTTCATTAAGATATTATTTAGCATGTTTATTGGAACCGTCGGCTTGTCCCCACAAATGTAGAGAGTTTTAGATTTTTCCATTCTTGTGGGGCTTCCAAATCTTAATTGTTGGTCTATGATGCACTGCAGATTCATTTAACATGATATTGAATCAGTCTGGATGGATCAGGTTTGGATGTATTAAAAACTGCTTCTTTCTTTACTTCTTACTCTGACTTTAGAAAACATTATTTTCAAAGGTGACCCAAAATAATATTAAAGCCTAACAATATCCTACTACACATACCACACACACACACACAACACACACACACACACACACCCACCCAACACACCAACACCACACACACACACACACACACACACACACACACACACACACACACACACACACACACACACAACACACCACACACACACACACACACACACACACACACACACACACACACACACACACACACACACACACACACACACACATATATATTCTTTTTTCTTTCCCTTATTTTATAGTTTATTTATTTTTAAACTGTTCTCTAAAATTCTAAATTAAAAGAAATCACAGCATTCAGTGGTCAGATATTTCCGTTAAATGACATTGAACTGTAAAATTGACCAGCATCCTACAAAACTGTGCTATTTTCTTAGTCATTATCATTTCACGCCATCATATTTTACATTCACTCAAATAAATGTTTCATGATCATTTTTTTTCAGTATTCCAATATTAAACAGGATAATGTACAGTCATTATCACAAAATTATTACATTCCATCATTATCACAAATTAAACCCCTTCAGGGCAATACAAGACCTGATCACCCAGTCTGGGTTTATTTTGAGATAATGACAGCACTTTCCATACATACAGTGGGGCAAAAAAAGTATTTAGTCATACATATATAATTTTCATCATAGGTATACCTCAACTATGAGAGACCAGAATTTTGAAAAAATAAATATGGTGGAAAATAAGTATTTGGTCTATCACAGTGTATGTTCAGTTACATAGGGTTTGATCGTTTTGAAAAGACACTGTTCAAACAGTACTAAACTCACTATGGGCAACCCAAAGAGCTGTCAAAACCACAAATTGTAGACCTGCACCAGACTAATCCCAAGACAAATTAGAGTTGTACAACTTAGTGGCATTTAAGAACTGTGAGCAAAAATCCCAGAACCACACGGGGGACCTGAAAATTGGAATGAACACACTGCGCCGCCAGGGACTCAAATCCTGCAGTGCCAGACGTGTTTCCCCCTGCTTAAGCCAGTACATGTCCAGGCCCGTCTGAGCTTATGAATATTAATTAGGAGAAGTTCATTCATTAGTTCTTCCTGATTTGCTTAAAGCCAGATGTTGGATTACTCACATCACATATGTATTTCCAATATATAGTGGGAGAAGGGCATATGGTTGCTACACTCTTCTTCAGCCTGGAATTTTATTCTCATATGGATCTTCTACTGAACAGGCAGTTAGATATAGATAAAGAACAAATCCATATATTCATAATATGCAGCGATATATGGGCCTGTGATGATGAGCAAGCACAGACAGACTCTGTCAGCATGAACAGGCGGATATAGATAAAGAACAAATCCATATATTCATAATATGCAGCGATATATGGGCCTCCTGAAGCGTAAGAGTGTCTGTCCTGCCATATGTGGACATTATGTCCATGTGCTCGCTTAGACCCTGCATATTGGTATGTATGCATGAGATCACCCACACTAAACCACCCAATCGAGCATGTCTCCCATGGGCTTTCACAGCGCCTTCGCCACGTAAATCAAAGGCGTGGAAGCAACTCACCAGTTCAAAGCGCAGCAGCGAAGTGGATTGTTCTGGAAGGATCTGAGAATGGCTCACTCAGTCATTAAACAGGCTCAGTACAGGGAATTCAGAGGGCAGAGGCGGGCTTTGTTGTCACCAGATTTCACGTTTAGAAATGAAATGCCGGGATAACACAACCTAATCTAATGGAAATACATCCTGGTGTGCATAATAAAAACCTGAACTCATGTCAGATGAGTTATGGGAAGCAGAGGATATGCACAAATGATGTGAATTTAATTGTAGGAGACTGGCACTCAATGGTGTTACCAATATGTTTTTGCTGTAATATATCAAAGTAAATGATACGCAACTGTTGAAGGCAGATAAAATATTTTTTTCATCAATCTGCATTTCATATGTATTTTTAACACAATTTGTGATTGATTATTTTAGAAAAAAACATAAAAATTAAAACCATATTTTTTTCATTTTAGCTAGTTCTCAAGGCAACTTTTTAGAAGTACTAAAATAACTACAGGAATGAATGAATTTCTAAATAGTTTATATCGTTTTTTAAAGGTTTTAATTTTTTTATTTAACCATTTAGTTATGTGTTGTCGAAAGAGGACAAATAAAATAATAATTAAAATAAATTCTTAATATGTATAAATAAAATCAATATTGGTATAGGATATTCTGAATTTGTATAAATATAATTAATAATGGTAATAAAATTTGTATGAATACAATCAATACTGGTTTTAGTATATTGGAACTGCAGGTGAAAAGGATAATTTAATATATATAGGCCTATATATATATTTAAATTATATGTGTTCAACAGAATAAATAACTGCATACAGGATTGGAAAAAAAGTGAAAGTGAGTAAATAATTACTGAACATTGGGTAAACTTGATTATATTTAAAATGCAGGTACAAATGGTGGACAGGTGTATTTTGTTGATACTTCAGATATTTGGGAAAACTATACAAAGGCAGCCTCCAGCTGCTATGAGGCCTCTTGGGCAGATTTATTAACTGGTTTCTCTCTCTCTTTTATTCATTCAGGTCCAGCGCAAGAGACAGGTAGGACAGGCTTTGTGTTTCTGTATTCAGTCCTTGAATGGGATTCATGCTCAACAATGGGTCACGAGACTCCTGAGATCAGAGTCTCTGATAAGCTCCAGGAGCAGAAGGATGGAGAGAGCGAGAGTGTTTGCGCCTTGGCTTTTCTCCATTATCCCTGTCCAGCTCTTATCTGGGCCTTGCCTGTCAGGAAATCAATTAGAGTACGCGAAGGAATGAAGAGAGGAATAGAGGTACAGTATGCACACACATATGGAAATCAGTGATGGAGAAAACTACAAAGCGAATTTTAATTAATGATTTTTAATAGTTTCGTGACTGAACTTGTACCCATAAATGTTTTGATCATGAGCTATTTGGTCAGTTATATACATTGTTTGTCTTGTTATATTGATGCTGTTTAGTGTAAATGGTTCTGTTTAATTCAGAAACCCAAAATGAGATTGTTGTGATAAATACTATACATATTTTTTTAATATATTGTTTTGCAACCATGCAATGAACAAACCATTTGAAATGCTAACTTGAATGCATGAAAATGAGTTTTTGTTTACAGTCCGCATTCTCCTTTGTTGTTTTAGATCTTTGAAGATTACATTTATGAGCTCTATATTTTTAGACAAACTGTAGGCCCACACTATTTCAAAAAGACTTGATTTATTTAAGATATTTATCGTTGTAGTCTTATCACTTCCAGCTTACTTGACCTCGAGGTTTCCACATGAAGATATCAACCTTCGAAAGAAAGCGATGGGACGTTATAAGGTACTGTTATCAGACACATCTGTTTAACCTGCAGTTTTTTTCCGCCCTGTGACTTTGAAAGAGCAAGACAGCTATCAGTGAGACCTAATAGAGAACTCTGTCGCTCTGCCTCATGCCTTAGGCTGCTTATATTTCTAGATTTAAAGGGATACTCCAAACAATAATTAATTCCTCATGCCATTCCAAACCTGTATGACACATCTTTTGTCCATGGAAGATGTTTAACAGAATGTCCAAGCTGCTCTTTTTTCATGCAGTGTGAGTAGTTTTGGACTCCATGTACTCTTATTTTTAGAATTTGATTTATTATTTTGTTAACTATCCCTTTAAAAACAGGGCTTGTCAACTCAATCATCACCTGCTTATTCTGCCAGTTTCATCAATTAATACGCCTCTCTCTCAATGTTTCCTTCCTCAAGGTGACCGCTTGATGCAAGTTGACGCATGGCGCCTGTAAAACAGATTGCATTTATGATAATGAGGCTAGTTGAGGGTAACATCAAAGCATATTTTCATTCCATTACCTTCAAGGCTAAAATCACCAATCAATGTGAAACTGATTTTGATTCAATTTCCTAATGATGGGAAATCAATATTTAATCTGTGAATGCAAGGTGAGATCTTGGTCAAAGTGGAGGTTTTCTCGCAATCCCGTACTTCCGAGTGAACTGTTTTATGTTTCACCTTCGAGTACAAAGCTGAAGCTTCCGGCAGGGAATTAAAGAATTCACACTATCATCTATCTTTCTAAAAGAAACAAGCAAATATATAAATAAATAAGAATCACTGAGAACGTCTCGGTTACGTATGTAACCCTCGTTCCCTGAAGGAGGGAACGGAGACGTCACGTCGGAGGACCGACGAATTGGGATATCGCTTAGAGAGACCAATCCACTTCGAGTGTAAACTAAACGAGCCAATGCACATTGGCATGCGATTATTGCATCCAGCTGCCGCTGATCACAGCGTGAGTATAAGTAGGCAGCAGGTGCAGCGCATATTCAGGTTTTTCGCTGAGGAGCCGAGCGGGGCCGGCCGCTCAGCGTGGTACAGGAGCCGTGGCGACGGGACGTGACGTCTCCGTTCCCTCCTTCAGAACGAGGTTACATACGTAACCGAGACGTTCCCTATCAGTCGTCACTCTCGACGTCACGTCGGAGGACCGACGAATTGGATCCCTACAAAAGGCCACGGATACTGCCCCTTCCAGTGTCCCGTGGAGGCCTCCTGTGCCGTATTTTTGGCGCAGGTTAGGTCCCCCATAGGAAGATCCGTTACTGTTGTTATGGCACTACCCACTCAGTAGGACTGGATAACACTGAAAACGTACCCGTTCAGCTCAGAACAGGAACGCTGCGGAAGCCCTTACCTTCCCGAGGGAGGTTCAGAGGCAGTTACACATATGGACAATAGTCAGATGCATATGGAAGATTGGGAGGTGATTGTAACCTCTTGGAGTGGCAGGAAGTCTGCCGGAAACACGGGCTCTAAGGCTAACCGTGGAAATACACATATGGGATCCGAACGGTCCTCTACATATGGAACCCACCGCCCTCTACCGGTCTCAGGGATTCATCGAGAGGCCTGGCGCCGGACGCTCCGCCACGTCCAGCTGCCGAGGGATGGAGGAGCTCGTCAGGGTCTACAGTGGACTCTCTGGAGCAGTTTTTAGCAAGCCGACCCGAAACCGGGGCCCCTCAGTGCTTCTACCCTTTAGAGGTGAGAACACAGGAGGAAACCGGTTTCCACACGAAGGCTATAGAATCTAGCGAATGTGTTAGGGGTCGCCCAGCCCGCAGCCCTACAAATATCTGTCAGTGAGGCGCCACGAGCCAGCGCCCAGGAGGACGCTACACTTCTTCTCGTAGAGGTGAGCTCTCAACCTGAACGGGCAAGGCACACCCTGTGCCTGATAAGCCAGGTGATGGCATCCACTATCCATGGGCCATCCTCTGCTTGGAGACGGCATTCCCTTTCTGCCGGGCCTCCGTGACAGACAAAGAGCTGGTCTGAGGTTCTGAAGCTTTGCGTCCTGTCAACGTAGTGCTCAATGCTGGACGGGACAAGCAAAGCCATGGCTGGGTCTGCCTCCTCCGGGGCAGCGCTTGAAGGCTCACCACTTGGTCTCTAAATGGAGTAGTGGGAACCTTGGGCACATAGCCGGGCCGGGGCTCAGGATTATCTGGAATCCGCCGGTCAAACTGTAGGCACGAATCGTCGACCGATAATGCGAGCAGGTCCCCAACCCTCTTAATGGAGGCCAGTGCAAGCAGGAGCAGAGTTTCATTGAAAGAAACTTGGCTCGACTGTCTGCAAGGGCTCAAACGGGCCCTGTTTAGTGCTCTAAGCACTAAGGAACAGGTCCCCAGAGGTATAGAGGGGGGCGTGGAGGATTCAGCCTTCTAGCCCCCCTAAGGAACCTGACGACCCAGTCATGCTTCCCCACCGACTTCCTTTCCACAGGGTCGTGGTTGGCAGCAATCGTGGCCACGTAGACCTTGAGGGTGGAGGAGACAGCCTTCGCGCCAACCCTTGCTGCAAGAAGGATAGCACGACTCTGATCGGGCATCTCCGGGGTCTTCTCTGTGAGAAGAGCACCATTCGACGAACAGGTTCCACTTCAAGGCGTAAGCAGGTGCTCTCGCCCGAAGTGATGTGTCAACTACCTCTTGGGGTAGGACCCCCCCCCCCCCCCCCCCCCTTTTTGAGTCCACTCCTCAGAACCTCGCTTCCCATCTAGGGACCAGACAACAGAAGTTCTCCAGAGGCATACTTGCGAAGGCCCCGCGGCCAGCTGCCAGTCTGGGGATGGGAAGGTTCCCACACTCACCGGGGACCAAAGCTCGTGGACAGCTCGTCGGCTGTCATGGTTGAGCAAGCCCAGAATATGAATGGCGCGAAGCGACCTCAGATGCTTCCGACTCCAGAGGAGGAGGGTGGCGGGGCGAGTTGCGACATGCGACGGGAGCGTAGCCACCTTGTCGGTTGATGTACGCAACGGTCGCAGTGGCTGTCCGTACGGACCAGTACGTGCTCGCCTCGTAAGCGTTCTCTTGAGACGGTTCAAGGCCAGGCGTACTGCCAGCACTCTAGGCAGTTGATATGCCAGTGCAGTTGGGGACCCGTCCAAAACCCCCGACACTGCAAGCCCGTTGAACGTGGCCCCCCAGCCCTTGGCGGAGGCTCCGTGTAAACCACATCATGCCTGGAGACCTGTTCCAGGGGCATCCTGCCCGAAGGAACGAAAGGTCTGACCACGGGGTGAAGGTTTGGCGGCAGGCTGGAGTGACTTGGACCCGCAGCGTGCCGCTCTGCCACGCCCACCTCTGGACTCGGCCATGGCGCCAGTGTTGAAGCGGTCCTCATATGGAGCAGCCCCAGCGGGCGTGACCGCCGCCGCAGCCGCCATATGCCCCAGGAGCCTCTGAAACTGTTTCAGTGTGCCGCCGTCCTGTTCTTGAACGTATTCAAGCAGTTCAACACCGGCTGAGCGCGTTCCTGCGTGAGGCGCGCTGTCTGATTGACCGAATCCAAACTCCAAACCGAGAAAAGAGATCCTCTGCGTTGGCAAGAGTTTGCTCTTTTCCCAGTTGACCGAAAAGGCCCAACTGGCTGAAGGTGCGAGAGCACCAATCCCTGTGTTCGCATAACTGATCCTGAGACCTGAGCTAGTATGAGTCAGTCGTGAGAAGTTGAGAATGCGCACGCCCTGTTCTCTCAGGGAACAAGGCTGCCTCCGCTACTTTCGTGAAGACACGGGGCGATAGGGACAGCCGAAGGGCAGGACCTTGTACTGATATGCTTCCTTCGAACGCAAGCCGCAGGAATGGCCTGTGGCCGCGGAAGGATCGGCACATGGAAGTACGGGTCTTCAGTCAAATGCTGCAGACCGAACTTGGGGACGGATGCTATCCGAAGACGCGGTTCTGCATGAGCATCTTGAAGGAGTTTGTTTATGAAAGGCCCAGTTCAAGATGCGCAGACCCAAGATTGGTCATAACCCACCGCTTTTCCTTGGGCACAATTGATGTAAGGGCTGAAAAACCCACCTGCCTTCATATCGGCTGGAGGGACCGGTTCCATCACGTCCTTCGCCAGTAGGACAGTGATTCCTCTCACAAGACATGGGCATCGGCTGCCTTCACTGCTGTGAGGTGGATGCCCTGACTCGGAATGACGCCGGGGCGAAACTGAATCGCATAGCCGAGTCAGATGGTCCTTAGGAGCCAGCGAGACGGCTGGGCAGCTCCCGGCACCAGACACCGTACAAGCGGACCATCGGGACCACCGACGTACCCGCGGTAGGGCAGCGAGGTGGAATGCAGGACCTGGCCCGTGGCGGACCGAGAAGGGGTCTGAGTGTGCGGTGCACGTTTACCTGCTTCCAAAATTGGCAGAGGGTGCGTGAGTAGCCTTTGATGACGCTCTCGAACCGCCCACTGCTGCCTGCTGGCGAGAGGAGGATGAGCGTGTTACGAAGTTGATTCCTCCATGACTCTCCATACCCTCTTGGGGACCCAGAGACAGAGATACCGCTTCCTGTCGAGATTCTTGAAAAAAAAACAGATTATCCACCCGGCCCTCCTCCGGGGGAGGGAGAGATGCACTTACCCTCTCCCGAAGCAGTTCCCTCTCTCTCTGGTCGCCCGACCCGAGGCCTCTTGCTCCTCCGCTTACCTCCAGTCGACGGGGCCAGGACGGGCGGGGCAGCCTGCCTACACCTAGCTCACGGCACCGCTTTGGAAGGCTGCTGCGGATGCGGTGCGAGCGGTGGCAGGGGGCCGCCCTCGGCGACGAGCAGGCTGGGCGCTGCAACCGCGGACGGGTGGAGGCAGCAGCTGCCCGCCGAGGCAGGAAGTGTTAGATCGCCTCAGTCTGCTCCTGTGCAGCCGGGAACTGCTGGGCCATGTTACCGGCTGCGTCGCCGAAGAGGCCAGTCTGGGATACAGGAAGCTTGAGAAACCGCACTTGTCGCGTCCCTATGTCGACCAGACACAGCCAGAGGTGGCGCTCCTGGACCACAAGTGTGGGCATCGCGTGACCCAGAGACCGCGCCATAACCTTCGTCGCTCGTGGCGTGAGGTCAGGTGCGGGTACAGAGCTCTTTCAGACTTCTGGGTCGTGACCACCCCCGTGCATGTCCCTCAGTGCTTTTAGCCTGAAAGAAACCTGCAGTAACGCCGTAGCGTTAGGTGGAGGCAGCATCTCCACAGGCCGCAAGCATCGCTGGATGAGACCAGACGAGTACCTACACAGCCCGGAAGAGGAGGCACGGTTTGCCCTGCCGGGTGGAGACAGTATAAGGACACACTTGCATCGCAACCGACCGCTTCCACCGGGGGACCCCCGTAACCCTTAGCTGCACCACCGAGGTGGTGAGGGAGGAGGAGTTAACAGGTCAGTTTCTGGCAGTAAAGGTGCCGTCCACGACCTGTACGCTCCTCATGCACGTCCGGGAGAGAGGCACCCAGGCAGGGCGCTGAGACCAGCACAAGCTAACCCCGAGAAACCGGTCGTCCAACCTCGAGGGTTCGGGACACGGTGGTTTTCCCACTCGAGCCCTACCCTTTCGCGACCCGGGAAAGCATAGCCATCACTTCCAGATCCGACTCAGGCATTGCTACCGCCGCCGAGCAGCAGCGCAGCCGAATCTTCCTCTCCAGAAGCTCCGGCTCACCCTCCGATGCAGCGATCAACATCTGGTCGTTTGGGAGGAGTGCCAAGGATACTGCTGGTATGCTCCCTTTTAGAGGGCCCAGCACATTCCATTGGCAGCTCAACTGGTTGCGGAGCGCAAGAGGAGCGATGGTCCCCTGAGAGTTGCCACCGCTATAATCCTCAGACCACCGTGGCTACCGCCTGAAGTAGACCTCGCCTGTCTGCAGCCAGGACGAGAACTAGATCAAGACGGAGGCAACAGCTCCGCCCCTTTGTCGAGGTAACGGAGCCTGGCCGCAACTCCGAGATGAGCATCCACAGTGAGAAGTGACTCATCCACGAACGCCACCTCAGCGTGCTGCCCCAGGCACGTGAGGCAGCGATCGTGACCATTCACCCAGCGCCAGGCAACGACCGCATCAGAAACGCACGGGTGACACGTTGTCTGAAGCAAGACCCAACTCGTCTTTATAAAGACGCAACGTCAAGTTTGCCAGACGCAACGTCGTCTTTAAAAAGACGCACCCGTGAATGCTCTTTTAGGGAAAAAACTCTTTTAGCGTGCTGAAGCACACAGGGGAGATGGTCATCTGCAACACAAACAGGGGTAGTGCAGCCTGATGTGTGCAGTCCACTCGACACGGGAAGAACCACCACCGCTGTAGAGCCGTCCGCCAGCACGAGAGTCTTCCGAAGAGCGTGCTGAACTCGTTGAATTCACTCGTCAGCAGAAGTCAGGAGCAGAACGATGTAACCGCTCGGCTCCGAAGCGAAAAGCTGAATATGCGCTGCACCTGCTGCCTACTTATACTCACGCTGTGATCAGCGGCAGCTGGATGCAATAATCGCATGCCAATGTGCATTGGCTCGTTTAGTTTACACTCGAAGTGGATTGGTCTCTCTAAGCGATATCCCAATTCGTCGGTCCTCCGACGTGACGTCGAGAGTGACCGACTGATAGGGAAGGGAAAATCTCTGAGCTCATAGCTGCCGACTAACTTTTTTTCCTCAGAATTTTTCCTCTAACAGCTGCACTGTTCGCAGTTTTCATTTAGTCATATCTGGTCTTCATATATCCCAGCTAAGCCTCTGCTGAGGTGACCCGTCACTCTCCGTAGTTGAGCCAAGCTCTGAAAAAATACACTGCTTTACTGCTCGCCCTGTGTGACGGGCTCTCTTGTGCTTCTGTGAGAGAGCGTGAGTGTGTGCCCAGCCTTGGTTTCCTTCCTTCCCTGTTCTTTTGCAGGAGACCTTTGGTGTGAAAGGCAATCCTATTACCCCCAGCCCGGCGATAAGGAGGACTGGCTTGCATACAAAGAACAAATCGGAGAAAACGAGCTTCCATTGGCTTTGGTTTAACCCAGGGCCAAACATTCTGGTGAGGTTTTCCTCCCATCATTTCAGGGAAATTGGGTCTTCGGCTGAAATGGTATGTGTTTAGGAGATGGAATAAGGTGTGAAATTTCACCACATCCGGCTGCTGCAACATCAGCAACACAAGCGAGAAGAAACAGTGGCAGCTCAGAAAGCCCAGAGTGCTGCTGAATAGTTCACACATCTGTAGGTCTGAAATTATGCTAAGGAATGTAAAATGCTAAAAGCCTCTTTAAAGTATTTATATTAGCACTTGTATTAAAGACACATGATCAGGTTTTTACAGTCAGGACTGAACATTTCAACCATCTGTGAGTAGTTCTTCTTAGATGCTCATTTGACAGATATACTGGCAACGTATTTTATTATTCCAGCTAAAATAATGGTGTTGCTTCAAATATGGGCATGATAGTTTAAGCTATTATATTTATTAAAATTCTATTTATTGTGTAAAAAATTGTAATTAATTTTGGATCTGGGACAAATGTAAATATAATTATATAAAATAAACATAAAATGCACTTGAAAATAACTAAAAATAGTGTGATGTTTATATAGGCTGAATAAAAAATGTTGTGTTGAGTTCAAATTTCACCCAAGAATTGCATGTAAATTGAACAAATAATTACAAAGAAATGGCAACTGACATTGCATTAAACCTAACATTTTAGATAGGGGGGGGGGGGATCAACCCCTCGTACATTGAAGTCGAAGAAACACCCCACTATTCTTGTGAGAAGTGTATTTATATGAGAAGCACCATAAAAGACATTATGCAGAAAACTTGAATGCTGTGCATTATATACCAAAATGTGCCACTGACAACCTTTTGCAGTGCAGAATGTTACATTAAAAAACAATTATTTGTATATCCTTGCTATGGCACCTCAAAGGAAATGAATGTCATCCAGTTGAAATTAGTTTCCTTTTCCCTTCAGTATGTTATAACCTCTGAAATACTGGTCCCAGTGTGTTTGTTTTTTTCAGCCATTCGGAAAATATATTGCTGTACCATGTTTCACCCACAAACACCTTTAGATTTCTGTTGTCTGCAAAAACAAGAATTGGACCCGTTGAACAAGATTATGGACAATTAGTGTTGTAAATATCAATAGGAATACGTGTTTAATAATGATAATAGTAATCCTTTTCTCCTTTATTTGGTGGCTCACTATTTATAACTGTCTAATATAAAGAGGAAAAAGCTCAGAAGTAAATAAAATTGGTATTTATTTCATGTCCAGCCAGCTTTTATTCCCTGCCACAGAGAGTCTAGCGCAGACAGTGCTCTAAATCAAAGTGTCTCCTCCAGGTCTCCCAAAGTGTTGGCCACCGGTGGTGGTGAGAACCATCCACCTAATGCTGAAGTGAATATAATGGTGTCGTGCCATATAGCGAGAGAGATATGGAAGGTGTCCTCCTGGGAAATGCTTGCAGGGAGGCAGGGAGGTGAGCAGCTAATTATGAGTCCATCCCCCCTCTTCCTCTTCCTCTTTCATTTCCTTCCTCACTTCAGAGGTTCATCTGCATGTTTCTGAAGCTCTGCAATTACCAAAGCAAAATCCCTGGCCACTACCAGAGGGAAGAGGACGAAACAGGAAAGAAAGAAAAAAAGGAATAATATTAAATTACATGAATAATTTAATATATACTTAGTCTCTTGAATTGCATTTTATCCCTAAAATGCTTTTTAATCCCAGCGTTGCATTATATTGAATATGTGACCTTCACTCTGCTGTTTTAGAGATACTGCTGGGACAAATGCTTTTGCTGAAAGCGTTTAAAATAAGAGAGCCATAATCAATTATAATGAATGAGGACGTGTCTGTTCCACTCCTAGTCATTTTTCCACTCTGATTATGTGTCCAAAATGCTTATTTTTTGTCCCATGCATGATGCACAAACTTCTCTATTTCTTTGCATGCAGCTAATGTTGCATAGACTTGGCTTTCACCCAAACTGGGTTGGACTACAGGTGAAAGTTTTTTTCCTGATGAACATTATCCTTCACAGGGTGAAGTGTACCATCAACTGTAGTCTTGAGTCCTCTGACACAGAAATGTAGAGAAATGTGTGTCAATTAGACTGATAGAGAGAGCCGTTCTCCATAATGATTTGCAGTTGGCAGTGATTAAGATGAAGTTATTTGTATTTTGGTACCTTGTGGAAGCTGACACTAATTCTTGATATGCATCTCACACCTTCAAAAGACATTTTAAAGCAGAGACAAGAAAACGAGGGAGAAGTATACAGGCTTCATGACATAAATATATGATTTGTAGCATTACCCACTGCAGTATTGCAATTGTAGTTGTTGGACTGGAAGTGCCACATTTCATTTTAAACGACAGCTTTTGATTGATAGAGACATGTCCTTTTAACAGTGGAATATGCATGTTTTAGTCTAAAACATACAATTTCTTTGCAAGTTTTGCGCTATAATCAAAGTGTATAATGCCATTGTAGTAATTTTATAGCTGAATGGAGGAGACACTTTGATCGATTTTCCATATGCAAATAGAAAATGTACATCTTTAATATGGCACATTTACCGAAGAATCTAGAAATTTGTGCACTGAAAATATATATATATTTATATTTATTTTGACCTCTTAAGTCTTCACAAGTCACATATCTGATTTATTGGCCACACATTATTTTAAGGTCCAATTCTCGCCATTGACAAACCACTAACTGCAACTTTTGCCTCAATAAACTCCTAATTTGCTGCTTGTTAATAGTTAGTACGGTAGTAGTTAAGTTTAGGCATTGGGTGGATTAGGGATTTAGAATATTGTCATGCAGAATATGTGCTTATACTAATAAACAGCCAAAATGTTAATACTAGGCATGCTAATGAGCAACTAGTTAATAGTGAGAATTGGTCCCTGTGTTACTGAATTAATTAATGTGCTTGATGAAGATATTTAACATCAGTGTGCAGCCAGCTACCTTCTTTCTAAATTGATGTTTGCAGGCAAATCTTATTATTGATGTAGATCTATTTGACAATTTTGGGGTATTTATTGAGTAAACAACATCAGAAAGTATTTTATTCCAACTGTACTAGCTTTCCTTTAATATGTACTTATCTATCCATCATTCTCAGAAAAACAGACATTTGGAAATCCATGAAAGGCAGGGTCTGTTTTTAGAGTGAAGTGTCACATTCAGTGTGGGAGAAGATGACACTTCAATGCATCTACCTGACCATGTAGGCAGATCCATTAGGGTTTCAGAGCCATCATCGCTGTTTTCCATGTTCTCCAAATACGGCCTTGTTCGAATGGCCCTCTAGCCTCTCAAACATGTTGTTTTTCTTTTACTAAAACTAATATTTCTTTCTTTTTTGCTCTCTCTGTGGCTCACTCTCTCGGTTTCTTTCTGTTTCAGTCCTCAGTGGACCGCACAACTAGCTTGACCACGTCAGACTTCGTACTTCTGCTCAATTTCAGTTCGCTTCTGTACTCAGTCTGATATAGCAAACCAGCTCCCAGATTATCTCTGGCTCCGCACCAGCCGTCCAAACAACGAACAGAGGGCGGGCTGAGAGGCGTGACGTAGCCGCTAAGCGCCGAATTTAAGATTGTAGTTTAGGTTAGGGAAATCTAAAATGACAGCGGACATTGGAGACACGGGATGCTATTTGCTCTGTTGTGGAGAATATTCCTGGCATTTGCCAACTGAAGCCCGAACAAGAAGACTGGTTCACATTTTGAATGGAGGTGATGTTGTGCCCTACTCCCGACAGGTTCCCTTCAGACAGTCAATTGTCCATGAATATTGTGTCCCCCCCCAGAACCCCTGTTTTTATAAATAAATCCTAACTTTGAGAAATATTTTCTTGTAAAACACATGCTTGTGTAGAAATTATGCCCTTCCTCCAGTAGAGGGTTTTGTTTTCTTTGTCTAGAGAAGCAGAGATTTTAAACAAACAAGCGCCTGCCCACCCCCCACCACCCCACCGCCATACGCTTGTGAGCCCTTCCAGTTTTGGTTTTGGTATTACCAGGCTACCGCACAACACCCTGACTGTCTATCTGTAGCGTGGGGTGGGTAATGGCTGACGGCTCATTGGGTTACGTGGGTTATGTGCTGTGCTGTTCAGTACTCTCATCATGGTGCATTTCGTGTTCCATCACCTCCAGCTCCTTTTAATACACCTCGATAATGCCTGTCTCACCAGCTCCCACAGCGTCGTGACATCCACGCATCATGCCATTAGATTCATGGCCCTGCTCCCAATGCATGAAAAGGGCTCAATTACGGGATGCTTATATCCACAATATTAGTCACCTGTCAACTATTTGTTTATAAAAAAACACAGCAGACATTTACCAATGTTGTCCAATGAAGATATTACCTTTTACTAAAAGCGTGCAACCCATAAACTGAACTCCAAATCTCCTAATGAAATGTGGTTTTGAACACCTTTGGGGCCAAATCTAATAGGAGACCTTGTTAAATTACAGGTGAACTCCATTTGCGGGTCAAAATCCTGAAGGACGCATATCTGGTGCATTTTAGAGATGTCTTCTGCCCTAGTGGTTGTATAATGGAGGATGATGGGTGCTGCTAACCACTAGCACACAAGCCTTCAGGGAGCCGCTAATGCCCTGCAGATATTGACCCAGCATCCATCATAGTTCCCGTCGCGCTCTCCCATAGGATGCCGCAGAGTCTTTTTCCAGACGCTAAGTGAGAATTATTCGCAAATTGAAAATAAGTTCTTTGAGAGAAAAAAATCTTGCACACATAGCTGCTAATTGTTGGGAAATAAATGCATCTTGTAACCAGCGGTGGGAAGGGTTGGGGAATCAATGTATTGATCTCACGTCCAGCTTACTGTTTCTAATCCTGCAAATCTTGTGTTGCTGCTGGAAGTGCCGTATTGAATATCTGAAGGAACCAGACGTGCTTCTTAAGTGTAATTTATGTAATGCAGTGTACGCGTGTGTTGAGGTTCATTCCGGCAAGTGCTCACGGATTTCGGGAGCTATTAAATATATTTATTTAGCTGCAGTGGCTGACAGGATCAACACACAAGAACTGCAAACCAATTTGTGTTCTTAAGGTATTAATTAAAAAAACTAACATATGTCATGCTCATAGAAGTGTGTAACAACACTGTAAGAAATAAATCTGTAAAGTAATAGAAAAAGTACTGGCAACTCATTAGTGGGACCCATTATCATGGGTATTATGGATATTTCCGAATACGGATATTTATAACTCTAAACCACAACTTAATGCAGTGTAAAATAAAGGTCTAACATACGGTGGCTGAGAGAGCTCAACGCGCTGCAACTTCAGAAAACACATGCAAATAGAAAAAGCACCAGCAAATCAAGAAAATATTTTCATCAGTTTGACAGCAGATGGTGCAAATGCTCACCATACAAACAAATAAAGAAACACTGCAAATGCTCACAACACAACCAAATACATTTTATTTGCAGCGTGTTTCTTTTTTGGTTGTGTTGTGAGCATTTGCAGCGTGTGTGTTGTCAAAATGACGAAAGTTGTTTTCTTAATTTGCAGGTGTTTTTTTCTATTTGCAGCGCGTTTCTTTTTTTGGTTGTGTTGTGAGCATTTGCAGCGTGTGCGTTGTAAAATTGAGGAAATTGTTTTCAGCAGCAATTCAGCAGCAGTGTAGCATATCTATTCCGCCAAGACCAAATACATTAATATTGTCATATCCATCACCATGCTAAACTTTTCAGAGACTTGTCATGACTGAAATTGTATTTGTTTAATGAAGTGAAGCTGAAGTAATATATACAATTTTAGATGAAAACTTGAAATTATACTTTGAGGAAGTACTAAAATGACGAAATTAAATAAACTTAAACTAAATAAAATTACTAAAAAGGTGATTCAAAATATTAATAAATGCATAATAGTGTAAATAACACTAAAATAACCCTGATCACGTTAAACTAAATCCTGTATTAGATCGCAACAAACCCAACTTAATAATCACCAAAGGTTTAAATCCATTACAATAAAACTACACCTAACTTGTTTAGAGGTTTTATTCACTTAAGGGGTTTGTTGCAACTAGGCCAGGAGCTTTAAGGTGAACACAGTTGGTTTGCACCTGCGGCTCTTCGTAATGTTTGGAAGGATCACAATATTAGACTTTTGGCTGTTTATAATTTTATTTTCACCAAGGTCCCTGATCATTTCAATCCGACCTTCACAGTTTGTGTGGCCCATTTCAGATGTTTTGTGAACCTGTCAGTGTGTAATGCAGCCTTTGCCAAGAGGCTGTTATTGATTTATGGGGCAGCAGCAACTGTATTGGTCCCAAGAAGGTCTAAAATACCTGGAGAAAGTTATCCGATAGCATTCTCATTCATCTCAAAGGCAGCTGCTTGGCTTGTGCCCTAAACCCTGATCCCTTGATTAGACCCGGAACCTGTAAGTATTGTGACATCCAAATGGTAAAAGGTTAGCCACTGATAATAGGTCATTTACATGGAGGTGTGCACTCTAAAAGCTGGGTTAAATACAACCCAGTGCTGGGTAAAATATGGAAAAACCCAGCGATTGGGTTGTTTAGACCATTGGATTGCTTCCCAGAAAGTTGGGTTGAACATTTAACCCAACTGTTGATTGAAAACAACCCAGCATGTGTTCTGTCCAATATTTACCCAGCACTGGGTTGTTTTTAACCCAGCATTTGTATCTTACAGTGGCATAAAACATGTTTAATTAAGAGAGGAAGTGAAAATTACCACTATTATTATTACTGTTTGGTGCAAGAAACCTACCAGCAAGAGATATTAAAATCAATATGTTTTATTTAAATTTTGCATATACATTTTTTTCAGCACATCTACATTTTTTGTGAATTTAAAGTTAGGTTGAATGGAATTTTACTTTCCAGAGTATATTTAATTGTTTTATTTTATTTCAAATATTTAATATATTGCATGTATCAAGCAAAAATTGCAACATTAAGAGTCTTCCGCAAATGTCACCCTCAACTAATTTCAAATTGTAGTTATTATAATTCCAGAGCTAAAAGTTTAGCTAACATTCAAAATGAGGCAAACATTAATTCTCCACTGCACATTTGCACAATATTCAGTGTCAATCTGAACATTTTCAGTGAAGCTTTTAAATTAAATAATAAAAAGAAACAGTTCAGAATTTGAAAGCATCTTTGAAGAGATAATGGCTCCGGAACAATAGAAGTGGATTAACCTGCTCTTTCACTAGTTGAATTGCAAAATGAAAAAGCCAATAAAATATATATTTTATGCTCAGCTAGTTTAATGAACTGTGTTTTTCACAAGAAAAGGTTCATCCAATGGTTTGGTGTCTGAATTCCACACATACAGTGCTGTAGACTTTGATTTTCCTCAGAAGTAAATTGGTCAGCCCAGAAAAATAAAAGTCTTCAGCTCTTGATAGGATTCAAGCTACAACACATAAAAAGCATTATATGAACTTGTTTTGCCTTGACAGACAGATGTTTTCTCCATGGAGATCTTTCTGTTCTTCTCCACAAATGAAATTGCGCAGCGTTGCCATCACAGTTTGGATGAAGGTCCATTCCAGTTTCAACCAGAGCAACTTCCTTTGATTCCCATCATGCAGCGATCTGTCGTCAGAGGGACTTGCTCTCAGCATGAAATATTGAAGAAGTCAGCCCTCTTTTGAGAATAAAAAATATATAAACAGCGTATGTTAATAAGTTTCAGAGCGCTCATTTTATAATTTATATTTTACAAAGTATGGATTGGTTTTAATTCCACAGGAGTCTCCTGCTAAATGTGCTCCCTTTCATTTGCAAAGCCACAGTTTGTGGTCTGACTGAAGGGCGGGTTTAGGGATCCTCTTTCCTGTTCCTGTCTTTGTCTCCAACAGGCAACGAGAAACAGAGGGGGAGCAAAGCCTTGAGGTAGTATTAAATAATGAAAAGGGCTGCCACAGTTTCAGCGAATGTTTGAGCACCGCTCATAGATAGTAAGTGATCAGCATCAAGGAATAAGTATGTTTGTGTGTGTACGTGTTTTATGTGTGTGTGCTGATTTCTGTCTGCCTGACTCATTTCGATGCATTGTGATATTCATCTCTCTGACAGACTGTGACATTGTGCAGCTTTAACAAAGACATCTAATGCAATGTAAAAACTATACTCTCTCACAACTGTATGAATTTCAGCAGATTGTTGCCTTCTGAAATGCATCTTAAAGAATTCCTTCGTTATTTTCTCACCCTCGTATCATTTTCACGCACTCTTTTCCATACAATGACAGTTTATAGTGACCCTATCTGTCGTTCCAAAAAACATCATAAAAGTAGTCCACATGCTTTGTGCATCATATTCCAAGTTATATTAAATCATATGACTAAAAAGACTACATATTTATCTCATAGACCCTTTCACAGACTGTGATAAAGCATTTCTATAGTTATTAACTTAGTAAATCTATTTGTTTTTGTATTTATTTTTTTATTTGATTTACACTTATAACACTATACTTTGTGATTTCTTTCCTTGGCTTTAAATGACATAAATCTATGTCACTGCATGAGTGTTTCTAATAAATTGGTTGAGGAAGTGATAGCAAATGTTTAAAGTATATTATTATCCAAAAAAAGAATATTGTTCACTTATAATCTTCTCCTCCATTGAGCTTCTAATTCAAATAATTGTGCCCGAATCATTGAGTCAGTGAGTCAAGAACCATTCGATTCATTCATGAGTTCAACTCAGTGATTCAGTGATCCAGTTCATGAGTTCCAAAATTACGGTTTATCTGTCTTCTGATTTCATTTGACCAGAAGGCGTTGGTGTTTTTTCTTTTTGAGCTTTATTGATGCTTTGAAGCGTCTTTGAAGGGAAAAGTACAACAAGAAGTCTTCTACAGCACAAAAGCATATGTATTTGGATCGACATAGGATAGAGAATAATGATTATCGGATAAAATATAGATAAATATAAATTTATTTTTCATCAAAAACGGTTCAACTATTCAAACTAACATGTTTTTTAGTACTTCCTGGGATCTCATTTAACTATACTGCTCTGTTTATTCCCTTCTTTTATCCACTTAGGTAAGTGCATGCAGAATGGAGAGCCAATACAAGGTAAGTGCTTCACTCTGGGTGTGTTCATCATTGTTCAGTTGGTCCTTTAGCTGCCTGTCATACGGACCTATTGATTGATGGAGGGGTGAGGCTGCTATTTTTGACAGTTATTGATGATACAGTCGCTAACTGAGCCGCTCTCATTCGGAATGTACCACTGCAGTAAGAGCCATGCATGAACATTAGAGTCAGATCAAAGGAAATGCAGTTTTCCCCAATGGCACCATTAAACGAAGGCTTTTCTAATGCACCGTCCAAATTAATCTGCTATTTCTGCTCTGCATTTAAAACTGAGGATGTAATATCATCTCGTGTCTATATTTTATGAGTTGAGCTCGCTGGCTGTTCAATATTGTAAATCAATATTTTTAATTATGTCAATGATGGGATGAAGGTAATTTTACTGAAATTATAGTTACAGCACAAAAGATACGCTGAAAAAAAATGGTTAAGAAAGGATTATTTACAGAATAATATATCAGAGTTTAAGGTGTGCTGTAAGCTATAACATATAGATAGATATACTTATGTAAGACTTTGTGTTCAAATGTAATCAGCTGAACTAATTCTGTTTCCATTGTTCCATCACAAATAGTTCAGTGAAACAACAAGCTAAATAAATCTATCAATAAATATTATTACAAGTCAGACACTTTGTGTAGGTTTGCCATGAGCAAAATCAAATGGTGCTTCTGAGAATATTTCTGAACAAATTACATGAAAAGCACGGGGGCATTAGTTAAGCATTTCATTTATTTGTTTACATTTCCATCTCAGGCAAGTGATGGAGTGTGTCGGAGTGGAAATACACAGCATAATTTGTGCTTTTTCTCCTGACAGCCAAATAAAATTGGCATAACGTGTTCCGTACAAGAGGTTCAATTTGCCACAAAACTGTGTTATGCAGGTTCAACATGAGGAAAACTGGTATTGACATATCAAAAATAAACAACTCGAATTTCATTCAAATAATTCGCTTAAGACAATTATCATGTTCATATAATGCGTTTTTAAATCATTGGCACTAATGCTGTAGTCAGTACTTTTAACAGCATACTGTAAACATTAGAATCTAATAATAGAACTCAAAGGAGCAGTGCATCCAAAATGAATGTTTTACTCAGTTGTGTGTCTGTCAGTATCTAACATACAGTATGTAAAAAAATACAAGCTCTAGAATTTACTGTGGGACAAACTAAACATGTTGATATTCTTTACATCTTGTTTATGTTGACCTTTAATGCTTTACAGTTTAAAATGGCTTTCATACTCATTATTCTATAACACTGCTGAATTTAATTCACTTTTTAAAACTGCATGGGAAAGAAATGCACTTCATTATCCAAACAAGAAGTCATCTGCCTCTTTGAAGTATTAAGGTGGCAAAATGAAATGCAAAACATACATTTGCATTTGCACTTGTCGAGGCAACAATGCGATACCTTGTAAAGAGCTTGTAGAGTGACTACATTTGGATTCCTTCAGCATAGGCATTAGGAAAACCTAAAACTGAAGAGCTTGTTTTCACCACTCTGTATCCTCTGGGAGAAGATGACAAACACAGCAGAAAACTAGCGACAGTCCTGTTTTGCAAAAATGTAGCATATTTAGATACAAGATTTTTGCCTATATTGTGAATCTAACAATGAAACCACTTCAGCCTTGACTGTTCACAATTTAACACGGCCCTCAAGTACCTTATTGATTTTTAAAACAGTTACTATAATAGAAATTATAATTTTTTTAATTAAAACAGTTTTTGTTCATTTGTCAAATGAAGCTATTCTGAATAAATGGAATATAATACATGAATGTCTGCTTTACAACTCCTTTTGCGTTCCAATGAAGAAAGAATGTCATATATGCTTGGAACAATGAGGGTGAGTAAAAAATCTTGTTTTTCATTGAACTATTCTTTTAAGGTGTTTTTTGGACTGTAGTTCCTTACCTTAACCTTAACACATTTCCATAACCAGGCTAATATTCCAAGTATCATCCTGGTCAGTTAAAGGGAGGAAACATGGATCGAGTTGCTTGGAATTCTGTGCACGTTGTGTGTTGGTGGAGGGGCCAAAAAACACATTATGCTGGTGTTGTGAAATTGTGCTGACTCCTATTCTAAGTGACATTCATTTCTTCAAACCTTCTCTCAGACACAAAAGAATGGCTTTTGGAGAGATGATGTTTTCCTGAGACTAAGCAAACAATAAGATGAATATGGCTGATAAACATTCAATAAGTAAAAGCATTCACCTGTCAGTGTGTGCTTTTGTGTTAAGCCATCCAAATTGTGCTGAATGTGAAAGTGAAATGCAATCAGTTTGAATAATATCGCTATGTGGTACGCTATTCATCTCCATCAGCGTAGGGCAATAAAGCGTATTTTCCATTAACTCTAATTAGGTCTTGGTATTTTCCAGAACTTATGCCATCTTTAGCCTGGCTAAAAGTGTTGTTGAGCTTCAGCATGCACTGGATTCTGTATAGACACTCAGATAATTGAGGTCAGTTATTCACACTGGATATCATCACAAAAGAGCATCATATTCATTGTAGTTGTTTTTGTGCTTGACTGTCATATTACAATGCTCTAGTGGCTGAGCCTGCCATTCAGAATTGATTTCAGAATGCTTTTTTAAATTATAATTCATTTCCTGAATTTGTGTATACATCATTTTTAGATTAATGTATATTTGACATTTATATTTTATTTTTAAAAACATTTTGTTGTATGACAAGGTTAAAATCTATTTTGATGGCTCATTGGATAATTTTTACAGTATTTAAAGGAATAGTTCTCCCATATGAAAATTTGCCTACAATGTACTCTTCCTCAGGCCATCCAAGATGTAGATGAGTTTGTTTCTTCATTGGAACAGTGTTGGAGAAATTCAGCATTATATCACTTACTCCTCAATGGATCCTCTGCAGTGCGCCTTCAGATTGAAACTTAAACAACTGATAAAAAAACATCACTTTAATCTACAAATAATCTGCATGTCTCTAGTCCATGTATTAACATCTTGTGAAGCAAAAATCTGCACATTTTCATTATTGGGTGAACTGTATACTCTTAATTTAGTCAAACGAATTTTGTCTAGTAAGTTGAGAATTGCACAGTTAGTCAAAGTGAATTATTTAATTAACTAAAGATTTAACTCATTTATGTTTTGATGGACAATTTGGACAAAGGAAATTTCTTTGTGACTGTGTTGAATTTTTTTATGCAATTCAGTTAAGTTCCACTTCCCATCATTCCAATTCTTCTTCTAAATTCCAATTTAAATTCAAACTCAGTCTTAACTGGAAAGGTGCTCATTCTTAAAATCAGATTTTTTATAAACACTGAATGATGCAAAAGCAGCATTTTTGTATGAATACATGCACAGTAACAACTTGCAATATGGAGACAGAGAGCAGTTTGGACTGTGTGTTGTGTGTCAGGCATTAGTGTTTTCTTGGTCTTTATGTCTTTTTTTCAGTGGCTCCCAGATCCTGTTTAGTTAGCTTAGCATCTTTATACAGGGCCATTGGGACACGGCGCCTCTGATTTGCTGCTTTCATGGCTCTGGGCTGACTTTAAGGACTCAGAGCAGGCTTGCACGGCTGATTTAAAGAGCCTTGCCTTTTAAAAAAATGCTCTGCTCAGCCCTTCTTTCTGTGTGTGTTGTTGCCAGCATCTAGGGTTTTGATCACGTCTCACTATTATGGCAAAATATGACAGGTATATTGAGGCAAGCTTTCCAAGAGAATGCAGATTAGCATAGTGCATCACAGAATCATCTCTCAGTTTGAGAAGCAAACAGCGATTCTGCTTGCAATACACAAGATAATATCCTAAGCATATATTGGAGTTATTGATAGCAAACAGGCAGAGTTGGTAAACATGATACTTATTGTGAGTAAAAATATTGAGGCAGACAGTGTAATGATAGTCTGAACATGACAGATATGCTGTTTGTCAGTCCGAGAGAAACCTATGCATGACTGTTAGAGATAATCTACTGTGACACTGAGGGTCATATGAACTATGTTCCAAGAAATGTATCCAAAGTGAAATCCTAATTATCTCTCAGACTGGGAATTTTTCCTCCTCAGAAATCCCTGTCATATTGATCTATTTGAAACTGCTGTGCTTGGTAATAGCAAAAATAATCTTACATAAAGCCAGGTTGCGTGTCCGCCCACTGCCTCTCGAGACGATTTACCACCACCCGCTCACAATGAATAAATAAACAGAGAAAAGAGATAGAATCTCAGATTTCATTCTATGTGGGCCTTAATTGTGCAATAGAGGTGACAAGTCTGGAAAAAATAGAAGAACGTGCGGAAAAATTGAATTTGAATTAATGGGACTGTAAGTGTAATGTGACATTTAGTCCAAACAGTTTGTGTTAAAAACGTGAGAGCGATCGTAACTGTTGTTTAATCAACCAATGTCAAACGGAATTTGTTTCAAAAGTAATTGTTTCAAAGTAATTTTTGCAACCTCCATTTGTCAGGATAACAGCTCTGAATCTTATCCTATAATAATTGTGATCAACCTGTATTGGGGAGAATTTTTTTTTTTTTTTTCATGATGTGATTTTCCTCCCACTTTCAATTGTTTTACTTTGATGCAAGGGTAAATTTATGTGATTTTTTTTTTATAAGATCAAAAGGTTAAACAATACAGATTTATTTTCACAGCATTCTTTACTGCTGTTTACCAAGGGGCAAATAATTCTGACTGTAAGATTATATTTAATATATCAGAATATCTAAATAAAATAGATAGATAGATAGATTTCCAATTTGTCTTTTTAGATGAGGAATCATATCTCAGACATCTATATACATCTCCAAACAGCCAATACTTATGTTTCATGTATGTTTAAACCTGACATTTCTGTGCTATGAAGGGAAACTGTGCATAAAGAGACTGTGAGAAAGGTTTCAGTATCGACTTTGCTAGCATCCGTAAAAGCCTTGGCTTCTCTCTCGCTCTCAGTCTTTCTCTAAGTCTTTCTCTTTACCTCTGATCAATATTACCAAATTAACATTTCCAACCCCCATTTCAAAACCACAAACCCTCTAAATTAGTCATTAGAAACGTGTCTCAGAGGCAGCACAATCTGTGAGTAAAACCTACACTCATTCAATAGTGGATAAAGCAATTTCACCCTTACATTCACACACACACACACACACACACACACACACACACACACACACACACACACACACACACACACACACACACACACACACACACACACACACACACACACACACACACACACACACACACACACACAAACAAATAGGCTATACACACCACAGTTTTTTCATTATGCATGATTACATGACAAAGCGTAAGGTGTTTTTTTTATTTCAGACCATCCTGATGAGTTTGAGAGAAACTAGATCTGTAAATAAAAAAGTAGTGTCAAAAGAGGGATAATGCAATGGCTGTGTTAGCTGCATTTTATAATATAGTAGCTGGGTTCTAGCTGCTCTACGATGCTCTACAATCATGTTCTAAAAAACTGTTTGACCACCTTTATATAGTATGACCAAGATGAACCAGCAAATGACTACCTTATACCAGCTAGAAACCTTCTACCAACACAGTTTACCATCTTAAGCTAGACTTTACTGTATGCTACAGGTACACCTTATACAAAAAGGAATCCTAACATAATATTTTGATTATGCAGTATAATGGACATTTAAATATTGATGTACATCATGGTATCTTGTAATCTCAAACAGAAGATTCTACATCAGCGCTGTCATGCACAAGTAGCATGGAATTGTAGCTTCCAGTGTGCTGCATAAGTGTAATTGCTTCTTAGATCCATTGATCTTTTGAGAGCATTAGCTTGCCTATCATTTGAATTAGTCCACTGTTTCTCAAGCCTGACATTCCCTCTTCCAAACATGATCAACCAAATCTATAATCACTGAGTTAACATCTAAAGGCGAGATGTTTTAGGTTTGATTGTTTGACTGATTGTTTTAATTTATCACATGTTAGTCAATGTAAGGCTTCAGATGGTCAACTGATAGCTGGCTAATGCACTGACTGCAAGCTAAGAGGCACGTGAAAGAGAGATTAGGTAGATTTTATTTCTTACAATGAGGAAATTAATGCTCTGGTGAGAGTAAAGATGAGATAATTGTTGGGGGAATAGAAATTACCTGTTCTGGTTTTATGATGGAGAATGGAAAAGGAAGGAAAACAAAATCACAAAAAATACAACATACAGAGACACATGCTTTCAAATACTGATGTAAGATTTAGGGTTATAATAACATTATTCTTTTTTCTGCAGAAAAGTGCCACAAAATATTGGACTTAAGCTTGCTATTTCAGATGGAGAGATTTTAAAGAAAGAATGTTATCTACTTTATATTCAAATAAGCTACACTCCTGGGATGGTGAGCAGCATGAATAAGTTGTTTCAGAATGGAAACGCGCACACACACAAAAAAATGATGACAAAGTCAATCTGCTCCCAGCAATTGCTCCACCAGCCTAAATGAAAAATGACCTTGACTGACAGATTTCAGTCCGATGACTTCATTCAAGATCCAAAATGTATCTTCTATGCCTGTTTCTGGCATGTGACCAAAATTGGCTGTGAAAGATAAATTATTTTGTTCACCGCATGTGAAAAAACAAGTGTGTGTTCTTTTAATTGAGAACATGAAACATTTATCTTGTCAGCACCTACAGTGTTTCAACAGTTTTGCCCTTTAGCGTGGTCTTTTAATGTCGCTAACAAGAAAGGAAATTGTTGTGTGTGTGTGTATGTATATATATATATATATTTATGTATAGTAGGCTATTTTATTGGAAATTATGAAAAATTGTCACTGTTTGATTACCCATGAAATAGGGCCCCAAAAGTCTGTGTCCTTTCATCATGAGGGCAGGATTCTGAGAGCACTTGCAACCTGGTTTCTGGGATTTAAGACCATCTGAGTTGCTTGAAGCAGATACTCAATTGGTTATTACTGTGTCTGCATTATGTACTGAAAGGTCAATCCACACTAGATTCTCTGGCTGGGCTACTAGCCATTTTGTGACAAAGAACAAGCCAGTGTGGACATGCCTCTAGAAAAAAAGCCCTGTCCGGGGATTTCTCCAGCCTTCTAGTGCATTTTGAGTAGCTCTTGTCAGAAAGTAATCTCTAGCCTATAGTGCAGTTGAAAAGAAACCTTTATGGATGATGCTATGTTCATAATACATTGTCACATTAGATAAAAATTAGCATAAATACTGTCTACTGTTTGCAGAGGCAGTGTAATGAATCTTTACTGATGCTTTATGAAATGTATGGTTCAAAAGATCATCTAAATTGAGCCAGTGCAGAACAGTTACTACAGCTATAACTTTGTTGCATTAAATTAGGATAAACTCCCCCTAGATGATAGGATATTGTAAATACTTTTTATTCAGATGAAGTGCTTTCATGTATGCAACCAAAAATATAGGCATTTGGAAGCTGGAGAAAAGTGTATATTTCCTCTTAAATCGTAAACGTAGCACTTTTTCTAGAATTAGAAATGTGTCTGTGCCATGATCTTAAAATCTATATAAGACCACATTCTTCTATAAGATGCACAAATCACTTCAAAGACACCAATGAAAAACTTTGAAAATACTTGACCTGAACGGCACTTAGCACTCAAGCACTTTCAAAAAGAGCCTGTCAAAGTTAGTGGCAATAATTAGTTATTGAGACTAATTCTAAATGAAAGTCTGCTGATTGACATGATAGCCTATTGATCTGTTTATACACAGCCATTTAACATTCCTGAACTCATCTGAGAACCTATTCACAGGTAATCAAATAACGCCATGTAGCCCCAACAATCAAAGCTTACCAAATTACTCGCTCCATTTTCTCGATCCACTGAGGCAGGTTACTGTCCTTTTGAGAGTTCTTACAAAATAAATCTACAGACAGAGTATTGATCACTGGAGGTGTGGTAAATGGAGGCTCTGACAAGATGGCTCTGAAGACACCTCTTCATGTTGATGGCCCGCTCAGGGGAAAAGTGTCTTTCTATTAAACGGTACAAGGCAAAACAAGAGGCTTGATGAAACCGTGTTTAGTATTAATAAAAGCTTGGCTGTACAGACCTTCATGATACATATGATCTGGTAGATGAAGAGGCAATAGGTAAGGGTGCAGATTAAAATGAGACAGATGCCAAGTTTAGATGCTAGGTTAATGACATGCTGAGAGCTAATGAAAAAATTAAGAATTCATTAAACAGTTGGACCACAGTTGCTTGTTGTATTTTAGAGCACAAATCTGCATTTTTTTATGCATTCAAGTCAGGTAAAAAAAGATTGTATTTACAAGTTTAACAACACGTGGGAACTAGTTGATAACTGAAAGTTGAAAGTTGATTACTAGTTGGTTATGTGTGGAAAACACTCAACTTCGAGAATACATATAGATCTTATGCTCCGATCCTTTTTCAGCGCTGCAATCATTGTCTTCTGTTTGTATTTCCACAGCATGAAGGTATAAGGATGTAAACCATTTTGAATGAACTTTGCAAACATGTAAGATCAAAGACAAAATTCTAAATTCATTTTGAAGAATGATCAAGAAGTTCAAACATCTTGTATTTTTCATAGAAAACTATGACTACATAACAACGACATGTCAATTGACCCTTCGCAAAAACCTGCCCTCCTTAGAAATATTCTCACGCAGTGAAAAATACATCGCGGAGCAAAGAGGAAACTGCCAACATGCCAACAGACAAGACAGAGCAAGTTACATCTGGTATATAACCCGAATTCCTCAAATGTTGGGACGTTTTCCTAATTTTGAATAAAATGAAAACTAATAGACTTTCTAATCACATGAGTCAATATTTTATTCACAATAAAACATAGATAACATAACAAATGTTCAGACTGAGAAATTTTACAATATTATGCAAAAAATGAGCTCATTTCAAATTTGATGCTTGCTACAGGTCTCAAAATAGTTGGGCATGTTTACCATTGTGTAGCATCTCCTCTTCTGTTCAAAACAATTCGAAGACCTGCTTACATATTATTATTTATTAAGTCCACAGTATACTATTCTGCAACTTTTTTATTGCACATCTTATTCTTCTTTATTTTTTCTTATTAATTTTTTTTTTTATTTTTTACCCATAATAATGTATATTATCTTGTGTTGTGTTACAATATTTTGCACTGTCCATTGAGCGGACCTGACCTGACTTACATTTCACTACTGATTATATTCTGTATAACTGAGTATGTGACGAATAAAACCATGAATCCTTGAATCCTAACTGTACAATAAGTAAATCCACTCCACCAGCTAATTACTGCAAAATCATAAGTTCAAAGACAGAATTCTAAAGACTGCTGCGTGCTTGTTTCCCTGATGCATAAGGTCTATATCGATAGAGTTTTTGTTGAAATTATTATTGTTCAACTATAAAATCATTATTTGGTGTGACGATTCAGTTTACAGCACCTTCAAATATTAAATACAAACTATATTATATTAAAAATAAACACACCTGATGCATGAACTTTATTCATAATTTTGAATTATTAATTCAATGAATAATTAATTGACCAATAATTTTCAAAATTGACTTTATTATTTTGAAAATAGTCAAAAACCGTATTTAGAAAAGATCTTTAACTGACAAAAATTTAAGTCATAACTATCGATTTGTTCATTATTTACTATCACTGGGGTGGGGGTGTGGGGAGTAAACATATAAGGAAAAAATATATAATTAAAATGGAAAACATTTTTTTTTTTTTATTTTTTATAATTTATTGCAAACTATTCAGTTTAATAAAGTAAATATCCAGTATAGTTTTGAAGATAAATACTGTATTGCAAGAGCCACATGTTTTGCCCAGTTTTTCCCTCCTCCATTTCAGATTTCCTTTCTACTTTTCCTCATCTAGCTGACTGAACTGTAATTTTGAGCTCAATATATCATCTGCATCTGCTGGGGACAGCTTTGACAGTCTGTAAACCAGCACGCCAGGCCGCTTACAGAGGCAACTGTCTCTCTGCCTTTGTGGGCAATTAAAAATATTGCATGCGCATATTAGCAACAAGGTAATAAAAATCACTTGCAAATGTTTGGTCCCAAAACATACTGTGTGGAATTAATCAAAGTTCCCATTCACAGTGATCATGTCAGACTTTGTATAGTATTGAATGCTTTTAGAAAAAAATCTGAATTTGATATTAAGGATGTAGTTCATCCAAAAATGAAAATTTGCTGAAAATGTATTCTGTATTCTTGTATTCTTCTAAAATAGCATTTACCAAACAGCTGATGAAAACATGAGTCTGTTTCTTCTTTTAAAATGCTTATACAAACAGCTGATAAAGACATTAAAATAATCCACAGGTCGACATGACTCCAGTCAAACAATTAAGATCTTGTTAAGTGAAAAGCTGCTTGTTTGTAACAAAACCTTAGTTTTTTTTGTTTAGTTTTTTTACTTTAAACAGTTGCTTCCAGCTAATTAGTTATTTATACATAATATTGCTTTGTCCAGTGAAACAGCTGGGTTGGCCTGAGGGCGAGTACATTTTCAGAAAATCTACATTTTGGGAGAATGTTTCCAATACTATGTGATTATTTTGCGCAGCATTTTAGCATTTTTTTTTTTGTTTTGACATTCTCTGATTCTGGTGTCTTACATTCTAACATTCTACTTACTACTTATAGGCTGCATGTATTATTTATGCTAAATAGAAGTACTGTATGTTTCTATCACTTGTGTTTTTGCATGTCCTATTTGTAACTATTTATAATGAAAGGTGTTCCAACTAGCTTTATTTCTGCATCCATTTCTAATGGATAAAATCTTTATCATGCATACTGCTGACGAAGGAAGACGTACCGTTATTAAAAAGATATACATTTTGATCAAGTAAAGATGTTTGATAAATTAATCATAAAAAATCAGGCCAGAGCACATCTAAAAAGTAGTTTGCTATGAAAAATAAATACAAGTAGAGGTCACTCTTGATTTCATAATAGAACTGAATGTTCAGTTTATTTGCATGTTCGACTATCATACACATTCATACATCTCTCTGTATTGTAAAACACAAACATATGCTTTACACACATTCACAGAAGTGTTCATCATAAACACACAGAAAGCTCCATCAATGACCTCTTCTAAGTAGTGCATAAAGATTAAAGTAGCTCATGTGATGGGAAAAAAAAGACGTTAACAAAATCTTAACACACAAAACTCCATAAAAGAACACATTTTAGTTGATTGGCTTTTCAAGCACATTTTAAATTGCACCTTGTTAGTGATCTGTATAACCCTAGTGTTTCGGCTTCAGTACAGTGCTGACTTGATTCACAAACCAAATATTCTGCTGTCATGCTCACTGTGTAAAATTAGCAAAAAAACAAAAACAATACAAAAACTATGAAAGCTGTAATATTAGATTGTGTCAGTGAAATTTGACTGGTTGTTCCTTGATCAGTTTAAAGAGCAATTATTTGTTTTCTGCTCAATTAACATTCTGCTTCCTTGCTGCTTTTGACACCTTAATGAAAATAAGAGTGGGAAAACAACAATGCTGGTAATTACAGCCCAATGCAATCCAAATAAAATGCTTCAACTATCTTGTCTTTACAAATACGGGATATAATGTTAGTAGACAACATCCCATTTAGAAGCGTGAAGACGGGTTTGTTGGGTGACAGCTAATTATGCTGCTAATTAGGCATGAACACAACATTTATAGAGGTGGAAATTATGACAAAATATCCCAAAACGTCACATTGTGTGATGGTGGTGCCTATGAATATTTAACCTGTTATTTCAGCTGAATTAACGGTAGTTCAGTTAGTTTCTTAGTGCACTTTATTAAACTGATATGAAAGAGACTTAAAACATATTGGTGCGTGGTGAACTGTTAAGTCATGTTTCACAGAATCCATTAGAGAACAGAGACATTTTATTGTAAGAAATATTTAGGATGTTCATTCTGCTGAATATAATACAACATGAATCACTGTACATTTTATTCCACTGACCTCAGTCAGGTCATATTAATCTTCCAAAAATGAAAACTGTTAAGGATTTATGTACAGCAATGTCACGTCTAATTAAACCATTTTTCTTTCATTTATCATTTATTTAAAAAAATTCATATATCATTTATTTTAATTAATTAATTTTAGTCATTTATTTAAAAACAGTAACCATACATTTGTCCCTCGCAGCATTGTTTTAATTTACAAAACATTAAACATGACATCTGTCTCTTGACTAAGATTACTGCATGGTCAAAGAAAGGAAAATTTTTATTCCAGTGCAAACTCTACATATATTTATGCTACAAACATATAGTTTATATTTCTCATTATGACTAATGCAAAGAATGGATGAATGTTTCTTAATCTAAATTATGTGATTATTCTAAACAATATGTGTCTAAGATAATCTGTGCTTGACAATGACCTTTTAATCAAAAATTAGATATTGTGACAGTAACTTTGGTGTTAGGTATCTTGATTGCCTTGAATCGGGATGTGGAGAAATACTGAAGTTAGTCTGTTTTCATGAGTTTGGATATTTTGTTCACTATTGCTACCATATACATGTGCAAGTGTTCACTAACATGGCATATAGTCATTGTAAACAGTAGATATTGCAATGAAGTGATAATATTTATATATATATTTATAATTTAGTTCACACATTTAAATATATACTGTACAATGCACAATGCCCCCTCTCAAATTAGGTGAATGAAAACTCTTTTAAATCAATGAAGATAAAGAGCAACAGCCAGGCTGTGGCACCCAACTAGGAGCTTAGACAACAACTTACATCCCATTGAAATTAGATTTTCCTTTGTAAACAGGTGCAGCTTTATGCAGAGCACAAAATAAAATATTTCACTTTTAAGACAAGGAGTAAATGCAGTGTAACTGTTCGTGCTTTGACAGCTGCCAAAAAAAACAACTAAGAGCTCAAAACAAGGTCCTTGTAATGCCTTTTATGTCTCGGTTTATTCGACCTGGCTGCATTGGAGAAGTTGAATTCTGCCATGTAATACAAAAACATATATTGTATGTAATGCAAAGCTATTTCACACTGGTAAGGTGGCCAGCTTTTAGTTTTTCCCAAGAGAAACTTAGGCATAGAAAATGAGCTCTGGAATTTGGCCGCCTTGCACTCCTGTGCCGTTGGTACTGTCCGAAGAGCACTGAAACTGGAAGGTCACCTTCCCACACTGAACTTCCGTCATACCCTCTTGTCCAAAATAACTCAGTTCATTTCCATCCAGAACCACGCTGGCCGTATAAAAAGTGTCAGGCTCGATCTGAACCGGATACTCGAACCAAACTGGGGAGGTGTTGCTGGATCCATCAGAAAAGTACTTGCTAAGACTGGTTCCCAGAACAACTCCTTGCCGTTTGAGCTCGATCTTGGCGGTGTACTCAGCAGATCCACAGCTTGAACCATAAAGTCCGAAACCCGCGATAAACACTCGCTTATCTACAGCAAACTGAATGCTGTCACAGCGTCCGCGATAACGCCACTGGTTGCTGCGGTAGGCACATGACTGGAAGCGATGGCACTTCTGTGGCGTCAGTCCCTTACGAGGTTGGCAGGCAAACTGCAGATCGGGTTTCTTAGCTGCTGTGTACCATAAGAAAATGTCATTGGTTTCGTTTAGCGTTAACACTCCTGATTGCGCAGCACCATTTGCAAAATCATCAAGACCCATGGTTGGTATACGGATCAGGTAGACAGCTTGGCCCAATACCTTGCGTTTGTTGTCGATAGTTGTGTTCATCTCCCTCCGCTGACATTCGGCCTCCGCCCAGCTTAGTGCAGCTTCAAACACTACAATCTCCTTAGCGTTCAGAGTCTCCCGTCTGAGAATGCTCTCCAAGGTCTGAGTGTCAATGTCACAAAAGCCCTCGGATTTAAGTGCCAGCTCAGCTTGAGTGTCAATGACTTCCCAGCAGCGTTGCGTTAGATCTGGCTCTTCAAACAGACAGCTCTGAGATAGAAGAATACACACATTCTTTGCACTCAAACTTGTTTCCAAGAAGTTGACACAAGCCCGAGCCAGGTGCGGGACTATGTACTTTTTGGATGCGTATAATGTTGCCAGAACGGTGTCGGCACTCAAGTCAATTTCATCACAGTAAATGTACCTGAGTAACAGAGAAAAAACAAGGTGAGCTGTGTCATACATCATCAGCCGAAGTCATTCAAAATGGATGTAGTCCAGTTGCATTGTAGCCTGCTAATTCTGGCCTAGCTAGAAGCTACTATTTTATGATGTGCTACCAGCATGAACCACAATGTGTTTTGGTCAATGGAAATACTATCTTTTTCAACACCTCTAATAACAAAAAGCACTGTTTTGACAATAGCCATAACTTTGTGCAATAGCAATGAACTTGGCTTTGATTGTGTCCTTCAGAACAGGCTGAACTGATCATAGTATGATGCACTGCGCAGATCTACTGCAAATCTAATACTATGTCTTGTAACCCATTCTGGACTAGAAGTCATAAGCTATAAAGAAGCATCAAAATGGACACAATGTTCAATAGACGTGCTCTGTAAACAGAAACAACATGTATAAATTTACACTTCTTTAGGCTCAGAGGGAAAGAGAACAAAAATCTCTCTCGAGATGGAAGGAGTAAGAGATGAGCAAGCGCAAGAGGAGAGAGAGTGGAGAACACAGAATGACTCTCAAGAGAGATGGGTAAAGCATGAGTTAAGATCTATCAGATCTTCTGTCATGGTCCTAAGCCCTCTGAGAGGCGTACAAGCTAAGCTCACTTCATTATTTATTTTCTTCTTGTTTAAGCTAGAGTTATATTCAACATTTAAGCATCTAGTGCCGTTAGTGTTCAGAGTAACCCTGATTCATATAAAAGACTTTGGGCATGAGCCACAGCAATTCTGGAGACACCGCACCAACTCACTTTGGGACACTTTTTGACTCTAGTGAGTGGCTTTAAAAGCATGTTTGGCTTTATATGAAATAGATCAATGTGAAATCTGGCAAAGTTTTACAATGATGGTTGTTGTTGTTAACGACAGCAGTTCAGAAATGAAATGTCCAATGATTGGCACTAAAAGGTTAGTGGTCTTTCATGTACTTCCTACTCTAAACCTAACCGATAGTGCTAACAAAAGCAAACATGCAAAAAAATATTGCTGATGTAACATGCCATTTTGTTTTGCTTCAACAAGCTTTTGCTTTTGTTTTTTCAAGACCAGCTAGGCCAGAAGATAGCCAATTGGACCAAGCTAGAAGACCAACTTTTTTAAACTTAAATTATCTGAATTGGGTACTCCATTCAAAATGACAATTAAGAAGTCAAATTGAACTATGTAATATCTTCAGTGTATTCAAATGAAGTTAATTGCACAGTCGATTTCAATCAGAAAAAAATTCTACCAAAGGCCATATTGCTTTTAGTGATCTTGAACTGTTGGCTGTAAAGAAATTATATGTCGGTGTAGTCGATTAACCCTCTGGAAGAAGTCCAAAGAGGGGTACTTAGATCAGAGAGAACAATTTTCTTCACTCCTGCGTTTAATTGAAAATAATAATAACTAAATAATCTGTACAGAAAGATAATAATGGTTTAACCAGGCAGATAAGAATAGGGTCAGCCAGCACAGACCTGACAGACAAGGTACAATTACATAAGGAGACTTACTTCAGCATAGCCAGAAAGGCTGGAGGTTCTACATCAGGGATACGGATCTCATCCTTGTCCTCTGCCAACTCTCCATAAAACATGGCATGGAAAACCGAGCTACCCACAGCAAGGACATACTAATGAGAAAAATAAGAAGTATACATTTATTTTACATGACTTGTGTTATCAATTATCATAAGGATCGACAATATCCATCACTTAATTTTAAATAATTTACACGTCAGCACTGAATTTCAAACAAAAATCAGTGCAAACCTATACAATCAGCTGTATATTGAAAGACTCATGTGGTGCAGATGGAAAAGGTTTCAAAGCATTCAGCTATTGTTAAGTCTGTACTTTTCCAAAGTGACCTATTTTTTATGACCTGACACTAAAGTGGTTTTATGTCTCTCCTCGATTTAACAAAAAAAGAAAAAAAAAGAGAAAACCTTGATTATTCCCCTCACACTCACACACATCAAAAGAACTTTCCTGGTGGCAGGTGATGGTTTCATGTAATCACTTCTAAATTACATACAACCCATACAATGACACATTCTTTCTTATAAACCTGAATCCGAAAGGCACATCTAGCGATCTTTAATTCCTCAGAAGTTGCCCTTCAGGTTTTCTTTTGCATTGTCGATTGCATTGTAAAGGTAACGCTTGGCTGTTTTAAATTTCGGCTTGATCCCATTCCCCTGGAGTCATTTGAGCGTGAAGCACATGCAAAATTTCACCCACAAAGACCAATGCTTAAATACAACTGTAATTTCCCCTTGGGTTTACAAGACACGTGGGTGCCATTCATGTGAATTGAATTTGCTTTTCCCTCCAAAGCAAAGAGTGTTTCACAATGGTGTGAAAGTGGCTGCTAGAGCTAAAAGTTATCTCGCTGATGCTAATGGGTGCACGTAGCTAATGATGAAATCTGGGGCCAACACAGCATTGCAGATGCATTATATAACAGGAGCAGAAGTGAATATTTACCATTCATTTTAGCACTACTCACATACATCTTTTCCATTTAGCAAACTTCATTTTGACCTTTTAAGTAAAGGTGTGTTCTTCTTCTTTAGGATCCCTGATGTGAAAAGCCCATAACAAATGTATTGTAACTAAGAGGGACATCAAATAAATAGCGAGAGTAATTTTGCAAAGTGCTCCTATGCAAGGAAGCCTATCCTAGAAGCAAACATAACCTTCTCAAATAAAAATGATAATGCATATCTGAACGCCAGCCAAATGGACATCATAAAAAAGGTGCTCTGTAATAACTCTTCATGGCCCATTGCAATATTGGCTGTGGCCATGCAGCTAAACAATACAATGCCCTTGCCTAAGTGTGCTTTATAAAGCATCACATATCAGCCGAACACAGCTTTCAATTCTGCCCTCTTAAATGGATAAAAGATGAGTCACGCCTGAATTGTAGGCACCAGATTAGCCCTGTCTTTTTAAATAAAGTCTGAGAGTGAAACAAGAACTGGTTTAAATGGAGTTTTGGTGCAGTTAAAATTGGCCTGAGGTTAAAAAAATAATAATGTCATATGTAATAATGCCAGTCCCCATGAACAATTTTTGAACAAAAGCTGCTAGGAAAGCTGCTAGTTTCAAAGAGGTCACAGTGGAACACCTCTAATGGTTTTTATTTAGTAGAGATCAGTTAGATCAGAGGTTTGCAAACTTATTATTTGGAGAATGTTTAATTCAGTTCATATTTTGAATGCATTTTCATGGTGATTTGTCAACAAGTTCTATTCTTTACAATTTCTTTGCCTCTCAATATGAAAATAAATAAATGACCAATCTCAATAATTTCAATTATCTCAATTTAATACAGTTACCTTTCTTTTTCTTCTCTGATTTTTTTTTCAAACAAAACCCTTTGTTGCCTCAATTTGAAAAACTGATAGATGACTAAATATGTAACCAATATTTAGGTTGAAAAAATAAGATGGTTCAAATGTGTTTTGTGTGGTCAAAGTCTGATGATGTTTCATTTTACAAATTACCAATTAAGCAGTTTATTGAGGAAAAACCTTTGGGAGATACATCCACTGAGTGTACAAACATCAGACATTATAACTTTATTCACATATTCATAAATTATTTTGTACAGTTGAAGAACTTTCACCACAAACTCTGATTATTTAATACAGCACAAACCCAGCATGAAAATAAGAAAAAACTCTTTGTCAAAAGACAGACATCTCCCCACTGCCTTCTGCCTGATTGTCATCAATAATTGAGGAGTGTCTCAGAAAGGCACATGGCCAGCTAGACTGAAAACAAGAGAAAGAATTTAGCTGTCATTAGCAACAGCAGTGAAGCACATTGCTTATGAAAATCCCAAAGCTTTTCTTTGGTACTGCTGCATAGTGCAGATCTGGAGGTCCTACCTTGTGTCCCGGGAGCCTCTGAGTTCCTCCGGTCTGACCGACAACAAAGTGAATGTCAGCCATCAGTTCATTATTGAACATCACAGCATTTCTGTAGAGAAGATTGAGGAAAATTATTCTAGACGAAAAAACTGACAAACATATCTACTTGATTGTATAGAAGAAGTGAATCCTCTGTTGTTTCTGTAGACAAGAAATTATCATAGAACTTGAAATAAATAGAAATGATCAACTCTTATTCTATATGGAAACAAAATCTATACATGGTAAATTTTCAAAAAAAAATTCAACAGATTTCTATACTTTGGCAGTACTTCACGTACAAAATGGTTTCACACGTCTTTCTCAGGAAAATCCCTGGCCCCTGTCAATGGAAGTCTACAATGGCATCTTCCTTGGGGTCCAGGCCACATAGGAGCCGTAGGTAAACAAGAAATGCTGTTCCAGAGTGACTACAAAGCCAGGTCCGAGAACGCATATTTGTTTTGGCCAGCATGGGGCTTTCCCATGACGACAAAGTAAATATTACCCTTTGACCGAGAGCAAAGCCATGCATATAAAACAAAACTTGTTCCTTTATTTAGCCTCTTTTGGGACAATGCATACAGGGCGGAACAGAGACAACAACTAAACAAAAGGACAATTTAACATTACAGAAAAATCCCAAACAGTCTCAGAGATGTTAAAAAAAAAAATTATTCCAGCAATGACATCCAGTGCACAAACCTGAACCTGCTGTATCATGAGAAGAAGAAAAAACTGTGTGTGCACATTTTCTTTCAAATATCTGCATCCACTTGTGAAAATGCTCATTTGATAACAAGTATTTTTTAAATAACTAATACATTTATGCCAAACTATTTTAAAAGCATAACAATTTGTTGGATTTTTTTTAAGTACATCAGCGTGAGCTCCAAAAAGTTATCCAGCATGATTTGAGAATGCGACCGTCTGAAAGTTCACATGATCATTGTCACAAATGTGCTTCTTTGATTAGAAATCAATTAGAAAAAGTGCATAATATTTATTTAAATAATTTTTAAAAACCTACAATTTCTAATTTTCAGGTTTAAATGTGCTCTTCGAATTTTGGACACCACTGCATCAGCTATCACAGCATAAATGCTGTATTTGTCGGCAGATGTTCTCTGCGCAAACTGTACCATTTTCGTCCCCCTCTCTGAACACATCTGAAGTTGACCTACCTCTCCCTGATCGTGGAGTACAGACCCTGCCAGTTGCAGCATTGGATGGTGTTGTTGTTGTTCAAGTTTTGCTGCTGGTACTGCTGCACCGTGGTGGCCGATGCCGGCTTCTTAGTGGGGAAGATCTCTGCTGCCATCTTCTTCTTCTTCTTGGTTGTCAAGGAGATGATCTCATAGCACACAGGGGGCAGCTTGGACGAGCTGCTAGGACTCCCCTTTTTGGAGCCTTTACTGGACTTGCTCTTAACTGACTCTGGAAGCATCAACAAGAACGTCAGACATTTCATGTTCCTTCCCTTGGCATCCACCATGAGTGTGTTCACCTGCAGAGCAGTGGAAAAGCATGCAGAGAAGATGTTGGCAAGGAAAAGAAGGATCTGAGAGAGGTGACGACTTGTGGAGAGGGTGAGGAGCCCCCAAAAACAGAGCAATTAACTGAAACACAGAGGAAAAAAATCCACTCCTAATCTTCACCTTCTAAGAGCAAACTGTCAGGGAATATAATCTCCTTCTTCCACCAGAAGATTAAAGTCAATACGGCGGCTGACTTTTCTGTCCTTTGCTTCTAGTTTGATCCGCTGGTGGACAGCAGAGATGAGTCTCCATAACTGTGCTGCAAGATAAACGTCCTTCTTTGAATGTCTTCTCTCTCTCCTTCAGTATCTGTGACAGTCCCAGATTTAATGCTCCTGCAGTGGTTGAGAAGCAGCTAGTCCATGCTGTGTGTCTCTCTCTCCTCCTGACACTCTTAACACACACACACAATCAACACTCCTACACGGAGCTCTGCAGGATTCGTTTGCCGTGGACCTGCGCTTTGACGTGTGTTTTGCTGACTGTGGGGGCTGAATGGACGGATGGAGCGGAGAGTGTAACCCCCTACCGTTGGAAGCCAGACATCCCCCACAGCCCAACCAATAAGCACTACCGAGAGCCGTTATTGGCTGTAGCCACCATGCGCAGCACATACTAGAATATGCTAAGACCTCTTTGATTAAAGTGCCAGCCCCTTTCCCCTTAGAATGATGCATTCTGATTTTCAGCATCTCTCTAAGCAGCCTATTGTTGATTAATATTTATAACGTAATAGAAGTCATGAAATATAAAGAATGTGAAGGAAATGGGAACTCATGTGAGAGCAGAATGCTTTATTTCAACTATTTAGTTCTAAACAAATAAAACATCAAAATACACCATATAAAAATATATGAAAATAAGCAAAACACATTCAAACCACATTGGAAATAGAAACAATATAAAATTAATATAAAAACTCAAATAAAAGCTACCCTAAAGAAATAAGTTTTAAGGCAAGATTTAAACATGTATGGCTCAAATTATTTAACAATGTGGTTCAGAGTGATTTTTTTAAGTAGCTGTACTGGAAAAACCAACCATTTAGATTATAATACAATTATTTACAAATAATTAAATTTTAAATATATTATAATAGTATATTCTGTTTCATATTCACCCTCATACATTGGTGTTTCTTACCTCATACATTTCTTAACACAGTGTTTTGCTGCCCATTCTTCCTGTCACAGATTAAATGAAAGTTTAAATCTCCTCAGTGATGTGTGGCTTTGCCTGTGAAGAGCATTTTCATTTTAAGTCCCGGCTACCACCATACACATATAGCCCTACATGTCATGTTTAATGCATGTAGCACAGAGCTCCGCTCTAGACATATTTCCTGCTCTCACTGAATTACATTGCTAAGCCTTTTGTTCTTTGGCCGAGAAACACATTACAGAAATCAAGGAACTGAACACATTTCTGCAAAAGCACATAAATCTGATGAGATTGCTTGCAGCAGGGCCTGAATTTGTACAATGCAAAACAACCTTATAACACTGATTTAAACTTCCTATCTATCTATCTATCTATCTATCTATCTATCTATCTATCTATCTATCTATCTATCTATCTATCTATCTATCTATCTATCTATCTATCTATCTATCTATCTATCTATCTATCTATCTATCTATCTATCCGAAAATGCATTGATTGAATGAAAAAAAGTGTTAAATATAACATCTTGACACTGCAGATTCTGAAGAGGTCCCTCTGCTTTGGACAATCATTGTTCTCTGCATCTGCTGGCCACCGGGATGTTGCCCTGGAAACGGTGTTCACAGGATGGTCGGGGACAGCCAGAAAAAAGGTGAGATTTAAGAGAAACTGGCAAAATTAGATTTTCTTTTCATGATATGTCTGATCTGGATCTGAGCTTTGCCCCTGCTGAAAAAAAAATCAGATCAGATTCAAGCAGGTCTAAAAGCTCCCACCCTGGCCAGGATGGCACTCAACTGGTTTAGAAGGCAGGTCAGCTTGTCTCCCAGTGTCTGAGCAACTGACAGACTGAGCTTGGGACCAGTTTGACGAGCTACAGAAAAACCTGTAAACTGATCTAAACTTTATTCCCCAGAAGAAAAAAGAAGAAGCATATTTTCTTAATGAAAAATCAATTCAAGTTGCTACTATATGAAAAAAGTAACTGCTGTCAATCCCCTTTTATATTTTTGTGCTAGCAGTGAATAATAACCTCTAATACAAAAAAATGGCGTTATCCATTTCACTGTGCCTTATCACAGCTTACACGACACGAGCGTAATATTGCACAAGTTTCTACGTCAAATCTTCGTACGTCAAATTAAACAATATCAGCTTTAATACATGAGTGGAACTGGATCATTCGAATCTCACGTAGACCTCAAAACAAACAGGTGGAAAACAGTGACTGTATCTATATTTAACTCTTTAAATGGCACGCAGCTCATATCTCCGTCTCTGTAAATTACCGGAACTGATGCAGTAACAGAGATTGTCTTACTATTGGGAGATGAGATGGTCTGTATTACTTACTGTTGGAGAAAGCGTAATGGTCAACTTGAATCACGTGTGGCGTAATAATTAATCACATTACAGCCTTGACGTCATTGAATCTCAGTCAGAGTTGTGCGACACTCAATCGCCATTTACTCAGTGATGTAGTAATCGCCAGTGATGTAGGCTGAATCCCACTTGTCACAAAATGTCAGTGACCTCTTATAAAACGACTTTTTTTTCTCTGTGTCGGTGTAAACTAAAAATAGTTAAATACAGAAGTGTTGATAGTATTTATAAGATTAGCCAACAGGCTGTCGATTCCTTAAATGATAAGCTGTTTATTCTAATAAACTGTTCATTCAGATTGCAGGTGGTTAGTGAATAAGACACAAGATTCAGACTTCCTGTCCAGAGCATGATGGCAAAAACTGAGAGACGTAGGAGGAGCTTCTTCCCTCAGGCCATCAGGCTCCTAAACTCAAACTCGGTCTAATAACATCAACATGACTCAATTTAATAAACAGTAAGATATCCACTATTCTCCATCATCCGTATTGCTGCTATGTGTATATACCCGGTACAACCTGTTTGCACATTCCTCTTGCACATTCCTGTTTATATTATTATTAAGTCCACAGTATACTGTATTGCACATTTTAATTTATAGCACATTTTACTTCTTTATTTTTTCTTATTATTTGTTTTTACCTATATTTATATATATTCTCTTGTGTTGTGTTACATATTTTGCACTGTCCATTGAGCGGACCTGACCTGATTTACATTTCACTACTGATTATATTCTTTATAATTGAGTATGTGACAAATAAAAAAACCTTGAATCTTGAACCTTGGATCACTTCCTGTTTGTTGCTGACGCATGTTTTGAGTTTGACCTCCATCAAGTCAATTATTTATCGTCTATTTTCTATCTTAAAATCAATTTTATACACCATCATTTTCGTTTCTATAACGTGTGAATATATCCCCTATCGCATTCTGCAACAAAAACAATCAGAGCGCCTTGTATAACAAGTTTTATTTTGATTTCCTGAGTCCGCTATTAGCTTATAGCCCGTTAGCATTGCCAGCGCGGCTGCCGCTGATGCTGCCCGTTAGCATCGCGGCTGCCGCTAACACAGCTAGTACCCTATTCACACTCATGTACCATTGTTTCACTGTTACTTGCTTTAATGGCGGATTTGTGTCTACCTTTGAGTGTAGGTGAGGACACATTCGAGCTGCATTCGGTGCAGCTGGAGCTGGAGGCCGTGGAGAAGCAGATCGGCGAGCTGCTTGGGAAGCAGGCCCAGCTTAGGGAGCGGAAAGCAATGCTGGAAACATCCCGGGCTGACGCTCACAAGTCCGGGGTAAGTATGCAGCGCGCTGCTAACACTCCCACCACCTCTACTCCATGTGATTCTCTGCCAAGGCCCCGTGCACCCGGGATGCGATCTTCCCAGATGTCCTTCACTCCGGCGCCGAGAAACCACGGACCCTGGGTGCAGCAGCGGAAGACGCAATCCAGGCCCCGGGCGACAACCTCTCCCTGTCCACCGCCTCCGGTCTTCGAGATCTCAACCCAAAACCGCTTTGCTCCTCTCCGCGAGATGGAACGTGACGCTGTGATCGTCGGAGACTCCATCGTCCGCACGTTCGTGCTACGTTAGCTGAAGGTAAAGTGCACACTAACTGTTTCCCTGGTGCTCGTGCTCTCGATGTTTCTGCGCAGATCCTGAAGGGCGACGAGAGCGTTGGATCGGTCGTGCTGCACGCAGGGGTGAATGACACCAAGCTGCGGCAGACGGAGACAATGAAGAGAGACTTCAGGAGCCTGATCGAGACGGTACACAGCACATCGCCCGCAACAATGATCATCATGTCAGGACCTCTTCCCACGTATCGACAAGGACACGAAAGGTTCAGTAGACTGTTTGCTTTAAAAGAATGGTTGTTGTCATGGTGTAAAGAACAGACACTACTCTTTTGTTCATAATTTGAATATTTTCTGGGAGCATCCTAGGCTTTTCCGTGCTAATGGCCTGCACTCGGGGCGTTTGTTCTACGCCACGCTCCATCTGACTAGTAAGCCAATTCTCAAATAACTGATGACTTTTGTTCTACCCACTTAAATGATAGAAGTACTTGCAGTGTCCAATCTATACAGACTGTGTCTGTTCCCCGAATAGTGAGGTCAAAATATAAATTGAATGCAGGATCTAGAAAAAATCTGATTGTGATTAAACCAGAAAAATGCAAAATAAATTAACAACATTTTTTTTTAAAGGTTGTGCAGTTATAGTTTTGAAACTCTTAAAATGGGATACAGTTACTATGGCCGGAAGCTCCAGGGCCATATACAGATTTTCTCAAATAATTTTCAGATTTCCTCTCAGACCTATTGGTTAATGTTGATAAAGCGCTAAATGTCGGAGATTTTATCATTCACGTTGATAATACAAATGAGTCAAGCAAAACGTCAAAGTGGCCCAATCATCGCTTTAATCATACGCTAGATTTAATTATATCGCATGGAATTGATCTTACTGATATAGATATCGTACCTCAAAGTAATGATGTTACTTACCATTTCCTTGTATCGTGCATGCTGCATATTACTGATATTAACTATATGGCTCCGCGTTATTGTCCAGGCAGAACTATTGTTCCAGCCACTAAAGACAGATTCACAAATAACCTGCCTGATTTATCTTAACTACTCTGTGTGCCCATAAATACAAATGAACTAGACAAAATTACTAGCAACATGGGCACTATCTTCTCTAATACGTTAGAAACTGTTGCCCCCATCAAATTAAAAAAGGTTAGAGAAAAACGTGCTGCGCCATGGTACAACAGTTATACCCATTCTCTCAAGAAAGAAACTCGTAATCTTGAGCGCAAATGAAGAAAAACTAAGTTGGAGGTCTTTAGAATTGCGTGGAAAAACAGTATGTCCAGCTTTAGATAGGCTTTAAAAGCTGCCAGGACCGAGCATATCCATAAACTCATAGATAATAACCAAAACAATCCAAGGTTTTTATTTAGCACAGGGGCTAGATTAACAAATAAACAGATGTCACCCGATCTAAATATTCCCTCACAGATTAATAGTAATGACTTTATGAATTTCTTTACTGATAAAATAGATAACATCAGAAATACAATAACAAATGTAGATTCTACAGCGTCTAGTACTTCAGCTTCATTCATCGCACCCAAAGAAAAACTGCAGTGCTTTACAACTATAGGACAGGATGAGCTAAATAAACTTAAAAGTTACAAAGTTATAAAGTTACAAAATATTATTGCTTGCCTATAAGGCCCTAAATGGTTTAGCTCCTGCATACCTAACTAATCTTCTATCACGCTACAATCCAACCAGCACCCTAAGGTTGCAAAATTATAATCTGGACTCTTGGTAGTACCTAGAATAGCAAAGTCCACTAAAGGAGGTAAACATTTTTCATATTTGGCTCCCAAACTCTGGAATAGCCTTCCTGATAACACCCGGGATTCAGACACACTCTCTCTGTTTAAATCTAGATTAAAGACACATTTAGCCAAGCATTCATATAATGCATCTTGTAATCTTGTACTGCAGTTATATCTGATCAAACGCACATTATTATGCTCTAGCTTGGGTTGAACAAATAATTTTTGCTTGGATGGAACAACAGCTACTCTAATTATGTCTCTTTGTTTCTCTGTTTCTGCCACGGGATTAACTTCATAATCTTGAATTGAATTGAATTGAAGCCTCTCCTCCATTGATATCCATTTTGGTCTCCTTTCCCACGTACTGCCAAACCGGAAGTGTTAGCATTAGCCATTACGCATTCTTGGTTAAAGTTTGCAGGCTTGCCTTCTACTGGCTTTGGCAGTGAGGTGACACAGTTGTCCAGAACGGTTCCATTCACACAGTGGAGGTTCACCTAAAATGCGGTTGTGAGTCCTGAAAATGTACCAGTGTGAGTTCTGTATGAATGTTGCCTTTAATAATACTCATTTTAATAGCTGCTCACACCTGGAAGGTGCGTTTTTTAACTATATAACAGTAATGATAATGTTCTGTTTAGCATGTTCTTTAAAATCAAGTGAGTTCTGATTTGTCAATGTTTTTATCCTTTAGATAGAAAATGTAATCAAATAGAACATTTCAACTATATAATTCCTCTGTGATGTTATCATTATAACTGGGGTGGGACCTTCCTATCCAACTTAGTAACTGGTTGTGTTTTTTATAACAGCTAAAGCTATAAATACTGTTGCACTAACCCTGTGTTAAAGCTATACTGATGTGTGCACTTGTAATAATGTTAAGCATGGGCTAAAAAGAATGACTCATAATGAAATACCATCATTATAATGATTGCATGACATAGATTTAGAATTATTAAATATTTATAGTTACGCCTTGTTGAACTTCTATTTACTTTGCTGCTGTTTATTGTAAACGAGATGAGGCTGTGTTGTTTGTGTAATTGTTCAGTCTCTCGTCAGTTTCATGCAGTGTAGTGGTTGCACATTTCGCTAAGGGCTTGCTAGCCTCATTAACACTTTGCAAGCACAACAAATTGCATTTCCCATTTTTTCACCACACATGGCGTGAAATAACAATGGCAAAACAATGCTTTATGTAATCATTTTGATGAGATTCTCATCTTTCACAAAGTAATTTCGACAGAACTGACAAGCTATGCGATTTTATGAATGTTAATAAGTCACACATCCAGCAAAGAAACACTTCTGTGACTCTTTCTGCACGACTGAGGAAAAAGAGCTCTGTGAATGTGCGTGGAAATGTGTGACCTCTCTTTCTCTCACAACAGCCAGAGAAGAGGAGACAAGCCGGACCTCCGCGGCGACTCAGACAGATCTCCATTCTGTGGGGACACCTGCTGGGAGTCTTGGCTTAGAGGAAGTGGAGCGGAGCTGAGAGACAGCCGTAAAGGTTGGCACGGAGAGACAGGCAGGCAGGCGCTGGATCTGGCAGGCTGGCTGCTGTCCCCCCTCCCCTGCCTTTCCTCCCCCATTAAAACAGCCAAGAGCACCTGACAGGTGGGAAGAGGGGAGGAAGCCATGGCTTTGGACCAGGGACAGGGCTCACACTGCTGTCCAAACAGGAGACTTGCTGGGTAGAGTGATCTGAGAGGATTTGAGGCAGAAGGGGGCTGGTGGACAGAGGGAGCCGGCGGTCTGTTTGTGCCCACGTGTGCAGCGCAGCTCTGGTCCAGTCAAACCAGATAACAAGCGTCCATCTCCCCCTGCTGTGGTCAGATATGGGCACAAGGACATGTGTTATGATTGCTGATATCTACCAGGGCAGCTGTAAGTTTTGCTCTGGAAGCGCTTTTGCCATCCAAACACTATAAATTACAGACTTACAGTAAAGTGGAACAAGGTGCCCCAAGGTGAAAATATCTTCCAGACAAAAGGAAACAGCAATCACTGAGTAATTTTCTTAAAAAGTACTTTCTGATCTGTCCAGTGTGAGAGATCGAGATATCTCACTCTGTGTGGCACTGAAATCAAGTGTTTGTTCTGCGTGAATGACTTGGTTATGCTGTCCCTCACAGAAGGATGGCAGCAGAGCCAGTCCATGCAAGAGCAGTAGAGTGGACATCGACAGTAGAGTGGACATTGTCCATCAATCTGGAAAAAAAATCTGTCCAGTACTCCAAAAGAGAGCCAGGTCTTGAACAACAGATGCTATTTTATCTCTGAGGACAAAAAATACTACACTAAACCTCCTATAATGATAACAAATACTATTACTTACAACCCTTAACGCATAAAAAAACGTGTTAGACTTTAGCTAAACAATAAATTAAACATTCAAGTAAACATGCACATGCAAGACTAGTATTGAATGACCATTAAAATAACTGGGTTCCCATCATTGCTAAAATAACAGTCTATCTATAAAAAGCACAATCATGGAAAATATGTTCCCTCAATATAACAGAATATATTTTTTTTTTTGCAAATTAAAGACTAAAATGCACACTAAAACAATAATTAACAATTAATATTGAGCTACAGATTGCAGTGCATTGTGGGTAATCAACTACCTCCAGGCCTATATACAACTAAAATCAATTACTTTAGCTTAAAATGAAAATGAAATCAAACCAAACCATTCAACAGAATGATAGTTTTTTTTTAAATCAAAGAATCAAAGAATCAAACCAGTGCCAATCTAGTGTCAAATTCATGTTCACAATTGGAGAAAATATTATTTCCAAACATGCTCCAACATTTTGAGGTTACATTGAAGTGGTTCAAACAATTTCAGCAGGGTAGAAGTGGGACTAAACATCTGCAAATTGAAAAATGAAAAAGAACTGTACAATCATTGTCATCACCTCAATTAAACTCATCTAAGTTTCATTAAATATAAAGTCATCATTTGTCAATCAAATCTCCACAGTCACATTCCCTAAACACACTAGTACTTCAATATAATGTCAAAAATCAACAAAACATCACTCATACTGACCTCAATTACTGTATAAAAGACAGTTTCTTTAAATCAGACATTATTGAAACGAATATGTACTGAACAGCTCTCACCAGAACGACCAGACACAGAAACAGTTTCTTTCCCCAAGTAATCCATCTCATGAACACTTGACATTAAACATGGAACACACAACACTATTATACATTATTTATTCATCACACATACTTATTTTTCATTTCAAATTTGCACATATCAGACCTGTACACACATAATTGTCTATATTATATATTGTGTCTTTGCTATTTTGTACATTGCCTATTTGTATATTATTATTTTATAATCTGTGTCCTGTCCTTTTGCTGTCATTCTGTTGCACTGTGGAGCTTCTGTCACTATAACAAATTCCTCGTATGTGTAAACATACCTGCCCAATAAAGCTCATTCTCATTCTCATTCTCCTAAAACAATACAATTTCAACTCAAATTATAATTTCAAAACTCCTTAAACAACACTTGACAACAATTTGTAGTTAAACTCATAAATTGCTCTGGTGCTTATATAATTCTGTTTATAAATAGGCATGTTAATTAGCTGTACTGATCTTTGAACTTCGATAGAGGGACAATGACACAATGTGAGAGACCTTTGATTTATGTCTGGGCTAGATTGTGTCTTTTTACTGTTACATGCTGTGGGCCAGTAGGTTGTACATCGATAGGACCAGTGATAGGACCAATTATGGTGCATGAGCGAGTCTGCTGTGTGTAGGTGTGTGTGAGCGAGCATCTCTGCCGAGGGTGTGTGTGGGGGGGGGGAGGGGAGGTGATTCTGCCATCTGGTTGAGGCCAGCAGCAAAAATATCAAAATTCACTGGTTTCTTGCTTCCAAAAGACCACCATTTTTATTTATGCAACAATATTTAAATAAAAAGAACATAACTTAAGCAGGTGAGGACTAAATGCACAAAACAGAAGAACAAAGTCAGTCAATAGAAAAGCAGATATTTAAGTATTTAAATTGTCTTTATTAATGTCCACTGTACCATAAAGAAAAATGACATTCCCAACCCATAGGATTTGATTAAACCCATAATGCCCAAGCAGTGTACTAGACAGAAAAGACACATATTTGTTGTTCCCCACACGTCTGCTTAAACTAATTTTATTTAGGTACCAAGGCAACATTTCTAATTCTAATAAAATGTAGCTATTTTTTTCCTTTTTAGCACCGTGTTTGAAACTGGCACTCCCATGATGCCCTATATCTGGACCCTCGTCGCCTGCAAGCCTCGTCTCCGCAATTAAGATAATTGTTATCTGGCAATTAGGGGATAAGGATGACATTTTCATTAGATGATTATTCTTACACGTTTTTATCTAACAGGTAAGTTAAATCAGCCTTTTTCTCTAGATAAATCTGAATGAATAGCCTTATTTACATGTATAAATGCTAATTAATGCATCCCAAGATACCATTCATACATAATCAGTGACTAATTATGGTCATCACAACTAGGTTAGAAGGCAAAAGAAGAAAGAATCACTAAAGTTGCAATTTAGTATTTATTTATTTATTTTGTTTACATTTATGTTGCACTGACCAATGTAGCAGTTTGATCTTTTACTGACAAAGATATAAGAAAGTAATATTTGGCTGGTCATGTGATCTCAAAATTGTATTTTCCTGCTCCATGTAAAATTAAACTATGCTTTCATATGGATATGACTACAACCAACTATGAATCTCTCTTTAAACCAAATGCACACACTTTTGCAGTTCTAGAGAGTATCAAACTCACTCTTAGTTGACCCCAGCTGCAAAGAATGCTGGGTAACTAACCACCAGTGCCACCGCTTTTTAAGTACCATAGATGCTTAAAAACTCTTTAATCAGAAAAAAATACTAAGTGCATTGTTACATTTTTGTACATTATTGCTATTATATCAGGTATCAACAACACATAAGGATGAATTTATCTCTCAGCTCTTAAATGGCTAAATTAGAATAAGCCGATAGGTGCGTAGGGAGATGCTCACGGAAACTGGAAACACATCGCAGTCAAGCGGAGTCAGGATTGGCCAGGAGTCCTGTTTGTGGAGGAGTGTGTTTGCTGTGAGCAGACCTCATGGAGAGCTGACCTCCTCACCCTGAGCCCACCATCACAGAGCACAACCACCCACTCATTCATATCGCTCTCTCACAATCTCTCTCTCACACACACACACACACACACACACACACACACACACACACACACACACACACACACACACACACACACACACACACACACACACACACACACACACACACACACACACACACACACACACACACACACACACACACACACACACACACACACACACACACACACACACACACACACACACCCACACCTACATACTTTACTTCATTACACCATCATGTCACTCTTCCTCTTCAGTCCAAAGAGTCTATCTTTACCACTGTAAACGATCTGTTTCTCACCCCCTGCTGTACGGGAACGGGACACCTTGCCCTATGCAGGGCCCACTCACAGCATTAAGGAGCCAATTATATTATCAATCATTTGCCAAATTTTTTAAATAAATAAAATACATATATAAAGAAAATGCTTTCTTTAAGCCATGCATGATGTATTATATATGGCTATAATGTTTGATGTAATGCATTATCTCTTTTCATAAAGAATTGTAACTAAAGTTATAATATATGGAGATTCCTTTTTACATCTGAAATTGATTGTTCGTCATGTGTTTAATGTGTTCCTAAAGGTGTAACAATGAAGGGGTAAGTATTATATTATATAACTATGATTGCAAATATTCATGATATCATGCAATACAATATGATGTGCATCACAAGGCATAATTAATGCATTAAAAAATATTTTATAGCCCATTATGTATAAAGGCTTCTGTTACGGAATTTTCATTTAGGTGGCTTCCCAACCAATATTAATATATGCAATTAACTGATAAGCATGCCATGTAATCAGTTATATAATTTTTTTGATGGACTGATGGCCTTATAAGATATTTTTACTGCTTTCCACTCAGGTCATCAGCCTCAATGCTTCAAAACTCCTATCGACCCAGGAGATTTGAAGATGTGTGGGGTTGTCTAACCAGGTGTAGGAGTATTAGAATGAGGTCTCGTTGTTCGGAGACTCTGTTCTGAGCTTCACATTGGGAAAGGAGGCAGACAGTCTATAATGAAAACACTTTTGTCAGGAGGAGGAGAAAGCTCTCTTCTGGCTTAATAAAAGAGAGCAAGGATGTTGTTAGGATAACAATAATGATGCTGTCCTTTTCTGCCAATGACATTTGTGGCGTTTAAAGAAAAAGATATGGAAGAGAGTGAAAGGAGGGAAAAAGAACAACAACAGAAATGTCGCTTCTCTTGGAGCAAGTCTGCCTATCGCTTTATAGAAGGGGTGGATCATTATACAAATTGAACTGGCTTTTTTTTTCTTACACCGTGCAATTAAAAAGCTTTCTCTGTCATATATTTATGATAATTCATTTATTTTTGTCCTGAGCTGAGAGCTTGGCACAGGAAGCAGTTGTGCAGATGAAAGGTATTGTAAGTGGAAAAATGGGTTTTGTGAAAGTGGGTCTATCTGACAAGCCATATCTACAGCAATTACCGAGGAATATTTTCAAACCTTTCAAAGGAGCTTAGAAAGTGGTGCAATGTAAAAATCCCAAAAGCTGAGTTCTGATCAAAGTTTGGAGCTTGTCTGTATGTTTCTGTTTTTGATGGAACCAAACACTTCCAGTGGAGTATGTTACATATTTCAGGTAAAGAGTAAAGTAATGTTATTTCTTAAATTTACACCACAATATAGTAATATTTTTTCAAGTGAGTAACACACATAATTTTTGAGTTTTGGGGCTCCTGTGTAAATACATACAATGCACTGCCACATTCAAAAGCTTATTTTATGGCGCATTCCAGCTGTACGGGGAAGTTGTAAAATCCTAGTAGAAACTTTGAACTGGTATGTTCACTCAAGTCAGAGGCCCTGTTCACATTAGTGCTTGTCTACACTGGCGTTTTCACTGCATTTCAGAAATGATCTCCATCCACACTACGCAAATGAAAATGCATGTCACATGATCATTCATTTACATACAAAAGTAAGCATGATGTTATTATTTACACAGTCATCAAGGATGTGTAAAGTAAATGTGGGCAGCCACGGTATGTTGTTAGTTCAACAACATAGGGCCATTGTTAATGACATCACATGCGTGTGGTGGGGGAATAACTAATGCTATTTTAAATGATTAGAGGTCTCTAAAATGCTACTGTATTAAACATGACACTTACTGACTAATTTACAATTTTTAGTTCCCTGTCATTTTGCTTTATTTGATGTTTGATTCATTGCGAGTTCCTTCTTACGTCATACTCCAGGGTTCCCTTTGGCATTTATGCACATGCCCACTTTTCACAAACAGGCGCTTACAAGCAACACCAAAATTACATATTTGAAATGCACTTTATTTTTAGATAGAACGGAAGATACAGACAGTACTGCATGTTAGCTTACTTGTTGTGCGCAAGAGTATATTTATTTAAGCCCATATATCTTACAACCAAGAAACTATGCTGCGGTTTCAACAACGTAAATATATGACGCTGATGGCGAATGTTCGTTTGAACTATGGTGTCGGGAAACACCGAATCGTTGAACTATGCAGGTAACGACTGAACTTGCGACCATAGTTGGCTAATGATGCTTTTGGGAAACGCACCCCGGTGTATCAACATAAGTGAAGCAGAAGTAATCAGTGGTGGACGAAATACACAAATCTAGTACTTGAGTAAAATAGATACATATCATAAAATATTACTCCAGTAAAAGTACTCCTTTTTCAATTTTACTCAGGTGAAAGTACTAAAGTACTCGATTTTTCTATGTACTTAAGTCAAAATACTAATAGATAGATTTATTTAGCCATTTTATATAGGTTACTTAATTTTATATTATTATATGTTTTTTTATAATCCTACTGCTCAAAATACCTGGGATTTTACCCAAAATAACCACTACATGGAGTCAAAATATATTTTTGTTGTTGATATGGACTATGCTGATGAGAGTGATGTGGTAGTTCACTGTGAAGCTTACACTGCAATGTACCTGAGAGAATACCTGAGTTGACTTCTAATTTTCACCAGTAAGAAAAAAGTGTTTTAAAGATTGTTGTTTTGCAGAACGTCACAGTTATATATGACATGAGAATAAGGCCTAAAGTTAGGAAGAACATTTTTAGGAAAATATAATTATATTTTCATAATGATTTTTTTTTTCTTCTCAAACCTTGTCTGTGGTGTAAAAACACCCCTGGCCAAATGCCCCCAGAGGGCATCACTTCCCACTTTTATAATTACTGTAGTTACCATGTTCTGAACATCCTTTCTTTTTTCCTCAGATGTAATCTATCTAGGTGGTTAAATAAAAATATTTGGACTTTATATCTAAAAATGCCTCAATTTTGCACCAACAAGCTTGTTACAGTTAGCATAAGACAGTTAGCATCAGCTAACAATATTTACTTATTTTCAGCATGGTTATGAATAAACATTCATATCTGTCTACTCGGCTAGTTGATATAAACAATATACAAAATGATAGTGTTGATAAATAATATAAAAACAGACGTCACATAGGGCTAAATGCGTAGCATTTTAATAAAGGTCCTAACTCAGCAGCGGGGAAGATGAACGTACCTGATTTATATTATTTAATTTGTGTTATTTTAATGTTGCCTTTTTTATTTAAAACATAGCGACACTTATGTTGATCTGTCTGCATTCAAGCAATTCAGTGGGCTTAAACAGATAAACCTTTACAGCTTATTTAGTTCACAAACAACTTCAAGTTTTGACCTAAATCCTAATTGTCCTAATTCCAGCTGAACTCCTCTGGTGTGACTTTAAACACAGACCTTGAGCCAAAAATGAGATATTTAATGAAATAAATTTGTATTATCTACGTGAATGTTAAAATCTCCTACAATTAGTGTTTTATCAACATTAACAAATAGGTCTGAGAGAAAATCTGCAAATTCTTTTAGAAAATCTGTATATGGCCCTGGCGGTCTATACACAGTAGCCAGAGCAAGAGATAGCACAGATTTATTTTGCATATCTGACAGTGTAACATTAAGCATAAGTATTTCGAATGAGTTAAACATGTATCCTGTTTTCTGAGTAACATTGAGAATATCACTATATATTGTTGCGACACCGCCACCACGACCAATCTGACGAGGCTCATGCTTATAACAGTAGCTTGGTGGAGTAGATTCATTTAGACCAATATAATCATTTGATTTAAGCCAGGTTTCAATCAGACAGAGTACATCAAAACTATTATCTGTGATCATTTAATTTACAATAACTGCTTTCGGTGTGAGTGACCTAATGTTTAAGAGCCCAAGCTTTAAAAATAGTTTTTGTTCTTTTATTTTGCATTTTTCTGGTTTAATCACAATCAGATTTTTCTAGATACTGCATTAAGTTTATATTTTGCCCTCACTATTCGGGGAAACAGACAGTCTGTATAGATTGGACACTGCAAGTACTTCTATCATTTAAGAGTGTAGAACAAAAGTCATCATAGCAGTTATTTGAGAATTGGCTTACTAGGCAGATGGAGCGTGGCATCCTGGTGATGTTGTCCGAAAGGAGTTCCACTCTGACTCTGCTGGGGTGCAGGCCATCAGCATGGAAAAACCTAGGACACTCCAAGAAAAGATTCCAATTATTAACAAAAAGCAGTTTCTGATCTTTACACCATAACAACAACCATTTGTTTAAAGCAAACAGTCTACTTGACACAATGATCGTCGCCACGGGCGATGTGCTGCGTACCGTCTCGATCAGACTCCGTCTGCTGCAGCTTGGTGTTGTTCACCCCCCCATGCAGCACGACTGATCCGACGCTCTCGTTGCCTTTCAGGATCGCAGGTATCTGTGCAGAAACATCAAGAGCACGAGCACCAGGGAAACAGTGAGTGTGCACTTTACCTTCAGCTAACGTAGCACGGACGTGCCGGACGATGGAGTCTCCGATTATCACAGCGTCATGTTCCATCTCGCAGAGAGGAACGAAGCGGTTGCGGGTGGAAATCTCGAAGACCGGACGCGGTGGAGGGGGGGAGATCATCGTCCGTGGCCTGGATCGCTTCTTCCGTTGCTGCATCCAGGGTCCGTGGTTTCCCGGCGCTGCAGTGAAGGACATCTGGGAAGATCGCGTCCCGGGTGCACGGGGCCTGTGCAGAGAAACACACGGAGTAGAGGTGGTGGGAGTGTTAGCAGCGGGCTGCATACTTACCCCTGACTTGTGGGAGTTAGACTGGGATGTTTCCAGCATTGCTCTCCGCTCCCTCAGCTGGGCCTGCTTCCCAAGCAGCTCGTGGATCTGTCTCTCCATGGCCTCCAGCTCCAGCTGCACCAAATGCAGCTTGAAGGTGTCCTCACCTGCACTCAAAGGTAGACACAAATCCGCCATTAAAGCAAGTAACAGCAAAAAAATGGTAAATGTGTGTAAACAGGGTATTAGCTGTGTTAGCGGGCCGGCAGCCGCGATGCTAACGGGCAGCGTTAGCGGCCGGCAACCGCGCTGGCGATGCTAATGGGCTGAAAGCTAATAGCAGATTCGGGAAATAAAAATCAAACTCGTGATAACAAGGTGCTCTGTTTGTTTTTGTTGCAGAATGTGATGGGGGATATATTCACACGTTATAGAAACGAAAATTATGCTGTATAACATTTATTTTAAGATAGAAAATAGACTTAACAAAGATAATTGACTTGACAAAGCTCAAACTCAAAGCATCCACTGATCAGAACAAAGCAGCATCTACCAGCATCTTATTCGTGTGGTTTGAGGCTTTTTTTAATGTCCATACCTACCCCTACCGTAAACCTACCCGTACACACCTACCCTTACCCTAAACTTACCTTTAAAACAATACAAATATATTATTGGTAGCACAATCTGATAGGTAGCTTATTTCATTGGTACACCCTGTTCTTACTTGTGAATTCAGTTCACTGGAGAGTCGCTCTACACTGATCATTTGAATCAGTGAGTTGTCGACTCGAGAACAGCTGCAATCAGATCATTCTAATTCGTGAATTAATCTTTTGGTGCGATTCGCGAACCAATTTAACATGTTCATTGAAAATAATCAGTTTGTTCGTGAATCAGACACCGCTTCTGCATCTCGGAGTACGTGATGTATTATAAGGAGTAACGACGTGTTTTATTAAATGTAGTGAAGTAAAAAGTATGATCTTATGCTTTGGAATGTAGTGAAGTAAAAGTAAAAGTTACTCAAAATAACAATACTCCAGTAAAGTATAGATACTTGAAAAATGCAGTAACAAATACAGTAACAAAGTAAAGCTACTTCATTACTGTCCACCACTGGAAGTAATATATTGTTTATTAGCACATATCTATGTTTGTGTCTAACTAAACTGAGTGGTGCACTACTATCCAACCTCTATCTGTGGAGGTGATACTTCAGGATTAACTGCACAAAATAATGCTTTTTAAGTGTTTTTATTGACTGGTATTGCTAACAAGGCATTCATTTATCTTGGTTTTCCAACTTGTGCACTGGAACGAGATCAATTTGTGTGTGACGTCATTCCCAGCTCTGACTTCCGAGGTAAATGGAACAAAGCATTAGACACTGCATGCAACAAAGCATTAAAAAGTAACGTGGCACTTAAAAATACATAATTAGTTACTTTTTATAATGAGTAACACGATACTGTACAACATTACTTTTAAAAAGAAGAAACACTCCCAAACACTAAGTATTTCATCCCAAATTTTTTGTCCACATCGGCAACCAGTTGTTTTTAGACCAGGATTGGTTAACCTTCTCAGAGCTAATTCTTAATGATTTCTTCTAAGCTTAACAACATGCGTCACCTCAGTCTGACCTTTTCAGTTTTTATCAGCGCTAACATAATCACAGTGATGCTAATCAGGATAATGAGGTGTTAACATTAAAGGCAACACGCATGCTGCCCTTTTCTACGGCGTACACAAGCAAAAAATACAGACTTATGCAGCAGACACATGGGGAGAATCGAGTTGTTCATAAAAGTTGCCAGAAAAAGCTCAGCATCTGACTCACTAACAACATGTCTGTTTCTTCATGTTAAAACATTTTCTTTAAGGTTTACCATCTTTGATGCTCTATATGCCGCTTTGCTCATGTAAGATAAAACACTTAGCAGGTTATTTTCTTTCATTGGCAGAGGAAGATTCATTAAAGCTGAATATTCCTTCTCTTCAAACACACCTTGCTAATTAGACCTAAACTCAAAGACAATATTTTGTGTATTCAATCCCTGAGAATATTACAAGAATAAACATCAGTGAACCGAGACTTGTTCAAGCTATATTTGGCTCCATTTGAGAAGTACAACCAAAAAGTCAATAAACAACGGTACCAAAAGAAACCACAATAGATGCAGGTTACAAAATAGCACAAAGGTCTCCATGGAGATTGAGGTATTAACCCAGGGCGAAGGTATAGAGTGTCGAGATGAAAGCCATACTCAGCTGCTGTATTTTTCTTCGGATATCTCCACAGGGGAGCACCTCTTGATTTGTGGCTCGTAGGATTTCATTTAACAGATTAGTTCATTTCTGTTTCCCAGCACCTCCAAGTATTCCAGTTCTGTGATCAGATGGCACAGCAATCACAAATAGCATGCAATTAGCTTAATTAATCCTAACAATATTATTATTCTATAGATAAACAGTGTGTCACTTGCTACATAACTATACTTTGTACAAATACAGACGTAATACAGATTGACAGATCAAAGTGATTGGCATGTCTGAAGTGAAAGTCTGATATACCAAGCTTCCCTTTCATTCCATACTTGGCTCAGCGTGGGAAATAAAGACATATTTATTCACTTTATAGGAATAGTTAACACAAAAGTTATATTGGCTGAAAATGTACTCACCCAGGCCATTTTTTTTTATTAGAACAGATTTTAGCATTCACTTGTCCACCAATGGATCCTGCAGTGAATGGGTGCCGTGAGAATGAGATTCCAAACAGCTGATCAAAACATTTTCATTATTACAATAATCCCCAGGAAAACCATGTAACGCCCGTCTATCAATTAATGTGTCAAAGTCTGTTAAAATAAATGAAAATATCCAAACCACAAGAGAGTTCCAGTACTTATGTGCGCACAATTCTCTCCAGACTTTTTGGGACAATATTATGTAGATGAATCTGTTAAAATACATAAAGTGATTGCAGCAAAGGTTAATTTTGAGCAATTCTTTCCAATTTGGAGAGCATGTTAACAATTTCTTTCAGAAATATAGTCAATAAAGTTCTTTACAAAGTAAAGTTTGGATCCCCGTAATATACAGAAAACACAAACCTTCTGTCTACTGCTCCTGCTGGTAGATTATGTAACTAAACTACCAGCCATTCAAAATTTGCCATGAATTCTTATGAGTAACGATGATACATTTCAAATGTAATACTTCCTGCCTGAGTTAAGCAACTGCCATTGAGATTAATGGGTATTCTAACTTTCTCCAGGTATTATATACTTTCTTGAGATCAACAGCTGTGCATCAAACCATGGATCAGTCATTTCAAAAAAGTTTTGTTTCTTAGTGAAGGCCATCAATTTTACAGGCTATGCGGTTTTATAGCATTTAGCCACTAATGAGCTGTGCATTTTTCTGGAGCGAATAAAGTTGCTAAGGTCTGGTGAGGAAACACTACTGCTGAGCTTTGCTCTACACCTTTAGCATGCTCAAAACTGTATTAGATTTTTAATTTTCTTCCACTTAAACAACTGACTAATTACTACCCAGTCTTGCTTGTCATTTAGAATATTTTTTTTTTACACGCAGCAGCTTATCGTCCAAGAATTGCAACTTAACTCTGGCTTGAAAACTGTGCTTGAGGGCACAACTGTGATAGATCTCAGTAGCCCACCATTTCATGGGTCACTCCTTCATGGGATTGAAAATTGGCCAAAGGAAACCTTATAACCCACAGTAACCAAACTCAATCCTGTGTAATTAATCCATTACTTGAAAGAAATAATACAGTAAATAGAACTGCATGCAACAAGTGACATATTTAGGTCCACATCAAGGAAAATAAACTACTGAATCCATATGGAAATCTATATGCCATATTCAGATCTGAGACATGTAGGACACACATTAAATGATAAAGTGTTTGTTGTGCCTTTGATGTCTTTTCAATCAATCCACAGAGAGAATCAATAAGGCACTGAAGAACATGATGGAAAATTGGCTGCAAATAGAGAGGAAAGTTGGAATAGAAAAGATTCTATTCTATCACTAACAATGTGGATTTCATTAAAATTTGGATATGGCAGGTTACAGCATAATAATGAAAGAGCATAAATGTCCTATGGGTTCACAGCGGAGACAAATCAATCAGACAGATCAGTTTAATTCAAACTATTTAACTCAGTTACTAATTCTAGACATGTACGTCTATACCTGATCTGATATTCAGCATGTTTCTGCAGTTCAAGTTCAAATCTGTATGTTCATGACCACAATGACACTGTGGCTAATGGCTCATGAGACATGGTGAACGGAGTTTATACAGCATATAAGTGCTATTCTTTGTTAAACTGTAACATTTCACATCACCGAAGTCATTCTGCAGCAAAAACAATTTGCAAATGCTGGTGCCCGTTTGAATAAAAGATGCAATGCATAAAAAATGTATAAGTAGTACTTAAAATGTGTGACCTATATTCTCCGTGTAAATAAATAAATAAGTATGTCTGGGTGGAGGAGAATTATTTTCAAACTGGGACACGAGAGAGTCTAATAGCATAATGAGAGAAGGATTTAGATCTTGCTCTATAAAAACATAATGGATCCTGATCCTATTTTCCTCTTCTGCTCGTCAGCCTCTTTCAGAGAGATTATGTCCAAACGCCCCTCTTCCCTCTTACTGCCCTGAAATATGTGCCCCCCTGCAAAGTGAGGAATCCCCTTTAAGTTTGAATGCATTGTGTCACATTCTGAGCACATGAATTTAAATTATCGTCTCTTATAGATTTAGTTGAATGGGTGATTTCTGTATATCAAGCTTTTATCACAACACTGCTGGAGTCTCTTTGTAAGACTTGAATGAGTTAATTACACAGTAAAGATCCAATATTCTATAAATCAAATATTTTGAATAACCAAACTCTATTTCTATGGCTGCTATTGGCCTTTATCTGGACAACCTGCACTGGAGGGTTTGAGTCACTTCAGAATGGCTCACCATCTTGCAAAGTCAGTGAAAACTGGAAAGTTAGGCTTCCAGTTATATTTTTCAGATAATTAAGGAAATTAGCACCAGGTTCTAGATTAACACGAATAACTGGGAGGTATCTGAAAGTGTTCTCCAATTTTTATCAATTTTCTTTTTCAAATGTCGTTTATGTTTTTTATACTGTGCATCAGAATATATTTAGCTCATGAAATATGCTTAAAAACGTGCTTTTACTCATGTTAGGATAACTTCAAAGAGGACTAAGCAGTGACCTCGAAATTTAGGAAATTGTAGGTTGTTCTCTAGTCTTGATCTCCACTTTAATGTAACTTTACTGTACTGTAACCTGTAACCTGTCAACTTGCCTTTTCCACCATCCCTGTTCATGTATGCACTGTCATCTCAGTACTGTCAGGAGACTGAAAAATCTCAGGTCCTTTCATTTTGCTACACTGATCCTTTCACACATAACCCTGTGGAAATTAATGGGATACTAAAGAAAATTAAGGGTCAAAAATATAAGGAAGGAGGACCAGCAAAAATGCTTGACTCACATTCACTGGCTTCAGCACAAGAGAGCAAACCTATTACCAAAACGGTTGACTTCTGCAAAAGAAATGAATGACCTTTTGGGCAGACAAACGAGAGCCTTAACACAGCTTAGCATGCTGGCTATTGCAGTTGTAACCTTTTCACTTATCTGGTACCTCAAAGGCCATCCTTTTTGCAAACTGAAATCCGAAAGGAAAGTAGAGTGTGTATGGGGGCACCAGGTTTAGCAAAAGCAGGTCATCTGTTTCTTTTTTCCACACTTTTAATCACACACACACACGCACACACACACACACACACAGGATCTGTCTTTTACTTTGAATTAAACTTTAAATGTATTTCTAAATTCAAATCCAAAACTATTCTCATGAAGACATTCCTAAGGAATTATGAAAGATATTTATAGTGAAAGAATTCTGCCTCTTCACCCCTCCCCCTGTATCCAGTCCTTAATAAGCGTCTCTCACCTTCAGGTTCCTTGCTGATTGCTTGTTTCAACTGGCCTTCACAAGGGAGCCCCATCACGGGTGAGAGTTTAAATAAGCCTGACAGGAGAAGCCAGCATCGGATCATGTGGGTGAATGAGCTAATCAATATTTCACATCTCCAGGCGGTGGGCAGACGGACAATGAGTCTAGACAGGCCAGGCTCAAAAGGGAGTTCCTTAAAGACATGTGCTTGGTCCAACTAGAATGAAGAAAAAAAAAATGATTTCAAGGATTTCATTACTTATTTCTTACCATTTGTGTTTTTCCATTGTATCTTGTCCAGCATAATGTAAGCCTGATTTACTGATTGCCTGATGTAGAAAATTAATTTTTATGGAAACATACTAGTGGAGCTAGCTTCATTTTAGGCATGAAGCTAGCTCCACTAGTATGTTTCCATACATTTTTTTAACTCCACACATGCAACTTTCACATGTTTCAGAGGATGGAACTTCATTCATATTGACACATGTCAAAAGTGCAAGGAGTTGAAACAGAGTTCTTTGCTTCTCCACTGAGCTCGTAGAATGCTGGGAAGCTGAATGACATCTGTTATTTATCCCTCTACATTTAAACATGACTTTGGATAAACATTGGAGAAAGACCATATGTGACCACTGGATATGTTCAAGATCCTTAAAGGGATAGTTCAACCAAAAATGCATTCTGTTAACATTTACACACCTTCATGTTGTTCCAAACCAAAACCTTTCTTCTTCAAACCAATAGACTTTCTTTCATCTGTGGAATACAAAAGGAGATGCCATAAAATGAAAGTGAATGGAGACCAGGGGCTGGCAACCCCTAAATATGAAAAAAAAGAACATAAAAGTATCATAAATACGATTTGTGTTCTGAAAAGCTTTGAGTGAGGTGCAGAGCGAAATGTATACTGTCTTTTGTTTTGCTCCCAACCATAAGCTCTCAAATCTCATGAAATTTGAATATGCACATATTTACATTTGGCACATTTTTCTCAAGCAAGTTTGAACAGCTTCAGAAGACTGCAAATATAGCAATTGTATGGTCTACTTTACGGTGTTTTTTCCGTTTTAATAATTTTTGGAGCTTAACAGCCCCTGTATGAAAAAGTACAATGTGAACATTTGCTAAATAGCTTTTAAAAATAAGATATTTTTTTATTTCATTTTGTTTTATTTTGTATAACAGTGGATAATTAAGAATTCAATAGAATCAACAGTTAAAAGCTGCTAGAAGATCCAAAAGAAGGTAATAAAACAGGCAAAGATTTGGAAAGCTAGTTTTCAGAAATCTCGTTAAAATACAACCATTTGCATACTTAATAAATAATGCCTGGCAATAGAAGGTGAAGCAAATCTGAGGTGGAGATCTCAAGATATATATAGATCATGAGTAGTGAAAACAGCCCTATACAAAAAGTAGATTTTCCCCATCACAACAACAGCCCAATAAACTCTGATTTAGTGCCCACTATCTCTCCACAGCAACCACAAATGGGGAAATTGGCTCAAATCAGGTCTAGTCAAACCACATAGTGAGACAGCTTTAGGTAGCCATCATCCAAGCATGACGGGACTTCATTTAACAGGACCAAAGTGCAAACACTATCTCTACCAACCTCTTACAATTTTCTATTACAGAGTAATGTCAGGTTGAAAATTGGTCGACAGGAAGCTGTCAAAACACAAATGCTCTCCAAAGTGATACAGTCACTCAACAGAGAAACATGTCATTTCTCCATTCAGCCACACATCAGTGGTGACAGCGAGGTCTCCTTTGATAAATGGGGACGTGAAAGAGGAGTCAGCATGAATAAATGGAATCATTCAGCGCCTACAACACATCAGTATCCATTATCCCGTAATTCATATTTGTATCACCTACTTCAAAAACTGGAAGCTGGCATATTTACAAAAGTATAACAACCAAAAAAATAATAATAATTAACTGGTTTTGGAATTGGCACTTCTCATAAATCAGTTTTACAGTTTTTCTCAATTGCTTTAGCTCAATTCTCAATTAAATTTTTTTTTTCTCGAAACAATAAGTTCAGATCTCTGAAAAATTAGCTTCTTGTTCACATCAGATTGGAATTTCTTGTTGATTTGAGCAAATTGCAAATGCTTTGGCACATGTGTGCAAACAGTAAGTACAATTGTCTGCAGTTTGCACAACAACTAATTGCATATGGCTTGTTGATCAAAACTGATGAGTCGATTCTCACTTAAACTGTCAAACTCTTCACAACTTCTCAATCATTTTTTATCATGTAAGCCATCACATTCAAAACGATCCATTCAATTATGAAAAATTTGTATACACGCATGTATATTCCATATATATCTGACATTTTGGTTCCATAAATAGTTGACAATTTGAATCAACCATTCAACCATTTAACCAATCAAGATTGGGAGCATATATATGTAGATCATAGACCATAAGATCAGATGTCTCTGTTGGATGCCACGAATGCTGCATATGAGGACATCACAGATAATCCTTACAGGGGATGGGTGCGGCATTCAAGGAGATTTTTCCCCCGGTGCATGGCAATGGAAAACATCAGATGTGATTTTAATGAAAATCTTTGGCCTGACCAACAAGAGCGACAGGATGTCCACCAAGAATATTTTTTTTCATGGATGTTATTTTGTATTTTTGTGGTAACATAAGAAATATGAAATGTACAGTAATTGGACAAGCAAGATTTCACTTTACATGTAATACATTCATACAAAAATAAATGTACTGTATAAATACAAATGTTCATATACTTTTTTTCTATGTACTATTGACTCTTCTCAAAAAATATCAGATTTGTTTTCATAAAACCTTAATTTCCACGGTTGACTGTCATGGTGAAAAAACAACTAAACATATTGACCAGTGTGGCTCACACAATGACAAAAATACTTTTACCAAATTAATGACACGGTAAATAGGTTTTCAAGCATGAATGAAATGTTTTGGGTGAGTAAATACATTTTGCAGACATGCAATAAAGTTCTGAAGTTCCAGCAAACAGTTGTGACATTTGCACTCACAGTTTATAGAATGTTAAGACTTAAAAACTGTAAAGATTAATGTCAAAAAATAAAAAACAAACCTATCCCAGTGGCTTGAAAATGTGTCCAGTTAAATTATGAATTACAAGCAGCTAAAATGGAATGTCACTTTTACAGATGAATTTGGTACCAAGCCACATGAGGCACCAGCAAATTGGCAGACTTCAGTTACCCTCTCTCCTTGCCAGCATTCAAGCTGCATTTCCAAACTACCCTGACAAACCTTGTCCTTGAGTGACTTTCATGTGTGAATTTCTCCCCCTATCCGGGGGGTACATATTTCTTCATGTCGGAATGGAGAAGATATGCCATCTTTAATTGTGAAGACATTGGGCAAAGTTCCACCATCTCTGGGTGAAGATCAGTAGCGCTCAGGACTTCAGCAACCTCTTATTCCTCCCCTCCAAGTTTTCTTCAGGGAGTACAAAACAGCATAGACAGAAACAGACAGAAAACACAAAGAGATAACAAATGTGTGTGATAAAAAAATGACCACACTCACCTGTTATACTCGGCCTTTAAATTATATTTTAGCTCTCTTTTTTCCATTCTCCTGTACAAGATGACAGGAGCACCGGCTGGTAGCTGAGTTGGTGCCCTCAGAAAAGCTGGCATCGTGTCAAACGGCATCAGGTCCAGGTTAGGTCTCCAGGGGCCTCGGATGTGCAGGCCTCTATGGAGCTGTGGACGTTTTCACGCTCTCTGACCGATTAACTTCTATTTACTAGCCTGTCTCTCTCCATCAGGCATCGAGAGTTTGACTGCCATGAACAGTCACAGTCCATCTTTTTGTTGCTGTCTGGTTCATAGTGGAAGTTGATCTTGTCAAGGTTGTTGCAGTCCATCAAGTGCCCATTTGAGAATAAAAAAATGGTTGTTTGTTACACTACAAAACAAATGACAAAGGCGATCCTTGACTTATTCAGATTATCTATGAGTTCAAGTATATAATGTGTTGTGGGGGAAAAAGAAAGAAAATTACATGAAAAAAAAACTTTACGAATTTGAAGTGCCAGCAAATAGTTGATTGATTTATATCAAATAAAAAGGTTTTTAAAAAATGCATCATTAAACCCTAATTTTCTGATTCCAATATTCTCAAATAAACTTTCAGAGATAAAAGGTTTCAAGTGACAGACAGACATGATAGATAGATAGATAGATAGATAGATAGATAGATAGATAGATAGATAGATAGATAGATAGATAGATAGATAGATAGATAGATAGATAGATAGATAGATAGATAGATAGATAGATAGATAGATAGATAGATAGATAGATAGATAGAAGATAGCTGTAAATTTGATGCTATACCTATTATATCAAATGACAGGAAAATTAGAAAACGTTAAGGGTGTCTAGGCTATTGTCTTTCCACTGGATCCTCACACTGGAGTTTGTATTACTATTGGTGTCTCTCTTAATCTAAAAACGTGTCTAGGGAAAACATTTTCCTCACATGTATACTTAATGTGTTTCACTTAAAGGTCTGTAAAATTAAGTGTAGTGTTGTGTACCTGTGGTGCTTCAAATGTGTGCAGATCATTAAGTTCGGTACTGCCCCCTGGTGGTACACATAAGAAAGTATCGCTACGTTATTCTTTCTGTGGACACTTTTTTAAAACAACGACAGTTAATTGTATCCATGTCAGCACAAAAGCTACAAAAAGGACAAATAATACCACTGAAGAAACACCATGAAGTTGGTGTTTAGTGTTCATATTCAAATTGACAGGTGCATGCAAGATCCGTATCACTGTAGCTTGGGGTAACAAAGGAAACAAAAAAATAAGCTATAAACAATTCTTACCATTTTCTCATGGCCTATTTACATATATATAAATGTGAGGGGTGTACTCACTTCTATTAGATACTGTATATATATATATATATATATATATATATATATATATATATAGAAGTGAGTACACCCCTCACATTTTTGTAAATATTTAATTATATCTTTTCATGTGACAACACTGATGAAATGACACTTTGCTACAATGTAAAGTAGTGAGTTTACAGCTTGTATAACAGTTAAATTTTCTGTCCCCTCAAAATAATTCAACACACAGCCATTAATGTCTACACCGCTGGCCACAAAAGTGAGTAAACCCCTAAGTGAAAATGTCCAAATTGGGCGCAAAGTGTCAATATTTTGTGTGGTCACCATTATTTTCCAGCACTGCCTTAACCCTCTTGGGCATGGAGTTCACCAGAGCTTCACAGGTTGCCACTGGAGTCCTCTTCCACTCCTCCATGACAACATCACGGAGCTGGTGGATGTTAGATACCTTGTGCTCCTCCACGTTCCATTTGAGGATGCTCAATAGGTTTTAGGTCTGGAGACATGCTTGGCCAGTCTATCACCTTTACCCTCAGCTTCTTTAGCAAGGCAGATGTCGTTATGTTGGAATACTGCCCTGCGGCCCAGTCTCTGAAGGGAGGGGATCATGCTCTGCTTCAGTATGTCACAGTACATGTCGGCAGTACTCATGCAGCCCCAGACCATGACACTCCCACCACCATGCTTGACTGTAGGCAAGACACACTTGTCTTTGTACTCCTCACCTGGTTGCCGCCACACACGCTTGACACCATCTGAACCAAATAAGTTTATCTTGGTCTCATCAGACCACAGGACATGGTTCCAGTAATCCATGTCCTTAGTCTGCTTGTCTTCAGCAAACTATTTGCGGGCTTTCTTGTGCATCATCTTTTGAAGAGGCTTCCTTCTGGGACGGCAGCCATGCAGACCAATTTGATGCAGTGTGCAGCGTATGGTCTGAGCACTGACAGGCTGACCCCCCACCCCTTTAACCTCTGCAGCAATGCTGGCAGCACTCATATGTCTATTTCCCAAACACAACCTCTGGATATGATGCTAAGCACGTGCACTCAACTTCTTTGGTCGACCATGACAAGGCCTGTTCTGAGTGGAACCTGTCCTGTTAAACCGCTGTATGGTCTTGGCCACCGTGCTGCAGCTCAGTTTCAGGGTCTTGGCAATCTTCTTCTAGCCTATGCCATCTTTATGTAGAGCAACAATTCTTTTTTTTCAGATCCTCAGAGAGTTCTTTGCCATGAGGTGCCATGTTGAACTTCCAGAGACCATTATGAGAGAGTGAGAGCGATAACACCAAATGTAACACACCTGCTCCCCATTCACACCTGAGATCTTGTAACACTAATGAGTCACATGACACCGGGGAGAGAAAATAGCTAATTGGGCCCAATTTGGACATTTTCACTTAGGGGTGAACTTAATAAAATCTTAGTAATAAATTACAATAATGTTCGAAGCCCTCTAGGAAGTTATGGCCTCTAGGCTAGTAGTTAACAGACTTTAAGCTGATAATAAATAAATAAATAAACAAATAAATAAATAAGATTCTTAACCAAATAATTATGACGCTAAAATGAGTCCTAAAATGCATGTGAACATAAAACTGTGCTTGCTCTCTCTGACCAGGATAAGATTTACTTGGCATTTTATATCTCATCAGAATAGACGTTCTTTCAATTGTGCCCTGCAGTTCTGACTTCACACTGCTCAGTTCTTTTAGCACTTTGCTCGTTTTGGGTCTACCTCTCTCCCTCCTCCTTACCCAATCTGCCTCTCTCCGTTTCAGTGGTATAGTCGGTGCCAGTAATTGTACAGTGTTTATAAATGAACTTCTTGTTTAGAGTGTGGGAAGATTTTTTTTATTATGTAAGAAAACCCAACACCACCAAATCCAGGAGCCAAAAAATCACCAGAGGCTTGAAAAGCCTTTGATCTTCATTTCTTTTTTTTATTAGACAGAAAAACTCTTCTAACTGCAGACATCATCACAAAATTAACTTTTTTGCAATGTCATCTCCTTTGAAAACTACTCCTATAGGTTAGTTCGTACAACATATTTTTCTTTACATACAATATTAAATAATAACATTGCTGCGGTATCTTTTTTCACAGGTAGATGGCAGTAGATGTTTTGTTAAACTCTCTACAATATCTCAGACTTCTGAAGAGAAGTCAGAAGAGAAGTCATGGGGCAACCGCTAATCACTGTGAGGTCAAGACATAAACATCCTGAGGGACTTTCTCAAGTGTCTACGGCCTGGCCTCCTTGTAGTGTGAGATCTACCAGTTTGAATGGAAAACCTCTTTTTGTAAATGCATGGGAAATGAGATCGAAAGCCTTGAGGATTTCCCCTATTTATTTCACCCAGACTCTTTTCATGAAACCTTTGGCCCTAATTTTGACTGCGTGTTTGACCTTCCTGCTGTCTCATCATGTGACTTATCCGTCCGCAAATTTAAACGGACCCATTGCTGATTAATTTACTGCAATCTGGAAGTGTATTGTAGTGATTCTGGTAAGGGTGCCATGCATCTAGTTTCATTTCATGATAGTGGCGTTATAGTATACATGGGAACCAGGACAGGTTGAATTATTTTATAATATAGTATATTTTTATAATGATCCAACCAAAACTGCACCTGAACATGACTGCCAGTGATTTCCCTCCATTTTCACATGTAGAAAAACATACAATTGATTTTTGATAACATTATTTGTGTTTCATGAGAGTGGTTCTGGCCATATTCCCTCAAACCTCCACACACAAACACTTCTTGGTTCTACACAAATCACATGGGCCACATATTTTGGCTTCAAAATGGTAAAATTCACCAAAAGGTAACAATTTTGTAGCACTGTTAATTAATATTACATTTATATTGCGCTTTTCTAGGCACTCAAAGTGCATTACATAGTAAGGGGGGTATCTCCTCATCCACCACCAGTGTGCAGCATCCACCTGGATGATGCAACGGCAGCCATAGTGCGCCAGAACGCCCACCGCACAACAGCTTATTGGTGAAGAGGAGATAGAGTGATGAAGCCAATAAGTGTATGGGGATGATTAGGAGGCCATGATGGTAAGATGCCAATGGGCGAATTTGGCCAGGATGCCGGGGTAACACCCCTACTCTTTTTAACTCTTTTGGGATTTTGAATGACCACAGAGAGTCAGCACCTCGGTTTAACATCTCATCCAAAGGACGGTGCTTCTTACAATATAGTGTCCCCATCACTATACTGGGGTGGTAGGACCCACACAGACCACAGGGTGAGCACCCCTGCTGGTCTCACTAGCACCTCTTCCAGCAGCAACCTTGTTTTCCCAGAAGGTCTCCCATCCAGGTCCTGACCAGGCTCAACCCTGCTTAGCTTCAGTGGGTAACCAGTCTTGGGCTCCAGGGTGATATGGCTGCTGGCATAATTACATTAATGTATTCATAATTATTATACATTATATATTATACATAATGCATTCATAATTATGTATGAATGCATTATGTGCATTCAAAATGCATATGGCTTAAGTTGAGGGTTGAATCGGCATAACCCCTATAACTTCTTTACATTAATGCATGGCAAATGCTATAATTAAAAAAGCCAGCATTCAAGGTTCACATTTCATCAGTTCTTGCTTTCTGAGAATCAAACCCATGACCTTGGCATTTCTAGCACTAGTTTGAGCTGCAGGAAGGCCTCCAAGTAATTCCGTTATACTCATGTTGATAGAGCTGTGTTAAAGCAGACTGACTGTAAGAAAATGTTGCTAATTTCCTCCGAAAATTTCATAGCTGGATGACCCCAACGTGTTTTACAACTATTTCGATGCCATCACCCTCCCACAGGTGCTTAGAAACTTTTAGGCTACATGTCAGAACTAGTTTAGGCATTTACAATTCAAACTGTCCAACTTTCCTCATCGCCTCCCATTTTTATAGCTCTTCGCAGCCCACGGCATGTTACTTTTGATTTATTCCTTATTACAAACCATCTTCCTGACCACACACAAAATTTGAGCTTGGGGTTGATTTCGGCCCTTGGCCCGTCCCCACGTGTTTGAAGAGCATGTGCAGTCCTCACAGATTAAACCGTGCTCTTGCCTGCCAGCCAGACGGTCCCAAAGAGGCCAGATTTACGTGCCGAAAACACCCCTCACTAACAGAAAAACTTTGGCTCTGACCCCTGACAATAAGCATACTCCCTGTCTCACCAAGTATGCGGTTCAAATCAGTCAACCCATATCTCAAAGACAAACCAGTTCCTTTCAGATCCATTCTGCTATACTAAAGTATCTAGTATTTACATTTAATCATTTAGTAGATGCTTTTATCTAAAGTGACTTTTAAAATGTGGATGAATACCGGTCATTTATTACACAGGAAACAATAATGTGAATGTGTATAGTATTAATATTATTAATACTCGTTACGCTGGGACTTTTCACTGTTTGCATCACTTCCGAGAGTCACTGGTGGTTTCAGTGAATAAATTTGTTTTGACACATTGATTTGTTCAGTAAGGAAACAATTCACAGTCCTTATGAATGAGTCATTGAATTATTCACTGAACAATTGAGAGAACCATTGAGTAATGCGACAGTGGGCCTGTCTCAGTACCTACGCTTGAGGTGTTATCCACTTGAGAGCGCGTGCACATGACAGAAAGTGTGCAAGACTGGCCCAGCTCTGAAAATTCCAATGCTCAGTGCCCTTAATGCACACTAAATACACTCTATCTGTAATACAGCTATAGAGCGGTATTTGAGTATAAGCGTATCCTATCTATCATTTGTCACATGAATTCAGGAACTCATGCACTAAAAGCATAAAAGTTTCAGGAAAACTTTCCAGTTTAAGTGTATGTAAAAAATTACTCATAATATGGTAATAAAAAGTAAAGTGTTACAGAATTTGTTTGTGCAGAAATTAATTTTTTTTAAAAAAAAAAAATTTTGTAAAATGTTTGCAAAATTGCTTTTATCACTTTGATGCACCACAATTAAATTAAGGTTTCTGTTATGTAAAAACTACTGAAAATATATTTAGTTTATTTTAAAGTACAAAATATTGAAAATAAAAATGTGTAAATAAAGTTTGTAAAAACTTCACTAATTGAGCAATCAAAAGTTCTACCCACAATTGTGGTCTTCACGCACACTTGAACACTTGGGTCAAATACAGGACATGTGTACGTAAGTGGACAAGTATTCAAGTGTAAAAACCACAAGTGTGGGTATTGGGACAGGCCCAATCTTTATGAGTAATTCATTCATTCAACAGCACTGAATCATTCAGGAAAAACACTATTTATGAGTGAGTAATTTAATTATTAAAAAAAAACGGTTCGTTCAAAGCAATGATTTATTAAGTAATGCCACTATTGTGTGTTGTTCGGAGACACAATGGTCAATTTTCCTTTGGATATGGTTTTATTAGTTTGTTGAATTTTTATGAAAGCAGTCTCACTCTCGTTCACTCTTACTGATGAAATGTTACTTATATGTAATATTTTATATACAGTACAACCTGCATTAACTGGGCAGCTGTCAATTAATTGGTAAAACTAGTAATGCTGGTGGGGATTGCAAGGAGTTCCTGTCTATCTCCGACTAACCATTAAGCCTCATGATGGGGAAGGTCACTGGCTGCCAGAGAAATTTCCTCATAATAGCCAGTAAATGCCAAGTTTGTTTGTATTATATTTCTGTGCAGACAGTAATCTATTTTAGTGAATTTTCAACCAACAGACCTTTTATTGGGTCTGCATAGGGATTTGAAGCAGGAAACCAGAGCTAATGCATACACTAACTTCAAACAAATGCCAGGAGCTCTTTAAATGTCGGGTGGGCAGGAGTGGGGCTCATGTTATGGGGGGCAGATGGGAGAGACATGAACCTGGAAGTGCTGAGTTCAGAGAGAGAGACAGATATCTGCTTCTGCTTATCTGGAAAGCTGGAGTTGGTCATATCTACAATACTAAAACAGAACAGACGCCCAGGGGTGTTACTGTATGATTCGAAGGGTCAGCCAACAAGCACAATGCAAGAGTGCACAAATAGAACATCTTCCTCCTGTAAGTACCGTCCAAAAATGCATATATGCTAAAACAGCATATGTTGTTAACAGTGTTGGGATTAACGCGTTACAAAAGTAATGCATTACAGTAACGGATTACTTTTTGCTGTAACGCAGTAGTGTAAGGCATTACAAATCAATTTTCAGTAATATTTTACTCGGTACATGTTCAGTAACGCTTGCGTTACAACACACTTTTATCCCAAAATAAAACTGCAAGACCATGAAACATTAACGAATCAAAAATGCTGCAAGTAAGTTCTATTTCCTGTTCCTGGTCAGTCCATACGCATGTGGTATCCAAGTTTGTAATTAAAGACTAAACAACAACAGCTTCTTATATATTTGTTTAGCGATTTTTTTATTTCATCTACCTCTCGCTGGGGGAACTTTGTATTGTGTGAGACATAGTCCATTGAAGGCGTGTTTTGTGCGTGGTTTTACAAGAGTGCCGCGAGGCTACTGGGCCGACAGCGGAAACGCGGCATGATCTCGGCATCTGTGCTCGAGGTCCGAGGCTATTAGCCCTGCCCGGTTCTGCCTGGATAGCCTACAGTCATTATGCTACACCACATCGCCCTCTACTGGATGTAAAATTCTCTGCAGTACATTTTGTCATTTTAGAATGTTAAAGGGATAGTTTACCCAAAAATGAAAATTCTGTCATCATTTACTCACCCTCAAGTAGCTCCAAATCTGTATGAATTTCTTTGTTCTGAACAAAGGAAGATATTTTGAAGAAAGTTTGTAACCAGGCTGTTTTGGGGCACCATTGACATCCATAGTAGGAACAAAAATACTATGGAAGTTAATGGTGTCCCAGAACTGCTCTGTTTCTCACATTATTCAGAATGTCTTTCTTTGTGTTCTGCAGAACAAAGACATTCATACAAGTTTGGAACTGCCTGAGGGTGAGTAAATGATGACAGAATTATAATTTTTGCGTGAACTATACATTTAAGTTCTGCTTCTGTAGTTATTTCGGTGAAAGTAACTCAAAAGTAATACAGGAGTCATGCAACGCATTACAATTCTGAGACAGTAATATTGTAAGATAAGGAATTACTTTTAATTAACAGTCACAAGATCTATGATGTACTACAGTTTGGAAGTAACTTGCACAACACTGGTTGTTAATAACCGACTCCTTTCCATCATCTTTAGTGAACCATTTTAGGCGATAGTCCTGAGTCTATCCAGTGATGTTTGGAGTAAATGGAGACAAGATTGTCACTGCAGGTTATTATGGAACTTGGCAGGTATCTAAATGTCCTTGCCTTGAATGATTCATTCGGATGAAAAGAGGGAGTGAAAGGATAGATGGCTAAATTGTGTGTACTTGGATCAATTGGCTGCAGCTGTTTAACTCTGTAGACACACCATAAGGTTGACATGCTCTGGGTTTATATTTAAATATCAACTGACACTAACAATACACATCGTATAAATTACAAGGATAAACGTGTCCATGTTAAACGATACATCAGTGGCCCAGTAGACTGAGCTAATATAGTCTTTGAGTGCGGTACACACACATACCAGTTGGTGTCCTCTAGACATATTGCACTGGCTGTCATGTTAAAGTACAGCCAGCCAGAAAGCCCTGAAAAGCCACAGCCACCCTAACTTTTGCTTCCAAACTATTTTTACTGGCTTTATATCCTAACAAAATGCATGTATGGAGGTTTTTGGCCAGAGGGAAGGCAATCCCTCAGAAATGCGCTATACGTCTGCATGTGGCAAATGTTTCTGCTCCATAAACTTTAGCAGCTATGTCTGACAGTCGGTGTGCTGGAGCAATTCCTGCTGTGATGATGGGAATATTCATGCTGTGGCATCCTCAGGCCTTCCATACACAGATGACAGGTCTGGACGCATTTCAAGAACTGCAGTGTAAGAAAAATTAGAAATATCACAATTAGCAGTATTCATGTTTGAATGTGCTTACTTAAACACACACTAATATATACACAATATACCAATAAGTTTCCATTTGTTAACATTAATTAACCGCATTAGTTAGCATGAATAAATAATTAAAAATACTTCTAGAGCATTTGTTAGTTGTAGTTAATGTTATTTTAACATTTATTAATAGATATATTTTTAATAGATAATATAATTTAAAGGTGGGTTATGCATTTTTTCAAAAATGCTTTTGAAAACTGAGTCGGGCCAGTACCAAAACACACTTATAACCAATCAGCAATAAGGGGCATGTCTATTCATGATGCAGAGGAGAGAGAGCGCTCATCAGTGTACATGACGGACATTAGCCGAGCCGAGCGATGACAAAATGATAGAGATGGCGGATAAAAAACAAAAGAGGAACACGTCTGCGGTCCAAAAGAAGACTTACACCGTGTCTACACTGGACGCTATGCGACCGTTGAAAATCATTAGAAATTTGTGTCAATATGTCAAAAAAAGAACGCAGCAGCAGTTTACTGTTGGGGATTTTTCGTGTTCCATACAGTGTAGACAGCGTCACTGATTATAATGAGTTCTATAGTATTTTGCCGCAACACGCTGCTCCGAGTCATGTCGGTGACCAATTAGTTGTGATCCCTACCAAAGCTGCCCCCTCCAGCACCCTGTGTAGGCCTTCCTATAAGGCAGACGATAGAACCAGGCTCTACACAGAGAAGGTCAACTACTGCAGTTCCTCGAGCAACCCAAACAGTAGGACTTGGATAACACTGGGAAAGCGTGCTCTTCCACCTGGAAGAGGCACACTGCAGAGTCACCTCCACCCAGAGGGGGTTAAGTGACATTACTAATGTGAAGTAACCCCGTAGGTCCCAATTGCACATGGAGGTCTCTGAGATGGCTCAGGCTGCATCATTTAGAGACGGCAGAACGTGGTCTGCCAGGGAAACACGGTCCTAGTATGTGTACCGTGGAATACACACATGGGATACCAACAGGGCCGCTCATATGGGCACTAGCCTCACACCAGATTTCAAGAATTAATTGGCTGAAAGGCCTGGCGCCGGATGCTCCACCACGTCTGGCCGCCGGAGTGCTGGAGGACTCGACAGGGTTTTCCCGGTCGGGGACTCCCTGGAGAATTAAGCGTTAAGAACACCGCAAGCCGACATTGAACTGTGCCTCTCAGTGCCACTACCCGTTTGAGGTGAGAACACAGGTGGAAACCGGTTCGACAGGCAGGATATAGAACCTAGCGAACCCAGTACGATGCGACACTCCTAGTGGATTGAGCATGCAGCCTGAGCGGGCAAGGCACACATTGTGCTTCATAAGCCAAGGTTATGGCATCTACTATTCAGTGTGCCATCCTCTGCTTTGACACAGCCTTCCCCTTCTGCTGTCCTCCGTAACAGACAAAGAGCTGTTCTGAGGTCCTGAAGCTCTGAGTTCTATCCACGTACTGTCGCAGTGCGCATACAGGACAGAGCAAAGCTAGGGCTGGGTCTGGCTCCTCCAGGGGCAGCGCTTGCAGGTTTACTACCTTGTCCCTAAAGGGAGTGGTAGAAACCTTGGGTACATAGCCGGCACGATTCGGCGGAAAATACCTGCAGGTCCCCAGCCTCTTGAGAGGCCAATGCTGGAGCACTGTCGACTGACTGCAAAGCCAAAGGGGGCCTTAGCACCAATGCCAAATCCCAAGAGCCTAGGAGGATTTAACGAAGAACCCTGATGACCAGATCGTGCTTCCCCACCCTCCCCTCTACGAGGTCAAGCGGAAATAGCCTGCAGCCTATGCTCCAACCCTAGCCTCTTGATCAAAACTAACAGGTTCCACTTCAGAGCATAGGCCCGTCTTGTGGACGGTGCTCATGCTGAAACGATAGTGAGTGCTACCTCCTGTGGTAGGCCACCTAGAACCTCTGAGTCCAATCCAGGGACCACACGTGGAGTTTCCACAGGTCAGGATGCGGGTACCCCATCTCTGAGAAAGCAGATCCTTCCTCAAAGGAATCGGCCAGGGAGGGGCTGTCGCGAGGAGCATGAGTTCCCGAGAACCAGGTCCTGTTGGGCCAATATGGAACCACCAACAAGACCTGCTCCTTGTCCTCCCTGATCTTGCACAGTGTCTGTTGCTAGTAGGCTCACTGTGAGGAACGCATATTTGTACAGGCCCCGGGGTCAGCTGTGTGCCAGTGCATCCGTGCCGAGCGTTGTCTCGGTTATGGAGTAGAATCATTGGCAGAGGGTGGTTTCTGGAGATGCAAACAGGTCCAACTGAGCAACTCCGAACCGTCCCCAAATCAGCTGAACCGCCTGGGGATGGAGTCTCCACTCCCCTGGAAGTGCTGCTCGAGACAGCTCGTAGATGGCACGAAGGGATGCTTCTGACTCCAGAGGAGGAGGTGGCGGGCGAGTTGCGACATGCGACGGCAGCATAAACCGCCTTGCCGGTTGATATGCTCAACTGTCGCAGTATTGTCCATACGGACTAGAACGTGCTTGCCCCAAAAGCGTCCTCTGAGGTGGCTCAAGGCAAGGTGTGAGGTAATTGATATGCCAACGCACTTGGGGACCCGTCCATTCCCCTGACACTGCGTGCCCATTGTACGTGGCTCCCCAGCCGGTGGCCGAGGCATCAGTTAATACCACAGCATGCCTGGAGACCTGTTCCAGGGGCACTCCTGCCTGAAGGAATGAAGGATCTGTCCACGGGCTGAAGGTTTTGCAGCAGGCCGGAGTAATCTGAACCCAGTGAGTACCGTGTTTCCACGTCCAACTCGGGATTCGGCCATGGAACCAGTGCTGAAGCGGTCTCATATGGAGCAGACCGAGTGGAACTATCGCCACAGCTGCAGCCATATGCCCCAGGAGCCTCTGAAAGAGTTCCCGCCGTCTTGCCTGATAAAGTCTTGAGGCAGTTCAGCACCAACTGAGCACGTTCCTGGGTGAGGCGTGCCATACTGTCTGGATGACCGAATCCATGTCCATGCCGAGAAAAGAGATCCTCTGCGTTGGCACGAGTTTTCTATTTTCCCAGTTGACCTGAAGACCCAACTTGCTGAGGTGCCTGAGCACCAGGTCCCTGTGTGGGCACAACTGCTTGTGAGACTGTGCAAGTATGAGTTCTCACCCCGTTCTCTTAGGGGAAAAAGGGCCGCCTCTGCAACTTTGGTGAAGACGGGAGGCGACAGATCGCTGCAAACCAATCTAGGGGACGGACGCACTTGAAAAATGTGTTTCTGCGTCAACATCTTAAACGGCAGCTTGTTAAGCGCACGGATCAAAACCTGCAGATCCAAGATTGGTCGTAACAACCCACCGCTTTTCTTGGGCACAATGAAGTAAGGGCTGTAAAACCCTGACCTCATATCGGCTGGAGGGACCGGCTCTATCGCGTCCTTCGCCAGCAGGAGAGAGAGATCCTCGGAGGAGAGAGAGCCCGCCCTCCGATGCGGCGATCGACATTCTGGTCATCAGGGGGAGCATTGAAGGAAACGGGTGGAGTACCCCATTCTGCAGATGTCCCATCCCGCTCCAATGGTAACCCTACCGGTTGCGGAGCGCTTGAGGGGTGAGGAACTCCTCTTGATGAAGCCCTCACTGTGACCCTCAAATCACCTCTGACTCCACCGGACACCGGGACGGATGCCGGGACGAACGCTGGATCACGGCAGAGGTAGAGGCATGTTTGACACCGAGTCTATTATGCAATTCTGAGATGGTCATGTCCCCACAAGAAGAACATGAACCATCCACGAAAGCTTCCTCAGCGTGCTGAATGCCCAGACATGTGAGGCAGCGATCGTAAGGAAACGCCCTGACCACACCCAGAAGTTCATTGGCTTAGTTAACAACCACACCCAGAAGTTCATTGGCTTAAGTGGATTGGTCTCTCTGGCGACTCAAAGTCCCAATTCATCGGTCACCGATTTGTCTCTCTGGCGACTCGGAGTGACTGACTGATGGACCGACCCTGCGCTACTGAGTGAACTGAACAATGAACAATGTAACATGAACAACAATACAACAATAACAATTGTTGGTATTTTAGTTGAACAGCACTGTCACTTAACACAATAATGATTAAGTATTTGCATATACTGCAGTATTTACTTAATGAATTACACACAATAGATTATGAATTATTATTTTAGGTGGGTTTGTTATCAGATTTGTTTTGCAGTGAGAGAAAATAAAGACAAAACCCACAGGAATCAAAAACATGTTTTGCCCTCAATTGATGAGAGAACTGTATTCAGTTTCTTAATATTTAGCAACTGATACAGATATTTAATATTAATTTCCCCACAGGTCCTTTTTTATTATATTTTCTTGCATTTTTGACTATTGAGCAACTATGGTTTTTGTGTTATAAATCAATCTTCTCATCATTATTCTTATGCTTGTTTTTATTTTGGTGCATTGGTTGTTTTTCTTTATCAAAAAGAAAATAAAGAAAGAGCATTTTTAGGAGACATGTCATGACTGGAGAGGGTGGGGAAGGGCGTAGGTTACTGAGAATCCCACAATGTCTTTATTTCCTTGCTAGGAGCACTGTTTATGAAAGTGTGTTTGGATTGCCCTCCCTTGAGTGAACAGTTTGTGCAGCTAAATCATATTTTATCTTTATCGTATTAGCTTTGGATGGACACTTCCTGTTGATTGTTTTATACTTCCCATGGGCCGATTCACCAAAGGCACATTTGTTTGATGACATATGTGGCAGTTTTGATGAATGTATTAGTTGTACCTTAGATTAGTGTTCATGCGACATTCTGTACATTTCAGTTGCCTGTGAGAAAAACACTGAACACAGTCTGAACAATGGCAAATGAATCATGCACTGTACTTGAACATACTTTTACAGAGTGTAATTATCTTCCACTAAGTCAGCAATAGCACAATTCCTTTCCTAGAGACTTTCTTCAACTCCCACAGTTAGATTCACATGACCACATAATTCCACCACAAAGGTCAAGAGGTCATGAGTCAGGTCACCTCTCTCGATGTGCGGGTACCACGTGCCAGCTAGAATGCCCAGTCTCTTATTAATAGGCTTAAAATGAAAACCACAAGGTTAAACCACAAGACCAGATACATGGGGTCCACAGAGGCAAGATGTGGGGCTTAACCAACACATGTGTGTGTGTGTGTGTGTGTGTGTGTGTGTGTGTGTGTGTGTGTGTGTGTGTGTGTGTGTGTGTGTGTGTGTGTGTGTGTGTGTGTGTGTGTGTGTCCTCTAACACTGATTATTGATTAAATCTATTTCAAAAACTATTAAAATTGTCAGGTCAGGGTATATGACTGCGTCTTTACTGACAGAATATTCCATACCTGAATAAAATTCCCTTCATGAAGCTCATAAATCCAGTAACACCTTAGTATGGGGACCAATTCTCACTAATCTAAGCAACTATTTGCTTATTAACATGCCTAGTTTTAACATATTTGCTGTTTATTAGTAATTATAAAGCACATATTCTGCATGACCATATTCTACATCCATAATCCACCCAATACCTAAACTTAACAACTACCTTACTAACTAAACTGACTGTAATTAATTTAATTACAAAATAAAGTAATTGTAATTAGTTACAAATTAATTAAATTACAGTTACTTATGAAAATGTTTAAGGGTTACAAAACTCCCACATAGTTAATGATTTCTTTCATAAATTGCAGTGACTGCTCTAAAATATGAAGCACCAATTTTCAATATATCATGGTTTTCGAGAATTTCCTATATGGGTTTACCTTAAAATAAAGTGTTTCATGTGTTTCAAATTCATATAAAAATCCTTAATGATTTTAAAGTAAGTCTGATCCTCTGAAAGGATTAGTTAACTTTCAAATTAAAATGTCCTTATAATTTACCCACCCCCATGTCATCCAAGATGTTTATGTATTTCTTTCTTCAGTCGAAAAGAAATTAAGGTTTTTGATGAAAACATTCCACAAAATCAAAATTGCTTGATAATTGAGACTGTTTATTTTTGGGGGGATCAAAAAAGGAGTGAATTTTTACATTGTAGGGTGGTTGTGTCACACACTGCAAAGACACACTTATATGCAAATGAAGATATTTTGCCAATCTCCTTTAAAATTAAAATATTATAATCTTAATTCAAGGATGAAGGCTCGAGAGTCTGAAGTATGGTTAAACTCTACTGAAGTTTAACCCTGTCATGTTTGAAAATGATTAATAGTTGAAAATATTAGAAACAAAAAGTAATAAATGTAATCAGTTTCTTTTATAAAGTAATTGAAAAGTTACACTACTTATTACATTTTAAGTAGGGTAACTTGTAATCTGTAAATTACATTTACAAAGTAACCTTCCCAACACTGCTTACTAATGACTAATAATCAGCAAATTAGGAGTTTAAGGCAAAAATCATAGTTAATGGTTTCTTAATAGCGAGAATGGGACCTTAAAATAAAGTGTGACCACAAATTCATATAAAAATCCTTTAACATCCTATTAAAGGATTAGTTAACTTTCAAATTAAAATGTCCTTATAATTTACTCACCCCCATGTCATCGATGTTTATGTATTTCTTTCTTCATCGAAGAGAAATTAAGGTTTTTGATGAAAATATTCCAATTTGTATATATGTATATGCCAAATTTATAAATTACACACAGCTTCAAAGGGCTATAAACGCTCTTATCTAGAGAAACGATCTGTTTAAAAAAATTAATATATGTATATGCTTTATAAACACACAAATGCTCGCCTGTTCTGCGATGCGCGTCCCAGACTTCACGTAATACGTAATGACGTTGAAAAGGTCACGCTTGACGTAGGCTCCATCTCACCTTCTCCTCCAAGTTCAAAATCGTCCGACATCTTTGTTTTACCTTGTAAACTCGTTGAGTTGTAACTCCATTTTTTGTAAACAGCGCTTGACTTAGTATTTGCACGTTCAACTTTTAAACACTGACTCAGTACTTCCGCCTATGTCAAGCATGACCTTTTAAACGTTATTACGTATTACGTGAAGTCTGGCATTGCAGAACAGGCGAGCATTTGTGTTTATAAAGCATATACATTTATTACATTTTTTTAAATGACCAATCATTTCGCTAGATAAGACCCTTATGCATCGTTTGGTATCGTTTATAGCCTTTTGAAGCTGCACTGAAACTGTAATTTTGACCTTGAACCGTTTGAAGTCCATTCGAGCTAAATTTATGGATACAAATCCTTGAATATTTTCATCAAAAACCTACATTTCTTTTCGACTGAAGAAAGAAATACTTAAACATCTTGGATGACATGGGGGTGAGTAAATTATCAGGAATTTTTTTTTTGAAAGTGAACTAATCCTTTAATACAAGCAAGTGGTTAATACTTTCACTGCATCACTTCATGATGATACCGGAGTCAATTTTTGACATGAGGCACTGTCATGGAAATAAATATTTTCCCATTTAAAAAAGTTCAGATTTGATGTCTGTATTTTCATTAATGTCACTCTGACAGGAAGTTTCCTTGCATTCTATTTCTCCACAGCTGCTTTTTCAAAAAGTTTACAAAAGTGAAAGTTATGACATTGATTTATTTTGCCAACTTGACCTTCATGGTTGAATGCAATTTAGAATTCAAAATGCCATTTTTCCCAATGCAACTGCCATTTTTACGAGCATTTTGACTGACCCACCCATTAATTGAGATTATGGCTATTACATTTGTATCAACCCGAAAACATGAAGTCATACCCACCAAAAAATGAAACTGCCCTGAAATGACCCAGAGACTGTAATGCAGGGTGAACATATAACCCTCTTCTCTTACAAGACAAATGTTATTAACGTAATAAGTGGGATAAAACATAATATATGACCAAGTCAGGTGTGCCTAAGTGTGTTCCTCAAGTAAGACAGGAAAGAAAGTGTTAATCTGAACAATGTTTAGTTGGTTTACATTGCTTGGTGTTTCTGCAGCATTTGTATGTCCTGGTGATCCCTCAGAGCTGAAGTCTGTCTGAAGATGGGCCTTCCTGAGGAAGTTCTTGGGCCAGCTGGCGAAGAACAATGATGTGGGCAGTGTGTGTATTAAGCATCAACTCCAACTCATCCTCACTGCTTCCCAAGACGTTTACTCCATTTACCTCCACCAGCCTGAAACAAGCACCCACATTCTCAGAACAACAACACTTACAGCAGTGCTAGCGGGCGCCATGTACCTATTTTATAAAGGGATCATTGGGTACCATTGGGTACTATAACTTTTTACCAACTTAGAAGTTTCTTAACAAAAGTATCAAAAGTCTAGTTATACAGTTTTTAATATAGGGAGAACACAAAATCCAAATCTTGACAGCTTTGACATCTTGATTGGTACATTGTTTTGTTTAGTTTTAAAAGACATGAAGAACACACATACTGTATATACATCAATATATATATGATATATGTGTATATATATATATATATATATGTATATATATATATATATATATATATATATATATATATATATGTATATTATGAAGATCATCAAGTTGGTCTGGAACTCATGGACATCACCAGAGATTGGGTTTCTTCCTTTGTGATGCGTTACCAGGTCTTTACTGGAGCTGACTTCAGTTGTTGTTTGTTTGTGGGTCTTTCTGCCTTTAGTTTTGTCTTCGGCAAGTGAAATGCATGCTCAATCGGGTTGATATCAGGATATTGACTTTGCCATTGCAGAATATCCCACTTTTTTACCTTCAAAAACTCCTGGGTTGCTTTTGCTGTATGTTTTGGGTCATCATCAGTTTGTACTATGAAGCGCCGCCCAATAAACTTTGCTCCATTTGACTGAATCAGGTCAGAGTATCCATGTACACTTTAGAATTAATCCGGCTGCTTCTGTCCTCTGTCACATCATCACTAAACATAAGTAACCCAGTACCATTGGAAACCATGTATTCTCATGCCATAACAGTGCTCCAGCATGTTTCACTGATAATGTTGCATGCTTTAGATCATGAGCTGTTTCAAGCCTTCTCCATACTTTTTTTCTTCCTTTCATTCTGGTGCAGGTTGAACTTAAAGTCAGGCATCCAAAGAATGATTTTCCAGAAGTGGTTTTTAAGTGTTTTTTTGGCAAAGTTTAATCTGGCCTTGTTTGCACCCTGTGATGAACCTGTACTGTGTCGAAGACGCTTGTATGGGAAAAAAAAAAAAAAACTGAAGCCTTTTTATAATCACGCAGTGAAACTGCACGTCCATTGGTTCGTGCAGTACTAAAAAACGAACCAATGGCTCGGCGGTGGCACGCGAGCCTATGGCTATGCAGCCTGCCATAGCCCGCCAAAATGGGCAGGGCAACTGGCTATATAAGCGACCGCTTTGCCGCCGCATCTCAGATTTCTTCAAAAGAAGCGACTGAGGAGTGCAGCTCATAGCACGGCCAGGAATGCAGTACTCCTTCCATATCTCAGGGAACCGAGGTTACAATAGTAACCGAGTACGTTCCCTTTCGATATTTCACTCGTACTGCGTCGAAGACGCTTGTATGGGAACAAGTACAATCATGCCTGGCTTTGACGTGGAACGACTCAACACCAAAACTCACGTGAAGGTAAGACCTAGGGGAGTCAAGAGAATACACCAAGCACAGGCTGAGCCATTGGGTCATCCGTGGCCTGGGTGTCATCCCTTAAGTTGATACCTGGCATCCATATGTATGGTATGGAAGTGAAGAAGGGGCTTGAAAAATGTTGGTCAAGTGAACCCATAAGATTGCTAATTTAAGCAGAAAGGACTCTGGCCTGTAAGGCAGGGACATCCAGGTTGTAAAACCTTACAAATGTGGACGGCTAGGGCCAGCCGGCCGCGATGCCTCTGGTGAAGCCTCAGAGGCGATGCCTCTGGTGGAATGAGCTCTGACTCCGATGGGGGGCTAGGGTCATAGCATCCACTAACCACCTAGAAATTCCTTGCTTCGTAACAGGGCCACCTTTGGCACGGTTACCGAAGCCGACAAAAAGCTGTTCTGATTTCCTGTATGAGGCAGAATGCTCAATGTATACCTTCAGGGCCCTGACGGGGCAGAGCAGAAACAGTTCCTGGCTACCCGTCGAGGGGGGAAGCGCGGAATGCACTATGACCTGTGAGATGTGAAAGCAGCAGAAGCAGAAGGACGGATGCGAGACGAGTAGGGGCCACGACACGATTTCGTGAGCTCATCGTGGACTTTGGGGAAGAAGAGGGACAAGCGTTGGCGGAGGGCTTGATGGAGCCCCGGGAGAAACCACTCGTCCAGCCTGCTGCGCGATGGCTGCTCAGGCGGAGACCATTCGAGGCCGAGCTCGTTGACAGCTTTCGTCATTACGCGGATGAGCTCTTCATCCGCTCTGAGTCTGGCGTTGCGTGAAGCAGATGACGGCAAGAGGGAGGGGTCAGTCACAGAGCCCGATAACTCTTCCGCGTCTGAAGCCACCATTTCGTAGTCACTCGCACCGAACAAGATCATGTCGCTCGCAGCCGCAGAGGGACGCTGATCGTGTTGGGTGAAGAGGACAGGCGAATGCTCTCTCTGTGGTGATGGCGATGCATGCGGGCATTGAGCCGACGTGAGCTCGCTTGTCACCGGCTTCTCGAATCCTCTGCCCCGCTGTTTTTTCCTCACAGGTCCCTGGGCACAATTAGAATCAACTCCAGGCATTTTACCTGCTTAATTGTTGTAGAAATAATGAAAGACTAGCCCACGCCTGTCCATGAAACAGCTTTTGAGTTGCAATTCCTTAAACTTTCCTCCAATTTAGATGAGAATACCCCCATATTAAAGCTCAGAGTGTTCACTTTAAGGCCACATTCATGTTACTGTTACTTGAATATGCTTTGGTCAGCAGATAAAATTATAAAAATTGTGCCTGTGTCCAAATATGTATGTACTGTATATATGTAAGCAGCATTGGTAAAAAAATATATTAAGGCATGAAAAAAAATGTTAGGGATCACATGAATTTTTTTTTAAGCCTGTTAAATTTGTGCATTCATTAGCTTTTATATAATGCGATGTGTTTTTGGAAAACAGGAAAATGACTTTTGCCTTTATATTTGTTCACTGACTGTGAAAAGAGTTTTGCCAGGGGTTTTGCAATTAACTACCAAATAAATTCTTGTTATTGGGATCCCCCTTTTCCATTCTTATGTTTTGCCCCATCCCTCACTTTGTTCCTCATACATGTGTTTATATAGTTATGCGTTCTGTAAAAAAATCTAGCTCACAAATGGAATATTTAAACTGCATGGCCATGTATTATTCATGTTTTTATCTGTTCCTTGTGCGTAGTCCAAGTTTTACATTTCAGTGTTTTCCTGTTATGCTCCCTGTCTCCTACAAATTTCCATAGCAACAGGGGAAAAAACACAAGAGCTGATGGAACCTCTGTGATCCTCTCTGCTCTTAAAGGCTGGAAAATTTGGGATGTCTCATGGCATGTTTTGTGAAAGGCCAATTAGAGGCTTAATTCATCAAAACATCTACTGCACTGAAATTACCTCTTTGATCTCACATTCTTTCACATTTCAGTTGTTTTTAAGACTATTACCCAAAAGTTACGGTTGATGGAAAGAATAGATCACCCAAAAATGGTGTTCCAGTTAAAAATTTTGTGAATTGTGAAAGGTTTCTGTAACATTTTTAGGCAGATAAATATAAGCTTGAAATTATGTTAAAAAGATTAATAATGTAGATTCAAACATTCATTAAAAGATGTTTTAATCATCTGTGAGACAAAAATCAATTGTGCTGACAATTACCTGTCATTCAGGCAGAGATTAGCACTCTCACTGTGTACCACCATCAGACCCTGGCCCTCTACCCAGTGCGCAGAGAAACCGTAATGACCGTCTGGGTCTGCTTTCACTTGGGTGGCCACCAGCATGACAGGAGACTGCAAAGAGACCAGCTGAGTCAGAGTAGGGCTCTTCCTCTCGGCTTTCTCCTGCAGGAAAAAAAAAACTGTTTAACAAACATCAAAATCAGTGAATAGCTGGCGGCTCACCTCAATGAGACACTGCTCCCATTTTATCGTAACAGAAGTGGAGAGTCAAAGGATCTGTCCCTGAAACAACACTTTTAAAAGTGTGAAGTGTTAAAGCTGACAGCCGACTTCATCTGACTGCTGTAGAGAAAATTAGCTTTATTATTTGTGGAGTAAGCAGGATTTAAAATTAAGTTGTCGTCACACATACTAATAGTGTGTGGATTAGGAGAGAACATTCCATAAATAAAAAACAAAAAAAACAGAAGTAGAAACAATTTCCAGTCAGAAATTGCTAGCAAATTTCTCAAACAATTACACAAAGAAATGGAAAAGTAACATATTGAACTTTATGTGAAATTTTGAAGAAGAAAATGTTTAATTTCTTGTAAAACATACTCCAAATTCTTTAATTGTACTAGCATTAAACTATTTTTGTATTATTTTCTGACCTTTTTCAGACTTATCTGATTCTTATAAGGCATAAAACAGGTCCAATTTAATATATTTAAAATACTGTATAAATGTATATACACAATGAGCTGTAAAACAGGTTACTGAAGGGGACAAAACATATCATGACTCATGATGACTAATGAGTCCATCACTGGTAAACATGCAGGATCACATAAACCCACACCCCCAAACCAATAGCTGAGACAAAGAGTGAATACAGGAAATGAGTGAAAAGATTGATGCAGAGTGATCAGGTTTCTCAGGAGTCTCCTAGCGTGTGAAAGCCCTGCGGCCAAGGCTACTGAACCTCTCCCCAGACAGGGGCACCAGACAGCTCACTCACACAGGAAACCCCCCTACAGAAATACTTAGGAGCACTTATCACCCCACTGTTTGGATTCCCTAGGGCAGGCCGCATAGCTCAATTACTTAAGAGAAGTAGCATAAGGGCAGGTACTTAAGAATTAATAATTTTGGTCAACTATCTTTTGCTCATAATGTCATCCTAACCTGGTGATGGAGTAAGGTGAGGGAATAGCTACTTGCCACAGAGCAAACAGAAGAGCAAGCTGAACAATGGAAATACAGAATATAACTTGGCAACTGTCTTTTAAACCGTAAGGGAATTGGGAGGTGATGCACGAAGAACAATCGGTTGAGAAAAGGGCACACCTTCAGAAATCCCCTAACTCTTATGAGATGGGAGAGGAAGCTGTGCCAAGCCCTGGATTGTAGGATTGTGTTTCGCATGAGAAAGGCTTCCGGACTCGGTTATAAAAGCGTGGCTGGTATTAATGATATAAGTCAGGCACTGTCAGTTACAATAACGGATTTGCAGGGCCCCGAAGTGTAGTGTTGCATGCAGTAAAATGGAAACCTCAAGATGGACTATAAATCCATAAGAGAGCCAAATGCTGCCACAACTATTAGCCACTGGGCCTTTTAGCCGCCAGTGCAGCTCAACACGGTGACCGCCAAGACATCGGGAAGAGGGAACAATCAAAGTGAGCCCAACTACTGGGAGCTCTCGTGCTTGGCCGCAATCTCAGTATCTCAACCACCTTTCCCATGAGGATAGTGAGCTGAGTCTGCAACCACGACTGCATCTCTGGCCTAAAGGCAAATTAAGTGTATTGCAATTGAAATAAAAAGAGAAGATTAGAAAAGGTTTGGGTCATATTATTTAGAGGGGTTATCCCCCAAATCCCTGTATTTCACCCCATGTTTGCCACCTCATTACTTTTTGTTCTATTTCAACAACTCCTCCCCACCCTCTTCCTGTCTTTTCTGATGCACTGCAGTCGCGACGGATCGCAGAGATTAGAGGCGATGATGAAATATTTCCTTATTGTCAGATAATCTAGGGAAAATAAATGGCAGCCTGCTTCTTATTAGGTCCTAGGCTTGTATTAGTTCCCAGACTACTCTGTGTCCTGACCTGCGCCTTTCCCCTGATTAGGTCATATGATAAACATTAGCGCCACTGCTTCTTTCCCACCAACTCAGCACCTAAAGACTGTGGCCTGAGGGCGGCAACGTGACACGATCTTTTCTTGCAAAGCCCCAGTCGGCATGTGGCCTTTCATGGCACCTCGTTAGGTCTCTACCGATGAGATGAAAGAGCCGCTTTAAGAGCACAGAGGTGGGAAAGAATCACAGGTACGGCCACGGCGCGGATAGTTTTACACTAGCGTTTCTTGTCATCCTGGCTTTTAAAAAATGAGTGGCGTTGGTGCCAATGATTTACTGGTGTGGTGACTATTATTGTGAAATGACAATTAATTTGCTTCCCATGAAAATTTGTTTAAAACGTTTGAAAGAGGTAACTTATACGTTTCGAGAAAAGCTTCAAGACTTCATGTCGATTAACTGTGTTCATTTTTCCCCCAAATGTTTTTGTATGTCCAACAAATCTGCTTGCATATTGGGAAAAGCCAAGACTGTAATGCTCGCATTAGTACCATATGTTCAGCCTCATTAAAATGTGGTCTAAAATAATAACTACTGGCCTGCGTTCACATGTCAGCACTATATCATTTCATACTGCACCAGGAAACTCTGAAAGCTTTGAGAAACTAGATCGGGGGTTCCAGGCTCACCTTGGCTTGCGTCTTCTCCAGAACTTCATGCAGGTGAGCCACCTGTCGATTGAGGTGGACTAATGCGATCTCATCTTTAAACACCTGGCAGTTAAGCCTCATCTTCTCCAGAAGTCGGACCTCTGATGGCCTGAGGAGTAAACAAACACAAGCTGCTCCCTTGAGCTCTCTTAAATTAATAGTTCCCTTAAAAAAGTCAATTCTGAGAATTTTTATCCCCAAAATGACTTTTTGGTCTGTTCTTCACACATAGCTACTGTACGGCTTCAGAATACTTGGAATATAGCGCACAAGTTATATGGACCAGTTTTATGATATGTTTATTGTTTCAAGCAGTTTGGACCTTGAAAGTCCCTCTTTACATACAAAAGAGTTTTCGATATTCTCCTTAAAATTAACCTCTTATATTCAGAAAACAGAAACCCATAAGGGTTTGGAACAACATGGGAGTAAATTATGACTGAATATTTATTTTTAGAGGACTATTCCTGTAAACTTTGTCTTGGATTAGGAAGATCATCTTCCAACCGACATCCAATATTCTGTCACTTATATAAAAAATTAGGCTTTTTTATTATTCTGCGGCTCGATCTTAAATAAATGTAAGCAGTCTAAACTTCTCATGTTCTCAGATCCAAATATCTTAGATTAATGTCATCCAAAAACCCTGAAACTTGAAAGATTTGTTTGCATTTTTGCTGGGGAAATGGCCAAGCACTTGAAGGACATAACGTAACAAAAACAATAAGCCTTCAACTTAAGTGGCTTATCAGGTAATTAATGAGGACTTGGACATATTGATTCATGATGCTATATTCTCACACCCTTATCCATTCCTGCTTTCAATCTGTTCAGCTCGAAAAGATGTCAGAATAAATCAAAGGTCGTAATGCTGAGAAAAAGCAGGAAACTACTGGGTGAGACCCACACCGTTTTTTTCCTCAAACACCTTCTCTTTATTTGCACACCTTATAAATTAAAAAGGTACGGATTCCCGTTTTGCAGAGGTAACTGTTTTTATGTGATAAAGCTGATCCTTTAAAAATTCCGCTTTTGTGTTCCATTAAAAAAAGGTACATCATGAAAGATCATAACGGTGAGTAAATAATGACAAAATTGTAATTTTGGGGCAAACTACTATTATTTTAAACAGGTCAGAACCATGAAGATGTTAAAAAATTACATTAAACATTAGCATGATGTCATTCATAAGGTGGACTAGGGAGCAGCTTTCTCAGCACTTCAGGAAATTAGGAAAGATTTGTGGACAACCCATAACCCTCATCCAAATGATCTTCAGCATTGACGCCACAGAAAAATAAACTGTAAACAGAGCATCAAAAATCACAGGATGTACTGTACACTTTCAACAAGTAAATTACACTAAGGGCATCCAAAACCAGCTCTGATCATCATTTCTTCCAGCCTCTCCTTCTGGAAGATGGAACACATCATTATCCATAAAGAGCAATGCATCAACGAACAGTTCCTTTCCCTCTTCCTATTCCATGTGATAATCCCATATAATTACCCAACCGCTCTGTATTAACCTCCAGAACATTATATTTTGATTTATTATATACTATGGTAAGAGCATATACTTACTTATTTTTCTGCACTGGTGCAGTGTTAAAATTGTCCCTGAGCGTTTGAAGGCTCTGTCGTTTCCTCTGCAAATTGTCCTGGGCCTCATTGAGAAGCCTCTTCACTTCAAAGCTGTCTGTTTGCACAGCATCCATCTCCCCCTCCATCTTCTTCAGCTCTGAACAGAAGGCTACCAGACCATGGTAAAGCTCCTGAACCTGGTTATCATACAGACACAGATCAGCTAAAAGCAATGGTGGAAAATAGAGTTAGTTGTCACATTTTTTCCCTTAGGGTAGGATTATTTTTGCAAGTCTATTTCTGCGTAAGAATATACCTCTAAATTTTGGCTACAAAAAGAACATCTATTGAACATTTCCACTGCCCAGAAAAAAAAGATACAGCTCATTGAACACACACAGACCCTGTGATGACATGCTCTAAAAGTAGACAGAATAAAAAAAATACAAAATATGACAAAATTCACAATAATTCTTCTTATTTAAGAGGGTTTTGAATTAGAAACCAACAAGAAATACATTACTAGAGAAAATAAGGATTTGCATAATTTGAGTTTTAACAACAACAAAAAACTATAGTTCCCTGTGTGACAACCAGCCCCAGTGTTTATTTACAATGGTGAAACAGAAGACAGGATGTATTTACCTGTATGATGACGTTTTGAAGGGAGGCCACCTGTTGATTTAGCTCTTGAATCTTCCCAGTGTTGTTTAACAGATTTATGCTCTGAATATTATCAGTGGTACAAATAATGTTGTTATCTGATGAATAAGGCCCCGCTTTCTGTGTTTCCTACAAGTTTTGAGAGGCAAAAGTTGAATCTTAAATTAAATAAGTTTATCTCTCAAGACAGTTATGTTTGTATTTTTTTACTACATTGAAATACTCAGCTAAAACAAGCAATTCTGTCTACCTTCCTATATAAGTTAAGCTCCATTAGTCTCGTCTCTGAGCCAGGCAAATCTCCAATCTGCTGCTCAGGGGAGAGCTCATCTGAAAAACGTGGAAAAATAGAGACGGTATGTAAAAGTAAATTCACTGTGTAAATTCCAGAACACTTACAAGCCACAAGCCATATATGATTCTCTCCAAACGCAAGACTAACTGGCTGATCTTTTCCAAAGAAGACAAATGAAAAAGCCCTAAAAATAATACAATAAATTGAGCGTAAGTGAGATTGATTTGATTAATTTTTAATACATAATCTCCTAGGTTTTTATGTGTGTATGTGTGTGTTTGTATTATCCCAAAAGGACACACTAATGGACATGCTAGGCAAATATTATTTTATAATCTGCTTTACTGCAAGTAGTATACAAGTATTCTATGTTACATGATTCTTATACAAAGACATATGCACATATGAATTTACTCCTTTTTGTTTGTCTTGTATACAAAACCTTCACTGCTTTTCAGGTTGAAGTGATCTTTGTCTTCTTTAATTCCCAGCATCCTCAGACAGGACTCCACCACTTTTCCCACACTTGTCTCTTTTGGTGTCCTTAAATGAACTGTTCGATCTGACACTAAATCAAAATAAAGGACAGATATGGGTATTTGTAAAAGTTAAAAATGTATTTAAAAAAGTGTATGCTGAAATGTTACATGGAACAAAAATCGCATGGACAGAATTTAACCATTGACTGTGATTTCAATGAGACGCGAGTTCTTCTGAAATCTTGCATTTTGTTCTTTCTGTCTGTGAGAGAGAACAGGGTAGATATTCAGGCCAACCTGTAAATACTGTTATGAAAATGTCATTTTGGTAATGATTTGTGATTATGCAGTGTTTTACATTCTACCTAAAAGGACGATATACCTGAATTTGAATGAACATCGGTTCATGTTGCTGCTGCTAACTTGAGGAGAAGATTTTGACTTGGTCATGGACACCAAAGCTGCTGTGAATTTCTCAACATTGTGTGGACCAAACCTTTCTTTTGAGGGAAAGAAAACAAGTTTGGTACCAGAAGTTTGCAGTCAAAGTACTTAGATGTGGACTCAAACAGTTCTTGGTTGTATTATGGTACCAAGGAGGGAGTCGAGTTTTTGGGTGGTGGAGTTTGGCGGGTGTAACTCATGGTAAATGGCAGACAGCAACCTCTCTCTCTCCTCCAGATTGGACACTTGAAGAATTTCGAGGGTGTTGAGATCAATAGAAACGATGTGAGATCCACTGAACTCTGCCTCTGTAAGGTTTGAAGCCACAACATTATTATTAACATCTCTTCAAACTGTTGCTTATTATAAATAACATTAATGGATCTCTAAAATAGCTCTTTATTGGTTTGAATGTGTTACAAATAGGCCTTGCAAATCATTAGCTAGAAATGGTAAAAGTCTCTATGGAGTTGTATTAGCTAGTAAATGTTGTTTTTCCACTCTTTTTAAGTTGATGCATGGAAATACTTCTTAAGCTGATGCAATAACTTAAAAGTGCAAATGAGTAATACATAATCTGAACAGTTATTGGTTTGCGGCTATGCATTTGTCACTTAGAATGTTTGGCGAATTTAAACATTTAAAAAGGGTGGGAATATGACAAAAACAAATGTGCAAACTGTACTTTACCTCTAATGAAGGGCAGGCATTTCTGTAGACCAATATTACTAAACCACTGGCAAACCTCCTCCATGTTCAGCTCTGCTAAAGGTTTGGCTCTGTACCCATTAGAATCCCACTAAATACAGACAGATACAGACAAACACATACAAAATGAAGTTCTCAACATGCATGCATGTATACACATAACTTTAAATAAATCTTGAACATAGTCTGCACGTTCACAATGAATTAACGCAATTAAGACATGTCCACACAAAAAATACCAATTTAGGACATTCCACCTTAAAAGACTGACAGTTTTTTTTAACCATGTAGGATTTTCTGCGCTCCTACGAAAGACATACCCTACAGCTGTGGATGCTCTGATTGCACATTAAAATGAGGGGTATTTTTAACTTTCAAGTGTGAAACTGCATTTTTTTTTACCAAATGGCTATATTCTTCCACTGCATTTTACTGATTTTGACATTTCAGAAGGACAGTGGGCTTATGAAAATAAGTGTATGATCAAGATTATGAAGAAATAAAAGCCTATGTTTATTGACTTGACTCAGATTAAAAAATCATGAGATATGCTCTGAGGCATCTTACATAGTGTGAATGAACAAAACTGCATTATCATCAAAACCAAAACTACTTACAGAAAATATAATAATACAGAAAATAAAAAAGAGAATATTTTTCACAGTCTTACGCACAAAAAAATGGCCTTACCTTCACTACACTTTTTCCAGTATGGTCCTTGGACTGAGGAATGTACGATGCTGGGAAAAGAAAAAATGACAGGTCTATCTGGTTGACTATCTTAAGAATCCTTTTTACCAGGAAAGATTGATGTTGGTTAAGCTATTTAACCAAGAAAGCCTTTCTGGTTACACTAGTTAAAATGTATAGTGGGAAGCCTCTACACAGTCTTTGTAATTCAGGCAATGGGTCACAATATAAGGTCACATCACGTCTTTACCAACAGTTATCCTCCTATGATGTGGGGATTCCTCATCTTCAAGGATTTCATCTCTTCCTTGACATGTGGACTGAAAGGTATGACTTCTTGGCACCGTATTGCCCAAACTACAGGACCTAGTGGCTGGTTTCTGTGACAGGATGACAAACAAGAGCATTCATACATGTAAAACCCTTTAAAATGATATATTCCGTGTGAAATCTAGATTATGTTAATGGATTATATTAAACAGGTACCATTTGTAAAGGTAATACTGAGTGAATTTACCTTTTGGTGAGTTAACATGCTTATCTTACTGCTCAGCGGTAGTAGCCTCAACTCTTCCTTTAGCAACTCATTGCTGCAGGCATCCTTGTTGCTCAGGTCATCTAAATGAGTAAAACAACACATCACCAAGATGTCAGCACATTTAACAGATGCCCTCTGAGCTGATGGGAAAGAACTTTTGGATCCGGAGAAGCCCTAACTCTGTCTGGTTCATTGAGTCCATCTCTGGGAAACAAAACAAGTAGAACTTGAAGCTAACATGGGAAAAATTGGTCCCAAACTCAAGTCTGGACAATCAAGAGCTCCATATTTGGTGTATTGTGCTCTGTGGAACACACTTGAAAGCTTGGTTGGAATTTATGTCAAATTAATAATGTTAGACGGAAACAGCTACTTAATCTCTGTATGCCAGTGCTAATACTTGAGCTAATAATGTAGAGGAAGGAATGAAAGCGTTTTCTTTTCACTATGATTGCTTTTACACTGGCTTCTTAGCATCAGTCATCACTGAATTATCTTCAGCCTTGTCTGCACACTCTGTAAATACATGCCAACACACAGCAAACCACACTGCGATACTGTGGGATGTTGCAAAACTAGGCTGACAGTGAAAAGGACAAGTCAGGGACTGTCTGGTCAGTGGCATACTTTAGTGACCAGTGACATGCTATGTTTTCCCACAGACAGCAGACATTCTAACATTCCCATAACCGCACTGCTTTCTGAACCCCCTCCCTTTCCTTGATAAAAAAAGCAGGAAAAACAAACAATTGCTGGGAATTGACACACTAAATTATGGTCTTCAGTCCTGTCAAAAGTTCACTCTCTGATCCCTGTTGGTTTTGCATTATAGGGATCAGTATGTGTTTGGCATCAGTGCCAGGTTTGTACTGTACATTGCCTGAGGAATATTACTGGCTTATATAAATTCAATAGTTAAATATTATGTGGAACATAGTACAAACTGCATCATCGAGTTCTGGGATGACATCGCAGCGGTGGGCTTCATCAGCGACAAGGATGAGTCATCACCCAGAATGGAGCATCTAGTAGACTGCTGTGCAAACGACAATTTGTCTCGAAATGTTGACAAAACAAACTGACACTGCAATGGCCACCTCCCATAGCACATCAATGAGTCTTCTGTAGGGACAGTCTGGATGGAGACGTTTCGGGGTCTACACATCACTAGTACCACCTCACTGGCCACAAAAGCACAGCAGCATCTCTTTTTGTGGTGACTGAGGAGGGCAAACATCCCCCCGCCCATTCTTACCACATTCTACAGAGAAACAATTGTAAGCATCCTAACAACATGGTTTGGAAATTGCAATGATTCAGACCGCAAGGCCCTGCAACGCCTTGTAAAAACAGCTGAGAGAATTATTGGAAGCTCACTCCCTCTTATATTGCCACAAACAGTGTGTGAACAGGACCTAGAGCATCACATAAGACCCCATCCGTTCCTCCAATGAACTCTCGACCCGTAAAAAAGGTATACTAGATAGGCAACAGAGAGATTTGATCGACTTTGCAACAGTTTTTGTTTTCCCTTAAAGCTCCTCAATGCCCTGAAACTTAAAGAACATTGATTTAGCACATCTACAATGACATAGTTTGACTATTTCAGCATATATTTGATGTGGATAAACAAAAGTGTCTGCTAAATAACTAAATGTATATGTAAATGTAAATGGATAAGCTACAGTGGGTACATGTCAGCAGTGTGAATGCACTTTTCTATAACGAAAAAAATGATGCTAGAGAAGCAATATAAAATTTGTTCTGCTGAAATATAAAGATGCGACCAGTTCATGTCATTTTTTACTAATACCAGTCCTCTGCACCATAATTTTGTTATTATTATTTCTGCTACTGTTACCAGGGCATTATTTGCATAGTATTTTCAAAGTTTCATTTGCATATATTGTTGTTGTTGCGCAATTATTCATCACCTACATTATGACCAAAACAAACACAACTTAATAGACTGCAATTTAATATCCTTCATTTAGAAAGTTGGTTAATCAGGGCCTATGTATTGGAGAATTTTAAATTTGAAAATTGCCAAAAGCAGTAACACTGTGATGGTTGTTGAGCAAGGCAAATAGGGATGACTGTATGAATAAGTAGTTAATTCAATTGTGGACAGTGGTGGGAAATGAGTTTTCTTAACATACAATTAGCATTTAAACTCAACTCAAACATCTCTTTTGGTGGAAACTGAATTAGGCAAAGCCCAATGAAATTAGACATATCGACCTGAACTGAATCTCGTACTGTTAAATACTAGCTAGCAATAGCATGCTAAATGCTAAAAAATTTTTTTACTTTGTCATGTAAGGTGATTTGAGAAAGCACAACAAGGGGAAAATTATTGTTGACTCAAGTCTTCACTGTCATCTCTATAAGTTGCACAGCAACTTTTATAATTTTATCATTTTGAAATGACAATAAATGTGACTTGACAAGCAAGAGAAGGGAGAGTGACTTCCTTCTAGTTCCTTCAATTAAATTGTGAGATTAATTTGACCTTTAAACTGACATTCAGAATTGGTCCAACTTCCAAGACTAATTGTGTGAAACTGTCCAAACAAGATTTTGTTTTCCCTTGCAAATCTTGCACTTAACATAAACTGTATCAACCACATATATTCAAATCGTAATTATGAAGAAAAAAGAAACAGAGTCTCAGCTTGTTTAGTTCCCAGACAGAGCCAAAATGATCCAGCAAAGGACAGGAGGCTTTATAGAAACTGGGCTACTTCACATGGTCTATGTGGTGCAGTCAGCCCTCTGACAGCCTCTGGTCGTTCTAGACAGTGAACAGGAAGAGGATATGTGCAGAGACTGCCCCGAGACATTAGGGAAAACTCAGTAAAGCCAAGGACTTAACACAGGTCAAGATCTGAGGGAACCAACAACGAGATCTCGCTGCAGGAGAATAACATGCATATGTGCTGCAGTCCAACACATTCTCCTCCCTGCAAACAGCCAGTAAATTTCAAAATGGATTAATGGAAGACCGCATGGCCGAGGGAGGTAGAGGTACAGTATATTTGGAGGATCAGAGTGAGAGAGGCCTTTGGGATCATGGGAAGTATCTAGGTCTTTCCACCCTGCCAGCTGTTTCCACAGGGCCCATGCACTAGCTGTACTCTGGAACAGTGTGAAACACAGCACCAGAGAATACAGTTTCCTCTGAAGCAAACTCACTGAACTTTCAGAAGAGTGAGTTATGAAGAAACACATTCAACTGTTAATCGATTTAGAGCTGCCCCGCAAAACGCACCTGTGTTGTCAGCACCAATGGTGTAGTAAAACAACAACAACAGAAAAAAGAATAACGGACATTGAGAAAGTCTCATTCATAGAAGCAGGGCCGGCCCTGGCCAATTTGCTGCCCTAGGAAAGATTTTACCTGGTGCCCCTTGCCTCACATTAGTGACTATACCTAACTTGAACTAACAATGAACTATACATTTGTAAAAGTATTTATTATTTTTGTTAGTGTTAGTCATTGACAATTAACCTTATTTTAAATTGTTTCCAGTGAAACTATAAAAATATAGGTACTGCCTAAGTCACTTTATAAATTAAACACAATTAAAAATCAAGAATAATTAAATTATTTTATTCTTGTAAAACTGTATTAGCATACAGTAGGCTACTGTTTAATCTTCCAAAAAAATTTTTTTTAAGTGTTCTATTTCCAGTAGATGGCAGAAATGTTCTACTAGCCCATTCTAATGTTTTCACTATGAATTATAGCCTACTGAGAAACGTACATCTTTAAAGTGAATTTTACATTAATTTTACTTGTTTAATAAGTCCAGTTATAGTCCTATACAAACATTACTAAATTTGTCAGTTACCTTCTCCCTCCTTCATTTTTTAAAGTTAGACATCAACTTTCTTAGTAGGCTATTCCTCAATATATGCATTATAAACAATATAACGAAAATAAAAATAAAATGTAAAACAATGCCTGTTTTCTGATTACTTTTTTTATGTGTAAATATATTTTTCCTGCGCGACCATATTCCTAAATATCTGATGACTCAATGTGCACTAATTCTTTCTTCCTCGAGTTGGCACTGTTTGTGATGGCATGCTCCGAGTTTCTTAATAAATAAAATTGGTGGTTAAAAAAATGCAATTTAGAATCAATATTTTTATGTGAGGATCGATCCTTTCGATACAACATCAGTATCGAAAGTATCGATACTTTAAGATCAATCCGCCCATCCATATTGACCATAATCATTCATTACATCACATTATCTCTGTCTTTGTCCTGTTTTTATTTTTCTCTTATTTAATTTTCTTCCCTGGGCACCAGAGGGCTTCAGTCTTTTCGACACAGTGATAATTTATAAGTGAACATCTTTTACAATCAGGTAACTGATGCATGTGGAAGTGCGGCTGTGCGGGAGATCATGCATTGAACTGAGAGCAATAAAATAGTTGTTTTTGTGGGACGATCGCTTTTTGTGTAACATTTTAAATGTATAGTATTGAAGTAGAATTGGTAATAGAATTTTTTTTTTTTAATTAAATAACTCATTACTCATTTTGGAGCCCCTATGGATCGGCGGCACCCCTAGCATTTGCCTATTCCGCCTATGCCACGGGCCGGCCCTGCATAGAAGATCTGTGACAACTTCTTCAAGATGTCTGGAACAACTGTGTCAAGGTTTCTAACTGGAATACAATTCTTGGGAACAGGTCATATGGCTTCACGCTGGGGAATCTCAGAATAAATATCTACAAAAGCCGCCCTTCGCAACAGCATAGACACCATTGTCCTAAAGAGATTAGCCCTTGGTCACAGAACGGCGCTTCAGTGGGTGTCGTTTCTCTAGACCAAACAATAAGCACCTTCGTTTTCAGTAAGGAACAACACTAAAGGGTCTAAATATCTTTGCTGTGAGTTGCTTTGTGCATGACGAGACCTGCACCGTGGCATGTCCACCCACACCCTCTGCCCTTTCTATAGAAAACCACACCTGGATGAGGACATGAGTAAAATCGTCAAAAAATAAATGAGTCACGAAAGTTTTCAGCATTTCAGAAAAAATACGCCGATGATGAACAATTTAGACTGTCTTAGATTTCTGCCTCATCTGTAAATAATTGTGGTATCAAAGGTACATAATTGTTACCTATTAACCTTGAACATTTTTTAGATGTATATGCACCATAATTCTTCTGTTATTAGGTTAAATTCTCAACAGTTTTAATTGCCTCTCTCTCTATCAGAGAGTTTCTAATGAAACAGCACATTCCACAAAAACAGTGTACATTAGTGTTCCATGAGTTTTTTATAAACATTAGACACACAACTCCATTTTTGTTATTAGAAGTATTAGATAAAGATATATAAATAATATTATAACTATTTGATAAAGAACTGATTCATATATAAATGTGCCTTTTATCAAAACTACCTAAACTACCTTAATAGTAGTAGCTAATTTTAAATAGATTTTTTATGATTAGAAAAATAATATTTAAGATTTTTTTAGATTAAAAAAATATATATGGATTTCAGCCTATTCCGTGATCTTGCCCTTTACAGCAGTATTCAATAATTAAAAATGATACAATGTCAAAAGTTTGATAATCATTTTCATTTTTGATATTTTAATTAATATTGATATTCTATTAATTGTAGTAAACATTTGTTTATTAATTTATTTATTTAAATTTGCAATAGTTTTTGTAATTTAAGTAATATTTAAAATAACTCGATTTGCAAGCCCATAAAAAGATCATATTTGTTTAATATGACCTCTCAAGGTTGAGAGGCGAACATTTTCTGAAGGTTAATGTATACACCTACTTTCACATGGGGAAAAAAAAAACATTTGTTAAGCATTTCTCACCCTGTTCATATTCATAAAAAGTGCCATATAAGACATCAGTTTTGCAATATTTGCCAAGCTACTACAATATCACACTTTGACCTCACAACAGCTAAATATGCAAAATAGACTAATAAAATAATGACTGTTTACAGTAATTACAACAAAAAAAGATTCACTATCCATGGTAGGCCTACACTATACATATAAAAAAATGTATGCACAGATCCTCAAAAACGTTCAGGCACTAAAGACTACTGTGAATCACACAAATCAAAGCAGACTCACCCAGATTATGTTCAGTGAACTGCAGCAAACTGATTCCAGTGTTGAAGCTTCCTGACAATGCAAACACACATGACTATTTCAGAATTTATCATGATTAAATAAAACTACTCTCCAGTCATGTTCGAACGTGCCAGTGGCCTCATCACATTTCTGAAGCTTCTTACTTTTTCGTGGGTATTCAGGAAGAGGGGGTACATTAAAGTTGTTTACGAAGGAAGTGGATTGTAGACTTGTCTATGCTCTTCTTCTTGGCTGTTTCTTCCTCTGGAGGCTCCACCTGTGGATGTTCTTCATCTTTGGTCTTATGATTACCTTCAGACTCCCAGTCTTGGTCTACATCTTCCTCGCCCATAGCAGCACTGCCAATACTGTCCACTCCTTCGCTGCCTGAGGTTTGCTGCAGACTCTCTTCTTCTGAGTTTATGTCAAAGAACTGGTCATCATCTATTATGTCGGAAGGTGTCGGAGGTATGAGGTTAATGACTGGGGGGGTGAGAAGGACATCATCTCCAACTTTAGTGCTGCCAGAACCATACAGAAGAGACTCAACAGTAGAGTCATCCTCACTGTTCTGGATCGCTTTAGACTGAAGCGGTAAAGAGGAAAGTGGTGCGAGTTTCTTCTTCAGAGCTGCTCTTTGGCACATGGACACAGAACTAGCAGAACGGCCCATGGTGATCTGTTGAGGTGGACCACAGTGCACAACTTCAGAAAGGCTAAATCCAGGGTTGTCTATTCCCAAATTTTCGACAACGATATGGATGTTCTCTTCATCCACGACAGCCTTGGGATTCTGTGGCTTTTCCTGAGTGTACTCCAAGCGGTCGTTCTCACCCGTCTGGAAGCAGGAGCAACACAGGAACCTTTGAACAACGGCAATAGTGTTTTCTCGCCTGGAATGTCGGTTATCCGCATGCTTTGCCATGTCCTCTCCATTCCCTAATGTTCACCAAAAGCCCTTTTGACACTCTCAGTCCCAGAAGAAACTAAAAGTCTGAGGATCACAGGATACAAACATGGCTTTTTCTCCTCTATCTCCTAAACCTTCATCGAAAGGAAAACAGACCCCCTCAAATCATCATTATGCAAGCTTCTCTCACCGAAACACTTCTAGCAGTAAAAAAAAATAATAATATGCAGGTTGTTGCTTAGCAGTGGCCTGAAAGAGAACAGGATGAGGCTTTATGCTTTGGCACAGATGAATACTTGAGGTGAATGCTAGTTTCAATTAAGAGCCTTTCATATGGAAAGTACTAAGGACACTGCTCTGCCCTCAAAGAGATGTTTGAATAAAATTAAGAGCATAGCTGACCTTACCGATGTTTATGTAGAAAAAATTACAGTTAATTTAGCACTATATGAAACTATATGATAAACTTTAGTAGTTACGGTACAACTGAGACATCTGTTACACCTACAAAGTAGCTGTGTTTTGCTAAGCTATACTGCTAATGCTAAGTATTCTGGATCACAGAAGTTACTAAGAATGAACACAATTTGTCTGGTAATAATGTTATTCTCCTTCATTTGATTATTTTTGAGTTATTATTGAGAAAATGATCACAAAAAATAGTTTACACAAAATTCCATATTTAGCAATAGCTCAATGCTAATTGCACCAGGTTTTATTTTGAGAATAAAGTGCACTCTATAATGAGCGTAAGTACACAAAGCAGACGTGTTTACATCGAAATAAATTACAATGACTCAATTTGAATGTGATATTTAAGCACATCTGGCTAAACTGGACTGTAGGTAGTTGAGTAAATCACAAGGTTTTGCACTGAAATACAGATTCATAATTTGAGATGCTACCATTCAAATTTTAATTAATTTTATTCAGAAAGGATGCATTAAATTAATTAAAAAGTGACAGTAAAGTCTGGAATAAAATACATTTTTAACTATATAAAAAAACTAATTTTAATTGTAATATTTCATAACATTAATAGTTTACTGTATTTTGACCAAAATAATACAGCCTCAGGATAAAAATCTTTCCGACCCCAAACTTTTAAAGGTCATATAATTGCAAAGAAGGATTACAGTACAAGGAATATACTGTACATTCATAAAACACAAAAAAAGTATTGCTGTTAGACGATTGCTTTTGTATAACATTTATATTTCAGGGACAATACAATACCTGCAAGTACAAATCATAATGTTTTCATTATCACCATTGCCTTTGAGCACAGTAGGAGCAGAAAGAACAGTCAGCACTGTATCAAGCACTCCATGCAGAAGAAAAGGTCACCATGCTCCAGTACTTTTTAAAGAGCCAGTTGTTAAGCCCATTGATCAAAGGCTCCACTGATATTTATATATGTATTTAAGCAAAAACATTTGTGCATAATAAAGGATGACATGGTTGGCTGTGCAGTAACTGTGTTGCATGACTAAGCATCCATTACAGCTAGGCCAAGACAAGAATCTGCATATTGCTTCCTTAATTTGCTGCCGATTTTGTGTGACGTTCTGTGGAATTTATTTAGAAATGGAAAGATATGTTAAACACAGCTGAGAAAAGGTTAATATAGTAGCCAACATTTTAGTTGTCCTAATTTTGGTTTTAGGCTTCAGGACAACTGTGATGAAAGGTTTTTGATCCACTTCAGATGTTGACTAGTGTGTATATCCCAACTGGTGGTTGAAAAAGTAATCAAATTAGCCAAAATGTTTAATAAACACATAAGGGGCAAGGGGTGTATAAAGGAGTTCTGTGTGCACAGATTCCTTGTAGGCCTAGTCAGGGGCGTCATGCACTCATTAATTTTAAGGGGGCACGAGGGGTGGGGGTGGGTGGATGGGGGGTTGTCATGTGACACACAGCAGCCACAAAAGCACTTATGTTTTATTAAATTTTTCCTTTTTATTCAAAACATTCCTAAACGCATCAACTATATCATGAAATATCTTGATTGTCACCTATAGATTATGATGGTCAAAGTAGCCTAATAATGTAGTCTATTAACTATGCATAAAAACCTGCCTGTTTACTTAAGTAACAGATATGGGTGTCATGCCATAACATATTTTAATACATTGTAAGTTAGGCTATTTATCATAACCCTTTCAATGTACAGAAAGAGAGCAAAGAAGATTTTCACTGACAGTCTAGATTTCAAGCACTCTCAAAAACTCCCATTAAAATCACTGAATACACACATCTGCACTTAGTTGTTTCTAACGAAAGAATTCGGCAGAAAAAGGGTATTCAGTACCCGAGCTAGTGAAGAAAACACGGACATTTTAGCGATGACTCATCTGAACACCTCTGATTGGTCATTGCATTCATAAATAGAATCGTGTGTGATTTGTTATAATGCTCAGTGCTGTAAACACGCCTCTGTCTCTGGCTCAGCGCCAGCCAGCGAACGCAGATTTGAATTTAGCAGCTGATGATATGATGCGCTGAACAATTTAATCAAGCCGGTGTGATTGTATCAAATATAACAAGTATTATTCAGCTATTTTTTGTTTTTTGGAAGCTGCATTCAAAATCTACTTTGCTCAAAAATCTGAGGGGGCACTTTGAATGGGCATGACGCCTCTGGGCCTAGTCATAACCAGTGTTGGGAAGGTTACTTTGGAAATGTAATAGGTTACAAGTTACCCTACTTAAAATATAATAAGTAGCGTAACTTTTCAATTACTTTATAAAAGTAAAGTAACTGATTACATTTGATTACTTTTTGATTACTTTTCTAAATGTCTAATGTTTTCAACTGTTAATCATTTTCAAACATGTAAAGCAGGCAGGGTTAAACTTACAGTAGTGTTTAACACTAATCACTGTCAGACTTTTGAAAGCCTTCATCACTTGAATTAAGATGATAATATTTTAATTTTAAAGGAGACATTGGATGCAAAATATCTTCATTTGCTTATAAATGTGTCTTTGCAGTGTGTGGACACAACCACCCTACAATGGTAAAAATGCACTCCTTTTTAATCCCCCAAAAGCCTAAACAGTCTCAATTATCAAGCCATTTTGATTTTGTAGTGAATAACCAGCGCTCTCTCCACCCTCAATACCACGACTGAGGTGAGACCCTTGAGCAAGGCACCGAACCCCCAACTGCTCCCCGGGCGCCGCAGCATAAAAGGCTTGGATTGGGTTAAATGCAGAGCACAAATTCTGAGTATGGGTCACCATACTTGGCCACACGTCACTTCACTTTCACTAAATTAGTTTATGTCTGGCTGCGCAAATCATTTTACTCCAGACTGCTTTCTGAATGAGGGACAATTCAAGGCAAGTTTTGTTAAAAAGTTAAAACTAAAGGATGGATTAGCAACCATTGTTCATGATTGCACCTCCAGAAGAAGTAAGTCTCCCACTTTATATTGTTTTATGATTATCTGCAAATCACCTTTGCTCTGAAGAGAGGGGCAGGGTGAGCACCGAATGCACCGAAACGAGTCGCTGTGTTCTTTTACACGCCCACCGAGACCATTTCAAGATTACCCTAAAGAATCATACCAATTTGTGGAAAATGGGCGTCCAATGTCCCCTTTGAAGCACAGCCACCTGAAAATCAGACTTACTTTAAAATCATCATGAGGTTAAATACAGATTTAAAATCACAACAAGAAATAGTTTAACAGCTATGATACTGATTTTGAAATCAAATATTTACATAGCTATGACGGGAAACACTGGAATCTAACAATGCCTTAGAAAAAAAGGTAATCTTAAAAAAGCATATACATAAACCATATAGGAAATATAAGACTTATCGGAAAAGCATGTTATAAACTTATGAAACATTGGTGTTTCATATTTTAGAGCAGTCACTGCAATTTATGAAAGAAATCAATTAAATCTGTGTATGAAAAAATCAGATGTAACCCTCTTTGTAATCCTTAACATTTTCATAAGTAACTGTAATTTAATTACACATCTTTTCTTAGTAACTGTAACTAATTACAATTACTTTTATTTTGTAATTAAATTGCATAATTCCGTTACATGTAACTAGTTACTCCCCAACACTGGTCATAACCATGCAAAGAAGTTGAAACAACACTTTTATGTACACTGACAAATGGGATTTTACAGGAACCCAATGAAAACCACACAATATAGAGAGTCAACTGCTATGCTGAGAATGTACTGGAGTGCATTTTCATGATTTCAACTCTTCTAGTCATGTCTGAAAGAAGATTTATACTGAAAACTATTTTACCCATGTATTACATTTTTGAGAAACAATTGCACAGTGGCTTTATGTGCGTCATTCACTTTTCTTGGCAGGTAGAAGTTGTTTTTCCAGGCTCGTAAAAAGAGCTACTGGTACTATAAATGTTTCTAATCAGCAGAGCAGGTCAGAGGGAATAAGATTTGCCATAAAATAATTACTCATCATGTTCTGTATTTTACAGTATAATGATATTTTCATGCCCAATAACATGATTATACGATACCGCAATCAAATATATAAATTTAAAATGAGCAAAAATAAAATTAAAATAAAACGCAAAATTCAACAAAAAACTAAATAAAGCAACTACTGCACATTCTGTCATTACTAGTGGCACAAACATTTACTTCTAACATCTTGCAGTTCAATCTTCACCAAGCAGAAATAATGACAATGAAGTTGCTATTAAGGAAACATGGCATTTGTCAGACTGCAGTTATCTGTCAGGAACCCACAGTCAACAGAGGCAGAGTGTGTTCCTTCAAGGCTGCGGTAGCTCTTAAACTTTAATGGCTTTGAGCATCTTTTAAATACTTTGAATTAAAGCTTGATTACGTTTTCCTTTCATTCCCCTTCCAGATTCCAAAATCCAGTACACACATTCACATCCCAGACTGTTAAAGAACTACAACACTACTGGGGACTTATTTCAAGAAACCTGGTGGAAACACCTCTGAAAGATCTCTGAGAGTCAGTCAAACTCATTTGGATCACCAAATTGTACTGTGTTTAGTTTACATTTTGTATTTTAAGCTATATCTGTGCGCAGTAAGAAGACAGAGGATTCCCTATGGTTGCCACAGAGTGTCACTAGCGTGCAGATGTTCTGCTATCAGAGTTGAGGGAAGGAGAGGGAGAGGCGAGTTTTGCAACTTGGCATTCCATTTTGGGGTCGTGTTACTGAAGAACCACACAAATGCTTTTCATTTACCGCTCAGCAAAACATGTATGGCATGATACCGTAATCAAATATTTGTAGCAAAACCTTTTCTTTTACACGATATCAAACGCCGTTTGAGAACAGCTGCAAACTGAACGCTCTCTTGAGCTGTCAAACATTTTCATGCAAAAGCTTTTGCCAAGAGCTCATATTTCAGATGAGATTATTTCGCAAAGATGTTTCACACTAATTTCTCTCGTAATGAGCTAACGTAAAACATTCTGCACTCAAATAATGAAATAATGTTAATCATTTTAAGCTATATATCTTATATAATGAGATTCTCTCTCCTAAATACATGCAATAAATACATTACCCATGGCAAATGAGGAGAGGGGTACTATCCCCCTTCTATTATTTCCTAACTTTTCTCTTTCGAAGCATGTTTTCTTTTGGTTTTGACTGCCACAGAGCATGAGAGAGAGAGAAAGAAAGAGAGAGGTAGATCCGGGAGAGGGCCCGGACACCCAGCCAAGGACAACAGTGAGTTTCAGCACTGTCAGAAAGGGCTCCTCGCTAAAGAAAGCTGCAGCACGGCTTTTAACACTCTCCAACATATTGAACATTTCCTGTGTTGCTCGTGTTTCCCTGGGCCGCTCTCCTGTTCACTGTCACAGAGCAAGCTGGTTTGTATGGACACGCCCCATTTTGGGTTTAGCTATCCTAATTGGTTGAATCTTACTCATATATACAGTCAGGTTCTTTCACCACCTTCACAGGCCTCAAAAACTATAGGCAATGGATTTCTTAATTGCCTTTATTCAAGAAATTTGCCTAAATAACAACAATAGGCATATGTATTGAAACAAATGATCAGCAGTTTGCATTAAGTTTAATCAAATGACGATGATGCATAATATTTGTTTAAGATAGCGACAGTGAACAAGAGAATAAATAAAAAGACAAAACAAAACAGCATGGATATATTTGCATAAAATGCCGGTTTAGCTTGTTCTATAATTATAAGCAACCTTTCACTGTTGTTATAAATAAATAGATAAATAATCTCTAAATAAATAATATCATAGTTGCAGACTAAATTAACGCCCAGTGATATACTAAAATGTGGATATATAGTACAACACAATTTGCCAGAATATATATATATATATATACATACACGTAAAGCAATATATACCATAGTAATTCTCATTTGTAAACTATTTTAATTGCACAGCTTTCTATATAAAGTTTGATTCAACTTTTTCCGCATATATACATTGCGTAGGGCGAAATATATACTATCAAGCAAATCACAACTGCTCGATTTCTTGTTTTGCTGCAAAGTGTAAACTATATTATCGTCCGGTACTAAATGCAACTAAAATGCATGAAGATTTTAAGATGTTCTAAACATTAACATCGCAGTTTTCTATAAAGCTGCTTTGAAACTGTGCATTGTGACAAACGAACAAATAAAATTGACTTATTTTCAGTTGTATACGCCTATTTTGGTGAGGTGAGTCATTTACATTACATTAACCAGACACTTTTATCCAAAGCGACTTACAGTGCATTCAGGCTATACATTTTTTTGTCAGTATGTGTGTTCCCTGGGAATTGAACCCACAACCTTTGCGCTGCTAACGCAATGCTCTACCGCTGAGCCACTTATGGGTTTGTTTGACAGACCACCGATACCGATCTAGTGAGATCTGGCAACACTGCATGACTGTTAAAGATTTTTATTTCTAGCATGCTTTCCCACTGACGCATAATTGTACACTCAATTATACACTCAAGTACACTCCACTGTACTTCGCAACCATGAGGCGCCGCACATGGCTGCTTCGTTTGTTGCTCGTTGGTACTTTTTCTGTTTTTGTTTGTTTGTCCTGTCTTAAGCAACGATTTTCCGATCAGTTTCACTAGAAACGAACCTTGGACATAAGAAATAGCACACCAATAACCTTTGCCGACGTTGAACATTCAGACGTTTTAACTGGACATTTTAGTCGGAGAGCTGCATTCCTATGAAGATCTCCAAGCGGCGACGCAAGCGGGGAAACGCGCTGGTGCGCTCGTGAAAACCAGACAGCGCGGTTTAAGGACTCCGCTGCCGAGTATTCACCTGGCGAATCTCCGCTCCCTTGCAAATAAATCAGATGAACTACAACTCATCACCCGCACAAACAAGGACTTTGTAAACTCTGCTGTGCTTTGTTTCACGGAAACCTGGCTGAACGGAGCTATCCCGGACAGCGCGCTTCATCTATCCGGATTCCAGCTGTTCAGAGCAGACAAGTCACCGAATTATCGGGGAAAACGAGAGGTGGTGGATTATGTTTTTATATCAATGAAGGCTGGTTACAGACGTGACAGTTTTAAAGAGATGTGCTGCCCAAACTTGGAAGCTCTCTTATCAACTGTAAGCCTTTTTATTCACCGCGGGAGTTTTGCTCGTTTATTCTGGTGAGTGTTTACATTCCTCCTGATGCGCGTGTGAGCGCGGCGCTAGAACTGTTGGCCGACCAAATCACACACACAGAGCAGCGTTACCCGACTCTTTCATTGTAATTCTCGGTGATTTTAACAAAGCTAATCTCACACACGCGAACTGCCTAAATACAGACAGCACATCACATGCCCCACCAGAGACAGCAATATACTGGACCATTGTTACACTGTTTTAAAGGATGCATACCACTCTGTCCCCCGTGCAGCGCTGGGACTCTCCGATCACTGTTTGGTTCACCTTCTACCAGCCTATAGGCAGAAACTTAAATCTTCTAAGCCTATCTTAAGAACTGTAAAGAGACTGATGAACTGCAGAGCAGGATCTACAAGCCTGCTTCGAACTTACTGATTGGAGTGTTTTTTGAGGCTGCAGCTACTGATTTGGATGAACTCACTGACACCGTGACATCCTACATTAGTTTCTGTGAGGACATGTGTGTACCTACCAGGACTTATTTAACATTTAACAACGACAAACCTTGGTTCAGTACAAAACTCAAACAGCTTCGCCTGGCCAAAGAGGACGCCTACAGGAGTGGGGAAAAGCCTTGTACAAACAGGCCAAATACACACTGAATAGGGAGATAAGAGTGGCAAAGAAGAACTACGCTGGAAAGCTAAAAAAACAGCTTTCAAGCAACGACCCTACATCAGTGTGGAAAGGCCTGAAAGCCATCACCAGCTACAAGACCCCTCCCCCCAGCACTGAGGCCAATCAACAACTGACTGAAGACCTGAACAGTTTTTACTGTCGGTTTCAAAAACAAAAGCCTGGTCTGACACCCCACACCCACTCTGACCATCACACAACACAGCCATCAACACCCTCACCCTCCCCCCCCTCCCCCCTACTGTTTCTCAGCCTGTAATCAAGATCTGCGAAGAAGATGTAAGCAAAGTCTTCAGGAGACAGAAGATAAGGAAAGCCAAAGGCCCAGACGGTGTCTCTCCAGCCTGCCTCAAAGCCTGTGCTGTTCAGCTATCATCCATTTTCACATTGATCTTCAATAGATCACTAGAGCTGTGTGAAGTCCCCTCCTGCTTCAAACGCTCCACCATCATTCCTGTACCCAAGAAACCAAAAATCACAGGACTTAATGACTACAGACCTGTTGCTTTAACGTCTGTGGTGATGAAGTCATTTGAGAGGCTCGTGTTGGCTCACCTGAAGGACATTACTGGACCCTTCCTGGACCCCCTGCAGTTTGCTTACCGAGCAAACAGGTCTGTGGATGATGCAGTCAACATGGGATTGCACTACATCCTCCAACATCTAGACAAACCAGGGACTTATGCAAGGATCCTGTTTGTGGACTTCAGCTCCGCTTTCAACACCATTATCCCGGACACCCTTCAGAATAAACTGACACAGCTCTCCGTTCCCACCTCCATCTGTCAGTGGATCACCAGCTTCCTGACAGACAGGCAGCAGCTAGTGAGGCTGGGAAAATTCTCATCCAACACCTGCACCATCAGCACTGGAGCTCCTCAGGGTTGTGTTCTCTCCCCACTGCTCTTCTCCCTCTACACCAACGACTGCACCTCTAAAGACCCCTCTGTCAAACTCCTGAAGTTTGCAGACGATACCACACTCATCGGCCTCATCCAGGACGGTGACGAGTCTGCTTACAGACAGGAGGTTAAGGAGCTGGCTGTCTGGTGCAGTCTAAACAACCTGGAGCTCAACACGCTTAAAACCATGGAGATGATCGTGGACTTCAGGAGAAACCCCCCAGCTCACCCCCACTCACTATCATGAACAACTCTGTGAATGCAGTGGAGTCATTCAGGTTCCTGGGAACCACCATCTCTCAGGACCTGAAGTGGGACACTCACATCGACTCCATCGTGAAAAAGGCCCAGCAGAGAATGTACTTTCTTCGTCAACTGAAAAAGTTCAACCTGCCACAGGCGCACATGACACAGTTTTACTCTGCTGTTATTGAGTCGGTTCTGTGCTCTTCTATAACTGTATGGTTTGGGTCAGCCAGCAAATCAGATATAAGAAGACTGCAGCGGACTGTTAGGACAGCAGAAAGGATCATTGGTGTGCACCTGCCCAGCCTTCAGGATTTGTACTACTCCAGAGTGAAGAAACGGGCAGGTAACATCATCACAGACCCCTCTCACCCTGGACACGACTGTTTGCGCTTCTCCCTTCAGGCAGACGCTACAGATCTCTGTGCACTAGAACATCTAGGCATAAAAACAGTTTTTTCCCCTATGCCATCTCCAGCCTAAACAACTAACACAGGAATTATTACCTGTGTTCTGTAATTCTGTAACCCTAATTCTTGCCTGTAATTCATCCCCCATCTCTAATTATTTACTCTCTCTAGTACTATGTAAATATGTATGCATAATCTTATACAGCTGTATATATAGAGTAAATAAGGCACAAATCTGTACATACATCTTCTGTTCCAGATTCAGACACATTATTATTATTATTATTATTGTTAAGGCTTATTTAAATGTTCTGTTCTCATGTCAGATATGTATGTTTATATGTTTATATGTATGTATGTATGCATGTATGTACCAAGAGCTTCTTAAAAACCACAACAAATTCCTCGTGTGTTTGCACACACTTGGCGAATAAAGCTGATTCTGATTCTGATTCTGATTCTGATAATCCAGAAATTACAGAGTTACTGAGATGCCAGTACATGGCATCTTGGACTTGAGCAAGCAAATAACCAATACTGTTCTCCAAAAGAATAATTAGCATGACTAGTGCGAGACTATCCTTCAAATGATCATTCACAAGTTCACAAAGGCTTAAGCACAAGACTCAACTCGTGCTCTCAAGTTCCCCTCCTGGACGCAATTATATAAATAAATAGTCGGTGCGGTGGAGGGATGGTGGACAGATTTTTGCAGGAGTGAGGTAAGCAGCTGTTTATCTGCCATGTTGTGATTCGGGGGATTAAATGAACACGTGACTCTTTTTTTCTGGAATTTTGTTCCTGTAAATGACTCTCTGTTTTAAAAAAATCTTCTTAACACAATATTTTGAAAAGTGCTCAATGCAAATGTCATTGAACGTGACAGGGGTGAATACAAAGTGCATTACAACATCCACATAAAAGCTGCAAAATAAGGAGCATATGAAGAAAAAAATCAATGACGAGGCCAAAGCATGTTTTGTATGGCTTAACCGGCTGTGTTTTCTTCAGAAGTCTGCTTTCTCCTTGCCTGCGAACCAGAAAATACTAAGACGCACCTAAACAACATCCTCATGTTTTGCAGCGCTCCTGACTCCAAAGTTGTAACAAGTACGGACAAATATTTGGAGTTTCCCCTGGTGGCTGAACCTTAATGACCATCGCATTGAAGACCCTGTCCAAATAATTGAGAGAAAGGAGGCAGAGAAGAAGGAGGGAGGCGTTAACCTTGGAAACCTCTTTCACCTCTCCCCCTTTAAAGCCCTGTGGCTTCAATCCCATAATCAATTATCCACTGAAGGCTGGAGACCACCAAAGTTTAGCTGCAGTGAGGAATAGGTGTGTGTGTGTGTGTGTGTGTGTGTGTGTGTGTGTGTGTGTGTGTGTGTGTGTGTGAATGAGTGGGGGCGGTAAAAAATGTTTTAACCAAATACTTCTGTGTGAATGAGCAATGAGATATTTTTTCAACTTGCATTTAAAAAGAGCAACTAAGCTATTCAGATGTGTGTGTGAAACAACTGCTGTGCTCTTTGCTTCAGCTGTAGGTCTCAGAATATTGGGTCAATTGAAGTGATAATTAACGAGAGGCTGGCTGTGCGTTACAGTAATTTAACCAGGGTTAAATTGTAAATATATAAAACATAAAAAATATAAACTATACATTTAATATAAAATTTAAATAATTTCTATAAATAATTACAGATATTTATATTACATTTTTTATATATGTAGAGAAACAATGTACTAAGCAGAAAATTGAGTTAAAAACTGTATACACTAGCATCTTGCCTCTATTTGGCTTTGAGTTAAAGGCAAGGAGTAGTTTTTTTTACTCTTTTTATAAGCAACCGTGCTTTTCCCATGCCCAGTGTGGTTAAAAGAAAAAACAATTAATTTGTCTTTAAAATGAGCTGATTGGCTCTCAGTGTGTAAAGATGATGTGATGACATGAGTTAATCTCTCTCTATATCCCTCCCTTTTTTTGTTAGTCCCCTGTTTATCTTTTTATAGAAGGGGCCACTCGTCTCGCACAAGCATTGTGCATTTCTTTTATCCTCCCCTCGCTTTTATGCAGAGAGAAAACGAGCGAAAGAATCAAAAAGTGTGTGTGTTTGTGGAGAGATGTGGCTCATGAAGACCTGATTTACGTGATGTGGGTTGCTCAGGGTTCCTGACGTGTCCCAAACCCTTTCTTTAGCCCAACTTTCCCCACACACACATTTAATGGCATTATGAACTGCAGTGGTAATCGTTTTGCGCTGAAGGAAAAGATAAACTGAGGCTTTCTACAAACTTTCCCATGGGAATGGTGTTTATGGCCACCGGTTCCTGCTTTAAGACACAGGTCCACTGTTATCAAGGATTCACTGGCAAAGATAAAAAGGCTTAGCTTGACTTTGCCTTTTTTCTCAAATCAGATGTAAAATATTTCAGTCAGTATAATTTACAGAGGACAGGAAGCAGAGAGAGGAAAACAAGGGAGAGGGCCCAGATGAGCAGAGAAGGGTCTCTATGGTTTCTGTAGTAACCAGGGGGAGCTGCGGTCTGGTCAAAAGTCCAATTGTGGTAAAAGCATTATCAGTTCAAAGAGGGAGGAGAGAATGTAAATGAAGCCCCATGCATTTCTTGTCAAAACATGGTAATTTGTCCATCTTCACTGTCAATCTCATGATCTTTCTAATTAACCTTTTCATAACATAATACAAAAACAACCACAAGAACTGTACACCGAGTAAATAAATAAGAAATAAGGTTTTACTGTAAAGTCACAATTACAGTAAAATAAAAATTTTGAGAAATTAAGACACAAATGCGAGACATACAGGACTATGGACACAACTGTTATAAATAACGTTACAGTGTTATGAGACATGGTCTCAATTAACAACTGGCATGTAAAGTCACTATTCTGAGATGTAGTAATGTTGAGGTCTAAAGTCACACTTATTGAAGTAGTGAGTATAATTGTGAGTATAAATGCACAAAACGCACAAGATATTAAGTCGCAAGTGTGTGTACAAATGCACAAGTGTCATATATAGTCACACTTATGAGATTTAAAAAAAAAAGTATAAATGAAGAGTTCAAATGCTAAAGCCTCTAAGTGCCATCTGATATTTTCTTCTAAAATGAGCATTTTTGTCAGGCTCCTATATTTATGTTTAGTTGTTTAGAATTTCAGATGGCACTTTTGCATCTGAACTCTTCAAATGCATACATGTGAGATGTAAAGTCACAATCATGACAAAGTCATAATAAAGTCATGATTATGAGATATGAAGTCACAGTTGTGAATTTAAATGCATAATTGTGAACTGTAGTCACAATCATATGCATTCATAATCGTGAAATATAGTCATATAGTTACAATAAATAAAATCACAATTGTAAGTGTATTTATGTAAAGTTACAATTATTAAAATTAAAGGTATAGTTGTGCGATATAGTCACATTTATGATAATAATTACATTTTAATGGTAAATTATATTCATGCATAATTGTGCAATGTAGTCGGAATTATGATACAATCACAATTATGAGATATTAAGTCACAGTTGTGAGTATAAATCACTGAGATGTAAAATCACAGAAAGTAATAATTTGTAATCATTTTGAGATATTATGAAATACTGTCACAGTTATGAGAAAAAGTCAATGTTATAAAATTATTTTAAGGTCTAAAGTCACAATTACTAAGGTCATAATTAAATATACATTAATAATTAATAAAGAGTATAAATGCATAAGTATGAGATATAAAGTCACAATTTGGAGATAAAAAGTCATAATTGTGAAACATTTAGTCATAATTATGAAATATAAAGTCATAATTGTATAGTATAAATGTATACCTGTGAGATGTAAAGTCACAATCATGAGACATAGTCATAACTGTAAAAAATGGTTATAATTATTAGATATGAAGTTGCAGTTGTGTGTTTAAATGTATAATTGTGAGCTGTAGTCACAATAATGATATACTCATGATTGAAAAAAATATAAAGTCATAGTTATAAGATATAAAATCACAGTTATGAGTGTATTCAGACATGTAATGTCACAATTATAAGATTTAGTCACAATTGTGTGACAGTCGCATATATCATAATGATTAAGTGTTAACGTTAAATTATATTAATTCATACTTGTGCGATATAGTCACAATTATGATAAAATCACTATTATAAGATATGAAGTCACAATTGTGTGTAAATGATTGTGAGATATAACGTCACAATTATGATATATAACATCACAGTTTTGAGATGTAAAGTCACAATTATGAGATATAAAGTCACAATGGTGAAAAAAATCATAACTTAAAAACACAAAAAAACTTTATATGGAGTATCTTGACTTGTACTTGTGCACTGCACCATTTAGTAAAACTTCACGCCCCTTTAAAGTCCTTTAATGGCCCTCGCGCATGAGTTTCCATAGAAATCAGCCCAAATTAATTGCAACACTTTGAGAATGGGCAGTTCAGACAACAAGTCCGTCCACATCAGATTACACCGGCTGTCTGGCAGACTGTCCTTTTCAATACAGCCTGACCTCTTTTCCAAAACATGAGGACTGTTTTCCATCATGCTCTATTGTATGGCAGCCCAACAAAAGAGCTACTAGAGGGTAATTTGGATGGGCTGCTTTTTCAGTTCATGCTTCTTTAGAAGTATGTTGCTTGAAAGGAATTATAAAGGTTTAATTGAGTGTGGCAATTGATTGGATGGCCCATATTGATCACTAGAAGGGGAAGTGATGGAGGAAGACACCTCCTCTTCAAAGAAAGACAAGCAGAAAGAGTAGATGGCTACAGTGCTATTCTTTAAATTCCCTCCTTTATGAACAAATGGCCCACGGTGTCATGAGTTTTTCCTGATGATATTACTGACACCAGGTGGATCTAGTCCACAAGTCCACTCGCTTGATGGGACAAAGGCTGAAAAGAGCTCATGAATAAAAATGAGGAGGCTTTCTGACAGACCTTGAAGAGCCTAAACCTGACTGCTCCTTCTAAATCAAAGAAAATCTCTGTTTCAGTTTGATCTTCAACACGGAAACATCCAAAGTTCAACCAAACAAGTTCATAACCTCAAAAACAGTATTTACCTATTTGCACAGAACTATCTAAAGGGATAGCTCAACTAAAAAACACAAATTATTGGGTCATTCCAAACACGTATGACTGACTTTCTTCTGGGAACACAAAAGAATATATTTTTTAATAATGCTTCAACTGCTTTTTTCCATTCAATAAAAGTCAATGGGGTCCAAAACTTTCAGCAATACCATGCTCTGAATCATATGTGTAGTCGGTACAAACAATGGGCAAGACGTCATCGGCGGGTGACTTTATGACCAGGAGGCTTAAAAGCAAGTGGGGTGCAACCGGCGTTAGCTTTTTGTCATTCAGCAAAGCTCTGTGTGTGTGTCAGTCACGATCTATGTTCTGTGCGTCTTATTTACTGTTGTATGTCATGTTACAAGTCCAGCAACATAGAAAACTCCTGTATGTCTAAGCTGAGGCAAAGAAAAAGGAACATAAGATCACATCAGTTACATATTGTGTGTTCCTTCCTGCCCACACTACATCAAACGAGCGGGGATAACACAGTTTGTGCGTGGTCTGATTGGGAGTGAAGCATGCAGAGTCGCTCTCGAGGGGGGCGACTGCCCGCATTGTGAGTGGCTTCCACTGCATATGCTTCGCTCCCAGGGAAAAGTTCACCATCCCAGTTTTCACCAGCGTTCCTCGAGGTACCTGCCCCGCTTCCGCTGAGGCGGAGCGGTGGCTGTGCTCGTGGGAATCGCAGATGGATCAGATGGAGGGAATGAAGACGGGTGAGCCCCTATCTTCTTCCTTTCCCATCAGATCCAGCGCCCGCTCTCTGAGATCGGAAGTCCGCCCCGTGGTTCTTCCCCCCGGAGAAAGGGCTCGACGCTCCGCGTGTCTTCTTCCGAGGAGGGGGACAGGGAGGTCGATGAGCTTTCACAAAACATCATTTTTGCACAAGCATATTGTGAATTAATATAAATCAAAATAAAGTTATAGAGAAAAACATATCTGGGTAGCGGAGCTCGCACACTCACAAAAAAAGGAGGCGTTGATCGTGTTTTCCCTGCTGCAATACATTGTGCTCCCGCCGGGCACGCTCCGAGGAGTGTGTCCGTGCCTATGATCTCACAGTCCGGTCCCGCTACTGCTGAGGCACTGCGGCGATTGAGGTGACGGGGATCGCACATGGATCTGGCGGATGGGTTGGAGACGGGCTCACCCTCGTCTCCACTGCTACATTTGTGCCCGCCGGGCAGATCTAGCGCTCTCTCGGGGTGTGTCCGTGCCTGTGAAGGTCCGCTACTGCTGCAGTTCTTCTCCCTTGAGTGAGAGCGCGCTAATGGATCTGCAGCAGTTTTTCTCTCCAAGGAGATTTATATTGCTTTTATATCCGACCTACATTCCCCAGATCTAGCGCTCTCTCGGGGTGGAAGCCTGTGCTGCAGTTCTTCTCCCTTGAGTGAGAGTGCGCTAATCTGCAGCAGTTTTTCTCTCCAAGGAGATTTATATTGATTTTATATCCGAGTGGCTCACGTGTTGCCGAGGCAATGTGTGCATTATGGTCATTCCCGGTTCATTATATTAATCTTTCAAATCAAACCATGTTTAGTTGTCTGGGTGTTTGACTGCATTTAATTTTGAAGAATTAATTATGCATTTCATCTGACTATAAAATTTTATACATATATTATATATATATATATATATATATATATATGTATATATATAGAGAGAGAGAAAGATATACAATTATATATTATATATGGTAAACAGGAGCCTTTTGGGATAATTTCTCGAGTGAGATTACAATGTTTACCTCTCTTCCTCCGAAGAGGTTGAGGTGGTCAGCAGGGGCTGCTGGGCGGAGCAGCCCCAATTGTGTTCCAGCTCCACATTCAAGGAACGTCACTTCTCGTACTCCCCAGAATTTTGGAGTAAGAGTGGTGCTCCCAGGCCGAAGACGGATCTGCGGACCGTTATTCTCACTGGATAGTCTTCGGCTAGATCTTCCCGATGCCAATGGCCAAGTGCTTTTGAGGGCCGGCCTCTCTGGGGAAGAGCGGTTGTACACCGCATCACTGGTTCCGTCTCTCCTCATTGCCCTCAGGAGATCGGTCTGCTAACCCAGTCAGTGTTCCAGGGCGCAGCGGTCTCCAGCGAGCACTTCTCTCAGTCTCTTCCGCCCAGAAATGTAACGGATCTGGGAGGCTCGCCACCCCTTTGGGGGTCTCTAGAGCAGCTAGATTGGCTGTCTCCTGTCGGTCCCCCGCTTCAGGGCACCGAGCTAGCCGTTCTAAGTACACCAGAGGCCAGTCTCGAGAGACTGGTTCCCTTAGTAGGTCACCTGGTGGTGTGGGAGCCCCTTCCAAGCGTCTCTCATTGGGTCCTGCCTGAGCAGACTCTGGTTCTTTAGTCTTCCTAAGAGATGATGCGGGTCTGAGGACCGTCGTTTCCAATAGGAGGCTTCTGAGGCAGTCCTGATGCCATGGCCCAGAACTTATGAGCACAGGCCCCTCTGGGGAAGAGCGGGGTACACCGCATTACACAGTGCCGTCTCTCCTCAGTGCCCTCAGGAGATGAGTCTGCTAACCTTGCCAGTGTTCCAGGGCGCAGCGGTCTCCAGCGAGCACTTCTCTCAGTTTCTTCCACCCGGAAACGTAGCAGAGCAGAGAGGCTTGGCGCCCCTTTGGGGGTCTCTAGAGCAGTTAGAGCGGCCGTCCCCTGCCAGTCAGGAGGCAGCAGGTCTAGTTCACCAGACGTCAGTTCCAGCTTGGAGTTATATTCATAAAGTTTAGACGCGGAGTCGCACACTACAAAAAAAAGGCGTGATGTGTCACGCTGCACATGTTGTCCGCCGGGCACGCTCCAGGAGTGTGTCCGTGCCTATGATCAGCACTGCTGAGGCACTGCGGCGGAGGTGACATCCCAGGATCTCATGGGTTGGAGACGGGCTCTTCTCAACATCCCCAGATAGAGCGCTCTATGAGGGGTGGAAGCCTGTGCTCAGTCTTCTCCCTGATTTAGGAGAGCAAGATCTGCAGCAGTTTTTCTCTCAAGGTGATTATATTGATTTTATTTGCTCACGTGTTCGAGGAACGTGTGCATACGTCTTTCCGGTTCAATTTTAATCTTTCAAATCATACTGTTTAGTTTTCTTTTGATGCAATCTAATTTGAAGAACAATTATCATTTCATCTGATATGAAAAGTTATTATATAAATATATATATATAATATTATATATCTTCATAGAAATATATATTAGTAGATAAAGATAAACAATTATATATTATATTGGTAAACAGGAGCCTTGGGATAATTTCTCGAGTGAGATTACAATGTTTACCTCTCTTCTCCGAAGAGTTTGAGGTGGTCAGCAGGGGTGCTGGGCGGAGCAGCCCAATTGTGTTCCAGCTCCACATTCAAAAACGTCACTTCTCATACTCCCAGAATTTTGGAGTAAGAGTGGTGCTCACAGGCCGAAGACGGATTGCGGACCGTTATTCTCACTGGATAGTCTTCGGCTAGATCTTCCGATGCCAATGGACCAGTGCTTTTGAGGGCCGGCCTCTCTGGGGCAAGAGCGGTGTTTCACCGCATCACGTGGTTCCTGTCTCTCCTCATTGCCTAGGGATCGGTCTGCTAACCCAGTCAGTGTTCCAGGGTGCAGCGGTCTCCAGGAGCACTTCTCAGTCTCTTCCGCCCAGAAATGTAGACGGAATCTGGGAGGCTCACCACCCTTTGGAGGTCTTAGAGCAGCTAGAATTGGCGTCTCCTGTCGGTCCCCGCTTCAGGGCACCGAGCTAGCCGTTCTAAGTACATCCAGAGGCCAGTCTCGAGAGACTGGTTCCCTTAGTAGGTTACTGGTGGTGTGGGAGACCCTCCATCAGCGTCTCTCATGGGTCCTGCCTGATGCAGACTCTGGTCATAGTCTTCCTAAGATGATGCGGGTCTGGGACCGTCGTTTCCAATAGGAGGCTTCTGAGCAGTTCTGATGCCATGGTGAACTTTATGAGCACTGGCCCCTCTGGGGAAAAGCGGGGTACACCGCATTACACAGTGCGTCTCTCCTCAGTGCCCTCAGGAGATGAGTCTGCTAACCTTGCCAGTGTTCCAGGGCGCAGCGGTCTCAGCGAGCACTTCTCTCAGTTTCTTCCACCCGGAAACGTAGCAGAGCAGAGAGGCTTGCCGCCCCTTTGGGGATCTCTAGAGCAGTTAGAGCGGCCGTCCCTGCCAGCCCTCACTTCAGGGCACAAGCTAGCTGCTCTAAGTACCGAGGCCAGTTTGAGAGACTGGTTCCCTTAGTAGACTATTTAGCCGTGTGGAAACTACTGCAAAATGTGTTCTCGATGGTTCACGCACACTGTAGAACAAGGCTATCGCGGGGCTCTGCCGCCGCCTTTCAAGGGGGTCACTCCCACTCTAGTGGGTCCGAGCAGGCTCTGATAATGGAAACAAAAAGTGAGCACTCTCCTGAGGAAGGAGGCCATCGAGGTGGTCCCTCCTCTAGACAAAGGTCTACAGCCATACTCATTGTTCCTGGGAAAGGGGTTGCATTTATTTTGGGTCTAACATGAACCGCTCAGTCATTACGACTGAAGTTTAGGATGCTCTCTTCGAGCAGGTCGGTCTCAGGACCAGATCTAGGACTGTTGGTCTAGAGCGATCTATGAAGACGCATACTCCTTCCCATCACAGGAATTTTTTTATTTTGTTAAATGTACATTTTTGTTTTTTAAAGTAGCTCCTTCCCCAACGGACCATTTTTTAGCAGCAGACAGTGAGCTGATCGTAGCGTGTTTGATCAATTTAGACATGATAAATATATCTATAGAAGCTTTAATTAGTACTTAACGAAAAAAAAAACATATAGAAAAACAAGAACTGTTTCCTTTATCGTATAAACGTAGTGTTTGATCATTTCCTTAAGGCGGGTGATAATGAGGAGATGGCAAATCGGGATCTGCAACTTCATCTTTGCGACACTCTTTCCTTATAATCATAATCCGACTTAGAAAACACTAGTTTATTAATGTTAATATAAAATTACCCCTGAATGAGGAGATGGCACTTCATGGGATCCGAACCCAAGACCAACATCAATATCACTTTAAGCTCTCGAGCGTGCTGTCTCTGATTTCATTAACAACACATAGCACTGCAATATAAATTTCCCCTGAACACATCATGTCATTATGCGACTCAAATACTATCACAAAGTGAGCATAGTTTCAACATCAATATCACTTTAAGTCATGTGTCGCTGTCTGTTAGTTATTACGACTGATTTACCACAAACACACATACGAGATCTCCCCATAAGTCTTCTGCACCACCGGTTAAATGGTCAGTGTTCTAGAGTGTGTGTACCTCACCTGTGACCTCAAATCACAATCATGAACATATCAATACTCTATCCTCCTGCCAGCAAAACTACCTTCGTGCAATACCACCGAATTCAGCTTTTCCACAAATATCAATACAGACAAAACTCTGCCAAATGCAGCTTTTCCCGAAGCATAACTCCCCACGCTGGGAACTTTTAGTAATCCTGATGTTCTGCATGGTCGCTCCAACTTTTCTAATGCTGATGTTCTGCGTATTGTCATTGCACTGTCACTGTTGCTAATGCATGTACGTAATGTGGTGTGCGCGTAGATGCGTACTTGCCCAATTGCATAGGCGAGAAGCTAAATGAGTCCGAGTAATATTTATAATTTAAGATTATAGCCGATTATTTCATCAGTACCCGATGTGTGGTGTGCGCGTTTTTGGCACAAAAAATAAAAGGCGAGGAAGCTAAATGTCCCCAGTGGAGTCCGATCCGAGCCCGATGTCTGTCAAAAAAATTAAAAACGGCCCCCTCCCAAACCGCCCGAATGGACTCAGCATGCTCGGGCCCCTACAAAGCATATGAGGTGCGCTTTGGGGACAAAGCATATGAATAATGGGTTCTTCCATTCGGCTTGCAATCTCACCCCGATATAGCTAGTCATCAGACGGATGGCAGTTCGGCATCGAGATGTCGCTCACTGAAAGAGTGAAAGAGTGGGGTTAAAACTACTTATCAACACTCAGAAAAAGTGTGTGTTTCTCCAGTACAGAGAAACCACTATCGGGCGTCTGGTGTGGGGATCCGACCTTGATGCAGGCACGTATGTGCTCTGCTCGGATCGAGTCAATACTCACGTCAGTCAAGGGAGTAAGAGAAGGCCGGTCACTCACTGTCAAGCAGTTTAAAAAACTGCTGGGTCTGATGTCAGCTGCATCCAACGTGATACCTTTTGGCCTGCTGTACATGAAACCCCTACAGTGGTGGCTCAAAACCAAGGGGTTCTCCTCGAGGGGAGAACGCTAGCGACGGATGCATCTCTCACCGGTTGGGGAGCGGTCATGAGTGACCACCTTGCCCACGGTCTGTGGAGTGGTCACCCATCTCACGTGGCACATCAACTGCCTGGAGAACAGTTGTTACTGGAATTTCTCATCTTTCAACTCATTCTCACATGATAGCATCATGATAATGTCACATTCCATGCATACATCCGCTATGAGGGCTAAATCTGGTTTAAATGTTGTGTCTGCTCTGTGGGCTGAACTTCTAATACTGATGATGTTTGTTTTGGGCAAACATATGCATTTCATGAAAGGCGCACATGGCTCGTGGCCAAATTTTCTCTGTGAGACAGAGTTTCCCACTTAAAATCATTCTCCAGTCCAAAGTCATAACTAATCTTGTGGCATGCTGTGCAGCTGAGGAATGTGTTTACTCACACCAAGTGAGTTTGCCATGAGCTCCATGAGACAAAACCAAGGCATCAAAAAAGAGAGATGCTGAGGCCAATAAAAAACTAAACGTAGGGAATATTCTTACATATTGAGTTGCAAATTGACTTCTATAATGAATTAAATCATGTCATTTGGAACATGTATGACTTTTTTTTTGATAAACAGGAAAGAATCTTTTTTTTTTTTTTTTTTTTTTTGGTCCTTACAGTAGAAAGTCAATTATATCCATTGTTGTCTTCCAATATCTTCCTTTATTTTACAGATGAATTTAAGTCACACAGGTTTGGAACAACCGAATCAGTAAATGACGACTGATTAAAAAAAAATTATTTACACTTTTTGAGTGAACTATCCATTTAGCTGTATTCATTCATGAATCAGAAAGCAAAGTAATCAAAAATATTCTTCTCCAGTTCAGCTTGTGTGAAAGTGTTCTGTGGGTCAGTGTGTGAAATGTACATGAGAGAAAGCAGCAAAAGAGCAAGAGTTATCATGTGACTACCCCTCCTCTCTCTCTTTGTTTGCTGCCGGACATGGTGTAATGTCCCTAGATGGATTACAGGCAGCTGTGTGAAGTTGGAAACCTGCAGTGACTAATTTAATTATTTATCCACCTGTTTTACACTTTTCTAATCATAGTTTTACCCTTAAAATAAAAACATTACTTTAAACAAGAAAGAAAGAAAGAAAGAAAAAGAAAGAAAGAAAGAAAGAAAGAAAGAAAGAAAGAAAGAAAGAAAGAAAGAAAGAAAGAAAGAAAGAAAGAAAGCATAAACCACTTCAAATGGTTTCTCTGAAATAAAAAAGCTTTCGTTTTAAAACATAATTAGAGCTAAAGGAATAGTTCACCCCAAAACGGAAATTTGCTGAAAATGTACTCTCAGGCAAACCAATATGTAGATGAGATTGTTTCTTTACATTTCACTTCTGATTATACCCTGTATAATTTATTATGTGACGAATAAAGAAACCTTGAACCTTGAACCTCATCAGGACAGATTTGAGAAAATTTTGCATTTAATTACTTTGCTCACCAATGAAGAGAATGGGTGCCATCAAAATAAGAGTTCAAGCAACTGATAAAAACATCACAATAATCCACACGACTCCAGTCAGTCCATTAACATCTTGAAGTGAAAAGCTGTGTGTTTGTAAGAAACAAATCCATCATTAAGGCATTTTAACTTTAAACCCTTTCTTCTGACCAAAATACCAGCCCATAATCCATAATAATGCTTCCTCCAATGAAAAAGCGCATCCACTCTTGTCCTCTCACAACAAAACCCAACAACATAATTGTTTAGAATTGTTTTTGCTTGTAAATGGTGCTTAATCTGTACATATTTCTCTCCTGATTCAGACCAGATTACTTTCCCTTGGAGAAAGCAATAATCATGGATAGGGGACGTGTATTTTAGCTGGAAGCAATGGTTTAATGTCTTAAATTTATTTATTACAAAAATACAGTTAGTTCCGGTCCTCCAATCTTGGCTGAGCAGTGTTCCAACATTTCACTTTTTCGATCACTCAGTTTTTTCTAAACCAGAGTACACAAGTGTGGAACTTCTTTTGGAACTATATTTGAAAAAACAATTCACTGGCCAAATTTAGTCCAAAATGTACTCTATATTAACTTCTTGCTGTATAAAATAAATATCAGAGAAACATCCAAGCCGACCTCAGAATCTATTATGTTGCCAACTAGAGTCTCAAAGTACCATCATATAAACTCACTGGAGCAACAGGCCACTAACAAAGCACAAAGCCGGTGCTTGAAAGAACACAAACACGCATGCACACACTCACACACACAATATGCATGTTGACAGAGGCTAATGAACGTCCTGCGATCGGCTGCCAAAAGCCGTGAGAACCACTTCTCAGGCTTGTGGTGTCCTGCTGGGTCCCTGCAGCACAAATGAGCATCGTGACAATATATTTCAGCACAGGAACACAAACTTAATCACAAAACTGGGAATAGAGCACCTACACCTGATACAGAAAAGTGCACTTCTCCACCTCATCAGAAACAAACACGGATCCTCAGCTTGCCAATAGGCCCTGTAACCAAGGGAACTGATATTTATTGTGCTGGAGAAACGGTTATAGGAAACTAGACACCTGCAGTCCAGCCAATTAGCTTATGAGGGAATAGTACTGTTTAATTTCCTGACATTGAATGGCCTTTTCAAATGACCAAGAATAGCCACGAGGGATATTCATGCTCAACTTATAATCAAAACCCAGACAGATCGCTTTATTTGCTTGCTTAGACAGTACTTGCATCTCAGCAAGCTTGTTTAAGCTCTGTTTGTTTAGATGGCAAGTCTATAGGGCAAATTCAATAAACAGTTCAGCTAAATCCACTGAAATAGCACTGCAACATATTTCGATTATAGTAACTGTCATTGTTTTCAGCACAAACACACTTCCTTTCCATTTAAATCCTGATTAGCACTGAGGCTTATTTTGGCCTCAGAGTGAAATAAATAAAAGGGTATCTCACAAAATACCCTTTGTACAATATACAATATGTATTTCACAATATATGGCTTTTATGTAAGCATTTACTTTATCATAATTGTAACTTTAATATACCTTAGTGTGACTTTGTATCCTGCAATTTACTTTATATTTTGTATCTCACAGTTGTGGCTTTATATCACAGGGGGGGGGGGAATCCTCACAATTATCTTTATTCTTTACATTGTTTAGGCAAAAACAGGCCTTCAAACATAAAATTAAAAATAGTAATAATAATAATAATTTAAAACGATTTGCCTGGTGCATAATTTAAATTGAAAATATGTTTTTGTGTTTCAATTTTATATTAAGACAGCAGATATTAATCAAATGATGAAGAAGAGTAACGATAATTAATAATTGCTACTTTTAAAGTGATTTTTAAACAAAGAAATATTGAAAAAAAAATTGGTTTTCATGTTTGCCACCTGTCTGGTACAAGATAAAACAAATCTCTTTAGCTAATAAAAGCCAAACACCCGGGGAAATTTAAATCACCGTTTCTGAAGGAGGCACCATTTGTGATCTTTTTCCCGTCCCGCCCAGTTGGCGTCTCATGGGTATGATATCCTACGGTAGACAGCGGCAAGCTGCTACATACTTAAGTTGCCAAAGGTCCTCCACTTGCCTTGACCCCGGCTGACACCTGATCCCCCTGAAACCATCTTTTATTCCTCCTTCAAGAAGCAACATTGGGATCATTCTTACACCCCTGCTGTTTGGTTGTGGTGACCTCTAAGCCTATGGGAATCCAAGGCCAACAGCAGAGTAAACGGCAACAGTCGGTTTCTAACAATCAGCTCTCTCGCGCTCTTCCGGTGTAATGTTGAAACGGAGAAATGGAGAGTTAAATGAGTGGTGCTTGGGTTGCTGTCTTCCGTTCCGGCTCTTGTCCGAATTAGTTCAGGATCACCGATGCTGCCAATGACGTGTTCTCAGGCTAACGCTGCATTCCTCACAGCATTTCATTCTTTTATACAGCATCTGTCTGTGAGCCTACAGGCAAAACCAGCCATTCACTGCACAAAACCAACCACACGGCGTGTCAGCAATTTGATAACTTTTTGCCAATTTTACCTTAGTAAACAACCAATTTAAAGTCCTGATTCTGCAGTACTTAAAGGGATAGTTCGCCCAAAATGTTCCCCGTTCCAACCTTATTGCATGCCTTTTGTAATCATTTCCTTGAACTATACAGGAAGTGATAAAATCTGATCTTCAAGGTTTGGTGAGTATGAAAACTCCTCTTTCTAGAGCAGATTAAATGACATTTTAGAAAGCAAGATGTTAAACTGCTGTTGCCTCTTGTAAATAAATGCAATACTAGCTTAAAAAAAATAAAAATGTTGGTCGATGCACAAAAAAATCAATACTGTTCTCTTGATAAATTAGCATTTTGGTAGAGCATGTGGTTCCCTTTTTTATGCAAAGATTAATATTAAAGACGAAAACAGTAGGTTTTTGTTCATGTTTTGCTGGCTTTTTTCACAGAGGTTTTGGACTTTATACTGACACCTATAGACATGGATGTATTAAGTTTGTTAACTGCACTAGCTAATAGCACTTTAAATAGTAAAAATATACAAAAACAATAAAAAGTATTGTAAGTGTAATATATCTAATTAGTACAATTATTGTGACAATTATAATTAGTACTCTAGTAGTAAGGATACATGACGGTGTGATCCATTTCATTTAAAATAAAAGATTAATAAAAGTTACATTAGGCTCTGTCAGCCGATTGATTTTGGGTTCCTTACCACAGTTGCTTTTGGCTTGCTTAGCTGGGGTTTTGAAGGTACTGAATATAATGTTATCGATTAGACTGCACTGACACTGTCAGATAAGGACAAAACTTGAACTGAATTGAGCTGTATGATGACACTATTGTCTTCTGTAGAGCTGCTTTACAGCTAAATCAAATTTGTTTATAATTTTGCAACATAGGCACTGTTATTGAACAGAACTGAATTAACACTGAACTGACTTAAGTTGAATAATGACAATATCGCCTTCTGTAGAGCTGCTGAACTGAAATTATTTCACAATTGAAACTACAGTTATTGAAGTTAACTATATCAACACTGAACTGACTTGAGCTAAATAATGATGCTATTGTCTTTTAGAGCTGCTTTACAGTAGAATTTGAATGTGTTTCATAGTTAAAGTTAGTTATTGTTAGTGTTCCTGTGGCTCAGTGGTAGAGCATTGCATTAGCAGCGCAAAAGGTCGTGGGTTCAATTCCCATGAAACACACATACTGACAATAAATGGTTAACCTGAATGCACTATAAGTTGCTTTGGATAAAAGCATCTGCGTAAATGTTAACAAGTTTGCATTAATTCTGCTATAAAAAAATATTTAGTACACCTTTGGATTCACTGCATAAAGTGACGTTAAACAAACCTGTAAATCTTTTTTCAAAGTGTGGAAATGAGCTTGGGGTGTAATAATTGTCAAGACATTGATTGGCAGTGTTGCGCCACACATGGCTTTGATAATATTTCTCTCTTGTAATGGATGTACATTGTTTGAGCCCAACCCTTTCCTGCAGCTACACTCAGGAATGTGCAAGAGAAGGGAAGTTCCTCTCCTTGGAAGAGCACAGCCCTCCATTGCATCACAGAAACGGCCCATGAGCACCAACGCTGCATGCTAACGACCGGAGCAGAATGCCAAAGGGCAGCAAAGATCTGAAAGTTGTGTTTTGATATGGGCGTGTGATCTTGACCTACAAAACAACAGAATGGAGAGAACAAAAACACTAGAGTGTTAAATGCTTGAGACGCCCAAAAGTAGCTCTACCTGCTCTAAGTAAAACTCCACTATGAAAAAACATTTAAAAACACATTAGCAACTTAGCGTGTTTTAAAAAGAGAGAAGCTTTGTTTATACAGTCACCGCACCTTCAATAAAGACAACAATGACTTCAGCTTAACAAGTTCAGACATTTTTTTTTTTGCTTCTCAGGTCTTCCATGACCTCATCCCATATCCAGATTCAGCCTGTACCTTCATTCAGGCTGAGGTAGCAGAAGAATCCAGGGAAATCTTTTGGCAAAGAGGAAGTTTGGATTACTGAAGCTCATGGCATCCGGGACCTGACAGCACAAGAGGCGATGTCATCATAGGCCTAGGCCAGAGCGTTTCATTGTCTCTGCTCATGGTGCAACAAAAGAGGTAAATAAACATCAGCAGCCCTGACTCCACTTCGCTGTCAGTCCAATTACCCACAAACCCATACCTCTCAAAACGTCTATTTACCCATGACATCAACGGCTCGTGCCTGAGGTGGTTTTGGGGGGAGGGGTCTGCGGATATGTGTTTGTGCATGTATTTAAACTGCTTTCACACTGTTTAGAGATTTTTGTTGAGTCAACAGTTATCCTTCCTATTCAATGACCAAAGTATCCCATCCAGCAGATAAAGATCTGCCCTCTGTCCGAACCCCATAAATCACTCAATTCACACAGCCACTGAGACTCAAAAACTCAGAGAGGCCATAGAGCATCAGCCTGTACACTGTAAAATAAATAAATAAATAAAGTACGTAAACAAAAATATATATTAAAAAATTAATAATAATATAAAATATCTTGTTGCACAGTAAAATAAATAAACAAGAAATCTAAAAACCTGTGTCCCTGAATAATATGTTATTATTTACTTTAGTGAATATAATTTTGTCCTTTTTTCATCTAAAACTGAAAAGGAAGTAGACAAAAGTACACGACAACACATGTCTAGTCTTTTTACTAGAAAAAAGTCCCAAAAGTCCCCCCCCCAAAAAAAGTCTGCTGTGTAGATGGAAAAAAATATTTTCGAGAAACACTTCATTGATGTCATGGGAATTTATTTATCAACTCTAAATGCAAATTCAGGATAACCCTGTCAAGCATACAATGTCACAAACTTGCTGGTTATGATGTTATGAAAACTAAAACCATTTTTTTAAGGTAAAGAAACACACACACAAAAAAAGAGAGTGACACATTTGCAGTGGAAATATTCTGGCTCAGGTACTGGCAGAACCAGAACTCTTTTTAAATTGCAACGTGTAGCAATAACAGTATTGTTAAGTGCTTAGGCAATAAATACAACTAAAATATAATGAACACAAGTATTAAGTGCATAGTCTTTTTTGCACCATCTACTAAAACATTGAAAAGTAAAATGTTCAAGTAAATAATTTAATTTAAAGTAATTTAATTATGTATTTTATTTTTTAGCAGTGCCAATAGAAATACTTTAAACACTTTTAAACAATTTAAAAGTGAAAGTTTCTCAATAACAATCAAAATAAAAACAAAATTACAGCACTGTATTTCATTAACCTAACTGCAAGATATTTACAGCTGCAAATACAGAATTTGGAATATAGTACAGGAATATAGTATGGTCATGGAATATAGAATATGTATATATATATATATATATATATATATACACTAAACAAAATTATAAACGCAATACTTTTGTTTTTGCCCCCATTTTTCATGAGCTAAACTCAAAGATCTAAGACTTTTTCTATGTACACAAAAGGCCTATTTCTCTCAAATATTGTTTACAAATCTGCCTAAATATGTGTTAGTGAGCGCTTCTTCTTTGCCGAGATAATCCATCCACCTGATTAGACAGCATGATTATTGCCCAGGTGTGCCTTAGGCTGGCCACAACAAAATACCACTCTAAAATGTGCAGTTTTACTGTATTGGGGGGGTCCGCAAACCAGTCAGTATCTGGTGTGACCACCATTTGCCTCACGCAGTGCAACACATCTCCTTCGCATAGAGTTGATCAGGTTGTTGATTGTGGCCTGTGGAATGTTATTCCACTCCTCTTCAACGGCTGTGCGAAGTTGCTGGATATTGGCAGGAACTAGAACACGCTGTCGAATATACGCTGATCCAGAGCATCCCAAACATGCTCAATGGGTGACATGTCCGGTGAGTATGCTGGCCATGCAAGAACTGGGATGTTTTCAGCTTTCAGGAATTGTGTACAGATCCTTGCAACATGGGGCCGTGCATTATCATGCTGCAACATGAGGTGATGGTCGTGGATGAATGGCACAACAATGGGCCTCAGGATCTTGTCACGGTATCTCTGTGCATTCAAAATGCCATCAATAAAGTGCACCTGTGTTCGATGTCCATAACATACGCCTGCCCATACCATAACCCCACCGCCACCATGGGCCACTCGATCCACAACGTTGACATCAGCAAACCGCTCACCCACACGACGCCATACACACTGTCTGCCGTCTGCCCTGTACAGTGAAAAACAGGATTCATTTGTGAAGAGAACACCTCTCCAAAGTGCCAGACGCCATCGAATGTGAGCATTTGCCCACTCAAGTCGGTTACGACGATAAACTGCAGTCAGGTAGAGACCCCGATGAGGACGACAAGCATGCAGATGAGCTTCCCTGAGACGGTTTCTGACAGTTTGTGAAGAAATTCTTTGGTTATGCAAACCGATTATTGCAGCAGCTGTCCGGGTGGATGGTCTCAGACGATCTTGGATGTGAAGATGCTGGATGTGGAGGTCCTGGGCTGGTGTGGTTACACGTGGTCTGCGGTTGTGAGGCCGGTTGGATGTACTGCCAAATTCTCTGAAACGCCTTTGGAGACGGCTTATGGTAGAGAAATGATTATTCAATTCATGGGCAACAGCTCTGGTGGACATTCCTGCAGTCAGCATGCCAATTGCACGCTCCCTCAAAACTTGCAACATCTGTAGCATTGTGCTGTGTGATAAAACTGCACATTTTAGAGTGGCCTTTTATTGTGGCCAGCCTGTGCAATAATCATTCTGTCTAATCAGTATCTTGATATGCCACACCTGTGAGGTGGATGGATTATCTCAGCAAAGGAGAAGTGCTCACTAACACAGATTTAGACAGATTTGTGAACAATATTTGAGAGAAATAGGCCTTTTGTTTACATAGAAAAGTCTTAGATCTTTGAGTTCAGCTCTTGAAAAATGGGGGCAAAAACAAAAGTGTTGCATTTATAGCATATATATATATATGGAATATAGAGTATAGTCAGTTGATATGCTGTCAAAGGTACACATTTATTGGCTATTTTCAAGGCTTATCCAATCAGAATTTAGAATCATATAGCCATGCATTTCTGTAACAAGTTTAGCAATGATTTAGGCCTAAATGATTTCCACTAGTAGTAATTCATTTTATAGAATAGTTATTATTTTAATCCTTTCTCATTATATGGCCTACCATCCAGAATCATCTTTCTCTCATTTTTTACTTTGACTTTTTTTTCCTGTATAAAATTCACACCAATACAATAGACTATTATTACATTTTAAGAACTAAATTATAGTTATAGCATTGTGCTATTATTAATTGCCGTCAGGCATTGCCATTCTAATTATGCTATCTGATAAATATCATGTGAACACTTGCAGTAAAAGCAGGATTACGTTTTATTAATTGCTACATGTTTGACAGAAATCTAAGTTGTGAGACAAGACTGTTACAGCAAACAGTGAGGTTTCTAAGTGTGTGTGTCCCATGCATTATTAATGATGAGGTAACTGCTCTGAAAATAAACCGAAGCTGTTCAGTCATGATTTTTGGGTGGCTAATCCTGTCATATAATCATTGTTCATGACAACCGGCAGATTGCTTAATCGCCCTGAGAGCCTGATGAGAGAAAAAAGAGAGAAGGGTGGATTTAAAAGTTCTGATCTGATGACCCGTGACATCAGTCTGGGTCATGCTTTCCAACCAGGACCACACAGACAAACAGACCTTCCATCAAATCACATCAAAGCATTGTGGAGAATGATTGAGCTCGGCTGAAGACAGCCAGAGACACATGCAAGATAGATACAAGTACTCAGATCTAACCTGAGTCACTCATTCAAGCCATATGACATAACTCTGACCAAAGCGTGGGAGGAAAATAACGTGCATACCAACCCAAGAAGTCATCGAGAACCACACAAAACCTCATCAAAGATCACGAAACAATGGCTCGGCTGATTGTCGCCCACTACAGTCCACCGATACGGCTCACCTGCAATTAATCCAGAGCAAGCCGTGCTCTCTGGCTTTCCACCCGGGTAAGATGATGCTCTGTGGGTGGTGGTCTCCAAAGGCCTGTCAGGACTATGGATCAAATGCCAGCACTGTTCCTTTGAACTATTGTGTCTGTGTCTCTCAAAGGCATTATCTGACCTAGGACTACCTTGCCTGTCAGCGAAAGAAGCAGGCACTACTCAATGTAGCAAGAAATCCACTTGTCTGCTTTTGTGACATGGGAAATACTTTCCTTTATTGAGCTGCTTTGGGTTCTCTCAGGGAAATCTTTCAGGTCACTCTGAAATGTAAATAAATGTTCACAAAGTTTTTATCAACCTGCATTGCTTGCTAGAAAGCTAAAATGAAAAAATATATATATTTTAAAAAAAAAATAAAAAGGGTCATCACAGAATTGACCATTCTGTTCTTTTTACACGTTTTTACAATCAGTGATGTATTTTATCCATGATACAACATAAGAACTAAGAACACAGTTATCGCTGAGAGAGAAACTGAGAATCCACCTCCCTGTGCACATTCAAGATAGACAAGACAAAAGAGCTGATTAGTTTCACTGTTTAGAAACAAAACCACAAGCACCACCCTACAACTTGTTGAAAGTCGTCCAAATATAACATGACATGCTCTGATTAACTGAGCTGTTGTTTCTCAAAAGTGTAGAAACACTGTGGGGGCAGATTTTTCCAGGTAAAATGTTTTCATGCAAAGCAAAGATTTTAGAACAAGTTTACCAGCAATTTGGCTGAATCACTTTGCATTTATGTCACTGAAATGATTACGCCTTGATTAAATTGTTAAATCTCCAGTTCAAACCTGAAATGTAGAAATATGAACAAAAAATATTTTAGCACAGAAACAGAAAAAACTATTTAGATTTTGTCAACAATAACGAAGGGACAAAAATGTCGTTGTTATAGAGATAAATGATTTGAATATAGAAACTGTATAGATACAGAGAAATAATATACACTCCAGTTCAAAAGTTTTTGGTCAGTAAGATTTTTTTAAATAATTGAATACTCTTATTTCAAAGAAATGCTCAAAAATCTAATTGTTTTAAAAAAATATATATTAAGCAGCACAACTGTTTACAATATTGATATGTTTCTCGAACAACACACATGCATGTTAGAATGATTTATGAAGAACCATGTGACACTAAAAACCAAAAATGTTTTGCCATCACAATAAATCACATTTAAAATATGCTAAAAGCAATCATTTTAAGTTGCAATAATATTTTACAATATTACTGTTTTGACTGTAATAAAAATCTTACCTACTTCAAACTTTGAACGGCAGAACTTTGCTTCCTTTATTGAGGAAAATATGCATTGGTATTTGATGTCAAAATGTGAAAGCAACAGTTACTGACAACATGTGCATAAAACAGACCCAGAAACAATCCTCAGTATTCACTAAACCCATGACTGTGTCAGATTCATATGAGGAATGCCAGGCATGCTAACTGACAGGGCGGCTAAATGAGAGATGCTGGCACAGGTGAGGAGCTGTTAAAGCCTCGTAAACATACTCTCACAACCAGTTTATGGATGATGGTGATTTATTAGCATAATGTAAACCTATTGGCACACACTTGTTGTCGGTGAGACCATGTGTGGCGGCCAAACCATCTCTCTATAATCACAACAATATCCTTACTGCAACACCTGACCAAACACATCAAACTCAGAGTAACACAAGTATTTTCTACACAACACAACAAAACAGAAACCCAACAAAGTTAAAAAAAAAAACACAAAAAAACAGCTTTCAAAAGACTAAAATAATTCACCTCACATTCAATGTCTTCTTGAATTGTGGTCAGAAATCCATATAAGAGCACCAATCACTGCCCACAGTCCACTTCGTTTCGGCTAAACACTGAACAGGGTGAGTGTAATATGTGTGTGATGCTGGATTACAGTTTTAAGTGTGTGCAGATGTGGAAACATCCACAGATGGGCCATCATCCCACTGACGATGGCACACTGACCCACTTGTAAGCACCAATCAGCTTCCACTACCATTAAGAGAAATAAGATGAAATTATTTATTGTGAAATATTGAGGTGATTTCCCTATATTCATTTAAATGCCATTCAAGGTTTTAGGCCACAGACGGTGAATACTGTAATGCTAGTGCTAAACAGTGGTATGGTTGAAAGTGTTTAAAGCAGAAACTGCAATAGAGTGCAGACAAGAGGCGCTGAGCTTAAGCTGGTTAAAGAGTGACAGATGGGCCTATATATGAGAAAGAACAGTATTATTCACACAAACATACGTTTTATGCAGGCATCACTGCACATGCACATCTGTACTCATGTGTGGGATTCATGATAAAGTAGGTCAAAACACATGAAGCATTACTATATAAACATGGCTATGACCAGTGGACCTTTCAAATAAAGATCTACCTATCTATCTATCTATCTATCTATCTATCTATCTATCTATCTATCTATCTATCTATCTATCTATCCTCACTCAAAATGATGTGTGCAGATGAGTTTGTTTCTTCATCTGAACAGATTTAGGAAATTTAGGAAAAAATCTGCATTACATGAATTGCTTACCAATGAATCCTCTGCAGTGAATGGGTTCCGTCAGAATGAGAGCTAAAACGGATAAAAAACACAACTCCAGTCTATTAATGAATGTCTTTTGAAGCAAAAAGCTGTGTGTTTGTAATAAATCTAACAATACATTTTTTTAACTTCAAACCATTATATCCCAGCTAAAGATATAATTTTTATAATATTGCTTTCTTCAGTAAAAAGTCATTTCCTCTGAATAAGAGGATACATATGCAAAGATCAAGCACTGGTTACAACTGAAAGCAGTCCAAAAGAGTTCTAAACAAATACAAGGATTTTGATGTTAGAGAAAAACAGGAGATGGACTTTTTCACTTGAGGAAGCATTATTAAGGATCCATTGATGAGATAGTGATGATAATGCTAAATTTCTCCAGTATTCCGATGAAAAACAAACTAATCTACATCTTGGATGGCCTGAGGGTGAGTTTTCATTTTTTGGGTGAACTGTTCCTTTAATTCCAGCCTTTAATCATAATGGAAAATGAAGGTACTGCTTGAACCACATGATGACCTTTGCCCTTCCCTTTGTGGTCCTGCTTCACTTGAGGAATTGCTCTGGGGCAAATCTGCCTGATTGGTTGCCAGCCCATCTGGAAACTGCCATAAATCTATTGAGGAATCAAATTAACACTTACAGAGTAAAATAATTAGGAATGGATTAAAGAAAAATATCTAAACACACAGTCCTGCTCTTCAGGGAAAGGTTGTTTCCATATTAATTCAGTAAAACTACAAAATACTGATTTAATTATTTTTTTTTATTTTATTGTAATTGTATTTATTTTTTTCCATAAAAGCACAATGACACAGTGCAAAAATAAATAAATAAACAATGATTTAACTTGAAAAGTAACACTTCTTAAGAGATAAATATTTTTTTGTAGTGCATTTACTTATTTGTACAAACACCCAGCACACAGTTAAGCATCTTTAATCTGTGGTTTTACCAGCATGGCCTCCTGAACATGATTTTCCTCTTGCCTCAATAGATGATTTGATTGTTTTCATTTGTGCTTTATGCTCCAGATACATTACTCCCAGCGGAAAATGAGGCACATGCTGGAATCATGATGATTAGCGTGATATTTCCCAGGGAGTGTTTGCATTGCAGATAGAAATCTTCAAGGAAATGTCTGAGAAGCTATGATGACAGAAACACTATTATGAGGAATTCAAAATGGTTAATCACGGGGAAGTTAGCTAATGCTGCAGTCCCAGGCCCTAACTTTTTTTTGTTGTTGTTGTTTTTAGTGCGGTGTGTCTTTTTCTGGATGCTTAACAACAGTTGCTTTATGCCATGCTGTTTCATTGGACATGCTAGCCGCATTGTAAAATTAAACAGTGACATTGTTTGGAATTTTAAATAGTTACAGCATTGATGTTAAAGCGTTAGATTCAACATTTTAAGTGCAAACCATATATTTATTTTTGTTGTGTCTATACGGGAAATACGGGACTACGTAAACATATTTTATTGTGCATATAAAGAAAACCATTGCTACTGCAGAAGTGTTGTTCATATGCATTTGCCAGCTCTACTGTGTGTTGCATTACAAGCAATTATGGCTACTTTAGGGATCCTATAAAACACACTGATGTAGACATTTAACAATTCTCAAGAATTAAACAAAAAACATTCAGGGTATTAAAAGACGTCATCTGCTCCTATTATTGGGTTTAAATCTGTACAGCTCCACGAAACTGACTAGATGGTTTTGCTATCTGACCTCCTGGGCTGTTCTGGACTGCTCTGGTGTTGGACCTGCCTCTTGAGAGTCATTAAACTGATGTTTTTTTGACTCACGTTTACTGTGCTTGGAAATAAACCAAGCTCTATTTTTTTTAAATAGATGTCTAGTCTACTTGCTTGTTGAACCAACAGCTACTCTGTACTGATTCCAGTAGGTTACTCTCATGCACTTGACCAAGATTTAAAGACAGAAAGAAACTCTCATGGAACCAGACCATGTGTAAAACTCCTTACAATGTCTTTAAATCTATTTATAGTATTTTATAGTAATGCAACAATGCTAATACAAGCGTCATGTAAGGAACAACATTCACTGTAGCCTTTTAAGTGATTCACTTTCCCTCTAAACAGCAAGTTCATGCAATGCAATACAGGATTATAAAATACTGGACAGCTTTTATTTTATTTCACGATGTATCAGAACATCAGTTTCAAGGCTGTCATTAACACCAGTAATCAGATATGCTGTAACTCCAAGCAACACAGTGTACCTCAAGTTAAAGATATCCAGATATCAAACATTCATTTTTGGCCTCGATAAGAATGAAATGGCGGATCTTGAAATCATCACTTCTGAAAAGCCGACATGCTTTTTTGAGATTTCCAACAATGCCAAATTCTTCCACCCTCAACGAATGTCTAGGAGCCCAGATCGTCTGCAAATCAAAGTATAACAGTGAAGTCTTGAATTTATGATAATTGAAAACAGCTCGTTTACTATTTTACAACTATATAGCAAACAGACACTTCAGTTTGATAATTTATTACCATTAATGCATTTAAACGAGTCCGTTTGGCTGCCAAAAATAAAAAGCCTGGCCATTTCTGAAGGATCTTATTCTTTAATTATGGTTGTTTTGACTATCTTGCTTTTTATAGGGGTCAGTTTTCTTTTACTTACAAAAGGAGACAATTCCAGGAAATCAACTTATACTTAGCACTTAGTGAAGTCGTTAAAAAGAGCAAATAAGGGTGTGATGTCTTGATTAAAACGTTTCAAAGCCAACTGCGCTCATGGAAGAATTGAGAGATTGCCCAGGAGCCCATTTTTAACAATTCCCTCAACCTTTGTTCCCCTGCCAATGCATTGTCCGCCCCAAAATGCCTCATTCGTTTGTTGCAGAAAAATGTAGGGGGAAAAAAAATGATTTAAATGGCTATGCAACATATATTTCCATTTGGATCTGTCTTAAAAAATGTTGTTTGGTCTAGTGCTGATTGAAGGTGCTCACTTGTAGAGTTGCTATTTAATGATGATTTTGGAATAAATCTGTATAAACAATTTGAATGGAGTATCATAAGATGTTTAGGACATGACTCAGAGCTGTTTGTATGGTGAGACGCCTAATAAGAAAGAGATGGATGACTGTTTTGAGATCTAACATGCACAGTTAGCGTAGAGATGGATGACAAACCACGTGGTGGTTTTGGCCTGCCATGGGAGATGTGTGGGTGAACACCAGACAAAAGTCTGTCCAGCTGTTTTGAGTGACCCAGATAGTGAGTGACAGGCTGAGAAGTCTATTGTCTTTTATGTATGTATCTGTGATGTGTCTGAAAAGCATGCATTTAGCAATGAAGGCTTGTGGCGAGTAGGTTGGTGGCCCATGATGAGGAAAGTCTACTGCATCACATCTCCTCCTGCCTTCTCTCTTTCTCTCACACTATAAGAAACAATCTTTAGAAAAATGGAAAAAAGTTGCTGATAAGTTTTTGTTAGGACATTATCTGAAGGGACATTAACCCTAAAAAAACAATGCAATGCATAACTCAAAATACAGGTAAAGCACCTGTGAGAAATTAATACGGAAATGTCCTTAATATGAACAGTACATTGTGCCCTATTTGGCACAATGGTGTTATCGAACACGCTTGATTCAACTCAGAGCGTTAGCAGACGCTCCATGACTTTAACTGGATGTGAAGATCCAGCGCTGGGGGTCTCTACAAGCTATGAATTTCAGCCTGAGATTGAGACAGATGTTTAGAGACTGGCTATTTTATGGTTTGTATATGGCTAATATCCAGGGTCAAGATATTTAAATTATACTACAAATACATTTTTGTGCACATTAGGGTCTGTATGTTTTAACAATACATGATAACTATACATAGGGAGAGAGGGAACTCAGTCATACTATATAATCTCTCATTTTCATATTTCCATTCTATTGATGTCTGAACTCGAAGATACATACGTATTCTATAAGTAATTATAAAACACTTGTCCAAGATGTCTTAATTAAGAAAAATACTGATTCTATCTGCATTCCAGTTTAAATAATACAAAGTAATAATAACTATAAAATAACTGTCTTTCTAATTCAGGAGAGCTAATAAGTAGCACTAATTGGTCTGAAAGTAGAAGAGTAACTGTCATCATGGGTTGCAAATTTTATAAATTCCAGAAAATAATATTAATAATTTAAGGTTCATCAACAAAACTCTCATGTTTTTCTCTGAAAAGCAATACATATTATATAAAATATAAATATTGCTTTTCATTTATGAGGAGTCATTTGGCAGAATTGGAATATATTATTGCAAATACAGTATATTGTAATTCACTAATATCCTCTTTCTGTCATTCCAATTTAGCTTCCTGTGGGGTGTGGCTAATTCAAATTCACACTTCAATTCAAAGCACCCAATTCTTCATTTATGAATTTTGCACAAACTCTATCATCTTAACTGTAATATTTATTTCTGATTCAACAGTTGAGCTGCTTGTGATGCAGCTGTACAGATGAGGTCTGTTATATGTAGACATGTGTCATGTGCAGACAGTGAGCGAGAAGAATAATGCTGTCCATGCTTGCTTTTGCCCTGGAATGACAACGACCTGCCTTTCTCCGGACTGGCTATTAGGGAAAGACACACACACACACAGTTTCACTCCCTCCACTATTTCTCTCCCTCAATTTATCCCCACTTCCCTCTCTCCCTCTTCAGGAACAGAGGCATGCTTCAGGCCGGGTCTGGGAGAAGAACAGACAGGCATAGGCCTTTGAAAGAACAGTATTGTGAGGTCACATTCTTCCCAAATACGAGCGGGAGCCAAGTCAGTAGCTGTCGGAATTACCCCATGAATCATACCCATTGTGATGCCTACTCCAAGATGAGAACATGGAAAGGAATTAGGTACGGCTAGTCTTATCTGTCCTCCAACATGGACATGTGTCCACAGCGACAGGGCGACGTTCATGCGACCGTCAATCAGAAGAATTCCTTCGCTGCCATATGTTGTTACTTAAGGGCGTGCTGCTGTAGCCAAGCGGAGTGTGCTTTTCCATACACGCCTGTCTTCCTGTCTGTGCACTTCCTCCCCTTGCCGTTACCCAGAGATCTTTGTGGTGGGTCCTGGAGTTCAGGCAATATTAGGTTGCACCTCTTAAAACATGTCAGCTTTGTGGTGAAAATTAAAGAATGGAAAAAATGATGAAAAGTAATGTTTTATTAATCCTTTTCTTCAAGTTTCAACTATTAAACGAGAGAGAGAGAGAGAGAGAGAGAGAGAGAGAGAGAGAGAGAGAGAGAGAGAGAGAGAGAGAGAGCAAATGGAAAGACAGTTTCGGTGGAGACGTGCGAGCAAGGCCATCACCACTCGTGAAGGGTTTTCGACAACTTGGATTCAATAATCATGGCGAATTTGCATGGAAATTGTGTTACCTCCAGTGTCTGACTCACTGTTTGGTCTCAACGGTGGCACTTTGATTTAAAGAAGCAAATGCTGAGCTGGAAGTTTTCAGTGTTTTACAGTCAGACCTTTGTTTTTGGTCCTCTCCTGTTTTCACTTTTGCAAGTTCGTGTTTTGATGAGGAAAAAGTGATTTTTACGAAGACCTCCAGTGGAAACATTAAAACACATGTTGAATGTTAGATACACAGATACCTTGTTAGGAGGCCCCAGACTGCAGAGCGAAGCCGTCTCCCCTTTGAGCTGCTGTATCTTCACGACAGGCCTGGAGAGAGAGAGAGATGCGAGCGAGATATGACAAATGAACTGTGTTCTGCAAGTTTAAAGAGAAATGTGTTTGTCATTTTAGTTACGGAGGATGAAAGAGGCAGAAATCAACAATGAGGCAGTGTAATCTAAATCACTTTACAATGGAAAGAGGCACGGTCTCTCCCAGGATATGGGAGACCAAAACAGGTTAAGGAATAATCGACTGGACCGTTCAGATTTGAAGACATATGAGCTATACGTCCACAAAGAGCTCCGTCCTCAAGGAATCTTATGATGGATGAGCACGGTGCCAAAAAAAAACATTCTGAACGAAGTAATAGAGCTCTGAACAGGAAAACACACTGGCAGGAAATCTCATGTCAGCATTCTCCACAGACCCCAAAAACACAAGAGGAGAGGGAAGAGACTGGGTGGAAGGAAAAAGTGAAGTTAGGGATTCTCTGAACTCACAGACACACTTCAAAACAACAAGTCTCGTGTGAGAGGACTGTTGGTGGAAGCATTTATCTGTGCATGCGTACGCTCTGGGCTGCTGTCTGTCAGCAGTCGGGGAAGGAGGTGGTCTATATGTGTGAGTCATTGGTGGATCCTGTGCACTGTGCCTCATGTGGTCCTCACTATCTCACTTGGAGAAAATGTATCACATGGGTGCATTGCAACATGTAGACTGCACAGCTTACAGTGTGAAGACAGGTAACGATTCAGCATATCAAATAAAATTATTATTAGATACTAAATGTGAAGACTAAGAGATAAAAACTTCATTTGAAAACAATAATAATTAATGCAAAGTAAAAAGTAAAAAAAGGGTATGCAACACTTTGAAAGAAACACCACGCAGTTGCGCACATGCCTATAGACTGAACACCTAATACGCATGTGCATGACGCCATTATTTTCACAAATTTGTGTTTTTGTTGTTTACACAGAGAAGATAACTGTCCTGTTTTCAAAAGTTTGCATTTCAGGCCCCCAAAATGCTGTTAATGTTTTTTAATGGAGTGCTCATCAAGGCTGTATTTATTTGAATCAAAAATAACTAAATAAACAGTGTATTGTGAAATATTATTGCAATTTTTAATATTGATTTCCTATTTTAATATACTTTAAAATATAATCAACCTGGTCAGGTAGCATATACTTTATTTCTGTGACACAGCACTGAATTGTTCATCAGCCATTACTCCAGTCTTCAGTGTCACATGATCCTTCAGAAATCATGCTAATATGCTGTTTTATTTATCAAAGAATCCTGAAAAAAGTATCACATGTTCCAAAAATATTATGCAGCAAAACTGTTTTAAACAATGATTATAAATCAGCATATTAGAATGATTTCTAAAGGATCATGTGACACTGAAGACTGGAGTAATGATGAAAATTCAGCTTTGCCTCACAGTAATACATTAAAAGGAATAAGGAATAACATATAAATTATATTAAAATAGAAAACTGTTATTTTAAATTGCAATATTTCACAAAATTATTATAATTTTTTTTGATCAAATAGATAAAGCCTAGATGAGCATAAGAAGCTTAAAAAAGATAAAAATCTTACTGATCCCAAACTTTTGAACATCAGTATATATATATATATGTATATATATATATACAACTAACTCTACTAATCACTACTAATCACAATATATATATATATATATATAATTTATTTTTATATATAAACAATTAAAAAATAAGTAATGAATACATATTAACGATGTATATGTGGCTTGGATATATATGTGTGTGTGTGTGTGTGTGTGTGTGTGTGTGTGTGTGTGTGTGTGTGTGTGTGTGTGTGTGTGTGTGTGTGTGTGTGTGTGTGTGTGTGTGTGTGTGTGTGTGTGTGTGTGTGTGTGTGTGTGTGTGTGTGTGTGTGTGTGTGTGTGTGTGTGTGTGTGTGTGTGTGTGTGGTGTGTGTGTGTGTGTGTGTGTGTGTGTGTGTGTGTGTGTGTATGTGTGTGTGTGTGTGTGTGTGTGTGTGTGTGTGTGTGTGTGTGTGTGTGTGTGTGTGTGTGTTTGTTTGTGTGTGTGTGTGTGTGTGTGTGTGTGTGTGTGTGTGTGTGTGTGTGTGTGTGTGTGTGTGTGTGTGTGTGTGTGTGTGTGTGTGTGTGTGTGTGTGACCCTCTCTGTAAAAACCAGGCTAAAGTCCAAAAATCTCATTCTGAGATAATGAGCATCAAAGTTTGTTTACAAGCATTAATTTCACTATGATTTCAATCTTTGACATGGCCTTACTCAGTCAATATTAAAGATACCAAGAATACATTTTCACAGAATGTTCTTTAGGATGATTATATGCAGAAATAGTAAATAAAAAAAATGACTTTAGCTGGGTTTTCACAGAGAGGGTCTCACACACACACACACACACACACACACACATATATATATATATATATATATATATATATTCCATGGAAAGAGGTAGTTGCAACATACCAGCAAGGACTAATGAGTTCACGGCAACCAGCCAAACTGGACAACCTAAACGGTTTCCTCTGGCTTTTACGTATATTTGCACAAATGGCTGATTGGTTTGCTGAAACTGATTAAACCTAAGCTAAAACATAAAATTAATGCAAAAATGGCAGTAAAATAAAAAATTTACAATTTGCAAAACTATAATAATCTTGTTAAGAAAAAGAGAGAGAACGATGAAAACAAGGGAGAGATGGAAGAGATAGCGGGTGAGTGCCGCAACAAGCCCCCCCATGTTGATTTGCTCGTTGGTGAGTAAAGCTCCCAGTCCATTAGGCCAAATAATAACCAGGTGCTGTCACTGCGGCTTTTTATGTAAGGAAGGTCTGCTCTGTTTCATGAAGAGACGCAGGAGGTCGGGAAGCGGTCCAGCCAGAGCCATAAAGAGAGTTCTCACTGCGTTTAAACTCTTCTCCTCTCGTCCTGTCACCTGAGTCACTCTTCTCCGTTCCAAAAGGGCACCATATTTTCCATTTCACGTTCTGACATCAATGCGCGGTACAATACCTCAATTCCTCTGTAAATGTGGGTGTCATCTCCCCCTGTGTGAAACCTCCCTCCATTAACCATTCATGCTGCTTTCCACAACAGAGCACGAGGCCCCCAGGCCAGCACCAAACAAGTTTTTTCCCCCTCTCCTCTCCGTCTGTCTCCCCCTAAACTTTTAATGAGAAACAAGTAAAGAAGTAGACTATGGAGGGGGAGAGGAATGTTTGACAGAAGTACAGAGGAATTTGAAAAAAAAACACAGACAATATATGTGAATGATAATAAGAACGGGAACAAAGACCCTTCCGACCGAGTTCAAACGGTAGACTCTCTCGCAAACGAAGGACCACCTGGACTAACTCGGGAAATCAGAGTTTGACAAACACCCAAAGACTAGGAAAATCTTGTATAAGAGTTTTCTCAAAGAATATGTGACTTAAGCTCTGGAGAATCAAGGCTTCGACCAAAAACCACAGCAGAAAGTGAAGAAAACATTTTTTTATAAGTATTACTCCATAAGTCAAACAGAAATGACAGGAAGGTCAATGCCTAGCTTGGGTGTGCCTCGTACATTAGACGCTAACGGGTAAAGCCTTTGCTGTGTACACTGTGCTCATTCACATTCACACAATCCTTCTATCAATGGGAATACATGTCAGAACAAGGAACGAAAGCATTTATCTCTTCCTTCTGGATCTAGTTTGTCAGCCTAGGCTGCATCTCAGCGTCTTAACTTTGAAAAGCCCCATTCCAGAACGTCTTTCCACCTCCGTGTTTGCTTGTCTCTGGAAAAACACACCAAGTGGAGACACTCATCTGTGACATCCAGTGTCAGTTCTCACCCTACATTCACTTTACACAAATCGACAGTTAAGAGAAGGTGGTATTACAGTCAACCCAACCAGAAAATCCAATCGTTTATATTGTCTCCCCCCTGATCTGAGAAAAGTCATTATCTGACACTAAAGAGCACTCAGTCATGAAAATGGCACTTCTTCGAATCAGGGATGGGTTGGGGGCACCGCGCACTGTATGACTCCTCGCATCAGTAGGAATATGTCCCTTAAGCTTGGGAATGACAGACAGCATTGTTCATGTCTAACAGTGAGACATCCATATACCTTTAGGCTCGATTCAGGCTGGGGTGTGGCGAGTCTTAATGCGTTTTCTTGCTCAATGGTTCAACCTATATTTAAAGAGTTGTGTTTACCAATTTGTACTGAACCACTGAACAGAAAATTCAATGGGCAGTAAAAACAAAGAGTGAAAATGTTTTTATGGGAGGGTTTATATTGTCGCATGAATGGCAAATAACACTTCTCTTTCAATCAATCACCATATACACAGTTGTTATTTAATCTTTAGGAAGGCAATGAGATGGAAAGTGCTTTAGAGGCATTAGATGAGGCCAGGAAAACCAGCCAGAAAACGGGCAAAAAATAATTTACACAAACGTGCTATCACATTATTTCATGCAAATGTGAAAGAATTGGAAACACTTTACAATGAGGTTTTATATGTCAACATTAGTTTCAATACCTAACATGAACTGACAATGAGTAATACTTTTACTTTTATTTCTAAAAGTTTTAGTTTTAAAAGTTTGAGGTATATTTCACAATACTTCTATTTTTGCTGTATTTTTGATCAAATAAATGCCTTGGTGATCATAAGAGACTTCTCTCAGAAACATCTTAACAACCCCATACTTTTGAATAGTGGTGTATAGTATTTTCTTAACATTTTAAGTCGTACAAATTAACCGTTAGTTAATCCTGTATATTTTTGGGTAGGTGGGCATATTTCTAAATTAGCATCTACCTAGTGTAATAAATGCTGCAAAGTCAGTCAAAGTGTGTTGCTTATTGTTGTTTCATGATATTAATGCATTAACTAATGTTAATAAAGAGAACCTTATTGAGCAAATTTCTTCATACCTTGTCCGTGTTCATGATTTCTCCTGCCAATAAAGCACCTAACAAGACATGGTCTATTCAGAAAAACAAATTCTCATACTTTACATCAACCTAACTTTACTATGTGTTTGCTTTGCATTATGTTTATTGGACTCAGCAGGAGGCCCTAACCCAAAAGCACAAAGATTAATGACTGTGGTCCAGAGTGGTGTTACTGAGAGGCCACGGAGCAAAAAGCAGACCAGCGGTGTGGGATCCCCCCCTCATAGAACACCAGATGGTGTGGCCCAGGACATGGTTTCACTTAAATTATTGTTTTCTGACCTTACATATTCTTCTACCTATATCATATTTACCCGTGAAGACTGTACTGCATTTAATTAGATAGTCAGTTATGTTACAAAGTATATTGTAAACCATACATGTATTCAGTAGTGTGTATTCCTATAGTCATACTGTAGACTTTTTTGGAAGTGGCACTCAAAATCCATTTTGGATTTTGACACTACACTACCATTCAAAAGTTTTGGATCACCAAGACTTTAGTTTATTAATTTATTTTAAAGAGAGGACCTATTAAATTGATCAACGGTGACAGTAAAGACTGTCTTTTATTTATGTTCAAATCAATGCTGTTGTTTTCTTTAAATATTCCTGGAAAAAACAGGAATCAAGGTTTCCACATAAATACTGGGCAGTACAACTGTTTTCAACATTGATAATAAAAAATATTGAGCATCAAATAAGAATATTATAATGATTTCTGAAGCATCATGTAACACTGAAGACTGGACTAATGGCTGCAGAAAATACAGTGTCGCAATTCTTGAAATATATTACATATTAAATTAAAATTTGAAATTAAAGTTATTTTACATTGTAAATATTTCACAGTAATACCGTTTTACTGCATTTTTGATTAAAATTGCAGCCTTTGCGAGCATAAGAAACTTCTTTAAAAAATCTTACAGCGTCCAAACTTCTGAAAGCTCAAAATATCTTATATTGTAGGTTTGGTTTCATAATCAGAGAAGAGTCTTGTGACATAATCAGCAATGTAATGCAGTTATTAATATCTGCAACAAATTATAATTATGCAACTGTTCCCCAGATAATGATGGTGTATTTTTCCACCTCTCAAAGATTATAGGATTATCCAGGCACTCTTGGCTCGTTCTCAACAAGGGATTTAGAGCTAAATAGATTTAGTCAATATAAAAGCTATAAAGCGCACTGATTTCTGGGAGATCCCACTCCTCATAAAAGGGCCCCTAAGACATTGCACGCACTCAGAGGATAACACTGTAACGTTCTCCAAACGCTGACATCAACGTTGGAAAGGATGGTGGTGGTTAGAGTCAGTCAGCAGGGTGTGACTATGGGACGGCTGGCAATCGGTGCCCTGGAATATGCTAGGAGGAAGAGAGATTCCAAGTTCCTGTCCAGATTTCATAGGCTTGACATGACTTGGGTTTACAACACTACAGTTAAATCTTTATTTATTGAGTTTATTAAAAAGGTTTCTTCAATGAAACACTGTGAGAAACTAGGGAAACAGAGTCCAACAGAAAGTCCAAACTGTAATTTGTGTTTGCTCAGTGGTTCGAGTTGCTGGACTTTGCCATGGCTCACTTGCCTGGTTTGATGGAAGAGGGCAAATGATACTTAATTGCGTCATTTTCCATTATAGTAGACCATTTTCAAATTATAGTAGATCTAAATGGTGTGTACAGTAGGGCTGGGTTGAAAATAATCGATTCTCATTTTTATGAACCAATATATCGTTTTGTTTTGTTTGTTTGTTTGTTTGTTTTTTTGGGGCGGGCGTTTCATTTTTTTCAATATTTAGTTTCAAAGTTTTTTTGAAAGCCACCGTTTAAATGTTTATATTTCAAAAAACTAACTGGAGTACAGTTTAAAGTTATTATAAACATAATTATTACAAAAACTACAATTGTGCAATATGCAAAATGTGTAATTAAATTTTTTGAATACAAATCATTAATTAATTTTAACCTTTAATATTACAGTAATATATTAATTGCAATGGTTCCCTTTACATTATTAATTGAGAGAGATTTTTTTCTGACATGTACTATTACTGATATATATTTAAATGAATCAATATAAATTGTGAAATTTGTGTCATTACCCAACCAAACATAGTGTACAGTATTATATTTTTTTTTTACTTGTACTATTTACACAGGATGTTTTGGACTAATTGTCAGATAAATTACTTTTCAAGTAAAGTTAGAAATACATATTAAAAAATGAATAAAAATTGCACTTGAAAATACTTCAAATAACAAATATTTAAAATATATGCAAACATTTGTTTACTTGTTGATTTAAGCATAAGGTTAATGGGTTTCCATACACTTTCAATCTGTGAATTGTATAAACAATAAAAATGGAATATGAATTACTTACATTGGACTTAAATGTAAAAATGATAAATAAATACATACATACAGAAAAACATACACACACACCTCATATGGAGGTTGGTAACAAACACATTGCCTGTGTTTCTGTTTTACCACTTCTATTTCATCTATGATTTTGCCTATTGCGGATGCTGGTTGGCAAAACATTCCTGCCATTATCATTCAAACAAGTCGCATCCAAACACAAGATTTCATCATAATTTATAGCTCCAGTGCTGTAAAAATAATAACTTAAACTAAGGCTGTGCAATTAATCGAATTAAATTAATTACACAGCCTTAACTTAAACTTCAGTTACCGTTACGTTAACTGGAATCAGCCCGACATTCGTTTGATGAAAAGAGGTCAAATGACAGTCATTCTCTGTATCCACAAGAGGACTGGTCTGTGAGCCAGAACAACATGTGGAGGAAATTCATGTTCTACGAATTCAAATCACAGCTGGAGACAGAGAGCATTTTTACAATGTACATGACAGGATAAAAACCGGCTATTTGAGATCACGATCTGAGCGGGCTTACTTTTGGTCTCTTTTGATCTTTGAAGAGCACCTGGCATCTGATGGCTCAAGGAAATCCTTTAAAAGTGACTTCTGCAGTAATGTGGAAGCAGTTGAGATGAGGCAGACCACTCTAATCTGATGATGGTTTTTCCTGTAGCATAAACAGCAGAGAGATAGAGGGACATGCAGGTCCTCAGGACACATATGGAAGACCTAAAACATATAACAATGATTAAAATCGACCCATGCTGACAGGCAGTGAATCATCTATGGTAACTGACCACATCTGAGATGGGAGAAATCATATAAACCACCTGTACCCCACAACATCACTACAATTTGTATGTCAGCATTATGATGATTATCAACACTGATGCGCATAGATTATAGTAGCAAGTTTTTAAATGTACTTTCGAAGTAAATTCTACACCATTTTTTTCAGTGTAGCGAACAGTCAGCTCATTTAGGTTTAACAGCAGTCTAGTTAACTTTAATGATAAATAAAATGATGCATTTGAGTTAATCTGCCACCTGAAAAAGTCTGAGAAACCTCTGACTTAGGTGAAGATAAGACCAAATTTTATAACCAATTTGCGCAGGAAACGAAATGGATCCTGAAACTGTTCAGCATGTGTGAGAGTATAAAGATGCACGAAAGATATAAAGATCAAGCACACAGTCAGCAGGGGTTTGCTGAGGAATCTTTGTTGTTTCACTTAATCAGTTTCACCTGAAATCAGGCCATGCACCGTTGGCAAATGATGAGCCTGGGCGCAGGGCAGATGGGGCTTCCTGTCTGGCATGGGCCGCACAGGCAGGCCTGACTCATCGCTCAAGAGGAGCCGTGACTACGAGTGTGAAGATAAGGGGAAGTGAGTGCACTGGTGGCCTGCCTCTCCACGGGGCTAAATCACTGCCCTCTAATTAACAGCAAAACGGCTCTTTCAGAGGCACCTGGTGCTTAAACCATTATAGACACCGTCTAACACAGCTAATAACTTTTGCGGTCTGGGGGGTACGCACACAACACTTTGAGGTCTCGCTTTCGCTATACTCAGTAAATGCTAATAACTAACAGGGACCTCCATGGTGAATGCACGGATGAAGAGAAGAATGTTCACATTAAATCTTCTTTTCCAATAAGTGATTTTTTTTTAGAGGTAAATACATAAATGAGTTGTATTACTTTTTAAGTAATTTCAAAATATTTGATAAAAAATAACAATAATATATTAAAATCTAAAATAACATTACATTTGAGTTATTATAAACTAGGATGAAATTGTTTACAAGGAAAATGAAAAAAACAACAACATTTATTTGACTTTCAGATTGCTGCAACAAACCAATCCAAATCAAGTATTCCAGAGCACCTTGTAATAAGTTATAAAGCATAACATCATGGATTTAAAGTAACATGGTTAGAAAGTTGAACACAACAAAGACTTCAAAAACCCATGTTATAAAATTATATTCAAGATAAATTTGTTGTGCTGTATGTTTCAATTTTATCCAAAGCAACAAAGTGCATTCAAGCTAAACATTTTCGTCATTATATTGCCTTGGAATTGAACTTTTGACCTTAACGTTGTTAGCGGCGTGTTCTATCATTTGCGCTACAGAAATATTTAAATATGTGGAATATCTTAATACCAAACTCTGGTTCCGTTTACAGATGTTATGATTTTACTCAGATATCTTCAAAGCTATTATGTGAAATAGATCCGACTAAAATTATTTGGCAGCTTATAAACCTGACCTATTGGAATTTCAGAGTGGCTCGCAAAATCTGCATACAATAACCACAACCGACCACAGACAGGGCGAAGTCTCTCTGTATTGCAGCAGCGCTTTGATTCTATCATTGTAAACAAACCTTGTAAACATGCCTCGTTAAGAAAAAAAATACAAAACAGATCGACAGTTCCATAGTTTCCAGTCTGGAAGGAATGCAAGTGAGCCAATTTCCGCAAAAGCCCTGGTTATGGCTGACATAAGTCATTTGATAGATTACACAGGCCATTGAGTAAAGCCTCTACAGGCTCTGGTGCTATAAAAGCTCATGATCACAAACATGACGGCTATAACCATGTTTAATAAAGTTCTCCGGTTAACTTGCCCTCAGTTGCTAACATGTGGTGCATTTTTGCATCTAGTGTGTCCACCCCAAATCCTCTGCTTTTGCCCCAACTTTTTAGTCATTCTGTGTTCATATGCAGAGCCTCTGCTAACTCTGAGCTGGTGGGTTTGAGGTGAAAGTGTATACCATTGAGCTCCACGCATGATTGCCATCTTGGGAGTGCCACAGAGCAGCATTGCTGGAAATAAAATGGGGTCAAAGGCTGCCTATGATGTAGTGTTGATGTAATATGGCTCCCATTATCTCCAACAATGGCCAACAGATGAGGAATATCCTCCCTAACGTCAGAGTCAATTTGGCCTGGAGAGAACTAGTGTCACCTCCCTGCCAACTACACACATTAAAGAATCAAATCCCTTACTGTACTGAAGACAAGTTTAGCAATTCAGACTTTTAACATGCTGTAGGTAATTTTTTGACTGTACTAAAACTGTACTTATATTTGCAGATATTCAGGAAACATGCTAAGATCACATACTGAAAAACAGTGTTACAGCCAGTTGTTCTATTTAGAAAATGTGCTTTCTGTGTCGGAATGTCTTCTTTTTTTTTCTTGGTCTTTGTGATTCCGCCCACTTACAGTTTACCCTGTAATATTTCAACGACCTGGGTTGCCAGTTTGCAGAAAACACAGCATACTGCAGCCATGGAAGTGAGCAAACGAACTGGGTCAATGATCACAGATTCTACCCGACCTAAAAAGCCTTGGCCTCCATCTAACTAGCTTTATGACCACAGGCATATTAAAATGCAGATAAATCAACTCATCAGTTTACAGTGTAAGGTTAGTTGACTTCCATTGTCAGTTGCACTCGTTCGTGTTGAGTGTTTTCAATCTGACAACCAATATATAATAAACAATATTTTAAATTTAGACCGCAGTACAAATTTCGACCACTACCACATTTAATTAATTATTTTAAAAAAGAGTTATGAAATGAGTTAACATCAGTCACTGACAGAGGTTTTTGCATAAAATATCAGAAATTAGACATCACACAATATACACATATATGCTACATAAATATCAACTGCCTGATTTGTTTTATGTTTTTGTTAAAAAAATTCAACTATATTATTGCTCAGCTCATATATATATAATTTGAATATATTAAAACTTAATCTGCATACGTATAGTATACTTGTGTAGGGCGATATATATTACAAATACATTTGACTTGACAAATGAATGTTACAATAGTGTGTTACTCATGAAAAGGTTACACTCTTTTATAAAAAATGCGCAGCAACATATTTTTTACATTTGAAAAGCAAAAATTTTATATTTACTTTGAAGTATGGTCTTACAAAATTTCATGACTTTTTTACATTTGAAAAGCAAACATTTTATATTTACTTTGAAGTATGGTCTTACAAAATTTCATGATTTCATGACTTGATGTTAAGGAAAATAGCATGTTATTGTGTCCATAGATACATCAATTAAATAGTAAATCAATAAAACAAATACATTTATTTTATAAAAAAATTCTGCTGAAAAATATGTAATTCATGTTAATTATTTGAAACAGTAACTTGGATATTATGGTGCAAACATAAACATGTTACTTGACAAAAAAATTTGTTTATTATGTGCATTACCTCCAACACTAGTGATTCATAATGCACTAATTGCCTCTGTGGGCTCTTGACCAGTTTTCTCTAGCTCTCCTTTCCTAAACTATCTCCCTAACTTGCAAAGCAACTATTTGGAATGTCTGTATCTCCTTATGGGAGCCTGGAGGACACTGGAGAAAAGAAGCCACGGTTCCAGTCTCCCATAGCAAGACCATGAACAGTCCATGGGGCAAGGTCTACATACCAACAGAGATCCTCATCAAGGACCAGACAGAAGACATGGCCTTACTCACAGCTTGCACACACAAACATGTCCCAATATGAAGACACACCCTGACCCAGTCTGTCTTCTCCACATTCCATCTCTGTTGGGTAAAATCTGACATGTCTCCAAGCATCTGACAGAAATTTCAGGCTTAGTAGGGTTATTTGCATAATAAAGTGTTTTGGTCAATCAAAACAAGCTAATGCGTAAACCGATATCATGAAACAATTAAAAGTGAGTCAGTTTTCTGCACTTTTAATATTATGTATTCACTCTTGGCAAGAGTTCTATATGCTTATTTGGCCATGTGAGACTGCTTTACATTTTAAAGTGAGTACACAACACACTGTGTGCTTCCTTTTAGAAGTAAGACCTCCTGGAAAAATGTCTCCTGGAAAAATTATATCCAAAAGCATTGGTAATGGTCTGGATAGCTCTGAGGAGAAGCAGAACAAACATGTATTTTCATTGGCACACTGCAGGCACATTGTGTGGGGCATACAACTCTACAGACCCCAGGCGATTGAAGTTTCATCCAGAAAATGATGTCATTGGATAAAATGTGGCATTCTGTATGACTGTTAAATAGTTGTATCCCTACACTGCAGCGATCCCAATATCAAAAACTGATGCTGTAAAAGACAAATTAATAGGTTCAATCATCTCAATTTACAATCATGAAACATGGAATCATAGAAATGTACAATCTTTAATGTCTAAAAGTCATTTATCTGCTAGTAGTTGTAGATAACAGTGGGATGGTTATACATTTGTGCAATTAAAGGAACAGTGCATCCAAAAATTAAAATTCCATCATTATACTCACCTTTACTGTTCATCATTCTTACCCCTTTTTTCTTCTGTGGAGTGAACGAATAGAAACTTTATTTAGTTTTTTTCTATTAACATTGAGAAAATGTCATGGACGTGTTCCATGTAACTTGCAACCCATATTCCAAGAATAGCTTTGTGTGAGGAACAGACCAAAATGTCAAAATCAAAATTCTGTCATTTACTCACCCTAATTTCATTGCAAACTTGCATGCATTTCTTTCTTCTGTAGAACATAAGATATTTTAAGGAAAGTTGGTAACCGAGCAGTTTCAATTCCCATCGACTTTTATTATATGGACAAACAATACAATGAAAGAAAATGGGTTTGTTAATAACATTCTTCAAAATATCCGAAAAACAAAAAACATGCAAACAAGATTTAGAATGACATGAGGGTGAATAAATAACATCCATTTTAAGTGATTATTTACTGATAATCTTGAGAGAGTCAGAAAGATTGACAAATCAGTCCGATTCATAAAGGAATCATTCAGTTCACTGAAAAAGAACCAGTGAACGACTAATTTATGCAGTTCAATCCAGTCAAGTAAATAAGGCAAACTGCTTATGTTTCTCATTTGTTAGCCACTTTGGATGAAAGTATCTGTTAAACACATGAATGTAAATGTTTAAAGACAAACTCAACTCTCAAACAGATTCATGATCAAAAGGAAAATTTGGCCCTGACTACAAAAAATTAAAGACTGGATTGTCTTGAGGCACTCACTCGAAACGCCAGGCATTCCATGACTTGCATTTCGGATAAAGAAATGTTTTAGCGAGGAGGGGGAGCTCCCGAGATTTGACTGAAACATCATACCCTCGTTCAGGTTGTTCATGAAGCTCAGCAGCCTGTTTTCAATATTGTTGTAGCACAGTTGCCAAGAACAGGAACACACCTGAGTAAATACACAGCACGCTTTCTCCCTCTCACGCCCTCTCCCGAGCGAAGATGAAGAACTCTTGGCGCTATGAGGGAGCCGGTTCTTCAGTCTTCATTCTTCTCGCTGTCAGTGCTGTCAGGCTTGGCGATTAACAGAGATCCATCTCACTTCAGGGCATTGTCTGAACAGACAGCAGCATATCAGCTCGGATCCAGCGGCCCAGCGTACTGTACCGCATGAAACCACTTTAAATCTAAAGTATCTCACTCCATCAATCTGCTCTTCACCAATTTCAGCCATTGAGCATGTCAGAGAACATGTCTGGGCCTCTTTATCTCATGATGAAGTCTTGGGGCTTAAATGGATAGTTCACGCAGAAATAAAACTTCTGTCAGCATTTATTCACCCTCATGTCGTTTCCAAAACCATATGATTTTTGTTCTTCCATAGTACACAAAACATATATCGTTAACGGAAGGTAAAAGCATTTTTTTCCATACAAGGAAAGTGAATGGTGACTACAGCTGTTAAAAATGATTTTCAACTTAAATTTGACTGTGCACAAAGCTATCACAGACTTGAAATATAGTCAAATTGATTAATTCTGTTAAATTTGTATCTGTTATGGTCTTTTTGGCAGCTATTGTCACCACTGACATTTACTATATGGAAGAGAGCAGCTCGGACACTTGATAAAGTAGTGTTATCAAAAGCCAATACTGAAAATAAAAATTATATAATGATACCAGGCACTGCCTCATACCATGTATTTTTGTGTGAACACTGTAAAGAGATTCACGGGTTTCTAATTACATATTTTTTAAAGTGTTGCGCACTGTAGCCAATCATAGACTTATCTGTTGAGCATGTGAATGCAATGGCCAATCAGACGTGTTTAAGTTATACACAATACCACTCAAAACACTGATGTTTTTTGTTACAGCGAGTTCATTAAGTTTGGCACACTTCATTGACTGTAACAAGTTTTTGCAAGAGTGAGCTCACACTAAACTGAAGTGATTGACCGCTTCAGTGATTATCACCCATTCAAAGTAAGAATAAAAGTCATATTTTAAATGTTGCTAAGCACAAAAAGCTAAATTTTGGGAGTGACAAAAGTACGTCAAAATAGACATGTGAAGACTAAATGCTAATGTTTTTTAATGTATTTAATTACTTTTACCATTAATAATTAACTCATTTAATATTTCTTATTTTCAAATAGTTAAAAAAATTGCAAAAACATAGTAGGTACAAAAGCTGTCACTGGGGCAGTACCCTTTCAAAAGTTATTAATATGTACAATTTAGGCAATAACATCTACCTTTAAGGTATCAACATGCACCTTTAGGGGTAAATGAGGTACAAAGGTGAACTTTTTGAAAATGTACTGCCCCAGTGACAACTTACGTACCTTTTCCTGAGAGTGTAGTTCCAATAGTTTTAACTATGGTAACCTCCAATTTTATGAAGTACTGGTAACTACTGAAACTTTGTTGTTGTAACAACATCAGAAGATAGAAAGTCATACGGATTTGGAACGACAGTGAGTAAGAGATGACTAACCCTTTAAAAATTGTCAAAAATACGTTAAGTATCTCTCTGAGCATAGCAGAACATTTCAAGAACATCCACGGTTGGTTGAAAGAGGAACTAGTGGAAGTGGTTGCCAGTTCTACTCATGTCAACAACATTTGTAACTAAATGTAGAATCCATAACTTTCTCAGCTGCGCAGTGGGGCCTCTCAGTCTGAATGACATAACCCTGTTTGCCTGTAAACCAGGAAAAGGAGAAACAGAACTGTTATAATGACTGTATTGGTGGCCCTCTCTGCCTCAGAGTAGGGTTTGGCTGAAACACTAGGCCGCCTTGGAGGGCCAGCGAGTATTAGTGGTTCCAGTAAAGTGCTCTGGGAGCCAGTTTGTTTCGTATCTGACTTCCCTCTCCTGCTTTCTTGTTCTTTTCCTTGCAGGCTTGCTGCTCGCTGATGGGGAAGGAATTTAGTTTTTTTATTTATTTACGACTTTTTTTATGCAAAAGCAGCCTGGTCCATAGTTTTATAATGGAGGTGAGGTTCAGGCTCGCCCATGTCATACCACCAGACCTCTGTAAAATGTTACAGTATCCCACCATGTATCCATGGAAATCTGGTTTCAGGGAAGCAAGGCTCATGAGAACATTATTTAGTAACATGATTGCAGGGAGGTGGTCCCGTTGGACTAAGTTACATTGGACTAATCACAGGGACAGTTCCTCCCAGGTAGGGTTCTTCCTAGGGTTAAGTGCCTCACTTAAGGAGACAACAACATTTGAACAAGGCAGCAATCTCAGTCACTTTAATTGAAGCACGCTTACTTGTAAACTAGCACAAAAATTGTAACAAATTAAGGACTTCAAAACATAAGGGAAGAAACTATAGCTGCTAAACAAGAAATGGCCAAGACTATACAAAAATAAACTAAATTAATACATGTAAAATAAATAAACTAAAAATCAATCATTTTACATAATATGACAAAAATTGATATTTATTTTCAGATTTGATCAAAATTATTTAACATGCCCAATTAAATATCCAACATCAACAGATAGCCTATAGATAAACTAAAAACTATATCTGGTTAAGTCTGATAACCCAGATACAGTACCTTGCATAAATAAACAAACTGTAAATAATTTTATATTTATCTCAATCAACTTAACGCCACAGAAAGAGCAACCAAGAGAGCAGCAAAGTTAAGTTTAACTTATCGCTGTTAAGACAGAAACTTGGATTTACACAGAGAAAACTGCTTTTTGTGCCTGGTTAGCACACATTTTAAGTGATAATTTTAAACATAACTGAAAGTTACCATTGACTTTATATAATTTTGATGGCACATGCCATAACAAAATCTCCATCTTCCGCACTAAAGATCTCATAACCGTGTTCATTCTTCCTCTCATCTCCACTTTCCCCACTCTATTTTCTTTACCCATCTGGCTTTTATAACAGCCAGACCCCTATGGAAGCATATTAAAGCAACACAACACGAACGGCAGGAGAGGTAAATTGAAGGTAGTGAAGTCTTTTGAACCTCTGTTACATTATAACCCTCCTAAACACATCCAGCTGGCCAAAGTTCAGGGAAGACATAAAAGGGGCTTTTGCGTGTTACCTCTGAGAATGATAATAGCCAAGTACCACTAAAACTACTGAGACACTTCACAATCAAAGGAACGACTCCCCGCACTTATTACTGGCTGCTAATGGGAAGTATATATGAAGGAAAGCTCTATGTGAAAGGATGTCCATCTCATAACACGGCCAACAGCCATCGTAAAGAAGAGGAAATTTTCTGTGAAAGCGATTAAACCCAATTAAACCAGGGTCAATTAAATTTCCTAAGAACAGGATTTGTACTAATTTCACATGACTAGGTCGTCAATGTCATTCTGATGACAGTACAGAGGCTACAAGTAAAAAGCAGCTTTGCTTTTGAATCATGTCAGCCGCATGAAGCCCAGAGTTCAAGATTGCAGATGTAGTATCGATATCTTTATTCTCACACACTGCAAAACCACAGATCTGTTTGCATTAGCTTTGAGAATGTTGAAACCTTTAGTCTTCTACCATATGGTCTGGTTTGGGTTGTCTGTTTGGAAAAAGACAAAAAGAAAGATTAAAACAGAAAGAGGAGAGCAAGACAATTTGCATGTTGTTAGTGTGATGATAGACTCTATCGATGGTGAGTCTTTGCACGTACTGTGTGTACTGTTTGTGCATCTGTGTACGCAGTTTATGTTTGGGTCATGTGTTTTCTGTGGTTCCAGTGTGGAGCTTCTACCACACGCAGTAAATATGAGCTTGTGGTGGGACTGCAGGGCTTGAGGAATGCTCTCATGTGGTGGGGCCACTAACCACCATTGACAAGAGAGTCAGGAGACTTTCGTCATTACTGCTGGCCGGTGACACATGAGGGACATGGAGAGTCTCTATATGGACAATGACTGGATCAATTTAATGCATTCTTGCTAAAAGCATTCATAAAAAATGTTTAAGACTTGCTGAGCCCAGAATTTTGAATGGTAGTATATGTAAAAGATTATAAATATTAGATTTTTTATATAAAAAAAATATCTATCCATCTACATCTAAACCATTCCTGAAAGGACCTTTGGTTGAGTCTCAATAAACATTAGCTTAAAAAAGGCACATTTTCTAGTACAATAAAACACTTGTTTCTTACTTTAAACACTTACTTACTTCTTACTTTGGGATCCATCAGAATAATTTACAGAGCTGTAGGTGTTACACACAGCCAGAAACAACACAATATTTGATATACCTCCCACCATTTAATTGTTATCATAGTTATTCTGGTCGTTGGCAACATTAGCATTAAACTGATTAGTTTCAATAAAAGCTCTTTTTCATAGTATATCAAAGTCAAAATGGAATTCCTTGTGATACAATCCCCTTTTAAAGGAACAAACATAGAAATGCATTCCCCAAACTGATATTTCCCAGAAGTGGAGAAAAAATATATTTCTAGTTAAACAACCAACGCTGATTAACGGTTGGTCCGAGATTAATGTTTCCACAGCCACACCATCCAGAGATGGATGTGAATGGAAAAAAAGGTGGAAATGAAATAAAACATAACGGGGAAAGTGGGGATTCGTAACCAATGCCAAATACAACGCTTGTAGTGATAAGCTCTCGGTATGCTTTGTGAATTCATCAATAAAATCTCAACTTCAGAACTTCAGGTCTGCAACAAGGAATGAGAATTAGTTCCAGCTTCACCCCTAAAGATAAAACATGTGGACATATTTTAAGCATTCCCTGATACGTCTATCAGTAAACCTCAGGCTAGCATGTCAACTATTTAAATACATCACCCAGACATCTTGGAGAATGGAGAAAGAAATACTGGGCTGGAGTATCTGACCTTGTGTGCCAGAGGTTCTGGGAAATTAATGCAACAGGTGAGATAAAGCCCAGCATCTGTGTGTGTGACTGATGCCACACAGTGAGACAGCGCTCAGAGAGGAAAAGCAGGGCCCTTCTCCCCGCACATGGAATAGAACACCAATGCAATCATATTTGTGATCGCTATCAGTGTTTGGGTTAGACCCAGGAAGTGGAGACGAGTCAAATTTTTTGGATGTCATGAAACCATGTCAATTACCAGCAGGTCTTGTTCGCAACGTTTCCTGAGCATTTCACAGTCTTGATGCTCTTTTAGAATTAAAATGAATAGCAAGTGCCTGTGCTTGTTTGCTTTGCACCATCCACATCTTCATGAACATTCTCTAATGTCCTAATGTCAGAATCAAATTCAAATGGTTCTTCAATTAATTATTATATTTTAAATAATAATAAAGAATAATAAATCTAACTTTAAAAAATAAATATCTACAGTACATAAATATCTGCATTTTTCATTTAAATTACTTTTATGCTGAATTTTTTTTATAGAATTTTAAGTAGAATTAAAATTATTTGATTCTGAAAATTCATAAAATAGGTGTAATTTGTAACAAGAAAAAAGGAAGGTTTGTCAGGACAAGCTCTGAATGTTGGCTTGACAGTTTTGTTTGACAGTAAGTTCAATTTAAAAGTTGAACAATTCTTGATGTTTAAGTTTTACATTTCTTGAAGTCTGTTTTTAAAAAAAATCAACAGGCATTCTTTCAAATGAAGCATTAATACTTCCAGTTTCCCATTTCCATATTTTCCAGAAAGCCTATAGAATTTCTTTGAATTGCACTTCAGTAAATTCCACTACCTTTCATTCCAATTCAAAAACCAATTTAACACGCTGTATAACGTGGCCAGTTCTAATTCAAATTCAAATTTGTGAATAGAAAGAAGCCAATTCTTAAATTCCAAATGTTGTCCATTCCTGCCATCACTGTAATTACTGTAAAAGCAATGCTTTACTAAATCCTGGAATGTGCTGCATAATGATTTTTCCATTTGTGGACCAGACAGATGTTTCTACGATGCCTGAGGCCAGATTATGTCTGTTCTTTCCATATTTATGGTAGATCGTATTTTTGCTAGATCATAATTACATACGCTGATTAATGCTCTTAACCTGTTCTAAAAAACTGTGGATTCTATAAATAAAGTAAAAAAAAATAAATAAATAAATAACCCAGTACTACCACTGCTCACCTTTGATGCTTAATTTGATTCAGTGAGTTTGATTCAGTTTATTGAATCACATAGTTTCTTCTCTATTTCGTGAGTTCTTCTGTGTTGCATGTGTTTTCTTGCATGTAAAAAGGATTGGAAACGGAAGGTGCTCTGCTACAGCTGCTAATCCTGTTTACTTTCTCTGAAACAGTAGGTAGGATACAATCTGCCTTTGATAAGGGTTACTTATTGATTAAGAGATCCGAATGAATTCCTGCACGCTCTGATCCTGTTGGCTAGTTGAGAACAGACAGTGCGAGTCCGCCCCATTGGTCAAGGGGACTCATGACATTAATTACACGCTCTGTTAACATTTGCCCCTAATGTCCAGTCTTTGCGGGGTTAACTCCTTCCTGACAGAGGAGAGAGTAATAGGGCTTGAGGGGTCTATTTTCCGCCAGTCGGCCATGACGGATGTTCCGTGTCCACGCTGCACCCTCTGTGTTTGTCTGAGAGCCGTGGTTAAGTGCCGTATAGACAGAGTGGATCAGCCTCTCTCCAGGTGACAGGGAAAGGATTCCCATTAAAGCCTCTGTTAGCTCCAGCGCAGGGCAAAATGAAGGAGTTTTCATGGGTCAGTTCTCGGGTTTCTGCTGTTGTTTAGACCCTTGGAGAGGCCGAATAAGAGAAAGAGGGAGATGGATGTGAGAAAGCATGCAGTGACAGGATATTCCCCTCCTTCGGTGAGCTGCAGAGTAAACACAGGGTAAGCAACAGGAAGCTTCTCAGCGCTGTGTACAAGGCCGGACTCGTAACAGATGTCTTAAGAGGTGTATTGCACATAAGCAGACGTATCTTGAGGACCACAGACCAGGTATTTGTTTAGGCTAACTGAAGCACTCTTAAGAGGGAGACTATAACTATTTGTATCAACAAGCAGTCAGATTAACACAAGTGGGAAAACAATTCTAGGAAAAGGTGGGGAGGTGTAACTGGGTTTTCTGAACCAAGGATCTTTAAACTTTTTGAAGCCACAGATCCACAAATACAATGGTGTCCCTGTACAGGAGCCCTTCTTAAAATATAATGATGGATATATATTTCCTTTATAGAGGCCCATTTCAACCCCATTTAGAAACCCTGAAGACAAATAATATTTTTAGGTGGTGGGGGTGGGATTTTTTTCTTTTTCACATTATATGCAACAACAAAAAAGTTATTCTTTCCGTTAAAAACTGGAGCTGTATTTATAATACAATAATCATCATTATCATAGTTTCAAATCTGACTAATTAGTAATTATAATAATAATAATAATATTTGTATTGTTGTTGTTGTTATTGAAGCAGAAGGTGCCCTGCTGCAGGTGCAATACAAATATAATAATAATAATAATAATAATAATAATAATATTATTATTATTAATAATAACAATTATTATTTTTAGTATTGCTCTTTCATTATTTTATTATATTACATTTGGAATATAAAAAAATAACCCTAATAATAAAAAACAATAAAACGAAAAAAGCTGATGTAATATACAGAATGACATAAACTCATGACTCAAAATCCTAAACTACACACATCTGAAAGGAATGAACATGAGATATCACACTCAGACACACACCTGGTTGATTCTGGGTGGTGTTCTGGAAAAAAGTGAGCGTGGGTGGAGACTTGGGGAGGTTTCTTATACATAGACACAAATACACACACATACAGCACATCTGCAGACGCTGCTCTCTTTGTATTGAGACACGACATGCCAGGAAGTGTTCGCCCAAATCTGTTATGACACGCTCACCATGGTGCAAATCCCACACACCCTAGAGAGGGGGAAACAACATACTTGCACCTTCATGAGGGTGCACTGTGTGTCCGCAGGCCACACTATTGCTTCACCACTCAAGCAGAAATGGAAGCTTAAAGGACAAAATTCATATGAATTTTCTTGGATGAAAATGTCATATAACAGCCACTAAAACCTAATGTGCTTGGCACTGAGCTTGAGCAGTGAGCACGCAGCTTCAAGAAAAAGCAACTGTTTTCATTCATTGCTGGACCTAATGAACTCATAGCTAGTTGCACAAGAATAAGTTTTATGTAGTTGTTATATTGTGAATTTACATGACGAAATACAAGACAAATTTATTTGATGGCTGTATCATTTGACCTGGCAAGCTCTAGGTCACATGCTTGTTATTCTTTGGAAAAAGAGTTGTTTACACATTTTCCATTTAGGAGAGTGATATATTTCATATACCCATTTCAAATACCCACAATGCACCTGGCTGCTAGCTCTGACTGCCGGGTCATTGCAATATAAATTGTTTTGCCATTACTACAGTATCACTCATATTTAGGGTTAGGAGTTCAAATCCTTAAATCGAAGAATTAAAGTTGACAGGAAATGGAAATTCACCCCATCTATTTTCTAAATGAATTTGAATTCTTCCATGCATGGTTGTTTTGTTTTTGTTTTTTTGGACCTTGTAATTTTGAATCAAAATGTCATAACCTGAACTTCTTGTGATATAACTTTTCTTTAATTAGTCACTTCTCTCTGGTGATGTATGCCAGACTTCTCTAATCATTTAGTTTCAACTCTCATTAAAGGGATAGTTCACCCATTAATGACAATTACCTCATGACTTACTCACCCTCAAGCCTTTTCTTTCAGATGAATATTCATATTACTCCAATTTTACAGTCTCTGCACTGGCTACCTATTAGGTTTTGTATCAGTTACAAAATATTATTACTTACCTACAAGGCCCTAAATGGGTTAGCTCCTGCGTACCTATTTATACAGTCTTCTATCACGCTACAATCCAACCCGCTCCCTAAGGTCGCAAAACTGTGGACTCTTGGTAGTACCTAGAATAGCAAAGTCCACTAAAGGTAGAAGGTAGAAGGAGGTAGAACTTTTTCATATTTGGCTCCCAAACTCTGGAATAGCCTTCCTGATGACGTTCGGGGTTCAGACACACTCTCTCTGTTTAAATCTAGATTAAAGACACATCTATTTAGCCAAGCATTCATATAATGCATCTCATAATCTTGTACTACAGTTATATCTGATGTTCCATTAAGATGTTTTGTAAATTTCCTACCGTAAATATATCAAAACTTAATTTTTGACCAGTAATATGCATTGCTAAGGACTTCATTTGGACAGCTTTAATGGTGATTTTTGTCAATATTTTATTTGTTTCTGACTTTTTCAGATTACAGATTTTCAAGAAGTTGTATCTCGGTCAAATATTGTCCTATCCTAACAAACCAGACATCAATGGAAAACTTATTTATTCAGCTTTCATATATTATATAATTTTCAATTTCGGAAAATTGACCCTTATGACTGGTTTTGTGGTCCAGGGTCACATATGATACTTATATTAATTAGCGTAAACTAGAGATTACGGTTTATAAAGTGTTTTACACAAATGCATTGATTCGCTTCAAAAGGCCTTTATTAACCCCCGCATCGGTGTGGAGTACTTTTTATGATGGATGGATGCACTTTATTGGACTTCAAAATCTCAACTACCATTATAAAACTTGGAAGAGCCAGGACACTTTTTAATATAACTGTATTCATCTGTAAGAAGGAAGTCATATACACCTAGGATGGCTGATGGTGAGTAAATCATGGGGTGATTTTCATTTTTGGGTGAACTATCCCTTTAAGCTCTGACCCTTTTCTTACTATCAACTGTAAGCTCCCATTTATGTACATGTCTGGATACATGCCTGTATCTAATCAAGAACAGATGAACAGAACAAACTTAAGCCTACATTTCTTTTCTTTCACTTGGATGCATGTCACAAAAAAGAAATTATCTGGTCACTACTTACGTCGTGACCTTAAACTTTGGTGGTTAACTTGGCCTGCACCATTTGTGCTTTGGACATGAATGATATCTCAAATTGTACTATTACTTTTCTGTGTGGCTGGATTGGCTATTTTTCAAGACAATAGCATGAGGGAAGCATAGACCAACAGTAAAAGAAGTGCCATGTCGATTTGTTAAAAACACATAGGGCCAGATTTACTAAACAGGGCAAATTAGAGTTACAGCACAATTCCATAAAAGTGCAGATGGGAGGGGAATTCTGCAGGTGATTTACTAACAATGCGCACATTAAAGAACACAGACACAGCCAGATAATTTCCAGAAAGGCCAGCGCAATATACCAAGAACAGCGCAAATTACACCTGCTTTAAGACATGCTTTTTTAGGGCGTTAAATAATGTTGCAAATACCAGTAATTTGACGAGCACAAATGTTAGTAAATCACATTGCGTGAATCATTTTAATACTCTCCTCTCAGAAATTTTGCATCTGAGAGGGAAACTCCTACAAATGCATATTCAATGAGATCAGGCGCAAAAATAATGGTATCCATGCCTATATCATGAAACTGACATGAATGAATATCAAAAGATATGCTGAAAGATATAGAATAACTTACTGAAATGGATCATGTCTCATGGAACTGCTCAGTCGGTTATTTAAACTTGGAAAGATGTCAATGAAACAGCTTGAAAACGATGACACTTAATGTTGCATTTACCTCAGAAAAGCCATTAACTGTCGATAGAAATCTGTGAAAATGCCCAGATCTATTAGCAACCATATAGAATGCATACACAAAAACACTCAGAAGGGCATAGGAACTGCCTATCAACATGCTAAACACATTTAGACCACCATAGCAAGACATGCAACACACTAAAAAACATTCAGAATACCACAACCACTCATTATGACACCACCCCTGCTCAAAAACCATAGCAATGTATAGAAACATGCTAAAAACTACTTAGAACACTTTAGCAATGCACAGCTATATGCTAACTTGGTTTAATCACTTTGGCAATGCACATAATATGCTGTTAACCACCCATCGGGTCAAGCATTGTTCACCGGAAATCTAGTTATTTACATAATTTCTTATTCTATAGGAAGTGGATTGTAGAGAAATAAGAGTAAGCTGCCACTCAAACTATTTTTAACTTTTCCAAGGCGTTGTTTGGACATCACATCTGGTCAGGGTTAGGGGCATAGAGCAACTCGCTGAACCTGTGTTCGTGTATGTATGTAAGAGTGTTTGAGTGTGTATGTGTGAGCATGTCCTGCCTCCAGTGAGAGTGGAAATCGTCCATTAGGATCAGAGACCAACAGTAACATGCATACCCGCCTGAGGGACAGTGTAACTCAATCCAGAGCAAACAATGACAGCTAGAGGAGGCAGTTGAACATTTCTGGGCCTCATGTGTCTGAGGCCGGTTCGCGGGGCTCTGCATTGATGCACGCTATGATAGTCAGTCCTCCTAAACTGCTAGATCAATGCAAAGACAGGGATTCAGCCTCCTTTGAAGTTCTCCGTCAACGGGAGGATCTTGGAATCAGTTTCAATAAAATAAATGTATGCCAGGCCCAAATTTTTGTAATTTTCCAAATCTTTAAATCAATTAAACAAACACACTGGAGGGTTTGTATGCAGTTTGAACCTACTCGCTCCATGAACCCATATGCCCTGTGTCTCAGAAACATGGCCAGATAATATCGAAGGCCCAAGCACTTAAAATAAAATAGTATAAAATAAAATATATACATGCATTTGTTAGTGTATACTATATATATAGTATATACACACACACACACACACACACACATATATAATTTTAAACAGAATTACAACTCGGATAAAAACATAGCTGCTATACTTTTGGTAGTCAAATGCAGAATATTTCTTGAAGGCATGTATCATGCCTCTGCATAACATGTTCCACATTAATTCCATGAGCACTAGCTTATGAATGCTAGACATGTCACTAGACATTCAGTCCCATCAGACAGGAAAATCAAACACTGAGCGCTTGAGAACGTCAGCTTTAGTGCTTGAGCCTCTCCGCGCAAACCACTTTCATTTTATGACACCACAATGTCTACAAATAACCCTTTAATTCCTCAGAAAGATATTGTCATCACTTTCTATCCAGTGACCTCATCCTTTTATCCCCACTTTTGGACTTTATTGAAAGTGTGAGGGTGTTTCCAGAGACTAATTATGAGAATGGGAGACGTAAAATAAAAGCGGAGAAGTTAAGCTACATATGTTTTTCCTGTTTCCAACGAACATACAAACCCCGTCTGCTGTTGCTTTACAATGCTTTGTCACGATAAGCCGCTGAGTAAAAGGGCAAATGGAGAATTAATAGCTAGTTTTAGCGCACTATCAAATAGCTAGCTGCATTATGGGACAGTTTGCGGGCATAAAAAGCATGGCACTTGTAGCCGATGGCGTAAAAAGGTCCCCAGATGTGACTGCGGAGGAGTGGCAAAGCCAGACAGTCCCTCAGTCACCTCGTTACACACACTGACGCATGTGGTCTGCATTAGAGCTTCATGCTAATTGAAACAAATGGCTGCGGGAGAAATGCTATCTGCTATCACTTTAAAAGCATGCCTGAGTCGTGTGTGCATGTATACTGTACATTGCTAAGGTAACATGAGGACTAGCTTTAAAGGCATGCATCTTTGGAAACGGGCATTTTTGCATGTCTAAGATGATCTCTTGCTTCTACATTGTGCTAATAACCAAATCACTGAGTGCAACACGAACTTAGAGGTTTGAAGTTCATTTATAGAAACAGAAAACGGATCCATCACCTCCATCCTGTTGTACGGGTGGGCCCCTTTATGTGTGGGGGGTCCCATCAACGTTCTGGAGGATCCTGCATGTGCACCACACAAGCTTATTTGGAGATAAGAAAATGTGCCACCAAGGACGAACTGAAACGCTGATGTCAGTGCAGGAAATGACAAGCACTGCAATATCAGAAAAGCCTAGAATGCAACACAGCCAAACACCATTTCCAAATAATGCAATATCTTTATAACATTACATCCTAAATCTATTAATGTAACCTAATTTTGTGACTGTAAATACATTTCTGAAAACAGTCAAATATGTTTCTGCAGGTACAATTTTTAAATAAAAACATCTACTTGAACGCTAGAGAGGGGAGTAAATATTACTTCTATTGAGACAAATCAACTAACATATTTCAAATCAAATGGCACCTTCCATATGTTACGGCAATGCATTGTTTCTAGTCCTTTTGAGATTCAAAAATCAGTCACACGTTTCCAATTAAGCCAGAGGTTGTAACATCAGGTTGCTTCAACCGTGCCGACATTGATCCGCTAACAGCTCAACAACAGGAAATCAAATAAATATGACTTTCCTGATTCTTGATCTCTGATATCTGATTTCACTAAAGTACTCAACGCACATGAACGCGAAACACACAGTAACATGAGAAGCCTTTTCACCAGTCCATTTCCTAAAACAGTGAACACCACCTGCTCCCCAGCGCAAAGAAAGAAAGATATGAAAGAATCTTTGAAATCCCCCCAAATATATAATAAATCACAATAATAATAGTCATCGTTGTCATAATTAAAAAAAAATATATATATAATTAAAATGATTATTTTTGTTTCAAAATAGTATCAATGTAATTTAAAAAGGATGATAATATAAAATGACAATAGTAATAATGATAAAATTCATGTTATTTTAAATCAGAAAAAACAGAACAGCAAAAACAATAATAATAATGATAAGAATAATAAAATAATTAACAACAATGCTATATAAAAAATTATGATAATAATGTAAAAATGATGATGATGATGATGATATAATAAAAAAATATTATTATAATTATTATTATTGTTAAATTTATTGGTGTTATATTAAATCAGAATACAATCCAGAATAGCAAAACAACAACAACAATAATAAATTATTATTATTATTATTAATATTGTTGTTGTTGCAAGTCTGCCTTTTTGCCATTTAAAATAAAGACAAAAATATTGAATTATGCTACATTTATTATTATTTTTATAGTATTATTATTAGTTATTAAAAAAATTACAAAAATGCAGAATTGATAATAATAATAATAATAATAATAGTTGTAGTAGTAGTAGCAGTAGTAGTCATCATAGTAGTAGTATTTAAAGTAAAAAAATATATATATAATAAATAAAAAAAAAAACTTTCCCAACCCTTCCTACCACCCCTTTCGCTCCACCAAACATCAAAGGTTCTTCAGACTAACAAGTAGTTTTCTCGCCATCAATTGGGCCCAAGAGGACAAGTCAGACTACTCAAACAAACACAACAATGCTGCTAATGTCAGTGTTTAACACTCCTCAGGAGGTCAAGCAACAAATGACTACCTGTTTGTAAATTAGGATAGGAAGAAGTACTTTAACACAAAAAATACTTCATTTTAATGGATCGAACTAAACTGGTTTAGTTTGATCTACGGCTAAACCAGTTATAGATCCATTTCCCTGTCACAAGACAACACCCTATACAATCCAACCTTCCATATATGCTACAAAATCTTAATGCAAAAATAACCTAGATGTATAGCCTCTAGCCACACATCAATCCAAGCCGCTTCACAAAGCTCTCACACGCACACAGGACAGCAATTAACATTCCTGAAAATTGCATATTTAATTAAGGTAAACTGATACAGCCCCAGGGACCGCAGGGTCAATCAATGCATGTGGAACGCATGAAAGCCGGCCTTCCAGAAAGCCTGTGCTCTTGCCTTCACAAACATGCACACACTCCAGAATCTGTGCTCCAGTTAAGAGGCTGAAGTCATCAGACGAGGGAGTCTCTGGAAATCTGTAGTTGTGTTTAAAGCCGCACCCCTGGCATTCTGTCTATACAAGTTCAACACACCACCCCAAAAATAAAGAATTGTTATGGAGGGGATTTTCTAATACTCTTTACCCTCAAAGAAAAAGCAGCACGCTCTGCGGAATCCAGTCGCCCACGCACTCTGTCAGGACACTTGATTCCAATTAGATATTTTCTTTACTTTCTTGTTCTAGCCTGTCTGGGCCTCTAGACTCCAGCCCTCCCTCGTTCTTTTACTGACAAACACCGACTCCCTCCCGCTCTTATTTCCAGGCCTTTTCTTTCTATCGCTCTCTCTCCCGTCTATCTTATTGAGGGTCTTATTGTCCAGATCAATCAACTATTCATTTCGGCCTACATTTAGAACACATTTCTATGCTTAGCTCATGTGCGAGACTGTGAATGTGGGTTTGTGGGCCCTTGGTGGCACAGGAAAGAAAACAGCTCTGCCATACATCACCCATTCGACTCCATTATTACACTGTGACAAAGGAAGGGAAGGGAATGAATCTCTCATACTGGCACAGTGAATTACATGCACTTCCTCTTTCACGTCGACCCAGACTGGGCCATAAACAACCCGAGTAAACATCTTAGAAAAACAACTTGTAATTGTTTCTTTGATAATAATATGAGAGAATAGCTTTCCTTCCTTGTGGTGAGGTTATTTATTAGTTTAGGCTGAAGAGGATCTGTCTGCAGTCACATTTGGGACCTAGCTATGACAGCATGGGCACAGAAGACATACGAGACTTTTACAAAGAATGTGAAAAGCATGTAATTACCCATCCAAACACCAATTACTGTAATTAAAACATTTAGCCAGCCTTTGAAATTCATTTCTCATTATGTTGTTTGTTCTTTTCTTTTTAGAATAAAGCTAAAGAACAAAAATTACTGTGCTAACAGAGCAAAATTAAATTTGTGCAGTCTTATTATGTTAATTCATTACACTGGGCTGTCAATCAAGTAAATATAAATTACTCATGCTAGTTTATATGCTGATTAAATGCATGTATATTATTTACAGGAAGTCAGTTCCAAATTGTTTTTAAAAAGTTACATTTATGACATTCAAATGTACATTTGCGCACACTATAATCCATTACTCGGGCTGTCAGTTAAGTACATTTAAGCAACTTAAATATGCAATTAATTTAGCATATCAAATAAAATATTTTATAAGCCACCAAGTGATTTTTCATTGTGCTACCTTTTCAAAGATTTTATTAAAATAAATAAATACAAATTACAGTGCTAACAGAGCAAAATTACATTTGTGCAATCTGGGTGTATTATAATAATTATGGTAATTAATTATCTGGAGATCAATTCAAATACAAAATGTAATAAACTATATTATTTTATGCTAAATTAATGCTGTATATGCATAGTATTTGCAGGGGGGCAAAAGATAATTCAACAGATATTTAGGTGAATTCTAAAATACATGTTTTATTTTGTACCTTTAAAAAAAGATTTAACTGTAATTAAGTGTTAAATTAACAGCCCTTTAGTTACATTAGTTTTAAGTTTGCTTCAAAATAAAGGTCAAAATGCACTTTCAAATGCATGCAATTGCACACACACACATTCTAACAAAGCAGAACGCTGATGATCTGGATCAGCGTGTGAACATGATCCCATCTGTGCTCCAAAAAAACATTGTCCTCTCACGAACTGGGATGCCTGCAATGTGTGTCCATTTATTTAGAACACCAGAGTGCAATTACGACTTGAGGGGAGGAGAAAGAAGGAATGGAAATAGAGGACAAACGAAGGGCACGGATTTGTTATTGCCATCTCTGAAAACCACAGAGATGATGAAGCATCCTCGGTTATTCTCTTAGCGTGATTTAAAATACACTGAAGCCTTGAGTTTTTCTAGCACAGCCCCAATAAATAAGAAGAACATAAAGAGTTTGCTGTTAAAGCCAAACCAGATCGGTACAGATATTATGATGAGTATAAGAAAATAACATCCTCCTTCCAGACGCAATTATCATTGTAGATTATTTCCCAAATCATTAGAAGTATAATTATGATGTTCTAAATCATACTGAAGCTAAATCCCTGTTTGTTCTCATGCATCAATTTTAAAGCTTGATAAGGTGAGCATGTGGGTGGTTATTCGGATGGGACAGGAAATCACGCAAAGGTTTAAGTTTGTTTGTAAATATTTGTTATATTGGGTTTAAAGGATAAGTAGAGGAAGCAAATTTTGAATGTTCCCAGGCTTACAAACACGCACATGCACAAGTACAATCTTGTTTTTCCTGTCCTCAATAGATTTGTTATGTGACAGTATAAAGAAGCTTCCTGTGAGAAGTGTTGCCTATTCTCATGGTCAATCAGAGCGGAGGAATTAACAGCATTTGTATTGATGACTATGGGGAAGTCATATCACCGGCGGAGCATGAATGCGATTAAGTAACCGTGGACAGCTGGGCTCGTATTGACCGTCTAAAGGTCATGCGTCTCAGGGGTTTGAGGAACCCATTCTGATGAGGCAGATGGCTCATATCCTGACAAACCAGTCATCTGAGTTTCCCCGCTGCTTCTGAAAAAAAAACATATTGCTGGTTACCAGTATATATTATGGTTTGAGGCTGATCGTGCTGGTTGACTGGCTTTGGATTGCAAGGCTATCTTGGTTGCCAAGCCAGACCAGCACCAAACCATCACCAACCTGGACTAACAAACATAATAACATAACCAATATCCTCAACTGGTGTTTTCAGCACAGCATGATGCTTATAAATTAATAGGAAAGCTTATAGTATAATATTAGATACTGTATTTATGCTTTTAGCACATGCTTTTGTCCAAACTGATTGACATTTTGTACGACACTGATGAATTACTGATCATATAAAATCCAAAAATATGTCAAGTAAATTAAAAATAAAACACAAAATAAAAAATATTTTAAATGCTCCAAGTGAGTTTCGGCATTACAACACTGTATGGTATGTACAATATGAAAAGGGAAATTGATTTTGAGATTTTTTTAAAGATTACAGTTAACTGTTTAAATAACTTTATATGAGAATTAAATGAATTGGTGAAAAGAAATGTAAAAATAGGGGAAATTAGCATACATAATTTTATGTTCAATACAACAGATAATAATACATTTAAAACAAATCTCAAAATACTACATTATAATTGAAATGGTGCAGACATATTGTGCATCTCCAATAAAAAAAGAACAACTGTTCACTGAAAAAAAACACCATTTAAAAAAAAATCACTTAATTAAAAAATGACACATCACATAATTTTTTCCCCTCTGATTTTCACATAAAAACGTGAAAAGACATCCAAAAAAGACATGATCACATTTAATAAGCCACCAGAATCCCAGAAGTGTTTACATGCTCATACAATTATTGGGCTCTATTGTCAACTGATTTTGCTTAAAAACATCTATGACCTTTATCTCATGAAACAAAAAAGCGACAAGTCCAGACATGTTGATCAGTTATTAAGTGCAACTGGTATATGATCATGTATGCAAAAACAATCATCGGCATCCAATTGGCTTCTAAAATGGCTTTGATCCAGAAGTGTATGTATGAATCTTGAATAGATATATTTTTTAGCATGTCTGGAGATTTTTTCTGCAAGCTCTTCCAGAAAAACTTCCCCCTATTGTCAGAAATGCATGTCCCAGTTGATGCAAGCCTCCCCTCTATGAGGGAAAAGTTACTGCTCACCTGAGAGATAGTCATTCATCACAGCAGTGTTACAGAACAGACATATGCGCACAAACAAGCCCCCTCGGCTGTGAAGAGCGGAACATTCAATAAATTTAAAAAGTCAATCTTGCAGTCAGCAACCCCGACAAATCCATCTGACCCAAGGAGCCAGAGGCATCTGTACCTCTTTAATGGACAGAGCAGATGGCTGGAAGCTACTGGTGCTAGAGAGCAAAGGTAACCAAAACTACATATTTAAGACAGAATTTAAGGTTTTGCATTCTAACTAAATTTAAATAGAATGATTTATATATAATTATAAATACAAGTATATATTAATTGGATTTATATTAATGCAATAACACTTTATAAAAAAAAATCAAAGACCAAGTGACTGTAATTTATTCTAAACATGTTTTGGCAGATGAGTTACGAGCGAGTACCCTGCGTTCTCACCTTGGAGTCTGCCGACTTCGACTTATTCTCCTTCAGAGCGGCAGATGTGTTAGACACAGCCATCTTTCTGACAGGGGTCAAGGGACGGGCCAGGGACGTTCCCCTAGGAGGGCTGACCTTCTAACGATTCAATCATTTAAGAGGGAAACTAAGATCACAGTGGAACACACAAACACATTCCCAGTCATTTACTAATTTGTTAAAACTGATGGGATCCTTGACAGAAAAAGGTCACTGAAGGGGAGTGTGCCAATAAAAATACAATGCTTCAAATGGTATGCCAAAGAAGAAAGAAAATCTGTTCCACAACCCCTTTTAAATGCATCCTAAGCATGTTTCTGACATGGTGTCTGTTGTAAATGATCCCAAAATGAATTGTTTCAAAGTCAGTCAAAATATGAAGATCAAAAATAGATAGAATATAAATACATGATATAAATTAATGATAAAAATGGTGGAAGAAGCCATATAACTAATTAAATACTAATTTGTATTTCATATTAAAAATTGTTTAAATTAAAATTGTACCATTTATTAGGGTGCTATGTATTTTTCTACACTACCATCTAAAAAAAAAAATATATATATATTTGATTACTCTATAATACTCAATTACTCCATTACTCCAGTCTTCAGTGTCACATGGTTCTTCAGAAATATTTGTAAAATACTGACTTGGTGCTCAAGAAACATTATGCTGCTTAATATTTTAAGGAAACCTGATTTATCTATTTATTTGTCAATTTTTTCCCCCAAAAGTCTTTGATAAATTGAAAGGTAAAAATAGCATAATTTATCTAAAAATGCACCCTTACTAAATAAAAGTCTTAAAAATAAAAATCTTTCTGACACCAAACGGAACGGTAGTGTATTAGTAGAGCATTGGGCCTTTAGCTGCTAACCGAAAACTCTGGAATTACAGTAATTGTGAGTCGAGTGTATTTGAGTGGCAAGTGAAGTTGATGCCAATGTAGAGCATTCCAAATCAGTCACTTATGAGTCTAGGAAGCTGCCTAAGAAGGCAGTTGCCTGTGTAGATAGTATAGACAGAAATGCCGCTCGCTAGATTTTGAGGGAAAACTCATCAATTGATTATGAGGAACAAGCCTTTAAACACAACAACAAAAGCATTTTTTCCTCTGATGGAGAACTGCTACAAAGAACGATTGTTACATTCACATTTACATTTAGCAGACGCTTAATCCTCGCGCTATACTTTTTTTTTATCAGTATGTGTTCCCTGGGAATTGAACCCACGACCTTTTGCGCTATTGACGCAATGCTCTACCACTGAGCCACAGGAACACGTGAAGAACTTGTGCTTGTGTTACAAAGAACAATTTTGTTCTGTTAAAAAGAACGATTGCGCCTTGATAGCCAACACTCTCTGTCAGAATGTTATGGCCCTACTAATGCAAATGTATAAATTAAGATTATGAAAGAATTATTCTGCTCTGTCTAGCAATTAAAGACACTCATGTGTGGTTTTTGAGGGCAGGCAGCCAGACTCTCGCCGGCACCAGTCCTGGCACTCTCTCATTCTTCGTCTCTATTCGTCCTCCCTAAAATATTTTTATCAGAATGGAATGTGCGAACGAGCCACAGAAATCTGTCTCCACAGCAGACAGTTTTCTAGGGTCGAGTTTTTCTTACCGTCTGATGAAGGTGCTCCTATGTCAATTATTATCAAAGAAACGCGTTCTATGAACCTGCAATCATAAGCTATCAAACATCACCATGTACCACAACCAATCCTCACTAGGCTTTCATACCACAGAACATAAACATTGACGTATCAGATCACAATGCCTGAAAAAGCTTAATTTCAACCAAAAGCATCTACTTATAACTAACACATATACTTTCGCTACATGTGATCTCATTACGCATGTACAGCAAAGCACAGCAAAGCACAGCAAATGGCAAATCACAAATTTTATGTATACGTCTGAGGTTCGCCAAGCTGCGTGAGATACCATGTCTGAAAGAGCACTCCACAGCTCAATGGGAAACCCTAACTGAAGTTTAATTCTTGGGTTTTGTGGGTCAGGGTCGTACCTCCCTGTAGGATCTGGCAGCTGGGGTTGGCAGAGGGCCAGAGGAAGGTGGTTTCAACACGGGTCTGCCGCCAGGCTTACCACTTCAATCACATGCCGCCAGTCGCTTAACGCCCCACGACAGCTGACATATACCATACTGCTCTCCGCTGCAGTCACTTTGAGACCTTCTACACTTCTGCAGTACCTGCAATACAGATACGACAAGTTTTCTAAGTCTATATCCCTAGAGGATATTTGTTGGAGTGATATTAAAATTCTGGCAATGATAATGCATTAACTTTTATGCATTTAGCAGAAACTTATCTAAGTGACTGGAAAACAGGAAAAAAAGCAATTTTAATGATCAGATCTCAAAATAAAAATCTCTTTCATACTTTTCAGCATAAATAATAATTTTATGAAAAATATTGTGGAAAAGCTGATGACTTATAAATGGCCAATATAATAATTTAAAATACCTTATGTAAATTAAAACTTTGTTTTAATTGTAAAAAAAATATATTCAAAATAAAGGTACAGTTTTTATTTCAAATTAATTTAGTTCTTAATGCTAAGTGAATATTCTGCACATTAAGCATCACAAAATTATAACCAAAAGTATGAACGACAGACTTTCATTTTGCTATCTGACAGACAGACAGACAGACAGACAGATAACTGTGCTGATTAATGATGCGGACATGTTGTGCATCCATAGATGTATATGTTGCTAACTGTGTTACTGTACCTCTAAAAGAGAGTAGACTTTGGGCTAAAGGCTTCAGAGAGCTAAAATTGGTGTGTTTGACTGAGGTGTCAGTTGTGAAGCTGTGGGTGAATAAGACCCAGCAACATTTCCATCCTCAGCCAGAGTGCTTGTGTTTAAAAATACATTATTTCACAATCCTCCAGAGAGCTGGACTGAGGTACTAGGCTGCATTTTCCTCCCATCTGCAAACGTAAGCATTCCTTTGGCTTACATTAAAACTTCAGTGTGTGTGTGTGTATGTGAAGAGAAACCACTATGTTACTCTGACAGGCCAGATTCTGCATGTTACTTTCGGTTAGTTCAGCACTAAACAAAGAGGATAAGTGCCCCAACTGTATCTCAGGAGAGATTCCCTGGAAGCATTCCTTGAAAAGCTTTACATAGCAGGGGGGAATACACAGAAGCCAACTGTACAGAAAAAATACACCCTGACAGAAGAACTGATAGCCAACAGACATTATCAACCTTTGTTGCAGAAAATTGTTATCTGGCACATGGAGTTACAGTACACTCCCTTCAAATAGCAATCCATTTGGACAAGAAGTACTGGAGATGCTCTTAAAAAAAGCCATTCAAATCAACACTAGCTAGTGCTCATGCTTAACAGCATATGCAATGCCTTTCAAAGTAATCTTAGACTCCCAATGAGATTTATATGCATGATTTGGCCACTTCAGAACATATTTTTTAAAGTTTTGGATGAGGGTAGTTTGAGCTGGAAATTTACAGCATTGGCAATCGAATAGAAAAGACATAAATGATCTTCAAAAAGTTTGCCATGTAATTGAGTACAGAATGCCGTGCTGGCCATCAAGTTGTATTGTTTATCACTGCCGACTGTTTTGCTCCTTGTGTTTTTCCAAGTGGCTGATGTTTTTATCTTCTGATCATGCAGAAACAAGCAGCAAGGAATGAAACTCTTTGGCAGCTTAGCGAAGCATCTTGGAAACACATCTGCATATGTTGCATGTGCAATACAGCATCGCTGTCAACACAGCCTTGAAATTCCTAATGAAATAACTATATTTTAAAAGGCAGCTAATGTGGGGTGGTCCTATTGTAGTGAATTATCATGTGATTGCAACAAAGCTATAAGGGTTTCTTCAACACATTGTTTGTAACCTGGATTGGAAAGAGTGAATATCTCAAGTTCATGTCCATCATCAACTTTGCTTTTTGGATGTGGTGTAGTGGTTAAGCTGGAGGTTGCACTAGGCTGGTAAATAGAAAGTTCAATCCCTTTAAGGTGCAAAACATAACTACTGTTAGGACTCCCGAAATTAAGCAGAAAAACAATGACATATGTAATGCCATAGATACAGAATCAGTCTTGGCAAGAGTGTTATTTTAGCATTATTTATGTATATTAAGTATTTGTTAGAAATTAGCTTTCAGTTTTATATTTTCAGTTTTCATAATTTTTTTTTTTTGAGGGATTTATCATATTATATTTATACAGCTTTAATACATTTTTATTTTAGTTTTAGCAATTTTAGTACTTTAGTATATCACACTCTAAAAATGCATAGTTCAACCCAACTATGGGTCAAATATGGACTAACCAAACTTTTGAGTTAATTTTAATAAAAAAATGTAACCCAATAGTTTGGTTAGTCCATAAGTGAATTTTTCTTTTTCATCTAGTATGCATTCATCTCTTAAATTTCATTTTATTTCAGCTTAATCTCAATTGGCAAGAAAAAATAATAATATTGTAGTTATAACAAGACTGGTTGGGAAATGAAAATCTGCTCTTATTAAAAAAAAATCTTTATTCCATTAACAGTTTTTATGCATGTATTCTATCTCAAAATGCATTCAAAACTACTACTTGTGCACCGGAAATTACAAAGTCTACAGTACACCGCAAAACAAAGCGTGAACCATGTAATTTGATTCCCAAACAAATGACTATTATGAGTCAGTTCCATTTACTGAATCAGAAACATAGAGCTAAACCAGTGTAATCTGATTGTTGAACAAATGACTTGTTTAGTGAATCAAAAACATACAGTGCCACCATTTCAAAATCTTTCTCTAATAATCTCATTATTTGAAAACAGAGCGCTGATGAAATTAATTGCGATACAAAAATAATTTTCTTTTTTCCCAAAATATTTATAGTTCATACGTATTAGATAATTGATGGAACTGTATAAGGATCCAGAATTGCTACTGAAATTGGCAGCGGTTTTATAACATACAATCATACAATTCCTAGCCCTGTGATGAAGACAACATCTCTGCGTTATTATTTATAACTGTTAGGTTTAATTAAAGAGAGCTGATTCCTGATAATTTTATGATTATGTCAATTGTGTCCAAACATATGTGATTGTGATGTTCTATTGGATACTTGCTAAACTTCTGACACTGCTGAGAATCTGCAAATCCCAGAGGCAGACACCACAAAATCACTTCTTCGTGAAGCCATTTGTGGCCTAAATGTGCTGATATAAGCATCAATCAAATACATGGTTTGTGACCAAAATTATGTACCAGGAATACATCGGATGCCCAACAGTAAATGTAGCTCTTCAATGGTAGACTTCTGACCACTTTTGCTATCAGGCTCCTTTCCTGTAAGATCTGTATTCTTGTTGCTGTTATATCATAATCGATTACTGACTGCCAAGTCATAAAACCACATAAAGAGCATGCCATCCTGCCAGTGGCATGATGGTAGTTGAACGCAGTGCCCTGCAGTAGAGGTACAGACCTTCCAGATGCCCTGGCTTTGTACAGAGCCATTAGCACAAGAAAAGGCGACCCGCAGAGTACAGAACGAGAGAGCATGCAGCTGTGGCCCCACAGCTTAACGGACACTACGCCTGCCACTAGTAATTTAGACCTGGGCAAAAAAAAAAATGAAGAAAGAGGGGGCAAAGAATGAAAGAAAGTCTATAAACTTTGTGAGTTAATCCCCCAGAGGTGGAAGCTATTATGTGAAGCATAGATAACGTACTGGAGCATATGGAAATAATCAGTGAAAAAGAGTGTGACACAAACACACACGCAAACAAACATGCACGCATTATCTACATGGACAACTGCATGGATAAAACATGTGGAGTGATTTACCAAAAGTTGAATCAATGTCCAGAAAATCATATAAATGTGCACAAGCAAAGATATCTGAATGCAAACAGAAGTTTAAGCGCACTATCCAAAACATACATATTTCTCAATCTGAAACATTCAGCTACAACCAATTTTGTGCTAATTTTGCCTTCCACTCACTCCAGGACACACACACACCCACATATACAGAACAAAAGCGTGGCTCGCTCCAGCACTGGAGCATGGCTGAGGAAGAGCTCAGTTTTCAGACTGGGATGCTTCGAGTTCCAAAGGGGCGTACATGAAAGAAAGCCTGCGCAAGGAGAGTGCCCAAGGATACACGGCAGTGCTCAATGTGAGGACAATTTAGGCCTGATGGAAAAAGTGGGATCAAAGGACCGAGCTCCATAATTGCACATTCCCCAACTAACACCGTGCCATTTGAAGAGCGAGCCAGACCTCCAGTCTCCTCAGAGAAACAACTACATTCATTCCTCTTTACCTAGCAGAGCTGCACTCTCTGTTTCAGAGTTAGACACAAAAGAAAGGGAGGAGAATAAAATGGAGAGGGAGGGAGAGAAAGAGAAACTTTGCTAGAGATGGTGAACAAATAGATTTCCAAATAGGTTTCTGACTAAAGACATACACCCTATAACTCAAAGAGTCAAATAATGATAAAAAGCATAATCTTTTCTTGCTTTCGGTACAGCAATAATTAATTCAGAGAACTAAAATCACCAATGCTTATATTAATAGTACTTGACAGTCAATAACTTTACATATTTGGGGTTTAAATAAAAAATTTTTTTTATGTTTTTGATAGAAGTCTTTTATGCTTACCAAGACATTAATTTATTTATCATAAATCACAAACCTTAAAGAGACAGTTGACCTAAAATGAAAATTCTGGCATCATTCACTCACCCTCATATCATTCTAAATCTAAATGCTACCATTTTGTGAAACACAAATATCTTTATGCATCGCTTTAGTCTGATGATACACGGTGCACCTTTTTGAGCCATTTTGCAGGGCAATTTTTTTTGAGCAATGTGCTTGGGCACTTTCGCATTGAGAATGGGAAACAAATTTCTATCTGGATACTTTAGATTGGTCATGGGCCCTGTGTCTCATATGGTTGCCCATTGACGCCAACATTTCCCAAAAGTTGCCCGGCAACACTGCTCAAAAAGTTGCCCAGTGTATCATCAGCCTTACATTTAACATTGTAATAATGTCTGTAAATTTCTGAAAAAAGAACAGAAAAATACTTAATAAAAGCATGATAAAAATCAGTCATTATAAAAATTACAATAATAAATAATGGCAAAACTATGCAAGATAGTGTCATTAATAATACTTAACATTTATAATACTTTTATGGTGCTTTATTTTAGATTTTTTATGCTTTTCGGCACTTAAACCGGGTCATTATCATTAGAGAAAGAGCTATGATTTTTTTTTTATCTCCGTTTGTGTTTTATAAAAAAAAAAAAAAATATTTTGTGGGTGAACTGTTGCTTTAAGTCCATTTGCAGCGGTGCATATTTGTATCAGAATGTCACGTCACCTCAATATGGCACCATTATGGCATGCATCAGGTCTATTGCATTCAGATTTATGGAGATATACATTTAGGTTGGGTGGGGGACCTCTTGGAAATGAAATTCATGTTTGGCCTCAGTGCAGAGGCAATCATGGGGAAAACGATTCTCTTCGGGAGTTCAAACCAAGCCAAGGCCCAGAGGTCATTAAAGAGTGTCGTTAGTGGATAGAAGAATGAGGAAAAGAGCAATCGGGACACTCAATTTGCCGTGCCAGCACTTTCTCTGTGTGGCCTTAAATAAAAAATTGAATAAAATTAATAGTAATGCCTTAAAGGAGTTGTAGTAATGAAAACGCTTCAATGGCACTCCCATTGTTTCTCTCTCTCTTGCTCTTTCAGCAGTGAACTCTTACTAGCCAATCTAGCAGACAGCTCAAATGACCTGAAGCCAAGTTTGGTTTGTGTGGGTTTTTTTCTGCTGCCTTTGGTGATTAGTGGAGATGTTTTGAAAGTGCACGTCCCCTCACACTTTTCAGAGGTCGACTTTGACAGTCTACAAGTGCTTGCTATTAGGATTTGCTTGGTTTTATGTTGCGTCTAGACGTTAATAGTTGGTTTGGGTTCGCTCTCTTGCCGATTCCCTTCTGTGTCCAACAGATGAGCCCCTCCTCTCCTATCCAAAGCCAGACAGGGAGAGTGACGGTTTATGCTACTAATGAAATAAATACACACTAGCAAGTTCAGTCTGTTGACAGGATTTCTCTGGGTGGATGGAAACACACAAAGCCAAAATGTAATTTGTGAGGTTGAGGGACTTTTTCAAATCATGACAAATGTTGACTTCTACAACAAGACTCTGTTACGAGAAGATAAGATCTGTTTTTTGGACTTTGAAATTGATCGTGTAGTGGGAAAATAACAGGAAATTGTGAGAAAATGGATCAGGGAATGAAACTAGCTAGATTTGAACTTGCATTTCCCATATGAGCACCACAGCCTACACCATTGCTCTATCTGATGATTTGTTTTTTTTCCCCTTACTCTTACAAAATAGTACAATGTTTTTTGGATATATTACCATGGTAACACAAACATTTTGAGAAATTGAGTTCAACAGTGCCCACCCAATTTTTCTGCAGCCTTGAATCCAGAAGCATTTTTCCCATTCCCAAGTCATGAACCTAAACCAACCAGCTACAAGGTGAAACACAATTTTACAACCTTTAATTTGAAGCAAAAAAATATGTAAAAATCGCACAAAGGTAGAAGACTATATATTTAAAAGCTTAAATTACAGAAAGATCAACAATCCCATGAAGCACTATAAATGAAAATCAAATTAAAAACAATAAGTACTTTTTTGAGCTACATAGTTAAACACTGAACAAAAATCGTAAGGCAACAAGCTTCAGAAGCTTCTCAACTTCTTGTCTTCAGTAAATACAGTACAACAAGAAGTTTAGAAAACTCAAAATTCTCCTACAAAAAAAATAAGTTGAGAAATCTCATGAAGCTGGTTGCCATAAAACTTATTTTTCTCAACTTTTGATATTTTACAGCATGATTATAAAAAAAAGCTGACATAATGCAGGCTGATGGCTTCAGCAGAAGCATATACCATCGATTAACAACCTCGTAGCTCATAGTATGTCTGTCTTTAATGGCCAAGTTATTGCTAAAAATCAAATTCGCTATGGAGAAAAAGACAATGCATTGGATTTTACTTCCGTGAGCCGACTGCTGCACTCTACATGTCTCAAAGTCTAGATAGCTCTTAAATTTCAGTCAAAGGACTTCAGAGACATTTCGACCAACAATATAACTTCTGTCATCAGTAACGCCATAAAAAATGTTTAAGTTTGGACCCCACATTCTATCATTGCATGGATAAAGAAAAAGAGATAAAATATCTGCCTATGTGTTCCACAGAAGAAAACCGTAAAGAGTAGGAATGAAATTATGTTATGGGTGAACTACCCCTTTAAAGTTGAGACATCTTTCACATCAACAGACATATTTCCGGCTAATATCAATAACTGGAGTCTTTGAAATAGGGTCCATTGTCATTTTGAGCAATTCCACAACAGAAGTGGCTCCCTATTCTCGATGCCCAACTCTGATAAAACCCAGGCCTGGGAAAGGCGGTCGGCAGGGGGCCTGACTTTTTGACCTCTGCATGCCCCCGGAGGTTCTTACACACCTCAATGGGACAATTGTTCAGCTGCCAACATTTTCGTTACTGCGGAAGTGCACACAAATCATTGGTTTGAGACAACTCGGATTTCTCCCCGATATTGACGTTACACACAATGCATCTCATTATTATTTTTTGCTAAAGTCCATTCCACAATGGACTTAACTTGATAGCCGAAACCAGCTTTTCCCTGGTAGATGGATTGGCATTTTAGGAAAATCATGATGGCAAAACATACCAGACAAAGCTTTATTACCCTCTCTGATCAAACTTTCAAGTACATTACATCGACAGATGAGAGGTAACTAATACTTGTCTCTTGAATCACGGCTTCTCAGGAGTCGTGAGAAGAGCTTGTAGGATCTTAGACAGGTCAAGAGGTCTAAGGTTTCCTGTTTACTGATGGAGGCCGGAGCGAACCTGAGAAGCATCTCATCTGTCACAACTGTTTGTCTGTGCTACCTGCGGATTCCCTTTTGGGACTGTTTGTAAACAGATAGAATCACTTTCAAACAGGCCGATGGGAAATACTTTCCTTGCTTATCAGAGCACCTTACCAACAAAAAGACCACGACAAACACAGTTCAGTGTGACTTAACAGGATGTTTATCAGTATTTTAGCTCTAACGGACATGGTACTACAAGAGACCTGTGCTTCTCAAATCCGATGAGATAAAACATATCGACTAAGATAAATATCTACAAACACAAGGAAATTAAAGTTGCATGTTTTACATAATGAACTGCTGCCAAAAAGAAATAAAAAATTCAGAAAGGAGACGAGATACTAAGGACTTTCCCTCACTTGTGAACAGTTAGTTAGTAGGCTTAACTGGTGGAATATAGAATCCTAGTAAAGCTGATAGAGCTAGAAATCACAAAATGGATTTGACTTTGAATTATGGATTTTACAAGTGTCATTCAAATTAAAAAAGTAAACCTATTGGTCTGATACATCCATGTTAGAGATGCAATATGACTGATATTCAGCAGATAATATATATTTCTTATAGAATCGCTTCTGGCTGATATTGGATATTTAAATATATATGCTGATTTTAATTGTTAATTACATTTGCCATTATCTAATATTCATTGCATTTAATATTTAAAAAAACGATGTAATAATAGTCTTAAATTACTTGTAGTTTGTTTTGTCTCTAGTTTTTGCTGAACTATATATATATATATATATATATATATACTTAAAACATTTTCAGCTAAACAATACCAGCTCAAATTTTTATACCACTGCATTCCTAACTCAGGTCGAGATCAGGAGAATTAGGAGAGTGAAATTAAGAGAATGAAAGTGAGAAAAAGGAAGATGAAACAGTTTAAAGGGCTTTGCTCTGTGATGTAGCTCATATCTAGAGAGTGCTAATGTGTAAACCTGACCCCGTGGGTCTAATTGTAAGGGTCCTGGAGGTCAAATGCCTCCCTAACTGTTATGATTTGTCACTCTTCACAGATCGAGTAACTCCGGAAACGAAAGGTCCTCTCCTGATCCACTGAGAACATACTAGGAGCCCCATTATAACACACACACACGGAAAGCATTCTCACAGTGCTCAACATCTTGCAGCCTTGCTTTCTAATTAGAGATGTACTACTACTGACTTAGGTATGTTTTAACTATTTTTTATCATATTCCCAGTAAAAAAGCTAAATGTAATTTTAAAAGTTGTTCATACAAATGCATATCAAATTATCCTCGATTCCACTTCATCTGCAGTATTGTGGGATCCTTTCAATTGTGAGCACATGTCTCAAGCATCTAAAATTATTACGCAAGACAAAGTACTTTTTCCATGTGCTACACTACAATTAACACTGACGCTCAGCTGTGCACAAAGAAGGTGCCAAAACAGTGCTATACGTGCATACACTTTGAAACCCTAAATTATATCAGCACTGAAGCCCACAATCCCAAAGGCAGCAAAGTAAGATGCCCCAAGGACATGTTCATTGTTCATAGTTTGCTTCTCTAAAACGTTGCTCCCCGGGTTGGAAATGACTGTTAACATCTGAGCAACACAAACACACTCTTATTTTACACTTAAAATCAGACAAATCTATAATTTCTATTGTACATATAAAACGTCTTAGGTTACGTATGTAACCCCAGATCCTCGAGGGAATGAGACGCTGCATCCGAGGACGCTAGGGGAACGTCTCCAGCATGACCGCGCTCTGATACAGGTGTAATCTGTCCAAAGGATGGGCGAGACGTCACGGCGGGACTTGAGCGGCCGTCCAGACGCGTGGAGATGGGTTCTCCGTTGGACTATTTCGCTCATGAACATTTTCCTCCTATTTATGCTTTATGTTTTGTCTTGTCTTCAATAAATTCCCTATTAGACCGAGCCTTGAGGTTGTCCCTCATTGTGTTGTAGCGCTGGCTGTAACATAATTGGGTTTCACTGCGCGTGCTTTTATGCTTCCTGGCCATTACGTCACCTGCCCGTGATATCTCGCCCATCCTTTGGACAGATTATACCTGTATCAGAGCGTGGTCTCGAGTTCCCAAAGAGGAACTATAAAAACACTGCCACATACATTGTTACTTTCTTTTAAATTTACCTGGAAATGTCTACATTTTTGTATTATAACTTGTTACATTTTAACAGCAGTAGATATGATTCTATTGATGCATTCACGCAGAGTAAGAAAACATCCACATCTTTATAGAAATCGTAAATTGGTTGAAATTAAGTTGGAAACTGAATTTGTAAAGCTTTAATGAGCGATTAATGCTAAAGATAATATAAATGTAAAAAAGGTGGAAATGTGCAAACAAAATGTAAAAAATCCAATACCAACAAACACTAACACTTAAGAAAATAAGAATACATTTTGTGCATCCGCAGTACTAAGCATACTATAAGGATTAAACTATTACTAAATATTTAACATAAACGTAATCATTGGAGTGATCAATGCTGTATATTATTTTTCGGTTTGTGGAAACAATTCCCATACGAATGAAGTGGTTGAAACCAAGTATTTTCACATTGCATTTACAGATCCATCAGAGGAAACGACACTCCGTAGAGATTTATTAGAACTCCACCAATTACCTAAGAGCACTCAGCCTGATCCTCCTTTAAGTTCCCTATCCATTTACATTAAACTGCAGCATTATCTCCCTTTCCTCTTTAATAATGAGTTTTGTTAATGATTCTTCTCTGGGATTATTGGTTTAGCTACAATCTCCACTTAGAGAAGAGTCATTCTGGTGAAGAATGTTTGTTCGAGAGTATGGTGGTTGGTGGCCTGATATAGTTTAATTCTGTTTCTCAACTCTGGCATTTTAATGCAAACACCTTTCATAATAAAACTCTAATCAGTCATAATTCTTTCAATCATAATGCCGTTTCAAAACCACACAACTAGCTTAAAATGTCTTGGGCATTTAAAAAAAATGGTTTTCATTGTGCAGTTTTAATGTGTTGTTTCTTATTTCCAGGGGAGTGATGTTCAAGCCAGATCCCTAAATCTCTGCCAGTAAGTCTCAGTCCCATTAAATTAAAAACGTCAACATTTCAGCTGTACTACGGCTATAACGCTGCACATTGCGTCACGTTGCACAGTCCCTCTCATAATGAGCACTATAAATTAAGCAAACTCTTTGCCCTATGCTGCATACCCTCTTTCCTCTTCATCTAGATCTACAAATGGGAAAATTCCAGTTTGCAATCGAGTCCAAGAGCAAAAACTCTTTCTCAGTATGAGAGCCCAGCCCAGTCGCTGTACCGGTCGAAGTCTGTGAGTCCTGCTGCTAGCCTTTTCAACCACTCCACCTACTCCCATGATGCATTACTCAACGGGACTTCCCCTAATGATCAGAAAACGAGGAAAAGGAGGAAAAGAAGCCAAAGGATGAGGCGCTGTCTGGCTGTGTGTCTGCAACTGGCAGAAACAAGGGAAACAGTGTTATAGATTCTCTGCTGCAGTAAGACACTTTTTGTGTTTGTACAATTAACAAACAGCATGTAAAAACATGTTAAAAACTTATAGTAAAAATCTTGAAATCTATACACTAACGCTATACTAAAATCTGCAATAACTGTAATATACTGATAATCACCATAATAATGCAGTTTGTAAAACACATGATGATTAAACTTAATCAAAATTGGCCTTGCATGAAGCATGGCTAATAAACTTAAACTAAAGACAATAAAAATTGACTAAACAACTTAAAATATCCAAAACAAAATTAATGGGAAACATAACTATTAAAAAATCCAATATAATGAACATATAAATATGTTGTACCTTTATATTAAAATATCATTAAAAATGTTAAAGTAAAAAACAAATGTTTTCACAATGATTAAGGTTATTCATACTTTTTGCTTCAAGAAAACACAACTGTATAGTAAAATTCAATATATTACATCACTTGCTCACCAATGGAACCTCTGCAGTGAATGAGTGCCGTCAGTATGAGAGACCAAGTAGCTGATAAAATCATCACGAATAATCCATTGGTAATCGACACGACTCTATTAATTACTGAAAGTTTGTTTGTAAGAAACAAAATACTGTACCAGTAATCAGTATTACCATAATCAGTAATAATTCTTCCTTCAGGAAAAAGATCCATTCCCTTTCACATCAAAATCCACTGACATATTTGTTTAGAACTATTTCCATTTTTAAACAGTGCTTGATGTGTACATTTCTCTCCTGATTCAGACAAAACAACTTTTTAGATGGAGAAAGCAACATTATGGAGAGAGGACTTGATTTTAATCGGAAACAACAGTGTGAAGTTTAAAAAGTCTTAATGATTAATTTGTTTCACAAGCATGCATCTTTTCAGATTATTGTGATGTTTTTATCAGCTGTTTGGACTCTCACTCTGATGGCACCCATCCATTGGTGAGCAAGAGATGTAATGCTAAATGTCTCTAAATCTGTTCTGATGAAGATACTAACTCTTTGTATACACCTCAAGAGGAGTACATTTCCAACAAAATTTTCATTTTGGGGTGAACTATTCCTTTAAATAATTAACAGGTTTTCCCTGTAGAATTTGTACACTTTCTTTATAACAATGTTTTTACAATCTTGGTAAAAGGCCCCATTGGTCATTGTAAATGAATGGATAGATAAAACAACTTCACTATCCAAGTCTGTGTTTTCACACATGAGTACATGTTTACTGCAAGCTGGCATGTCTAAATTGCCAACATATTGGAGAAAATGTATTCTGCACTGTGAAGATTATTACCAACAATGCCCCATGTATGGCCATGCCAGGTAAAAAAATGTATAACAAAATTGTCGATTCATCCATCACATAAAAAAATCACAGATAATCCTAGATAATAAGTAGGTGAATGGAAAATCACTGGTGCACACCGTTGTAATTGAAGCTGGAATCTGCCGTTACATATATGCCATCCTGAAAATGTGTGAAAACAGTGATCAAGAAGATAAACCCAGTAATTTTCCAACTATGCGCAAGACAATCTACTACAAATTTTCTGATTCTCAGCCATTCTAACAGAACACTGCTAATTAAATAAAAAATGTGCACTTTTCACACCATCTGTAAACCAATAAAAAACCTGTTTAAAATGAGGATGCACTGGATGAGTGATGGGACAGAATAGAAATATGCTCATCTGAATTACATGGCCGCTATCTCTCACGTACATCTGGAGGAGGTTCTTCTGTTTCTCTCTGAATAAAAGAAGAGAAAATTAGATGTTGCTCTGTATTACGAAAGTAAATGAATAGGTGTGACAAAATTACATGCTTGTTGATAACATGGCAGTAACATGACGTGTAATCCAAACTGACTGACAGAGCAGTCAGTGGTGCTCAAACACTCAAGGTGAATTGTTTATTTTATTTGTAAGACACATTTCTCCTCTAGATTTGTACATGTTGAAATATATATGTCGAATATTCATAAAATATATATGTAGAAAAATTTTGCTAACTTAAGAATGAATGTGCATTATAGAGGAAACATGCATTTTCCCACAGCATTCGACATTCACATTCATTACTCATGGTCTTATCTCCGTTTCATTTTGGAATTTTGCCCAAGATTAAATCTCCCAGCACCAAGAAGAGGGGTATGTCACATAGATATGAACTGCATGCAATGATTATGGATGTTTTTACAACTTTAAGTTTAGAAAAAACCTTTGGGTAATAAATAATAATGTCAAAATTTTTCTGTTATAAAAATACTTGCTCAATAATATGCAGAGAATGTCCATGACTGAAATATCCTTTGGAAATGATTTCATGAGAAACCTGCATCATCACTGATATCTGTGGCTGGGCATGCACTTGCATGATTGAGACTGTACATGAATAAAAATGATGTTTTGGCTCAGCGCTGAAATATTTCCTTCATAAAATAAATATGAACCTCAACTAAAGCACCAGGACTGTCTCTGAATAACAAACAACACCATATATTTCCCTGTTGAGCAAAAGGCATCAGCTGTGAAAACAGACGTCCACCTAAAAAGACACGACAATGAGACGCTCGTCTCCAGCATTCCCGCAAACAACATAGCAGACCCCACCTCACACAGCATTTCCACTATACTGACACATTTACTGTAAAAGACCACCATCTGATTTCTCTATTATCTCTACATACAGAGTAAAATTTGACCATTACAAAAATCCAACTTCCTTAAGAAAAAAAATATATATATATATAGGTATCTTTTTCTGTAGTGTGTCAGTAGGAAATATCAGTTAACATTTCCAAACATAATTTTGGCATTAAATGTAATAATCCTGTGAGATTTTTGTTTGCACAGGGAGCCTACAACAGTCAGTGCTCCACACAGAGATCTAATCTCCTCATCATACAGTCTGTCTGGAATGATATGAAGAAACAGAACAAACTGAGACAGACTAAATCCAGAAGAACTGTGGCAACGTCTCCAAGACTGCTTCAAGAAACCTACCTGCAAAGCTACAGTACTGTTAAAAGCTTTATAGGCACTTGTGTAAAAATGCTGTAAAATGAGGATGCTGTCAAAAATAATGTCATAAATAGATTTTCTTTATCAATTAAATTAAAACAACATTTGGTGTGACCATCCTTTGCATTTAAAGCAGCTTTCGCCCTAGGTGTACTTGTGCTTAGTTTTTCAGGTAGCTCTGCACGTAGGTCTCTTGAAGCATCTTGGAGACGCTGCCACAGCTTCTTCATGACAAATACATTAATTAAAAAAAAGATCAAATGCAAATGCAATGCAAAAACATTACCAAAAATATAAACATTACATATTACACAAATAATTATACCATTTTACTTCCAAAACACAAGAAAGAAAGAAAGAAAGAAAGAAAGAAAGAAAGAAAGAAAGAAAGAAAGAAAGAAAGAAAGAAAGAAAGAAAGAAAGAAAGAAAGAAAGAAAGAAAGAAAGAAAGAAAGAAAGAAAGACTGGAGAGCTCTGTCAGTGAAATTCGTGACATTTGTCTGAGTGGGCTCTTGTCTTTCTCCAGACTTTACACACTCTGTTTCCACACAGAGACCCTGCGGGGGAAGCTGGGATCAGGGGCCTCTCTCGTCCTTCTTTCTCTCACTCTCTCAAACACATGTTCAGAACCTACGCCTGCCACACAGAGCCCCGGGGATCCATGCAGTGGACTCCAGGGGGAAAGAAAGGCTGCATGTGCCCCATAAGGGGCCAAAGGTTTAGAGGCCAGACAGAGAGCTCTGGAGCCTGTCATTGTGGTCCACACTGTGGGGGTGTGCATTCACATGCAGAGTACCGCAGAGGCCAGCTGTCAATCAAGAGATTCTGACACATCTACATGGTCTGCATGCATCATGGTTCCTAAAGGGTGTCCATTTTCAGTCAGATTGATAGCACACAATTAAACCATGAGTATTCATTTTCTTTTAGATTGTATATTACATAAATACATTGATTTAGTATTATTATCATCATTATATTATTATTATTATAACAACATTTCAAAATAAATGATTAACTAAATTGTTATACATGTAATTCAAATGTGCTAATAAAACAACACTAAATTATATATATATATATATATATATATATATATATATATATATAGATAAAGAGTTCAAATGCAAAAGCAAAAGTGCCATTTGAATTTTTTTCTAAAATGAGCAATTTTATCGGGCTTGTCTGTTTATGTTCAGTTATTTCACTTCAGTGGCAATTAAAAGAACCTATTCATTGGCGTTAAAGTTAAATTACTGAACCTCCATATAGGAGCCTGATAAAAATGCCCATTTTAGCAGAAAATGTCAAATGGAAGTTTGTTAGTAACGCTGTCAGAGTGTTAATAATGTTAACTCTTTCAAAAGTGTTAGTTTAACACTTTACCAGTGGTACCATACACTGGATGAGTGTTTATTTGAACTCTGAGGGAGTTCATTATTTAGTATTTGGTAATATTGCTGTGCGTTTTTGTCATTTTTTGTAGCTTTTTAATGTCTACACATATGTTTATTTTATTTCAAGCATAAATAAAAGTAAAAATGTTTCTCACAGTATGATTTTAGTTTTAGTTTCAGTACTATTTAACTAAAATAACTCTGATATGTGATTTGCATGGACAAGTTTAAGCAGGATGACAACTGTCAGTCAAGTCCAAAGGGAAAAAGAGTGATAGCAATATAGAGCTCTCTCACACACAAACCACTACCCCAGCTTTGTCAAATAAATGATACCCGTCTCATTTCAATCATCAAAGCTATAGGGTTTAGGGTCTTTCACTCTGTACGTCAATCAACGCCACTCACAGTTGCTTGGACCGTGAAACACTATCCACAGGCGCACACGCATACACAGACACACACACCTCACTGGCTCTGTTCTGCAGCTTCATTGATTTGCCCCCTATTCTTTCTGTTCACAAAAGATTCCTTCAAGTGCCATAGTGACAATGGCCTTAAGATCATCAGAGCGTAATGATTGCTGTCCAATGAGTGCCGCTTCAGGATTAATTGAGCCAGAATTAATTTTGGGAATTTCAGAGTACTTTGAAAGGAGACTGTAGTAAAGAGCGGATAGATATCAGGTATCCGAGGTCAGACGTCTTCAAAACCCCTTCTGTTTCTAAAGAGAAGTCATGTCAAAATTTAACATTTCTAAAAATCTTTTAAATAAGATATTTACTTGAGAAGCAGAACTGCAGAAGATGTAGATGTAGTCCCATATTTAATTTCTGACAGGACTGAACACAACGCTTTGAGGGATAGAAGTAAAGTGCGCTCAATGTATTGTTCTGTTGTTTAAAGGGATAGTACACCCAAAAATGTAATTATGTCATTAATTACTCACCCTCATGTCGTTCCAAACCCATAAAACCTTTATTCATCTTCAGAACACAAATTATCTTCAATGAAATCTGAGATAAATCATTTTTGAGTGAACTATCGACCTTTAACAACACACCAATTGTTTAGGTTCAGTAGACAAAATGAAGCTTATTTTATTATTCAATTTCTTTAATGTGTTTTTTCAAGCATAAATCTAATAAAAAACGACAAGGAAAAAACATAATTGTGGATGTAAATACAGTACTAAAAACTATTTGCATTATCTTGCACAGTTTTTACTACAGTATAAATTAAGACAAAAACACCAATTAAGAAAAAGATGCCATTAACTGTTGCAGAGTTACTCGCAAACTCTCCCAAAAAAGCATCCTAAACTCAACATTTGTTGGGTGTTTTGTTGGGACGTTTTTTGGGACATTGTTGGGATGTTGTTGGGACGTTTTTTTAAATTTGTATAAAATTAAAACTAAAACTCTTTCAAATCACATGAGCCAGTATTTTATTCACAATAGAACATAAATAACATAAATTTTTAAACTGAGAAATTATAAATGTTATGCACAAAATGAGCTCATTTCAAATTTGATGCCTGCAACAGGTCTGGGAATCGAAGTTATGAGTTTCTAGAGTTTTGGTGTTGGAATTTGGTCCCATTCTTGCCTGATATAGGTTTCCAGCTGCTTACGAGTTTGTGGTCGTCTTTGACATATTTTTCATTTAATGATGCGCCAAATGTCCTCTATAGGTGAAAGATTCTGGACTGCAGGCAGGCCAATTCAGCACTCGGGCTCTTCTACTACGAAGCCATGCTGTTGTAATAGCTGCAGTATGTGGTTTTGCATTGTCCTGCTGAAATATATGTCATCTGGAGGGGAACATATGTTGCTCTAAAGCCTTTATATACCTTTCAGCATTCATAGTGCCTTCCAAAACATGCAAGCTGCCCATACAATATGCACTTATGCCCCCCTATACCATCAGAGATGCTGGATTTTGAACTGAATGCTGATGACACGCTGGAAGTTCTCCCTCCTCTTTAGCCTGGAGGACACGGCGTCCGTGATTTCGAACAAGAATTTCAAATTTGGACTCGTCTGACCACTCTTCTGACAACTGACACTTTTCCACTTTGAAACAGTCCATTTTAAATGAGCCTTGGCCCACATGACATGACGGCGCTTCTGGACCAAGTTCACATATGGCTTCTTTTTTGCATCATAGAGCTTTAGTTGGCATCTGCAGATGGCACGGCGGATTGTGTTTACAGTGCTCCAGTGGTTTCTGGAAGTATTCCTGGGCCCCTTTAGTAATGTCAATGACAGAATCATGCCAATGAGTAATGCAGTGTTGTCTAAGGGCCCGAAGACCACGGAATCCAACAAAGGTCTTCGGCCTTGTCCCTTACACACAGAGATTTCTCCAGTTTCTCTGAATCTTTTGATGATGTTATGCACTGTAGATGATGAGATTTGCAAAGCCTTTGCAGGAACGTTGTTCTTAAAGTATTCCACATCTTTTTACGCGCTCTTTCACAAATTGTAGAGCCTCTGCCCAGCTTTACTTCTGAGAGACTCTGCCTCTCTAAGACATCCCTTTTATGTTACAGACCTGATGTCAATTAAATTAATTAGTTGCTAGATGTTCTCCCAGCTGAATATTTTCAAAATGTCTTGCTTTTTCAGCCATTTGTTGCTTTTTTTTACTTTTTTGAGACCTGTAGCAGGCATCAAATTTTAAATGAGCTCATTTTGTGCATACAATTTAAAAATGTCCCCATTTAAACATGTTATGTTATCTATGTTCTATTGTGAATAAAATATTGGCTCGTGTGATTTGAAATTCTTTTAGTTTTCATTTTATTCAAATGTAAAAAATGTCCCAACATATCCCCAATTTGGGTTGTATTTTAACTGAAAAATAGGAAAAAATGCTGATTAAGAAAATGTTTTTGCAGTACAGGCGGTCATTCAGAGTCAGTATGTTTGATGTTCTCTAAAAAAATGTTTACCTCAGCTTTCGTGCAACCTTGTTCTTGGTGGTTTGTACACGACGTAAATGTCACAGGCTGAAACAGGATTTTATAGGAACAAGGAACAACTCCTGCAGACCTCATCAGTCTTAATGGCTGTCTCACATGTCACAGTTTCCACCCAGTGTGTTATTAAAAGCAAATGTGATTACAATGACTAATTCAGCTAATTACTTAATCTTGAATTTAATTGAAAATAGTCTACAAATGAGGTAGTGTTCGTTCGATTAAAATCTGAAGATTAAAGTTATTCATTTAAATATAAAATTACTTAAATGTAAGATCCCCCTAAAGCACATTTTTGCTTAAAAGGAAAATGATGGATGCCCTGCAGTTATGTTTTATAACTCAATATGATGTCAGCCTAATTTTATGATCAGCCACATACACACCCATGGAGCAAAAACATAAAATTTGCAAACAGCTACTCAAGTTCTGATGAAATTACTATAAATAAAATTATCAAGGGAAGAGGGAAAATAATAAAAGAGCATACAGAATTCCCTGCGGATTATTCCCTGTCTGGGTCCAACACAGTAAACAAAGTTTGCTCCGTCCATCATTGCATTGCAGACAAACAGAGACAGTGATTCAAATTCCCTGTGACTTGCCAGCATGGCCTTTTTCTTTCAATGATTGCCAACAGAGCGACAGATAGACAGGCTCCTTCATGTCACACTTCTTACCACCTGCATGTTGACCTGCTCCAGAGGTTTTACCATGAAGAGCACATTCTCACACCACACGTGTGCCTTCTGGCTCTCTTCTAGTAGATGGTGGCATGATATGATTTGACTTCCAACCCAAGCATGATTGAACAAGGCGTTCTTCTGGTTACATTTTCGTTTGTGTGAGTGGGTTGATCGGTGGCTCAAATTAAAAGGACAGGTTGGCAGAGAAGTGTATCTGGCCTCAGTGTACCTTTAGTTCCTTTGCCAAAATAATCATTTTAAAACTACAAACAGTTACACCAAAACTGCTTCACTTCCTATATAGACAGCTGCTTTTTATGGCAGCATCCAACTGCAGTGGAACATCTGAAGCGATTGATTTGGAACATTCTACTGCAGCAGGAACTCTGTGCGTGATACAAATAGCGTTTTTAAACTGCATGTTAGCACATGGAAGACAGAATCTCTTACTTATTTTGCACTATATTAAGCTAAACCTTTCATTATTGAATGAATTACAAGAATATTTAAACTTTTTTTGAATGCATGCATTTACAGAGTGCATCCAGAGGCATTATAAGGTAAGGAGGTGGACCCATTGTATAGAAATTAATGGGATAAATCATAGCATGCAATATTCCAGCAGGAAAAGGAAAGAAAAGAAAAGAAAAGAAAAAGTAATTCATATTGCCTGAATGCATTAATTTTATGGTTGCTTTGAACTAAAGAGCATAATTTGTAACTATTAGATTTCATTCCTGATATAAATTATTTAAACCAAACACTGACAAACAGTTTTAGAAAGTACATTCTTTCCCCTTTCAAGTAGATAGAGCTTAAAAAGATTAGTAGATGACTGACTTGGCTTGAAAATAAAACAAAGAATTAAGACTGAGAATTTTCCCATGTCACTAATGTTAGCTATGATCTGCCAACTTTGATGCATAATTAACAATGTTTATAGTTTATCGCTTGACAAAGTGCCTAGTGTTTTATAAATTAAATTATGGATGCAGAGTTACAAAGTGTATTCTAGCTTTTTATTTGTTGCCGTACAGTACAGCATAATTAAGACCTCATGTCTCTTGTCATCTCATCTTTGACAAACATCACAGAGCTATTTAAGTTAGCTGTTAGAATTTTTATCTGCATGCCACACTTTTCTACTTTAACCTAGCACTTTACTCCTAATTAGTCTGAGAACATGCTTTTCAGATGACGTAGATCTCAAAACAGATGTTTCACATCAACATTCTAACAGCTTCATTTGCACACATTTCACCTTCTGTGCTTTTCACATCATTCTGTTGTTTCTTTTCACTCTTATCTCTCCCACTTACGCACACACAGCACTTTAATAGAGTTTACTACACGGCATCAAGTTTCAGCTGTTCTCTGACTGCAACGCTATTGTTTTTTAACCAGCATCCTAGTTCAGCCATGTTTTAAAGGGGAAAAAATGGCCAAGATTCATCAAAAAGTTTTGATCACAATCTCAAATATACAACACACCTTCAAAGCATATTTCACCAGGACAGGTCTCTGCTTTCTCTTTTGAGCTTAAGAGGCATTAATAATACAGTATTTGGGAAGTGTATCATTTTTAAACAAAACAGCTGAGAGTCAATTGCTCAAGCCATAAACCACTATGTCCATAAAAAAGAACCAAAAAAGGCAATGTATTAAGAGTTTAATCTGAATAAATGTAAAATAATAATAATATGGTCATTCAGTGATTTTGATAAATTGTTTCTAGTGAAAGAAATATATAAATAAAGACGAAAGCCAAAATATAAAATGCCATGGATGAACATATACAGAGTAATCCAATGTTTTGTAGATTTTTTTTTTAACCTGAAGTTTGAAGCCAAATTACAGGGTGGGAAATGACTTCAGAAAGATGGCAGCATCGTTGTTGTTTTTTTACACAGAGATTGGTAGATCTATTAGTTAAGCCAGTTAACTTTAGAAATACTTATTGCATTAATGAAGTCTGTTCAAAAAATGGGGAAAGGGCATTTTTCACATTTTCCCACCAAGTTTGCATCCCATATGGGCATCTCAATGCAGCCCCATTTGAAAATAGTTGAATTTTATTCCCTTTCAATGACTGAAAACCAAATGTGGTCACTTTGCATGCACCAAATACTTATTGTATTTAAAGAAATGTCAGAATAAATACAAGATTTCATTACTTTTTATGTTTGTCTTTCTTGAGAAAAATATTAACAAAGTCAAACATTTTAGCTTGGGAATTTTCTCAGATTTGGTTGATTTGATACAGAATTAATTAGTAACATTAATAATAGTATAAAATGCAGAAAAAGCCCCCAAATGAAGTTTTGAGATTACAAGTTTTGTAGCAGCGGTGCATATCCAGTGATAGGCTCATGTAATTTACACCTAACAAAACACCTTTTTAGTCATCAATCCGTCATGAAGGCAGGAAGAACAGGCTCATCGCTTCAGCATTAAACATTCGTTGATACACTTCATTGAAGTGTGCACTTCCTGAAACTCAGAGAGATGCCACCAAGATTCAGTCGTCATTCCTTATTGGATTATGTTTCTCCAAACAGATCACAGGGCATGTACATAAAGTCACTTGACAGCAACTTAATAAATTGGTGTGGTTAACAATAAAAAAAACTCTAAATTCTCCATCTGTGGGGACAATTAGATAAACACCTGACTGTAAGTTGCAAATCGTTATTATTTTAGTATTAGGCCAGGCTACTAGATGTTTCTACAGCTGACTTTACTGGTACTCTTCGTTCTCTTAAATTACAGTGGCGTTTTGCCATTTGTAAAGTTAAAAAAATAGTATCAATCTGATTTTACCCTCCTCCAGTGCTTCATACATTCCACAAAAGGGAGAACACATGAAAAAAGAAAAGGGGGAAAGAACCCCTCACGCATAAAAACATACATCATCTTACAATGCTGCCTGGACCACTTGAAGTTATTGCTTTATGTGTTCATATGAGCCATGTGGATTGAAAAGGATTTTGTTTACTTTGAAACTTAATGGAATGTATATGTTTGATTTATTAATACTGACAAGACCATTTGGAAACAATCATCAGAAGTGTCATGGAAAAACCGCTACGTCATGGGCTGCTAGAGGCTCCTTCACTCCGCCAGCATCAATATTTTCACCCAGCTTCAACATGACTGTCGACTGACAATGTTACAGTTTCAGATTGAGATATGAGCTGTAAAATACAATAAAAATCCAAGTAGTTAGAAAACTACTATTAAAATAGTAACTCTATTATAATGGTTGCTTAAACTATCTAATGCAGAAGGGTTGAGATTTTCATTAGTAATTTCCAACAGAGTAAACAAGGAGAAATTCATAATTTAACCACATGTGGTGCACCTAACCCACACAGTAAAATATTTCAGGTTGACTCAATGCAGTATTTTAGTAACTGGGTGTTGATGTAAAGTATGACCAGATTGTGGGTTTTGCTTTTCCGTAATATTCCACAATAAAACAAAATGTATTTTTTGGTCACAGGCGAGAAATTCTTTTAACTAAGCAGGATCCAAATTCACCAAAAGCAGCACTAATCGCCTTAACAATGACTCTAAATAAACCACAACTCTTTACAACAAAACTCTCTACAAAAAGTCAAAAGCAGTAAACACAGCTACAACATCTGTTAATTGTAAATAGCAATTATTTGCATACTCTAAAATTACTCACTCGCAAGGGCTTATGGGTATTTCCCCAGCCACAAAGCTTACTAGCAGATGCAGCAATATGAAGTTCATGGCACTTAAGCCTTAATAGCTTTACAACAGCGGACTTAAAGTTTCCAGATCACAGATGTTTCCATGAAAAATAAAGAGACAATCCTGTGTCATTTGCAAAGATACTTTGTCAACAATTAAGGACCAAAAGTAAATGTTCGTTTTCATCAACATTTTCCATATTTAATTAGAAAATCTTACTTAAAGTAGCAAACCATAATGATGTGTATGATTTGAGGAGCGGTATATATTTAGTCGGCCACAGGTGTTATTTAGGGGAAACATTTTTGGGATATGTCTGTGAAGAGTCTGTGATTAGTCACCAATATTCTCATAACTGATAAAGAGTGCAGAAACAGATGATGTTTGCTGGAAAATATAAAATAAATACATGTATCCACTTTTTGGAGTACACTGGTGTAAATATGACCTCAAAACTAATAATTATATTGCCTAGTGATAGTGATGGATTTTGGGGTTGGTGGTAATTAATCAATTGTTTGTGTGTTTATTTTATTATATAACTTTTCATATAAAATCTTAATTGTGCCCTCTTAAATCAAAGAACCGCATCAGTATACTTCTGCAGCAATGATAAACATTTATCTGTTATATATTGTAACACTCTTATTCGGTGCTGAGAATGGGAAGATTCAGAGTAAATACATTATAACTTTAATGGCCAGATAAATTTATGATTTATAATGTGCACTTTTACTGTATACATCTTTATAAGGATTATTTATAATCTCAATTTGAAATAATGATTTCAAGAGGCTCTACCTGTTTAGTAATATGCTGAAGGAGGGCTTTAGAACAAATATGCCCTCTACTTTATACTGTAAACACTTTTATGATAAATTTAGAATGAGCAAGACATTAAAGCATCTGTTTCTGCACTCTTTATCAGTTATGAGTTTACAGGCCACCAAGCTGCATTTCTTCACACTACTCAGGAGAAAGAGAAGGCAAGTGTGTTTGACAGTTCTCATGCCTCCCACCGCTAGCTGCTAAATGGGGCAGATGGGCGGGTGAGCAGCAAACTGGGTAAGTATCAACAAGACTCTCACTACATCCTCAGAAAAATCTGTAACTTCCTTCCAGCTTTAAAGTGAAGAGCAGAGCATTCAAACAGCGATTGCTGACAGTTTAACAACGTGTTTTCAAGTTAATTAGCTACACATCTCTCATTGAAAGCAGAGCCATTACTGTGCAAATATACTTGAGGGAAAGAACACAAACGCCACTGAGCCAACATTTACATAGCCACAACTTCCTCACAGGCCCAGTGAAAGTAGAAGGTTTTGCTTTCAGCGACCTGCACCAGCAACAAGATGTTATTCAATCCAGCTTTGATTTGTTTATGTACACAGACACAATTTTGCTGTCTGAGACAAATTTCGGAGGATGTCACAGGGCAAATCAGCAAAACTTGGATCACTTGGATGACATGATCATTGATGGGTAATTTATAACCAAATAAAACAAATTCATCTTAAAAAGCTATTTTAACTAACTAATCTTAAAAGCAGAATGAAATAGTAAAAGTGCAATTATTATCTATTACAATTACAATATATTATTTTATTTATTATATTGACTAAATAAAATATATAATTATAGGATAGCATCTTAATGGGATTGGTCACACTGTGTAATCTACCAACAAGCAACAATCAGAAGGTACAGGAAAATAAATAAATAAACTTAAAAAAATGTATAGTGTGCATTAGAACTATAAAAAACAAAGAAGTAACGTACAAATATTTACAATATTTTAAAATATTTTAAAAAAAAAATGATATGTATTTAAAATTAAATCATTATAATAAGTATATGGTTGAGTAACTATAAAGCCAATCTGACAAGCAACAATAGTGAAGTACAGGGAAACAAATATTAAATGAATGAATGAATGAATGAATGAATGAATGAATGAATGAATTAATTAATTAATTAATTAATGAATGAATGGTCATAGTGTGCACTACAACAATGTTTGTGTGGTTGAGTAACCAAAGTCTATCAGACAGGCAATAAAGTTAAATTGCAGGACAATTTTAAAAAGTACAAAAATAAATAAATACATAAATGCCATTTTTAAAATGCATTATGTGCACTAGAACAATCTTTGTATGAACAAGTAACCAAAGTCAGTCTCCTTTTCATTCTTGGTATACACAAACATAATTTAAACTACTTTACTAATAAGAACCACAGGCATTGCTAGACGCCTAAACAATGTAATCTTTATGAAATTAAAGGTGTCTTGGAAGGGGATGAAAGGATTAGGAAGACCAAAAGGGAAATAGCAGCGGAAGTGCTTGATAAAGTCAATCAAAACCCCCTTTTCCTGTGGATGGGAAATGTGAATAATTAGCCTCACGAGGCCCAGCAAGTAATTTCCTGTCCAAGGAGGACACAGTTCCACCTCATTGAGAATCTGTCACATGGCACCCTGAGCTAGTGAAGTGGAACCCTCCCAAAGTCCCGCAGAATTCTGGTCTCGGGGGCCGGTGTGGGAGAGCTCATGTTGTTTCAGTGTGTGTAGATAGATACAAGCGAGCGCACCTCACATCCTCCGATCTGTTCCCTCGTCACATCAATCATCCCCATTCCTAACATTGCCATCACAGTGCCAGCAGTTCCACACTTGTTTTCCTTCCTCTTTCCCTCTCACTTTTTTTCATCTGTCGATGGTCTCTCTCTCACGCTAATGTTAGCCGGGACACAGAGGACACTGGGCATGAGGGGTTTTAGTGGCGACATGAGTTTCCCACACAGCTTTGGTAAAGCGACCCTTCACGCACGGCTCAAGCATGTACAGAGGAGGCACTTATGTGCATAAAGTGAGAGCATTCAGGACTTGAGATGGCCCACTTGTCGCTGAGAAAACAGTGCGTCATTTGACTTGTTCATCTCCCCCTGCCAACATCCACTAATCAGTTTAACATTTTTGATTCTCCGTCCTCTGCTGACTAATGCTAAGAGGGGAATTTATGGTCTGTGCGGACACTGGCTAGATTCAATACAGTTGCCAGACTGTTTTAAAGTGCTAAATACTGTTACGTTCACACACAATCCAGTTTAGATAACTGAAGTGACTCTGGACTAACAGACTTGAAATACTGAAAGCGAGAATTGTTGTTATTTAATAGGAGTTACAACTGCATTCTATAATCGAAGTGACTCCAGATTAGCAACCACATTTTGAGAGCGGGTTTGAATATATGCTGTGTGAACAGAATTATTGTTACATTCATTTACATCACTATTGATTTCTTACTGTAACTTCGAAATAACAAGGAACAGCATGGTTTTGTGAAATATAGTGCAAGTTAATGTATTATACATTAGAATTGATATAAAATAATATGTTATAATGATATAAAATAAGCCTTTTAAACACTAGAGTTGATTCATTCCGTGTTCTTATCAGGTGTTTCCGGTTGCAACGTTCAGCAGGTGTAATGTTAACACAGCAAGACCTTATTGCTTCATTTTTAATTCGCTCATATAGACAGACAGACAGACAGAAAGAGAGAGAGAGAGAGAGAGAGAGAGAGACAAGACACAGAGAGAGACAGTCAGACATAGAGAGAGACAGACAGACAGACAGACAGACAGACAGACAGACAGACAGACAGACAGACAGACAGACAGACAGACAGACAGACAGACAGACAGACAGACATTATTTTTTTTGCTCACCAGCCACTGTGGCTAGTGGTTTTCCAAAATGTATAGGCCTTGGTATGCTCATGCATATCTGGTCAATACATTATACATTATCAATCGCAGTTTACACCAAATGTAGCCTAACTAATAATATCAGAATTCTTGCTATCAGTGGTCAGTTTACGGTCTTGCTGATAGAATAACAGAGGTCAGATGCCCTGTACCCTTCTGAAAATCTCACAATGAGAATGAGGCTGAGTAAAGAGTCCAATGTTTCATCATAACGTTATGGTAATCCAATAATCAAAGCCATATTTATTTTACTGTACTGTAATCAAAGATAGATTACAGTAGAGCATTATTTTACCACTGCCTGAAGCTTATCATTTAAGTTTACATCAAGATCTATGATGGTGTGTAATCCAGGTAAAAGTTTATACTTAGCATGCCTAGTTCATATACTTCACCCTATACAGTAATAAAAGCATAAAAAGATGACCTTGTCAAAGCTGAAATGCCAAACCTATAACCTGACCTATAGCTTGATTTCTTTCCATCTGCCCCCCGATGCAGTCCCCAATGAAATCTCCATTATTTATTTCACAAGGGCAAGTTTAAGATAAATGTTGAAAATAACAATGGAGGTCCCACATCTCAGGGGAGAATAATATTTATATCAGGACCCACAGCTTCTGCCGTCCTGGTCCTGGTAAGTAAAAGCTGGTCATGTAAACAGAATGTGTAAATATTCTAAAAGTGTGAGTGAGAAGTTCTAAGCAGAAAGATGTTCCAAAGCACTCTATCTCTCACTTCCTCACATACCACTGCATTTACAGTGTCATCTTTACTGTGTCATCTGGCCAGGATCAGTTCTCTCCACCCTCACAAAATACAATCAGACTGTCAATGTCAATGAACAGCTTAAGAGAGTACATAGATGAAGACCTACATAAACACACATGAAAGTGCATATACACAAACACTGAAATGAAAATGTTCATTATTTATAAAGTTTGCCTGACTTGTAAATCAGAATATGGGTGTTCCTTCAATTAGGGCAATTCTCCGAAATCCAGAAAAAAAATCTACATTTATAAACTACAGGACTGTTCAAAAGGGGTCTGTGTGACTCTTTTTAAAGAAATCAAAATTATTATTTAGTAAGGATGCATTAAATTGATCATAGGAAAAATTAAAGACATTGAAAATTTCACTAAAGATTCTATTACAAATAAATGCTGTTAATTATAATTAAATTAGAATTAATCTTCTAAAACTATAAGGATCGCTCTTTAAAAAAAGAAAAAAGTCCAACACATTTTATGATTTCCATTTGCAAAAATATCTCCTTGCAACTTTAATGTCTTTCTTTCATATTCTACCCTCCCTCTCTCTACACAGAAGGTTCCTACATCTATTATTCATTTTCTATCTTTTTCCCTGTCCAGTCACATGTTGACAACCTGTTGCACAACAGTATTATTTTTGGATTAACATTAGTGCATCATTATTTCCGGGAGACATTTGATTTCTGTAAAATCATCTGCCAGCAATGTTCTGTTTCCCCATTGTCCAGCTGTGCGCACTTTGAAGATTCACAGCATTGATGTTTCATAAATCCCTAGACAGACCGCTGGTCACCCCAATACACTACAACCACCATAATATTAAACATTCTGATATTAATTATTGTTTGATAATATATACAGATAAATATAATATGTGGCCTAATTGCAAACAGATACAAATCTAATTCATATTAATTAAATAGCTTTTCAAAAGTCAGAGGTTGTCAAGATCCAAGAACCTGCAGTGAAAGCACATGGGCTTTCTTATTAGGGACATAATCTGTTCCACCACATTCTTGTCAGGCTGGACTTGCATTGGTGAACTGTAATATGAGAGGTGGCAACAAGCTTAAGTAATTGGATTGGTATATAGCACTGAGTGTCAGACAATAGATAGTCATCTCTGCAACAGCCATCTGACCCTTTGTTCCTGGTTTCAGGCGTGATTTAGAAGCCCATAACTGCCTGGTTTGATCCCAGTCAAGGATGAAAAAGGGGGCGAGCAGAGCAGAGCGGGACCGGAAAAGTCTAGTTCAATCTGATGACCCGTACACATCTCGGGTCCCCAGTCGAATTTGGGCTCCCCAAAGGTTTGCGGCTTACTTGTGCGGTCATTACTCAAATCACATTAGCCCTGGGGCAGCTTTACAAACACAGATTCAGGCCTGTGGATAAGCTGACATGGAAAAAAGTAATAAACACACACACACACACACAATTGGTGTACGATTTGCTGTAAAACAATGAATTTTGAAGTAAAAAGACTAAAATAATATTTTCTTTTAGCAATAATCTTTTTTATTCACAAATTTGACAATCATTTTATGATAGGTATATTTATACAAAACATATAACATTTAAATATAGTCACTAATATATATTTATATAATTATCAGCAACAATCATGACCGTTTCTTAAGACTGCGATGCAAAATCTTCAAATTACATTCTCTGAACTTCAGATCAACAACTTTTGATGCTACAATACCGAACATGATATACTCTATAATCTATGACTGATTTTACTAATCTATAATTGCTTTTGAACCAGCACCATCCTAAAATGACAGGCCAGGACTCTCTAACAAAAGCAGTGGTTTAAATCCCACAAACCTGTCTGACTTTCAAAATGGGCGAATCCCTTTGAGGGGAAAGCGCTCAAGTTTTGAGGTCTAAATAGTCTAATTAACCCTTATTACACAGAGTGGCTATTTGAATGCAGTGAGTAACCTGAGACCTCTCTTGGGGGTCAGAATCTTTTAAAGGCACAGTGGCCGGTACAAAAGGTCCAGCGCACCTTTAATCTTGAACCTCACCGACAGGAAATATCAGCCTGGCATCTTGCCCTCAACTTGCTATGGATCTCCTTTATGTGGCCACACACATTATTGAGGGCTGTGATTCTTCTGTCGTTACAATATAAAGGTGAATGGTTAAACGGTTAAAAGAAGTTAATCTACAGTTTATTTTAAATTGTATTGCATATAGTATATGCATGTCATTTTTTTCTAAATATTCTTTCTATAAAACAACTTTAAGTGAACCAAATGAAGGTTAAAAAAATCATTAAATACTGAACTTTTAAAACAGCAATATTGGTTCAGACAAAGGTGTGAGTTTAGGGCAGGTCTATGTGTTTGACTGACCAATGGCAGACAGAGACTTTATTCTATACATTTCAAATTTAAGAACTCACCACAGTGATTCTAATAAAGAGTAATAAACTTACATGACATAAAAATGCTTGTAATTCCTTTTATATTGTTTTCTTTCAGTGGTATTGCTTCCTTACTGAGATCCATCACAGAGATAAACTGAGACCCTCACTCATCTTTTCAACATCAAGATTAATAGACTCTCAACACTGTGACTAAAAAGCTATTTGATGGACATGAAGAAATGCACTTTTCCTAATGGGGTTGCTTATCAGAATAAGTCATACCACAATCCAGCCTGTTTCACACACAACAGTGGTTGTAAAATGATGTGGCGAAATAACCCACTAGTTACTGATTAGCCGCTGTCTCATGCTGTGGGACTGTTTGCACTAAGGTCTGCGGTATGACCTGTAGCGTGACCTGTATGCATGACGTCAGAGAAAGAGTAGAAGATATCTGGCAGGTACTCAAGTCATAATTTGCTTTACATAACCTGTCTGTGGGATTCTGTATTCGAATAGCTTTTCAGATTTGCCCCATGCCCACAAGAGGGCAGCAAGAGCTATGGGGGCAATTAACTCAAGATTACATACATGGATCTACGCACAAAGGATGCCTCTGGGATTTTATCACACATGGGTATCAAAATACACAGCCATTGTAAGAGTCTTTTCAAACACTAAATGTTGACATCATAAAGTGAAGGACCCTTTTTGTGTCAAAATTTCTACACTGATAAATCGTATGACTTTCAAGGTTTCTAAATGTGCATTCCACAATTCTAAATAACAGTGTCTGTGACCTCTCTTATCTGTCTGGCTGCAATCCATCCTTTTTAAATGTTGATGCGTTTATTGTTACAGACAGACAGATTAGATAGATAGATAGATAGATAGATAGATAGATAGATAGATAGATAGATAGATAGATAGATAGATAGATAGATAGATAGATAGATAGATAGATAGATAGATAGATAGATAGATAGATAGATAGATAGATAGATAGATAGATAGATAGATAGATAGATAGATAGATAGATAGATAGATGTTTACAATTAAATATTATTTTACAGTGAAAGATTAAAATAATGTTTTTTTATTCTTAATATTTTACAGTACAACTGTATTTTATTTAAAATATTTAATATACAGTGAACGAATTAATATAGTATGTTGCATTCCTTTTCCTTTAAAACTATGTCTATAAAAAAATTGCAGTGAGTGGAAGAACATGCGGTTAAGTCTCTTTTAGATAAACCCGTCCGTCATCTTTCGGGACTGGGGGACACGGGCGGGGCTTCTCTACACGCCACACCCTTTAACTTTTGAATATTAAATATACGCATGCGTTTGCCACCCCCATTAACTGAACTTGGTGTATTGAATGCGCAGTCAGTCAGTCGCGGACAAACGCTCTCATGGCTTCTGTGTAATGTATACCCGCCGCTGAGAGAGAGAAGCAGAATAAGAAAGATAAGAATTTCAGATACGCTGGGATAATAGGAGGCAGTTTCCTACACTTTGGAAAATAGTCTTCTGAAAGAAATAAAGTTGTTCTCCACCCGTGCATGTTAAATCGGGGAGTACATTAGAGCCGTGAGGCGGCTAGAACTTCTGAGTCTCAAAGCAACACCAACAAGAAGGCATGATTGTGCGACGGAGTTCAGTATTTTCTGCTTTCTACCTTCATGCGTTTTTGTTATGCTTGCCGACGAAGGTGAGTCTGTTTTAAATAACTGAAATGTGTTTTTTTTCTGTCTTTGTGTTATTTATTTTCTAAATATACTGTAACACAAAGCTATGTAGCCTACTGTAAAATAGCATTGACAAATATCTTCTGTGTGATATCAAAACAAACTTGTTTGGACCTCTCAAAAGCAGCGCGTTCTGCAATCTGACACTGACAGGTTGGCAGACAAAGTTTAGCAGCCTATTCCATAAAACGAGACTAATTTGATTTTGCTGCACTTTATATACACTGATTTAAAGTTGTTCTTCTCAACAGGTGTCTGACGCATCGGGGCACTTCGAGCTGGAAATCGTATCGATACAGAATGCGAAAGGCGAGCTGCAGAACGGCTCGTGCTGCGACGGCGAGAGGAACCCGGCGGATCGCAAATGCACGCGGGACGAATGTGATACATATTTTAAAGTTTGTCTGAAGGAATATCAATCGCGCGTTTCCGCGGCTGGGGCTTGCAGTTTCGGAACTGGATCTACGCCCGTTCTCGGTGGGAATACATTTTCGACCAAGGGAACGCGGAGTGAAAAGTCAAGGATTGTTTTACCCTTCAGTTTTGCGTGGCCGGTGAGTAGATGTCCCATTTCTTGTTTTAAAGCATAATTAATGTGGGCATTGCGGGTTATGATGACGCAACGTTGGTGATACAACGTAGCAATGTTTTAATCCAAGTGAGAGGTTTGTCCTTGAGTTTGTACCTGCTCGGTTTAGTTGTGTGTGCATGACACCGTAAACAAAACGAGGTCTTCATTACACTACTCAACAATTTGTTTACTGATGAATAAAGTCAACATTTAAATGTTAAACGGATGTAAGCAAAGATGTTTCCTTGGCAAAACATTTATGTCTTGATTATAATTTCGTGTCGTGTTGACAGTGGCCTGCAGTAAATTCACTCCTCATGAAGCTCTTTTCAATGTCTCCTTTTTGGCAGTCAGCTAACTCTGTAAATAAATACATCAAATAAACCTCTTAATTTGTGTCACTGCATTAGAATGCAAACAAAAGAAGATTTGTTTGGCGTGAAGCACATGAGCCGAAGCTCCACAGAAGAGAGATTAACCATGTTTGTCTTGCAGCACTAAAGAATTTATGAGTTGACCGTGATCTCTTGAAATGGTTATAACCTGTGTTATCAAGTCAGTCTAAACTGCAGGTGATTTGCAGTAAACCTGTGTTTTATGATATGCAGCCGCATAATACAATCCCTACTGTATGTAGTGTGATGTCTGCCTACATTTAATGTGTTAGCTAGATAAAACATACTTTTTTTAAGGAGATTTCTGACTATGTTCATTGGTATGTTATGTAGTGATGTTAGTTAATATTCTTAATGAAAGTGTTACTCTGAGAAAATCTAGCTTTATTTATAGTCAGGGTCACAGTGTTGGCTAACAGTCTGGTTGGGGGTCATAAACCTTGGTGCAGTGTAACCTTAAACTGCTAGCAATACCTTTTGTTGGGGCTATTTTAGTGGAATTGATCTACTTGATGCAGTTTTCTGGGATTCCCTATTCAGAAATAGATATTTCCAGGATTCCCACAGTCCTGGAAAACATGAAAATGTCAGGGAGCGTGATTTTGAGGCCTGTAAAGAATAATCAATTAATCAAATTTTAAAAGTCGTGCAACAGTTGTGAAAATTCGAATGGTCAGAAAGTGTGGGAACCCTGTGTTCGTGTTAATTTCTCAGGAGCTCTTGACTGTGGGGACGTTGAACTATCCTTTCGTACGTTCTGTTGGCATGAGCGCTTGTGCACCTGTTCGCTTGATGATGTCATTGTGGATACATTCTCAACGGGGTCAAAATGATAAAAAAAAAATCAAAGGACGAACTGTCGGTCTGACAAAGAAAACATGTCCCTGTTTGAACTGTTCGCCCCAGTGAGCTGCCCACCTGTCCAGTATGTGAACTAAATGGCCAGTGAGCATGTGTTGATCATGTAACACTTCAGCTATTTTTGTAATGTGCACTTCCAAAGCATACTGCAAATGTTTTTTTTTTAATCATCAAAATTATAATAAAATCTAAAATTACAATATAGCACACTTCAGTCAGTCGCTAATTATTTTTTCGGTTGGCAGCTGGGGAGAGTTGAAGTTAAGGCTTTGTGTCAGTCACGGCTGACTGGAGACTAGGTATGGCACCTTTTAACTTTTGCAACCCTCAGTAATTACTCTCAGCTAGTTCCCAGACACAACAGCCAAATCTCGTCGCCAAACTTTAAATGTTTCATTTACAGGAATACCACCCATTTGCACCTTTTACTGCATTTGATTGCCCGTGTTTTTAGTTTTAGTGAGGGGTGTAGAGTGTAAAAGAGAGCGAGAGAGAGAGAGAGAGAGAGAGAGAGTTTTAGTCATAGCCCACCCATACAGAGCCAGCTTCAGCGAACATGAAACAGGGGGTGACAATAGCCCGGCCAAACTGGCTACAGGGAGGATTACTGTGCATAATGGAACCAGTCCAGAAATAATGCCGGCCCAGGCCAAGCAACAGGAAGCTGCGTTCGACTCAGCAGAGATGAGATCGGCTCCTAGACAAACCCGTCCCAGCCCTGACCTTACTTCCCATACTGGCCGTTTCAGCAAATTACAGCGCTGCTCTCTGGCCCCGTGGCCCTGAATGCACCTGGGGCCTGTCTGCTCAGCATGAGCCAAAAAGCTGGTTCACCAGCAAATTGGATAATTCTTTTTTTCCTGTCCCATCCTCCATTCTGTTTAATAGTCTGTGAACCCGTTCCCTTTCCTAAAACCCAAACTAGTATTTATGTGTGTATTTAATTCATGTCCCTTTCAAAGTAAACACAGAAGAAATCCAAAACATATTTTAAAGTAATTATTTTGCTTTTCTGAGCATATTCTGTCCATTTATCTTTTGCTGTTGGGAAAGACAGCAGACTGAGGTGAGGGTTGGTCGGTGTGGGAATAAAATGCAGGTGAACCGTCCACAAGCCTGAGGGAAAGAGCTACTGGCAGCAAAGGGGATAATGACATGTTTGCTTTATATGGTCTCCACTTAAGCGCAAATTACTCAAGTCGTAGAACGGGGAAATGCATCGTTTGTCTTTTTTCTCACCCTTGTTAAGGTCTTGAATGAGGTATTGTTAAGCCACTGTAAAGTAGTGTAGCACTAATGTTTTGTTTAGCTAACTTTTCTTAATCACCTCACACATGACTTACTCAATTCAGATTTATGATGTTACCAGGAAACATTTTGTTGTATTGAGATGTCTAATCTTGAATACGGTCCCTTTGACTGGATACCTGGCAGCTGATGTGCCGTTTGATGTGATCCGATTCTCTCCTCAGTCCCTGCCCGCGATCGCCTTCCTGAGTGACAGGAGATTAGATGGCTGCCAGTAGCACTTGTGTGCGCACAGGTGACTGACAGACCTGTTATCAGGGAAGCCTGTCTCATTTTCCACGCCAGAGAGAGCAGTGAAAGATTGTCAAAAGATTTCTCTGCGAAGCCCCCCTTATCTGCGGCCACCACTCCTGATAGGAATCTTTCACAAAAAAAGCCTTTTCTGTGATTGCACCTCCTGAAAGGCAAAAAAGGGCGGTTACCTTCTTGGTCATAGTCTAGTTTTCCAAGCTGCTAATGTAAACCCTGTTGACTTTGATTGATTGGAATCTGGCCGAGTACATCCGGAGCCTTAGTTGAACGTTTGTCACTCTACATGTCAGGCTTTCCTTATTAGCAATCACACTTTTACCAACGGAGACATCACTCGGCAGATTCCCACAGCTAGTGAGAGTGATAAAAGCAAAAAAACGAGGAGCCTCAACCGTTTGTAGAAGCCGAATACATCCCATATCAGAGCTCAGGGGGTTTGGGAGCAAGTGTAGACCTCTCTCAGATGTCTGTGAAGGCCTAGAGCATTAAGGCAAATGCAGTGTGAAGTTTGGGAGTCTGCTGATGGAGATAGTGAGAGTTCAATGATGACACACTGAGGTCAGTGACAAGCATGGGAAAAATGAACCTGGCAGCAGCATGTATTTAGAGCTGATAACCAGATTGTGAGTTATGGAGTGAGATCCACAGCGGCCCTTTTCTTTAAAACCTCCCCTGCTTCTCACCGAAAAACCCTGATTGTTTCTCATTAATTTAGCCTGTTTAAACTCTTTTAAGGCACAAAACTTTCCTGTAGCTCAAAGAGTAGAGCGTGTTGCTAGCAACACCAAGGTCATGGGATTGGTTCCCAGAGAATGCATAAACTGACACAAAAAATATGCCTTCAATGCAATGCAAGTCGCTTTGGATCAAAGCATATATCAAATGCATAAATGTAAATGTAAAACTACATAATGTCAGGTAAAACAATTGCTTAGGTTACTAAGTCCATTATCTCTCTCACTGTCCTGATCTGATGGGAGGTTGTGCTAGCTCATGTCCGGACATGTCCGTAATACACAGCATCGGGCACTTTCAAACACTGTGTGGAAGTGCAGGGCAGCTGAAATTAATGAGCTGTGTGCTTGATATACATAAACTGGCAAGATTTGTTAATTCAATGGGGGCTGTGAATCAACAGCATGTTTGTGTTTACAATGCGTTCAAGTGTGGACGAGGAGAGGAAGGACAAGGTGTATCTCAGTGGAAGTGACACAGATTGCATCAAATAAACTGATATTTGATAACCATAAACACGCTGTGAGATGGCATGAGTGGCTGGTTAGTGAGTTTGAGTAGTTACATTTTTTTTAAGTTATATTAATGGGTTTTTTATGTCTTTATTGGGACAGGAAAGTAGCATTGGGTGGAGAGAGGGATCGGATTTGAGGTATTTTAGCACCTGTGCTTTAATAAGCACTTGGAGATTTTGCACAGTAAAACTTTCTGTCCTTAAAACTTGTATCTTTTAATGAATGCACTTGAAGCACATGCAGATGGGCGTCCTTGGCTGTTGTACTGTATCTTGGCCAAACAAGAAGTTTTTTGGGGAAATAAGTTTAAAATACTTAAAAAAAATTGTCTTGAATTTGTCTAAATTCAATGTGTGTGTGTGTGTGTGTGTGTGTGTGTGTGTGTGTGGTGTGTGTGTGTGTGTGTGTGTGTGTGTGTGTGTGTGTGTGTCGACATTAGATATTCAGTTGTGCATGCTAATTTCAGACTTTTTTTATAGTTTTACATTTAGATTCCTAAATTTACTTTGATATTCTTCAGGTCATTGAGATCTGCATGACCCAGACTAATTTTAGCTCTTTGTACAGTGAGAGGTGTTGCGCATTGGTTTGTTTGAATGGTCTGGCGTAGGGGACTCAGGTTCCATTCGTTGCTGCAAATGGACAGTGAGAACCTTGGAGATGTTGGAAATTCCATGGTCCCTCGTCAAGAGTACGAGTGTGTGAATCTGACAAGTAGGTGCCGAAAAGAGACGCTTCAATTCTGACACAAGGGCATTCGCACGCACACTCGTTTTCTCTCATATGCTTCTGCTTTTTTCGATCAACTTCTAACACTAAATCCTAAATATGGACTCTCATTTTATTCTCTCAGGTAGAGTAATCTCTCTCTCTCTCTCTCTCTCTCTCGTGACTCTTGTTACCTGATACCGGTGAGAGCCATGATGACCTTAAGTCAGACAAAGCGTTTCAGAAGTGCTGAAATGTAGCCAAGCCCTCCAGAGATCCTGGCCTGCTTTGGAGTCATGCTAAAAGCAGCCCACCCCCCGCAACTCCCTCAGATCCTCACTCCACATTCCTCTCCGTGGGGGAAAAGAGGAACAAAACGCAGCACACAAAAGACCTGAAAACGAGAAGTGAAAGGGGATTTTTGTGGGTTTTTCAAAGAAACAAGTTCACTTTCAACCTGCAATTTTCTTCTCCTTCTCGTAACTCTTTCTGTCATGTGAGGTAATTACACAGAATGGATATTAGTAGGAATTTAGTAGTATGAATGTATTGTAAGGCATTCTGTGGAAGAAATAACAAATATATATATTTTTTAAATATGAACCTTGGTAGAGCCAAGAAGGTCTATAATACTTGGACAGCACGGGACTGTCAGCATTTCCATTGCTCAACTGGTACAGAAAAGAAGTCCACAGTTTGATTTCCACCATTGCTTAAGAGCACTCAGATCTGCACACATTAGACAATAACCTGAGTCAAACATATCATTTGACTAATCACATGATGACATCAGCCAACTAGCAACTGACATCATCAAGACATTTACAATCCCAAACTTTTCAATGGGAAAAGTTTTTTTTGCCCTCTAATGGTGTAGTTATGGCATCTACTAGGGCTGTAAAAATGGCTGAAAAACTAAATTCCAATTTTGTACTTAAATATACAATGTTGATTCGAATTAAGGCATAATTTCAGTTAGGGGAAATAAACCTTTTGGCTTCTCTCCTGAGGCCACAAGAGGGCGCTTCGAGCAAAATATGACTAATCCACGGTTCTTCAAAGCATAAAATAACACGACAATCTTTGAAAAATGTGCATACGGTTTAAAATAATGTTTAACCATATATTATTAAGTTGCTTAAACAATTAGAAACAAAACAGCATCATGTACACAGCTTAGTACAAAGCACGGAAAACCAATCACAAAGAGTAACGTTTAAAAACGATTTAAAAACATGAGATGCAGTGGAATGGGGAGAGACCGTACCTGCCATAAAATTGAGACATGTCTTTTTAAATATAATTTTAAATGGCTTTCTAAATATCCGACTCTGGGTGCTTCTCAATTCTTATTTGTACATCCTCGCTTCCTTTCTTCGAGTCTTAGCCCCCCCCCCCCCCCCCTTAGGATAGGAGGGAAGGATGCAAGGAAAGGAAATGAGGACGGAGGAATCAAAGGATGAACATTGGAATATTCTTGACCACTCAAGCGTCACTTCAAAGCATCATCAGCTGCGCTAAAGGGATCTGCCCTTATGTTGTTAAAGTTCGTTATTTAAGGCATTCATAATAAATATTAATAAAGCAAGATGCCCTGTTGAAATATATGACATGTGTGGTTTATTTAAACTGCAATGGTAAAATATAAATGTAAATTACTGTGACAGATGTGAAGGGGGAGGAGAATTTATACGTGCGTCACGTTTAGTGGATAAAACACTTCCGCAAAGGATACACCTGTACCTCTTGGGTCAAACTGTGGTGTTTTCTCGGAGTACCATGTAAATAATATGGTACATGGATATGAATAATTCAGCATTATTGTATATATTAAAGAACCATGATGCTGCCATCCGATTCCATCACTGTTTCTCAACTATTATATAGTCAAAATAGGATAGATGTTTTCTTCCAATTTGTCAAACTGCAAATTAAATGGCTTCTTTGCATAATAAAGTTAGTACTAAGATAGAAGGGCTTCTTTGAATGTACAAAATGTTGGACCTAATGTCCTAACAATGACCGCTGAACTGATGCCACATAACTGTCAGTGAGCATAACATGACCCAGTGATTCGACTCTACTAGACTCTCACACATAATAAACACACACATGTAAAAGAAATCTGAGGTCTGTCATTTCTGGAAATGTCATTATTTTCTGGGGGGAAACATTTCAGAATGGAGAGGAACAGCCTGATGCTGCAATGTTCAAGCACAATGAAAAGCCTAAATCTGTTTCATTTGTTTTGTTTAGCCTACTTGGTTTGAATTTAATTATGTATGTAATAATTTTAACTTCTATAAACCTTACAAAAGGGATTTTATCTTTAATCTAATTTTGTTTTCATTATTATTTGATTTTTCTTGCTTCCATGTGAACTTATTTGGTGTTTATTGTAATTATTTTGTATTATAAAGCACTGTGAGCTGCATTCCTTGTACAGTATGAAAGGTGCTATACAAATAAAGCTTATTATTACTAATATTATAAAATTGTATTCATTATTATTTAAAGCTTTTGTAAAGAAACCGCTTAAATTGCACCAAATGTAATAGTTTGATTTCATGTGCACAAGCAAATAAGTTTGAATGAACAAATTTGTTGATTAAATAATGTAAATAAGTGTTACTCAAGTGTACTGTGAAGGTTAGAGAGCTACTTGGTTCTTTCGATTGGTTCAACAATAGTCTCCCACAGTTATATTACCAAAACAAGGATGCTTGTTGATCTATCTGCCAGTCGTTGTTTAAATTGTAAAGATGGTGATACTGTATCTGCCCAAAGTTTCAGGAGAGCATTATCCGATAAGCTGAAGGTTGTATTATTCTTCTGATCTTTCACGGCACATTTCTCTGCGTGTCCCCATGGTCACATTTTGTCATTGGTGTTTATTGGTTACGAGTCAAGGTCCCTGACTAAAGCTCTGTTGATGTAAAATGATCTTTGATGTTTCTTTGTTTTGGTTTCACTGCTGACTGCATGTGTGTTTTTCTCTTTCAGAGGTCCTACACGTTGATAGTGGAGGCCTTAGACTTCAATAACGAGACCGCCACAGAAAGTGAGTAGCATGATTTTTGGCTGTTTGTTTTGCTTCTTTTTGTTTTTTTATTTGCTTTTTGCTTGATATATTTTGTCTGTTTTTTGTTTCTCTCTTTGATGTCCTTTCTGTATTTCTTGCTTTGTTTTGTTTCATAACTTTTTTCTTTTGTTTAAACTGGAAAATGTAAGAAATAAAAGTTTGTTTTGTTTCTTTTTTTTTTACTTTGGGAAATGTAAGAAATTTATGTTTGTTTTTGTACCATTTCCGCTCATCGCATGCTAGTCTTTAAACCAAATGTGCTGACAGGTGTGTTTGACAGGACAGGGAAGGGAAGAAGAGGAAGGCTGTGTGTGTGTCTGTGAGAAACATTGTTGAGGGGGCCTCATGCTTATGAAAATGTTTCCGAATACCTGATGACTAATGGCAGGTGTTGGCAGTCAAGGTCTCATGGCCTCTCTGTCACGGTGCATAGCTCAAGCACAAGGTTATGTTTGCTATAACCTTTCTCTTCTTACACCTCAACAGGGCTTAACACTCCAGAAACAGTCCCATTTAGACACTAAACTGAGTCTGGTGGAGTTCATTTGAATAGCTCTTCTGGGTTGTCTTACCATTAACTGATATAGCGACTTCTAGCTATATCCAGATATTCTGAGTTCAAAGTTTTTGTTGCAGAAAAGCTTATATTGTAGTTGGTCTCTTCTCTTGTACTCTACAGTATGTATCAGCTTATAGACTGCATATGCTAATGGTTTATCTTATGCTAGAACCTGTCATTTTACTCTTTTGATTGTGGTCTTTTCAAATACTTTCAATTAATATGTGTTGTGCTACAGTTTAGAGGCATTTGTTTCTATTTATTGGACTTTGAATATTGGAATTAAATATTAGAATCTGGAAATCCCCAAATCTGTAGCCAATTCAGACTTGCTTACATTTGTGACTGCTGCATTTTGAGAAGATTTGGTAACAACTTTAGTTTTATAAATATTGTTAAAATACCATTATTTCATTAAAATAACGTTAAAATAACATTACCACCAAAGGTAGATTTAGGCCAAATCTTTTTTTTTTTTTTTTAAAGCTGTATCAGCTCAAACAGTGAAACATGGTGCTGGCAACACCAAAGTCATGGATCTGATTCCCAAGAAATGTAGAAACCGATCAAATGTGTACAGTACTTTAAATGCATTGCAGGTTGCTTTGGTTAAAAAAAAGTCAAGCAAATGCATTTGACAAACACTTTTATTCATATATACCAATTAAAAAAATTGGGATTGGCAAGACTTTGATTAAATGTTTTTGAAAATTTCTTTCAAAACCTCTTATGCTCACCTGGGCTGCATTTTTTATTTTATAAAAATAAAGTAAAAACAATAATATTGTGAAATATTATTACTATTTAAAACAACTGTTTTCTGTTTAAAAAAAAATTATGATGTAATTTATTCCTGTGATGGCAAAACTGAATTTTCAGCAACATCACTCCAGTCTTCAGTGTCACATGATCCTTCATAAATCATTCTAATATGCTGATTTTGTTTTCAAGAATCATGTTTTATTATTAATATTGTTGAAAAGAGTTGTGCTGCTTAATATTTTTGTGGAAACCATGGTACATTTTTTTGTATTCTTTGATTAAGAGGATTCATGAGATTTGTCAATAGAGTTCAAACAACATGAAATATAAATATTTTAACTTTTGAATGGTTATTTATCATATATATATATATATAATATATACATATTATTAGTAGAATTTGTTTTTCATTTTTGCTAGCAACTCTCCTTATTCCTTGTCCAGAGGGTGTGGAGTTTTTTTCTGTCAGTTTAATGTGACTTCCTCACCCCACAGTGAAGTGGATCAGGCTGCAGGTAGTAAAGACGTGACACTTGGCTCTGTCTGCAGGGTTCAGGGTGCAAGTGAAATGCCACAACGACCCTCTGCATTCCAGAGACCTATGAACCATAGGCGCACCTGGCCTCCATAATATCATCTCTTTTCATTCTTTCTACCTCCTCTAGGAATACGTCTACCCATGTTGCATCAGTTTGCAGAGAACTTTAAAGATTAGTATTTATGTGAAAGGGAGGAATAGACATTTCACAGTCCCCTGTTCTAGTCCTATTCAGGAAAATGGTGAAAGATGTGAGCTGTCAGCTTACCTCATCTTCTGTGGTAGAAATAGCACAGTTAGGAATAGAGATGGAAAGTATAACTAAAGACTTGTTAGTGTAGAAGCAATTTTACATCACTGTAACAATAAAATATATCATTATAATTTGTTTATAAACTATTATAATAAAGTTTATATAGCCTAATTAATAGGCGTGTGGTAATTAATATTTTGGGATAAAACATTCACTGGATACATATTGAAACTTGAACACAAACAAGTAGATAATTATTCAAAAATTCAGTTAAAAATAAAGGACTTGAAACATTGAATCTAACATTGTAAATGCTTGGCATCTGCAACAAGTGTATACTTTGCTTGATGTTACGCCTAACAAACACTCCTTGATAACAAGGTTTTCCGCATCTTGACTTGTTTTGGACATGTTTGCTTCTGTATTTTCCTTATGTATTATCCCGCTGATAGCCACACTGATGAACTGTCTGTGGTATAAACATTACCTGTACAACATTTCAACCGTCACATGTACAGAATATGCTGCCATGATGCCCAGGACTGCATTTCAGACAGCATTGTAAACCTAAGTAGATAATGGAGACCAATGGTGTCAACAGTGCTTTGGGAAACGCAGCCCAGCCCTAGTTGGGAGTATAAGAATTTAAGGATGAAATCTGTGGGTGAGTGGGCGGGTGTTTGATTGTGGTCCGAGTGTTTGAAGGGAATACAATGACTTACAATGGGGTCTCCAGAAACCCAGTTTAAAAAACTCTGCTCTAATTCACTACTCGGGGTGCGTTTCCCAAAAACAACTATGGTCGCAAGTTCCTTCGTTACCAATAGAGTTCAACGGAAATAACGACCAGTTAGCTAACAATGCTTTTGGGAAATGCACCCCTGCATGGGATCTGAATCTACTGGGGGGAATATGTCAGACAGAGAGACAGAGAAAGTGAACAAGACAGTGTTTATTCACTGATGTCATGAGTCCTGGCTGCTTGTAGGATTACATATTGTTTGCACAATGTAATTAATAGTGATTGGGCCTTTTCCTTCAGCTATAAACATGAGGGGTCATTTTAGGCTAGCGAATATCTTTAATCTGCAAGCAACTAGATATCGAGACATTTACGTTTCTCGGTTAACCTTTAACTCTTTGAATCGTGTGTGGTGTTATTGTGTCAAGACCTTTCTAACTGTTACACGTTGACTATTCAGGTAAAAAGCTCATCGAGAAAGCGTATCTCTCTGGCATGATCAACCCAAATCGACAATGGCAGAGACTGACCCACAACGGCCCCATCGCTCAGTTTGAGTACCAGATCCGGGTCACCTGCGATGAACACTACTACGGCTTTGGCTGCAACAAGTTCTGCCGGCCACGTGACGAGTTCTTTGGACATTACACCTGTGACCAGAATGGCAACAAGTCCTGCCTGGAAGGATGGACGGGTCCTGACTGCAATACGGGTGAGCAAGTAGACTGTGTTTCTGTTACTTTTTTTTGCATTTATTTAATCCAAGATACAGTAAAAACAGTACAATTTTGAAAATATTATTGCAATGTAAAATATATATATTTTTTAAATGTATTCTTTTCCTGTAATGCAAAGCTGAGTTTTCAGTAGCCATTACTCCAGTCTTCAGTGTCATGTGTCACTTCAGAATACATTCTAATATACTGATTTGAAAGTGAAGTGAAATGTTTTGCAAAAACTGTTGACTCAAATGCTTTCAAACAGTTGCCATTTTAAGAGGCTGGTGGGTGAGGGTAAAAGTTTGAAATAAGCCGTGAACAGAGAGCGCAGCACCCGAAGCCTGACAACAGGACTTAAATTAGAGTAGGATTCAGTTAGGCTGGTCAGGGGTTTGAAAGATTCCTGCCCCATACATTGCCAAAATGTTTTCATGGGTGAACAGGGGACATTGAGGCCCCTGGTATATCTTACAGCGAGGATGGGGAACAAACTTACTGACATTTATTCTTTCCCACTCTTTCTGTTTTCCAGCGATCTGCAGACAAGGTTGCAGCACCGAACATGGATCTTGTAAGCAGCCAGGTGACTGCAAGTGAGTAATCTGCAATATTATTCTATATTTTGGTGGCATTTCCTGCAAAAGAAAGTAATTTACGCTGTCACCAGGTTTCTTTTCTCCTCAACCTTGCTCTTTAACATTTTGAGCCAAGCCTTGTTAAAGTGTGAAATATGCAACAGTACAAGCTTTCACTGCAACTAGAGGCTCATGGTTAAATCTTGTTAGAATCCATGTGTCCTGCTTGACCTATCAAGGTCTGATAGCTCAATCTCTGTTTCTGGTCCACGGACAATGAAAGCACAGATTACTGACATCCACCTCCAAATATTCCAACATGGCTGGCGTTTAGCAGTGAAATGGTGTCAATAAGGCCATGTTGTAAATACAACTGAAGCACAAAGCTATTTTTAGCCATTTTACTTTTGTCTGGCGAGATGTTGAAGCCTTATCTACAAACCATCATCTGCCAATTTCAATCTTTAATTGGGTTTTAAAATGCACTGCTTGTTTTACAAATTATGTATGAATTTGGCCACAGGGGAAGAGAAAGTTATGTGTTTCTGTGTGTGTTCGTATACAGCTATAGCCCAGTGATTTATGAGTGAGTGCATAATAAATACTTTTCTTCTCTTTTGTTACACTGATGCACATAAAAAAGTATGTCAAACTAACTGGCTTGTTTAATGTGTAATAAAATAACATGGTGGTTTATTCTATTGTGTTGTTTCCCAGAGAACAGAATTTGAAGCTTTTTTTTTTTATCCTTCCATAGCAGCATGTTTTCCTTGACATTTTCTTGGGTTAGGTTTTGCTTCGTAATATGTACGATTGCAGCATGCATGGAAAAAAATGCACAAACAAGGCTTTTGCTTCGCCATAAAGGAATGCGTCATGTGTAACTTATTTGTGTTGAGTAGGGCATCGAGTTAATGAAAATTGAATTTATTGCGCAACAAACTGATCTTCTATTGGTTGGGGCAAGACACGGCAGGTTTTGCATTGGGGTTTTTCTGGTTTTTCATCGGTTCGTTATTGGTGTTTGCATGTTTTTTGGTCAACAGACTGACGTTAGTGATGTTTTGTTACAAAGATCTGTTTTGAGTAATTCTCGTCATTGTACCATCTCTGAAAGCGTTCAGGATCAAGGCTGGAAGTCTACGGAATTCAATGTATACTAAAACCTCAGCTCTGTTACACTTGGCATGATTATATCCCATTACCTATTCATCTCTCACTGAAAGCTTGCCAGAACACACAACCATGCAATTGTGCAACTGTTGTAACAAGAGCTCTTACTGTGCTAAATTGGAACCGTAGAGGCCTACGGTCGAGGTGAAAATGTTACTCAGCCATGCTGCTTTAATGCCATATTTTGGCTTTAATATCATTCAAAGTCACGTCTAAGACATTGCTGATGTGAAATAGGGTTTTGTGAATGTTTCACATAGTCGAAATCTTCTCGCACGTTTAAAAATAGTTGTCTTTAATCACAGAGAGAGGTTTCCTCAACCACCGTGTTTATTTTTACAGCTGAACTGCCGCCTCAGGCTAATTGTTTTCTTTTTTCCCCAGAGGGCAGTCTGTTTTCCTGTGGCTAAGCGCTCAAGTGACTTAGTATCTCATCTGAATCCTTCTTTAAGGAGCAGGTTATCGCTCAGGCTGTTTAATTACTGCCATCTTAAGGGGGAAGTGTAGGGGAGAGCTATTGCTGAGCTGTTTTGGAGATGGCTTTTAATTACAAGCTTAGAGATATTCTGTGGCTGTAGATCTGACTCAGTTTTTTCGTTCCCTGGGTGGAGAAAGGCTACATGGGAACAGGAGTGAGAATGCAAAAGAACCCGCCATAAATATATTGGCCAATGGAGCAGTTTACAAACACAATCCCCCACCCAGATGGTCCAAGCAGTTCTGGGGCCAAGCCGCTCCACTTTTATTGAGACAGAGTGTCCTGCCACAAGCTAATGTTAGTCTCTCTAAAAGACCCAGTGGAGTTTTAAAGCTGCTGTTTGTTGTTTGCATGGCTTGGCATTAAATAATCAGACAAGAAGTTGTCGGTGGTTCCCTTTTCCCAGTGGACTGGAGAGAACTTTTAAGACAGGGTTTATGAAAGGGTAACCTTTTAGCATTGAACTCCCTGAAAAACAACACTTTTCTCAAAGTTTTGATAAGTACTTTGAGAAAATGATGGCAAATTATGCTTTAGAAAATCACTACACATTGTTTTCGTGTGGTGTTGTCGTTTTAAACAGAACATATTTCTTCAGCCCTGACGCCTCTGACGAAAATGAGAGAAAATTGTTTTGCGCTGTTAATCTCGTCATGAAACTACTGACTTTGTTATTCGTTCGGTCCATGATAACTCAACTCAAATTAAGACTTAATCTCACTCAAATACATTCAGATGCAAAAGCCTCTAAGTGCCGCCTGAACTTTTCTTCTAAAATTAGCATTTTTATGAGGCTCTCTTATATTTATGATCAGTTATTTCGCTTTAATTGCACATTATCATAACTAAAATGTTATTTGTGTTAACTCAATTTGTATGCCTGAACTGAACTACATGTAGTGGGCATTTTGGACAAAACAAAAAACTATAAAAAATTAACACTATCACTAAAAATTCCTATGGTGTGTGTATATATACAGTATATACTGACATTTAGTGACAATTGTAGTTTTTAGTGGTCATTTAATTTGCATTTATAAAACCTTGCCTTAGTGTCTATTTGTCTTTTTCAGGTGTCTGTACGGCTGGCAGGGTCCATACTGTGATAAGTGCATACCTCACCCGGGCTGTGTACACGGAACCTGCGTTGAACCCTGGCAGTGCCTCTGTGACACTAACTGGGGTGGACAACTCTGTGACAAAGGTAAGCACGCATCAATTTAACTTTTTCTGTCTTTTATTCTGTTTTTGTTTCCTAACATTCATAATCCGAACATACTAATCCTGTTCTTACCTCTCAGATCTAAACTACTGTGGAACTTACCAGCCGTGTTTGAATGGAGGAACGTGCAGCAATACAGGGCCTGACAAATACCAGTGCTCTTGTGAAGATGGCTACTCTGGGGTCAACTGTGAACAAGGTGAGCTTGTCATGCTAGCCACACTTTCAAACATACTAGAGTCAGGTTCAGTTTGCAGCTTGTGGCCAAAAACGTCCAATTAGTCAGAAAAGATCTGTCTGACTGACATGAAAAGTGGCCAATGGTGAATCTGAAAAAGTGATATCACAATAATAAACCAAGTGGATATTGTGATTTTTGACCATTTTGTACTCAGTATGAATCAGTTTTTGAGGCTGAGACTAGATGTTTTGTGTGGCAAATGTCAGTATTGTGCTTTCTCGAGTGTTCGTTTTCCTGTTTCTTTGTTTTTATTTCAACATTGTGGATCTCCTTATTCCATTTTAAGGATCCCTTTTGTTATTTTGTTTTTTAATATGGTGTGTTTCAAGTTGCCAAGTTTCATCAAGTGTGCACTTACTGTAGCAATGAGTGTAAAAAAATGCGTGTGCGTGTGGTTTATTGTAGCAGTACTACCCAAAAGTTTTATCATCTTTCCCTGTTTACAACTCTGAAACATAATGACACTGTAGCTGCTTGAAACAAAGAGCAATTTAGATGCAGTCGTTTGAATTTGACTGTCTTGTTTAATGAATCTTAACAGTCATTATGCGCTGCTTTCTGTTGGCATGAGTCCATTTTATACACAATGCCATTTTGTTGTTTACACAAGTCAAATTCTGCAGCATCAGATGATGTCAGACCACGGGCCTTAACTGTCTACAGTGTCAGGAAGGGCGCCCAGGTCTGCTAATCCTCTGTTATGATATGTCCTGCCAGTGAATCTCGTCTGTTTTGACAGTCAGTGGTTGGATGGATATAATGATGAAATCTGCCAGATGGACCGTCATGCTTTTTTTCCTCTCCATCCTCCTCTCGGATTCATATGATCCAGATTCAAGCCCTCAGGGTGGTGACAACCTCCTGGGGCAGTGAAATCTTTCCCTATCCAAACCATTGGAGGAATCGTTCAGTCTTAAGCAGGAAGATAAAAGCTTTACTAACTTTTAAGTTAATGGGGTCAGTCATGTGACAATAGTGCAAAGGTTAGATCAACATACACTGGTCAGACCTGAGAGCATATCAGACCTATAGTTCACCCATAAATGAATCCTCATGTAGTTTATTTATTCTGTTTAGCTATTTTTTCTTTCAGTATAATGATCATAAGGCTTTACAGAAGAGTTGTTTGAGTTTGAAACACCATGAGGGTAAATAATGGAAAATCAATAAAACTGTAAACAAGAGATGCTATATGCTTATGTTCACAGCTGAACACGCCTGTCTGTCCAACCCTTGTGCGAATGGAGGGACGTGCAAGGAGACCAGTCAGGGTTACGAGTGTCACTGTGCAGTCGGTTGGAGCGGCCCATCATGCGAAATCAGTAAGATGGCACACAAACACACTCAGAAGAAGATATCCAGCAACACTCGATTTGTCTAACCTGCTCTGATCTCACAGATGTGGATGATTGTACACCCAACCCATGCAAACATGGAGGTACCTGTCAGGATTTGGTTAATGGCTTCAAATGTACCTGCCCTCCTCACTGGACAGGCAAAATGTGTCTGATTGGTGAGAGATTAGTGAAGCAATTTGAAGTTTGACTTTCATGCTTTTAACTAGGAGTTAATCACAACATTTATTTTCAAAGATGCCAATGAATGTGATGACAAGCCCTGTGTGAATGCCAAGTCATGCCACAATCTGATTGGTGCCTATTTCTGCGAGTGTCTCCCTGGCTGGATGGGTCAGAATTGTGATATAAGTGAGTATACCTATCTTTTATTTTTATTTTTATCTCTGCATGTGCTTTTGTAGATTTCTGTCTGCTGTTTTTGGCTTAAAAATGCAGACATATTTCTCTCAATTTCAGACATTAATGAGTGTCAGGGTCAATGTCTGAATGGAGGAACTTGCAAGGTAGGAGATCTTCAGATGTTTTACTATCAATGTACACTACTGTTCAAAAGTTTGGGGTTAGAAAGAAATTAAAACGTTTATTCAGCAAAAGTGACAGTTAAACTTTATAATGTTACAAAACATTTTTTTTACATAAATACTGTTCTTTTGAACTTTCTATTCATCAAACATTTCCACAAAAATATCAACATTTATAATAATATGAAATACACCAAATCAGCATATTAGAATGATTTCTGAGGGATCGTGTGACACTGGAGTAATGCCTGAAAATTCAGCTTTGACGTCACAAGAATAAAGTACATTTTATAATATATTAATTTAGAAAACCGTTATTAAGGAGTAGCAATAAGATTTCACAATATATATGCTTTTACTGTATTTTTGAGCAAATAACTGCAACCTTCGTGAAGATAAGAGACCTTTTTTTAAACATCTTACTGATCCTAAACATATGAATGATAGTGTAATATTCTGTTGTTTCATTTAAGCAAGGAGGGGCTGGCATGTAAAGTGGCCAAGTACAGCTAGTTATTTTGTATGTGATGTTAAGTGATGGGTTTATCTGAAATCGGATATAACCGAGAACAAATTGGAATGTACAGGTGTGCTCAAGGATATCCCTTTGAATTGCTACTGACTGCTTCAAACAAGACTTTTGAGTCATTTTCTAAGGCTTAATGCCATGAACCTCTCAAACTTTGACAAATCCAGTGACTAGTTCATCTCCAGAAGCGCTTATTGTTGAAGACTAGAAACTGTAAACATTCAGAACAGAAACATGGGTGTGCCGTCTGATGCTGACATATTGATACCATTCATTCTCAGAAGTGCTGTACAAAAAAAATGTAAGCCCTCTAAGCTGAACATTTATTTTGGGGGGTTAGTGCCAGGAAAGTATGCCCATGATTATGGCACAGAGATGATTTCACCTTGGTCACTGCACTGAGTTATTGTTGCTTTAAAAAAAATAATTCTAGCTCTCATTTTGACAGGATTTGGTGAATGGTTACCGCTGTCTTTGCTCTCCTGGCTATTCCGGTGAACACTGTGACAAGGATGTGGACGAGTGTGCTAGCAGTCCCTGCCTAAACGGTGGCCAGTGTCAGGATGAAGTCAATGGATTTCAGTGTCTGTGTCCTGCCGGCTTCTCAGGTCAGCTGTGTCAGGTGAGAGAAAGTCCTGTTTTCTTTCCTGACTATTGATATCTTTGTAATTAAAATACTTGATTCAGAGTTACTGTATATACTGTATACTATTCTGAAATGGTTCATAACAATCTGGTATCATTACTGAGTCAACCTCAGCTAAAAAAATAAGACTCGAAACATACCAACCTGTTAAACTGTTGCTAAACTTGACACTTAATGCACCAAAAAAATTTAACAATTAAAATCGCTCCCATAAAGATGAACTTTATTAATATATGTTTAAACGGTATTGCAGAACTTTGACTTATCTATTAGTACACACTATTGTTCAAACGTTTGGGGTTGCTAAGTTTTTTAATGTATTTGAAAGAAGTTTCTTATGCACTTGGATCAAAAATACATTAAAAACAGTAATATTGTGAAATAGTATTAGAATAACTTTTCAGCAGGCATTACTCCAGTTTTCAGTGTTACATGATTCTTCAGAAATCATTCTAATATGTTAATTTGCTTTCAAGGATAATTTCTTCTTATTATTATTATTTTTAATGTTAAAAACAGCTGCTTAATAACTTTTTTCAGGATTCTTTGATGAATGCAAAGTTCAAACAGCATTTATTTGAAATATAAATATTTTATAACATTATGAATGTCTTTACTGTCACTTTTGATCTATTTAATGTATCTTAGCTGAATAAAAGTATTAATTTCTTTAAAAACGTTTAAACCGTGTATACCTTCATCCACCCAGCTCTAGTTGTACCCTGAAGAAAGAGAGAGACAAAGAAAGAGGGGCTAGGTTTGAGACAGGCAGGGTTTGGCTAGCTCTTTAAAATATTCTTCTATTTGTTTTTATTCTCCTGAGCGTTTTGGTGCGCTTTTTCCTGGCAGACGCTGTGTGGAGGCTGTTGAGGGTTGCTCTGTGTTTTCAAAGAATCCAAAAAGGCCTGGATATCATTTTCCCCTCATCATTGAGCTCTCATTTCTCCTCTTGTAAATCTTTCTCTTGTGTAGCTGGATATCGATTACTGCCAGCTCAAACCATGTCAGAATGGCGCGCAGTGTTTCAACCTTGCCTCGGACTACTTCTGCAAATGTTCCGATGACTACGAGGGTAAAAACTGCTCTCACCTGAAGGACCATTGTCGAACCACATCATGCCAAGGTGAGAAATCTCAGTCTCTGAGACGGATCCCGTCTCTGTATCTCTTTGTAAACCGCCCCTAAAACCCAGAGTAAGCTGATCTGCCAGTTGCATGCCATTGTTCAGCTGCTGAGTAAAACTAGATTACAGGCCCGTGGACTCTCCCACCACCTTCAGGGGGAAAGATGAGGAAAAAGAACTCATATTTTGTTACATGAGGCTTTTTCAGCCCATGGTGAGCTATTTGACAGTAACCTCCCTGGACACACAGCTCGCATACACACAGTCTCCTAAACACTTTCTCCATTCCCAAATCCACCTGAACGTTTGCCAGTTTCTTAACAGCTCTGTGTGTGTTCTTCGTGGTAATGACTTGGTGGGATTCTCTGCCTTGGATGTTTAAATGTGTGTGTGTGTGTGTGTGTTTAAGGAGGGGCAAACCCCACAGCTAGATAAGCCCATCATGTTTCTTTCAACTTTCAGGGCTTATGTGCATTAAATGGCCTCCTCGTACACTCTTTCTGCAAAAGTAGATGTAAAAACTTAGAAAGTCAACCCATAAATATTGAAATAAACTGGAATAATGGGTAATGTGAATTTAGTGTATATTTTGTATATTTTATTTCACAATGAACCCAGAGTTTTAACAGTTGGGTTTCTGTCTTTCACAGTAATTGACAGCTGCACTGTTGCTGTGGCATCCAACAGTACGCCGGAAGGGGTCCGATATATCTCCTCAAATGTCTGTGGTCCTCACGGACGCTGCAGGAGTCAGGCCGGAGGCCAGTTTACGTGCGAGTGTCAGGAAGGATTCAAAGGCACCTACTGCCATGAGAGTAAGACTAAACACAGTGTTTCCCACACATAGACTTTACCTGGGCGGGCCGTATATTTACGGCCGCCCAAGTATATTTGGTGACACATTTTTGTTTTTATTACTATTATTATCCTCTTACACTTTTTTTTATCCGCCCGAGAAAATGAAACCATCCGCAATCGATTAACTATTGGAAAATCTCCCCTCGCTCCACACATTTCGTACGCTCGTTCTGTGTGCTCAAAAACTGTCGACACTCCCACAGACAACCTCCAGTGTTTCCCATACGTTCATTTGTGGCGAGCCGCCTCAATATCAACCGCCCTCTGCCATCAGCTCCCGCGTGACGAGCGCGACTTTAGCACTATATTTAGCAACTTTCAGACTCTTTTGGCAGAGTTTTTCCATAACAGTTACATACTGACAACCCTAGCGAATTGTTTTTTTTTTTAAACTTAGCTTTCATTGATTTGGAAGATGTCGCCAGTGCTACCCCGGCCCCTGCGAGCGCGAGGTCTGTGCAGTGTCACCTCTCTCTGCGTCTGCTCTGAGCAGTGAGCGGCAGAGAAACAGCACTTTCAGCTGGTCGTAACGCAGCCGACTCGTCAATAAATAATTTACAAAAACAGCGTTTCCAAGCACCTGTCGCTTACTGACTGTTTGGACTTTTAAATATGAACATAGTTCATCTGTTAATATGCTCAAGTTTGTCACTCAGATGCAGGCAGTGCGCTGAATGAGACAAAACAGTAGCCAAAACACCGCATATAGTCGCTTTTTAGTGTAAGTTAGATGTATATTGATTTTATCAGACGATGTCGCGATTATAAAGCAGGATTTAAGGAGTATAGTGAGAGTGATTCCTGGTTAACATGCAGTACTAATGGGTCGTTTTTACTATTTATACTTTTATGTATGACTACAGAAAATATAATGTAAACAGCTTTATTGGGCATTCAGTTGTATTACAGTATGTGACAGTTCATAGAGTAGAACAGATCTGAAGTGCCAAAACTCGTCTGTACGCAAACTTGACGCAATGATGTCATACATATGCAAATTAATATGTGACATCACCTGCCGCCACAAGTCTCACAAAATCCTGTTGGAAACACTGCTAAACATTATTATCGAATTATAGACTCACCGGTAACACACACCATATTTTGGTTATTTTCAGTTTACGGCCTGGTTTCAAAATTCCAGACTATTTTGTCTAAATACATTTTTATTTTTTGTTTAAAACACTAAAAACTAAAATCATTTGTTTTAAATGCTCAGTGTGAATTTACGCATCATAATGATATAAGTCTGATAAATGATTATTCAATATAAGATTTGCTAATGGTTGCATTTAACATTGTTATTAAGTTATTAGTGTTTTTGAAAATTAACTTTAAGTGCGCTTTAGATGACAGCAAAGGTAATCTCAGTGTTAAAGTACAGAAAATGAGCTTGCGCAATTAAAACTGCAATAACAACCAATCAATATCAGTATCAACTACAATGAACAAAATCATTAATATCGGCTGATAATCAACCGATATATTGCGCATCCCTATCTCTATGTAGATGATCCTAAATTTTGTGATGTCTATGGTCTTTTTCAGATATAAACGACTGTGAGAGTAACCCATGTCGCAATGGCGGTACTTGCATCGATAAGGTGAACGTTTATCAGTGCATTTGTGCTGACGGCTGGGAAGGATTTCACTGCGAAATCAGTATGTTCACTTGAATAGATTCTTCTCTGCTTTTGTTAAATGTTTGTGCTTTAAGATAATTTTCTATTTCTTTTCTTCCCGTTTTTTTCAGACATCGATGACTGCAGCTTGAACCCATGCCTGAACAAGGGAGCATGTCAAGACCTGGTGAACGATTTCTACTGCGAATGTAGAAATGGCTGGAAGGGAAAAACATGCCACTCCCGTAAGACTATTTTTATGACCCACCCAGTTTGCTGAGTTTTTGTTTGTGTGTGAGCGTGTACATATGGATTTATAAAATACTATTGGATCAACTGTAATTTCAGGTGATAGTCAATGTGACGAAGCCACATGCAATAATGGAGGTACATGCCATGATGAAGTGGACATCTTCAAATGCAGGTGCTCACCTGGCTGGGAAGGAGCCACATGTAACATAGGTTAGTTTGGGTTACACCCATTCACTTTCTCTGTGAAAAATATAATATTCCCAAAAACCCCTTTAGCTACAACTGCTTCAGAACCTTTTAAACTGATTCTTTCTAGAATATAATGACCACTAAATGATTTAGCTCAGGGGTTTTTAAACTTTACAATGCCAAGGACCCCCAAATTTGATCACTTTGCAAAGTACCCCCCTTCTAAAATGTGGGGGAATTTAAACAATTGACTTATATGTTGTACTAAAGCCAAAGATATATTTAAAAAATGATCTGGAAATGATTATCTGCATTATAATAAGAAATTGTAGTTTAAATGTATTGCTATAGCACTGTATTTCCAACCAATCATTAAATGAAATAGTAGGAAATGTTATGTAAATTGTGAAATAATGTAAAATAAAAAAATGATATAAATATATTATGTAATATAAATTACATTAAATATAGTCATATACAAAAAATGTATAACACTATCTTTTTAACACTTTTTTCACTGATATTTCCCATGGCCCTTTGGTTTGAAAACCCCTTGAATATTCAGAAACTGTTTTATGGTTTAAAGTGTAAGCTAAGAAGAAGTTGCTCTGCAAAATAGGGGGAAAACACTGTTCACATTCAATCATTCTAGCTCACATACTGAAATCTCTCTCTCTTTCTGTCAATGTATTGGCTGCAATTCGCTTCAAATAGCACGATCCGTAAAATATCAGATTTTGGGACGAGCATTTTTGCAGATTTCTTTGATGCAGAAAATATCATATCTGGCTTACAGTCGGCTCCAATTCTTTGATGGGAAATTTAGTTGGATCGAGTCTTGGGAAATGTTGTACTTGGTAATACTTCAAGATGTAGCGGGTCCATTTTAAGTGTGGCAGTCTTGTTGTGGTTGCACTCGTGTTGATCTGTTCAGTTCAAAGCATTCTGACCTCTCTTGTGGCTCCTTTGCAGCCAAGAACAGCAGCTGTCTGCCCAGCCCATGTGAGAACGGAGGCACCTGTGTGGTCAACGGCAACTCCTTCACCTGCGTCTGCAAGGAGGGCTGGGAAGGATCCACCTGCACCGAGAGTGAGTACCGCAGTCCAAACTTCCTAGGTAGATTTAAAGTGGAAGAGGGAATGGTTTCACTCCTAAGTTAATTTTTCAACCCTCATTTAGTCTGAGAATAAAGCAGGGATCCATTTTCCTGGCTTTGTCTTGCTCGTTCTTTTCCATTCTTTCTCTAAACCCATCTCACCCTGGCTGGACATTGTCGGCTGCTGCCAGCTATGAAGGAAAACATTTAAATGAGGGAAAGTGGAGACAGATGTCCCCCCTTTCCTCAAGCCCACCGCTTCTCTTTCTTTTTTTTCCTCGATTTGCCTTTCTCATGTATTGTTGTGCACCTCTCGCTCTGTGAGAACGGAGAAACCTGGAGTCCTAAAAATGAAGAGAGAAGAAAAGCTGGAGACAGCGAGTCAGCAATCAGCGACTCTGCCAAACTGGACGCCCACGCGAGCACGCAGACGCTCGTGCGCTCAGACACAAGCTCTGACATGTTGACTGTTGTGTTCGTTTTTATGTGCTCACATGGGTGTGAAGTGAATCAAACCCTCTTCTCTCTCTCATTCTTTCTCTTTCAGATACCAACGACTGCAACCCACACCCATGGTAAGTCCTGGCAAAACATTTACGCACACAGCCTGCCGCTGTAAACAGGCCTGTACAGCTGTGCCACACTTTCTCACACTCTCTCACAGTCCTGGGAAACAGGCACTCCCATTGCTTCTGTCATTCCAAGGGTGCATTAAGCTCGCTGCCTATTGTGCTTTTGACATCGGGTTCATCTGCTCGAGAAGTTGTCTAAGCAAGATTCTGAGTTCATAGTAACATATCCCAGCAAAACAGATTAGCATGGGTTCATATGATAAGGATTTGTTATTTGGAATTAGGGGCCAATGACAATAGTGAACTGATAAAACACTTATAATAATTGGATTTACCTGTTTTTGCATAGTTGTTTTTGCAAAGTTTTTGTGACATGCAAGCTGCTACAGATGTTTCTTATTAGTAGACCGTTTGTATGTCTTTGATTTGAATCCTTTTGTCACTTTTATCAGTGAGAGTCTGACATTACAGTTGGAGATATTTGGTATATTTTGATGTTTAAAATATTTTTGTTTTAAAAAGTTTACCATTCACTGGCAAGTTACTTTTTTAACCAATGTTATTTATTTATTTTAATTTTACTTCATATTAAGTTGATTTCATTTTTTTTTTCCTTTTATTTACTTTTTGTAAATAAATTATTTGTATTTTACTTTATATTGCTTTGTATTAATTTTATTTTATGTAATATTGTTTATGCATGTTATTTTATTAATTTGTCAATTTATGTATTATTTTGTATTTTTAATTTTAATTGTATTAATTTTACTTTAAACATGTTTGTATTCATTTTTGTTTTATTTTATTTTATGATATTTTGTTTATTAATTTGATATTAAACAATTCTTGTTTTAATTTTTTATATTATTTCTTTATTTATTACTTTTTCCACTTTAGTTGACCAAACTCTTTCGCTCACTGTTAGCCAACAGCTCTTATACAGTATGTCAACATGCCAGTTTTGACTCTCATTGGGTGCTTGACTAATGCTGTTTTTGGACCCTGTTTGTAATGCTGCAATGATGCCTGAACCGAACTGTATTTCTCTCTCCATAGCTACAACAGCGGGACGTGTGTGGATGGTGAAAACTGGTACCGTTGTGAGTGCGCTCCGGGTTTCGCCGGGCCAGACTGCCGCATAAGTGAGTGTTAGATTACGCCTGATCCTCTTTACTGTGAGCCATGTAAATGTGCAACACATCTCTTCAAAAACAAACAGAGCTGGAGCAAAATGCACGGTCTAGCCACCCAATTAGCCAACCCTCTGGGCAGAATGCCAACAGCACAGCGAACAGCGTCCTTGCATTCTGCAGCGCTGATGTTCACGGCCCCTCGGGAGAAACTGACTCGCAGTGACCGAAAGCCAATCAGCCTGGTTATCCAGCACTGATTACAGAGCTCGATTTGCTCTTTGAAAAGCTTTCATCTGGTTGCACGAGACATAACTCAGGCTTTACTGTTTGATGCATCCAAACCTGCAAATGAGCTCATGATGTGAATGTCAGCTGAGCCTAAGAGTCCATCAGGACAGGGTGTTCAGTCATACTTTATGAACTTGCCTCAATCAAAATGATCTCTTTGGGAATATTTAACTCAATAAGCAAGGTGGCATGACAGTTTAGTCTTGTTTTGAGCAAAAAACCTTAATTCAAGATATTCTTGGAAAACAAGCCTTAAACATCTTAAGCAGTCTTGCTTATTAGGTAAATATATTTTTTTTACAATATTCCAATGCTTTTACTTGGGAAACAAGACCATACCTGTTGCTATTCATGCGATTGGAAAGTTTTAGGACTTTAAAAGTTCAGAGCATGATTCCTAACAGATTCTCTTAATTCTTTCAGATATAAACGAGTGTCAGTCTTCTCCCTGCGCAATTGCCTCTACCTGCGTAGATGAAATCAATGGTTACCGCTGCCTTTGTCCGCCTGGAAGAACAGGACCAGAGTGTCAGGAAGGTAAGAGTCATAAGCTTGTGCAAACAGGCTACACACCCCTTCTTTCTTATTGAAAAGAACATCTGGACCTGCATTAACATCTCCCAAACCATTCCTTTCCTACAAAACAGTGACATTGTTGACTTAACAGTGTCAAAAAAATTCTCCTTAGTTTGATGGTTCACATGAATTTGATATACTTAGGCTGCAAATGAATGTGACAATAGAAACAAATAGAAAATGTGCACACTAAATGGAAATGTAACGCATTAATTTTTACTCAAGAAGATCACACCATACCAACTCTTTTCTTGTCATAATCTTCTGTTGATGTCGTTCACAGCCATTGGGAGACCCTGTATTGCTAACGAACAAGTAACTGCTGATGGTGCCAAATGGGAGGAAGACTGCAACATTTGCCAGTGTCAAAATGGAAAGATTCATTGCACCATGGTAAATTAGCTGCCGCTGCATCGTATTCTTAAGGCATTTACTAATACTTCTCTTATGCAATAAAAAATGCCTATTTTTTGGCTCTTTTTTTCTTCAGATGTGGTGTGGACCAAAATCATGTCGGGCAGTAAAGGCCAGAAGTTTGTGTCCTGCAGGCCAATCCTGTGTTCCCATCAAAGAAGAGCACTGCTTTGTCAAACCCTGTCCTAGTCTCGGAGAGTGTTGGCCCCCTGCACCCCCTCCACCCTCCAAATGCCACGCCAGCTTCTCTTACCAGAACAACAGCTGTGCCAACATCACACTCACCTTTAACAAGGAGAACATGCCTCAAGTGAGTCATACTTTCAGTGGAGAACGATTGAATTATGAGCTTTTGAGCTGTTTTCCCCCTTCTCCAAACGTCTCCTCCACCCTTCTCTAATTCTGTGGAGAACTGAGAGCACAGTGGGGTGTGAAAGATCAGGTTCTCTTCATCTAGGAGACAATGTTACTCATGGGTGAAGTTTTCCATGCTGGTTGGATTCTCACAAGCTTTGTTGTCATATCCAAACACTTTTTCTTCAGATGAATAAAAGCGCATGAAATACATTTTGTACAATAAGCTCTGGCTCGGTATCCCTTTCCGAACCAAGACATTCCTGAGCTAATATCCCATAACGGTTTAATACTTAGGCAGTCATTGTTGAGAAACACCGCTGGCGGCTGCTCACCAGCCAGCCAGAATGGCTGAACGAGAGACAAGCGAGTGCAACAAAGGACAGTGACAAGCATAAAAAACATGTGGTTCTTCTACTAATGGGCTACAGAAACTAGGGAGAAGTGTATAGGATTAATATTTGACAGGGGGGGAACCTTGCCATCTATTTCTCATTTTTTTTACTTTCTCCCAACCGACTAAATCTTTCATTTTGGACTTTTCGCCCAGCCAGCACTGCCTGCTCCATTATTGGAGACAAACCTAAAAACCGAGAAGTTTTGGGGATTTAGATGCATATTGCACTAAATATTTAGATGGAAAGCGCTTAAATACAAACAAACTCATAATATATCTTTCTGTTGCGACAGGGCTTGGGTGTGGAACATGTTTGTAATGAGCTGAGGCACTGGTACCTGCTGAAGAACCTCACGGCAGAGTATGCAGTGTCCATCACCTGTGAGCCATCTTCTTCAGCCAGCAATGAGATTCACGTCAGCATTGTAAGTACAGCTTTTCAACCAGTTTATATTGGTCTAAAATAGCATATAAAGATGTTTCTAGAGGGCCACTTTTAGCTCCAACCTGTTCCAACACACCTGACAGGAAGTTTCTAGTACTCTAGAAGATCAGCTGGTTCAGGTGTTTCTAATTAAGAGAAGCTGGACACCACTTACTGTATTTAAAGAAAAAGTTTTTGTCATTTACTCACGCTAATATCATTTTGTGGAACACAAAAGAAAAGAAAATGTGTTTTTCTTTTGTTCATACATTGAAAGGAAATGGTAAGTCCAGAGTTGTTTTGGACCCAAATGACTACCATTTTATGGACAAAAACAGTTGGAACATTCTTCAAAATATCTCAAGAGATGCAGAATTTGTTGAACAGTATATTTTTGGTGATATTTATGAGTCTACGTTTCCTATGCAGTCCACAGAAGAGCCCAGGTCGGACAGGAATCCTATTAAAGACATTACGGGTCAAATATTTGACTTGGTGAGCAAGCACAACAGTAACAGCACCATCATCAAAGCCATCACCGACGTACGAGTTCACAAGACACTAAGCCCCAAAACTGGTAAGCAGCACGCCATCACACAGGACATTGTGTCTATCTTTGCTTAAAAAAAGTAGTTCAAAATTTAAGTATTGAGGTTTCCACAGTCTGGGTCGGTCGTGTTTAACGGTCTGTCCTTGGTCTGTCTTGCTTGAGCAATTTTTAACTGTCAAAAGTAGCTTTAAGTCATTGAAGCCATGGAATGTTACATCAGCTCTGCCAGTTGGATTGAACTTCAATTAGACATCAGGGCCCTCTTTATGCATGCTGTTCATCAAAAATGGCGTCCTATGTTTCTGCCAAGCTGCTAAGTCTCTTCCTAACTTCAGAGACCTTTAAACCGTGTGAGCCAGCCTCTGTAGATTGGGCCAGGGGACCGGGTATAAACATTGTATGTCTTGTCCAAAATAGGAAAATGTTGCTTTTGAATTAAAGTGTGGATTATTTTTTCCTACACCACTATTTTCAAACTCCAAGGTTTTCCCATTTCCATTGCACAAATTTTCAGCAGTAAATAGTATTTGTGACAACAAGAAGACTGCAAGAGAAAGTATTAAAATGTCTGACTAACTGTCCTTCTGGTTCTTCTTTCCCCAGACTACTTGGTTCCTCTGCTCAGCTCCATCTTCACTGTGCTCTGGATCCTTGCCCTGGCCTCGGCCTTCCTGTGGTGCATTCACTGCCGGCGGAAACAGAACACCCACAGCAACGCTACTACCTCAGCTACAGAGGACAATACCACCAATAACGTGCGTGAGCAGCTCAACCAAATCAAGAACCCCATCGAGAAACACATGGCCAATGGCGTGGCCATAAAAGACTATGAGGGGAAGAACTCCATCATTGCCAAAATTAGGACGCATAACTCCGAGGTGGAGGAAGAGGAGATGGACAAACACCTGCAGAAAGCGCGCTTCACCAAGCAGCCGGCCTACACGCTGGTGGAGCGGGAGGAGCGTGCCCCCAACAAAAACCCAAACTGGACTAACAAACAGGACAACAGAGACTTGGAGACGGCACAGAGCTTAAACAGGATGGAGTATATCGTATAGCAGGCAGCTGTGTTGCCGTGCGACTGAACCCCTGTTGCGCTTACCAGTCATTTGGCAGGGTCTCAGGGGGGTTGTGCTTCTTAAAACTGTTGCATCGTGTTCTGGACTCAAAGGCTGTTATTTGCCAAGAATCCTGTGTTAATTTAAGTTTTGACAAGCTGGCTTCACACTGGCAATTGTAATAGTTGCTGTGGATGGCAGGAAACCCCAAATGCTGTTTCGCATCGAGTGTTTTCCTTCGTAAAAGAAAAAAATTGTAAAAAAAAAAAAAGTACACATTTCAAATGTCTATTTTTTGTGGATACGTTTGAGTATCTCAGTGAGTCTGAAAAGTTTGCATAGTGTTTGCAAATAGTTTTAAGTGTTATTTTCGTTCATAATGACAATGCTCTCACAGCTAAAGTAGTTGTTTCTTCCTTATCAGCGGCTGTGTGGAAACTCTCTCTAGGTGGTTTTATTTCTAGTTCTGAACTGAAAGTGCCTTCACAGCTACGCACCACAGCAATTGTCAGAAATGAGTATGAAAAACGGGGGGAAAAAAGCAAACAAAAATATTTATTATTTTTCTTTTTTTGGGGCGGGATAGGTCGGTCAGCTTTCTGCTGCCAATATGAAGAATTGTCAATTTAGTGTAGATATGTATATTTTTTTTAATTAATCACTGTGTATATTTGATTTATTAACTTAATAATCAAGAGCCTTAAAATATCATTCCTTTTTATTTATATGTCCCGTCTAGTTTTGAAGGTTTTGATAGCTTTGTAAGCATATAGCTTTGCTCGGACGACATTTGTTTGATGTTTCACATACCAAAATTTTAGAGAAAAAGCAGTCTGATTTTTTTTTCTTTTTATATATTGTCAGATATTTCAATATTTGAAACTTCTATTGTGTGTATTTTGCCAACTCTTACTTGCTCAATGCAGGTAATGTCAACATCATGACTGCTTTTTGTTTGGATACCTGGTGGCAGACACATTGCTTGCCACGGATGAAAAAGAAAAAAATAATCATTAAAAATATCTAAAATAAAAGGGACCACGAGTCTTTTAGTTGCTTGTTGGTAAACCTGATTCATACAAATCCTTTATCTTCCGCTTCGGTTTGCAGTATGTCATAAGCTAGGCTGTGAGTGTGAATACTTGAACAGTAGGGGGCCAATGAAAACACTGTAGATGACTGCCTTGCTTTCAGGAGTCCATTTCTATTGCTGTGCACATGTAGTGTTCTTTTCGTTATTCTTTTATGTCGACGGCTCTCTAAAACACCAAACCAACAAGATTATCACATTTGTAAATTCTATGAGATCACGGCAATATTCAATGTTCATATTTTACCTTATTGTAAATTTGTTTTTTAGTTTGTTCCTGGCAATATTTTTTGAATGTTATATTTATTAAACATTTTGTATGAAAGGAAAATGAAATGTTTGTTTTCGATTTGTGCTCCATTGTGCTGCTTTGGGAGGAGCTGAATCCTCTCTTACACTGACATAATGTTATGCGAGGCACAAGGTCTGTCTAAATGTCTTTTCATGGTACAGCCGTGCGGATCTGATTGTACTCTGTACCATGTGAAGACTGACGCTGCGACTGAACTTCCCTCCCTACATGGTGAAGGAGGGCAAAAGGCAAAGCTTATGGTAATGAGAAGAAGAAAGGGTTTCCCAATGTTTTCCAGTCATGTATCATGTCAATTCTGTCATCATTTACTCACCCTTAAGGTGTTGACTTTATATGACTTTTTCTTCTATGGTACACACAAAAAGGCATTCTGATAAAGTAAGGTAGCTGTTTTTCATGCACATTGAATGAGGACTGGAGGTTTCAAGGTGCAAAAAGAACAGAAAGACATCAAAGTGGTTCATATAACTCATGCCCTATATTCAAATTCTTCTGAAGTCACGTGATAGCTTAGTGAGAAATTTAAGTGAACATTCACTCAAGATTGTCTTATAATTTGTGAAATAAGTCCAATTTGTGAACAAATTATTCTTGAGAGTCACATCTTTTCAATCACTCCGTTGATCCAGTTCTTAAAACCTGTCTGAATGATTTATGAATCAGACTCAAGATAAACTCGCTGACTCAATTTGGTCACAGCAGAGGAACAGTGGTGAAAAACAACTTAAACTTCAGTTTGTTTCTCACACAAAGGCTTTTTATAATTTCTAAATACTTTGGATATAATGCATAAGTAACTTTTATGATTATTTTATTGTGCTCTGTGTCATTTCTGAAGCTTGAAAGCATCCATCTCCATTCATTGCAATTATGTCAAAATGAATGCTCAGCACAGCCTCCAGAATTTACTTATGCAGTTCCACAGAAGAAAGGAAGTTCCACAGAAGAAAGGAAGTGAAAGGAAGTTGAACGGGTTTGGAATGGGTTGATATTTTTTCTTTTATGGTTAAAATAGTTTTTTTAAATTGACATGAACTGAAAATTCTAATTTGTAAATGCATGTTATTATCCTGGCCTTAATCAAAATTGTCATAACTCAATCTTCTCCTTGTGATGTATGCTGGATTTCTCCAATCATTTAGTCCACTTAAAAATCAACCCAGCTCAAAATCTTATTAACAACCAACAATAAACAAACCTACATTTTTCCCAACCTACGTTAAATGTTTTTTTTTCAGTAATCTGTTACACTTGAATGTAAGTAACAATATGATAAAGATCTGTTGCTACTTCAGTTACCTCGCAACTTTAAGCTTCAATTTGATGAAGGTTGATCTCCAACGTTACAATATGTCATTCTGAGCACTAGATAATTAAAAGTCAAGAAATCAGAATTCCTTTATTATAAATGATTAAGTAATAGTAAAACATTAGTTCTATATTTTAAGGCAATACAGTAGATTGCATTCCGTTTTAAGGTATTCCATGGACATTTAGTTCCTTAGTATCTCAATGCAAACATCGTTTGATTAAGAACAAATGGTTTGCTGTCTTTAACCATTAGAATTTCATGACACCATCAGAATATACAGTGAAATATGTTGTAACTCTAAACCAGAAGCATTCCGACTGCCGACTGGGAATATTACTGCACAATGTTTGTATTATATGTTATGTGTTTGTATATTTTGATAACATTTTTATGACACATATCTATTATACTAAATACATAAACATCGAGTGATTTGTAAGCAAGCACGGCTGGAAAATAAAGCATGTGACTCAACAAATTCATGTCCATACATATAATCATCCTGCCATCACGCACTAAATCAATGTCGACTGCACCCGTGATTAGCCAAATATCGGACTTGAGTGCCACTACAGTGTTCATAATGTTGTCAGTCATCCCGCAGCAGACTTTTAGCTGTTACGAAAAGCAATAACACATTTACAAATAATAACCGCAGAGAGACGGCAGTCGGCTCCAACGGTGAAAACCCCTGATCGCTTAAGGAGCGCGGCGGTGTATGTGAGAACACAGCGAAATCAATCATGTGCTCAGCTGAAGCTGGAAGAGTGGAGATTTCAGACGGATGGAGCCAGAGATTTGGGCTTGAAGCCACAGTGTGCTCAACGGCTCCTGCTAGTCTGAAATACAAATCTTACGCCGAAAACGCAAACTGCATTTGTATTTTTGTTTAGAGTGAAGTTACAGTTTGCTTGAGTTCCTTTTAAGCTGTTGCTAGTGGAGTCGATTCAAATATTTGAGAGCTTCTTGGTAATCTAATTCAAGCATTTAAGCAGTTTTGTGTTTTTTACTTTAAAGGGAGAAAGGAAGTACTATGTGCAGAGACTGTGTGTGGTGAACTCTTGTGCAACCACCGCTGACAGACAGTATTACAGTAGAAGTGTGTACTGTAACATCCATCGTGGTGGCGTCAGACATCCTCTCTCGTTCTATGCCGTTGCGCCCCTCAGGACTTCTTGAGCCGGCGTAATCGGGATGTTCTGGGCTCACCCCCCTTCCTTCCCTCTCTGGCGACAGATCTGGAACTAATAGAGGAGCCAGAGGATACGGGCTTGACGGATAGGCCACTCAAACTTGCGGCCAGCCCGCTTTGGTTAGTCTGTGAAATCTCAGGCCGGGGACTGCAAACGGAGTCTGGAGCGGCAACATCGGAAGAGGGATTGTTGGAATTGCTTGACGCTGCAGGCTCTCCAAGACGAGATCTTTTAGTCTTTTGGCAGTCAGTGTCTTCTCCTGAGCTACTTGGGATACGTGGTCGTCTCTTCGGACCAGTAGCGTCAAAATGTGGTTCGGTGACCTCTTTACTGTTACTTAATTTAGATGACAACATGGCTTTCCCTTCCTCCAATAACTCACCCGTGAGAAAGCTGCTAGACGATATGGTGATAGGATGACATGCTTCAGAAGACCCCTTCTCAGCTTTGTCTGCTTGATCATCTTGGCGCTGTTGCGGTTGGACCTTAGCCTGCCTTGCACTGGAGGAATGAGGAAAGGCTACATGAAGATGTAGATGGATCACCGCAAGATATATCAGAACAATACTTACATCTTCTGAAGAATGGCTCGTTTTGTTGCTGTGGAGCTGGGTAATGGATCTATCATCTCGCCAGAGCCAGAAAAATACTTTGAATGGCTTGGTTCACTCTGTTGAGACAAAAAAAAGAGACCGATCCATTAAATTCAAGATGGTGGATGAAACAAAACAAATCTTAAATCAATTTATCATTCATTAGATGTTGTCTATGTAGGTATCTCATTAGGTTTTGGAACAGAGCTACTCTCTCAACACCCGACAGAAACTTTTTTTTTAAAGGACTCTAAGAGAAGCCCATTGTACTGACATGAATTAATGATATTTGGTGTAGCCATGGGAACATGGGATGTTTTGACGGCCATACCCAAGAGACCAAGCAAAAACACAAGCTTTCAGTATTCAGAGAAAGCTCTCTTTTTCCCCTTTTCTCTGTCTTGGTCATCAAATTTCTGATCATGCTTATCAAAATGTAAATATTTGCTATATTGCAGATTTGCCTTTTTTGCTTGTGTATATTGTATATTTTATGTGTTTGTGTGTTAAAGGGGTCCTATAATGCTCTTTTACAAAGTCTTGATTTTGTTTTGGGGGTGTACTAGAACATGCTCTTGTTCTTGGTGGTTCGAAAATCACATAATTTACATTATTATAATACCTTTCTCCCGGCCTGACACAAACGACTCGATTAGTTCTGGGTTTGATTAAGGCCCGCCTTCCAAAAAAACAAAAACAAAATGTGTTGTGATTGGTTAGCTGTCCCAGTGCGTTGTGATTGGCTAACAGCTTAGATGCAGTTTCAGTACTGCCCCGCCCCTTGTCAAAACAGAAAGTTCGTCAATATTGCCATATCAATTCAGACCTCGCGAATATTGAACAAGAGGATCGCGCAGAACCTTTGCACACACAGATATTGCAAGATATTAAATAAAGTGGTATCGTTATTGTTTTTTTTTTGTCTAAATCATGTTTTAGATAGGATGTCAACAACAGTTTAAAAATAATGTGCATTTACTATGCACAGATAAGAGCAACGGTAACATGTATTATGTTTATTGTTCTTTAATTCTAACATTATAACATGAATTGCACTAAAACTGTTATACAGTTTAATTTATTTATACCATAGTCCCACAGAATTACACTATTTGTGGCGGCATATATCTGCAAATGAATTCTCTGCCAACAGGAGGTGCTGTTGGAGCGTGAGAGAGCGAGGTTTCCCCGGTAACGCTGCACACAAAGCAGAGCTCCGCTCACAAACGCTGCTTTATCAGGCATTACAAACAAGATGAAATGAAAATGACATCCAAAATTTTCGAAAACATTCGTTTCCATCAGAAATACAGTGATACAAAAACACCCGCACCAGGTTTCGATTTTGAAATGTGCAGTGCTCAACCAAGCGTTCTCCCCACCCGTCAACCATTCGAATTTCCATAGGCGGGATTTTATCTTTGTGATATCACAAATACAGGAAAACAACTTTGTAGTCCAAACGAGCCGTTGTAGTTCTTGAAAAGGGATTTTTTTTAAACAAAATATCTACCTTTGGAGTGGATTTTTTTTGGAGTGGAGATTTGGAAATCTGTAGATCTTTTTATGCCCAAACATACACACTACACACTGACTAAAAGTCAAAAAATGAAAAAGCATAATAGGTCCCCTTGAATGTAAATAATGTCAAAAATACCAACTTGGTTGAATGGGTTACATATTCATGTTTGTTGTGGTATTAAAATTACCAAGAATCACATAGAAAGATGCCATTTAAATACTGATGTGTGGCTGATTTGAGACTCTCTCAAGCTAAGAGATCAGTAAACACACTCACATTGAGCAAAACATATTTTTTGCAGTTATTTAAATATCCATTGACATTGTGCGTGTGTGTGTGTGTGTGTGTTTTGTGACATATGAGGACATACATTTGTATAATGACATTGGTAAGACATAGGTATTACAAGGAGAAGGTAACGTATGAGGACATTACCCCATGTGCCCATATTTCAAAAGGCTTATTAATCATACAGAATTAGATTTTTTGAGAAAGTAAAAATGCACAAACTTTCATGTAAGGGGCAGGATTAGGTGTAGGGTTGGTGTAGGACAATAGAATATACGGTTTGTACAGTATAAAAGCCATTACTCCTATGGAATGTCCCCTCAATTCCCAAAAACAAACGTTTGTGTGTGTGTGTGTGTGTGTGTGTGTGTGTGTGTGCACGTGTGTGTTCATTACGACCTGGCTTGACCACCTGAATAGTTTGATAAACACTTTGAAGTCCTTGTTTTAGTACTAGCCATGCTTAACTGGGCAGCTCTGAGAAGAATAAAGAGACGAAGCAGCTTATTGAATCCCACCAACATACACCTTCAACAGTCCTAATGAAGCTCTATCATCAGAACAATCCTTGACTGAGCAAGAACAGAGAAGGTGCTTGTGGCCACCATCTTTAGGGGCACAGGATCATTGAACTGCGATTAACCAACACAAAACAATCATTCTAGTCCAAACTGATAGGATTTCATAAAAGTGTAGGTTTACCAACCAGCCTCTTAACAGGTTCAAGATATATAGGCTATTAGTTCTATTTTAGGAGCAAGCAGCCAGATAAGCACAAGGTCCGTCAAGTCATTAGAGCGAAATGAGGAAATTGCAGAGGGATGTGTTTCATATGAAGTGCACAGACGCTGGCCTGAAGAAGGGGCTTCTATATACCCATACATAACGCCTTGTTTTATAGAGAAAAGTGGTGTAGCCTAGTCAGTGGATAAATACATGGTATGGTAACCAAAAGGTTGTAAGTTTGGATCCTTTAGTACACGTGACGGTGATATCAGCAACAATACCACAAATATAAATGAAACAAGGAAGACAGAATGACCGCTATCCATTTTGCTCATCTTTGCGCTGAGGCATTGTGAGTAAGTCATGCTGAATGAGTTCATCAATAATTGGATGAATCACACAAGGATGAATAGTACCTACTGCAAGCAAGTGATCTTGCAGCATGAGACTGTGACACAGCCTGTCAGATGACTATTAACGCTATGCTCTTTTGTTTAATATTAAATTAAAACAAAAGTATTATAAAATCTCACAAGATAAGAGCTTTGTTGCAAGCCAAGTCTTTATTTAATTGTATTCCTGTAGCTCAAACAGTATAACATGGCATTAGCAAAGCCAAGGTCATTGGTTCAATTCCCAGGAAATGCATGAACAGAAAAAAAGTAACCTTAAACTTAAACCTTGAGAGCTGCTTTGGATAAAAGTATCTGCCAAATGCATGAATGTACTTTTATTTGCAAACAATGCAGCATTTTCATCAGACAACAAAATAATTTCTTATGGGAAAATTGGTGCTAAATAGAAAATGGAAGCCACGGTGGGTCTTTTAGTAAATGCAATAAACTATTTGCGGTTTAGAGTAAAACACCCTGATGAACTTTTGCTAGCAACCAACAGCAGATGCCTTGTGTCTGGGAGTTTGTCAAACAGCTCTGGGAAGTTAACAGCAGCAAATCATTTTGACATTTCAGAATGACCAAGCAAAATTTGAGATGCTTTGTGCTAATTTTATTCAAATCTCATGAATTTTTGATCTAAGAATTGATTTGGTTCACATGTATTCATAGTATTGTATGTGCATGTCTTATTACTAAATAAAACATTTATCCATATTAAGCAAGTGTATGTTTCTGTGCATTTTGTCCAAAATTCACATTAGTTGGCAATATGGCCAAAGTCTTTCATCCCAATATAAGTATCTTTTCAAAATTACATTATTTTTTCTAGAAATAAGGTTACAATGCCAAAATTGCCACAAACAATAACAATGCATGAGTATCGAATTTAATTATTTTGCATATCATTGCGCTTGAATAGTTTAAAAACACTTGAAACATTAAACTGGCAAAAATGCATGAACATTAAACTTTTGTGATAACACAACACTATAACCTCACACGAACATAACCACAACAGAAACAATAAAACATGTATAAAGTTTGTCAAGTTTCTACCAGTTTATCGTGTCTACCGGTATATGATCCATAAGTCACAAAAAAAAACATGGAAGGAAACCACAGCCACAGACAGAAAGAGCAAATTCCGTCAAAGCTCTTTTCCCACAAGCTGTTTGAGAGCAGCAGGTTTAGCAGGACTACACATAAATCAGTGCTGCTTCACTCTAAATGGGCTGATCAATAGCTAGTGGGAAGGTTCACTTTAAGGTGCAGGGAAGGGTAAAGCATGGGAAGATCTGAGAAAACAGAGTCTATGAGAACCCAAGAGACTCTCTGCGGTGTGCGTCCACCCACAGAGACAAGTATTCATAGGAAATTATGTTGTAATGCGGGCCGCTAATGTTTAAAAACAATGCATTTCCAAAGTCAGAGCGAGCAAGCTGCTGCCTTATCCGTAGATTGTGTTCCATCCATCCATGACCACCGTCTGTCGAACTCTCTCCTACACACACACACAAACTCCCCCCAACTTACCACGTCCCTCCGCCCACTGCAACCAAGCCTGGACGGTTTTTAGGGGGATATCCAGACACACTAGTGCGCAGAAACACACCCATACTCACTAATGATAAGTCCACTGTAAATAAACACACCCAGCGAGCGTGAACGGTACAGCGCACATACACACGCTCGACAAAAACATGGAAGATAGGGGAGGAAGAATATTTGAATTTCATTACCTTCATATGCATTTTACAAATCTTTGGAAAACAGATGAAAGAGACAGCAACAATGGAGCAGTGTTTCTTTCCCAGAGAAAGTCTCCAAAGAAGCAATTCTCTCATGTACTTCACTGGGCTTCAAAGAAGAACAAGGGAAAGAGAAAGAAAAGATGCTAAGAAAAGTTTACGTCAGAAAATGGAGTGAAAGAAGGCACAATTCAATGTGTCTATGGGAACAGGGAATATCTATGAAAATATAATTAAGGATGCCAATTTACATGTGAAATTAGTGAAGTTATACTACTGGGCAAAAGTTTGGTGTCATTAACACTTATTTTCTTTTTGAAGATATCAAAACATTTATCCAACAAAGATGCATTAAATTGATCAAAGTGACAGTAAAGACACTGTTACAAAAGAATTCAATTTCAAATAAATGCTGTTTTTTAAACTTTCTATTCATCTAAGAATTCTGTAAAAAATGTATTATGCATCACAGTTTCCACAAAAATATTAAGCAGCGCTTGTTTTCAATATTGATAAGGTTTCTTGAGGACCAAATCAGCATATTAGAATGATCATAACTCTGAAGTCTGGAGTAATGGATGATGAAAATGTTGTTCTGCCATCACTTTTTTTTAACAGGCGTAATATTCCACAATATTATAGTTTTTACTGTATTTACACAGTCAACATAAGATACTTTCAAATACATCTGAAAAAAAATCCTGTAACCATGTAAATTAATACAAATTTAATTCAATTACATTACATTTTAAGTAAAATTTATATTTCTGGCACAATAAAATGATCTTCATTTGGGAATTCACTTAAAAATATTGATTACACTTGATTACTTATTCACTTGATCAATGATTTATCATGCAATTAATCTGATCAACATCTATAATCAGTAGAGCCCTAATAATACAGACTCAACATACATTATTATCTGGCACAATGTCAGAGCTGTAATGATCTCTACAGTTACAAAAGCTGTGTTCACTGCATATAACCTCTAAGTTAAAGGACAAAGAAATTCAATCGGAATCCAGTAAGAAGGAATGCAGGCCACATACCCTTGACATAAACACCTAAATAGCATCTATTTATGTCTTCACACTAAATGATTGTTGTATATAAGCTAGAAAGTTACTTCTGTCAACTACAAGTCATTTATAAAAGGAAATGAGTCAGTTTTGACTTAAGATTCATTCACCCTTTACATTTCCATAAGCACAATCCAACATAATGAGCTGTAAGCACTGGCATGATTCGTGGACACCCTTACAATGGCTTATCTGTACTAGTAAACAAACAAATATGTACCGTTAGTCATGTGACCTGGGCTCATTAGCCTTTAGGTAAATCACTGTTACACAAGCACCTGGAGGCCCACAGTGTGGGCAGTGGAAGTGCAGTTACGGATCAGGACAAAGATCAGTCAGGGAGAGATCTGTGTACTGGAATTTGCATGTGACCATAATGCCCTTGAGCAAAAGCACTTAACTCTACTGTAGATTTCCCTAAGAGGACTGTCCCAACAAGTGTACTGTACAGTAGTTATGATGAGTAAAGATGCGGTCACACCAGACTGTTTCTTATTCACTTCTATTCATCTTATATGACTTCAGGAGAGTGGGAATTTAAGCATAAGAAGCTTGGATAATATTAAAGTACATTATAAAAAAAAAAAATCTATAAAACAGATCTTGGCTTCTGACTGGTCAATAGCTTTACCTTGTACATTCACTAGCCATGCGATCCATCTACATACCACAGGAGCACCCACACATTTGTTTTTTTTTACCATCATAGAAAGTCTGAATATACTATAGACAGCATTGCGTAACATTGCTGTCATCACAAAGATGATGCCTTTGGGGAGTCTTGAGTCTAACATGACACAGGCTTACTTTCTCGGGAGCTTTGTTTCAGTTGGTCATCTGAACTAAATTTCTGTACACCACAGCAAGACCAAGACCAACAAACCAATAAGAGAAAAACTACAGCTTGGACTCCTTACAATGCATGTCACCTATACAAAGAACCTGAGGAGGAGCATTTGCCTATTCTATGAATGCCAGAAGAAACTAAAATACATTAATGGTGTACGTCTTCTGTAAGTACCTGTCAGAACAACGCTCCAGCCATCTAAACCAGAGCACTGACATGAAGAGTATCCGTAAAACATAACCACTCTAGAAATCCACCTCTTTGTTTCTGTGGAGAAAAAACAGATTAGGTGACAATGAGTTTTTGAGGGCCAAGAAGCTCTTAAAATGAAAGTGCTCTTGTGGCTTGCTGTTGGAAACAGTGAGAAACTGAGATAGGAGAGGAACAAAGAAAGGATAAAGTTATGTCCATAAACACTGTAGCTCTCCCCAAAGGAGAGGAGGCTGTAAAAACACATCTGCTCTGAGCTTTGATCCGCCGCGTCATTACAAGCCTGCTATCCTTCCCATTCTTTCAGCACACATCCAGAGGTACAGATGCAGCAACATCAAAATATAAAACATTCTATCTTTTGTGGATCAGAAAACAAGATTTTTTTTTTTTTTAACTCAGTGTTGTTCAAACAACATTTGACACTATGGATATTATTGTACAGACATATTTTTCAAAATATCTTCTTTTATGGTCCACAGAAACAGGTTTGGAGTGACATTACGGTGAGTAAACAAAGGGTACTTTTTAAATTAAAGGTTAAGAAGAATCAATAAAATACATATAATTCCAATTCCTAATTTAGACTGTAAGGTTAATTCCAACTCATGTTCAAAACTCTCAAACAGTGTACAGTGTGACATGTGACCAAACACAGACACAATTTACAGTAAGGACAATCTGCTAGACCCCTTCTCGAGAAGTTTCAGGAAGTGCATTAAAAGGAAAACGAAGAGACGTCTGCCGTCTCAGTTGTGATGACGTGATTCTGTGCTGACTGTGCACTGCACCCGCATCGCTTCTTTGCTATGCAACAGTGAAGGATCCTTCCTGTTCTACCCACTTTAGACCACACCACAGGATGTGAATCACTCAAGGAACCGTTAATCTTGTTCTGACTGGGGATACAAGTCACCTTCCAGTTCATGAAACAGCCCTTCCAGGGTTTGAACTAGTGACTTTGCACATAGTACCTACCACATATAATTTTCACACGCTCTCTTGCTGCAAGAAACCACACGTTATATCAGAGTGTAACCTTGTGACCTTTGGATAGGTGTTATGGCAGCCCTGTGCAGCTAATTTAAACTATGTTTTGCAAACTGAGCTCTAAATCAAATGGAAGGACCACAGACAAATTCCCAAACTGCCTCAAAACATGTGGCGTCATTCAGACTCTCACTGTCAAGCTCTGCGGTGAGAGAAACTCGCCATAAACATATGACAACACTGGAAGAACTAATTCACTGAGCCATTATCATTTTCAAATAGAAATTCTGCATCGAATGTGACTCATACAGCTGAGCCGCATTTCTTATTACGATTCATAACTTTCCTGGCTAACTTCAAGCAAAAGAAAGAAAGAATGGAACTGTAAGAAAATGATCCCAGTGACAAGTTAGAGCGGAGCAACAGAAATATTTTTTTTTGTCATGAGAGAAACTCTAGCTCATTCTCCTGATGCACTCTCTCCTCCAATCTGCCAAATAGCGAGAGCACCACCGCAAGCTCCTGCTAACCCTTCCCCGCAGCATATACAGGCACAGAGAACCACATCCTGATGAGGGGAATTCAAAAACAAGGGCCCTGAACTGGAAAAGCGGTTACACAATGTGAACTTATCACTGTCGAACTGGATAACTTCACTCAAATTATTACAATTCTTGCTTTCATTGAAAGCCAAATCAATGCAGGAAAAAAGGGCTGAAAGAAAACATCTCAAAGAAAAACAATGGCAAATGATTCAACTCGAAAAAGTACCGACATTAATGTCAGGACAGATGGGAGACTGTCCTTGATGTCCAACCAAGGTGGGCGGCTCTGTGCGCATTTCCCAGGATTCTATTGGAAGATAGAGTAGGATCAACCGAGAAAGACTCACAGGGAAGAAGTGGACAGGAAAAGTTTTGAAGAAGATCTGAGTGGGGCGGAGACACAACAGATAAGTACTCTGGACACACAGCAGGAAGTCTGATCAAGGATGCTTTCACTTGGACATTCATGGCTCCAGAGATCCTACCACTGAGTATCCTGTTGAACCAAATCACAGTCTTCAGACCTACACACAACTGTTGCCATAAAAGTGGGTGAGTAAGAGGGCATGTGTGTGAGCCAAGTAAAACTGTGGTCTTGTTTCCAAAGCAAAATACATAGTGTACCAATGATGCAACTCATGATTTCAGAATAAGTATCCTGCATTCAATTTCCTACTGTAGCATCAAGATGAAGAACTAACAAAACTACTTTTTTCAAAAAGGGCAGGGCACTGGAGGGAAGAAAGAAAGAAAGAAAGAAAGAAAGAAAGAAAGAAAGAAAGAAAGAAAGAAAGAAAGAAAGAAAGAAAGAAAGAAAGAAAGAAAGAAAGAAAGAAAGAAAGAATCTTCACTTTACAGCATTTTAAAAACATGTAAAACACTGAAACAAAAGTTTGCAAATCATCCAATCGTGCTTTAAAATCTATTTAATATATTTACAGAATTTCACATCATTAGCTTTTTCTATAGATGGTTCAGGAATCGTATATCTTCTAGATAATATGCACACTCTTGGACCAGTTACTGTACAACATGTGCGTAGGCATTTAGTAATAATATTTTAAAGAAATCATTAATATAAATAAACTAATTTTAGTGAGGTAATACTTAAAAAAAACTTAAAATTATGTTCTTTTGCGTGTATAATTATAATAATGTGTATTGTTACTGCCTGCAGTATTTATCTTTATATTTTCATAAACAATGTTGAATTAACTGCTATGGTATTTAGGATCAAATCCAATCGTATGTGCGATTTATAAATAAGGCCCAAGAGCTCAACGTCCAGAGTCCACTTCATGGTGTTCACAGAGAATGGGTTCAAGACTGAGAAACAGAATACATAAAAGGCTCATGTACTTCATTTTATTCCATCCTTTATACAGTAACATTATATAAAGAGCTGGAGAATAACTGGAGAACTTATATAATAGCTGGAGAATACAGACTGTTCACAGAATAAAATCAGTTTGCCCCTTTAAAGAGCTTCAACAGATAGACGCTTTTGTTGTAGCCAATTTTTTTTTAAGAGGGTCATCTGACTGTAGTTTAACCAAATCTATTTAAGTAGAATGTAGCTTGGCAAGCACGTTTCAAAGTAGCTTCTTCAACACTGATTATAAACATTATTTTATAACATAAGCAGCTCTTACCACATCCAGGTTCATATTTCCACTGGGAAGTGCAGAACTCTCTGGATGACTGGCACACACTACAACACGCTCAGGAAACACACGCAACTCTGTGAAGTTCAAACAAAAATAAAGAATAAAGTTGTAGTTAAAGTGATGTGGAAGACATTTAGCACAATATTATATACAGTACATTTTCTGTTTGAAGCAAAGGGAAGGGCGATGAAAATATGCTTGATATTCATATAAAATTCTCACAGAAATCGGAAGTAAAAAATGGGAGTGAAACCACTAAGACGAGAAGAGCATCAACAGCTTAAAATGACCTCAATGCCCTCTTCATGGGAAATGTTGAAAAAGCTTTGTTGTTTTTAAGAAAATGGCTAAGCTGCCATAAAGTTGAATGTAAACTTCACGTCCCCACTGCCCCTCAATTTCAAATATGTAACTCGATAGAAGTAAAACAAACCACATTGTTTGAATTATTCCAGTTTAGTTCCTTCAAACTAGGCCAAATATAGCTTGAAAAATGAAGGCCAAGCTAATTGTTGGTCAGTTACTTTTCCTTCTTTTTGTTTTTCTTAGATCACTTAAAATAATCTATACCGGACAGCCTTATTAGTCTGTATGCTTCTACTTAGTTTCTATTTTTTTTAGGCATGTTAAACACAAATCATGTAGAATGATGACTGTAATTCCCTTCAGAGTCTAACATGCTATATCTCTAAAGATACAGTAGAAGAAGCTTTAGTCTGAACTTGTTTACTATAAGTAAACCACATTTTCCCTGTGAGCTGCTGTCAAGCCAGGCTCGGGTGGACTTGGCTGTAGTCTCAAATATTTGTTGAGCTCTGCCTCTATTTGGAGTGGACGGAGAGCATTAATCTCCATCTAGCCAGATATAATGGGTGGTTTCTTCTCTCTATACATTTGACTTGAAACTACAAGTTCTTAGAATCATACTACAAGAATCATGTTCTGAGTTGCCAACTAAGTGAACATATTTCAGTCGACTTTTTTTTAAATAAAAATGATCCAGGCAGTGACCTCCAACTGAGACTGAAAGCTGTACGAACTAATAACAACACAGGTGCTTCTGATACAATGCGTCACAGTAATGTGGAAAGAAATACTCAAACCAGTCTTTAGTCAATGAGAAGAGGAAATAAACTACCTCTGTAGTGCTGCCTGATAATGCATCTCAGGTTGACGTGTCGTTTCATGAAGTGCACTGCCAGGCGAACATTCCCACCTGCAAAAGAATACACATTTTATTGAGCAAATCCACTAACACTCAGAAAACCTTCACTGGTGATATTCAAACAGTGAAGGCTTGTCACGGTAAGCTAATGATAAAACAATCGCTTTTAGGACTGCCTGTTTGTTTAAACAAATCCTCATTTACGCATGAGGAAACACTTTTCTCCAGAAAATTATTTTAATGCAAATCAGCACTGTATTAAATGACAGTCTGTGACACATCTCCTAAATATGGATGTTATCAATTATACGTGGCCATGCAAAAAGGCCAGAACAAAGGCTGTTAATGTCTGCCAAATATGACACCGCACAAAGGCAGTTTAGTATCTGAAACAATACCACAGCATTTAAGCAAATGAGAAAGAAGCCTCATAGTTCAGGCATGAACGTAAGCGTTACCAGGGGCTTCTTGGCCTTTGAAGTCCACTGTAACAAGACTGACTGAACGCTGAAACTATTTACAGCCTCTAATGGTGAGAAAGTTTTATGAATTCATGCTCCACTCCTTTGAGAAAAAACATATAATGTGCCACTTTGCCTGTATAACCTGTAATTTAGACTGCAAAAATCTCTAAATACTGGATGAGTGGCTGAAAATTTGCACCAAAGACTTATTTATTATTCCTACATGGTTCTCTGAATTACTCAATTGTGATTGGTCAATTCTAAGGTCAGATATTTAGTGTGCAACTGCTAGACTGTGTACTAGTGTATCACGCTAGTTTCATGCCTCTTGTGCATTCAATCTCATTTTTTTTTCTCAAAATAAAATAATTTATCAACATTTATTAAGTGGGATAATGTACAGTCAGCAGGTAATTATCACAAAACAAACCCCTTCAATGTAATATAAGACCTGATCATTCTGTTAGCGATTATTTTGCAACGATAAGATGACAGGAGAATAAATTATTTATTGTAAAATGTTCTATTTGCACAATAATGTTCACCATTCACACAATGGAAGAAGGGAATAAAAAGGATGTTATACAAAGGTCAATCAAACTGCTGAAATGCATAAACCAAGATTAGTTTGTGACTCATTCAGGATCGACATCCTTCAACAAGAAGAATCAGAACTGAAAAAAGCCTACTGGATATTACCAACAAATATATTCAAGCTAAAGGGATAGTTCACCCAAAAATGACTATTTTGCCATCATTTACTCACCCTCATGTCATTCCAAACAAGTTTGTGTTTTGTTCTTATGTTGAACATAAAATAAGATATTTTGAAGAATGCTGGTAATCAAACAGTTGATGGTCCCCAATAACTTCCATAGTATTTATTTTCCTACTATTTACATTACATTTACATTTTAGTCATTTAGCAGACGCTTTTATCCAAAGCAACTTACAAATGAGGACAAAAGAAGGGATCAAAACCAACAAAAGAGCAACAACATGCAAGTGCAATGACAAGTCTTGGTTAGCCTAACGCAGTACACATAGCAAGATAGCTTTGTTTAAACAAATAAGTAGATAGAATAGAAACCTAGGGTTTTTTGTTGTTGTTGTTTTTTTTTTTTTTAAGAAACAAGTAGATAGAATAGAAAAAAAAGAAAGCTAGTGTTAGTTTTTCAAGAAAAGCTAGCAGTTAGAGATTAAATATGCAATTGATAGCTATAGGTAATGAAAATATGACCATTAAATTATGTGTAATAAATTGATTTAAAAAAAAATATGTTGATTATATTGTATACAGCACTTTTTTCATTGACTAAGGTTCAGATCAAGCAAATCAAAATCAAATCAAGTGTGAAAACAGCCCAAGACACTGAAATCGCTTCTAATTTCATTATAGGAAGCATTCTCTGATGTCAACATTATGCGTTCATTCACTTTTGCAGTTGCCAGAGCAACCATAACCAATTCGCTGTTAACATGCCAAGAAAACTAGTTCACTCAACCCTCCTGGTGTTGGAGCAGCGACACGACCATTCTGTTTTAATTTAAGAGACAGCGGGCAAAGGAAAAATCCAGCCTAGATCTGTTTGTCATTGTCCAAGGAATGCAAGATCCACTAGACTCGCAGAGCACTGTTGCTTAATCTGGGAGGAATTTGTCGGCAAGAGAGGGGGCCTGGTGAACACGCTAGATATCTGCTGGTGCAGCTGTAAACAAGAAAACAGGCATGGGAATCCATCAGCTCTCACTCTGTGCCCTGAATAGACCCCTCAACCTCTCTGACTGTCTGTGAGAGACTGCCCTAGGCTGCCACAGGACCGTAAAATACACACAAAATGAATCAGACTACTATCTAATGACCCCAAGTGCTTGAGCATATCGGTTCAGATCATAGAAACCAGAGAGAAAAACAAACTCTGCTTGGGCACTCTAAAATAGCCTCACCCTCACATCCAGAACATTTGTTTGTCTTCAGAGTGTGTTAGATGTGTCAAATGAGCAGAAATGCATTAGAGAAGACAGGATTACCAGCTGATGTCATCGCAGGCCCTGCTAACAGCTAGCTAGGTCCTCAAACTGGAGCTTCTGCAGATAATGATATGCAATTAGTGTCTGCCAGCCACAAAACTGTCATCAACACCCCCCGTATGTGATTGATGGATCTACCTCTTACTTTCTTCTACTTCACATGTAGTGCTTAACAGCAGCTCCACTTTAATTGTTTTTTTTTTTTTTCCTCGGCCATCAAAACTAACTTTGCTGTAGAAACAATGGTACAATCAGTCACAGTAAAGAAAGAAGGTAGATTAGGACAGCTTTAAACTTCATGCACATACTTGCTTTGATATAGCTTCCATTTGAGGCTCAAACGATGATAGAAACAACAAACAGAGCATTTAAATCCTAATAAACCCCAAACTCAAGTCACTGTTTTCAAGATACAAAATAATTATCAAAAATTTATTTTATCCCACCTACGAGAATAATAGGCTATGGTAGGCATCTTGTGTGAAACCCCGGTGAGCCTGCCAAACAGGCTCCTAATGTTGATATTCATGTCAAGGTTCCAGGCGACTGGTGCTCATTTTTGCTCAAGGGAAGTGATACAAGACTAGTGGGAACTGCAACACTTACCTTCACAGAACTGCTCATCTAAGAAATTCAGGTAAATATGAATCAGATTCTCCCTCAGGTGTTCCTCCCCATCACAAAGAATCAACCGAGGAGGATTCTGATATCAGATTTATATGCTTTTGCGATGGCTTGGACCTTAAAGCGCTCAAAGGAGAAAGGCAACACCGGCAGAGAGATCAAGATGGCACATGGAACCCTACCAACTTCAATGAGGGGGGGAATAAAGCGTGTGTGGACAGTATCAGCGTCTTATCTTTCCTGCTCCTAATCATTTGAGTATGCAACCAACCGCCCCAAAAGCTTGGGAGAGTTATGGGAAAATAAAATTTGGTCATAACATGAGTCCCTCTGCTCAGCATCAAGAGCCTAGGGCATGTTCTTTCCCTTTTTAACTTTAGTGTGGATGGATTTAATAAACTGATAATCTGCATATTTTAGAAGATAAAGAAATGGGCATCTTTTCTGTGTGCCTCACAACCTTCGGTCTAGTCTGTTTCATTTATGTCTATCCCAACTGATGCGTCCTCCCAACTCCTTACTGAGAAAAAAAAGTTGAATTGCATCTTCCTCTTTTCGTTCACTTCAAAGAGGCAATACCCAAGATAAGGCCAACAGAGGAGTCTGGCTCTAGAGTAGAACCACAGAAAGGCTTGTTTTGAGAAATAAGCTGTTGGTTGAAAAAATTACATAAAAATCTCTAGCAGCTTTAATTCTTCTGGCCCAGGCCAGCAAGCTAAATGTAAATCTTAGTGTCTTTTAGCAGTTTAAGCACATCTAAAACTCCCCTTCTTAAGAGAAAGAAAATACTGGAGTTATCTAGATAAATACGGATGTTTACAGAAGTGCTTCTCAACTGTTTTTGATTCAAGACCCAGATTTTATAAGCGGCGAATCAAAACTGTATCAGAATTGCTTATCATTTAAAAGTAAACAAATGTGCCCATAAACACAAAAATGTGTCATTTCAGTGTGAGAGAGTTTTAGGCCCAGTAGACAGAACTGTACTCTCTGTACAGGACTATTTTCATGCCTTGCAAACTCAAAATATTTGGATTTAAGGTATTCTACATTGTTGCTGCAAATTCTGCTGATTTTTCACCAAGATAATCTTACAGTAAGTTTCAGACAGTTTTGGAGGCATCAGTAAGACTGTTGAAAATGGCAAACCAATTGATAATGTTTTGCATTATTTTCCAGCCAAATCTGCTTAAAGAGTTGCATTGTTAAAAAAAAGGAAGAAACCATTTAGTAAAATGTATTTTTGTAAAGGAAATAATAGTTTTGTGAAGAAAAAAAATAAAAAATATTTAAACAGAAATATTATTCTACCAGATCTGTATCACTAACAAAATGAGAAGATGGCCACCAGACCCACCAGATGTTGCAAGTGGCATGTGATGTTCCAGAGAAGACGATTGAGATGCCCTCTGAGAAAAAGCATTCCAAAACTCAATCCACATGGCAACACAACATCACAACATACATCTTTCCACAGGTTTCGCTGACACTATGCCAAGGCAGAAATATATACAGTACATCAGTACACACACATGCAGGGGCCCCCTGGAGCTTTTACCACTTCCTGGGAAAACAATAGAGAGAACGAAAAGTCAACAAACCAGAAGAATGTAAAGATAAATGTGAAATAAAATGGAAGAGCGGGTGTGTGATCCCCTGTCTCCAACTAGAGGCATTCTTTCCACTGATTCAGAGTTCAAAGAAGAACACGAGCTATAAAAACCTCATCAGCTCTAAACAAATGGAGAGCACAGACAGCTCAACATGCGAAAGAATAATAATCATCTCTCTGCACCACAGTCTAGATCTCGACAAGCCAAAGAAGTTGTACAATCTAAACACGTCGAGCTCTAAAAACAGACAACATCGGATATGATTTCTGGTGGTAAAACTGGGTACGATCAGTGATATCTGAGCATATAGCTACTGTGTGCAATGGGCAATAGTGAAGTGATCTCACACACGTGAAAACCAGGGACAGCGGGTGGAGAGCAGGTGTCTAGGTGACGAGTTGGAATTTGTAGAAATATTTTCTCTCGGCCCTCACTTTGATGTGAATGATCACCCTCTAAGATCTTGTCCTCCGCTCTTACTGGGTCAGGGTGGGGCTCCCAGGCGATTGTGTGTATGTATGTGAGCGTTTCAAGGGGGTCGCCACATGGAAGGGCCGAGCGGGGTTTTCCTGGAAGCACATCACACCCGTCTGCGTAACTGTAGCCTGGGCCGAGCGGGCGGTGTGTCTTATCACTCTGTACAACGTCCACCTGAAACAATATTTGCACATGAGTATTCAATTTAACATTTGGGTGACCCCTTCAGCATGGTTATGAAATGCTGCAATGTGACCCAACAGGAGGATGCAACACATGATCAAAAGGAGAACTGTAAAGATAAGTAAATTGACTAAAGTGCCTTCAGAAACCTTCTTTTATAGTCTTACTAAACACAAAAAGATCAAAACCTAGACCAAACACTTAAACGGTGACATTTATCGACTGAAATCCAATGACACAGCAGAAAGATCAAGACTGGGATCAGTCGCACTGAAATTGAAGATCCCACCTCTTTTCCTCACAGATGTCTCCTTTAATTAGAGCTCCTAATGCAACACTTAGCTAATTGGCTACACCTGCACTATAAACATATATGACATCAGAAAACAGGTGAGAACATCTAATGAATTAACACCAACACAGAATTCTTGAATTAAACTTTACAATGGCTGCATCCAAAATCACATACTTCTATACCAGGGATAGGCAACGTCGGTCCTGGAGTTGAGCTCCAACCCTAATCAAACACACCTGAACAAGCTAATCAAGGTCTTCAGAATTAGCCTTTTTCACAAGAATCGGAAATTACGTCAGCGCAGGGTAAAATTAGTTCCGTTACAGGTCTGCGCTTATTATATCAGTTCACCCTTTTCTCAAACAATGCTTCTTACCTTTTCTGTTTTGTATGTTTTCCAAATTGTTGTTATATAATCTATAAAAAAAATTACATTTTACTTGTTTGTAACTTATATGGAAACTCAGACCGCTGACTCGTGAGGTATAATGCGCTTAACATAGCGCTAACGTCAGATGCTTCTATTCTCAGTCTTGTATTATCTAAATTTATACTCAATCATTTCCCTCGAATCACCACATCATGATAAATTAGGAACAAAGCCATGAATCCGAGTCATCCCTTGTTTAATATGTATTTACCAGGGCACATACAATGTACATTTCTAGAAAATACATCAGTAGAAAATACTTTACCTTAATAATAATAATAATAGCAAAAAAAAATCACGGAGAGTCATAATGCACAGCCAGCACCGAACGGACAGAACCGAAAGCTAACTGAATTATAACTGCCACCATTTAGAATTAAACAAACTTGTATTTGTGATTACCCGAGCTGACCAAACAGTTAATTGTGAAATGTTTGCACTTTTTAGAGTACAGTACCGGCAGTTCAAGCATTTTCATAATATATAATTTATAAAAAAAAGACTTTGATTCTCGAATTCATTCTTGTTCAGTACAGCCACTGTTGTCACCTGAAAAACTTTTACCCTGCAAGCGCCAATCCGGAAGCCAGAAATGCAGAAGTGTGAAAAAGGCTAATTACTAGGGCTACACGCAGGCAGGTGAGGTTTTTTTCAGGGTTGGACCTGAAGTCTGCAGGACATCGGCACTACAGGACCGACGTTGCCTACCTCTGTTCTATACTATATAGAAAAACAGTACATGAACAGGGTAGTATGTCTGGATTCACAGTATTCATAAAATAGTAGTCAAAAAGCCCCCAGATGACCTACTATTTCTGGCGAGATTCTGAAGAATGCATTCAGTGGATACTTTACTATCCCATGAGGCCACAGGAGAGGATTTGTGAATGCAATGGTGATGCAACTGAGGCTAGTAGGTCACATGACAATGATAACATGATGAATGTAGTATGTCTGGATTACATTCACACTACATACTTTTTTAATGGTTTGCACCTACTCCGAGTATGCAATTTCAGATGCAGCCAATGCCTCTAAGATTTTCAGCATATTCCAGTCTTTAGTGTCACATGATGCTTCATAAATATTTCTAATATTCTGATTTGGTGCTCAAGAAACAAATCTTATCATTATCAATGTTGAAAACAGTTTTGCTGCTTAATATTTTTTGTGGAAATCATGATTTTTTTCAGGACTCAACAAGAAAAGTTCAATATTTATTTGCATTTACTTAAAATGTAAATCTTTTGTTACACTATAAATGTATTTACTGATCAATGTGTCTAATGCATCTTTAATAATGCATCTTTGCTAAATAGAATAATATAAATATATACATTTTATTGACCCAAAACTTTTGAATAGTGGTGTATATGAAGCATTGGGTGCGTAACTAAAGGAAAAAGGTCAGTAGAATCAAATGCCAGTAGTACTAGAAGCACCAACTATTTTGTTACCCAGAAAAGTCGGCAAAAAGTCTAAATCAATAATGAAGGTACACCAAGCACTCGTCAGGAAATTTTGCTTTTGTAACTGAATTTGACAAAGGTCAAAATAAAAGAGAGGCATTGTGAAAAAATAAGGTACGACAATTACAGACATTCTCATCCGGACAAGATTAGACTTCTCAGAGGACCACTGAAAAAACAAGTAATTTGCGCTATAATATTTAGGAAAGGGTTGTGTCAGGGGAGAAAAAACATATTGCAAGTCTGTGATTATATCCTGTATAATTGAGTATGTGACGAATAAAAGAACCTTGAACGACAAAATTACCTGGCCTTCTTTGGGAAAAGTAGTCCTGTCCGAATTAGAAGAACGGCAATTAGACTGAATTATAGTTGAATAACCATTTTTATGCTTACAGTTTTACAGAGTTTTGGTACAAAATTATCCATAAATGATATACAGGTATGGTACAGTAAATATAGAAATCGGAGGCTTAAGGATGCCCCAGGAACAAACAGGGAAGTGTGGTGTGAATGAGGACAAGGAAACACATTCCTCCTGTTTGGTTCCAGAGATTAACGATGTGGGGAAGGCTTCTGAAAACCTGACTTATGTGCTGTTCTGCTGCTCTGAAGGTTTTGAACCAGAGCTAGGCCTGTCATTGAATCCAGACCTCCTCATCTCTCTCTCCCAATAAATCCATCCAGCTTGTGTGATTAGGAATTTGTGTGCATTAAAACTGACTCACCTGCACAGCACACTGGTGCCTGCAAGGCCTTAATGACAAAATATAAAATGCCATTTACAGTGGAAGAACAATCAATCTTCCTCTGCCAGGCAAATATGCATTTAATTATAATATAATAGCAGCCAAAAAACTAATGATGGATTCAATGGAGAAAAGCAACATTAACCCTGAGCACATGTCCTGCCATTTGATCTGCTCTTGGGTCTTGAAACGAAAACTTTGAGAGGAAAAGGCAGCGTGATCCTCTAAAACGATTTAGTAATTCCTGAAGTGAAGTTTGGTCAGGCGGCATGTATAGCCTGGGTTCACAGAGGCTGTGTCTGTATGTGTGTGTGAGTCTGCCTGACCAGATTGTGGTTGAGAAACAGTCCCATGAATCCCATACTGATCAAGCTCTCCTTCCCCAATCCCTAATTGCATACAGAGCCCTGTGGTGGGACAGCAGCAGAGGAACACCGCTGACCCCAGATGAAAGACAGGGGTGTGTGTGGTGAGATCGAGTCATACTGAATGTATAAACATCCGTTTCGGGCCAAAGACGGGTGTGTTAAAGCTGTGTAGATTTGTGTACTCGAGAGTTTGAGTGTGAAAGCGCGGGAGAAAGGTCTGCGGAAAGAGTCCGGCTGTCCAGGGGCTTTTCTGTACAGCGAGACGCAGGCTTAGGAGGTGGATTTGCACAGCAACTGCAACATGACAAAGCATCAAGGGCTAATTCTAGAACAAGGAGACAGACAGACTGACAGACAGACAGGCAGTCAAAAGAGCCCAAGGAATTCAACAGCTCCTGCTCCCAGGTCTCCATTTCCCATGCTGGTAATCCTGCCTAGTCCCTCTCACATGTTGCAGGGCAGGTAACTGCTGCTAATACCGCCACATGCTTTATATTTAAAGGCTACAGGCTATGAGGGGCAGAAACAGAACACTCCTATTGAAAACTGTTGGAGAGGAGGCACAGACAACACTATAAAAAAGACAAAAAAATAAATAAAAAAAGTAACAAAAAACTAGTAAAAACACTAGAACCGAAATGATCAGTTTTAAATGCTACACGTGAATTTAGGCTTCACAATATCATAGTATGAACAATGGATATTAATTCTGAGATTTGCTAAAGATTACAATTAACAGTGTTATATTTTTTATCTAGAAAATCTACATTTAACTTAATTTATGCTTAGCAAAGGCTGCATTATTTAATGAAAATGCATTAAAACATTAATATTGTGAAATTATATCAGCGATTAAAAGATATATATATTTTTTTTTAATATTTTAAAACCTAATTTATTCCTGTGATGGCAAAGCTGAATTTTCAGCATCATTAGTCCAGTCTTCAGTTTCACGCAATGCTTTAGAAATCATTATAATATATACTGATTCGGTGCTCAAGAAACATTTCTTACTAGCATCAATACTGAAAACAGTTGAGCTGCTTGATTTTTTTCAGGATTCTTTGATAAGTATAAAGCTCAAAATAAAAAAAAAAAATTAAACAGAATTTTTTGTAAATATGTAAAAGTCCTTACTGTCACATGTGATCAATTCAATGCATCCTTGTTTAATAAAATTATTTTCATTCAGAAATAAAAAATAGCCCGAAAAATTTGAATTATTGTGTGTGTATATTCAATATCTACTCATTTCGATTAATTAAAAAATCTTTAACATGGCTGATAACAATATGGTATGAATCATTAGATATTAACAAAAAAAGTCAAATCAAAACGCTGGTCAATTTGTCAAACCTTAAATTAGTTAACAGCACCGTCAAATTCATTTCAAAAGTGATTTCAATTTTTTTTTTAAGTAAAGTCAACTTTTCACTTTTTACAGTGTAACTGTATTTATCACTCTATAACAGCAGCTCATTCTGCTGCTGTGTGATGGAGAAGTGGATGGAGTGCCGCAGCCGGTCCCACATCCCTCCACTCACTGAGTGAGATCTCACTCCCACTGTGCCCTTGTAAACACATTCTCCAGCGGTAAGGCTATCTGCTGCAGTAAACTTGTGCTGACTTTGGGGCTGGGTCACAGGCAGCCAGCACTGCTTTAAGCCCTCCACACAGGGCCTGCCAAGAGGAGTCAGCCTGGTACACTGTGCAGCGCTCGCAAAGCCCTCTCCCACGGCTATTAGTGACCATTCATCTGGGGAGCCTGGGAAAATGCCTCTGAACCCAGCAGACCATCAGGGGGAACAGCCTGCCAGGTGTTCCCTCCCCCTCTGCCACACCAGCACTGTAAGCCCTGGCACCTGTGGGAAAGAGGAAGGGGCTCGGCAAGGAGGAGGGGTATGAAGAAACTGCCCACCTCATTTCTCCTACCACTTATCCATTAAGACTCATCAGATCAAACACACTGATGTGGGGAAACGTGCATATAGGTAGTAAATCTGAGTTACCTAAAAATGGGTAAAAGCACAAACAGCTGTTCATGGTGCACTGTAATTGTAATTGCCTCAGTGTGGCTGTTGATGGAGGGATTCTTAGTTTACAGTGCAGGATTTAGTGTGACACAGTGTGACATGTGTGACACTACAGTAAACGAACATTAGGCTACTACAATATTACAACAATGTAAAACAAATGACCTGTATAAAACTAAGAACTAATGAGAAACGACCTTTACCCTCACTAGCTACCGTAGTTTAATTTACACTACAATATAACTTAATTACAACGCATTCATAATTTTAATACAAAATATACAATATTTAAAAATGCTTTAAATCTATCTTGCTTCTTATTGAATATCTCCAAAGCTGATCAAAAATATAGTAAAACTTTTTTGTGAAATATTATTACAATTCAAAATAACTCTTTTGTACTTTAATACAAAAAATGCAATGCATTATATAGATTTCATGCTCAAACATTTCTTATTATTATTATTATCAGTGTTGAAAATTTGTTTTAGGTTTACTTACTGAAAATGACGTCATGTTTTCGCCAGTTTCTCTAGCTGATATAAAAGCAGGAAGAGTGCATATTGCATGAGTAAAGTAGTTTTAACCTTTATTGGAGATGTACTGTAAACAAAACAAACAATAGTAGTAGGATTTGTACTAGGGTCCTGGCATGTTACATTGCAATGTTGTTGATAAATGCCAGTGAGGCTTTAATGCGTAACCACTGAGTTGTATTGCAAATGATAATTGAGTCCTCAGTGTCTCATTGTTTAGTCTATCAAAATCATTGCTAGTGCCCAAATTTGATACACCGATTCACGCACAATCGATTTCACACAAATTACTTGCATTCCAAACTGAAAGAATGCAAAGTGAATCATTCTGTTTTCAAATGTGTGTACATTCACTTGAAACTGGGTCGCTATCATGAACTCTATTGCCAGGTGGATTTTTAATTCATGGGTTTTCTCAGTAAAAGTACTCCTGGAAAAATGAGGAGAGAGTAAGTTAAGAAAAGAAAACAAGCTTCTCTCATCATGCTCTTGCAATGAAAGACACAGAGTTGATTTAACTTCATCTTAAAAAAAATATTTGGCAGAAACTTTGAGCAACAATCTAAATAGCTCATGTTCTCCATTTAAACCTAATAACTATTTTGAAATTGCAGCATCAGAGTAATGCACTTGTAATGTAGCAACAAACAGACTCTTTGGGTGTCAGACAGGGTCATAAAGGGGCTGCAGGAATTCTTTCTTTAAAAAAGGGAGTAATCAGGAAGGAGTGCTAACAGTATACCGTTCATCTCACTCCAAATATCATTATTTCTTAAAAAGGAGGAAAAGTCAGTGAGAAACCTTATTTTTGCCCTTTTCAGGGCAGATATGCTTCTACACATGTCTACATCAAACAACGCAATTCGCTGTCTTCCAGCAGAAAACATTTCCTTGGTTAGTGTGCCAAGAGTCCGGCTCGTGCTTGCACCAAGCCAAGACATTTGGTGGGAAAAGTTCCCCCTTTCCTGCCCTCTCTAAAGCATAAATAAATCAACTCACTATGAGCTAATGGGGAAGCATTAGGTAGCCAGTCAGGGAGAAGCTACGAGGGCTGACATTTGGAAAATGGCCTTTGCAGCTGAGAGCAGAGCAGACTGCTCAGGAAATGTGTCGGCATGTGACATGCTCGCTGGATGTGATAAATGTGACATGCATGCATAAATCACCACACACAGGTTGACAATAGACACATCTATGTTGGGAATGAACACAAAACAGCATGCTTGATGCATGCATGATGAAACCATGTAGATTTAAGAAGGCCGACACATACAAGAGAGGGAAAAAAGTATCTGGTGTATGAGTGAGTTCACACAAAAGGATCTGGGGAGAGTTCATAGCTGTTGATTGCCGACAGCTGGAGTGTTCACATGTTCTGTGACTGGGAAATCGCAGAACTCTTTGGGTACATTCCAATCGGCTGAAAGTGTGCTGCAAAGTAGACTTTACAAAGTATACAGTCAATTTAATTGGAATAACAAATCGCATGGAGCATATATGCTAAGTCTGAATGAGAAAATTAACCAAATCATATGTACTATTATATAAAATGTCACAAATATTTTTCATCAAATTCAGGGGTTGATTATGACAAAGTATATTTAATATAACAAGATGCTTCAAGAGGCCTACCTGCAAAGCTGCCTGAAAACTATGCACAAGTGCACCTAGTGCAAAAGCTACTTTAAATGCAAAGGTCACACCAAATGTTTATTTATTTTAAATAATAGAAGTTAATTGACAAAGAAAATCTATTTATGACATTGTTTGACAGTATCCTTATTTTACAGCATTTGTACACAAGTGCCTAAAGGTTTTAACAGTAGCTTTGCAGGTAGGTCTCAGTTTGTTCTGTTTCTTCATGTCATTCCAGACAGACTGGATGATGATGATGATGATGAGATCAGATCTCTGTGTGCAGCACTGGCTGTTGTCATACTCCCTGTGCAAACAAAAATCTAACTGGATTATTACAATTAATGGCAAAATGAATGTTTGGAAATATTTGCTACTGACAAACTACAGCAAAAGATAGAAAACTGAAGTAAAACCAATTTTAGAAGGCGAAAATACTACTGTTCTGATCATTTTGACCACCACTGTATATATATGTACTTAGATACATACATACATACATACATACACAAGCATATAAATACAATATACACTTTATTAGTACAAGATGTTTTTTCTTAACAACATTTTTTTATAATTTATGTATAGTATATATATTTTATTTATATACTCTACCAGTCAAAAATGTGAAAAAAAAAATGTATTATTGCAATTTAAAAACTATTTTCTATTTTTATATATTTTACATTTTAATTTATTCCTGTGAGGCAAAGTTGAATTTTCCTCAGCCATTACTCTAGTCTTTAATGTCATATATTGACAAAAATGGGAGATGCATGTATCAAATGCATATTTGCTAGATGATCACACTTACATGTGTATACCAGCCAGTTAGTGTTTGACCTCTACACTGAGCATGTGACCCTTGCATGTATTTCCCAGTCACAGTCCAGCTCCATTTCCTGCCGGAGGCCTAAAGATACTTTAAACTTCTATGTTTATGGACACAAGTGAAGGAGACAGACTGTCCATGCACACACCCTGTGAGTATGTTTCATCATTTGTTATGCTTATCTGTCAGAGATAATGAGTCAGTCTTTCTGATATATTAGACAATAACCCTGTTCTCACTTGGCCCAAGGGCGAGACATCGTATTTCCCACAGCCATTATACACAGTGAGAAGTGATTCATGATGTGCTCGTCAGATTAACTAATGACATATCTGAAATCGATCTTTAATGAGAGGTGCTGGACACATACTCGTATCATAGGTGAAAGTTGAGCTAAGTCAATCTTTATCTGGGAAACCAGCTACTGACAGATCCTAAAAACCCCAATATCCAGCGCTAGACTTTAAACAATCCACCACATTACTTTTTTTATCTTGTTTTTGACTTTTATCCCAGCAGCGAAAGGATAGGAGTAAAATAAGCAAAACTGCATGTAATAGTACCACTGAACAATAAGAACAGAGAGATGAGCACCTCTGCAGCACTGCAGCCGTGCCGTGAGAGGGGCAGCAACATCTAAAGAGGAGAAATTTCTTTTTATGAGCTTAACTGCCCTGTAATCTACCTCTCTCAGCGGGACCTGGCTCATGCAGTGAGTCAGCCTTTTACAGGCTTAAAGTGCTACCTGTGCAAAAAGAACCACCTCCTTTAAGGCCCCAGTACATCTCAAGCGAAATCAAAGTATGACAGGCATGATGTCATTTCAACCTAAATCTGGCCAGCTCATAAGAATTATTTGCTTTGGGAATCAGGTTACACTGGTCGTGCTGTATTTTTATTTTTTTTGCACTGTAACATTAACACCATGTCTTCACAGGATGCAAGCACTACGATGCAAATAAAGACACTAACACATTTAAATCAGAGATCCAGTCTACACTGGATGCTTTGTGACAATAACAGATTTTAATCAGAGACTCCAGGTCTACACTGGATGCTTTCTGGCATGACACGATGGGACACAACAAATACCCAACAGCAAACCGGTGCCTTGTTTTAGTATCCCAAGTGTCTGTGCTACTTCTCACATGAAGGACAAATGGATTTGCAATGTGGTTTGCACCGCATCTGGTGTGCACGGTGTAAAAAGAACTCAAAAACTCATCAAATGCATATCAGAATCACATCGAATCAAGAGCTCTTGAAACAAATCGTTTAATTCACTAACAAGATATTAAATTCACTAAACAGTAAGAATTGTTCATTTTAGGAATCAGGTTACACCGGTCACGCTGTAGCGTTGTTGTTGTTTTTTATTCACTAGAAAGAATTGGTTTATAACAGTTATTTGTCCATGAATATAAAAATATCGTAGAAAATATTAATACGGGAAATTCTAATTACGAAAATATCAAGAAAATTGAGGGAGTTCACACAAAAGAAAAATGTTCTCATAGGATCTGAAAGATGGGAATTGCTGCACAAATACTTATTTTTTACAAATCTGCTGACAACAGGCATAAAGTAAAAGTTTGACTTTGGGATTTTAAGAATTAATATTGGGTGTGTTCAAAAGAAGTTCGTAATTAATAAAAGGAAAAACTGGTAGTTTCAACATTCTTGGTCAACATACAGTTAAAACACATTATAGGTAAAACACAATAAGAGATTATGAAGAAAAAAACAGAGGTGGCTTGCATATATGTTGAAGAAAAGCCAAGTCAAACACATTCACCACATCTCTGTGGGGGCGGTGGAGACACTCCTGGGGAGTGCTACCTAGTCTCAACTAGTTTTTATTCTTGCTGGAATGCAGGTATAGCCTCTATTTCTCCACATTGTTTTGAAATCTTTTCATTCCTGCTGTGGGACAACCATGTACAGAGTGCTCGAGCTGTGAAGCAGTGTGACATGTCTCGTGTTTATGAAGGAGAGATCACTTCTAAAGTAGGTGTGAGGGAAAGACACAGGTCTTCACTTGCAGCTTGATCATGGGTAATTATATATTTCAATAGCCTATAGCAAATTGTCAAATATGCAGGTGTAACAGATATTTCTATCTTGACACGTACATTCGGTAGTGTATTGAAAGATACATGTATTTTTGTTCAAATGTGCAACACAAATCAGTGTTAAACATTAGCATCAACATGGCATGGCAAAATGATGCAAGATAAAGCAAATAAACTGCAAAAACTCTAGATAAGAAACGCTATGAAATGCTTTTATCCAAAGCGACTTACAAATGAGGGAAATAGAAGCAATCAAAACTAGAGCGCAAGCTTCTAGAGGGACATAGGTCTGAAGTACTGAATTTAGGTAAAGGGGTGCAGAGCCAGAGGTGGTTTTGAAGGCAAACATTAATGCCTTGAATTTTATGCAAGCAGCTATTGGTAGCCAGTGTAAATTGATGAACAGAGGTGTGACGTGCGTTCTTTTCAGCTCATTAAAGATGTATTGGTTTGAAGGAATTGGCTGGAAGACCTGCCAAGAGAGCATTGCAATAGTCAAGTCTGGACAGAACAAGAGCTTGAACAAGGAGTTGTGTTGCATGTTCCGAAAGAAAGTGCCTGATCTTCCTAATATTGTATAAAGCAAATCTGCAGGACCGAGCAGTTTTAGCAATGTGATTCGAGACATTTAGCTTATCATCAATCACAACTCCAAGGTTTCTGGCTGTTTTTGAAGGAGTTATGGTTGATTAATTGGAAGGTGAAATTGTGATGCAGTGATGGGTTTGCTGAAACTACAAGCAGTTCTTTCTTAGCTATGTTGAGTTGAAGGTGATGGTCCTTCATCCAGCAAGAAATGTCTGTTAGACATGCTGAGATGCGAGTAGCTATCGTCAGATCATCAGGATGGAATTAGTGGTAGAGTTGAGTGTCTTCAGCATAGCAGTGATATGAAAAGCCATTTTTCTGAATGGCAGAATCTAGTGATGCCATGTAGACAGAGAAGAGAAGTGGTCCAATAACTGAGCCCTGGAGGCCTATAGGGTTCCTAACCCTATAGTAGGCAAGAAATAGTATGTGAGATGAGTAGTATTCATAGTATTCATAAAACAGTAGGTGAAGAGTACCCAGATGACCTATTGCTTCTGGCTAGATTCTAAAGTGTGCATCTGATTGGCACTCTAAAATGCCCCATGAGGCTTTGGGAGAGAAGCTTCCACCACTGGTATTGGTAGGTCATGTGACAGTGACAATATGGTGTCAGAATTTCATTCATACTACCCATATTCATACTAGGGATGCGCGGTATACCGGTACTGGAAAAATACCGGTATCTATATATTTCAAATGGTACGATATCATAACTTTGCTCAATTCGGTATTTCATACGCTGCTGTTGCGAAGTGCACTTGCAGGTGGCAGTGCTTCCCAAATTGCGGTGCAACCGGTAAATATGACAACAGAACAGCGTGATGGATCAAACAGATTAAACTCTTTGCATACAAAACAGATGACAAAGGTGAACGAACTGCACCTGTATGCAAGCGCTGCTATAAATCATGTGTTGCCACAAGAACACATCAAATCTTTTTAAGCATTTGTCGCTTGCTCATCCTGATCTTTTCAGAGAATTAAGAGATCGACAGGTGAGTGCATCATTCATAAATTCAGATTAATTTTAACTTTTATTTACAACTGATCAACGCACATACAGATGTGATACAGTAAGCTCAAATGTGCGTGTGTGACACGCTAGAACCAGTGAAGTTTTGGTCACATAATATATGCACTTGCATTTCATACAATCGAATATTAATTAAATTTGAATTAAGCAAGAGTTTTGCTATATTAATTAAAGTATCAATAATATGATGGGAATGTTTCTGCTAATATGAAGCAGCCAAGAGAGCGAGAGAGTGAGATAATATTTAATGCTTTTTCTTTGGCTGAGTCTGAATTCTGAAAACAATTCGAGAGACAGAGAAATAATAACGTGATTTTGAATATTACTTTGACTGTTAGAATAACACTTTACAATAAAGCAACTTTTGTTGCATTAATTGCGTTACTTCAGTTGTATTTTTTTCTTCAAACTCAGTCAAAATGTAACCTATGTTCCCGGTAGGTTTTTGTTACATTTTGTTTGCACGGTGTTTGCACGTAAAAGATAAGAAGATTTGAATATATTTTCATTGTATTACTTCAGTTACATATTTTTTTTCTCCAACATCAAAATGTAACCCATGTTCCCTGTGTTTTTGTTACAGTTTGATACAAAGGTATTTAGATATGAATCTATTTTTATTATTATTATTTTAATAAAATTATTTTAAAAAGATTTCAAAAAATCTTTTGAGGCTGGATATTTGTCACCTATGGTATCGATTTAGTATTGATACCGAGGTATTACATTTTGGTATCGTACCGAAGCCAAAATTATGGTATCGAGCCATCCCTAATTCATACTATATAGAACACACTTTTTTAACAGTCTTGAAGTAAGTTTCAAACCCATGTTCATATTACTGCAGAGCCAATGTATGCTATACCTTCAAGAGAGAGTGGGGCGGTCAAGGTGAGATCCTTCCTCAGTTTGGGCTGGAACTTCTGGTATCTGACCTCTTGAAACTGCCTCACCCTCAGCTCCAATGCATCTCTAATCAGAGAGCCGACTTCCTGTGCATACAAACACACAAGAGTTTGCACACATATTTGCCATCTTGAAAACAAAGACAAACCTCCCAAGGTGACATTCGTCTTAAACTTTTATATGGAGCTCAAATTTAACTAGACGTTCTGCATGTAGAGTTAAACCTGGGAGGGAAAATCATTCAAAGCCTTTCGGCTGTGTGGGCCAATGAAAACATATATCTTATAAAAGCAGAAGGAGGATGGGGGGATCTCCAAGAGTAGATCCAAATTCCTGCAGCATCAGTCTATTGAAGCGTAAGAGGACAAACACAAACAAACAGAAACACACCCTCATTCCCGTACCTTCCTGTGATCTGGAGAGAACCAGCTGGAATTGTCTTGGCCGCCTAAGGGCAGTATGTGAAGATCCACCAACACGGCAAAATTCCCACACTTTGAGAGAGAAAGAAAGAGAGATGGGGGGCTTAAACACAACAAAAAGAAGTCATCACTGAGCTGATTGAATGACACCTTCAAATCCATAGCTGAAGGCAAGTCACTCCATCCCCTTCCTCTTGTCTTTGTGCATCTGCTTCCCCCCTCTCTGCACACCAGTTTTACAAGCTTTGTAAACGCACCTAATTAGCATTATATCAGTAACCAGATACACTTGATCTCAAAGACGGGGGTGTTAAAACCAAAGCCGTGCAGAGGACTGACACAGAAAAGGATTTGCAGCTTGAGGAAATGCCTTACTAAAGGATGCCCTCGCTAACCTGTTAGTTTATGGAAATGTGACCAGAAGAGGGCCAGATTCGGGGAGGCTGTGAAGAGTGGGATTCTTGGAGCGCTGCGTCAGCACATCAGGGACAATAAGTCACAGCGGAGTAGGAGAGCCAGAGCCGTCGCGGCCATTTAGGCAATCGTTACATCTCCGCTCCACACCGGCCTGATTATGTTTTACACATGAGCGCAAGACTAAGCCTGTCACTGTGCTGCGGTCCACTCACACAGGCCTTTCCAGGACCACCCGCAAGAGGCCGGAGAGGAGCGGCGTTGAAGCATGTCAACACCTGAGCTAAAAGCAAATGTGGACGCAAACTTGATTGACGCTAGGAGGGGCGAGCTGATGACGTCAAAGGGGAGCAGACCAGAAGAAATTCCCCTTTTCAAGACACAGTCCAGAACACATTCTAGAGCACTTCCAGAGTGGCTGATAAAACCCCGAAAGAATACAAGCGAGTGAGTGTGCGTTTTAGTGGGCCCTGGAGAAGTCCTAAAGTGGGCCAGGCCAGGCAGTAATGTTCTGGGTTCTCTGAGGCCAGCTGGGAGGGGATGATGTGAGAGTAAATTAGAAGGGTGTGTTGGATAAAGCCCATTGTTCAGCACCGCTCTCTGGCTACACTAATTTTCTCCCTCTTTACATCTCCAGTGTCTCTTTCTCTCTCATCCCATAAGCAATGATTTATGCCTCTCCATACCGGAGGAATCTACAGCGACTGAGTAAATAAAACATCTCCAGCATTCTCGTTTGGCTTCTAACCTCTGAATTCATCTCCAGTCAAGCATGATTACGGCACGTTATTAGCACACAGACAGGCCAAATCGTGCTGCCAAATAGCTTTGTTTTTGACATGAAAGCATATTTTCCTCTAATTGCTGCTTTGTGTATATGAGGGTTAACTTGGTAGCGGCCCTGCTAAACTTGAGGGACAGGCTGACCCCTTGTGTTAGACAATGGAAGTTTTTTTTTAAGGATAAGTGGCTATATATAGTTGGTGACACATGAGACAGCTGTGTTAAGATCTGTGTCAAGGTCGTTTTCATTTCATTGAGATCATTACAGATACATTCATTCCATCATCCATGATAAATCTAATCCGATGAGGCGTTTGAAGCCAAGAAAGAGTAAATCCTTTGCGGGCAAGCGGAGACAAGAGCTAAAAGAAGAAACAGAGGCATCCTTATGTATGGGTGTATGTGAAGGACAGCAGATCCTTTAGAAAACACTGGGAGGCTTTCTCTACACGTCTTTGTGCTGTGGCCATTCTGCGACTGACCAGTGGTTTCGGCTGACTGCCTTCCAAAATTACCGTGGCGTGGGAAAGCATTGGAGGGGATGGACGGGAACTGTCAATCAGACGGTAAAAAAGAGCTCGGCTTCGATGATCCCATGATGTGTCTTTGTATGCTGCCTCTGGAACCACCACGTTATCGCATGCTGTTCTGTTTTCTCCACTTTCTTTTCAAAATCTGAAATACGCCATTACAGAAGTCTGTAGGAATGTTCCCAGTGTTAGAGAGGCATGTTTGCTCGGCTTTTCCAGGCCCTGTGTGACTATGGGACAGGGAGAAGCAGTAAACTGGATTTGCCTAATATGGTGTCTGTCTTTAAATGTGCAGTTAACATGAGTTAAATCGGCTGACGAGGGCTGGTTCATGAAAAATTTGAGCAATTGGTGTTAATCTCGTGTTATTTTGTTGTGCCAACTTGTTTACATTTCTTCTTTCTACAGAGCACAAAATGTATTTATTGTCCATACAGTAAATATTTGGGGTCTGATGTTGCTTTGGACCTCCTGACTTTTGTTGCATGAGCAATGAAATACAGTTGAAACAAGTAAGTGAGCACATGGTGACAGAATTGTCATTTGTGTGTGAACAATCTCTTTAAAAAAGAAAACTGAAAGATGCCTGTTTGATTGGATGGAAGAGTCAGGCCCAAGCCTAAGCTTTTGTACATTTAACAACCACCCTGTTAGCAAGTTAAACAATGTTGCATTACCAAGCTGCAATAAAAAAGGTCTACAGATTTGGATTCATATTTGTTGTGTGAGATTTGTTGAGTATCAAAATAGTTTAATTGCAAAACTTCAAACAACAAATACTATAGCCATCCAAAGTCTATTATTATGCCGGTAAACAAGAAAATCCTTGGCTGTATTTGCAGAGATCGGTATTTAAAGATAGCAAGTTTTACAACGGTCACTTTTGCAATGGTTTTGTTGAATGTCTAACAGAAATTCCTTTCAGGAAAAAAACAGTCAGAAAACAGCTGAAACAAAGGGTGATCTCTGACCTTAGCCACTACACAGCCTCTGTTATGCAGTTCCTCGGTGGATACATGAAATTTCTCAGAAATGTAATCTAGGTCTGTTTGCGGAGTTTCTTTTGTTTGCAGAGTTACTTTTTCATGCACTGGTTTATTTTTCATCCATGTGTGATTTATTAGTCTGCTTATATTAAACACCTGCAATGTTTTAACAAATCCTTCACTGTTGTGCAATGAAAGTCTTGACAGCTCTTTGTCAAATTATAGAGAAAGAGTGATCTACTGTCTTCAGGAAACCCTTTGCAGATAGGATAATACAAGGTTTTCTTAGTCTTCACCATTTAAATTATTGTCTATAGGGCTTGAGGCAAAGAACTGCATCTTTCTTTTTCTATATCCTTTTGTTTGTTGATCCTCGTTGAATATACTTGAGGTTTCCTGCGGGTCAATAGCCTCCTGATTAAGCTTGTTCTTACCTTTCACTCTTTATCAGATCAGCTCGGCCCGCCAAAAGAACACAACAAAGGCCCTAAAACCAAACAAACAATACAACAGAACAGTACCAAATCAGTCCCCGCCGCTCTGACCGAAGTCCACGGCTAAGCCGCGGCTGTTTGCTACTCCCAATCGTTGAGAAACCACATGAGGCAAACCAGGTCACTTTCAGCTTTTTGGATTCCTGGCTCTGCTCTAAATCACTTGCAGTTCCCAAGATGCTCCCCTGTTACCTTCTCTTATCAGTTTCACCCTCCCTAACTGCACTTTCTCCTGCCCTCACTCTCTGATTAGTGTCGGGCAGTTGGCCCAGGAGCGTTTGTGCAGCAGTTGCTTGTTCGCCACCACACCTTCCTGCCCTTTTACCACTGCTATCGCTGCTGTGAGAACCAGACCCCCTTTCTCTGCACTTAGCTCCGGGGCTAATATTAACCAGCCACAGATGTTTATGTGGGGGGGGGGGGGGCAGCAGAAGCAGTCTCACTCAATAAAACTCCCCACTTCGTCTAGCTCCGTCTTTGTCTTTGTAAGAGTGTCGCAGGTCGATGAACAGTCTCTGGAGCCTGAGGGAATTCTTTAGATCTATGGGTGTTGCCTGTTAAAAGTTTAAACTTTGGTCTTGACTTGCTGATTTTGTATGGCGTGAGTCACTTGGCGTTCCATCAAGAGGGTCGACATTAGCGCTGTCAATAAAGACACAAACAAGTTTAACTAGATTTTTACATGCAAAACTCAGCGCTATGATACTAGTGTGATTTGGGTGGTTGCCAGGATGTTGCTATGGGGTTGCTAAGGTGTTCTGTGATGGGTTCTTTAGATATGACTCAAGTCACTCCTTTAATAAAGGTCTATGACATTTGTCTTAGAAAACAGAACACCTCACTTCAATAAGCCAAATGAGACATACATCCATGCAAAACAAAAATGTGACCGAAAACGTAAGATTTGCAACAATAAACTAAACTGCAAAAATTATTCAGTTTAAATTTACAGGAAAAAATAGGGGGCTCAGGGTCAAGACACCATCGGGTAACCACATATGACATTAAAAAATGCTATAAACATTAACTAAATAACATAAATATCACAACACAAAACACCTTCATGTACAATACTAATAAGTAACAAAAATAAGAAGAAATAAAATTGTTTATAAAATCATAAATTTAATGTGTCACACAAGGACTTATTTCACACAGGGAATGTCCTTTTACTGTTTTTATATATGGTTATAATTTTTACTCGTGAAATCCATACATTTGACAGTATTTTTTAGAGTGTTATAGAAAGATATTCTATGAAGGTATGTGGTTTTGTTAGATATCATCACATGAGGTGGTGTTCTTTAATTACATATTTTGTGTGTTTGCTGGTGCTTGCTACATGCAACAATGAACACAAAAGGAGTTGTGATGTCTGGTTTATGAACAAATGATTATCTTTTTAATGAATTGTTTAAACAGATCCCTAAAATATTCAGACTTTATTATCAATTTGAATCAAACGCACTCAGCCTTAAATAAATCAGAGGCATTACTCGAAACGGACTCCCTCCTGCACTGAACCAGAAGTCATTTGTCAGCTATGTGATCCTAAACAAACCAATACAGAGCTTTTTTTTTATTTATATAAATTATATTGTACAAAAAAGTACAATTATTTGGCATGGCAATTCTGTATTGTTTAACCAGAGAAGCCATTTGCTAAATTAAATCAATTTGTTTAAAAGCCCATGTTTATTATAGGAACCAATCAATCCCTAATCTTTTTAGTCTGGAGCCACTGCTTAGGGTCAGGGGTTTTGAAAACCTTAACACAAACCACTAATAAATCAGTGTGATTATGACTAAGCTGCCCTTTATTTCTGGGAACTCTGAAGTGCTCTTTAAGTTAATCTCTGGATGTTAGCACACCTGAATGGAGTTGTGTTTTTTCCATACGCGAGGACACAACCCAGAAGCAAAATTCCAACAGCGTGAACAGGCAGGAATATCACCTTGTAAAGCTCTACAAACAATTGAACAATATCAGAAATATCCCAAGAATTCTAGTAAAAAGGAAGTATCGGGAGACAGGAAAAACCAAACAACCATCCCTCCACTTCCTTACAAAGTAATTTAACTGTAGCTTACAGAACTACTGCTAAACTACCAAAAACATCTGCAGTAATAAATGAACTGAAAAATATATCTTGGACATTATCTAAAAAGACAATAAGAATTCTGACATCCTCCCATGTCCGTTAAGCAGCATCCATCTCAGTTTTTCCTCTGCGGTTCAGAAATGACAACATATTTGCTTGATTCGATGACAGTAACAGGATGCTCGGAGGTCCAAGTGTGTGGTCCGTATCTACCAGGGAAGTCGACCTAGCACATAAACCAGAGCCAAGACATCTGTCATACTACCCAGCACTTAACATTCGTACTCAAAAACAAGAATCGCGCTCTCCCACCATCTCCTACACTAGATGGGTATAACAGCGGAGTGGCGTGGCAGGTCTTGTGTAAATATTAAGGGTCTTCTGAGGCGTTAAGAAGAAAGTCAGGGCCTCGACTTGTAGCATGCGTCAACTTACGTGAGAGTATCTCATTGCCTACAAAAACTCCACTGCAGTGGAGACATGACATCCAGCTAAATGTTGCTGTGTCAGGCTGGACAGGATCTTCAAACAATGACTCTACAAACCACTTACACAGGTGTTTTACCTGTATTTTGTATAAGGGTTAAAGGAATTGCCAGAAAACGTAACTGATAATGTCCTGGCAGAAATGTATCAGCAATTTTTCTAATTTTATATGTATTTTCTCTTACAGTGTACTTGTAGTTACCCTAAAGGAATAGTTTATCCCAAAACGAAAGTCTGCTGAAAATGTACTCCTCATCAGGTGAAGTGAAAAAGCGAAAAGTTCACACGGTTTCAAAAAGTGACAAAGTGAATCGTTATTAGTTAAAAGTTACGTCAAAAGTTATTTTATCTTCTGGCCACTTATATCCAAAATACCAATCAATAATTCATTAAAACGCTTCCTCCAGGGAAAAGGTCCATCCTCTGTTGTCCTCTCACATCATGTTTGTGTAGAATTGTTTGGACTGTGTTTGCTGATAAATGATGCTTGATATGGACTGACTGTTTATGTCTCTCCTGATTCAGACAAGACTATGTTTTCTTTGCAATATTATAGATAGAGGTTTCAAGTTAAAAACGTCTTTGAATTTATTACCAAGATGCAGCTTTTCACTTCACAAGATGTTAATTGATGGACTGGAGTCGTGTTGATTACTTGTGGGTTTTTGTGATGTTTTTACGAACTGTTTAGACTCTCATTCTGACGGCACCCATTCACTGCAGAGGATTCAATGATGAGCAAGTGAGGTAATGCTAAATTTCTCCAAATCTATTCCAATGAACAAACAACCCAATCTACATATTGGATGGCATAAGTGAGAGTATATTTTCATTTTTGGGTGTGTTCACCCTCATGTTGTTCCAAACCTGTATGGCATTTTATGCAATATAACGACTTTCATTGTGTGGACAAAAAGTTGAAACATTCTTCTGTTCTAATTCTTTTTTTGTGTTTCACTGAAAAATGAAAGTCATACAGCTTTGGAATGACACGAGGGTCAAAAACCACAGAATTTTCAGTTTTCTAACCTTTTTGGAATCCCTTTCAGCTGGGATAGAATAAAATAATTTGTGCCACTAGAACAGCTTGTTTAGTCCCGAACCAAATAAGCTGAGAACTGGGCCAGCTGATGCCATGGTATTGTTTGCTTCCCCATTTTAAATGTCTCCCTGTGGTCACAGTGTTGGGCATGACCGTTCCTTTCTCAGGGAGAGCAACATATATAACAGTATCATTATGTGCAGACTGGGAGGGTGAAGTTGGTGAGTGGCGCTCTCCCACAATGAAAAACAGAAAGACGGGAGAGATGATGAGTGAGAAAGACAGAAAGAGAGAAATATGCAGCCAAAGTCTGGCACTAAATGCGGATGTGTGTGATCCAGTGCAGCGTCCAGGAACTAGAGTTAAAGCCTTCACTTTATGAAACATCAACAAAGAAAGAAACCCGGGGCTTTTTAGCGCTTAATAGAAACATCTGACATGCATTAGCACTGACATTCATTCATCTGGCCTGTGGATGAATAGACAGGGCGGTCCAGCATCTGAGAAACACGGAGGAGACATTCAGCTGGATAGATACATGCATGATTATAAAAACATCCAAATAGGATGCAATGTAAAAGAAGGAGACTGAGAATTGGCTAATATAATGCAACCCTAACATTCTGATGAAATCTGAAAGGTTTTTTGCATGGATTGTAACAAAATGCAGGCTGAACAAGTAATGAGCACAAACAGACAACATGGAGAAAGTTGGAGCTACAGTATGTTCTGTAGGCTACATATTGAATACATTCAGACAGCTCAATGCTGCTGTACTACCTGAGGCAACTCATTGCTGAAGCGACCACCCCCTCTAGCGTTAGGAAAGTAAAGTACAGATAGATCTTTTTCAACTGCATGAGATGGTCCTCACTGCAAGACCCAGGGGGCAAGATTGAATCCAAATCCAGCTCCTCCCACTTTACATATCCCTAAACTCTCCACCCCCGGATGTGGATGTAACCTCACCCCCTGGATCTTGTGTACTGCAGTGAGGAGCTACTGAGCTGCTCTGAGCATCACTTTAAGCCTTGATCTTAAGTCTCCATGCATTTTCTTAAAGAGGCACACTACAATGTATAGAAGCCCATTTCTGCCACACAAGAAAAAAATCATGCTTAGGGCAATCATAACTATGGTATAGCATGTCATGATTTCAAGTCACAATAATGGCATAAAATAAATTAAATTAGGATAAAGTCATAAATATGACAGAATTGAATCATAATTATGACATAAGTGGAAATTATGAGACAAAGTCTAAATTATTAGACAAAATAAAAAATAAAAAAAAAGATTAGATAAATCAAAACAGTGAGATAAAACGTCATAATTATGACCTAAAAGTCAATGTCATAAAAAGTTAAATATCATAATTATGACAGTACATCGTGATTTTGACTTTTTAAGTCATGACATAAAAGGAATACAATGAGATAAAGTTATAAATATGACAGATGTCATATAACATAAGTAAAAACTTATGAAACAAAAAACTTATGAGATAAAATTTCATTATATAAAATTCCACGTCATAAAAAAGTCTAAAATTATGACCTAAAAGACGAAAATAATTTAGTAAAAGTCGAAATTATTGGATTTAAGTCATAATTAATGACAATGTCATAATTATGATTAAACAAAGTGGAAATGGCCTTGCATATTTCATTTATTCACAATGAAAAACAATAACGTCAACACAAAATACTACAGCAATGGCCAAGTTTCTAATCAACAGATAAAATAAATATGTTCACATACCTTGACTACAAATTTAGAAGACTGCATTTTGATGACACTGCAAAATTCAAAGAAAATGCGCTGAACATTCATAAAGAAAAATGGTCACAAGCTCATAAATTTAAAGAAACCCAAATATTTTGTTATTGATGAAAACATGAACTGAAACCCACAATCCCTAGCGTGAAATACTCACGTGTTTGTGAAATATGCAGTTGGACTGAAGTTATAGAAAATCAAAATCAAAAACACAAAACAGGAAGTGACGGTAAAATAACGCTCACAGGCTTTTCTTATGACATTCCTGGGTTGTGTAGATATATTTGACAATATACAATCTATATCTTTAATTAAAACGATTCGATGATAACAATAAAATAGCAATTATGAAAGACGCTTTAATATTTTTCTCCCGCCGATGGTTTGAAACTATCACGTTAGGACCCCGGCGCGTGCAGTTGTCACGGAGACGCAGTCGGATGTAGGAGGCTCTATACTTAGCCAGACAGCCGCGTTCGTTATTCTAAGTAAATTGCGAAACATCCATGACAATTTATAGCTAAACAAGATTATAGTCACGCATTCAATGTATAATCTTAGCGATTTTAAATTCAATGAGTGTTTTATAGGTTTCTGTTGTTAAATACTTTATAACTGGCATGTTTTGGTCACCATATGACAGCGTGTGTACGTTAAGACGTAAACATAGTCTGCTTTGCTTTTACCGTTAGGTTTTACGTTTAAGTGTTTTTCTTTCTTATATGTTTAGTTACTTTAACAATAAGCTGATCTTTGGGGTATGTACGAGACTCACGTGCTACATTTTACACGTCTCCTCGCGTTTTATAAGACATTGCGTTTGTTTTGAATAGATTGCAGTAATGCTAACAGTCATTGTTAATGAGTAGTTGACACAAAGTATTTACGAAGTGGCATGCTAAACTTCAAAACAACGTTTTACTAATTGTTTTATAATTATTATGCATGCAGTTTTCATGACCTTGGCTACATAGAATATGTGCACTTTTAAAATGTAATTTGTCACACCACAGTTGAAAAGGTGAAAGGTTAGAGGACCTACGATTTAGCCTTTCCTTTATGCATTTCTATAAATTTTAACATAAAATCTTGATGTTGATTTAAAAACAAAAAAATGTATTGTTTTTATGCTTCCCTAATATCGAGCAATTGATACATAAAATCATCTATAATACTGTACTATTAAACATGATCTATTCATTTCTGGTTATTGAAAAGTGACTGACCTATATTGTTAACCGTCAGTACATTTCTCTGAATGAAACCACAGTATGTCTCGCATTTGTAAGAAGAAACCTGCTGTATGCACAGACGAACCACTTTCCAACAGTAGCATCTGCCAAAAGATGGCTCTGTTAAGAAGTATACTCAGTACTGCCTACGGACCTACTGGCAGACTGAAACAAATACACAACAATGTTGGAGGCCACGTCTTGACAACTTCAACCTCTACAGCCCTGCTCAAAAGAGTGGATATGTCTGAACCGCTTCTCAAAATGATCTCAACTGCTGTTCAACATCACACAGCACGGTACAGTGACTCTGGGCTGTTTATGGGGATTTTGATGCTCAGACTTATTGAAAATACTCAAAAATACAACCTCAGGACAGTTGCAGCAGCCAAGGTATACAAACACCTTGTGGAAGAATCCAACATGTATCTTAAAGGAGACTGTTGTGGTTGTAAGGTGCCAGTAGACTTCACCAGCTGTGATTCACTCATTGCACTGGCCCGCAGCATGATCACCAGCAAACCAGCCTGTATGTTGAATAGCAAGGAAACGCAGTATATCAGTTCGCTGATCGCACAGGCCTTCTTGTATTCCCTCCCTTGCAACTCTTCCGGTGTGACCTGCTTTGGAAGGACAGTCACCATCAGCATTGAGGGCCAATCTGTGAGCGATTCTTCTGTTTTCCCAGGACTGCTGGTGGATGTCCCTGAGATGCTTCAGACTGTGGATCTTAAGAGACTGGGATCTGGTCCATTTAAGGTGGTGGTTTTCAACATATCACTGTCAGGTGATATTTCTGATCTTGAAGATGTAGCTTTGGAGATCCATAGGGGAGTGGACCCAGAGCGTGATCTCCTTCAGCAGCTCCTGAAGCTTGGGGAACAAGTGGTTAAGGACAACGTGAGATTATTTGTATGCCAAAAAGTAGTACATCCTATTCTGCAGCACTACTTGAGGAAACATGGAGTGGCCGTGATAGAGAGGCTTGGACTTGCTCTCATCGAACCATTTGTCCAGATAACAGGTAAATGTTTAACAACAGTAAGGAATATTTATAGAATTGAACATGAATTTATAGCCGTTATTTATAGCCGGGTTTTTGTTAAATGTGAGCCAAAATCATCACAATTAAAAGAACCAAAGACTTAAACTACTTCAGTCTGTGTGCATTGAATTTATTTAATACACGAGTTTCACAATTTGAGTTGAATTACTGAAATAAATGAACTTTTCCACGACATTCTAATTTATTGAGATGCACTTGTATAATTGTTATTTATTTAAAGCCATGCCTTTTTTATTAATATGTAACATTATAAAAATTGTGTAGCACCATAAATACAATCGCATTGAAAGATATGACAGGCTAAATTCATAGAGGTTTCATTTTGGCTCTGTGTTTAATATTCCAGGTGCTCAGGTCGTTGCTTCTCTTTACTCTTCAGTCCCGGCGGAAGCTTACGGGATTGTTAAAGGATTCTGTTTCCAGTCATGTGGATCCAGAGAGCTGCTCCAGCTCCTTCCTTCTAAAGATGCTGCTGTTAGCACCATGGTTCTCTGCCACAGAAATGAAACTATGTTGGAAGAACTGAAGGTTTCTTAAATGTTAAATTAGACATCTTTGTGTTAATTTACTCATTTTAAATATTTTCATTTAAATGCACCAATATAATAGTTTATATACTGATAAATTCAAACAAAAATTTGAAATAATTCACCAAAATGAAGCTTACAACTCTTGCTGCTAAAGTTTAAAACATCTGTCTTAGATGTATTTTTTTTTTAAACATTGTTTTAATGCTTTTATTCTCTTGAGTCATGAGACAAGGAAGAATATAGACTAATGATACAGTCTTTAGGAAACTTAATGGTCAAATAAAAGCTGCTTTAAAATCATCAGAATATTCACAATGCTTACTTTTATATCGACAGTAAAATCAGCACAGATAACTCGTGAATGCAATGTATTGCCCCGCTCTAATTCCTGTTTCTGCTGTCTTCGCTCTCATTCTGTTAAGTTCAATTTGGTTGCATTCTTGCTTCTCTGTTAGTTCTCCAAGCTTTTTATTTTATTTCTAGCATTTTTAAGTTCCAATTTTCTGAATGATTTTTTCCAGATTTGCTGGATTCAGTTTCTTCATTCAAATGTATTGCATTTATTACCTCTTTCACTTCTCTATGATGAACATTTATTCCATTTGTTGGACAGATGACATGCCAAAGAGCAGAACATGTGTTGCGACTGACTCTGAGGGAGCCCTACGCCCTGCTTGGAGGAGGCTGCACAGAGACGCTGCTGGCCACCCACATCACACACATGGTATTCTATTCCATTCCAGTTATACACATCACATTCAATTGCATTTCTACAGTATTGATTATAAAGTTCCAATTTTATGAAAAGATTCATGCATTATGCATTATGGATATACTGTGAAATGTATTTTCAAGGCTTTCCAAGTGCCACATTTCTACCTGACTAGATTTAGTTTTTTTGATACCTAACAGCTTTTTGGATCGTCCCCAATTTTGGGATAAATCATTTTGAGCAAAAAAAGGTGTGCACATCCAAAATCCCAAAAAATACACAACAGATGTCCGCACACTGAAATTAAAACTCTAGGGCCCGTTTTCACAGACAGGGCTTAGGTTAAGCTGGGATTTGGCCATAGTTCAATTGGGACATTTAAGTAGCTTAGATAAATATGCCTTAGATAAAAAAAAAAAAAAAACTTGAAAAGTTTCTTTCAGTTGAAATAGCCCAGACATGCATTTTAGTCTTGGACTAGGCTTAAGCCTTGTATATGAAACCGGGAGTAAAAATCTTTATTACAACCAAGCATGAACATTTCAACCAGTTAGGCCTTCATAACTGGTCAAAACGTTGCTCCTGGTCGGAAATACATTTTTTAGTGTGCAGACATTTACTGTTTTTCTTTGTTTTATTATTATTAATTTTAAATCATTTTGGGGCCATATTAGTCAAAGGTTATTTAAAAATTGTATATGGTTTGATGAAACGTCGCAATAATTGGCTCAGATTATATTCAGACCAGCCCTTCAAAATGTAACTAATTTCAGTGAATGTTGTTTAACATTTATTAATTAGTGGCAAATCTGCTCATACCTATTTAAAATGACCACTAAGGAGCTATCTTCTCAACATTAAAATGCACATGCCATTGGTGTAATTTCGGCTATATTTAATTTTTTTGTCACTTACTTCACAGAATCAGTCCAAAGCTGCAACAACAGCTGCAGCTCTGTGCGTCTCTCAATCTGAGTTCCTTGTGGCAGTCGAGGCATTCTGCAACTCTCTGCTATCTGTGGCTCTTGCCTTAGAGCATGATGGACAGGACTGTCTCATTGACCTGACATATGGTCATCGCTGGGTCCCAGATATATACTCCAAAACCTGTGGCTGTGGCCTGGTAGAGGACAGATCCAACCTGGAGAAGACCCCTCTAAATACAGCTTACCACACTTTCTCTCCTGTTTCCCTGGAAAGCACTGACAATCAGCCCAGAATATTAGATTCATTTTCTGCTAAGCTCAATGCTTTGAATGTGGCAGTCGAGATGGCTAATTTTGTTCTTGATGTAAAATATATAATTAAGGATATCAATTGAATTTTGATGAATGAAGAGCTGTGCTTTGAATAAAGGTTGTAGGTTTGATGTGTTTTAGAATCAAATGTTGTTCTAAGACTTTTTCTTAAACAGAAATCAATATGGCAACATACATATTATATATTCCTTACATTAAACTGCCAAAACCAAAATATGAGGAGCACAGAGAGTTAGAGACTGTCTCATTTTCTTATATGATGCTGCAAGAGTCACAATTAACTGGACTTTTTGCAAATATGCAAGCAGAAAAATCTGTTGTCATAAGGACTGGTTTTAAATTAAGCAAAATAAAGATTAAAGGCTAGTAAAAAGGTTTTATGGTAGGTACATTTTCTCAGTTCTCCTGTATTTGACAAGTGTGGCAAAAGGTTAATTTTGGACCCTGCCTGAGTCATCTTCATTGTGCCATGTGCCTTTGAGAAAGGCACTTATCTCCAGGTAGCTCGAGGCTAATAACAACGGGTGTGTATTTTCTATAGAGTTCTCCACACTAGGTGTAGTCCTTAATCCTTCCAGTATGTTAACATTCCTGCTGTTAATTTGACTATTAAAATATATCAGTCAAATGTTCGGTTCACTTCAAATGCAATCTATCAGTAGTTCACTCTGTGATTTTATGTCCATTACAAATCAAACGCTAACGGCTCGCTAACCTCTTGGTGGATTCTGTCTGATTCGTGAGTAAATCACTCAGACAAGTTTTATGAACCGGTTCCACTGATTCAAATTAAAAAAACGATCCGTTCACAAATCGGAAATCAACGGTTTTTGTCATATGCGTATATTTTAGGAATTTGCCCACAAAGGAGGAGGCCTAATTAAGGAGTGAGGTAAATGTCTTTGGACGCTGTATGAATTCCTCCAGATGTTTTCGTCTTCTATGATGCCATAGACAGCAACGATACAGCTCTTTCTGCTTGTTTACAGCTTTTGTTTTATTTATTTTTTTCATTTTCTGATGGCACAGGTGTCCTGACATTTTATCCTACCCGTCAGATTTTCCAACCTCGGTTTACTGCGCATGCGCACATCAATATTGCATCCTTTTTCTCACGCTAAACAACAATTTATAATGTTACTGTATGGGTATGTTTAGGGCATTACTGTATGGGTATGTTTAGGGCTGTGGTAGGTGTACACATTAATAAAACATAGGTAGAACAGGTAGAATTTTCCATTGTCTAATTGTACTACCCACTGTTTTAATGGGAGGTAGGAAAATCTGACGGGGTGGGACAAATCGACAGAACACCGGCTTTGTTTCTCACAAACTTTGATTCTCCAGAAAGTCCACCGACACACTTTTATGCCTTATGAAACAAAATTGGTAATTGCTAGACCTATTCTTCTTTCCTTGATGAAAAAGGTTATCTTAAAACCAATCTTTTTTTATATATATATATATGAAATTAAATACTGCATTGCATATAAATTGCATATATATATGAAATGAAATACTGCACAAATACTGCATCACCACAATTTAACCCATAAGAAACCAGACCAATTTCTCATTATAGGAAAATTATGGGGCATATCAAACTGAACAAATGAACCACTTATAACATGTTTCTGCAGTAGTTTTTGAAATACAACCCCTCCTTGTGAAAGATCTGTAATGTTACATATATATGACATTGGGCGTTTATGATACATTTTTCATGTTACATATATGTTACCTCTGATAGCACAAGTACATCCCCGAGACGTCTATTTGATGTCTGCATTTACATCGGCAAGACGTATTATTTTGGGTGTTTGCTCATCTGCAATAAGTCTTTAGGACATTTCCTTTTAGATGTCAAATAGACGTCTATTAGATGTCTTTAAGATGTTTATGATTGAATGTTTGTAAAACTGACATCTGAAAGACATCTGCTAGACGTTTGTAGACAGCAGATGCTTTCCAGATCAAGAGATCTTTAACAGATATCTTGCAGACGTACGTGTGCTATCTGGGACATTGGGCGTTTATTTCTCAATTGAAAAAAATACATTTTATAATTTATTTTGCTAAATAATTTTTGTTTTGTTTATTTGCTTCTCCACAACATATATCACCGTGATTACTTTTCTGGGAAGATAAAACAAAAACCTTTTTCAGAAGTAATATAGTTTCTGCATTTTATTTGCTTTGCCACAACATATTTCAAAACATTTCAAGTTTTACAACAACTCTTTTGTAACATACAAATTCTACCTTTTCAGGTATATGGTTTAACCAGAAATTACTTTTTAGATTACTTTACTTTTTTTAATTCCTTTTAAATTACTTTTTTTTTCACAACTCGAAAATGTGCAAACTGAATAAAAATAAATAACTACCTCACACTGGAGGTCAACATGTTAAACATGCATGTAGATTTGTTAAAATATGCTTTGAAATGAGCAGCAGAAAATGTATAACACTAAAATAATTGAATCAGCTAAATTAATTGAGCAGCTCATTGCCATTTTTACAATTTTTCTTAATGTGACAAATATGTCACATCAAAATTCCACCTACATTTATAAGGTTAATGCCCGATGTGACGTATATGTCATCCACAATATCTTTGTAGCTTGTTTTATATCAGTTTGTTCAAGAAATGTATGTTGTAATCTAGGATATGTAATTCAAATATTAGAATTGTTGCATGGGTTGAAAATAGCTTTTGTAACAAAAACAAGCGTTTTTAAAAACTGCTGACACTGGACACCATGGACACCATTTTGGAAATGTTACCATGGCAACAAAAAATGCACTGAACCTGGGTGTTCATTATATGTCACTTAGGGACTTCCTGAGTTGAAAGTGAGGGATAATGCTTTAAAAAGATCTTTGCAGATAATCACCAGTGTTTGTGACACCCGCGTCACCATGGGACGGGTTATAGCAAATTTCTGATTAGGCTATTTTCACTGTAAAGCAAACAGATAATCCCAACCCCACCATGTTGTGACAAATTAGTTAAGATGCTCATGTTGTAACAGCATCACATAGTCACACAATGTCTACACTTTTTGGACAAATCAGCCTACTTACAGTTTTGTCTGCATATTAAGCTGCAATACGAGAAAGTATTTAAAAAATGTCACACAACTACACACAAATACACAAACAACTGCAATAACATACTGTACAAATGATAAAAGAGACTAAGCTGTAGTAAAGTGTTCTATTGTGATCAATCCGTTATCATACAGGATGTCAAAACCATTACAAACAATCTGGTAACATCTTTCCTACATACGTCATGCTAAATCAGGTAATGAAAACAAACCAAAAGTACAGGTGTACATCGTAGCAATTGAGAAGATGAATTATTTCCTTCAGAACAAAACTCCATTTATCTGTCATGCTCTTTAGAAGATGAAGGGTATGAGAGATCTTCTTGATCTGGGGAAATCTTCAAACTTCTCATTATAGAACCTGGAAAACATTAGAGAAACCACATGTATTTTCCTAACACTTTTTCAGTACATCACTGCATTGTACTCTCACAATCCAGTTTACTGAATTAATGAGATGAAAATATAATTTTTATATATATTACATTTACATGGTGGTTTTAGTTTACCTGTGATGGTGATAGGCTCTCGGGCCTATGAAGCAAATTGTGAAAAAAGCAAAGGCAAACGTGGGTAAAGACCAGGTAGCAACAGCGTAGCCCAGCCACTCTACAATCTCCCCAAAGAAATTTGCTCCAGACACATACTCAAACAAACCGCCTGCAGTTAAAATAAACACATAAATCAACATAGCATTTATTCAGTGCAGCTAATTGCAGTTTGCTTACTGAGAATTATGAGTGCTGCTAACATTAAAAAGATCCTGAAATATCTACCTCTCGGGATTTTATAGGAAATTTCTCCAGGTTTTCTCAGGCTGCGAAGAATGTGGTCACTGTGAATATTGATTCCCATTCCTATGAAAAATATTATCAGACCTAGAAAAATAAAGATACACGTTTTACAAAATCATTATATAAACATGTACTACTTTATATTAAGCAATTCCTCTAACGAAATTTGCTCTAAGCGATAAGCTCCAATACTCTACACTTTAAAAAAATTAAGATTTATTTTTAAGAACTGTTTACTGTAAGATTCTTAAGATTCCAAAGGTTAAAGTTCCAAAAATGATTCTTCTATGAAGTTGCTGTAAAACCCCACTTTAGTAACCTTTGTATAAGTCCAGTTATTCTGCATTAACATGGTCAATTTATTTATTTATTTTTTTTTTTGGGGGGGGGGGTCTAAAATACATAAGAAAGGTTGAGCAAAATTCTGAATTTAAGAATTATCTAATTTTCAATTCACAAGTTGTAATTTGAACTGAAACTGGTCTACAAATGTAATGAATTCCATTAGTCCAACAAAAGATTTGTATTAATAATGACATTACTTTTCAGTATTTATGCATATTTATTCCCTATGTAGAATGCATTTTATCTCGGTTTGATTCAATATATTTCTCATTGATGGTAGTAAAAAGGTCAGTATAGAACAATTACACAGCCATACTAACACATTTTATAAAATAAACAGCAGTAGTTCATACCAAAAAATAAGGATACATTTGTTCATATCCTGTATGAATTTCTTTGACCCTACCTTCCATTTATTTCTACATAAATACAAATTCAACTGACAATCAAACACCTCAATTCAAATGCTCAATTCAGTTTTGAAAAGCACACAACCCTAAATTATACCAATTCTTTCAGTAAACCAGTTTTACCGGCTAGTAAACAGGCCTCAGAAAACCATGTATTGTGATATGTAGCACAGTGCAGCAGATAGTGTGCCTGCAGGAAGCCATTAATAGAGCAAAACACCATCCCAAACAGCATGATGTCAAGCGGATACGGCCGCCCTTTGGTCAGCAGGGAGTAGATGCAGCTCCTGGAAACCAGAATGTTGATACATATCAAATACCATCTCTTGGTCATATGCCCACAGTACATTACACTTCCACTGTTATTAGGCCTATGTGTCTTTGTAATTCAACACCTGTTCCCAAGCCTGCTGTGTTTTGTTCAGATTATGCTTCTGTTGAATTATTCAAGCATTTCTCACTTTATTCACCTGCTTCTGGCCCGGTTATGTGTAATTACTCAAGAATAAAATTCTGCTGTTACATTTCTGCCACCTTGATTAATGGTCAGCACAGCAGGATTGTCTACAGGAACAGGAATCTAGAACATTCCACCCAGTGCGTTCCCTTTTGTCTTCGGATTAAAGGTATTTTTTTCCTCACTTGTTCTGGGTGAGCTAGATAACACATCCTGGTTTGTGAAAGCTGAACTTGGGTTTACTGCATACTAAATAAACAAGTACTGTAAATGGTAACAAAAATACTGTGATATCATGCCAATGTCATTATTAAGTGGCTATGATCAATTTGTTATGGCCTATGCATTTTATACAAGTGATATTTCATTTTAAGATGTTAAATTACCATATTATTAAGTGTTTAGTAACAATTTGAATTATTATTCAGCCCCACCAACAATCTTCCCATCTTTCACACGACTTACCTCTGGAAGTAGTGCAGGCAGAAGGTCCAGAGCATCAGGTGTCTCCCAGTGCCATTGTTTCCATCGGTGGTCAGCATCAAAATCAGAGGCACCAGCAGAGCGGGAAGCTCCTGGAGGAACCAGGCGAGCCTTGCGGGCACCATCATGGAGCTGCCTGAGGTGTCCACGTAGCGGCCATAGGCAGCGTGAGACTTCATGAGACATATAAAGTGCATTATCCCACCCAAGATCATTGACAAACTCAAGCCCCGCACGAGGAGCTCCTGGCACTGCATGATGGTTGACGTTCTGTCCGGTTCCAGACCAGGTTTGAGTCAAATGCTGTATGTCCCCTCTTAACCCCTCACCAGAGTTCTGCAAACACAGTGCCTCAGAGCAGCTCCTCCCAAAAAGCAGAGGGAGAGCTTAATCCTGACCATGCTACAGCTTGCACGCTGCTGAAATGTGAGAATGCCTTTTTCAAAGAGATTTCCCTTTTTGACATATTGAGAGATTGTTTTTTTCACTAATGCACTGGTGGGGGGCATCAGCTTTCATCTGACAAATTGGTGTAAACACACAAGCATGTCTGTTTTTGTGCATCTCGGCGAGCCTTGGTTGTTTTTGCCACCTAAAAACATGCTGATGTTTATGATCAGAGAAATTAGTTTCTCAGTATTTTACAAAAGCAGTAATTCTTTCTTTCATCAACCTGTTTACACAAATCAAAGCATGCAAAACTATAGGAGAAAGGGCTAATTCTTTTAAGGATTGTCATATTTCCGGAAGGCAAATGGGTGTATTTTTCCCTTTATGCTTGTTTTGGCACAAATATTAATACTTTTCAAAAGGAAATCCCATTTCAGACTGTAAAAATAAAAATATATTTCAGGCACCATTTGGGTTTCCTTAAGTTTCCACACTGGCAGAACCATTCATTCATTGAGGTTCCTCAGATGTGCACTAAAGGAAACTCACAGTTAAAGGTTTCATTATTATATGATTTAATATTGATATTGAAATAACAGTACTTAAATATTATTTATTAAGATTATTTAATGCTTAAATACACATTTTATGTGTATTTATATGTTCCATCTTTTGTTTGGAACAAAACAAAATCTTTGAGTTTCTCGGAGAAAGACTCTTTTTTTAAAAGAGGTTCACCAGGAGGTTTTTTTCAGGTTTATTTGCCTAAACACTTTGGAATAATCATTAGACAATAAGTTCAGACAATTTACGGAAAATGTTTTTCCAAATCATACATCCCTGAGGTTATTATTGTATGATGAATTCAGTTGACTTTCAGAAAAGCCTGAGTCTACCTCTATAGCTCAACATGGTTGTTTTTCCTGTAATTAAGAGAGCACCCGCTGAGAATGCTGATGAATGCATTAATGCTGTGTAATGTTGAAAACTTCATCAAACAGCAGGAAGTATTTCATCTTGCACCATTTATCCATAGTACCAATAACCTTTCAGTGTTTATGTCCCCGGTAAAAAACAGTCACTCAATAAAAGTCACTTAAAACAACAGGGTGCTCAAAAAATCCAATTATGTTTTCAAGGAAACGCTTAAAAGAATACAATTTTACAGCCTGACTACTGATAAAACCATGTATAAAAGTAACCCTCTAGCATTATTTAAATAAAAAAAATCAGCAGAGAACATTAAGCTACTTAATTTTGATTTACGTTAATTTCTAAAAGCATATTTACCTGCTTTGCAACAATTTTAACAATTAACAATTAGACCAGTAACCCTAACAGATTAACCCTCTGGTTGTGTTGGGATTCCCAGTCAAAAATCAACTCGTTGAAATGAAACTCGTTTTTTGAGTGAAAAAGGCATGACCAGACTCCAAACAATTGCTTATAAATCTCTCATTATGCTATATTATCACTAAATAATGGATTCAATCTTTTTGTCAACTTGTTTTCTTTCAGTTAGGACTGGTTTTGTGTAGTGGTCGACTGATATTAGTTTTTTGACGGCCGATATCTTGGAAAGCAGGGTGGCCGATGGCCGGTATAAAGCGATATAATTGTATTTATTTTAATTAATATTTAAGAAATTTGAAAATGGGTTAAAAAATAAATGTGTAAAATAAACATACTTATACTTGAGATGACAACGTATTTTTCCCAATTAAATAAATATTTAATAAAAATATCATTAAAAAGGAAGTAAACACTAACCAACAGGGCAATCAGTAGTCTGGGAAGTTTGTGTGCATAGGGAATCATACTTTTTCAAATACAGCCAAAGTAACACTTATTTTACATACAACGCACAGTGAAAATAACATGAATATGACAGCAGGCAAATGCATAAAGCGCAGCATAATTTGAAATCATGTCAAAAATGGCCGGCCATTGAAAGTGAATGGGGAAGAATGAAAGTAAGAGAAACAACTAGTGTTCAGGAGCATGTTGTACTTGCGAATATGAAGGCTTTGGACCTGTGCGTGTGTGGATGCATGTATACTCACACTATCACACACATCCATGCATGCAAACTATTGTGAGTTTTACACCTATTTCATTCGACCCTGAACTGCATGCAATATTCTTTTATGATAACTCACTCACTCACACTCACACACACACACACACTCACACACACACACACACACACACACACACACACACACACACACACACACACACACACACACACACACACACACACACACACACACACACACACACACACACACACACACACGTCTTTAGCCTGCATTGACTTCAAAATAATATTTTCTTTCATCACATATTCTAGACAAAGCATTAACACAATAGGTTTTGAGGCTTTCGATGTTCTCACAGAGTACTGGTGCTGTTTTTGTGATCTTACCCATTCACTTTCAATGGCCGGCCATTTTTGACAAGTGTGACTTTGTGCCATTTTGTACAAAATAAAAGCATTTAAAAGTAAACTTCCTGATTAAACATTAAAGCACACTAGTGTGATAACCAGTGCAAATTTTTCATATTTTTTTTATTATTTATGTGAAAAAATGCTTTTTTCACTCAAAATATTAGGTGCCTACTTTTAGATAAATGAGGCCTATGGTTAATCAGATGCAAATAAAAAAACAATAAGTCTTAAATGAAAGAAAACAAGTTGACAAAAAGAATGAATCCAATATTTGGTGATAATATAGCAAAATGAGAGATTCATAAGCAATTGTTTGGAGTCCGGTCATTTTTGACCGGGAACACCACAAGTGTAAATAGATTAAATAAAACCCTAAAAAATGTATGAAAATTCTAATAAATTCTGAGAAGTACTTATACCTTGTGTGAACAAAGTCAGTAAGTTTGAGTCCAATGCGATAATGTTTACTAGTATTTTCGGGGAAAAGAAAATCTTCTCCAGGTCAATTTGACCCGAACACAACCATGAGGGTAAACCCAATTAACGAGGGACCGACACTGCAGTCATTTCTGGAGTAGAAACTTGCGACCACAGCTGACAGCTGTGTCCAAAAGAATTCTCAAATGTTCACTTCACTCGAATGTGTTCACTGTGACCGCTCAGGAGATTTGAAATGTCAACGCTGATAAACTTGAGAACAGATTAATGAAGTAATATTTGTTGAGCTGAACCACCGTCGCTTGTTCCCCGTTTTGAAAAACTAAAACAAAAAAACACGTAAATATGTGAACGTTTTAATACAGAATAAATTCTAATCACAAATCAAATTCCAAATGGTCAAAGAAAAGGAAAAATAACCAGAAAAGTGAAAAACAATCGTGTGATCTGAAGTTTGAAGGTACTAGTTACACAAAACAAATGCCACCTAATACCTGAAGAAAATAAACGACACATAAAATAAGTATTAATATCCTCGGCCCCTGCTTCAGTCAAAATCTAAATCCATGAGGAGTCTGGGATTGTTTTATGATCTTTGATATCTAAAGCAGTCAACATCAATCTAAATAAATAAACCAAAATTGAATAGGAAGTTTTCATCTCACAGGAATTTTGCTGCATAGCACACAAAATTAAAAAGTAAACTGGTCTGCCATGCAGATGCAGAGCCATCCGTGCTCTTCCCATTTAGAATACATGCACGATAATGTGATAATTGCATAAGGCTGGCTAAGCAGTACATGACAGGTCTGTTTTAAATATAAAAGTACATCTGCAAAAGCAATTCAGGAAAAGTATTTCATATGTCTGCTTTTATTAAATTTAAGCCTTCACACTACCATTCACAAGTGTAGGGATTGGTAAGAATTTTAAATATTTTTGAAAGAAGTCTCTTCTGCTAACCAAGGTTGCATTTATTTGATCAAACATTTAGTGAAAATGTAATATCATGAATCATTACAATTTAAAATAACGGTTTTCTATTTTAATGTAATTTACTCCTGTGGCTGAATTTTCAGCATCATTGCCCCAGTCTTCAGCGTCACATGATCTTTCAGAAATTATTCTGAAATGCTGATTTGCTTCTCAACATTTATTATCAGAGTTGAAAACAGTTGTGCAAAAGTTCAAAAGAACAGCATGTTTTTTTTACTTTATAAATGTCTTTACTTGTCGCTTTGAATCAATTGAATGTGTCCTTTCTGAATAAAATTCTTATTTAAAAAAAATTTAAAGTCATTTTCTGCAATTACTTGTCAAGACCGGTTAAGAATGGTTACATTTACAGATATATTGCAAAAAAATGTATATATCAAATGGTAGCAATAATATCCTCATAATGACTGGGAAACATGATGAGGATTGCTTTTACTGTCCCAAAAAAACTTTCAACTTACACATTTCGTTTATTTTGCTAACTACAGAATAAAATGTGGTTTAAACCCACGTATCCATGATTCAGCTATCCTTCAATTAGAAAAGAAATGGCAGAGACACTACATCTTGGGGAGAGAAGCACAAGACTTGTGTTATGGCATTTTTAATTCATCTTGGCCAACTCTGACTCCAATAACTCAACTGCTCGTAAACATGTCACAAACACAGAAAGGAATCGCAAACGATAACTCAAGAAACCACAGCACAGTAACGCTTGTCAATACACTTTATTGTTTCTTTGCAACATCAACCATGACCCTTGTCATATCTGGCGAGAATTCTGTAATGCTTCAATGTAACCTGAGATTCAAAAATGACTCCTCTAAGGAGCGCTTCAATTAATTTCGACACAGGTTTGACAACGTGTGAACTGTTCATTTCTATGCAATAATAGTTAGAATAATAATAAACGGTACTAAAATAAAATAAAATATTTTAACAATTTGAACAGTACAAGAACAAGTGTTGTGCTGGGTGAAGCTAATGAATCTCTTCCCCTACTTTGAAAAAGGCGAAAACTGATTGAACACAGACTAAATTAAGTATTTTTAGTGGGTAAATGAATGGTGGACAAGGGTGGACAGCACAGGACCAAAAAAAACATGTTTAACACTGACCCAAGGCACATCTGCATGGTGTGACATGCTTTGTCTGTTTTCTGTTTGAGGATCTGGTTCATCCAAGCACATCCAGATCCAAACCTTGATGGGGATGTACTGGAGCCTTGCCATTTTCCATTCGATGGTTACCCAGGAAAAATCTTGCTGCACTGTGCTCTTTGGGAGTAGATGGTTTAAGGAGGAAAGCCAGACAAAATGCCTAAGCAGTTCAGAAAATTCACCTCCGGCGGTTCCTCGATACGGGTGTGCATCACTAACTACTAGTCAGCTGTTAAACATGGCTCTAACTTGCATGAGAAAATTAAATTGTTTCGGAATAACTAAAATAAATCCCCCCCCCACCCCCCGTACAATTTAAAAGTTTTGGGGTTGAAGGGATAGAACAGCCATTTTGAGGCAGACTGAACTGTACTGCACTTCCTGAAGACTTCAAACAAACTATATGCTTCCACACAGTTTCAGATTATATGTCAAACGCATAGTAAAACTAGAAAGCTAAATAATGGTAATCACAAAGGGAAAATAAACAGAACGGAATATAAGAATCAGAAAAAAAAACATTCATTTGACTACAATAAAAGATTAGATGAAAGAAAATTTTTTTTTTGGTATATCCAGAACAGTGGAGGGTTAGTGGGTATTGTGTAGCCCTTTAAAAACTACAACAGGACCAACGCAGTAGCTATTACTACAATTCTCAGGGTGTACATGGACATCAACTTCCTTTTTCTCATTATTTCTCATTAGGTGAGACGTTATGTAGATTATATATGCAGACTTGCAAAAAGAGTGCAATGTCGATGTTTTTTTTTTTTTTTTTTTACTTGAAATGTGTCTTGCTTTTAAATTACACAAGGGCTCTTCGGACACCTAACATCCTTGGAGGGTCAAAAGAGGATTTTGCTTCATTAAGACCCCCCCCCCAAACAACAAGAAAAAGAAAACCACAACCAAAAATCTGACCTTGCAACACCCAAAAAACTGTAGCTGCACTTCAAGCTAGCATCATCCGAGTTGCCTCACGTGGAAAACGGGGTACAGGGAAAGCTGTAGGAAGAGGAGGTTAGTATCTTAACGTTACATCTGGATTTGGGGTATGTATGAGGATTCCCAACTGCGACGAGTTTCATATGTCCTTCCTAAGAGGCGAGGGAGGATGGGGATACGGGTGGGAGGGCCTGGGGTCTTCTAGGAGGCTCCACAGCTCCTGGGAAAGTTAACCTCAATGAACGATGAGAGCTCCAGCAGCGTAACTCACAGAGCTGTCCGACCAGTTTCGGCACTGGCTCGACTGCGCATAGTTTAGGAAAGAGAGGTTCATGTCTACGCCGTTCTTTTTCAGTTCCGCCACGGCCTGATGGAGTGAGGAGAATCAATGGAGAGTCAACACTAAAGAGATGCTTTTAGACTGACAACTGTAATCTTAAAAGCTTCATAATGAAAGAGCAGGAAGTTGGCAAGACATTAGTTAGGGGGGAAAAGACATTAATAAAAGCTCTGCAACAGTTAAGTGCTAGGCTAATTACCATGCCTACGGACCAGCCATTATTTGCATTATTTTGCTTTTGCTTTATTGAGTCGACAGCGGTTTGCTAAAATAAAATGTCCAGGGGGATGTTCATGAAGTCGTTCATATGAATCATTCATTAGGTACTTACATTTAGAAGAACACCGATGGGATGGCGACCACAAATAGTATTATGATATTTCTTCAAATAATTGCTAAAGGAGATGGGGTCCAACTGTTCTATAATTCCCATTCCCTAAAAAAAAGGAAATTAACATGCATACATTTCAGACATCAACAAAGCTTTCCCATTACTGGCATTAATAATGATGTAATTTTTATTTTTGTTTTATTTATGACTCTCTGTTGTTGCATTTGACATCTGGTGTGGTTTAATTTCACTACACATCTTGATATAAAATAATCAACTTTCCAAAAGCAAGATGGATTTTCAGTAACACAATAATGAATGGCTATTTCATAGAAGGAGCTCCAGATCAAACGCGATCCTGGTCCATTAAGTTACCCAACAGAGGCAAAAGTACTTTTCCCAGTTGGTAAGCCTTTAATGAGGTTTGGGTTGCTAAGAACATCTGCTATTTGACAGACGGTCATGGGTGGAAAGTATTAAAGTTGTTCTTTAAATTGCCGACTTCCACGACACAGTAACCATAAAAATGACTCTTTAGCTTGGAGAAAAAGTCCATCACCTTTTTTTTCTAGAACCACCGATAGGATTAGCACATTGTGTATCTCAAACCAGAATGGGCTACTTGCATGTAAACCTCATATTTCAGACATTAAGTGAGTTGCCAGAGGGAAAGGGGAATAGAAACAGGTTTACCATTTTGTCAAGGTGCTCGATAGATCTGTAGATCTCCCCTTGACTTTCATCGTAGTAGGTGTAGCGGAAACGTTGACCTGCAGAATTGACAAAAAAGGTACATAAAAACCAAAAGTGATATTTGCATGGGTTCCTACCTATTTAGAGCGTTCCGAAACACTCACTTATGAGGTTTAATTTCAATTAGAATGCTGCCATTGAAGTCAGCTGCCTATGTAGGCAGTAGGCAGCCTGTGTTTCTGGCAAGTCTAGCACATTGATGGAGAGTGTGAGAGTGGAGAGAATGTCTGTGATGCCGACATGATTTGGATGAGAAGTGAAAGCATGTATATCTTCTGTACCAGATTTATGCTGCTTTCGTCATCAATAATTTGAGTGACACTTGATTTAGAATGGTTTTTGCATAATTCCAAGTAAAGTATTAAAACAATGTCATGCCTTTCGATTATTGGAAATTATATATGTATATATATATATATAGAGAGAGATATATATTTTTTAATTTGTTTTCTAAGGCCTTGGCAATTATATAGTTTGTATTAAGTGTTTTTGTATTATATGCATAAATATGTACATACTGAAAATGTATGCATACGGAATAAAACGTTAATGACAAAAAAAACTGATGTCAAGCATTCAAAAACTACCGAAAGTCATGTGATTAATCAACACAGATCCAAAGTTAGACTAGAGCCAGAACTAAACCACTAATCGGTGTAAACCTTAGTAGATTTACTGTTGACAAGATGTCAGCATCATGTCAGCACTACATCTCATGTCAACAAACATGATATATTTCAGATTACTGACTATAAATGATACTAACTATTTTCCGTTTTTTGACAGTTGAAAAATGAAAGTGTGTGAGTGGACACAAACCCCAGTGGCAGAAGTCAGAGGAGATGATGAAAAGATTAGAAGGGTCAGCCAGGTATTTGCTAAGCAGCTTGCCATATTCCTGCTCTTTAGATTCACTCAGAGCTCCCACCAGTACAGGGACGATGCTGAACTCATCTTTATGGCTGTTTTTGAAAAACAAAGCACAAAACAGAATAATTTGTCAAGTCCCAGATGAAGATTTGACATTTGCATGTTTGAAAAATATAATTTCACATCACTCATTAAAATCCACGGCCATGTCAAATCAATAGCTGTACAAAGGTTTTCAGTTTCCCAAATTGCAGAGGTGTGAGAATAAAACGGTGCAAAAAAATAAAAAAATGCTGAAAACCTTTAGAAATATTATAGTTGCTCAGCAACTAATTGGTCTGCTTGTGAAAAAAAATACCCAGATGTCTAATCAAACAAATTGAGGGGATGTTAACTTTTCTATGCCCACATACTGTAATATTGTAATGGAAAAATAGAAGCGGTTGGTGGCTCCTGCATTAATATAAAAAACACACATAAAAAATTAAAACAAAACAACAACAGAACATCCATCACGGCAAACTAATTAGAGGCACCACACTAGGTAAACAGATCCTGACAACATAATTATTGGATCTGGCAGAGATGAATGAGCATGAGAGTGCGACTATGGGTCAATAACGCTGCTCATAGCCCCTGCATAGAGATGAGGTGAAGCCTTCATATTTCCTTCTTCCTTCTCTTTACATTTTTTTTCCCTAGGCAGACTCTGTCCTACACAAGGACGTGTATGTCTTATAGAGACTACATAAGATAACTAGAGGAGACCACAAAGGGCTATATTATTTATCCTTTGGCTATAGTGCAACACTGACACAAGGTTAAAAAGCAAAAGATAAGACTTTGCAAGCAACACCTATGATCTTGGTTCCTTCAGAGGAGCCACTTGCATTTGCTCTTTATTTCCTAAATAAAGTTATATAAACTGAAGTTTAAAAATGTAGGTCTGTAAGACTATGTTTTTTTAAATCTCCAATGCTCACCAAGTTAACATTTACTTAGAAACAGTACTTAAAAAACAGTAATAATATGAAATATTATTACAATTAAGAATAACAGTGTTATATTTAAGTACCATAATTCATTCCTGTTACAACAAAGCTGAATTTTCAGCAGCCATTTCTCCAGTCTTTCGTGTCACATGATCCTTCAGAAATCATGCTAATAGTCTGATTAAGAGCTCAAAGATTTATTATTATCAATGTTTTAAAAAAAACTGTATTTATGTTTTAGTTACAGTGGCAGAGAGAGTTCAATGCGCTGCAACTTCAGAAAACACATGCAAATAGAAAAAGCACCAGCAAATCAAGAAAACATCTTCATCAGTTTGACAGCAGGTGCTGCAAATGCTCACAACACAAACAAATAAAGAATTTAATTTGCAGCGCGTTTATTTTTTTTTTGGTTGTGTTGTGAGCATCTGCAGCACGCGTGTCGTCAAATTGTTGAAGTTGTTTTCTTAATTTGCAGGTGTTTTTTCTATTTGCAGCACGTTGAGCTCTCTCTGCCACCATTTAGTGGCTTTTTCAAGATTGTTTGATGAATATAAGGTTTAAAAAATAATTTATTTGAAATATATATTTTTTACTGTCTTTACTGTCATTTTTAATCAATTTAAATATTACATTCCAAATTTTTTTTTTAAAGACCCCAGACTTTTAAATTATAGTTTTTTTTTTTTAATGGTCCAAGCAGAGTTTTGCTCTCAAATGATTTTCTACAGTGGAACACAAGAATGCCTTTGATATTTTTAAGAACTGTTTTTGTGCACATAATAGAAGACAATAGGGGTGCAAAACAACACTGAACCACCTTTGACTTTCACTGTATGGAGAGAAAAAAACACTGAGATGTTTTGTAAAGTATCTTCTTTTGTGTTCCACCGAAGAAAGAGTCATACAGGTTTATAACAACATTATGTTGAGTAAATGATTACAGAATGTCCATGTCTGGGTGAACTGTTCCCTTAAGATAAAGATATGAATTATCTGGTTGTTACCTCTCCATGGCTTTAGCGGTATAAGGCAGGTGCATCTCAATGCTGTGTTCCTCTTCGTCTGTCTGCAGACTCATCCTCTCAAACATGCCTGTTTTCCACAGATCAGCGTAAACTGCCAGAGAAAGAGACGGGGCAGTGGAAATTAAAGCCCTTGAGTTTTGCATTGAGGAGTTATAATTATAATTACACAAAACCTCATTAATATGAACACCATCAAATAAAAGATAATCTCTTTGTTGCACATTCATTATGTTTATAGCCCGAGAACACTATGGAATAATAACAAATATATTCATTTACAACTTGAAAATGTTGCAATCTATTCTGCAAAGCTCAGTTTGAGAGCAAATGAGCCAGACATAAAAAACAATCAGGGCGGCACCTTTCTGTGCATTGTTATTCAATCAGCATTTAATCCTGCCACGGGAGAAAATTAGATTCTTACCCTTCTGGTCGATCCTCAGGTCGTACAGTGGCGTTCTGTAGACCTCGGCGGGGGAGAGGGCACAGCGAGACAGTGGCACATGGTGAGAGGGGCCAAGAATGAACACCCTCCGACTGATGAATAAGAGAGCGCTGCGGTTACCTCTCTCCCCACGGCACACGCAACATTACGGCTACTTCAAGAGAATTTAAACAAGCTCTGATGACAGGAGAGACACTTACGTGATGGAGGGGTCCACCTGCTTGTAGGCGTGGGCGGCACACGCGCCACAGTATGTGTAGCCAGCGTGCCTGCAAAAGACAGTGGTTTAAGTATGCAGAAAGACAGCTGAAACAGAAAGAAAAAAAAGATGTTTGGCTGCTTTCACTCCACATACGGTGCTATTATGGCTCTAGCTGGACCGGCTGTAGATTGTGCTTGAGATAACCAGCCCTCGAGTTGTGCGTTAAGCTGGGATCCTAATCGCAAAGACAGAGAAAAATGTAATTCGCAAATATCAGAATCAGAATGAGCTTTATTGGCCAGGTATGTTTACACATACAAGGAATTTGTTATAGTGACAGAAGCTCCACAGTGCAACAGAATGACAGCAACAGGACAAGACACAGACAACAAAAGAACAATATACTAATAGGCAATGTACAAAATGGCAGAAACACAACATACAATACAGACAATTATGTGTGTGTACAGGTCTGATATGTGCAAATTCGAAATGAAAAAAATATGTGTGGTGAATAAATAATTGTATAATAGTGTTGTGTGTTCCACGTTTAATCTCAAGTGTTCATGAGATGGATTGCTTGGGGAAAGAAACTGTTTCTGTGTCTGGTCGTTCTGGTGCTCAGAGCTCTGTAACGTCAACCAGACGGTAACTGTTCAAAGATGGAGTGTGCTGGATGTGAGGGGTCCAGAGTGATTAAATATGATGCAGACAAAATTTTACGACACTTCAGCTGGGAAGATTATTTGAATGTCTTCCAAATGTAGTTTGTACAGTATCGTTTTCACAATACAGAAATATTTTAAAGCATTAAAAGTCAAGCTTTATTGTCTAAAACATAAAAAGATCATGTGCATTATATATTTCTGCAATATGTACAGAAATCAAGAAAATGAAGCCTAATTTTAGCATAATTATGAATTTTTTCATGCATTATTGTTAGGTAAATATTGTGTCAAATAAATGTTCATGTAGACTCAAAAGAATACATTTTCTCTTTTGCTGTTATAAAAACAGCACTATGAATAGAAGCACATTTTCCTCCCTAATTTATACTGCCAGAAGGCAAAGCAAAAAAAATCTCATTACTGCAATGCTGAAATAAAATGTAATATTTATTCATCATATCAGTACCGTAACATGCTAAAAGATTTTATAACCAAGCATTCATGTGGATTTCTCTTCTAAATATAGATCCGTCAAACAAACAGTGACACAATATGTGAAATGGCTGTCTGAATGTTGATTCCAGCAATATTTCAGCCTCAGACTGTGCCATTGTCCCAGTTCTAATGACTTTCTTATCAAAGTCTGACAGGACAAGATAACAGTTTTGTGAACCAGTGAGCAGATGAACTACAGCTGATTCTGTAAAAGGAATAATAAGAATACAACCAATTTGGTCAAGTTTTAGCAGTTGATAATCAAATCTCTACACTGTAATGAATCATACCATTACATCACTAATAATATTCCAAAGAGCAGGCGGGTCTGAATACTGATGCATGTGCAAATGCATTCATTTTAATGTCTGACTGATATGAATTTTATGGCTGATGCGTACATTAATATATAGAAAAGGGTGGTTGATTTTGATTATAGTGCTGTTTTTATATATTGCAGTGTAAGGGATAACTTATTCTCATGCATGTGAATACAGATTAATAACACAAATCCGGGTTTTAAAAAATGCTAAAAGGTTTGCTAAGACATGGTCAATATGAGTCTAATATATGAAGAATACCAATATAGCGGTATATCAAAAATCTAATATTATATTTATACATTGACAACTCTGTACAATTTGTCCAACGGACACCCTCCTAACTAACTGGAGTTATCACTGCCAGATGAATAATAGCTAGTCATTATCTGACAACTGTAACTGAAGAAAAAGGCATGTTTATACATGTATGGACTCACCAGACTTTTTTCCAACACATTACATGATTTGCTGGAGACCAGCCTTCTTCATATGCAAACACTCAAAAATGTGTGTTTTGAACAAAACAAGAGCTCTAAATATAGTGGCAGCTTACAAAATACAGATCATCATGTAAAAGCCACAAGAATGTCTTCTCTACTGTGTAAAAATGTGTAATCTAGTGTGTGTGTGCAGCACTAGGCGTTTGTCATGCATCCTTTGTTGCTGCATGAGAGGAAAAAAACAGCTCCGGCCCTCTACAGACTTCCATGTGCTGACTGTGCTCACTGTATTTACTGGAATGGAACTGCACATAAATGCTGACTGGTATAACAATAAACACAGCATTACTTGATATCAGTATTAATGAAAAACATGGTTTTATTCTCTATAAAAACACAGCTGTCATGTACAGCTGTCATATCAACTTCATCAAATAGCTTTAGCCGTTAGCAGGGTAAATCCAGCCTTCTGAATTGCAAAAGAGGTTAATCTATCTGGATTTACTCATCCGGTAAAGTAGGGCTGGGTAAAGTTAGCGTGGATGGTGTATTAATCTGTGGTATTAGTTTGTGTAGTTGGCGTGTTGGAGAGAGTCACACACACACACACAGGCTATAGGCTAACCAGCTAACTGTTGGCCTGTTTTGTTCTCAGCTGCTATTACACACACAGAAACTACACATTTACAATAGAAACACAAAAAATAAACAACAGGCAAATATGAGAGAAACACAGTGCAATTTAAATAATGGACCTTGAATTTAAATGCTTTTTTTTCTGCTCAATGAAAAACAGAAAGCATATATAAAAAAAATATTTTTTAACATTTAAAGTAACTCATAAAATAATAATCTAAATGCCAAGACAAATTAAATGACATTTCATTACCAAAACCCACTTTTTTGTAGATTTAGATTAATTACTGAGCAGAATTAAAACCCTTTAAATTGCCTAACAACATAAAGCTAATATGTTTTAGTTCACTTTTTTTTTAAATACCGTGAGTTCAGCAAAAGGCACAAATATGAAGATATTCGCTCTGTGGTCTTTAAACCATGTTAGGCACAGCTATTTAATAATTCCCAGCTGATCGCACAGGCTCTGTCTAAAAACAAAGTGAGCTGCCTACCTAGGCAGCATTTTTGAGCGTGCTGAACGTCCCAAAATGCTGTCCAGATAGGCAGCTCACTTGGTTTTGAGACACTGCCAGACACACATACTGGTGTAAGGAACACACCGGACCTCAGGCCCGGGCCGCTCTCGGGTCTCTGGCTCTACCTGAGGCCGTGTACCAGCTGCCGGCGTGGCTCGCTTCTCTGCACACCATCCGGTTCGACATCTTGGTGCCCGCGCCGCCTATCTTGGTCCAATAAAAGCTCGTCGGTGGGGGGGGAAGAATGAACTAAAAACACTAGAAAAATATGCTAGCTCAAAAAGTATATGCCTGTGCTGAAGCTGCGTGCCCAGAGAAGGAGTATTCTATATAATCTTGATATAATTCTGAGACATATAAGTGACGATACGCAAAAAATATTAAGAGGGTGATGGTCTGCCTGTTAAGAACAAAGATCGGACCAGTTCATCCGCTCGCTGCCAAGTTTGTCTCTGTTATCCGGATAGGCTGGTTTGTCCCATCTCGGCTTCCGTTCTGTCAGAAAAACTGGGCGGGGAGTGTTGATTGACTGGCTGAAACGAAAGACTGATTGGTCAATTAGAATAAAGGGCGTTTCCAAATAGATGCATATGTAGATCACGCTTTTATGATTGGATAGCTCAGTGTGTTTTGCTGAGACTCATTGGCGAAAGACAGATGTGGGCGTGGACTTGCAAATCGCTTGTTGGTGACAACATGTAGCATTTGTAACATTAACATAGGATTAAAGACACGTTTAGTGAAGAAATGTAAGATTTTTTAAAAGTGAAACAATAGAAGAGTGACTGTGTGTTTTGTGATTGTAAAATTGCACACTTTGTATTTTACTGTTAAAGACGTCGTTTGTAATTGTGAACAAAAGTCGTGGCTCTAATGGATAAAGCGACGGACTTGTAACCGAGGTTGTGGGTTCGAATCTCGGCTCCGGCAGGAATTGTCCACGACTGAGGTGAGACCCTTGAGCAAGGCACCGAACCCCCAACTGCTCCCCGGGCGCCGCAGTGTCGGCTGCCCACTGCTCCGGGTGTGTGCACTTGGGTTAAATGCAGAGAACACATTTCACTGCTGGTTATACATTGTGTATGTGACAAATAAAGCTCATCTGAGCTTAATAATAATTATTTATTACTATTTTATCTTTTTAAGTATTAACAACATGCTAAAACATACATTTTATATTCACAAATGTATATCTACATCTATGCCATTTTATAAGGATTTTTGTAATGAGCTTGTATTAAAACAGATATACAATAACCTAACTAGACTAAATCGATATATTCTTTACAAGAAGAAACTATAACCTGTTCATCGTCGACGACTTCTTACTGCTTCAATTATTCATTTTTGTTATGTATTATATATATTCAGTAAATGTATTGTAACTCAATTTCAAAGCACATTCAGACTGACTGACTCCACCAGAGGGCACTGTTGCATAGACAATGAATTAACTTACCTGCCATTTTTGAACTAGTACTAGTTTAGTCGGACAGTTTGTGTAAATAATAAACCAGGGAACAAATCTGTTGCGCTGCGAATGATATACGGATACATCCAAGTAAAATGAATCCGTCAGGTCGTCAGGTATTTGTCTTTATATCAGACTTTAACAACAGTTATTGTTTTTATAGGCATGACATTATCTCTACAATAAGCCAGAGACACAAAACTTCCACAATTCTAGTATATCGTGTCAGCGTGTACTCTTTTCGCTGTACACTGTACTCAAAAATAAATAAAAAACAAACAAATAAATAAAATAGTCTAAGTCAGCAAACCATCAGTACAAGACTTTAGCACACCTTATCAATTGTCCCTTCTGGTGTGCCGTCCCGAAAAGGCTTCCGTTTCCAAAGCAACAAGGACGCAATAGTTGCTAGGTCACAGGTCTAAAACTGAAATTTTATTTACTAACTACACATAACGTTACAGTATAATTATATATGGGTCACATTTGTAACACCTAAACAGAAATACATTTTATTTTCAGGTGATGAACGAAATACATGCACGGCTTAAAACTAAAACAACGGAGGGCTGGTAACGTTAGTAGTCTTCAACAGATGGTCAGTAAAAGCAGGTGCGTAACCGTCAGAAGTCTTCATTTAAGCTGCCTCTTAGAGGCTAGCTAGTCTGGGACCAGTTTGCTAGTGTACACTTATTAATAAACATGTAAGTCCCATAAATTGAAAACATTAGGCTATATATAACGTTATATATCCACTTTTAAAATATAGCGGATGTATTCTATCCTGTATATCACGTGACTGATGCTTAAAAAGATGTTCACCCGTTTTACTGGGCCAGTTAGATATCATCTTGCCCCACTAAACATTTAAGATTTTCTCATTGTGTGTTGTTACAGGGGACTATAGGTATCTCCATGGCTGCTGTGACCTCAGTGCAGTATTTTACTGAGAGGTTCTCTCTTACTTGCAATAAGCCAGTGTCCCACCTGCAGCTGGCCTGCTGTCCTTCTCACTGTGCTGTCCCATGGCAGGACAAGAATATAAGGATTTATGAAAACAACAACCTGGAGGTCTTTGTTTATCTATTTTCAATAAACATATATATATAATTATTGTCAACAGCCTGAAAAAGTTACCAATTATTCACATATTTTGCTGGAATTAATTGCACCTAACATTAAAATTTGTGATCAAAATATATTTTCACATTTAATTTCCAAATTAATGTAGAAACTATGTAAAGATAGTGTATTTTAAATATTTCTTTAATGACATATTTTTAATATGAATTATGAGTAAACGCAAGTACCTTCAATACCATACTAATGGATTTTGTTTTACAATTTCTGGGGATAAAAAGAGTTAATATAGCCATTTAATATAACTGTAAAATGTGTGCCATCATTTGTAACATTTAATAGTACTACATTGTTGCACAGCATTAACAAATTGAAGTTAACATTTAAATCTAATTTCAATGTTTCCTGTAGCCTCCCTTTGAACTCACTGGTCACCATGGTGATGTGTCTGCCATGGCGTTTGGGATGGTGAGAGATCGTCTCGTCCTCTGTAGTGCTTCTGAAGATTATGTTATCGTCTGGGACATTGATCGCTGCTACACACAGATCAAAGACGGTAATAATGCCTTCAAAGACCTTGATTCAGAAACAGTCTGACACATTCTGCTCGTCTGCAGAGCATATAAAACTGTGACACCTAAGAATGCTCTGCTCTGGAACATATTCTCTGTCAATCACTTTTTTGTCCCATTTCCACATGACATCTGTGTTCCAGGTGGAATTGCCTCAGGTAGAGTTGTTGGCACATTGCTCGGCAGGGTGGTGCATCTTTCACTGTGTCCACTGAGCGCAAAAGTGGCTGCATGCTCCGGCTCCAGAGTGTTTCTATTGAATGCAGAGGTATGAATTAAGATACACATGATTTTGATTCAGTGAATCGAAAACAAAAGCAGTTATGCTGAAACAGTAAAAAGGAAACAAATGCCTTATTTGACCCATCTCCAGATGAAACGCCGAACAAAGTCTGCATGTAGAACATTCCGTTACCCAGACTGTGATTGACCAGCCCATAAAGATGAGCGATAACATTGAAATACTCATATGAAACCAGCAATAAATTAGGGAATGAAAAAAATCTGAATAAGCCCCTTGTTGTCTTGTAAATCAGAAATAAATGGTCTTATCTCGTTCAAACAGTGTTTGTCTGCTTATACTTAAACTTAAGAACATGTTAATATTATGTAATAAAACATATTTCAATCAAATTATAAAACAATAAACATGTTTTTAAATGAAGACCGAGACTTGGGGCCACTGTATTTGTAATTCTTATAGAGAGAGGAGGCGCCTGGAGTTTTGAAAGCTCATCTTGGTCCTGTGACTGCATCGGAGTTCTGTCCATGGGACGTTAATCTTCTCATCTCAACATCAGAAGACAGAACATTTAAGGTACAGATTTTATATCATATTATATATATATATATATATATATATATATATATATATAGTAATATATAATATATATATATACTCACCGGCCACTTCATTAGGTACACCTGTTCAATTACTTGGTAACACAAGTTGCTAATCAGCCAATCACATGGCAGCAACTCAATGCATTTAGGCATCTAGATGTGGTGAAGAAAACTTGCTGAAGTTCAAACCGAGCATCAGAATGGGGAAGAAAGGGGATTTAAGTGACTTTGAACGTGGAATGGTTGTTGGTGCCATTTACATTTACATATTTAGCAGACGCTTTTATCCAAAGCGACTTACAGTGCATTCAGGCTATACATTTTTTTTTGTCAGTATGTGTGTTCCCTGGGAATCGAACCCACAACCTTTGCGCTGCTAACGCAATGCTCTACCACTGAGCCACAGGAACATTGCCAGACGGGCTTGTCTGAGTATATCAAAAACTGTTGATCTACTGGGATTTTCATGCACAACCATCTCTAGGGTTTTTCAGAGAATGGCCTGAAAAAAAGAAAATATCCAGTGAGCGGCAGTTGTGTGGACGAAAATAGCTTGTTGATGTCAGAGATCAGAGAAGAATGGGCAGACTGGTTAGAGATGATAGAAAGGCAACAGTAACTCAAATAAACACTCGTTACAACCAAGGTATGCAGAATACCATCGCTGAACGAACAACACGTCAAACCCTGAAGCAGATGGGCTACAGCAGCAGAAGACCACACCGGGTGCCGCTCCTGTCAGCTAAGAACAGGAAACAGAGCCTACAATTCGCACAGACTCACCAACATTGGACAATAGAAGATTGGAAAAATGTTGCCTGGTCTGATGAGTCTCAATTTCTGCTGCGAAATTCAGATGGTAGGGTCAGAATTTGGCATAAAGAACATGAAAGCATGGATCCATCCTGCCTTGTCTCAACGGTTCAGGCTGGTGGTGGTGGTGTAATGGTGGGGGATATTTTCTTGGCACACTTTGGGCCCCTTAGTACCAATTGAGCATCGTTTAAACACCACAGCCTACCTGAGTATTGTTGCTGACCATGTCCATCCCTTTATGACTACAGTGTACCCATCTTCTGATGGCTACTTCCAGCAGGATAATGCACCATGTCACAAAGCTCAAATCATCTGAGACTGGTTTCTTGAACATGACAATGACTTCACTTTACTCAAAGGGCCTCCACAGTCACCAGATCTCAATCCATTAGAGCACCTTTGGGATGTGGTGGAACGGGAGATTTGCATCATGGATGTACAGCCGACAAATCTGCAGCAGCTGCATGATGCTATCATGTCAATATAAACCAAAATCTCTGAGGAATGTTTCCAACACCTTGTTGAATCTATGCCACGAAGAATTAAGGCAGTTCTGAAGGCAAAAGGGGGTCCAACCCGGTACTAGCAAGGTGTACCTAATAAAGTGGTCAGTGAGTGTATATGTCATATATTGTAGATATATGTGTATATGAGTTTGTTTTCTTTTTTGTATTAGATTTGGGATGTGAAGAAGGGAGATATACTCTTTGAATCTGCTGTCCTATCAGGTTGGGTTATATTTATTAACACCAATATTTATACAACAGAAATTGAGGTTCTTCACTCATAGCCTGTAAATGTAGTGAAGATTAAGTTTTTGTTTCACAGCGTATCCACTGCTTAGTCTGTTCTTCATGGAGCAAAACAGTCAGTTTATCACAGGGTCTGGTGACGGACAGGTGAGTAACACACACACACAGTTTAAAGCTCTTGTGTGTAATCTACAGTATACATCACTTTGTTTATGTTGGAATCTCTTTGTGATTCAAGCTTTGGTGCTACACTTTCCCTGTGGACCACAAATGCCGCTTGGTGACAAAACTGGACCTCTCGAAGCTTGAACAGAAGCATGAGAGAAACTTCAGAAAAACCAGCTCACCTCAAAATAGACCAGATGGTTAGAAAAAACCCACAAGCCACAATTCAGACTGCGTATAACTAGTGTTTTTCATGTACCTACCTCACTGCAGAAAACGATACATCTGCTTGAGCTTCATCTGTGTGCTTTTCTAGGAACGACTCATGATGATGTGAGAGGAACAGTGGAGACAGCAAAGCCTGTTCTGAGAATCTGGGCACAGAAACTGCAGTCCATCAGTCATACTAGCCTGCAGCAGAGGTACTGTCTTTGGTCTGTTATTGTTAATGTTCACTTTTATCTGCTTGGACAATTGTTGACCTTTGGGGTAATAAATGATGTAGGCCAGACAAAATGTATTCTCAAGCACACTGTATGTATGATAACAGTAATTACTGTAGTAGTCATGACATTGTAAAGTTGTGGTAGAGATATACAGCATGGTACACCTGTCTTCACAGGCGTAAAGAATAATTTTTCAACAGATTTTTCTATTGTCATGGCAGAAAACGTCCAATCAGGAAGCCGTTATGCTCCTCTTTATGGTTTCATGCTGTCCAAACAGCAGTTACAGCTTTATGACAAGATGGTTGTGTGAACTGAACCTGAAAGCTTTCGCATAACGTCATTATATGCTGAAATTTGTAATATCATATATGTTGTAAACACTAGTGGAGAAATGCCTGCAGACTCATAAAGTAAGTGAGGCCAAGGAACAGACAAAGTCACAAAAATACTAGAAATACTAAAAACTTTGAAATATGTATGAATACAAAAATCTATTTTACACACTACTGTTTAGTTAACTAACTCTGCAGGAATTCTTCGCATTCTTCACAGATTCATAGAAAACAACATGTTACACAAATAACTAATTTATTGGACAGGAGTGATGACCCTTGACCTCTGCCACTTTATGATTTGCACTGCAATAAGACACTGACTTAAATCAAAGTTTTTCAAAGCTTTAGTGAAGTTCTCTTTTAGAGCAAGCTTGTGCAATCTCTTATCATAGATTCTGCCACTATAGTTTAATATGACAGGCTTTCATAGATACCTACAGTAGGTCTATACAATACAGATCTTTTTTCATTTCTTTTCTGTTGTACGCTGTTACATTAGCCAGGCCTTAATTCTTTGTAGTGTCTTTTTGTAAATAATCTCTTCTTTGTGGTTTTTCCGTAGAGGAAGTTGTGTGTGGATCGGAAGTTCTGATGGACTATATCTGCTTGACCTGGAACCTTCAGAGCTTCTCATGAATCTTCCACTCCAAGGCATCATACGTATTCAATTATCTCTGAAACATAAACATGCTTTAGGTTCAAATTTAGCAATTGTTCAAGAAAATATTTGATCCATTATATTTTACCTCAGTATGTTTATTAGTATATAATTAATAGTAACATATTAAAAAAAAGTTTTTTTATAGCAAAAAATATAATACTAATAAATGCAACAGTAGCCTTAGTGGTCAACTAAAATTTTGAGTGCAAGTAGGCTTCTGTGTGATAACCAGATAAGGACTGAGTCTCCTAGCTTGGAATATTCCAGCATTATGATACTTTACAGAATGGCAGAAAGTCAGTTCATGTCCTTGTACACTTAATGATAACATTGGTTAAATCTTGCAACCTCAAAACAAAATTCACCTCAAAAATATGCATAAACATCATGATTTTCATTATAACAAATGGCTTCCTAAAAATACTTGAATCATGGGAAAATACACCATCAGTATGGTGCCAGCATGGTGCCATTGTCTGTTTTTCTGAAGAAGAATGACTGTTTAGTTTTAAAATTTACTAATTCTTCCTGGTTTACCACTAATTTATTCCAAACCAAAATCAAGTTTCGAAACATAAAATTTTCCCCAATGTTTTTTTTTTTAAACAAAAATGCTTTATTTTCCCCAATGTTTTTCCTGACAGGTGACCTAAGTATTTCAATGGCAGGGTCATGGGCCATATCTAATGAACTTGGTGGCAATGTAAGTACTGCGCTAAAATTTTCATGTCTATTCATTTGTGCAATGGGTATACAAATGCAATATATTATATATTTACAGTATTCTACGTCTTTTGACGGATTTTTAAAGATCCATATCTTTAACCTTAAGCCGCTCTAGAGTTCACATGTATAGCACCTTTGGTATTTTTACAGCCCTGCAATTAGCAGTTTATGGTTTCACAAAGCCAGGATTATTTAAGATGTAAAGCTTTTACAAGATTTGGCTGGGGTTTGCATTCTGGGAGAAAAGTGGTCTGTGTGAGACAGTATAACACGAGGACTACCCTCAGCTTCTCTCTTTCTGCTTAGATGTGTTGTTTGGTGACTTCTCTGTTTGGGAATTCAGTAGCCCTTTTAGAGGTTAATAGTGCCGGGCTGGACGACCTCTGCTTTAGGATGGCAACGGGCCTCTCTGTGGATGAGCAACTTTCAGCTGTGCCCAGGTTACAACACTCATCTTTCAATCTCAATGAGGCTCCTGATCCTGGCCAGGTGGTGCTTGGATTTAGAATACACGGTGTCATTTTGAGCACCATCCAAGAATAATTTACCCAATGCTCGATTTTGGTTTTAGCCAGGATTATCTTCAGTAGACATATTGTCTGTTATAGACTTTTAACCTTATTCTTGATGAGTCAACCACAATGGAAAATGCTGTATTTTATTATTTCCAGTAATAGAAGTCTATTTATGTTGTTTTTTTTCTCTATTTTCAGTTCTCCTCTGATGACTATGTCCCCTCTGAATGCTGAGCTGGCAAAACATGGCCCAAAACCTCAGAGAAAAATCGGTTGGAGTTTACAAAACCACACACACACACACTTTTTGTTGCCAAAGAAAAAAAACGCCTTTGGATTAACTAGCATTTCAATGTCATTGACACCCCCCATGGTAATATTTATGATGCTGACTTGGTACTGTCCAAGATGTTAATCTTTCTGGCCTTGTGGAGGTCTGTGCCACATTATACAGTAGCTTTTCAAAAGAAAGTTGTCATTAGGAACACCAGAATTCTTTATATACTGTAATTAGAAATACTTTTAAAATACATGGAAATGAAACTGTCACTCTTTATAAAACAGCCTAATGCCATCTGGTGTCTGCGTTCACAAAGATAAAGGGTTTTGAGAACCACAGAATGAAGAGACCAGGCACAGACCATGTCACTAAATCAAAATGGACCCTATTTGATCTTGGTCTTAATTTGCATGAATCATCACTTCATATCCTTCCAAAGATAATATATGTACCCATTTATACTATTAGCTACACTACCATTCAAAAGATTCGGTAAGATCTTTTTGTGTTTATGTTTTTGAAAGAAGTCTCTTATGCTCACTTATACTTTGCAAGAACTTCAGAAAAGTGCTAAATGTTATAGCCCACACACTGACCTGTGGTAGTACCTCCGTTCTCCTTCCTTTTGTCAAAATTCAAAATGAATAGAAGGAATTACAAAATACGTTTTAGACCTCTTGTATTTCCTTGTATGCTTGCAGACACTTTTTGTTGCCTTTTTTGAGTGTTTAAGCTGCATAATGATTTTTTTGTCTTATGGATGTAAAAGCAATCCATCATCGTTATTTCTCTCTCTCTGTCCCTTAAGGGAGGCTCTTCTTCCATCTCCAACTGGGCATTATTTCTCTTCCTTACTAGAGTTACACATCCTCAGAGGTTTAAATTTATTCCATAGCTTTTTCTGGGGCCTAAGTCAATACCAGAACTAGGACAACTCATTTTTTTCATACTGCTGGGCTTTGACATGCACTTATAGTTGGGATCCAGCAGTTTATGGTCTGTGATTGAAGGTCTGATAACAGGCTGATCTCAGAACAGTCTGACATATTATTGAATAATGGGTTATGTCAGGATGTGGTTTGTTGACAATGACCAGAAACGGCTATCTCTCTTCAATACACTGTTTCAGTACGTTTTGCCAATGTAAACTGAAAAAAATTGGGATACCACAGTAATAAGTATGATCTATTAAAGAATACATGATTTCTTATTGATTGATCTCATGACAGGAACTTTATGTTGTCCAAAGCGCATAGACGTTTTTTCCCCATTTGTATTTGTAGTACCAGCTCTAATTTGTTTGAGTATTATTGAAGTAATTACAATAATGATTGTGCTCAATATATGGTGGAATTTAGTCGGCTCTCATAAAGGGTTCTTGGCCCAGTCTTGCTTCAAGTCTGGTATCTTTTATTTTTAAATCGTTGAAGTTGTTTGGAAGTGTTTCCCAAGAAAACAGCAAACCCAAAAGACGGGAACTGAGTTCAAACCTCAAAAATAAATACCATAATAATGAATTTAGCTGATTTTACAGATGTGATGTGTCCAGTCCTGCTCTTAGAGGGCCACTATCTTGCAGAGTTTAGCTCCAGTCCTAATTAAACATACCAGAACCAGCTAATCAGCATTTTCAGGATAACTAGAAACCATTAGGCAAGTGTGTTGGGTCAGATTGGAACTAAACTCAGCAGGACATTGGCCCTCCTGGAGCAGGATTGGAAACCTCTGCTTTAGGAAGTAGTTTTCAGAATATACATTTAGTCTGTGGTTGGCAGGAGAACCAATTTTGGAAACGTGTGCATTAGTTTTCATGGAGCTGGAAAAAATGAGCTCACTAAAGTGAAGAAAACTTGGAAAAAATGTCAGTTCTTCAGGTTGTATCATATAACATCTTTTACTGTAATTTAACTTTCTGTTTGAATAAGTTTTTATTTGTATAAATTTTGTGTCAATAACTTTTAAAAAGGTATAATGTACAGTCAGAGTAATGTAATGTAATATAAGCAGCTTAGTATGAAAAAAAACTCAATCATATGGTGTGGATCCTGAAAGGGTATATTCTACAATAATGACAAACTGATTGTACAGTATCAAGCTTTACCAAATAAGTAAATATATGGGCATGAAATATGGTTTAAGCTGAAATTATTTAATTATGTGAGCAGAAAGAGACGAGTGATATAGGAGTCATGAAAATGGTGGAGGAAATATAATAGTATGCCTCTAACACTATAATTTGAAATAGGCTTCATATATTATCAGCAAAATTGTTTAAGTGTGTAGTAATGTCACTGATATTATTATATCAACCTTATTTCAAATTATAGTATTAGTGGTACATAATTATGATAGATGAGTAATGTTCAAACTGCATACAGGCAAAGCTTAATTATGTGACTGACCTGTTCTCTTTTTGTCTTCTAGGTGTGAGCTGTCAGAAGAGTGTAAATGATCAGCCTTTGGTTTTTCACACACAAGTGAAGTCATCAGGATACAATACAGCTCCTCAGTAAGTCAGTAGACCACACAGCAGTCTAACACACTTTATGGTTTCAGGTTTATTTGTATATGGTTCACATGGTTTCAGTCTTTGACAACTGTAGAAATTGGTGAGTTAAATGTGCAACAGTGGCTGTGAGCATTCAATCACCCTGTTGAGTGCATCATTCTGAAAATGTGTGAAATTAATCCCTTTAGTGTGTGTAATGAGAGTGTTTAGACATGTATAGAATTCTGCATATGTCAAATTAACTAAATTAATAGGCGAAGAAGCATATTCTATAGAAACAATTACTCAGGCTTTGTGCTGGTAGACTTTTTAAACATGAATTAAAGTAAATTACACTAATTGTGCTCACACATAATATCTTCCATGCTGTAACTTTGGAGTTTAATCTGAGGTCACTAGCATAATATTCATTTAAACACTGTTTAATTCTGTTTCCATGGAGTGTACAGGCCTGCTTAGACTCACATTACTGAAAGGCTTTTTTGCCATCTTTTTATTTCAAAATTATGTACTGAATGTACAATGGGACCTTCGTGATGTCTGTCTTAGTAGAATCGCAATCATCTTTATATCATTGCTCTTTTGTTGATTTTGATTGCTTCCATTGTCCTCATTTGTAAGTCACTTTGGATAAAAGCGTCTGCTAAATGACTAAATGTAAATCTTTAAAGAACATCACAAATGTTGTTGCTGCATCTGCTTGTGACCAAGTCAAGTATCCTGTCTATGAAAAACTAGGATGTGTTCTCTTGGATTTTTCAGGAATTAGACTATAATATATATCTCTTTTATAGTAGGGCCATGTTTAGACCAAAGACCAATGTTAAGAAGAAAAGCAACTCTGCCGCAACAACTAGCACAAATATGTAAGTGTTCTGTCAGTTTCAGTACAGAGTCTCAAGAATGCAGTAGTACTGAATAAGACCATTGTAGCTTGTGCTGAAAATGTTTTTCAACAGGAAGCGCCTCTTAAGGGAGTATCCTTCACATTTTGAAGCACCATGTATGCCTTATTCTCATTTGACCGTTTCCACAACTCCAACCACTGTCAGCTCTCTACAGTACTCAGGTGAGGAACAGTAGGATCACACTAGGCTTTAAACATGTGACATTTCTTTGTACTGCACAACCAGAAAATGCTCAACCAGAAATCAAGTACATCAATTATCATTACAACAATAACAAATGATAAAACATTACAAATTTAAAATTCATGTTTTGTTATAAATGGTCAAATTTCTACACAAAGTTCCCCCTTGTAGCACTGTAGTATCCTGCTGTAATTTCATTGGCTTAACTTTGCATAGCAAACGGATTCTTTTCCAGTTTTATGCACAATCAACAGCACTTAATAGCCGTGGCTAATGATCATTTGCCTGTTGATTTGCCCATTTTTGGTTCTCCTGTGGTCTCACATAAAGTCTCCATACTGTAGAACCAGCAGCAAACCCGGGTAGACTCCTGGAGTTAAACACAATCAAGTCATCTACAGCTGTTTTTAAGAGTGCTGTAGTTGTTATTTTAGACTTGCGCCAGAGGAGCATCGGTTTTGAACTAATTATTCCTCGTTTTTGATTGTTAACTTTCTATTTTTGTGTCTAGGAGATGGAAAGCAGATTGCGTGTGGTCTTGGAGACGGTTCTGTTTTGTTGTACAACTCTTCACTCACCAGCAACCCAGCTGTCTACACAGGTAGTGGGAGAGCTTCAGATCTGTAGTGTTTATTTTTTGTAAAATTCCATTGCATGTCTGTTATTTTCATTTCCTGAATGAATGGCACCAAGGAATTGATTCAGTATTCGATTTTTGCATGCCATTCTGACAGCACTTGATACTGACAGCTGAAACTGACAGTTAGGGAATTCTGACTTTTGGAGGCCCTTCCTGTACCTGAAATAGTTGCTCTTTTCATTGGACTAATGGCCTGATATACTCACAGCGATGTTCTTAGGGGTTAAAAGCTGTTTGAAATGCCTTTGCAGCAATATCTTGTTAGCGAAAATCAAAATGCCACCCACACTGCTGAGAGCGGCATTAAGATGATTATATTAATATGTGCTTCACATTTTCCTCTCAATAACAAAATAAACAGCAGTTAAGAAAGTATCTGACCACCTACCTATCACGTAATCGCCACAGGCCAATGATAGTCTAATACATGTATTAATCTTATTTAATATTTTATAATCTTATATAGCTGCCTATACCTGTGTATTTATGGTATGGGAGTCCCTTGCAATAATCATTTTTGGGGTCCATGGCATCAAAATTGTGGCTCTGTTGTTTTCTTTTTGTAGGGCACAGTAAGGCTGTGAACACTGTATGCTGGAGTCACAGTAAGCGGTGGTTTTTGAGTACCTCTGAGGACCCCACCCTTTGCATCTGGACCGCAAATGCTTCTGAACCTGTTCTGACCATGGTAACATATCAACAATTAAACCAAATACAGTCCTTACACTGACATGAGCCATTTAAAATGCTATTAGTTCTGAGCTTATGCAGTACCTACAATTATTGTCAACTCCAGCTCAGAGTTAACCAATAAGCAAAATATGTGAAGAAAAGTTTTAAGATTCAAAAAATGTATTTGCATTTGAATGCGTATGCCTGTGGGAAGTGTTTTTCTTGGCAGTGTTCCTCTGTTGGAACGTCAATGGCATTTGTGCAGGCCCCTGGTCAGCACATCAGTGCTCTAAACACTTGCAGACCTCTCTAAACCCTAATTTTCCTCTTTCCCAGAAACCCCAACACAACTGAAGCTCATTCAAATCCGTTTTCATCAGTCACATTCTGGCTCAGAATCTCTCTCTGGTGTCTTCCCACCCAGCCTTCTAGACATGTGCACCTGTGTGTGTATCTAGAGCCAAATATGACCCAATGCATCAGTGTTTGTGTCATTTATATTAAAGAGAAAATCCTGAGTCTGCAATAATAAACAGAGCTACTTAATGTTGAAAACGGAGTATAAAAACATTTTAGAAATTTTGGCTAGAAATATACTCAAGTAAGCATGCAAACAGACAAATGTATGGCTGGTAGCATAACCAGTAAGAATAATATATAATAGTTACTAATAAGAATAATTATTCAAAAGTAGCATAATAAAAGCAGACAGTTAATTCTAATGTGGTAAAGATGGTAATGAAACACGCACTGTAATTGCACACATTTTGGGAGGCAAAAATGCGTTAAAAATCATGACGCTAGAAGCTACATACATTCACATACTTGTAGACTAGAAGTACATTAAATATCCAGTAGCAATCATATTCCACTCACCAAACTGTCTCTCGTTGACTTTCATCAGTCTCATATTACAGAAAAACAACATTCCTCTATCCTCATTTATCTCTTCACACTCCATCTTTGGTAAAAAGAGAGAATGACTGAGATTGTGATATTTTAAACTGATAGGGTGCTGAATTTTATGTGCTGTGACATAAATGCACTTAGCACTTATTTAAAGGCTATTAATAAACTACAATGTTGATGTGTCTTACTGACTGTCTGTTAATGCACTGTTTGTTTAACTTCATGCTTCTCCAGGGAGATGACCGGTTTGCAAAGCCCATCAGAAGTGCACAGTTTTATTATCTGGACAAGTTTTTACTGCTGGCGTCAGGATCAAATCTAATGCTGTACCTTTACCATCTGGACACCATGAGAGATGACATCAAGAGGTACAAGCAGTTAATAGACAATGAGCAAGTAACAAGAAACGCAGGGTGTTGGTGACCTTCTGCCAAAAGAAAGGTTCAGTTTCAAGGGCTTGTAAAATCTGGGAGCATGCCAGGCTATCAGATTTTAGGGTGCCTCATCTCAAAAATCCTCATTTAAGCTCTAGTCAGACCTGTTTAATTTAACAACCACATACTTCATATTCTAAGGCAGGAAACTGTGTTGAATTTCCGTATAGATAAGCACTCGTCAGTGGAGAATCCATGCAATATTTCTGAAGAATCAGAGAATAATCCCAGTCTTCATACTGTATATTTAAATACAAGTGTTGGGGAATTCCTGGAAGAGATATATAGGAGACATCAGACAGATTTTGCACATAATATTCTGTTTATGATGGAAATTCATCTATAGAATAATTATGTGTTAATGCATTTTTCAGCATTATGTAAGGTGGTAGAAAATCTCTACAAACAGATAGATTCCTTTTCTCTAAAATGGTCCATATGTACAGTAGGTTCATGTCTACACAGCTTCAACTGCAGTGCCTTGTTATAATCCATAGAAACAACTCTGAAATAAGTTCAGAATCTTTATTTATGGAATGTTTAATTTGATTTTCCTCTTCTTTTAATCACAGGTATAAGCAAATAAGCAAGTCTAAATTGGCTGGTAAATTCAGCATGAAATCAGGAACGGACATCACTTCAATGTCAGCCATCAATGACTTCTACTCCTGTATCCTAAAATAACTGACTTAGCCTTTTGGCTTTGCACAGTTCAACAATAGCTGAAGGTATCAGTGCATGAGCAAAACAATATTCCTGTTTACTATAAAAAACACAGTTCCTTTTGAGTATGAATAACACACAGGTTCATTCAGAATACTTAGCATTTTCAATATTTTGAAATATATAGAGGGTATATCTCATTGTACAATACTTTTATATAACAGTATTGGATTTTATTCAAAATGACAGGATGCAAAGTGTATCTCTTTAACCGCAGTGTGTCAGATATCGTCTTGGCTGCTGGCACCGACCGCACCATCCAGGTGTTTGATATGAACCAGGGCTGTATGGTCACTCAGATCCCTGATGCCCACTGTCGAGCTGTCCACCACCTCACCCAGAACAAGGTAAGAGAATGAAGAGCACATGATCTTTCTTGCTCTTTTGAATTAAATGGACTGATGCACTATGTAGACCGATGGTTTTCCACCATTGCTCCTGATGGATCAATGTGACACTGAAGACTGGAGTAATGGCTGCTGAAATGCAGCATTGCCGTTACAGGAATAAATTACATTTTAAAGCATATTTAAATAGAAAAAAGTTATTTTAAATTGTAATACTATTATATTTTACTGTATTCGTGATCAAATAAATGCAACCTTGATGAGCAGGAAACAAAGTAGGCCTAACTGTTTTTACTGTATTTTTGAATGGCAGACATTGGCAGTGTTTATTATATTAATGGCTAGTATTCACAACCAGCCTTTTACTCCAGCCCCTAAAACTTGTTTTGTCGTGACTGTCTTCACCGTTTTAAAAACAAAGCAGTGACGTTCATGCTGCTGAGAGACCAGTGCTGTTTCCACTCAGAATTTTCTGACCTCAGTGGTCATTTACAAGGTGCACACAACTCAATGCTGGTGGTGACCCTTGAGCTACATCACTAAAATTGGAATTACAAAGCACTTAAGCTGTTTGTGGGTAGTGTATGTATTTTTATTGTGAGGCTGGACTATGCTCTGGGTTTGTTGTAAACCTAAAGTAAGACGCTTTGCTTCTGACTCACTTTGCTTTGGGTTAACCTCATATCCATGATGAAGTCACTTTCAGAAACAATACCAAGGAAATACTGACTGAGCCTACATCTTAAAGATAATTATAGTTTATGAAGCTGATTGTATGAGTTTTGTTTGCTGTGAAATCATACTGTGGGGAAAAGGGGCCCATAGAGTACTAATACTACCATCCGTTCCCAGATATTAGTTTATTCAGGCTGCTTTGAAGAAAAATTCAGTGTAGTCCGGAAGAAGTAGACGGGTCTGGATATCCAAGTTTAACCTGAACTTTAATCTGTGGCAACCTTGAAGGAAGTGAAGGCAAAAGAAAAGATTCAGCTTGTGTTGGAGATGCTTAAGAAATCCACAGTCCAACCAAATTTTCTCTGCAGTTTGGCACTCCCATCCTCCCATTATATAAGGCCTCTCTGAACGTTATGCAAGATATGTCTTCTTTTAAGGATAAAAGTTCACCGTTTTTTCTTGGGACAATCCAAACCACAGTTGTGTGAGGTTTTCCAAGGTGGGCCTAAGTTGTAGGTCTTGCGTGTCTCATTTATCTTGCTCAGTATCTTGCTCTAAATCCCTCAGGTTTGTAGATTAGGATGGATACATGAAATAAGTTGAGGGAGGATCTGACTTAAGCCAAGTATGTTGGGTGAGCACATTCCATCCGTAGAGGGTGATGTCTTGCGAATGTCTGAATACTGTCCCTTGTACTCCGTCCACCTGAAAATGTGTTTAAGTCTTTTATGCTGGTCCAGATTGCATTTATTTGATGAAAAAAACTGTACTTTTAAATTTAAATATATATTATTATTATTTATTTTTTTAATTGTAATTTATTTCTGTAATTTCCAGCAGCCATTACTCCAGGTATCAAAATCACAGCACTCTTCACAAATTGCTCTAATTATTCTAATGTGCCAATTTGGTGCTCGGAAAACAGAAAGCCATTGGAAAAAATGGTTGTGCAGCTTAATATTTTTGTGCAACCATGCTACATTTTTTCAGCATTCTTTGTAACAATGTAAGTCTTTACTGAAAGTCTTTACTTGTATGACGTGAGAGCAGTGTATCACGTGTTTTGAGTATTCGTTGCCCCAGATTCTCTCCAGTTTGAGAGGGTCAGCTGAGATTAGTTGGGTACACAAGTGGACAGTGGACTGGATTAACTGATCTAACGTAGTATAATGGCTTTAGCTAGCAGGCACTCTCCCACGTTCCCCGAGCGGCCACTTTCCATACCAGCATACCAGCCTCCAGTCACGCTACACATTGTCTGCTGTATTTGTGAGTCTGATCTCTTCACAAAAACACAACCTGGCTCTTACGTACACGTGGGATCCTCCAACAAGAAGCCCACACATTAGAGATGCCTAGAGAGATCAAGAGAGCTGATCGCTGGGAATTCTTGCCAGCTGTGAATGAGTTTACAACAAACCTTTTCTCTTCTCAGCTACTCTACATTCTCCACCATGGGCAACATGTTCCATGTTCTAAAGCCACATTCATTGAGAATATTTCTGATGAATGTCTAATTGTGTGAGTTAGTGATGCGTGGATGGTGGTTATACTGATACACATGCGTTTTCATTCGCAACGGTTTACATTAACTAAAGACAAAATCGACAGTGCTTATGAGGATTTTGACGTCATTTTGTGTGTATTTGGCCACTTAAGCACAACAAGCTTTGCTTGTTTATCTTTTTTATCGCAAACTCAATTTGGTATTTGCAGCGTGCTTAGGATGTGACTGTGAGTGCACAGAAAAGCGCCTCTGGAGCGCGTGAGTACCGAAAGGCTTAAAAAGACGTGCAAATAATACATTTTTGTGATGATGCAACAATGAGCGATTAGGCAATTGACAATTCTGTCAACTGTACCGAAACATGAGCTAAAGTCTTGTATCGCAGCGTTCAGCTCTAGATGTGCCGGTGTGAAGAGAAGGTGAATGAATCACTCACGCTGTTTTCAAATGACTGATTTGATCTGATGTTTTGTGTGAATTTATTTACTCATGTAACCTACACGCTATATTGAATAAATGTTTTGCAGGAATTTCCCTCATTTTAAAGTCGAAAGCTGCGGGAATGAGTAATGCGATAAATGTGCAATACCGCACTGAAATTCAGGACCTGATTAAACATAATTCTATTGTACAGAGAATTGTGAAACATGACTTTTCCAAAACTTTCTGGGTTTATTTATTTGTTCCAAATTTTCCAGGCTTGGAAATTGTGGTTTTAAATGTCCATGGATTTTCATGATTGTATGAACCCTGAATGTGACGAGCGGGTGCGGTTATCTAAATCAGACAAAAATATAGGTGCGGGTGGATAATTTATTTGAAGCTGCGGATTCGGGTGACGTTTTAGCTCATCCGCACATCGCTGTGAGTAGCCATGCAGGATACCTTAAACCATCTGTATTTGTGTTAGGTGAGAGAGATGGTTTCTTCTGTCTTCCACAATGTATGACAAACATTTCCATTCCATTTGGCTTTTTGGTCTAACTTCAGTTCTGGAAAGCCTGCACACTTTCAGCATGCACGTGCAGATTGTTTGCAATCTCCCACCAGATTTGAGTCTCTTCTATGACCGGTCAACATGATAATTAAATACTCATTTACTTAGGATAGTAGTTTTATATGAATGAGATGCTTTAGACCAGATACATGTCATATGATAATTTTTCTTGCACAACTTTGAAAGTTTTAACATTGATTGTTACTCTCCAAAAAAAATAATGTTTTTTACATTGAAATGTTTCTTGAGCACCAAATCAACATATTAGCATGATTTCCTAAGGATCATGTGACATTAAAAACCAGAGTACTTGGTACAAAAATGTGGCTTTTCTATCACATAAATAAATTGTATTTTAAAATATATTCAAATAGAAAACAATTACTATTTAGCAATAGTACCAGTTCTATCATTATATTTTAATCAATAAATTCAGCCTTGGTGAACATAAAAGTCTTCTTTAAAAAATATTGTAATATTGCAGATGTATATTGAAAGACTGATCTGATCTTGCAGCTCACAGAATAGTTAAATCACAAGTAAACTTTAAAAAGTTGCTATATTCTCTCTCAATATCAGTCTAATTGTGTCCTTGTTAGTTACTAGCAGGTTTGACAATGTTTCCATATTAAGGATCTTTGATTTCCTTTTGTTGTGCCAGTTTCTTTTGGTGTGACTCTTTCCTTTTGTTTCTTTTATTACAGGGATCCCCGTTCTGTACACAGGCCTTGGAATCGTACAATCTCTTCCTGAGCAGTGCAATAACAGATGGTCTGAAATTGTGGGACCTGCGCACTGCAAGGTAGGTCCCTTAATCTCCAGGTTTTCTGAGACCTTTAGAAGGAAAGACAGCAAAATCCACAGTAAAATTCCATTTAGAGACCTAAATGTTGAATATTCAATAGTTATCTAATGCAAAATATCTTTTTATAAAGATGTTAGACAATGTTCGTATGATTTAGTTAGCTGCAATGGCCTTCTACATACTGTATGATTCTTAAGTTATGTTCTTCCAGCCTAGCATACATTTTACACAGCTCTCACCTCACTAAAGCACTGGTAACCTGTCCTTCAGAGAAATGAGTAACGGTCAAATCCCAGGGTTTTTATAGGCATGTGGGATACTACTATTACATAATGCCCATAAGATCATTAAGATCAACCAGGATTAAGTCTAGTCAGATAGGTTCATATATCATTTAAACTAAGAATCCAAAATTTCCAGATTCTCTCAAAGCTAAGCCTTTGCCGGACCACAGCCAAAAGGGCTTTGGAAAGAATTATTTCTGTGCAGCTGACCTAACAGTAACCACTTTGCTTTAGCTGCACACTGGGTGAATACAGCAATGCTGTTTCTTTCACAGTCCCTCGCTGATCTGTGTAAGACCATGTTAAATATATAAATAGCCACCAACATTAAAGGAATTTGAAAAATAAACATGCTAATAAATTCTAAATTAAATCTTAATTCAATTAGTTCAAGTTCAAAATTAATTTAGTGCTTGTATAATTCATATTAACATGTTTTCATATCCATTTATCGTTTGAAATCTGTTCACCCTCTTGATGTTGTAAATGCATATTTTTCAGTCTGAAGAGTCTGGAACTTTCTGCACATATTCTGGTACCTGTAGTTTCTGTCTCTGTTCTAGTTAAGTTTCTTTCTCCATAGGACGACATATTAGTGCAAAATTTTTTTTTTTTACTTGTGTGTTCTTAAAGAAACAGTTTGACCAAACTTGAAATAATTTGTGAACCCTCGTGTCAATATATATATATATATATTCAAAAATATTTTATTCAAATCCTCTGTAAAAAAAAATATTTGTTATTTTTATGGTGTTTTTTGTTTGTTTGGAGCTTTACAGAGCCAGTCCACATTCATTTTTGATATGTGGAAAACAATGGCCAGGGTATTCTTTTAAAAAACTAATCTTTTATGTTTTACAGAAGAAAGTGCTGTATGTGTAATTCCTTTAAAAAAAAAAAAAAACATGTTTGATTATGGTTAGAGCTAAACTCTGCAGGACACCGGCCTTCCAGGAGCGAAGTTAACTATCACTGCCCTTTGGTTTTGTGAAATGCCGCCACTGCCCCCATTCCACTCCACTTACATCTCATGATGTGCATCACCTTCTGAAATTTCTCAACTATTTTATTTATTATGTTCACCACAAGTAAGTTTTGCATCAAAACACATACCTAAAAACTTAAATACCTTCACCCTTTCCAATGATTTCTCATACAAACTCACTTCTGGAACAACCCTCTTCCTAGAGAAAATTACTGTTTTAGTTTTCTGAACTGAGAACCTTGCAGGCAGTCAGCCATTACATACAACCATAGATATTTCAAAATAAAAGTCCCGAACCAAATAACAAAAAAATAATTCACAAATAAATGTAACTTATTCTCTTCATAACGAAAATAATCTTAGAAAAAACTAAACAACTTATATACATAATATATACAATATAATAGCAAACAGTTACAGTATGTCACACAGCTTTGGAAACAAACTTGGGAGAATAATGATGACAGATTTTCATTTCTGAGTGAACTATTGCTTTAAGAACACTCTGTAAATGCATCAGGGTGGAAAAAGTATTTTGGACCTGTCTATCCTCCTATGAACGGAGAAACAAAACTAGAGCAGAGACAGCAAGTACAGGTATTGGAATATGTGCGGAAAGTTCCAGACTTTGAACATATTTTTCTCCAAACCTAGTGATATTTTATGTCTATATAAGTATTATGCAGCTGAACCTCTCCATTTAGTTTAATTTACCTTATAAGAGCAGCAGAAGGAATGGATGAAATATATCTTGCCCTTCTTTTATTCTTGTAAAATGGTGTGAATTGCTTCTATACTTATACATCCTGCATCCTATTATGCTTGGAGATCTTCCTGCTCCTACTTTCAAACTCCAGAAAGTGTCACATACTTTTTTCTTGCCTTCATAAATATTTGCACAGAGTTCCAGGTCAGGAGCATTTAACAACCTCATCCATCCCTGCAGAAACGAACAGCCTCAACGAAGCATGAATTCTCTGCTTTAAAATAAAGTTTGATATATTATGTAAACATACTGTAAGTTTCATAACTGACAGTTTCCTCCCCAAGGAGGTCTATAATATCAAGAGAAAGCTATCCGTTAGCTTTCCCATTCATCTCAATGGCATTTTTTTCTGCTGCTGCCCTAAAGTTCAGTTTTGCCATCTTTGCTCATCGACCACGGAATGTCACATTAGCTGTAAAAACCAAGTGACTGATCACTCTTGAGTTACAGAAAAAATGGCATCATTACAGTGACTGGCCGAAACAATCTTGCAGGAGAGCATTTTTCCCCCACTTCTTTAAAGGATTAGTTCAAGTGGAAAAGAGAAGAAAAAAAAAAGTGAAGTGACATGTGGCCAAGTATGGTGACCCATACTCGGAATTTGTGCTCTGCATTTAACCCATCCAAGTGCACACACACAGTAGTGAACACACACCCGGAGCAGTGGGCAGCCATTTATGCTGCGGCGCCCGGGGAGCAGTTGGGGGTTCGGTGCCTTGCTCAAGGGTCTCACCTCAGTCGTGGTATTAAGGGGGGAGAGAACGCTCGTTATTCACTCCCCCACCGAAAATTCCTGCCCGACCCGAGATTTGAACCCACAACCTCGGGTTACAAGACCAATGCTCTATCCATTAGGCCACGACTGCCCCTGAAAGGAAAATTGTCAAAGAGAGGAAATCGTGAAAAACACTTAAGACAGAATAATAAAGATAAATGCAGGTCAAACACGGCAAACACGGACGGGAGCGTATGTGAGAATTAGTGACATCATTTGTCTGCAGTCATTGACAAACTGAGGTCTGGCAATGAAGTCTTTCGACACAGGCCATTTTATGTGTATTTTAAACATTTTCCAACGGCTTGCTCTTTAAAAGTGCTCCGACTTTAAGCACATGAAATGGCTTTATCTCCCTCAGACTTCATTTAAAACACAAGTAACATCATTCCACATGCCAAGGCAAAACCTTCAGCCAAAAGCCAAGGAGCTCTGGAAGACCATCACCCTTCTTTGCTTGTTTTGGGACTGTGTGTTTTGCATATCACAATTAAAACGCTTCCTTTCAGGTATAAAATAGTATATTGACCTTCAGGCTAAGAGGGGAGCAGGAGCCCTGTGGATTTTGAATTATGTAGGAGAAATACTGGCAACAGATCCTGAAGTGCTTTCTAAAGACCTTCTAAAAACTCTTTTCTGCAACATCACTGATTCTTCAGCTGCACAGGAGGTCAGGGCACCGCTGGTGGGACCCTGATTACTCCGTCAACATGCATTTGAAAGCATATTTTATAGTGTTTGTACATCTTTAATTTATTTATTTAATAGCTGCTGTCTTTTTAAAAGCTTTACTAGTGATTTATTAGTGAATTAGTGTCAGTTTTAAGTTTTGTCAGCTTGAAATAGGAAGTTATTTTTGATATTTGAGTTGTCAAGTTAAATCCAGGAAAGTTATTCTAATGCTAACTTTTAGCGTATGATAGCTGATTGCAGCTTTCATTTTTTACATTATATAATTAGTATGTAACATACAGAAAGAATCAACAAGTGAACAAATATTGGGATCGACTCCAAACTGGCAGCTACTTTGGCAGAGTCCTCAGACAGCTTGTTTATGGTCATTCATGTCACCTCCTTGAAAGAGGAATAATCGAAATGACAGGAAAATGCTGATATGCACGTCACGTGCTATGCAGTAGAGTGTTCTGGGTTGTTGCTTGGTGGTTATGGGATTTTTTGCTCCAAATCAGATCTCTTTAGCAAGCAATAGCACACCAGGAAGCTACATAATTACATACCACATCGTATATGATTTTGATAGCTTAGTTGTGCCATTGCATAATTCAAGAGTTTATTTTTGTTCTGATTTTTAAAGATGTCTGCAGGCTGAGTCTCTGGTGGTTCTCCAATTGGCTTGATGTTCGTTTCTGCTCTGGTGGTTGACTAAATGCGAAGAAAATATGCAGGCTTTACTCAATAAATTTGTTTATGCTTTCTTTTAAAGCATAATCTTTTCTGGTAATGAGAAGCAGATTAACCTGGCTTTCACAGGATGTGAATCAAGACAAAAACCCTCAGAAAAGCACCCTAGATTCATAAAGGCGTGCAAAGCAATCAGACTGAACACAGCAACCAGATCCAGAACCTCAGGCAATCTGTTCCATGATGTTTTTCTGTTCCTGTTACAGTGCAAAATATTTTGACCTTCATATTAATATTTCTTGAGTTGTCTGCTCGTGTGTATGCCAGAATTGTTGTTTGTTTGTTTTAATTTGTTTTTATTGTATGCACAGAAACAGCATGCTTGGCAGTCTATGCGGTCTCATTAAAAGAGTTATTTTATATTATATGGTTGTGCTGTTCCATAAAGGTTGATGATAGGAGGTGGACTGAATGTTATGGCTAGCATTGAATCACTTTATATGCCTGTTTTGTGACTTTCTTAATGGCATAATGATCTCAATAGGCACAAATCATAGGTTTATATTTGTAAAAATGTTAGGGTTAAGCACTAAGGGCAATTTCCCCTCTGTGGATTTTAAAATAGCACTTTTTAAATTGTGGATGCTGAAAGTGCAGACCCTAAATTCCCAACGAATGAACATATGTTTGTTTGAATTCTATGTTGTTACTTCTCACCCAAAAAAGATCAACAATGATTCATAAAGCTGTGTGTCTTACGCACCCAAAAAAGATTTTTCATGAGCTGAACTCATGAAACTGAAATCTAAGACTTTTTCTATGTAGACAAAAGGCCTATTTCTTTCAAATATTGTTCACAAATCTGTCTAAATCTGTGTTAGGGAGCACTTCTCCTTTGCCGAGATAATCTATCCACCTCACAGGTGTGGTATATCAAGATGCTGATTAGACAAAATGATTATTGCACAGGCTGGCCACAATAAAAGGCCTCTCTAAAATGTGCAGTTTTATCACACAGCACAATGCCACAGATGTTGCAAGTTTTGAGGGAGCGTGCAATTGGCATGCTGACTGCAGGAATGTCCACCAGAGCTGTTGCCCATGAATTGAATGTTCATTTCTCTACCATAAGCCATCTCCAAAGGCATTTCAGAGAATTTGGCAGTACATCCAATCAGCCTCAAAACCACAGACCACATGTAACCACACCAGCCCAGTACCTCCACATCCAGCATCTTCACATCCAAGATCGTCTGAGACCATCCACCCGGACAGCTGCTGCAATAATCGGTTTGCATAACCAAAGTATTTCTGCACAAACTGTCAGAAACCGTCTCAGGGAAGCTCATCTGCATGCTCATCGGGGTCTCGACCTGACTGCAGTTCGTCATCGTAACCGACTTGAGTGGGCAAATGCTCACATTCGATGGCGTCTGGCACTTTGGAGAGGTGCTCTCTTCACGGATGAATCCCAGTTTTCACTGTACATGGCAAATGGCAGACAGTGTGTATGGCGTCGTGTGGGTAAGCGGTTTGCTGATGTCAACGTTGTGGATCGAGTGGCCCATGGTGGCGGTGGGGTTATGGTATGGGCAGGCGTATGTTATGGATAACGAACACAGGTGCATTGTATTGATGGCATTTTTAATGCACAGAGATAACGTGACGAGATCCTGAGGCCCATTGTTATGCCATTCATCCACGACCATCACCTCATGGTGCAGCATGATAATGCACGGCCCCATGTTGCAAGGATCTGTACACAATTCCTGAAAGCTGAAAACATCCCAGTTCTTGAATGGCCAGTTCTATTTGAGAGAAATAGGCCTTTTGTGTACATAGAAAAAGTCTTAGACCTTTGAGTTCAGCTCATGAAAAAACAAAAGTGTTGCATTTATAGTTTTGTTTAGTGTATATAGTATATTAGTACTTGGTAATCTATATAGTACTTATTTACAAATTCAATTTCAAAATGGATCGCTGTGGACTGTAGGTCAATGATAGGTTTATGTCTCTGTGTAGCAGTAACAAGTTATTGAGTAATGTCCAGTAGAATGGTTGCTATAATCCAAAACATGGGAGAACCAATGAAATATCAATAACTGATTATATTGTAGTCATTACAAACTTTATTTTATTTTTTCCCATAAATAAAACCCATATTCATGATATGCTGTAGTTTGCCTTGCCAAATAATTATGTCAGTTAAGTACTTTAAGCAAGTTTAGTGTTTCGTTCTTCTTAATATAACATGCTCCTCATATTTTGAGGGTTCAAAGTTATAGACTCATTCAAAACAAATATCCCCTCTAGACATCACTTTCGGCCACTACCTGGCCACTTGAAATACTGCATTCAGTATTTGGTTTATGGCTTAAACATAATGTGGCTTGGAATTAATGCAATAATTGGGTGATGATAGAGTTCCTTTTTCTGTGATTGTCTTGTGAAATATAAAATTCATCAACAAATTAATCTGGCTTAAGGAAGTCCCAAGACAGCCACAAATAGCAGCATAGTAGCTCAAAACTGTTGTCTCCGTTCAGCTTCCAAGAAACACTGGATAGCGGGCGGTGCTGTGGAGATCTTCTCAAAATTGAATATAAGGATTAAGTTTAATAGATTAGGATTCTAGAACATATATCAATACAATACAATATATATTATATACAATATGTATTATCTACATTATACATAGGCAACTACCTTCTAAGTCAACATCCTAACCGTCATGGAACCAGATAGGTGACTAATTTGGAAGCTCTACTTACATGGTTCTTACACAAAGTGCATCGGAGATTTGACTCATTATTGATTTTTGTTATGTTTAACATTAAGAATAAATTTGAATTACAGTACACAATTTTAATTAATATTCTGCACTTATTTTGCCTCACCTGCTGGACTTTTTTCTTAGTGCATTCTGGGATTGTCCACCCAACAAAGTATACATGCTTTCCTGCCTTAATAAGAAAAAGGTGTGGTAACATCTGCAAAATTGCAATGAAATTTTCTAGACAAAAAAATGTCTATTGTCAGCATTGTAGAGCACAAAGCAGCTTTCTGTTGGTCAACGTGGCAAATTTGTGTGACAAACTTTAACCCAATGCAAAACATACATAGGGAAATATTCTTGCTCATGTGGATTCCCATAGAAATATCTGGATTTCACAAAAGTTGTTTTGTTTTTTTGTGGTCTTGAATATTGCTTCTAACCACAAGGAGTATAAATGACAGATAGATTCCCTTCCATCTCGAATATGATAGATTACAATAACATGAAAGTATTGAAAATAATAATCTCTTCGACTACTGAATGGGATTCTTTTATTCCAGCCTATCTTGTTGAGTGCAGCTGAATATGTTTTACATTATGTGTTTTGTCTCGCTGCCTTGCTGTGGGACATATAAGGAACCCCATCTTCCTTTCACCATTAAATTAATCCACAGAAAAAGGTTCCACAGGGGGTTTTCAAGCAGCGAATCAAAGCTTGTGTCGGGAGATCTCTGTGAGACACAGCACGAGCCTCTACACCCCTCGCTCGGTTCAGTGTCTCCTCACCTCAGTCCCTGTTCTCCAACACAACTCAACACATCACTCACACTGGCCTGTTACAGCCATCATACTGCTAGAGTCCTCATATCGAATGGTAGACATATGCATTCCAACTTTCCAGTCTTTCTTTCATTCTCATGTTCACATGAATGTTTTCGCCAACTGTGCTAAAGGTGTATTTTGAGGAAGAAACATTTTTGGGGGCATATTCTTTGAGTAACATTGGAGATATTATGTGTTGTGTTCCTGGGTGTATGGACTGTGAATCAAGTATATGTACTCTGCTAAGGTTATTATTTTAGGCACAGGAGAGCTCTAAAAAATACCTTAATGCAACTTTTTTTTAAAGGTTGAAGAGTCCAGCATGTTCAAGGGTCCAGTGAGTCCGTCCTGATTTAGTAGCTATGGATTGAGCAATATAGTTGAAATATTACAAAGGTACTGTAGTGACAGATCTTTTTTTCTGTATTGTGAAATACATCCAGGTAAAACATATTACCGAAAAGAAAAAATGTAGGGTGTGGAATTTCTTCAATGCTATGGCTGTTGATTGAATCAGTTCTGAATGAAAGCTTGCAGTCGATTCTAAGAAAGGGCCAGCTTTTATGCGGACAAAATAAATGGCTAATTTTTTATGAAAAACTACATGGTCAAAAAAATATATTAATAAATAAAACTGCATGCATGAATAATTCAAAATAAGATCAATAACATGCATTTCAAAAATAGGCAGGATTAATTTTCCTTTCAATTAGTCTTTAAAAGAACAGTTTACCCTTAAAATTTCAATTCTGCCTTTGTTTACTTTTGTGGAACATGAAAGTCACAGTGTTATGCGAACATGAGGATCAAAGAAATACGATTTGTTGGAGTGCATGTGGAACAAAAGAAGTTTTCGTTTTTCCATGTAATTAAAATGAGTCAGGGCTGAGACTTTGAGGTTTCAAAAAGGGTGCAAGCCATACGACTCATATACTGCTACATTTCAATTTTTTTGTGACCAACATTTATGTCATTATTCCTTGATAATTCATTGCATTCCCCGTTCATTATAATTTAAATGAGAAAAGAAAATCATATAGGTTTGGAACAACATGGCAGGACTTTAATTGTTGGGTGAACGATGTCTTCAAACAACAAATTAGCAATCTAACTGTAACCGTTTTTGATCAGTGGTGGATGCGAATGTGCTGTGGCCATGAACAGTGGAACGCAGGGAGGGGTGAGTGGTAATTTACAGGGCTGTAAAATGTATTCTTTGGTTTAGTGCTACAGGACGATTTTGCGAGGGAAAGTGTGATTCATGCATTGCAAATGTGTGGGATTTATAAAGCGCTCTGGAGTGAGCTCAGCATGTGCTCACATCTCTGATTCTCTGGGCCATGAGAAGGGAGACGTGATCGGGAGGGAGATCTTCCTTGATGGGAAATAGATGCTCGGTTATCATCTGGTCAATATATCAACAGAAGAGCTGAAGCTGTCTGAAGTCTTGCCTTGTCTCTGGCCCTTGGGCGAATGATCCTCTGAAAGACTTTTGTGCTTTCCATTAAGGGCTTCGGTGCATTAAAACCTCAGGGCTATGACATCTTTGGCAGGCAAACACTAGTGATTTAAACAATCAGATCAAATACTTTACCAACATCTACAGGTACATATTTTATATTACACTGACTTTTTGTTACAGTAATAAATTAATGTTTCCTGCTCTTTGATATCTCAGACAGTGATCCCAAAAGTATTTTGGAGACATTTAAACCACAATTACAGTGCATTGCATACCAAAGGTGTCTGCAAACAAATGATGCTAGAGTGTATCTCATAAATTACTTTACTTGTTTTAAAGCTTTTTTGCTGTGGTTCTCACATGCTCCCAAGATGATTTTAGTGACTGTATGAAGTTAGTTCTCACAGTCGTCCTAATAACCACAGGTGTAGTTCATCACACTAATATGGACAAATATATATTTCTCTTTTTAATTTGTGAAATTTTTGCCTAGAAAACTTTTGCTTATGCTCTTTATTTAAAAAAAATGTCTCTAAGTTTGATATTTTATAGCAATGCCATTTAATTGTGACTTCGGATGATTTATTTACTCAAAAAAGGAAAATACCATCATCATTTACTAACTATCATGTCTTTCCAAATCTACAGTATATGCTATGGTATGTTAGCAGTCATTACTCCAGTTTTGAGTATCGCATGGTTCTTCAGAAATCATTCTAATATGCTGATTTGGTGCTCAAGAAACATTTCTAGTTATGAATAGAAAGTCCGGAAGAACAGCATCTTACTTTTTATTGTGATTTATTTTGTCTTTTGGGCCTTAAAAGTCCTAGATCACTACTGTTGTTGTACAGAAAAATTATGAAGATTCTTAAAAAAAAAATTGTTACATAGACAAAATACCAGCATTTGGGTTTGGAACAGTGCAAGTATGTAAATTAATGTAAGTAAATTAAAACAGAATGTTTTATTTTGTTCTTTAGTTGTATTTCATTAAATCAGTGCCCAAGTAGTGTTTTTTTTGGACCAGGCTTTAAAATAACCCACCGTCTTCACTCTGGCTGTCTTCTTTCTTGACCTCCTGACCCCTGTGCCTTGGGCTAAATCATTTTGTATAACTTCAACCCTTATTTGTCCATGTCATGACTTCCTGAAGCGTTTTGGACACCTTTTAGATTCCCAGCACTAGTTGTTATTCCAGTACCTCTGCGCCATAACTCAACTATCTGTCAAATGCAGAGCATTCCTTATCAGAGCGGAAAAAGTGTGTTCTCATCTCTGCTACATTCTGTTTATGAATAAGGAATGGGGAATCTTTGAGAGATGAGCAGTTGTTGGAACAGAATAACAAACAGGCTTTCCTGTGAAGCTACATTATGTTCGAGACACAATGCTGATTTTAAATGTATAGAAATTCCAAACCTTAATTACTTATTTTTTTCTGTTGAAGACTAAAGAAGATATTTTGAATGTCAACATTGAACCAAAAAAGTAATTTTTCCCCAAGCTAAATATACTTTATTTGCTTCATAGATTGTGTAATGTTTAATTCAATGTCAGAGTTATTTTATTGTTGTTAAGGGTCATTGCAAACACCTGACTGTAGATTCCAGGGGCTTTTATGGAAGACATTCCAGAAGGCTGAAGCCATTGAGTTATTTTTTCTGATGTTACCCCGCAAACAAGAAAAACAGATCATATTTGTTCATGGCCACTTTATGGTTTTGAATAAGATGTATGAGAAGATTTATTGTAAATGATTTAAAAGCCTGTTTTTATTGTTGCACTATTCCCTATGGCATATTGTCCTGGATACATCATTAAAACAGAAGGATTCTAGTCAGAGAAAGATAATGAGAATAGAAAATCAAGTCCAAATCTAGGTCAAAATTTGTCTTTGTGAAAAATGAGAACTTTTGTGTGTAGTCTATCAATGTGTGACCACACGTCAGGCTGAAAGGGTCCTGGATAAACGGTTGAAAACCCGTGAATGATTTACAAACATTGTGGTTGTGTAGATGACATTAGTTGGTCACATCTTTCTGGGTAATCTGTATTGCAAATACAAGCCACATCTTGTACAAAGCCACATCGTGTCATCTTTCAGAGATCCCCAAATGATGTATCTCACTCTCATGTTAACACATAGAAAATATAAAACTGAATTACAGGCTTTGACAGCGCATGCTCTGAATGATCCATTGGTGCATCTGTTTAAATGTTGGAGTGTGTAGGAGGTCAGGATGTAGCACTTTAAAAGATCAGCATGAGCTTTTGAAAGAATTACTTGTCCGAGGCCAGAAACAGATGCAGCATCATATTTCGTGGAGATGGCCCTGAAACACCCTTCCATACTGAAGTACAGACTCTAGTGTGATGGTTATATATTAGCCCTGACAAAAGAGAATGTCATGCACCTGCTCTGCATTAGGTGCTCAACACCACATTTCTTGAATGATGTCCCTTTGGATGTGTGAAGGGACTTCGGTTGGTATAAAGTTGGGCATTATTAAACCTTGCTTTTTTTAAGTCATGGGTCTTCAAATGGGGTCCACAGTTCTGCAAAGGATCCACCAATTATTTGAACAAATTTGTATGAATTGTTTAGAAAAAAACATGCATACTGTTCAAACATTTGGAGTCAGTATTTTTTTTTTAAAGATATGATTCATATGATGTGATTTCAAGTTTTGCTTTCTCTTTGGAGTGTTACAAGCTGGTTGTGCATAGATGAGATCCCTGAAGTTGCAAAGATTAAAGCCTCAAAACCAAAGAGATATTATTTATCAAAGTTAAGACTCTGCCACACCCCCCTAAAACGCTCATTCAAACACCCCCCACATGTCTACGTCACGATGTGGAAATATTTGCATTAGTAACATAGTGTTGGTGTGTCAGGGAGATGCTGTGTGTTTCTAAGCGAAAGCACTTTATTTGGCCTTCCGAAAGTAGATGCATTTAGGAATCATTAAGATTACTTACAACAGAACAGCACAACCCAGATGTTATCACAACGCATTTTATGGATGACAGTTTCGTGAACCTAGCAGGGGGTAATTCTGACTTTGCTATGACAATCTGGCACTTTTGAATTAGCAACTGTAAGTATGTTTTGTTATTAGTTTAAGTATTTTTATTGACTGTGCAAATGCGGAGTTTTGCACGTCATGTGTGTGTGTGTGTGTGCGTATGAGAGAGATAGAGAGAGAGAGGGTCACATCATAGCACATCAGCTATCTTAATTGCGGCGTGTGTGTGTGTGTGTGAGTGAGAGAGACAGGGTCACATCACAGCAGAGTGTACAGCCAATTTAATGTATGGAATTAATCAAAGAAACGAAATACATTTATAATGTAACAAAGAAAATTATGTTTTGAGCAGTACAACTGTTTTTAACATTGATCTTACTAAAAAACATTTCTTGAGCACCAAATCAGCATATTAGAATGATTTCTGAAGGATCATGTGACATTGGAGACTGAAGTCTTATGGAAATTCAGCTTTTCCATCACAGGAATAAATTCATCTACAAGTTCATCTACAGTTATTTTAAATTGTAATAATATTTCACAATATTAATGTTACTGTATAAATGTATCCTTGGTGAACATAAGATACTGCTTTCAAAGACATTTAAAAAATCTTACTGACTCCAGACTGTATTTGTATTTTAAGTATATGACTCCATTATGATTATTTTAAAGCCATTGCAATTTAAACATAAGTATGTAAATGCTTTAATGGAAAGCTATGCATATTATTATTATTATTGGCAGGATTGAAATACAACACTCAGTTTTATACTTTTATGTATTTTTATATAATTTCAGTCTTAAAATCTGTATTAATGTAAATAGAATGTGCATAGGTTTGGTCTCAGTAGACTAGATCTGCTACACTTCTGCTGCAGAGCAAGTAGACTTGCTACTGCTAAATGCTCAAATCATAAAATTAAAAAGAAATGTGCTCCTGCATGTAGAGAGAGGAAGATCCCTATAGCAGATCCGTGCAGGTGGTGCTGGGAAGACGATGGACTAAGATGAGGATACGCATAGCACACAGACATAGCATTCATTAAAAATGTCCTGGTTATATAGGTAAACGGTAATTAGCCATAAACGTGAATCTGATTGGCTGGGAACATTGAATTGAATGAACCAATTGGAATGCAAATAGAGTTCTTACCCTGGGCCCAGCTCTCTATTCACTAAAGGGGACAAAACTTAATTAATGTAGTGCTTATGATGGTTCTTTGTTTGAGTATAATGTCCATACCTGTGGCACATGTCTATAGTGTCATCATCTCTAGCCTGACCAGGTCAGCTTCTTAGCTGTTTTGATGTTTGAGTCTAGATATCAGAACTTGGCTTTGGCTGTTCACTTCAATGGCTGATCAGATCATTATGTGGACCATAAATGGCTTGTTTTGCTTTGGTAGTACTCTTTATTATTCAAGCACACACAGCAGATGTTCAAGTCTGTCTGATCTCGAAAAGAAAATTAAGTGTCCTCTGGTAGAAGTATCCAGACATAACTCCAAATTTATCACTTAAAGGAATAATTCACACAGAATTTTGTCACCCTAATGTTGTTCCAGAACGGTATGATTTTTTTCTTCTAAAGAGATGTTTTGAAGACTATTTTTCATCCTCATTTCCATGCAACAGCAATAAATGGGGACTGAAGCTTTTAAGCTTCAAAAAGTTTGCAGCTGCAACATATCATTAATGTCGTCTTCTGAAGCAATACAACAGGTTTACATGTAGAACAAAACCAAAATTAAACTCATTATTCATTGAGCTCTAGCAAGAGAAGTACAGTCCAATTCATGAATGAAAGATTATTTTAAGTAGAATCTTTTCAGTGACTCGGTTGATCCAGTTGACATAGGTTAAGCTCTGAAGGGCAATATTATCAGTAACTAGGTCCAGATTTGTCTCACACAAAGCTATTGGTTAGCTTTAGAAGATTTTATGAGACTTTTATGGTGGTTTTGCATTATTATTGAAGCTTATATCCCCATTATGAGACCCAAAATATGCCATGTTCCTATTTTTTGGGGAAAAATATAAACATGCATCTTTGGGCGTCTTCATTTTTGGAGGTCTCTGATCTGCAAAGTGGTTCAGTGTTAATTCCTTTTGATAGGTGTAATCACAACCAGTCCCATATTATATCTTAAATTCGCGAGTGTGAATTGGTCCTTGTGTTTTGAGCTGGTATTGATATGCACATGGCCTTGGGATTTCCATGCACTTTTTTGCTCTTTTTCTTTGTCCTGTTCCAAACTCTTATTCATTCAGATTTCCAAGACTGGAAGTGGAAAGTCTTAGTGGTCGCTGTTGTACTGGCTCAGATACAGAAATCTGTGGAGTTTAAAAGCTGTTCATAAGTCAACATGGCTTCACTCACAGGTCTCATTTCATTCGGACGTATAGAGGACACTTTATTATGAGGAATGTGGTTAGATATCCAAATGTACTCCATCACTCAAACCTGCATGCATTGATTTTACTCACACAAACAATAAAGTGTGCTAAAGTTTATTTTCTCATGTTTACTGCATAGTGTTCCCATAGTGTTTTAATGGCAACTCAATACAATTATTTTCTCTCCTCTTTAAAACATACAGTGTGGCCCCAAACAATATTTGGACACCAAAGTCAATGAATATCATAGGTGCACTTTACAAGCAAAATATAAATCCGGTTTGCTAGGTTTTGAATAATAGAAATCAAGACAAAAATCCTTTAGGCATTCTGTACTTGTCAGCCATGAGTGGAACATATATAATTAAATACACTTGTGTGAATTCATACATCCAATTAAAAAAATCATCTTTGGACCAGTTGGTTTATAAAGGCACTAAAAAGCTATGACAAAAAAATGCTGTTTTTCATCAAAGAATATTTTAAAATGATCACGGTGTACTCAAAAAGACATGAGCACAACTTTTTAATATTGATGACAATTTTTTTTCTTAATTACCAAATCAGCATATTAGAATGATTTCTGAATGATCATGTGATACTGAAAACTGGAGCAATGTATGCTTAAAATTCAGCTTTGCCATCACAGGAATAAACTGCTTTTTAAAATCTTTTAAAATAGAAACGGTTATTTTAAATTGTAACAATATTTCCAAATCCTGTTTTAATGTATTATTAATCAAGTAAATTCAGCCTTGGTGAGTAAACTATAAAAGTAAGTCAGATGGCTGAAACTATGCTGAGCATTATTCGGTTGCAGATGCCACTTGCTTTTATGTTTTGTATGTAATACAATGTCATTCAGACTTTTTTTTTTTTTTTGTGACTTGAATTTACAAATACTTTTTGAGGCCACTGTATATTATTTCTGCACATTCAGCGGTATTTGTCTTTAAGTTGTAGCACATGGATTTTGGAAGCTATGTGTGACGAGGAAGAGTTATATCCTTAGACAGAGGCTGGATTTTATTGCATAAACAGCTGTAGCTGTATCTCTTGGCTGCTTTTTGGTCATACGTTTGGAGAGACATTTAGTGCAGTGGAAGCCATTTTGCATTAAATAATACAGAATCTTAAGGTCATCCTTTCAAACTTCTTAAATCAAGCAAAATGTATGTTTATATTATTTATATTAATATTATTTTTATATTGAGATATAGTTATTTTTAATTTCTTAGTTTTTGAAATAATTGGTCAGCAGTTGGCCCTTGGCATAGTAGTGTAACTGGCCACTTTATAGTATTTAAAACGAGGTTATCCCATTTTGCACTGCAGATGCTGTCTGTAATGCTTCAGTGGTCTCTGCCAAAGTAGATCCTCATTCCAGGACATTCCCCATTTTAATGCATTTCAGGTGTAAGAATCTCCTAGCATAGGTTTTTCCTCTGCTAATTCAATTTTCCATCTCACTCACTTTTGTAATGTTACCTCTGTAAAGCCTCTGTAACCGACTGTTGCTTGTTATTCAGCCACTTACAGAAGTTCCTATTGTGAATGATCATATTTAATTCAATTATTCAAGTTAAGTTCCTCTTTTCAAAACACTGGCTTTTTGTGTTTTATTAGGACATTTAAGGATGAGTCATTGCTGAAGAAGGTAAGAAAAATGAAGTCTTTTAAACAGTGGTTTGCACACATGAAGATATCAGTGTGTGACTCACACCTTTGGTGTCCTAATAGCACAACTACTATGTATAATTCTGAAAGTATAATCCCTTTGAGCTGGCCTTGATTTCTCCTTCTTCAAGTGCGCACAGCTTGACCACCTAACTTGAGAGAGAGCGAGAGAGACTTTCCGTTCAGGCAGACACTACCAATAAGTCAGGTCTGAGATGTTCCTGTGGAAGTTAGTGCAGAGGTGTGACCTTTCTGTGACATTAACAGATGTCTTCTGTGCAGGTTCTCAGTTCTCCAGAAGGGTTTCTAGCACCCTACCTGTGTGAGAACCTGCATAAATCAGTGCAGGTCTGCATGAAAATTAGGAAATCATTCAGTTGTCCCTTTCTTTTGTGAACTTTTGTTTGATTAATGATGTTATTGTTATTTAAATAAGTTTAGTTTAAAATTTTCAGGCCTATTTTCAGAATTAAAAAAACTGAATACAAATCCCAACATTTTATTTACACTACTGATCAACAGTTTGGGTTCAGTAAGTTTTTTTTTTGATGAAGAAGAAGAAATGAATATATAGTTAAGTCATGAAACTCAGATGGTGCAGGCTGACGGGTTGTTAACGTAACTGATGATATTCAGAAGAAAAAAAAACGACTTTGCACAAGCTGATTGGTTCATGCTGGACATGCAGCCAATGACTTAATGCCTTGTATTTATATGGCTGGCTAGTATTCACTTGAGATTCTTGCAGCGCACTTTCAGAGTTTCTCTGACACCCTCCCCCTTCCCCAGCTCCACCTGTGTAGATCTGCTACGGGTTATTTTATATGCTATATGTTTAGCAGCAGTATGTCTTAAATACTTACAGCACCGTATCGCCATATGCATCGGCAGTAGCAAGTTCCTGTTCTTGCTTGCAGCAGCAATAATCTACAACTACAGCAATAACCAACAGCAGCAGCAATTCAACAGCAGCATAGCAGATATATTCCGCCAAGACCAAATAATTAACATTGTCATATCCATCACCATTCTAAAATCTTCAGAGACTTGTCATGATTGAAATACTTTTATTCAGTAAGGACACATTCAATTTATCAAAATTAACAGTAAAGACATACCTTTACAAAAAAATATTTCCATCTCAAATAAATGCTGTTCTTTTGAACGTTCTGTTCATCAAGGAATCCTAAAAAGAATGATCACGATTTTAAGCAGCACAGCTGTTTTCAACATTGATAAGAAATATTTCTTGAGCAGTAAATCAGCATATTAGAATGATTTCTGAAAGATCGTGTGACACTGAAAATCCAGCTATGCTATCACAGGAATAATTACATTTTTAAATATATTTTAAAAAGTTTTCAATTGTTAATATTTGACTGTTTTACAATATTTTTTGATCAAATAAATGCAGCCTTGGTGAACATACGAGACTTCTTCTTTGTTAAGAATTCACATGCTTTTTTTACCAAAATTATAGTAATAGAGTCTGTAAATTGATTGTCACGTTTTCTATTCTGACTTTTGGGGAAGAAATCTGCAAAATGTATTTAAATATGATAATATGTTGAGTGCTACATTTGTATTGGTATCTTAAACCATTATCAAATCAGAATGTTCAATATATGAACATGCAAGGGATGGAAGATGTGTAGAGTTATCCTTAAATAAGTGATTCATGTGAGGACAGTGATAGTGATCTGACCTAAAGAGCTTTGTCTTGAGGTTGCATTTGACTGTGTCTGGAAAATGTGCTATTCTTAACAGCTTTGGAGTGCTTTTGAGCTGCAACTAATTGAAACTGAGGGAAGTAGGCAGTCAGGCCGTGTGTTAATAGGTCTTTCGATACACAATGCAACATGACTTACAATTGTGAATTGTGTAGGATTAGTGAATGGTCAAGCATACTAAATAAATCCTCTCGCCCAGTTTTGCTAAGTAAGCTAATATCCATGGTAAAATAAGAGTGTGAGCCCAGCAGGATGACATATTTTCCTGCTTGTATAACTCTTGTGGCTTTGGGCAGTGGCACTGTCAGTTTGCTTTGTCTCTGCTCTCAGCTTTTCCCTCTGAAAGTCTACACATCTTTTTTGAGACACCCCTCTATATACTGACACCAGCCCTGAGGCAGCTGGCTTTATTTCTCAGAGGAGATCATTCGAAGCTATTCAGACTGTTATGCCAGGCAGCTTTTTGGCAGAAAAAGGTTTTATGTCATTTTATATGTTCTCATAATTCAAATCACTTTTTTAAAAGACAGGTTTAGAGCAACTGAGCAATTAAACCGAGTAATTGAGTCTTCACAGCTTCAAGGTGTCTAAGTGGATTTTCTGTGACTTCAGGGTAATCTGAGATGTAATAGGATTTTGCTTAAAATATAGAATTTTTTAATGGAAGTAAAGGAGACTTTTGAACACCACTGTATGTTTGATTCTTTTCTTTATTTACATTTATATTAATTTCTAGTTTCTAAGGCACTGCTGTATAACTAAAAAGGCCTATGCTTTTAATATTTGTTGGTATCGTACTGTATCTGGCACTCGATTCCCAGATTTCTTGGGTCACTGCAAACATAGCCTGACTAAAAGCTTTATATCCTAAAGAGGCTATTCTAACTATATTAAACGATCCCCCTATGAGCTAAAAACAAACATGTAAACATGTCTACAAGTTATTTATCATTCAGCTTTCGTTTTGAAGTCTTGATTTGTGATTCTTTCTTCCTTCCTTAGCCTTCAGCCAGTGATCCTTGCAGTAAATCAGGTTGTGAAACTTGCATCAAAAATACGATATTTTGCATTCTGATTTATCGTCAAATTGCTTGTAAAACCATTTAGGCTGAAGTATACTCCTGTGATAGAAATACTCAATGAAAAGAAGATCTGGATACATGGGAAAGGGAATTATTCCCTAATAACTCGTTATTTTTTATGTAGAAAATATTATATTTGAAATATTATATTTGTTAGAAATTGTAAGTGTAGTCTCTAGAAATGTTTTTTTTAATCACACTTAAATATTTTAGTTGAATTTTTAGATCTACACCACCCTGAAAAGTATTTTGAGATGGAAAAATTTTTTCATGCTCATTTTTTAGCTCAAAAATATGCATGTTAACTAGTTCTTAAATCATAATACTGGTGTATGTACTTTCCGCCAAATTAATATGTACAAGTACTGCTTTAATGTACAAGTACAATGATTTTCACAATGCACTGTAAACATCTCTGACAAGTGACTACAGTTTATTAAAAGCAAGAAATCAAATGTTTTGAACTCTCATGGAAACAATTATTTATAGAAATGTTAAAATTGTGTGTAGTCTCTCTATGACTCAAAATAGCAAATAATATGTGAAAGATCTTAAATCATAATACTGGTGACTGCTCAAGTGATTTTGCATGCATGGTACACACTGAACTGTAGAAGCTGGGTTGGGTGACACCCACATGATTGTAAAGCGCATTGGGTGTACAGCAATACACAAAGCGCTATATAAATGCATCATTCATTCATTCATTCTGACAAAGCATCCGTCAAAACATAAAAAAATCCGGATTTGGTTTGATTCCAGTAAACAAACTTCTGATTAAATGGGGTTTCATAACTAAATGGCTAATTGTCTTCAGGAGAGCACAGTTCAAAGTGCAGGACATAAAAGTTTCAGAACAGTTTTATTGGCAAATATAAATAAATGAAAACCATCAATCCTTTTACCCCATCATTAGGACGGCAGATGTGTTGTTATGAAATGTAACGTTTCTGTTTTGTCTGTGGCTCGCGATAATATTGGATTACAAAATTGCCTGACCTATGCCATTGATTGTTAAATGGCACTTTTGGAATTAATAACGGCAAACAAGCTCTAAAGTTCACTTGAATCATTCAAGATCTCATAGTTAGAATAGACAGTTTTATCATGAACTTATTCACGCTGTGACAGGATGTTTCATGAGTGAAGTCTTTTTTTTCACAGCTGTTGACTGGAACACTCGATGGAAAACTGGCTTTGTTTCATCCGGCCGAATCTCTTCTCCCTTAAGTGTGGGATCTACCCCAAAGGCTCAGTTCTTACCCCAAGTTCACCCAAGCTGCAGACTAATGAAGCCTTACATCAGTTAACGTTGAGATTACTCTGCTGGCGTGCCACCTCTGAGACCTACATCATGGACGGGATCTGTGATTTCATCATTTCAGCCGCCACTGACAACCTACAGATGTGACAACATGCTCACGCCCTCAACCGCCAAGCCAAAGACGCACCCTCAGACAAAAGACCATTTGAGCTTTACATAGCAACACGTTCCCATGCATCGATACACACACTACTGCAGTATTATGCACAGACAGGTTCATATGTTTATCTGATCTGTAATATTATTTGCAGTAAAGTGATAAATAATTGATTGTAAATCTTCTTTTTAGAATGTTTTTTTTTGTATTAAATGTACTTTACATTAATTTGAGACTGCAAATGATTTATTTTCAAGGTGTTCCCCTTGCTTTGCTTTGAATGAAGATGGATGGAAGTTTTTAGGTGAGTTTATGATTTAGATTTGGTTTTGCATAAATTAAATGCTATACACCAAAGCCACTTCCCTTTATCTTTCAGTCTCACCTGAATCAGTAGTAGAGTGGTGAGGGCTATAAATGACTAAATATATGTAGACAAGACAACCCATGATTCGTTATGTAAAAAGAGAAGTAAGAAAGACTGCAATACGAGCCATGTCATCATTATCTGTTACATTTTAATATTTTATTCTATGGAAGTTAAGGGCATCCAAAACTGTTTGGTTACCAGCATTCTTCAAAGTTTATTTTGTGTTCCACAGAATGAAGGAAGTTGTACAGGTTTGTAACAACATGAAGAACATAGAATTTTCATTTTGGGTGAATTATCCCTTTAAGATTATAGTATAAAGCTATGTCTACATTACATTTACATTTATGCATTTAGCAGACGCTTTTATCCAAAGCGACTTACAGTACATTCAGGTTATACATTTTTCATCAGTACATGTGTGGGAATCGATTTTGCGCAGCTAACGCAATGCTCTAACCACTGAGCCACAGGAACACCTGTACACAGGAACACATTAATCTGGATAGATGTAAAAATTGTGTTTTTGTTTCAAAATATTCTCTGTCCACTAGCATTTTCTGAAAGCTTCTCATCTACACTGAAATGTCAGAAAAAGTTCAATTCACCTTACTGCACATGTGTAAAACCTGATAAAAGCTCACTAGGTATAGACAAAGGCATAATGAAGTTATAAATTCTTCTGGCAGGATTATTTGATCTTTTCATCTTTGCAGGAATGTGGATTAAGAGTGTACAGATTTATATATATGACCCTTAACCAAAAAAACAGTCAAAAGGGTCAATTTATTTGAAATCTGAATTATGAATTTATGTGAATAAATAAGCTTTCCTTTGATGTATGGTTTGTTAGGATATAAATATATTTGGCTGAGAGACAACTATTTGAATGTCTGGAATCTGAGGGTGCAAAAAAATTGAGGAAATTGCCTTCAAAGTTGTCCAAAAGAAGTTCTTAGCAATGCATATTACTAATCAAAAATTACGTTTTTATATATTTATGGTAGGAAATGTACAAAATATATTCATGGAAGATGATATTTACTTAATATCCTAATGATTTTTGGCATAAATTGTATTGTTGGCTATTGCTACAAATATACCCGTGAAACTTATGACTGTTTTTTTTATCCACAGGGTCATATATCTTTAGCAATAGTTTGAAAGTGAATAGCACACAACAGACACAATACAAAACAGACTATATATATAATATCGTATCTATACGTCACAACTAAACATGCGTCATCATTTTCAAATACCTCAATTTTCACAGTCCACACTACAGCATGAAAACTGCATTTTCAAATGTCTTTTTTGGAGACCGTTTTCAAACTTTTTGCTAGCAAAGATGCCATCTTAGCTTGGACTAAAGTCCAAAACAAAGAGAAAGTTAGTGTGGACAATGCTAAGTCAATGTAAGATTTTCAACTTTTAAAATTATTGCAAATTTTTATTTCTGCTTGCATTTGCTACCATTTTAGTCATAGGCTGGAGCACTGGTATTACTTTTACAACAACAAACATAGACTGCATACATGAGACTGACCATACAAACAAAAAGTGAGTGATCTCTGTACTTTAAGCATTTCTGTGAGAATCATTTGCACAGGTTTAATGCATATGGTTTGAATGAATTCATTCGTCCCCCACCCCACATGATTGTAAAGCACTTTGGGTGTACAACAATACACAATAAAGCGCTATATAAATGCATCATTCATTCATATGGTTTGGGTTTTTTAACCAAAACGTAAAACAATATGTTTGAGGAACAAATTGCATTGTAACATGATCAGAGATGGGATGCTCATCTGAAAGCAATACATGTATTGTGTCTATCTGGCGCCAAGAGATCTTCAAATAAGTGATAGAGAAGAATATTGAGTCTTTAATGATGGGTGGCGTCCACTACAACTGCTGGCAGAATTTCTGCATCAATAACTTTTCTGAGGTCATTCTGTTCTCTGCCCATTTAGCAACTATCCCATGGAGCAGGGGTGTCAAACTCAGTTTCTGGAGGGCCACAGCCCTGCACAGTTTAGATGCAACCCAGTTTAGATGAGTGTTGGAGCAGGGTTGGAACTAAACTATGCAGGGCTGCGGCCCTCCAGAAACTGAGTTTAACACCCCTGCCATAGAGGGTTATCTTTAGCAAAGTACATTTTGCAACAGTTCATATTGACTTTCTTGATTGTTAATGTTATACCTTAATATTTAACTGTATGTAAAGCAAATAATAGATTTGCATAAAAATGCCAAGATATGTATCGTATCCACCCATAACATTCATTTTTCTGCATCATTTTCTGTTTCCTTTGGAAGTGACGATGTACTGTGGGTCACGTTGTTTTGTTTTGAAAGAGTATGATATACCAAGATAAAACTAAAGAAAAGTAGATTTATTTTATTTTTATTTTGGCACAAGTTTTAAATGTGAATGGTTTTTGTTCATTGTTATGCGTCATTACAGGAAAATATTTTCACCTCATATGACTTCAGGCAATAGCTGAGGCAGTTTTGTAGTGGTTTTATGTTTGATCTCTACTTTTGAATGAAAAAAAAAAACAATAACGCTTAAACTTCTCTCTAATTAGTTTTGGATGCTTTTCCCAAACAAAGAAGCTGTGCACTTCTAATGATAAACAGAGTGATGTCAAATATGGATGCACTTAACTTCCTCATGATAGTCTGTTTCTGTGAATAACAAATTCTGGTGAAGTCTGTGTGTGAGCTACTTTCAGAGACCTCGTTTTTACAAATATGCACCTAATGACTCCAAGTTTATGACAGGATGCTGAAAACTTGCTTTGGCGATGAGTGAAATGAGCTGTCAAACAAACAGAGAATAAATTTAGATTACTGAATCGGCCACAATGTTGTTCTAATTACAGCAGCCAATGTAACTTAGTACAATTATTAATAATTAAAAACATAAAAAGACATAAACCTGTTATTAATACATAGTTGTTTTCATATAAAATGTAGTTGTCCTTTGCTTAGTTGGCATTTTAAATCCATTTATAGACTTAATTTAGATTTAGATGTGCACATGAAAAACAAACCTGACTCCAGCTCATTAGCCTAAGATTGTTCCAGGTCTTTATGATTTGTAAAACATAGTTTTGGTGCTATATTTCCCTCACCAGTTTACAGACTCAAGGATAATGAATACACTTTCCCACATTAGCCTTATATCTATCTGTAAGTTCATTCAAAGGATGATCCTTCATTCTGTCAGTACAGGATGTAATTCATTTATTTTAGATATGATGCGGGAGAGTGAGGAGCACTTTATCAAAGGAGGTCTGCATTTATTAATAAGATGAGAGAAAGATAAATTGGTGTGTGGGTTTGTGTATGCACGACTCTGCCAGGAACCACTTCTTTACTTTTTAAAGGCTTTAGTTCATTAGCTTATTTTCATCTGTGAGATATGCAACTGCTCGTTCAATTTTATTCAATGGTTTTCATTTAATTTTTTAGTTTTTCTCTGCAGAATTTGTTTTCTTAAGTATTTTTGTGTTGTTTGCCTATATGGAAGCCCATTTCCACCAAAGAATAAAAAATAAATTATTAAAAAGTGAAAATTAACAATTATTGCAACTTTTTATCTCACAATTCGGACTTTGTTTCTTGCAATTCTAAGTTTATATCTTATAATTTAGACAGAATTGTGAGTTTATAATTTACAATTGCTAGATATAAAATCAAGAAAAAGTCATAATTGTGAAATAAAAAAAATTCATAATACCTATTTTTTTATTCCGTGTGAGAAAAAAATAAAAAAAAACAATTCTGAGATTTAAATAGGAATTGCATATATTTTTTTATAGCCCTATATAATTTTACCATTTCATTTAGGAATATATCTGACATAAGGCTGTTTAAATATTTTACTGAAATTAAGACAAAAAAGAAAACGATATATAAGGTTATTTTACATTATTGTGTAAATGAACCCTCTGAGGTTCGGTCGTTAGTCACAGGAAGTTCAAGAGCAGCACAAATAAAATGATTCGGTTATTATTATTCATATCAAGCATATGGTTTACTTGACTACGGTCAGTGTATGCAGAATGCAGCTGTGAGAAGTTTCTCGTGACTGAAGTCATTTGATTGCATGACCTCTGCCACAAAATATTTTTAAGACTCTCGCTTTTAGATTCTCTCCAGCAACATACAATATTTACTGCTTGTCGGTTTTAACAAAGTCTAGTTTTGATATTTTAGGCTTTGGAGAGAACTCTGAGAACTGTCTGAACTCTCTGATGTCTAGATGCTGGGTTACATTGATAAAATGATCGCCAGACGGCCAAACGGAACATGGATCAGGCAGTTTTGCTTGCTTTCCCTGCAGACAGTGACTGACACTGAAATTAGGAACAGATGGACGCAGCTGCTGAACTTGACATGTGGGAAGTCAGAACAAAGACATAACCATGAGAGAGAGAGAGAGAGAGAGTGTGTGTGTGTGTGTGTGTGTGTGTGTGTGTGTGTGTGTGTGTGTGTGTGTGTGTGTGTGTGTGTGTGTGTGTGTGTGTGTGTGTGTGTGTGTGTGTGTGTGTGTGTGTGTGTGTGTGTGTGTGTGTGTGTGTGTGTGTGTGTGTGTGTGTGTGTGTGTGTGTGTGTGTGTGTGTGTGTGTGTGTGTGTGTGTGCGTGCGTGTTTAAAGAAGTAAATTTAACATTTAATTTATCATATTTTTCCTGAGCTCCATTGATGTTTAATAAATCATAAAAAACATTTGCCATCTTTGACGCTTAGATTTACTCTTAACCTTTATAAATTGATGTGGAAACAGTATTTGACCCCATTGATTTTCATTTTATGGACAAAAAAACATAGTTTCAGAATGACATGATGGTGAGTAAATGATGACCGACTTTTCATTTTTGGATTAACTATTATTTTAGGTTTCCGTTATTTCCAGGTTTAAATGAAAAACAATCCAGCCTTTCAATGTGGTCTCAGACTTTTGGATCCCCTGTAAGAGAAAACAGTCAGACCCTTAGATACTTTATTGCTCTTTTCAAATAATATCATGTTAGTTTAGGGTGGTTTTACATTGAGTTGTGTGAGGTTAGGTCATCAAGCTCCCAGACTTCAAGACTCAATTACAATGAACATTTCTGTTCTTTTTATTCGTATTGTCCATATTGTGAGGCAAAGTGTATGCGGAAGATAGCTGCGGGATGTTTCTTGTAACTGAAGTCATTTGATTATGTGACCTCTGCCAGAAAATATTTTTTTTAACTTGTCAGATTCTCTCCAACAACATACAAGTTTTCCCAACTTGTCAGTTCTAACATCCAATTCTGAGACAATGAAAAACATACTGAACTTTAAAAAGAAGCCGTGAATAGACCATGTAATATATAATTTTCAAAGATATGAATTACTTCCTTTTATGTCATTCACAAAGAATTATAAACATATAAGAATTATTCTTCTTGCCTTTTTGAAGGGAAAATATGAACACAAGACACTACGGGCAAGCAAAATATTGCTGTTGTTGTAGATTATTGCTGCTGCAAAGCAAGTGCAGGATCTTGCTACTGCCAATTCATATGCTGATATGGTGCTGTGAGTATTTAAGACATGCTGCTGCATAAATAGCATATATACTGTAATAGCCCACAGCAGATCTGTACAGGTGGAGCTGGGGAAGGTGGAGGGTTTCAGAGGAACTCTGAAAATGCGCTGCGGAATGCTCTAATGAACGCTAACCAGCTATTTAAATATAAAGCAGCAAGCTTATTGGCTGCATATGCAACAATCAGCTTGTGCGAAGTAGTTTAGTGCTGTGAATATAATCAGTTTGCGTTAAGGACCCAGCCAGCAACTTAGCATATAGGGCCATAGGGGCCAATCTCTTGGGGAGAACCTCCACGTTAAATGCACTCATTTTATGCAATAAAAAGCTATCCTTCCCTTTGCTTTTCTGTTCAAAAAGTCTTGCTCTGGGGCTTGGCAGACCTTTAGGGGCCTGGGGGTGAATAAAACCACCCGTGGAAATGCACTGTGAATGTCATGTGTGAGGTGTGTAAGAACTGTGTGTGTGTGTGTGTGTGAGTGTGTGTGTGTGTTGTGTGTGTGGTACAGGTGTCTTCAGTGTGTGTGTGTGGTAGTGTGTGTGTGTGTGTGATACCTCAACCACCCCAAAGTGTGTGTGTGTGTGTGTGTGTGTGTGTGTGTGTGTGTGTGTGTCTCTTCAAATGCAAAAATTTTTAAAATGTGTTATTGTACAGAAAAAAATGGCTGTTGCAATATGGCTGTTGGCATATGTTTGCACACATTTTATAGATTTGCTATTCATAGAGAGATGAACATTTAAGAGCCATTTATTCTTCAAACTATAAATGAGAAAGAACCAAAATTGATCATGGAACTGAACTCTTTGACCCTGAAGGAGTGCAGCTGAATGCTGGTATGCATCTGACATGAATACCACGATTTAAACTAAATAGGACAGGAAGTAGTGTGGATTTTTGCACTGGAGCTTCAAAGTCTGAGACGGAGAGACAAAGGAGCATGTCTGCCTTGCGTTTGTGTTGTAGACTGGATTTTTTTTTAGTGGGGGGGGGGGGGGGGGCGAAGCTGAGAGGTGCTTCCCATTCAGACTGTTAGTAATGCAGCATTGCAGCACCTTCTGTGCCCAGAGACCCAGGGCCAGAGCTCCTCCTTCCCAGACCGGCCTGTTCTCTCACTCTCTCTGTCTTGCTAACTTTCTCTCTTTGCCTCTTTTTGTTTTAAACAGAGTCAGAAAGCTCCAACTCTGATTTATTTTATAATGCTATTGTTCGTGGTAAATACAGTAACTTTATTTAGCGTTTTGTCTGTCTTCAGGCATGGTTTGGTTTCTGTGCAGAAGAAAAAGGAAATCAACAACTGGATGGCATTCAGCATCATGACCAATCATCTTGACTCCTTTGTGTCTCATGCTGCATATAATTGGAAAATGCTGAACAGCTGTCCCCCTAGTGGTTAATTAACCCTTTAAAGGATGCAAGAAAATGCAAACTTACAGTGTCACAGATTTTGTATGAGCTGGTAAGTGATATATAATTGCAAAAAAATTAACTGGAAGTTTAACTTTTGCGTTAGCCTTGCTAAAAAGAAGTGAACCTCAGAATCATGCAACTCTTTGAAAAACAACAATTTTAGTTTATCTCAATAATTTTTGCTTATTGGTATGGCTGACTGGATCATCAAAAGGTCAGCAAACACACACACTGGTTGATAAAATGAGACTGTTTGTTTAACATTAATGATTGCTGGCTTGCGTCATATTCTGAGTTTGCATTTCACTGTTTTAATTATTTTTGATGAATACTGAATCAGTTGTTTTTTTTGCGAGTGGGATTTAATTCACATTCACATTTAGTCTTAAACTACAGTAAGATCATGTTCAACAGCTGTCAGGAAAAACAAAGTAACTGGCTGAAAAAGTAACGGTAAATTAAAAAGTAATGCGCTACTTAACTAGTTACTTGAAAAAAGTAATCGTAAATCGCGTTACTGTAATGTGTTATGAACACTGCTGAAGTGATATATAATTGCAACTGGAAGATTAAAGCCTTGCTAAATAGGTAGTCATAAATTTGAATTTCCATTGCATTGTGCTGACAGATATTTAATTCATTTTGAAGCAGTAATGGGAATATCTGCGGGCGCTGCTGATAATACGCGGGTCGGATGGGGTCGGGTAATAAAAAATTGCATTCTGATTATTGGGGTGTGTAAGATAAATCTAATTGGTAAATAAAATATTAACTACATTTTCTAAAATATGAATGTGTGTTAAATAGGCTACAGAAATGTAATAAACTGTAAATTAGCATGTTAAAGTTATTCAACAAAACATTATTTAATCAAGAGCAGTGAGGGATTTTCTCTGTCTTTTGTTGTTTGGGTAACATTAATGACAAACGGCACAACTTTATTATGCTGCTGTCACAAGACCTATTACATGGATCCAATACTGATACACATGCGTTTCCATTCGCATCTGTTTACATTACCAAAACGACAGTGCTTTTGAGGATACTCGCCAGGACAACCATTTTGATGTTATTTTGTGTGTATTTGGCCACTTAAGCACAACAAGCTTTGCTTGTTTGTTTATCTTGATTATCTCAAACTCAATTTGGTACTCGCAGCGTGCTTAGGATGTGACTGTGAGTGCAGGGAAAAGCTCCTCTGGAGTGCGCGAGTACCGAAAGACTTAAAAAGACGTGCAAATAATACATTTTTGTGACGATGCAACAATGAGCGATTAGGCAATTGACAATTCTGTCAACTGTACCGAAACGTGAGCTAAAGTCTTGTATCGCAGCGTTCCGCTCTAGATGCGCCGGTGTGAAGAGAAGGGTCAAAGAGAGAAGACGCGGTACACCTGAATCCCTCACGCTGTTTTTAAATGACTGATTTGATCAAATGGTTTGTGTTCATTTATTTACACATCTAACCTACACGCTATATTGAATAAATGTTTTGCATAAATTTCCCTCATTTTAAAGACAAAAGCTGCGGGAATGAGAAGCCTAATGCGATCAATGCGCAATACCGCACTGAAATTCAGAACCTGATTAAACATTCTATTGTACAGAGAATTGTGAAACATGACTTTTCCAAAACCTTCTGGGTTTATTTATTTTTTTCCAAAACTTTCCAGGCATGGAAATTGCTGTTCTAAAATTCCATGACTTTGACAGGGTTTTCATGGCCGTATGAACCCTGTGACGATCGGGTGTGGTTATCTAAATCAGACAAAAATATAGGTGCGGGCGGTTGGCGGGTGGATCATTTCTTTGAAGCTGCGGATTCGGGTGACGTTTTAGCATAATTTAACATTACATAAAGAGTTCCTGATGAGGCACTTTGGTGTTTAATTTTATGGCACACTGTGTGATTTTGACAGATGGATATTCAGCAGCATGAAATCAGAAGTCTATTTATCTGTGCTTTGGTAAGATTCCTCCATCTCTGCTCTGACACTCATCTCCAACATCATAATGGAACATTCCACCTTCCTGTGGGTTCTTCACAACTTACATAACCTGCTATCAAATAAGCAATAAGTATTTTTTGAATACCACAGATTCTGAAGGTAGAACGATGGTAATAAAACACGGGTTAAAGGAGTCTGGCTTACATAACCTCAGCATACCGTTGCTTTAAGAAAATCAGTGAGGTTTTTCTGAAAGGAAAAAAAAACACAAAATACATACATGATATAAACACCCTCAATTATGCACCAATAAAAAGGTTTATATATGTGAAAGCAAGTGAAGATATAGCCTACATATATTACAAATTGATTTATGCAACTGTCATGCTAAAGATTAGGTGCAAAGGTTAGGTGGCCTCTTGGGTGCACAAGAATGGACTAACATGAAGATGCTGCAGAAATCGCCACAGAGATGACAGAATTATCATTACGAGGCATCAGTGAATAGAGAAATATTATGGAATAGAGATGAATCTGAGGGAAATCCTGTCCATGTCACACTAACCCAGTTTTGAAACACACTCATTCAGCATATGGGAACTGGTAGAACTAATGTCAACATCCTAAGTGATATGCAATATGTTCAGCTGTGATGTGTTTTGATAGCGTGCATGTTTGCTCAGCTCAGGATGAAATATCACTCTCTGGGGCTTGAATGGAACCACATGAGACCAACAGACTCGTACTATTAAATTGTAAAATAAGCATTTTGGATTGGCCAAATGGTACTTCCAGAAGAAATCTTTTGAAAGATGGCACAATATCTAAGACAAATGGTCTCGTCACGCAATATCTTTGCTTGTGCACTGAATTACCATTGTGACATGGAGAATTATGTTTGACTCCAACTTGGATATTGGTAGTTTATGAACAAAAGATATCAAGTCATCCTTGGTTTGTCTTTCTTTCTGGGTTCTTGGGAAACAACATTTCGTTCCATGACATATTTTAGCTCCATTGTTTGAAACCATGCAAACCTCTAAATTAAATTCCTGGAATCTTTCAACTATAGTGAAATATATGAGATATATTGTATTGACACACACGCACAAAACCGACTTTCCAAACACATGCACCAAAGAAGCCATACATTATCCTCTTTTTGCGGATACTGTTTCCAAAGTGTGCGTCCACACTCTAAAAAATGCTGGGTTAAATACAACCCAGTGCTGAGTAAATATTGGACAAAGCACATGCTGATTTGTTTTCAATCAACAGTTGGGTTAAATGTTTAACCTGCAACCTTAACAACTAAAACCTTAACCCGCAACTCTAAACAACCCAATCGCTGGGTTCGTCCATTTTTGACCAGCGCTGGGTTGTATTTAACCCAGCATTTTTTAGAGTGCAGAATGGCAAAAATCTTCCCTCAATTTACAAGCATATTGTAAACTATAAGTATTATAAGTTCACATGTGAACAAATAATATTAAAACTATTTATAGATAAAAAAATATGCACAATGTACAATGTTGGACTTTCCAATGTAGGCCTATTCATGTATTTTTGAAAGTCTGACTTTATCATAACAGTAATCATATGCTTTAATTAATATATTTTCATGAATAACTTTATGCAATATTATTTACTGTCACTTTTGATCAATTTAGTCAATTTTCTTTCACACTCCAAATAATCCATAAACTTTGCAGTTCCGCTAATAGAGTAAAGCAGAATTGTATGATTTTACCAGCAACTAGGAACAGTTTTCTCAAAGTAGCTTTCCTATTTGTTCTCGCTTCATGATCGCTCGAGCGGGGGTTCTTTTACGGGCTGTGTGAAATAGAACATCCGGAATGGATCGGTGGCCGAGCGGTTACACAACACTTTGAGTGGCGGGAAATCCCTGTGGCACAGCTCCACTCATAATGTGCTGCTCCATAACAGGTGTTAGTCTGCGAGTTTCTTGATTACAAACGAAATATTCTGTCATATTTTCGAACTGTTTTGGGGTAGGCTACAAACTAAATTATTGTGTCATATTTTCGAACTGTTTTGGGGTAGGCTACAAACTAAATTATTGTGTCATATTTTCGAACTGTTTTGGGGTAGGCTACAAACTAAATTGTTTTGTCATATTTTCGAACGTTTTTTGTTGGCGAGAAGCAATATGTCATGTTTATTACACAAGGGGTCTACCCATCACATACAGTAAACAATTCCAAGCTAACTAAGTTTAATGACTTCACTTTAATTAATTCTCAACCAGCGATAAGTTCGTTGCTCTTTTACAGCCACAATGTTGTTGAAGTGCTGAATGTTGCTGGGTTCCAAAACACCAACAATTCATAAAATTAGCTAGAAATGACCGTTATTATTTGTAAATATTGTTAAATGTAGGCCTATGTAAACAAAGATGTATTTATAAAAGCATTTGTATAATAACTTACATTATATTTGACAGTGAGTGGCTCTGGTCGTATCTTGCGCGAGCATGTCTCTCATGTTCCTCCTCCGTCCAGACGTCACTGCAGGGGAGGACAGGAGCTTTCACTGCATTGGTAGGCTACCGGCATGACATTGTAGGATGGGAATCGTATAATTCAGCCCCCTCAGCAGGTCCAGGTTTATATCCGAGCCTGACTGACATGGTTACTGGACAACCGTATAAAGGGCATCAGTCCAGTAGTTCTCATGCCACTGAACTGAAACCCGGAGCCGTGTGGATGTTATAGGCACTTTGGATTTGTCCAGAATACATTTTTTTCTCAACATTTCTTGTCTTGTAGGACATATAGACTTTGTGCTGTTTGAGTTGGATTGCACATTACAACAGGTGAGCATTTTTTATACGTATTGACAGCCTAGACTTGACTAATCTAAATTTCCTCAGTGAAAATAATGATTATTTTGTTTCGTTTGAAACTATATGCTTGAAAAACTGTCACAGATGTCTTAATGTTGTTAGACTGCTGCAGCTAAACGCTTTTAAAGACATGTTGCTACTGCACTCAGCAAATGTTCGGGATGTCATCTAATAAAAATGCAGAAACGATTTTTAACTTGAAACATTTTGAATGCCAATTGCACATAAATGTCATTTTGAAGCATGGTCTGTCTATTTATTGATATTAATTTACTTAATGGTGTGTCCATTTACTTGTTAGTAAGTGTTATCGATGTATTTTTAAACAGTTGTGAATTATAAATGAAAGTTCAGAACTTGAACTTCACACAGCTGGTTTAAAAAGTCACATGACCACAGCTGTTTAATTAGCCTATGGAGTCAAATCTCCTTAATATGTTATAATTGAGATACATAAAATAGTTAAAGGGTGTATTATAATATCTTACTAAGATTGGTCTGTATTGTAAAGCCAAGGAATATGGAAACATTGGGAAACCCTTAAAGGCATGCAGTATGTTTAATTAGACAATCAAATGAGTATTTGGGAATAAATGGGTTAATAAGATTTTATGTTTTTATATAATTGTATGTGTATTTTAAAGGAGTATGATACTCAGGAGCAATTTCTACTTTCTGCCTTTGCTGTTGCTATGCATCAGAGCACTACCTCAAGGTAAATCTATGATCCACATGTTCCTAAATTGTTTATAAATAAATAGGATTTAACATATTTTTCTGTCTTGAGGTTTACTTGCACATATGTAATTCTACAATTGAGATGTCCATATTACACAACTTGCCCATTATTCTCTGTGCCTCAAAGCACATCTGTGTTTGATTTATTAAAGGAGTATCTGTGGTATTCAATGCAAAACAGCTTTCAAATAGTTTTGATCTGAGATTATGTCATATTTCCTTAAAAATTTTAATGGGCTTATCTAATCATCACATAAAATCTATCTTGTGTTCTCGCATAATCATCTGTACTATGCTGAATGCTTATGTTGACTCGTTCAAAGATGGCCATGTGGAAGATGAATCCATCTTCGACCTTTTCAAAATCAGCAGCATCACCAGAAAGACGATTGGTGCTAAGCTCTTCAAGGGCCACAACTGGGACTCACCTGCATACCGCTTCATCCGCTTTGATCACATCCCTGCTGTGAGCACCCCGGCCCTCCATCAGATCCTAAAGCAGGTCCAGAACAATGAGGGCTTTGTGTTTGCGGCCACCATACGGCAGGACAAAGGCTCCAGGGGAACCCTGATTGGTCTGGAGGGCCCCAGTGGGAGCCGTCAGTTTGAGATTGTATCCAATGGGCGCGCCAACACGTTGGATCTGCTCTACATGGTCGAGGGATCTCAGAATGTGGTGTCCTTTGAGGATGTGGACTTGTCTGATTCGCAGTGGAAGAACATTACACTGAACATTCACGGAGAGAACGCTCACCTGTACGTAGGCTGTAGCCTCATTGACAGCGTGATCCTGGATGAGCCTTTCTATGAGCATCTGCGGCCGGAGGGCAGTCAGATGTTTGTGGCCAAGGGATCTATCAGGGAAAACCACTTCAGGGTAAGAGCAGTTCTTCTCCATGAACAACATCTGAACTTCATTCAATGCTTGTTATGGAATTCCTGCATAATGATTTTTTCTGTGCTGTGAAATAGGGAAGAAAAATCCTTTTTCGAGTATCGAGACATTCTATACTGTTTTTTCAATAAAATGGTAAAATGATATAGCTATCTATCTATCTATCTATCTATCTATCTATCTATCTATCTATCTAGACAAAACATTTTATTGTATAATTTTTATTATAAAAAATTATATTTTTCATTTTTTAGAAACCATGTTCTTGATAGATAGAGATAGATAGATAGATAGATAGAGATAGATAGATAGATAGATAGATAGATAGATAGATTGATTGATTGAGATAGATGATGATGATTGATTTGATTGATTGATTGATTGATTGATTGGATGGACAGTGTCCATCACTGTTCTTGATTAATATGGAATATATGCTATAAATTCACCACAGTTGTGGTAATTTAAATCTGATTGAAGAAAATGGTAATAAAGTTTCTCAATTTGACATTATAATTGACTGGTTATAATCTCTGTCATTTTACAGGGTTTACTGCAGAATGTACATTTCCTTTTTGACACACCAATAGAGAACATCCTAAGAAACAAAGGTTGTGTGATCGCCAAACCTGGTAAGAATGAATTCTTCTTAAACGTGAAAGCTTTAAAGGTCATTGAAAACCACAGAAGTATGTTCACTTTAAGAGTCTTCTTTTATGACCTTTGGCTTATTCATGTTCTAGTTCTTTAGGGCTATCATAATGCTTGGACTTCTGAATGTACTAGTTTTCAGAAGCTCTATTGGATTTATTCGGTGCAGTTCATGATCAAATTTGTTTTAAGAGGGTTTATATGTTTTCCGTTGGATTCAGTTTACATTTTAAGCTTTTCTGGCTTTCACCTAAGTGGGTCACGAAATCTGCAGATCAGAGCTATGGAAATTTCGGACCATATTACATCATGTTTACGGGAAACGCTCATGTTAGTGTGGTGGTATAAGGGTCAAACAGTTTGCACATGCCATAAAGAGGATAAATATTGTCATATTAATATACATTGGCAGGGTATTCTTTAAGAGAAGGTGGAAAAATGGAATAAGTACGTACTCATGATTTTATACACACACTGGTAAAATCACAAACTGACTGGTTTGACTGAAAGCTTTGGTTTCCAGGGCTCAACACTCTTTGGACCAGTTTTTGAAACATTCACTTGCCCTTTGTGGATCAGAGTTGCGTTGCCAGTGACAATCTTACTTTTTGTTCCTGTATATCCTTTTTTATAACTTGCAAACAGCTTTGGAATCATTTGGATTTCTATGATGTATACTGTGTTCTTGCTGCTATTTCTGCAGATTTATCACTGCAATAATGTTACCTAGCTGGCTAGATGGTTTTGTTGAATTTACAAAAATGACTTGTGATATTCCTAGAAGCATAATAATGCTTGGTCTGAATCCATAATGTTTTGCATCAGAATCCATTCTTTTGCCCCACCAAAAAATATATTATTTTTTTTAAAGTACATTTGAATAAAAAATATTTGTGTTTTTTTCCACTAAAATACATTTTTTTATGTATATTGTAATCGGAAATATTTTTTAAATATAAAATTTGATATTTGATAAAAAATGTATTTGCTGGATTACAGTTTAATGCAGAGAAGACTTTTAAGTCTATTATAAACACAACCCTAGAGCTGATTTTGTGCTGGAATAAGTAGTTTTAGACCATGAGAAAACAAAGCCTTGTGTGAGATGTGAGGGTGTGAGTGTTTCTAGCACTGCTGCTTCAGTTCCTTTTCATTATAATTGAATAAGTATGCATAGGATATGTGCAGTCAAAAAGGCTTCCATTTCCATTGCCAACATGGATACATGCCAGCTGCTGAACGTTAGGATGCCAGTACAGAGGTCTCTATAAACTCTCTAGTGCCCCAGTTTAGGAGTGCCACGTATAACTAAATAAAAGTTAAAGTGAACTGCACAAAAGCCTGCCTAGAAAGTCACTGCAACAGACACATGCACACACATTCATTTTCCCAGCATTGACTGAAACCCCCAAGAGATTTGAACGAGTTCAGCAGTCTCTAAAAAGCTGCTAACCCTGCATGAGTCTCAAAGGAACCTCTGGAGGTAACAACATGGCTCTTGATTTAGTGTCTCCTGTCCTCCATTAATCTGGAGAAAATTTACGTAAATGACCCCAAAATGGCTGCAGATATCTAATGGGAGTTTTGGCATAATGGACAGCATTCCTCTGCTGTTACGTATCCCCAACCCCACCACCTTCCTCCTTTTCCAAGGCTTGCTTTGAAAAATCACTATCTTTCTTTAAATGTTACTTCAGGGTAGCTTCTACACATTTATTATTCTTATGTCAGAAATATAGGGAGAGAATGATATATTAAAACATGTGGGTTGTGGAGTATCCTACAAATCTGTTAAGTGTTTTATAATCCATGGACCGCTATAAAATCTCAAACATAGCTGCTGTATTTTTGATTATTCATTGTAAATGCTTATGGGGCCACTTTAAAGTTGTATTCATTTGCATGTATTATTTCAAATTAAAGTCCCATTACTTCCTCTTTATTTTTAGGGACATTTCTGGTCATTTCTGAAGTAAAAAAAAAAATACAATGACATTTTTTGACTCTGCATTCTTTTCTCTCTCAGAGGAGGTTAACGTGGTTAATGAAAGTACAGAGACTGTGTCTGTTGGTACGGCCATCTCCACTAACTTCATTGGACAGAAGGAGAAAGTGGCATCGGATGTGTGCGAGCGTTCCTGTGATGAAATCACCAACATGGTCCAAGAGCTCAAAGGTCTCCGTATTGTTGTGGGCAATCTCATCGATGGCTTGCAGAAAGTGGTAAATGTGCTTTACTTAATGAATGTGTTTCATTTAAAAGAATATGAGAAAGAACACAAAGCAAAATATTTTTCCCCATGCAATTGCAGTGAATAGGGGCTGAGGCTTTCAAGCATCAAGAGGGTAACAACAGCACCATAAAAGTCTCATAAAAGTAGTCCATACGACTTGTACACTATACTCCAAATCTTCTGAAGTCTTACGATAGCTTTGTGTGAAAAGCACCTTGAAAGCCTCAATTCTCATTCATTGTAATTACATGGAAACGAGTGACCCTTAAATTTCTCTATGTGTTCCATGGAAAAACGAAATTGAAGCGATTTGAGCATACATTAGTATCTCTACTAATGCTTCATTCATTCAGCAGCATGCGGGTGAATAAAGATGTTTGTTTTGTTGATTATGAAAGGTACACGTTATTTCATAAAGCCTCAATGTTTAGGTTGGTGGGCAATCTGTGATTAGAAGAATTTTAACACAGATTAAATATCTGACCGTGCAAGCAAAAATTATTTTAGTCTAAACAGAACCATTAAAGGAAAACAGGGCTAAAGAAGCAGTGGAAAACGTGAAGATGTGGGCTGGGGTTTTATGGTTTTGTTTTAGAGGAAGATAGGAAGTGTGAATAGGAACCGAGTCGTGTCTGGCAGTGTTTAAACAGCCCCTTTATCCTCCACTGGGAGCTCCTCAGCGATGAGGGAGTCTGGGCATAATCTGTGGGAAATCCAGCTGCTGGATGCTGCGGGTCCCAGAGGCTCTTCCAGACCATGTGGTGTTCTGTTTCACAGCCTAACTCTCATGACTGCTACCTATGCATTTTGTTCTCACTCACACATGCACAAATGAATTCATCAACACACACTGAATGTGGTTGTGATTTTAGTGTGTGTTATTGTATGTACTTAGTGTGCTTCAGAAGTTAATAATCTTTTCCCCCCTTTTGCATTCCTCTTGTTAGTTTTTTCCCTTCCCTCAACTTCTTGTTCTGTCTCTTTCTCCACTCTTTACTCGTGGCCACAATTGCATGATAGTTTTTGCTAACACATCTCAGGACTGTAATGTTCTAGTTTGGGTGTTCTTTTTCATTTATTTGTTAAAAAGAAAGAAAGAAAAACATGAAAAAATGGAAATTGGCAAAGATTAACAAATCACAAAGATAATTTTTTGCATTCAAACATTACATAAGTGAGAAATAAGATGACTTATGTTGCAAATGTCAACAATACATGCACAAATCATAAGCATAAGACAAGTAAATTACATGTAGATCAAAAGTTACTTGAGGACACTTTACTTATGGTGGTCAACCAGAAATGTAATTTGGGGTATATAGAAATTATATATTTTTTTTAATATATTGTATTAGAAAACAGTTGTAATTTGTAGTATAATATTTAACAGTTTTACTGTTTTTACTCTATTTTTGAACAAATAAATGCATACTTGGTGAGCATAAGAAACTCAAAACTTGTTTTTAAAAGCTTACTGAACCCAAGCATTTGAACGGTAGTGTACACGTAAATCCTTAAGAAGCGCAAAGTTCTTCATCACTTTTCCAAAGGTTAACACTGGAAATCAACCAAAGCGTGACAATTTGATAGCAGAAAATGCAAAGTTATTTCCCAGGTCAAGAGGTCACAATGAGAAAATCATCCCAGATTTCCTAGGGCAGAGCTTCCTGTTCCTTGGGGTCAAGGACATAAATCCCCTTCTATACAGAAGTGTGCTCATTCCGTATCAGTTTAAATCACCTCTATTTATCTACATGTGGAAGACATTGACAGAAGTATTGCCTCCTCTTGACCATTTGTCCATCTGTCTTGCTTGCGTCTGTCGGTTAGACTGAGGAGAACACCGTGATGAAGGAGGTGCTGGGGAACATGAAGAACATCAAAGACAAGCGCATGTGCTGGCAAGATGGCCGTCTCTTTGAGGATAAGGAGGACTGGGTTGTGGACAGCTGCACCAAGTGTACCTGTCAGGTGGGAAGAACTGTGACCTATGATGAATGGGAGAGAAAGAGCGAACAGCAGCCTGCTTTTGTTCTGACTCTTTATGTTTTATGGCTTTATGTTGCAGGAATCAAAGATTGTATGCCATCAGATCACATGTCCTCCAGTATCCTGTGCCAGCCCCACTTTCCTAGATGGTGAATGCTGTCCAGTGTGTCTGCGTGAGTAATGTTTCTGACACATTGCTAATATTCACACTCTCGTTTTCACATCATGTCTATGCACATTCAATCTAGAGATGCTTTGACTGAAATAAAAAAATGTCTTTGCTAATATCATTTGTGGGAATTGAAATTTAAATAACTGAATTTTACATCAAAGCCAACTTGGGATGCTTCTTATACTAACCTTGTGTGGAAATGTTTTTAAAATTGTCCATGCTAGTTTTATACCAATGGATTTCCCTTGGGGCAGATGCACACATACATTTCTGTTAAAAAGTTGTTTTTTTTTTTATTTGAAAGAGGTTTCTATTTTGAAAATGTTCTGTTCATCAAAGAATAATGAAAACACTCCCAAGCACAGTCATTTTCAACTAATAATAATAAGAAATATTTCTTGAGCAGCTAATCATCATATTATTATGATTTATGGATCATGTGACGCTGAAGACCGGAGTAATGACTGCTAAAAATTAAGCTTTGCCATCACAGAAATAAATTACATTTTTAAGTGTATTAAAATAGAAAACTATTATATTAAATTAATACTTCACAATAATGCTGTTTTTACTGTATTTTGTTCAAATAAAAGCAGCCTTGGTTTTTAAAAATCTTACTCCCCCAAACTTTTGAATGGAAGCTTATACAGGCCAGATTTACAGAGAAGCTTTTCCCTCATTTTATAGTACAGAACTGTTATTGTTTTAAAACTGCTTGTGTTTGCCAACCACACATTAAGTATTACTGTATGTTCCCATGCTCTGAAGTGGGTTGAGAAAGATGATGTCATGTATAACTTAAGCTCCAAAAAATCAGAAGCAAAGAACAATGTTGCCTTTGCATTTTAAATATACTAGCAACAAGGAGCACCATGATGGGTGTGGTGGGGTTAGAACGAGGTGAATTGTGCTTGTACGTTTATGTGTGTACAGCTAAAGACAGCGAAGATGGCTGGTCGCCTTGGTCTGAATGGACGGAGTGTACCGTTACATGTGGAACAGGCACCCAGCAAAGAGGCAGGTCGTGTGATGCCACAAGTAACCCCTGCAGTGGCCCCTCCATCCAAACCCGCAGATGCAACTTGGGAAAATGCGACAGTCGTGGTGAGACAGCCAGTCTTTGTTTGACTGTTATAAACTGCACACTTTCTTTGAACACCTGTTCTGTGGTCATATAGAGACATTTAAGTGGTATTGTATTAAATCCTGTTGCTGGTGGCCTTAAGAAATGTGGTAGATCACACTATAACTGCAAGTGCACAGTTTGTTCTCTCACTAATTTGTTTCAGGTGTATCAACACATCAGAGATTATTGTGATACGTAAAAGTAATGCACCCATCTGTAACGTCTCCACAGACCAGAGTTAAAGAGTTTGCATTCTAAACGAAGTAGAAAGAAAGATCTGAAATGCAGCTGTCACAATATCTAAACAGCTGTAAAAAATAATGGAAATGGAAGAAAAAGAATCAGATTCACCAAGACTTTGGTTCTCGGTTTAGTTTCAGCCAAAATCTCTTAATCTTTATGGGACAAAATATTTATTTTGGCTGTTTTTGTTCTTTTGCATTGGTTTTGAGCTTTTGAAGGAATAGTTCATCCAATAATGAAAATTCGGTGATTTATTCATGTTCTATACTTGAATAACTTTTCCATGGAAGATAAATGAAGAATGTGCTGGTTGATCTTTTAATGGAAGATAATGCAATTACAGTGAGGTCTGATGCTTTTAAGCTTCAAAATGATGCAAAAGCATAATAAAAGTGTCACAAACAACGCTAAGTGGCGCTAAAACACATTTAGTTTTATCCGAAACAGATGAATGTGAACCTGGAGACATATTATATTGGTTGTTGATAGGACTTTGGAAATGAACTGCAAGAAAATAAAGCTTTATACCTCGATAATCCACACTTTTAATCATTATTTGTGTAAATAGAAAAAAGTTGTTGATTTTCCACTGATGGTCATTTTAGCTAGAAACTGCAGTGAATTGCATGTATAGGTACATTTTTGGTGTTTTGCAAAAATGTAGGTAGAGGCACGTTTATGGCCCTTCGTTGGTCAGAAAAGTAGTTAAACAATTTGTACATAATATTGGAAGTTTTCTAAAAAAACATTCAATATCTTTGTATGAGGATTTAAAAGCACTTTAAATATAGTGCATAAATTGTATGGATCACTTTCATGATGCTTGTTTTATAGTGCTTTTTGTCCTTTATAAAGTTGAAAATGAAAAAGGGCAACCAGTACAATTTGTCAAGTTTTCTCATTTTATGTTCTTCAGAAGAAGTAAATTCATATGGGTTTGGAACAAAAGAAAATACTGAGAGAATTAAAATGTTGGGTCAGCTAATCCAAGCAAGGCCTTAGCAACTATAATACAGAGGTGTAAAGAGTACCTGAAAACCATACTTGAGTAATCAAGTACAGATACCTTACAGTGAACACTACTCCACTACAAGTTACAAGTCACCAATTCCAAAACATCTTGAGTAAAAGTATTAGAGTATCTGATTTTATCATTACTTAAGTATTTTAATTATACTAAATATAGGCTCAAAGATGCACAAGTCTAAGAGACATGCCAGTTAAAAACTGTAACGTTGTGGAGAAGCTGGGGAAACAGGCAGAGGCAAGGATCTATGTGCAGGCATTTCATGGAAAAACTAGAACAAACAATAAGCCAACAACCAAAGGGAACAAACAGACAACCATTACATTAAACAACTCACAAAGAACTAAAGAAACACTAGGGCTGTATATACAGTATACTAACTAGAGGCTAACAAGCTGAACAAGATAAGAAACAAACTGACTAGAAGCACCACGGGAGACAGGAAGTGACATAAAAGTCCAAGACAAGACACAGAAAATGCATCAAAAACAAGAAAGAGCTGATTTGTAAGGAGAGCAATCATGCTTATTTTCTGAAACCAAAATAAAACTGAACACCTCAAAATTGCAAAAACAAAAACAACATCCTTCAAAACGGTCTCTTCAGTGTAACGGATAAATAAAATAATGTTAAGTCAAATAAAAAAGTCAAAGTCTTCTTGCTCTGGATGTGCTGGTTTCAGCCTCATTGGCAGCTGCAGTCATGTCCTCGTCTCATTTATAAAACACATGTGATTCACAACTACTTGCTAAGAAACTCGCATTCACTTAAAGTAGCCTTGTTGACAAGTTTGGGTAAGGGCAAAATGCACAAGATATAGTACTTTCAGTGCTCTGTAGTTGGCAGTATCACATCTTTTGTAGCATAAATAAACTGCTGCAGAAAAGCTAGGTGCCATCCAAAATGTAATGTGTAACTGTAACACTCATTACAAATGTAGTGAAGTAAAGAGTACAGATACTCATTAAAAATGTAGTGAAGTAGAGAGTAAAAGTTGCTAATATCATTGATACTCAGTACAACTACAAAGTACCCGAAAAGATACTTAAGTACAGTAATTAATTACATTTACTCAAGTACTTTACACCTCTGCTATAATAACAGCAGAAGCCCCTGCCAACCATTCACATTGGCAGTAGACTGAACGGCACACAAGTGGTAAGCTGTAATCCTATTGTGGCTAGCATCCACTTACCTACATTTCGTCAAATCAGTTGTTACTACTGATTGAATGTTACATCACTCAACTGATGCTCGTTAGACAAACTGTGATTTTAAGGCATTCTTTTCCTGACCTGATTTTGTGGCAGTTGGATAATTCTGTAACAAGATGGGTGTTTTCTTTCATCAGCTGTTGTAAATATTTATGGAACGTGTGCAAATATATAAACTCATTTCCATCAGCAAGGGAACGAGCTGGTATTCATCGCTTATGCTCAGAGGTTTTAATGAGCAGCATATGGCTCTTTGTGGTGTACCAATGCTAACTCTGGCTTACAGCAAACTCAAATGTTTTTTTATAACTGACAAATGTTACCAGCTGGTATCTTGGACAGCAATGGACAAATTGGCCTTTGTTACAATTACCACTCAATAATATCCATAAGTATTCATACCTTAAGATTTTTTTGATTTATATAAAATGAATCACAGTCTCTCTCTCCTCCTCATATTGTCAGTCCGTATACTCATACCATGTGGTCATGGGAACAGAATACAACTGACAATGTGTGAGGAGGCACACTTAATGCTCATTGTGTCACCACTGGCCAGAATACACCATCAGGTCTTTCCCATGCTGAGTCCCAAAGAGAGGATGAGTTGATGGGTCTAGAATTGTGGGCCAGGTGGTCATCGCTTCATCAAGTTTATTGGCAGTCCCGCCCTGTGTCATTTCTGGACCTCATGCCTCTGTACTTACTAATATAAATGAAAGATGTCATTGTTTTCGTGGGTTTATTTGCTTCTTTAACACTGCCTTCAAGTTATGTTAGAATGATCGTATTTATGAGATCAGTGCACATAAACACCTCCACAATTTTGTTTTAGCCCCAACTTTCCTTTGGCAGTTTGGTTTTAGTAATAGTTAAGTTTTTCTTGTGAATGTTACAGTACAACTTCTGTGCTGTTGATAAATCTAGCTGGAAAGCACAAAAAAATTACACATTTTAATAATAAATACAAGTAAAGCTTTATTCAAGTCTAATGTATGTTGAATTAATAGGAATAAACAAATGCCTTAAAAGGGTCATGAACGGTCTTAGCTTTTTATTTTGTACTGTTCTTTGAGGTCCACTTATATTATCAAGATTTTTACATTAAAAAACATCATCGTTTATAAGTAATAGGCTATTTTCTGTCCTGTTTTTAACTCCCCTCATCAGAACGCTCTGTTTGAATAGGTGTGGCGGATTGTAGACTCAGAAGGAAGCGCCCACTGCTATGATTGGCTAACAGTTGTGTATGTTTGACAGCCTACATCCTTCACAGATGGACGCCGCAGTGATTTAGGTTCAAAATGCATAATACTCAGTAAATATCAAATTATCTATTTAATCAGGGCCGCTTCTATCCATTTTGATGCCCTAGGCGAAATCCCTATCATCCCTACACGGCACACCTTTTAGAACAGTTTCACATGAAACATGATTTCTCGACTGCCACAAATACTTTCTAAACTAAATACTGATTTTTGCACTTTTTATGTACCAATATTTTAAATTGGCCTTTGAACTTGCAAGGCAAAAAAAGCCTTACCTTGCCAAAACACGGACAGAACCCATTGATCTAATGGCATTGTTGAGCGCTCCAAATCCAAATGCAAACTTTGCATGCAACAATCAGAGGCAGCAATTGACAGCGCTCTGATCCAATGGCATACAGGCATCGTCAGAATGACAGTACTCTAGCCCAATGATGTTGGGGGATCCAGTGGGGGCGGCAATCATATTTCAGGGTGTCCGTGCCACTCTTGATCACAACCCTGTTAAAATGTAGTGGCAGTACGTGCGCTCATTGGCGCCCCTTCAGCTGGTGGCGCTCTAAGGCGACCGCCTAGCTTGCCTATGCCTAGAAATGGTACTGTATTTAATAGACAAGACAATGCAATTGTGATCACATAATAAAAACAGTTACTGTCAGATCTGATATAGTTGGCACAGCATCGTCTTTCAGTTTCAATCTTTCTGAAAATCCCACGTCGAATTGGGCCTTGTTTGTTTACGAATCCATGGTAAAATCAAGTGAACAAAGTACCAAGTTCTTACTGACACGGTCTGGATCTTCATTAAAAATAAAGTTCTTCCACTCTTTCCTAATGTTGGGATCAGAAAGAATGCAATGCAAAGACTGTTTTTCCACAACTTGGCGCTGCACCGCATCTTGTTGTCTTCAGAACATCTTTATCTTTTGATTTTTGTGTACACCTGCGTTTGCCTCTTTCGTTATTTACACTACATGCACAAATCAGTGGGTGGGGCTAAGCAGGAAGTGATGTAGAAGCAGGAGTTGATCTTCCTCTGCGGGGGCAGTGTTTAGCCACACTATTACATCATAAAGTGGTACATTCCACAACCTGTTGTTTTGGCAGACTGGCTTCAATATAAGCTGTTTATAGACTAACAAGAAAGTTTTGAGTTCTGAAAATTACAGGATGTTTTTATTGTACAATTACCTCTTATATGTCAAAAGATTAAGGGAATTTTGGTTTCTCAGTTCATGACCCTTTTGACTTTGCCAATAAAGTGTAAGAGAGAAATATACCTTTAAAAAGTTCACTTGGACGCACATTATATCGTAATTATGACTTCCAAACTCAAGAGCAGGGTCTTCCACAAGCACTCAAAGGCAGCATGTACCATTGTTTTTGATAACCATATCAGTTCTCTGCCTTTCATTATAGTCCGTCAAGATGGTGGTTGGAGTTTGTGGTCCCCCTGGTCGTCATGCACTGTGACGTGTGGAGAGGGACAGATCACGCGAATTCGACACTGTAACTCCCCTGTTCCTCAGCTGGGAGGAAAGGACTGTGAGGGCAGCGGCAGAGAGACTAAAAAATGTGAAGCCAAGCCCTGTCCGAGTGAGTACTGGGAGCCTTGCACTTCTTATTTATGTATTAAACTTAGTATTGTGAAATGAAGCTAAAACTATATTATACTGATTTGCCTAGTGTGATCTTGGATGAAATGATTTAAATGGATTATTTGTCTCTGTAAACTCATTTTATATTCAGATTTTTACTGTATTCTCTTTGTCTTGTAGTTGATGGAGCCTGGGGCCCATGGTCTCCTTGGGCGATCTGCTCCACCACCTGTGGGGGAGGAACAAGGACACGAACACACGTGTGTAACAGCCCTCGTCCACAGTATGAAGGCAAGAAATGCCCAGGAGAGTCCAAGGACTCTGATTCCTGCAACAAACAGGACTGCCCTGTTGGTATGTTACCTTCCGATATTTTCATTTATTTCTCACTCTACACATATTCTCACTCATAGTGTGTTTGGCTATATATCTATGGGACCATACTGTGGATGTCCCTGTGCTCTTGTCCCCATTGCTGAGCCAATACTAAACCTTCTGCCTCAGCTCAGTCTGATCACAATAAAACTAGCAGCTGTTAAAAACCGTTAAAAGCTGTTGTTCATTTAGAGGTCTATTTTTACGCTGCCTTTAAACCATGATAAATTACAATAAAGCGGAAAGGTGAATTTAAAGAAATTAATACTTTTATTCAGCAAAAGTAAAATAATAAATATATCTATAATGTTTCAAAAGGATTCTATTACAAATAAATGTAGTTCTTTTTATTCATCAAAACATTTCTGAAAATCATCAAATTTATCAAACATTATCAAAAAAGCATCATGGTTTAAATAAAAATATTAACACACTGATAATAATAAGAAATGTTTCTTAAGCACCAAAAGCAGCATATTACAATGATTTCTGAAGGATAATGTAACACTGAAGAATGGAGTAATGATGCTGAAAATTCAGCTTTGCCATCTCAGAAACAAGTTACATTTTAAAACATTAAAAAATAAAAATTTTATTTAAAAAATATTTTACAATATTACTGTTCGTACTGCATTTTTGATCAAATAAATGCAGCCTTGGTTAGCATTCGAGACTTCTTTCAAAAACCTTTGAACTGTTGAATACATGTGAAATTCATCTTATCTGAGGTTTATGAAATGCATATCAATTTCATGAGTAAACTTAAAGCCTCTCCCTTTTTATTCCCTGCTTCCTCAGATGGTTGTCTATCTAACCCGTGCTTCGGGGGTGTTGACTGCACCAGCTCCGCTGACGGCTCGTGGGAGTGCGGGCCCTGCCCTGCCGGTTACCGTGGCGACGGAACATTCTGTGAGGATGTGAATGAGGTACAAAGGGAAAAGAGCTAGAGCTGGGAAAAGTATAATGTAGTTAGGGCTGTGTGAGAAGCAATTGTTATACTACATTACTCACAATTCAACACGGAAAGCATAGCCAAACAAAAATGTTCCTCCAGCCCTTGCTTCACTGATCCACTGATTTGAACCCAATAAATGTGAATATTAGAAACAAATAATTTTGTCAAACGTTTCCTAACATCTCTGTTTGCTTCTTCTGTCCTGTAGTGTGACATGGTGCCTGACCTTTGTTTTAAAAGCAGTGAATCCCAGCGCTGTGTCAACACTGACCCAGGATTCCACTGCTTGCCTTGCCCTCCTCGATACAAAGGCAATCAGCCCTTTGGAATGGGAGTGGAGGCTGCCAAGCTAAATAAACAGGTTAGTTATGCAGTCTATGGACAGATTGGATCAATTATTGCACACGTATATAAATGTGTTATTGCACAAGTATATAAATGTGTCATTAGCCTGGCTGAATCTCAGACAGCAAGCCTATGTTCCACCCACAGTCTATTTGCTGACCATCTGATACACATTATACACAAAACTAAGTGATGCAAGTTCAAACGTGATGTATTCCATTTGTTTTCTGAGTTATGTTAAATAATCCATACTTTACTTTCTATTTTGGAATCAACTATTTTATGTAAAACTGCCACTTCATGCCTTCTAAATAAAATGGTCTGTCAGGTAGTCTCTTCTCGTATAATCGGACAGTTCTTTACCAGAAATGACTGTGGACCATGCATTATGTTGTTTTTATTTATGCCCAAAGTTGCTGAGTCTGAGTAGAAAGTGTATTCTGAGATATTTTGGACAAAGCATGTCTTCTAAATGAAAAAAATATTTCGGGCCCATAATGGTGGCCAAGCATATGGATCTTGCTCTAGTTCTTCCATTCCTTTCGGATTAACACATTTAGCTGATTTCTTTTTTTGACTCATTTTTGTCCAAAAGTTTCATAACGTCCACATCTAATAGGTTTGTCACCAAGCTCCAGCTTGCATTGCTTTGATCCAGCACCCAAGAGTAGTAAATTGACAAAGGGCTGAAAGGAATTGTCTCACATTTTATAGCTGCGATCCAATAGCTTTTCAAATAAACTGCCCAGTTGTGCACAGCTGAAACCAACAAAATAGTAGGAAATTATCAATAAAAAGTATTTTAAGGTCCTCACAACATAATTCTCAGTTGTCTCCTGAGGCTATGAACCAGTTCATTCACCATAATTGGACTGCTAAATTAGCGTTGCTGAAGTCTGTTTATTTTTCAGGTATGCGAGCAAGAAAACCCCTGCAAAGACCAGACTCACAACTGCCACAGGTCCGCTGAGTGTATCTACCTCGGCCACTTCACTGACCCCATGTTTAAATGCGAGTGTAAGATCGGCTATGCTGGGGACGGCCTTATCTGCGGCGAGGACTCTGACCTTGATGGCTGGGCCAATCAGAACCTGGTGTGTGGAGCCAACCAGTCCTATCACTGCAAAAAGGTAATAGAGTTATTGTCATTTCTGTGGCTATAAAACATAATTTGTTATAACTTTGACTTTTAATTGACTAAAAATGTGACCAATTAGTCCTAATCGCAAAAGTTTCTGAAAATAATTGCATTTTTGAAAGACGTCACTCATGCGCACCAATGCTGCATTTATTTGTTCAATAATACAGTAAAAACAAGAGACCACATTGGACCATTTTTTGGAGACCATATTGCATTAACTTTCAAGATTTTTTAATGAATAGAAAGTTTTTGAAATATCAATAATTTTCAATCAATTTAACACTCTCTTGCGAAATTCCCGCTAAATAAAAGTATTAGTTGCTTTATTAAAATCCTACTTGCTGCAAACTTTGAACTTTAGTGTATAATTGCACATTGAATCCCTAAATTAATTAATCTACAAATATATTTTAAATAGTCTACTGACTTAATTCATAAACAATAAAACAGAAGCTTAATTAGTTGCATTCATTTTTAACACATTAAGTAATCCTCATTTAATTTTAAATGTATAAATGTTCATTTTCCCGACCAAGGAAAATTATACTTTTTCCTTTTATCGTGCAGGACAATTGTCCCAACCTTCCAAACTCAGGCCAGGAAGACTTTGATAAAGACGGTCAAGGAGACGCCTGTGACAAAGACGATGATAATGATGGAATAATGGATGAGGGGGTATGCAGACTTCTTAATTACATATTAATAAAAATGAGTCATGTTTTGTTTTCATGTAAACTAAGTTTTTTTCTCCCGTGCTCCAGGACAACTGTCCTCTACTGTACAATCCAAGGCAATTTGACTACGATAAAGATCTTGTCGGTGATCGTTGTGACAACTGTCCGTATGAGCACAACCCCGCTCAGATCGACACAGACGGTAATGGCGAGGGAGATGCCTGCTCTGTAGACATTGATGGAGATGGTGAGAAACTACCACATGCATTCCCACAATTACTAAGTCAACAAAACTCACATTTTCTTTATACATTTAACAAGCTTGGGATTCTATAATGGCTGGGTTTAAACCCAAGTCTACTTTTTAGAGTAAATAAATGATAAAACAAAAGCAATGCAAATGCCTCAACACAGTCAGGTGCAGATTTGTTGTATTTCCAGATGGTTAACAGTTTGCTTGTGTTGCAGAGGTTCTGAATGAACATGATAACTGCCCCTACGTGTACAATACTGACCAGAAGGACACAGATATGGATGGAGTGGGAGACCAGTGTGATAACTGTCCTCTGCTGTACAACTCTGACCAGGTACAATAGGCTCTAGCTCAACTCTTTCCAGTAAACACAAGGAGGAATGTCTTGCAGCAGTTTAACAAAGTCATGTGTATGTTTTAACAGACTGACTCCGATAATGACCAAGTTGGTGACGAGTGCGACAACAATCAGGACATTGATGAGGACGGCCACCAGAACAGCCTGGATAATTGTCCCTACATTCCCAATGCCAACCAGGCCGACCATGACAAAGATGGGAAAGGAGATGCTTGTGATTTTGATGACGATAATGATGGAATCCCTGATGACAAGGACAACTGCAGACTGGTGCCAAACAAAGATCAACTAGACTCTGATGGTGAGTGAATCTATTGTCAGTTTCTACTGACTGTGAAAAGAAAAGTTAACACATGAAGGCACACACAATAACAGTTATAGAAATGTTGAGACTTAATATCTGTCTAAAAATGCAAAAGTGGCAGAAATTCGTAATTATATAATTTTTTTGCTTAAAAATTACCTTAAAATGGTAATTTATCTGCATAACTAACTTTACAAAACTTTAAAGGAGCCAGAGCCCGTCCTTTTTAGTCTATTCATTTTTGTCCAAGTTTTTTTTGTGACCACATTTTTCCCTTTTGCATCCTTTGAGATTTAGACATATTTACAACTGGAAAATGTCCTTAAGTGTAGCCACGGTCAAGGAAAATGATGTCACACTCTCACAGCTTGCATGTGGTTGTGTGTGGTTTGCATTTTATTAAGGCTACCTTATTTTTTGTGTTGTGGGAAAATGGAAACAGGTTACAGTTGGAGGTCAAAGTTGTCAGGTGCTAGCTTACTTCTCACACCTCATTATATTTTGTTTGTTTGATAGTGTCAATACAGTTCCAGAGAGAGAAAGTCAACTACTGTAAAAACAGACACGTTAGCAAAGAGCTGGCATCTGTGCAAAAGCCTGCTTGACTTTTCCCTTTTATTTGAGTGCTAAAGTCTGGATTTAATAGATTTCACATTTGAAGCCAGTCATATGTTAATGTACATGACATGAAAAGACAGCTGAGATTGCTGTGTGCTTAAAGAGGAGAGCTGGGATACCAGATGAAACGTTCTGCTTCTTTTTTGTTACAGTATTTCTCCTTTTGGTGTAGAACTTTTATTACCCACAATACTCAATAATATAGTACAATATAATACATTTTTAGTTCAGTTATATTAATGTTCAGATTATGTACTAATACATATTATAAAAATAATTATTTAAATAAAAAACAGTAATAATTATTAAAGAAAAAAATTATATATTATATTACATGTAATAATATACCATGGTATAATATAATATAAAACATTTTAGTTAATTTATATGAATATAAAAATAAAATAAATTAATAATATTATAATACATTTAAATTAAAATAAAACAGTAATAATTATTAACCAATATATAATATAATATAATCACACTCAAAATTGTGGGCAGGACTATTATTATTATTAATTGGCTAATTACTACTTTTTTTTTTAAATTTTTTTTAAATATGTATTATTAATTTAAATTTGTATGAATCTGAATATTAATATAAATGAAGCATGTATTGTATTGTGTATGTATATATGTTTTTGGTTGTTAAAAATATGGCAGATTTAATCACTTTAACAGATCTACTGAGATGAATGATGAACTATCTAACTTTATCTACAGGGGATGGAAGAGGCGATGTCTGCAAAGATGATTTTGACAATGACAACATTCCAGACATTTTGGATGTGTGTCCTGAGAACGACGCCATCAGTAACACTGACTTCCGGAAGTTTCAGATGGTACATTTGGACCCCAAAGGAACTACACAAATTGATCCCAACTGGGTGGTCAGACATCAGGGCAAAGAGTTGGTTCAGACAGCCAATTCTGACCCCGGTATTGCAGTGGGTGAGTATGTGATCTGGCAGAGTAGCCCGTCTGGTCATGATTTTCACTTAGAGTTTGATGTCTTTAAGTAAATGAGAGCTCAACGTTTTAATCGCTCTTCAGGTTTCGATGAGTTCAACGCTGTGGATTTCAGTGGCACATTCTACGTCAACACTGACAGAGATGACGATTATGCTGGGTTCGTGTTTGGCTATCAGTCCAGCAGTCGATTTTATGTGGTAATGTGGAAGCAGATAACTCAGACGTACTGGGAAGTGAATCCTTCAAAAGCTTTTGGCATCGCCGGAGTTTCTCTGAAAGTGGTCAACTCTACCACGGGCACAGGGGAGCACCTGCGTAACGCCCTCTGGCACACTGGTGACACTCCTGGACAGGTGAGGCTGACTGCTCAGCGAATATGACATCTGTTAGCATTCATGATAAGCTAATTGCTGCATGTGGTCTGGCAGGTCCGCACACTGTGGCACGACCCTAAGAATATCGGCTGGAAGGATTACACCGCGTACAGGTGGCATCTCATCCACAGACCCAAGACAGGATTCATCAGGTGATTAACAGGAAGGCCTTTAACTGCCACGTAATCTTGCCAAATGTGTAGAGTTAACAGCTCTATATTCCTTTTCTCCAGAGTGGTGGTTTATGAGGGGAAACAGATCATGGCAGACTCGGGCCCAGTTTATGATAAAACCTTTGCAGGAGGGAGATTAGGACTGTTTGTGTTTTCCCAAGAACTGGTTTACTTCTCTGATCTCAAGTACGAGTGTCGAGGTGAGTAGTTTGTTATAACAGAATGTGGCCATTTATTAAAATGACACACTAATCTCTGTATAAACAATTGTATATATTATTACTAATCTCAGTGTATAATTTTAGTGCATTTATATTAATACTCAAATACATTTTTAATAAATTTAAATATTAATATAAATGAAGTAAAAATGCATTATTATTATATTATATTAGGCCTATATTATATTACAGGAATTAATGATAAATATAATACATTTGTATTATTATTCATGTGTATATGTTTTTGTTTTATACTTAATTTTTTTTAAATGTATGTATTTATATAATATATTTGCATAAGTATTTGAGATTACCTATTTAGGAGAAAAGAAATGGGAACTGGTTTTATTTTTATTATTAATTTAAGACATTTTGAATTGTATTATTATTGTTGTTATGTGTTAAAATGTTGTATAGTATAACAGAAAAGTTCCACTTGTTACAAGCCAGTTAACCCCTTTTTTCTGCTTTTTAGATAACTGAGAAAGAGAAGAAATGAAAAAAACTATAGCACAACAACACATTTTCACTCTCTGACTAAAACACAAAAGTCTTTGGTGGACTACAAAAAAGGAAACAGGCCCCAAACCTCCTCCTGCAAGAGTTAACTTCACTTACAAGCACATTTGTGGGGATTTTTCTTATCAATGATTTTGTGTCCTTGAGTCAGTATTTTTTAGCAAAAATTTGTGGTATTTCTTTACAAAATGAAACACAATCTAGAGAAAAAGCAATCACAAAACTTCATCCTCTGACATCTTTATCACCAACTGCTTTACTTGCACAAGATTGTTTTGTACGTCCTGTGTTTTGTTACAATGTGCAGAATTGTTTCTCCTTTGGATTTGTTGTTGTAATGAAGACAATAAGACATCTTTTTCTACAACCCTCGATTCTAACAGGGGCTTTGGGTTTGAGCAGCATATAAATGTTTTAGAGACCTTTGAGATGAAGATGTTTATATTAAGACTGTATCATAAATACTTGTGTAAATTATTTATATGACTCTTGCAATTCAGTATCAAGTTGTCTGTTGTTTTTTTGCGCAATGCTTTCAGAACCTAGACATTGTAAATACTAATTTATTTGTTTACACTGACAAAATTTGACTATTGCAAAAATAAAGATTAAAAAAGTACATTTTTATTGCTGCGCTTCTAGACATCCATAATGCAATTTCATGCCTATGTATTTTTATTTTTTACTTGATAGAAGTGTTTCTCAAATGTGTGAATGTGTTTCGTTTTTGTCCTGTGATGCCACGCTGCATTTTGTTACATTTAACACAGATTAGCTGGTCTTGAACCACTTTTCCTTTAGTTTCTTACGTTTTGTCTGTTTACTAAAGAAACTGTCATAGAAAACACAAGACGTAATAAGACAAACAGTTCTGTTTGTATCAGAGAAACAAAGACTCTCATACACAAGAGATTGTCATTCATCGTCCAGATATTTTTAGCCTGAACATACATCGTTTTTTTTTATGCTTGTTAAATGATTATATTTTTATAACCATTTTTTATATTTTGTAATAAGTGCAATACCTTGGATTTGTATGCCACATCCCCAGAAAACCTTGTAAAGTTTTCTAATATTGTTATTCTCACAGTTGTCACAGGTTTTTCTTTAATAAAAGGTTTAGACACAGTTTTTAAACATCTTTTTTATCTGTTCATGCACAAGAGACCTGAAAGTACTGGAACATGGGCCTATATTCACTTACCTCCAAAGCTCACTTGAATATGTTTTAGATCAGGAACATCAGTACAGTACATTGTATGCCTTGGTAAAGTATGTACAGCCATTAGTTCAATGATGACATTAATATTTTTGGGTGAGCTATCTCTTTAATAAGCCTTTTGTATACTGTATGTATGTAAATAGTGCCAAAAAGATGACATTCATAAGTCTTTTGATAGAATTACTAATTTTTTTTCCAATTTGTACTTTTGTTAATAATAATAATTTTTGCACTGAAATGTAAAAAAAATATTTGTATTTAATTTTTTTTTTTTTAATACATTTTAATATAATTTCACACATTCGCCAACATGGTTTTAAGTGGCAGAAGGGGGTGACAAACGGAAAGCATAAAATCTTATATTCCAGTGATATCCAAAGACTCCAAACAAAGAGCACTGTTGTGCAAACGCCCCACAATAGCATGTGAGAACCTTGTTAAAATGTTTAATTTGCAATGAAATGACAAAAGCCAGGCATTATCCAGCTACATCCTTTCCCATGGATTACATTGTAGTTGCATGCGCTAGCCATTTGTAAACCTCATCACAAATTGTGATCCCTTCTGCTTACATTTTAAAGGTTCCAAGTCGTTTGTGATCTCCAGCAGACACACTTTTAAAGTCTGCTTCAAAACAAAAACTGGCATTTGGGACTTGCAGCTGCTTTAGAGTCGAAGCCAAGATACCGTTGATATGTTGTACATGCGGTTAGGCCAAAGAGACACATGCACATTTTAACAAGCCAGCAACACTAGCTTTAAGAGATAAACAAGTTAAAAGACTACTGTCATTCCCAACTACTGCTGTTAAAACCAAATGAAGAGGCACCAGGCCAGGATCTTTAATTACGCCAGTCCTCAAAAGTTAAAGTCTTCAGTACCTGGGTCCCCTCGTGGACCTTAAGTGAGACATTACCAGGTTCTTTTCCAGAAACAACTGTTCTTTTACAAAACAACGTCCAACATATGGTAGAAATTAACTCTTGTGTTTTAAATCTTCCTCTTGCACACGTTTTACACGTTCCGTTCCATAATCCTAAACTGTCTCATTCGGTTTGCAGCCTTGTTAATGTGTTTAGCACTACGACTACAGTAAAATACAGTGGAAGACCTGTGCCATATGTTCCTTTCTATGAGCAATAATCCACACGTGGGCCTCATTTGGTAAGCATTAAGGTAAATTCTTCTTAAATTGAACCTGACTGAATTTTCTCAGTGACTGAAGTTAAAGTTAGCAAGTGCTGTCAACCAAATAGTATAAATGTTAACAAGTGCAGCCGAGCGCCACAGGCACGCAACTTGTCAGAGCCAGCATGGAAACAGAAACAATGAAAATATTACATTTATTCTAAGGAACAGATACAGTTAGATGCAGATAAAAAAAATCATGAATAAATTACACTGTACTCTGCACAATAACAACAGGGCAAAAAAATCCTTTAATAGCAATCCACAAGTCTGTTGAAGAATATCGCATGGCCTATTTGCAATCCTTCATTCTCATTGCCAGCAGATGACAGATTTTAATATTATAGTATGCATATTCATCGTTGTCTATGGAAATACAACACCACGTCTTTCGTATCACATCACACGCTCCCTCTCTTATTTTTCATAAATATAGCTGCCGCCATTTTGTCAGCATTGTTATCAGTTGCAGACGTCTTCAGTGGTAATATTATATTACATTTTTCAATGCGCATCTTGTTACTATGACGATTATTTTGTGCATTGCAATGGACTGCTTGGAACATTAAGTTAATAAATATACATGACCATAATATAAATACCAAAAGCATAATAGGGTTAATGACGTGAATATAAACGCGCTCATACACAGGCTTGTGGGAAACATAAGTGAACTTTACCTTGTTGTCGTTACCAGGATGATCCAAACTGTTTTTGTTCTGTGAAGAATTTCATGAGTCCCAGACAGTTAAACTGTCCATTTTTCTTCAGACCAATTCTGGTCCTGCACATTTGGTTTTCCAGCATATTTAAACCCTTTACAACAGTGAATGATTTTGAGATCCATCGTTTCACACTAATAACAACTAATGAACTCATACTATTAAAACTATTAAAGAGGGTGAACACATTCACTGATGCTCACTGGTTGTGTAAACTTTATGAACAGGATTTTGGCGTGTAGTTTTGTCTCATTTTGTTGAAATATCATATTCTTTCATTTAGTAGCTGTCCTTCAGAAGCTACAGAAGATGTGTGTTTCTCAGAAGACAAAATAAGTACATTTTACCCAAGTAAATAATTTATTTGTTTGTATAATCGTTTGGGAAATAGACAAGTATAAAGTGTGATAATTATCGCAATTATTGGAAAATAAACAGGATGAGCCGGATGTCGACACAGAGCTGAACTGTCCCACATGCTTAGGCTATTATTTGCATACAACGATGTGATGGATGGTTGTGTCTAATAGCCAATTATAGCTGTGATTAATTTTCCACAGTCAATGTCTTATTGGCTCTGGGTCTGTTTTGTAAGCCTGCACTCTCTCTAGTATGGCTGTCATTAAATACAGCTGTCAGATGATATATTCACACTTCTGCTCCCACTTGGCGCATGTCTGCATTGCGATGGAGGTGTATGAAAAGCTACGATATAGGCCTGTGCTGATATGAAGAAAAAACATTACATTGTGCTACCATTTAAGTATAATTTCCACTAAGCCATAGAAACCATCTTGATATGATGTCAGCCAAGTTCTTCAGTTATGTCGTTACAGAAAAGGGGCATTTCGTTATGACGGGTAAATATTGTGTCTATGCTTGACATTGCTGGTTGAGTTTCAGTTTCCTTCAGAAATATTTGCTTGTCTGGTTGCAGGGTTCAGAGAGCTGCCCAAACAGCAAAGGTCGGAATGGCAAGAGTGTTTCTTAGTGTTCTGGAGAATCATGTGTGAATGTGAAAACATGAAGTAGTTTCCATTAGACCAGGTCGGAAGTTCAGTATCCTGAAAGACAAGTGAAAAAAGGCTTTGAGCTTCTAGAACATAAACCAGCACCTTTATGACACTAGTGGCCACTTGAGTTAACAGCTGAAAGCTCTGCCGTAGCTTCTTGGTAACATTCAGGTTTGTACATGGGCTCAGGGTGCTAAAATGTCTTGTACTGACTCCACTCACCCATTGACATTATAAGTTTCACAATGAGTACAGCCCAGTAATAATTCTAATAATGAATCAATGAATGCTCTGTGGAGAGAACTGAACTCCATAGATGTTCATAAATTAATAATCCAAAGGTGTGGCATGCCAAATCCCTCGTTTTTCCAGAACTTAATAATTCTACAACTGCTGAGGGTGTGTGCCTTTACAACACAGAAGCCAGACCTCCCACTGTGCCTAAACCACAGTTTCATATACAGCCTGCTGCTAGACACAATTTTCAGAGATCCCCCACTGTTTGCTGTTGCCATTTATTCATTAAACGTCTTTTTTACTCTTATCGCTAATGGTTGATGATATATGGTTGGTTCACTTTATAATTCAAGCTGAATCAATCCACTGTCTGAAAAACAGACAAACAGACAGTGAGTAAATTATGACAGAATTGTTATTTTTGGGTGGACTATAGCAATTCTCTGAACAAGCACACTAGTTCAGAGAATTAGAGGACACTGAATAAAGAACATCAGTGGTTGCAGATGGATGAGTGAAGCAAAACTACACTCATGTACAACTCACAAGGGAAATAACTAAGTATTAAATTGCCTGAATATGTTACAGAAGCAAGTATATCATCTGTACAATGGTGACCTCTACTGGAAGGTATTCCTCTGTTACTACATTAAATAGGTACATTTGTTACAAAAAAATATATAATGGAAAAAATACAATATATAGATTTTGTTTAAATAGAATATAAAAATATCTAGAATACAATAATTACAATAACAATATAGCCAACTTATATTAATAATGTTATTAATATAAGAACATTTTATTAATAATAAGAAGAATACTTATCTAATTTTTTTGGTACAATCAATTACATAAAATTATTTAAAAAAGGACATACGGCGGTTTTTAACAACTCTTTTTCGAACATTGCTCTTGAGGGTCTTTGTGATGAAAACAAATCTGCAGAATTTTATAACTACTGTAGATCTAAATGTTCAGCCCAGTCACATGTGGCAAGCTCACATGCCCAGTTATACACCTGCTAACCTTTTGAGGGGATTTTTGAGACCCTCTTGTTTACAGATCTCATGGACTGAGCTCTTGAGTAATCACTCTTTGGTGCAGATGTCACTAAATATATCTGATCATAATGACTGCGCAATCGTGACAGAGTAATATAGGCTCCTGCTTACTAACAACATGGCTAACTGGCCGACCCAGAATCATAAATAGATTTCCCCACAGAATACATATGTTTTCTTGTCTAGTATTAGAGCTGTCAACTGCGCGATGTATCTAATCTAATAATCTAGAGGCTAATTTATAAATCCTACTATGGTAAAGGTTTGAGTTTTAATATGAATGACCAATGCTTTTAGAAGGTCACCAAGTCTTATCAGCATAACGTCATTAATATTCACGAGCTAAGCATTCCCATAGGAAGGTCACAAGGCGATTTCATCATAACCTTTATTAAATTCCATACGAACATATTAGTTATAGGCTGTAGGAATTATTGGGAAATAAGCAACAATACATCTGAAATAAATTAAATGTAGCCTGCTACTAACAATATGTAAAACTCCACTGATAACAAAAAAAACGTGTTCATATGCACAACAAGTCAGTAAAATTTATTTAAGTTCCCGGAACAACACACGCAATAGCAAATTGTGGTTCAGTAAACGAGTCAGATTCAAGTGTTTTTGATTCACTAAAAAGAACCGACTCATATGAGTCATTCTTTCGGTGAATCATAATACTACTCTTGTTGCGCGCTATGTTTTTGATTCACTAAAAAGAATCGGTTCATAAGAGTCAATCGTTTTTGAACCGGACAACACCATTCCGTTTGAACAATTCTTTGTTGTTTTCATGCAAAATAAATTGGGGGCTGTTTCATAAAACAAGATTACCAAACAAGCCAGGCTTATTTCAGTTAGTCTGACTTATTTTGAACCAAATCAACTGACAATAAGTCAGACTAACATAAATAAACCTGGCTTATTTGGTAAACTTGTTTTATGAAACAGGCCCCAGGTTGGAATCTGTGTAAAATTATTGTCATTATAAGTAAGCATTATTTGTACCAATTTAGATTTGTTAAAGTTACCCCAAGGTTTGTTGCCTTTAAAAAAATATTTGAATTGTTTGAAAGTACACGGCTATGTATATTTCCTTTATTTCTTTTGGTACAAAATGATGGCTCTGAATAAGGTTATCAAGTAATTTCGGAATGGCCCAATTATTATTCATGGACTAATCCTTCGTCATAGTAAGACTCCTGTTTTTCCTCGCCTGTGTTCCTGGATCTTTTATTTTGGACATGGTCAGGTGGAAGTGACGCAGGGTGGAGTTGCGGCGTGTGTGTTTGGCTGGTTACAGCTGAATGGAAACGGATACATGGAGCGCTCGTTTAGAAATACGATGCATGACAGCAAGCGGGTCTGCATAAAAGAAGTCATCATTATTCTAGAGAGTTCAGAAACGACACGAGCGATGACAGTGCGCGTCTCCCAACAAGAAAATACCACAACTGTATTATGGTTTTGACATTTATAACGTTAGTGGTTTTATAATTTACTTATCTTACAATCTCAGAAGCTCATGACTGTCTCTAATATAATCGAAGTGGAGGAGCCACATTTTGGGGACTGTAATATGAAAAAAGAAGCAACCGAATTTTTAGGGTTTGTTCCGCAAAAGGATGTTGTTTACAACGAACATTTGCCTTACAAGGACAAACTAGACGAAGAGTCCAATGATTTTTTGGCACAGATCAAAGGAAACCTCGGCAGAGCCGTCCAACTCCGAGAGATATGGCCAGGTGTCTTGTTTTGGACGAGGAAACTTTCCACGTGAGTATTTAAGAGGCATTAACATTACTCTTCGAACAATATACAGGAGTCAGGACAGGATAGTTTCGTCTGCCAACGAAATTAAATTATGGTGTTGTTCCTAGAATGTCTATGACTGTCGTGAATGTCTAGAATGTCATGAATACGTTCCCTTAACCCTAAATGTCATAAACAGGAAATGTGGTGTTCCGTACTAGGCAGCTCTATTTAGAGTCAGGAACACCGAATGACCCCTTTGTATTTAGTAGGATAAAGCAGACTACGGTAAAAATATCTCCAATGCGTTTTAAATAGAGCGCTAATCGAGAGCTGCTGAGTCTGACTGCGCTGCTTTTGCGCATGCGTAGTCATTGATTCTAATTCACTTGCGTCATTGTTTAAACAAATCTTGCAGAATGTTCAGTTGGGACGCTTTGGAGAGTACGTGTGTGATATTTTATCCGCATTTAAAATCCCTATTACCTTGAGTTTTTTTTTTTTTTTATGAACCCAATGTTGACACAATTATCTTTGGCAACATTATTATGTTTTGGTGCTTACTGAGATGGAGTTATTGGTTTGAGTCTTCATTGCGGTGAAAGTAAGCAGTTGACTGGTGTTAAACAAGCCAAATATTTTGTCAGTGATTGCAAAATGACTTGGTCATGTTTTCGCCCTTCATTGCTATTTTAAGAGCACAACAAGCACAAACAGTCACTGATGTCAGAATGCGTGTGACTGAGATGCAATACTCATCTGTAAACGGTAAACATGGACGGACACAATGTCCTCAATGTTATCCAAGACATTTTTGTAAACCAAGACATCCTCACTAGATGTATTAATGAATCCTCTTGTGTTGTATCTCTTCAGATTATCTGGCTTTTTACTAAGCCCAGAATGCAAGCTATGTTCATGTTTGGAGATGTCCCGGTGTTTGTGTTGGGACTTGTCTGTGTGCCCTTGAGTGTTTAGGACATGGCTTTCTTTATCACTGCCATCAGTGAATATCCCAACAAAAACCTCTTGGCATAAGCCCGGAAGCCACGGTATCCAGGTCTGGCCTAGATTATTTGATTGTGTCAGGTCAACTTCCTTTTCATTGGAAAACAAGCTTTGACAGCTTGACCTAAATCTTCTAATTAAAGTGATTTACTTGGGTTGGGTATCACATGTTGCTTTTATCTCTTCACCTTTCAACATGAAGCAACTAAAAACGCATCCAAATGGAAACTTTTTTAGGGCAATTTAAATTAGTTATTTTTCTCTGTTTTATTCATAGATGCACATTGTTGATGCCATGATCTAAAATAACTAACGTTACACTAATCAAACAGAAATTAATGATTAAAGTTATGGGTCTGAACCATAACACTGTCAGTTCTACAATTAGGCCACTGCCAATCTGTTTCATACCATACAACTCGCCATCTGTTAATATCGGAGGGAGACACAATATAGTTTAAATAGTGTTACATTTTAATACTAAAAAAAACACTGAGTTCTTGTCCTTCAGATATATGCGACTGTATGGAAGGAAGTTCAGCAAAGAGGACCATGTGCACTTCGTCAAGCTGCTGTACGAGCTGGTCACCATCCCCAAACTGGAGATCAGTATGATGCAGAGCTTCGCCCGTCTCCTCATCACCCTGCTACAGTAAGATGGACTTCCTACATGCACTCCATTTAGTCCCATGATGATGACATCAACACTGGACGCACAGAGCTAGATAATGTCACTAGTGTAGGGCATTTCTGTAGTAGTTTGCAAACTCTTAAGACCTGGCAAAAAGATTGGAATTCTTCAAGTTCAGTGGATTTAATTTTTTTTTTTTTAAATACAATAATTAAAATACTACAAAATCTGCATTTTATGTTAGTTATGTTGCCATGTAATAACTGGTTCTTCACATCACAGCAATGCAGTTTTGACTACACATTATCTCTTTCATATTGCTTACTTTGTAATTGCAGAGTGACAGAACAGCTCATGATCTGAATATCCACCCACACCCATGACAAAAACAAACCGCATGAAGAAAATCATCTCATTTAAATGGTTTTGTCTTCCAGGAAGAAAGAGCTGCTTTCAAGAGAGGACTTAGAATTGCCATGGCGACCACTTTATGAGTTGCAGGACAGGATCCTGTACTCAAAGACAGAGCACCTCGGTCTGAACTGGTTTCCCAGGTACGTGCATATCCCATCAGAGACATTATAAAAAATGGATAAACGCAAAAGTGGATTTTTCTCAACAATATTTAAAAAAATACATTCAAAAACACTGTTTCTAAAGCAATCCATTTTGCTTTATCACTTTAGCATATCTAATCAATTAAACGGGTAATAAATCATATTGTTACCCTCATAGCTCCTATCCCAGCTTTTTATTTTGAAGATTGTCACAGGAGGCATACTCAGCCCTCTTAATTCTGGGACTGATGTTAAAACTGATAAAAACTGGTGCTGATGTTGAGCATAGTAGACAGGAAGTGCTGAGTGAGCCTGTCTTTTTTTTCTCCTCTCATGTTCAGTTCTCTGCGGCCACGCTCTTCCTCTAAACACATACTCGTTAAACTTGCTCAGAGGTGGTAAGGACCATGTTAATATTTTGCACTCAATAATGTTTCACTGGATTTTATGTGTCTCATTGGTGTTTGACTTTATTTGACTTTAAATCTGTTGCTGTGGACGCATGATGTTTTTGTTTATTAGGCACTGCTGATGCAGCAGATAACAGCAATGTCTTTTTGCCATTTTGTTCCTTGTTGTTTATACATTAATTGTCTCAATCTCATACTATACACATCAAAGAAACTGATGTGCTTTGGTTTAATAAAAAATAATTTCATTAGATGACAAGTGACAGCTGAGTGATTATATTTTGAGAGATTTGACTTTTTGAAATTTTAGTTTCTGTTGAAATGTTCATTATGCAAAGATGGATCCTTGTCTAACTTTGCTGCTAATATGTATTTGATGTCTTTGGTATACTTTCAAATACATAAAAAAGTGTAAGAAACTAGATCTCTTTTACTGCCAAAAATACAATTAATATTATATTTAGATTTAATATATAGCATAATATTAAAATGTAAAATTATTTTAAAATATTAATATTATTTAAAATTACTGAGTGCACTTTTACACAATAAGATGCATGTCACATTCCACAAAAAAAGTACTGACACCCCGACACAGGCTGTTGGACTCATTGTAAAAAACAATGTTGTGCTGCTCACACTCCATTCAATAACACTCTGTTGCTGTCAACTGTAATGCTGCAGCAAACACCCTGTATTGTACATTGTTGCTGAGTGTGTTTGTAGCATCTGTATTCCCCCATGCTCATTAATACAGATATCTGATACTGCAGTATCCTTGTTGGATACACAGTCATTCCCCACTGAGGGATTCTTTTCTCTGTATGAGTGCAGAGGTGAAAGATAACTTTGGCCCATTTCAAAACAAAGGTCGTCAGGTTCAGAAGGCCCTGTCTGGGTGTCACATATCTGCAGTTTTTTGGTGACGCTCACAGGCTTGTTTACATTTGTTTAGCCATGTGGTTTATATGATGCATGTGTTTTTACTGGATTTCATGCAAGTAATGAATGTGATTTGGTATTTTGTTATTGAAGATCAGAATTTAATGAAATAACCCTCTACTTTAGATGCACAGGATAAAGGGGTTGATTAAACTGCACTGACCAGCTTTTCAGCTGCATATAAGTCACAGATGGACCATTAGCCCTCAATATGTCTATCAGTTCACAGCACAGCTGTTCTCAATCAAATCAAATAAACCCAATAAAAACTGTTTCCCAAGGGTTCCACTATCACTGGCTTCGTCACTGCCTGCTTGGGTTTATAACATGAAAGTATTTGTGATGCATGAGCGGGTGTGTTGGTCTTGTTCATTGTAGAATTGTTTGCATGGAATTAGGATGTGCAGTTGTATCCAATTGTATACTTTCAAGTTTCTCTTCCATTTGCAGCTCAGTGGAAGCAGTTCTGAAGATTTTAATCAAGAACTGCAGACCGTAAGTACTTGCATATCATATTTTCCTTATTCCAGACATACACTACCAATCCAAGGTTTAGTGTCAATAAGATTTTATTCTGCAAGGATGCATTAAATTGATCACAAGTGACCGTAAAGAATATGAAATGTAACAAATATATATATATATATATTTTTTTTTATAGATTTCATTACATATGATATCATATGCTTTGTGCAAGGGTTATCTGCTTTATTTTTCATGCAGGTTAATCAAAGTTACACTACCAGTAAAAAGCTTGGACACACTTCACTTTACAGGTGCATCTCAATAAATTAGAATGTCGTGGAAAAGTTAATTTATTTCAGTAATTCAACTCAAATTGTGAAACTTGTGTATTAAATAAATTCAATGCACACAGACTGAAGTAGTTTAAGTCTTTGGTTCTTTTAATTGTGATGATTTTGGCTCACATTTAACAAAAACCCACCAACTCACTATCTCAACAAATTAGAATATGGTGACATGCCAATCAGCTAATCAACTCAAAACACCTGCAAAGGTTTCCTGAGCCTTCAAAATGGTCTCTCAGTTTGGTTCACTAGGCTACACAATCATGGGGAAGACTGCTGATCTGACAGTTGTCCAGAAGACAATCATTGACACCCTTCACAAGGAGGGTAAGCCACAAACATTCATTGCCAAAGAAGCTGGCTGTTCACAGAGTGCTGTATCCAAGCATGTTAACAGAAAGTTGAGTGGAAGGAAAAAGTGTGGAAGAAAAAGATGCACAACCAACCGAGAGAACCGCAGCCTTATGAGGATTGTCAAGCAAAATCGATTCAAGAATTTGGGTGAACTTCACAAGGAATGGACTGAGGCTGGGGTCAAGGCATCAAGAGCCACCACACACAGACGTGTCAAGGAATTTGGCTACAGTTGTCGTCAGAGGCGTCTTACCTGGGCTAAGGAGAAGAAGAACTGGACTGTTGCCCAGTGGTCCAAAGTCCTCTTTTCAGATGAGAGCAAGTTTTGTATTTCATTTGGAAACCAAGGTCCTAGAGTCTGGAGGAAGGGTGGAGAAGCTCATAGCCCAAGTTGCTTGAAGTCCAGTGTTAAGTTTCCACAGTCTGTGATGATTTGGGGTGCAATGTCATCTGCTGGTGTTGGTCCATTGTGTTTTTTGAAAACCAACGTCACTGCACCGTTTACCAAGAAATTTTGGAGCACTTCATGCTTCCTTCTGCTGACCAGCTTTTTAAAGATGCTGATTTCATTTTCCAGCAGGATTTGGCACCTGCCCACACTGCCAAAAGCACCAAAAGTTGGTTAAATGACCATGGTGTTGGTGTGCTTGACTGGCCAGCAAACTCACCAGACCTGAACCCCATAGAGAATCTATGTTATTGTCAAGAGGAAAATGAGAAACAAGAGACCAAAAAATGCAGATGAGCTGAAGGCCACTGTCAAAGAAACCTGGGCTTCCATACCACCTCAGCAGTGCCACAAACTGATCACCTCCATGCCACGCCGAATTGAGGCAGTAATTAAAGCAAATGGAGCCCCTACCAAGTATTGAGTACATATACAGTAAATGAACATACTTTCCAGAAGGCCAACTATTCACAAAAAAAAAAAAATTATTGGTCTTATGAAGTATTCTAATTTGCTTGAGATAGTGAATTGGTGGGTTTTTGTTAAATGTGAGCCAAAATCATCACAATTAAAAGAACCAAAGACTTAAACTACTTCAGTCTGTGTGCATTGAATTGATTTAATACACGAGTTTCACAATTTGAGTTGAATTACTGAAATAAATGAACTTTTCCACAACATTCTTATTTATTGAGATTCACCTGTATATGTATACTATTAATGATCTTAAAAAAATCTTAAATGTTTAAAATTAACTTTGTGGATGTGTGGGAATTTTTGTTTACTACTTCTCATATTTGATTGGTGGTGTAAATAAGCAGTGTGCCCTAATAGATCCTCAGTTTCTCCCTTGGCTGTTAAGCCTGTTTAATGCTCTTTTAATTTGGCTTTGTGGCAGTTTCCTGACTCTGTGACTGAGTCTGCCAGGATCAGTGCCATCCCTTTTTCAGCTGGAGTTCAACAAGGACATCATATCCATACAATTAGGATAAAACTGTTTAATAATTATCTTTTTATGACATTTTAATTGAAATAGCAACAGAAAAATGTATGCTTGCCTTGATTCCACTAAAACACAGAAGAGACTCTCTGCGAGTTATTTAGGGTCCAAAGCTCCTCAGCTCATCTACAGTAGGATTACACAAAAGGTTATCATGTCAATGGTCAGAGAAGTCCATGCCTTCAGTTTGTACGGATAACGCACTGTTTGCAGGCCATCTACTGGTTGACAGGAAGTGCTGCATGGTGTATGTCAGGATTCCTAAAATCAGACTGTAATCCTTTAACTAAAGCACTTTAACCAGTGATCCAGTTAATAAGAGTTTACTTGTACTGCACACAGTTTACCTTGACATTTAAATGGCACATCACAAAGTTTTAGTGTTGTCATATCTGTGCATAATGCTTGAGGTCAGATATCATCAACAACACTTCACAAAATCATTCTCTGTGTCTTTGTATGAATGTGTGCAGATATTTCCCAGAATCAGCCACACAGGAGATGCTGGAAGAGTGGAGGCCTCTGATGTGCCTGTTTGACGTGACCATGCAGAAGGCGATAGGATATTTTGAGCTCTTCCTGCCCACCACTCTCCCTCCAGAGCTGCATGATAAGGGCTTTAAGTGAGCACTGCCTGAAATTTACGACACGCTTTCACTTGCACAATCCGTCATATTAGTCTGGAAATTGGAGTCAATAGAATTTTTTGTGTTTCTGAAAGAGAAGTCACGTTTGTTCACCGAAGCTGCTTTTATTTGATCACAAATAGACTAAAAAACAGTAATATTGTGCAATGTTATTAAAATTTATGTCAATGTTATTTTAAACGTTAATATATTTTATGTCGAACCATTTTCAGCATTCATTTCTTTAAAAAAGGTCATACTTACCACAAGCTTCAAATGGTGGTGCATTTAACCTGAAATGTGTAATGCATCATGTCAGATATATGGAACAACCATGATATGTAATTTTTTTAATAAAATATATTTTGAAAGTCATTCAAACAAACTTGAATAACTAAATAATGGAACATTTTTGTCATAGAAATTAATTTGCATTGGAAAATGCAGTATTTTACATAACTGTGACACATCTGATGCAAATCATATTTCTTTCTAGAGTTTTTATGTGATGCATGTTCCATGAAGTATTTTGATTTATGTGTTTCTGCAGACTTTGGTTTGATGAGTTGATAAGCCTGTGGGTGTCGGTGCAGAACCTTCCAAGCTGGGAAGTGGTAACTATATTTGCCTCACTATGAAATTTTAACTCGCTTCAGTAATTCATTACATTAGAATTAACCTGATTTTGTCTGTTCCAGAATCTTGTCAGCCTTTTTGCACGACTGGCAAATGACAACATTGGTTACATAGATTGGGACCCTTATATACCGAAGGTGAGATTCACTTTACTGCCACCATAGAGAGGTATTGTTCCAAAACTTCTGTTTTCAGTAATACGTTTCTTGTGTAAATGATTTTCCTTGGCTGTTTTGTATACACAATAAGCCGTTCAATCCAGAGCTGCACTGTAAAAAATGAATAAAGTTGAGCAAACTTAAAAGTTTAAAGCAACGAGCTTCAGCAGATTTTTGAGCTTTCTCAACTTAATTTTTAGTACATTTCTGAGATTTCTCAACTTTTTGTTGTATAAACTTAAAACAACAAGTTGAGAAAACAAAAAAAATCTGCTTAAGCTGGTTGCCTTAAATGTTTAAGTTCTTTCAACTGTTTTTTTTTTTACAGTGTGGTTTAGTATTGCTGGTTATACAGTTTGTATTCTGTCTCTGTTTTTTTTTTTTAGATCTTCACTAGGATCTTAAGGAGTCTTAATCTTCCTGTAGGATCCAGTCAGATGCTGGTTTCCAGATATCTGACAAATGCCTATGACATCAGTCATGTGGTCGTCTGGATTTCTGCTTTGCTGGTAAAACGAAGCACATCTACTTTTAATTGCTATTGAAATGCCATCAAGTTATCAAAACCATCAGGATATGATTTAATGCATTTATTTTATATTTAATAATGTATTTTAGGGAGGGCCCAGCAAGCAGACCCAGACCCAGCTCAGTGGCCTTTTCAACAGTATCGCCTCGTTTTTCCACCCTTCTAACCACGGCCGCTGGCTGGTGAGTTACTGGAGATTTCTGATTCTGAAATTTAGTAGAAATAAATATTATATAAAATGCTAAATAATGTATAAATCAAATGTTATTTATAAGAATGAACAAATAAGTTATTGTATTAAAATAAGCCATTTAATTAACCAAAAAATGAACAGCAAAATGAACAAGGCCTTTAAACTGCTAATCTGTCTCCCAGAATGCTTTTCATGAGCTTGCAGCTGTGTCCGTTTGAAACTGCTATCAACAATGCATGCCATTCTTTTTCTAGAAACATCTCCTCATAGACCACAGGACAGTTTGTCTTTCCAGGGATGCATGTTTGCTTTGTCTGAGGGAGGCATGTAGTTCTCAGAATCAAATGTTACAGTAAACCCTGTGGAAGCTTTGTCCTTTTATTGTCACCACATTGTTGCGATATTTCTTTGTCTTTCCTTTGAGCTGTTGATGAGATGTGTGCGGTGCGTTCTGTCGAACATCTGATTTGTTTTCAGAAGCTTACAGAAAGTATTCTTCCTTTGATGCAAATTAATTGTATGGTTTGCAGTGAGCATCATAGGGTACAAAACATTTTATTGAAGGAAAGAATGTGTCAAAGGCCAACATGTTCACTCAGTGAGATGGGAATCAGAAGTTGAAGTTAATATTCATCCCTTTAAATAAAAGGCAGCTGTAGTGCAATTTTGACATTAAAAGCCCAGTAGAACTAACATTACATTTAATCCATGTTTGCTTTATTTATTTAGGCTTTAATGACACATTTGTCTAAATAAATATCAATTACAGATGTGTGTGCTGGATGGGTCTTAAGTTTTGTTTATTCAATCTGTTTCACAGTTGTAATAATATAATTATGATGTCCATTTCCCCCTTTTCTCCCCTATGATTTCTCCTCTTCACTGCACTACCTAATAATCAAATAATGTAAAAAATATTATATTTTTATTTATAAAAATGTTTTATTTGTGTTCCATCCATCCCTAGATGAAACTCATGAAGCTCGTTCAGCGATTACCTGCCAGTGTTGTGAAACGTCTGCATCGAGAACGTTACCGGACCCCAACGTGGCTGACTCCTGTTCCCGAGAGCCACCTTCTCAGTGAGCAGGACATCACAGACTTTGTGGAAAGTATGAAGCAGCCCGTCCTGCTGGCGATGTTTAGCAAAACTGGCAGCCTGGATGCTGCCCAGGCCCTGCAAAACCTTGCTCTGCTCAGACCTGAGCTAGTCATTCCTCCAGTGCTGGAGAAGTAAGTGTGTGTTTGTTTGTTTATGTACAAACTAAAACAGTTTTAAGAGTACAATAATTTCATAGATGTTTTGTGGAATTCAACTGGTTAACAAACCATTGGGAGTTTAGAATTGAGACAATAAATTGATTATGGGCTTGACATATCACATAAATGCCCTTTCGGGACTCTTTTCTCCTGTTCTCATTTAAGGACATATCCTGCCATGGAGACCCTCACTGAGCCTCACCAGCTGACCGCCACTCTAAGCTGTATGATCAGTGTGGCACGGAGCCTGGTGGCCGGGGGCCAGAGGTTTCCAGAGGGCCCCACACACATGCTGCCTCTCCTCATGAGGGCTTTGCCTGGGATCGACCCCAATGACTTCAGCAAGTGCATGGTGAGAGTCTTTTCAAGACAGTTATTGATAATGAAAACGTGTGTGTGTGTGTGTGTGTGTGTGGGCATGTTTATGTGGTTTATGAGGACACAAATTTGTATAATGACATGGTATGAAAATTACAAGGAGAAGGTGATTTATGAGGACATTTTCAGTGTCCCCATAATTTAAAACGCTTATAAATCATACAGAGTGAGTTTTTTTGAGGGAAAATAGAAATGCACCGTCTCCTGTGAGGGCTAAGTTTAGGTGTAGGGTAGGTGTAGGGCAATAGCACATACGGTTTGTACAGTATAAAAACCATTACGCCTATGGAAAGTCCCCGTAAACCATAAAAACCAACATGTGTGTGTGTGTGTGTGTGTGTGTGTGTGTGTGTGAAATTGTAACTTCAAAAAATAGTATAATGAAATTAAAATAAAAACCTTGAAAATTAAATACTATATTAAGATGAATACTGATTATATATTTTCCTGTCCTAGCTAAGAATATTTTACAGTAATTAAGTGTTTATTTTAATTTTGTTTTTTTCAGATAACATTCCAATTTTTAGCGACTTTTGTTACTCTTGTGCCATTGGTTGACTGCTCAGCTGCTGTTCAGACAAGAAAAGACCTCACACAGGTGAAACCATCTTCCTGACATTAGGATTTTTACATGTCATAATTCATGTGCAATTTTTTCATTATTTGTTTTTGTGCAGGTGGAAAAAGTGTTGTGTTCAGCCTCAGCAGAGTTTGAGGATTTTGTTCTTCAATTTATTGATAGGTACAGAACTGTCTCTGAATACTGTACATGTGCATTTCTTTCTGTTCTCCTCATTCTCCCTCTCATGTTTGTGCATTTAGGTGTTTTGCACTGATTGACACGAGTACACTGGAACAAACCCAGGAGGAGATGGAGACAGAGAAAATGACTCATCTGCAGAGTCTGGTGGAGCTGGGCCTGTCCTCCACATTAAGCACTATCCTCACGCAATGCTCTGTGGAAATATTCCAGGTCATCATAAACACACTCTCTGTACCCATGGAGTTAAACCTAGTCATAACATATACTACTGCTCAAAAGTTTGGTAACAGTAATATTGTGAAATATGATTTATTTCCTTGTTTGATTGAATCTCTGTAGTAGCAGAGTTTTCAGCAGCCATTGCTCCAGTCTGCAGCAGTGTCACATGATCCATATTTTTCTAGTTGCTTTGGTGAATGTAAAGTTAAAAACAGCATTTATTTAAAATGGAAATATTTTTTTAACATTCTAAATGTCTTCATTGTCACTTTTGATCAAAGTAATGCATCCTTGCTGAATAAAAGTAATGATTTCTTTCAAAAATGAAAATCTTTCAGACCCAAAACTTTTGAATGGAAGTGTTTTTCCATAGTGCTTTGACTATGTGATGATATTTGAACATATTTCCTTTATTTTTATAGGTGGCTCTGGAAAAAGTCTTTAACTTTGCCACTACAAATATATTTGAGACTCAGGTGGCTGGACGGATGGTGGCGAGCATGTGCCGAGCTGCAACCAAGGTCGGTGTCCTGAGCTCAACTCACTGACATCCACAGCTGATAGTGTTTCTCAAACGTTTGGCTGACCAATTTAAATGATTATTCTTCTTTCAGTGTCACCCGGAAGAGGCTCTGAAACTCTTTTTGCCCCACTGCTGTAATGCCATATTACAAATCTCAGCCTGTAAGTTCTGCCTGCATGTAATGTGTTAAATGTTAGTATATGTATTGCTACATGTGTTGTGAGTTTGCTGTAAACATACCGTGTGTTCTCAGATGAAGAGATATTAAATGAAGAGGAGCTGGATAAAGAGCTGATGTGGAACCTCCAGCTGTTGTCTGAGGTCAGCACTGGATTCTACAGCATGTAGATATCTAGCAAGCTAGCTCTAGAAATGAAGAAATTTAATCTGATTTTGGAAATCAATATCTTTGGAAATCTTAATCTAGTGATCTATAAGTAAAATAAATATCTATCTAGGAATATAGAACTTTTGAAATGTATATCTAGAAATCAAACTTTAGAAATATAGAATTCTAAATATAGAAATTTTGAATTTCAACTTAACACATGTATATTTATAGATCTACCCTACAGGTGCATCTCAATAAATTAGAATGTCGTGGAAAAGTTCATTTATTTCAGTAATTCAACTCAAATTGTGAAACTCGTGTATTAAATAAATTCAATGCACACAGACTGAAGTAGTTTAAGTCTTTGGTTCTTTTAATTGTGATGATTTTGGCTCACATTTAACAAAAACCCACCAATTCACTATCTCAACAAATTAGAATACTTCATAAGACCAATAAAAAATATTTTTAGTGAATTGTTGGCCTTCTGGAAAGTATGTTCATTTACTGTATATGTACTCAATACTTGGTAGGGGCTCCTTTTGCTTTAATTACTGCCTCAATTCAGCGTGGCATGGAGGTGATCCACATGATCCTTCAGAAATCATTCTAATATGCTGATTTTGTGCCCAGGAAACATTTATTTTTATTATCAGTGTTAAAAACAGTTGAAAAACAGAAAGTTTTTCAGGATTGCTTTAAAAAATATTTTTGGCCCCAAACTTTTGAGTGCTAGTATATATCTGTAATTGAAGAAATAAGTTCATACATTTAAATCTAGAAATCAAAAAAGACATTTAGAACTCTTGAAATTGACTTGAGAATCTATAACTACAAATCTATTTCTAACTGGAATCCTGTTACTATAAACATATCTAGATATTTATAAAATAACAGTCCTTGTCTCTGTCTGTAGGTGACCCGTGTGGATGGGGATCAACTGTTACTCTACAGGTCTCAGCTGGTGCAGATTCTTCAGTTAACTCTGCACCTGAAATGTAAGCAGGGCTACAATCTGACCTGTAAGCTGCTCTATCACATCCTGCGCTCCATGTGCCTCATCTATCCCAGAGAGTACTGCAGCATGCCCGGAGGCGTCCAGCAGCACACTGACACATACCTTCCAATTAAGGTCAGCCTCAAGTGTAAAATGAGGTGCCTGATTTTGCCTCTAACCCTCTCATAGTGACACACGGCTCATCTCTGCTTAGAATAAATCTGAAATACGATGCCATAATCCTGAAGAATCCACAGAGAGTCCAAGAGTCCATTTGAAAACAATTGCTGACATACTGTACAGCTGTCTGATGTGAAAAGCATAAACGGTTAGATTTGTACTTAAATCAGTTTGATGAGAAATGCCTGTGTTCAGTTGACATTACGGCTTTGGTATCTTGGTAAATCTAAAATCAGAGATATCGTTGAGATCTCTTCTGAAACTCTGGAGAAGATTTGTGTGATTACTGAGATCTTTTTTTCTTGGGAGAAATTATTTGAGAACTATATTTAAGCAACAACTAAAAAAACACAACTCCCAATTTAAATTAATTTCTATGGGTTAATAATTTTTTTACAAAGTGACAAATGTTTTATTTTAGGGTTGATATTAATTAGTGGATATAAATTAGTAAATATAATATTATAATATAATATGATCAGTGTTAAAGTATAGTAATACATTTTTTACAAAACAAGTCTGAAAATATAATAAAAAAAATCCTAAATGTTTAAATGACCATTCACAGCAGAAGTGTGAATGGGAAGTTCCCACTAGGATATTTGTGTTTGCTCTTGTGACTGGGCTTTACTTTTATCCCATCAAATGTCTGTAAAGAGGAAGAGATGAGATGACTGAGTAAATGAATGGATTAGTGGAGCTCCGTCACCGTCTCTAGCATTGGTTAACCTGAGCACCTTTTCTTAGACGGACGTCACTCTTCCTCTCTGTCTGACGTATTATTACGTGGTTCATTTGAACTTGACTCCACCTCAGCTTTCTCAGAAAATCAGAATCACTCCCCTCATTTTCTAAATTTATGAAAACAAATCCATGAAACTTTGTAATGTTTGTTCTTAATGTCTAAAAGAAATGTGGATCAAGAAAAGATGGAGATGATTTTAGACATTACATCAGTTATCATCGGTATATTTAATTGCACAAAACATTGGTCACTGTTGTCTTTTTTATATTATGTTTTTGTGGGGAGAAAAACTACATGTCATTGAGGCTGATGTTCCACTAGTTGTCTGTCTCTTCTCTGGATCAGGACTGGGGTCGGCCTGGAGACCTGTTGAACCTGGGCATCCAGTGGCACGTGCCCAGAACAGAAGAGAAGGAGTTTGTTTTTTACCTGCTGGATCTGCTGTTAAAACCTGAACTCGAGCGTCTGCAGAAACATGCACAGGGAGAACAGGACATCAGCAGGTCAGCCACAGGATAACATTTAATCTGTTTGAACTCATTCGTACCCCCACAGTCCCATCAGTGTGTTCCCCTTCATCAACATCAAGCCAGCTATGTGTTCATACTATACTGAATTTTTTACTTTTTCAAAGGGACTGAATGTGTTTGTGTTTATAACAAAAGATTAATTGTGATTTATTTAATTCTTGATATTTTTCAGATTTTTGTTTTAAGTTTAATTTTCATAGGAGCAAAGATCCAAATGTTTTTTACAATACCTACATGTTCATGTATCACTGATTTAGAGATAAATCAGACACTATGATTTATTGATTTAAGCTCTTCAGAGATCTTTTTGTGTCTTTCATAGATGGACAGATTTTAATTTTATGCATTCATACACAAAAGAACATTCAAGAAAAATAGATCAGAAAGATTAATTTGCTAATGAATTTCATATCTCTTTAGGGATGATGTTCTGCAGAGTCTGTCCATTGTTCATAACTGCCTTCTGGGAGCAAGCAGCCTTCTGCCTCCACTGAATGGAGAACCTGTCCCAGAGAAGTCAGTGTGACACACACACACACACAATATAGTACAGTTACAAAAACAGATTAAAGCATTTTATTTTAAACGTATTCACTTAGTAATATTGTAACCTTGCAATGCTTCTCACTTCAGGATAAACAGTATGATTCAGCTTTGTGAGACAAAGGTGTACACTGGAGTAGATTATGGTGAGTGAGCATTTCCTTCTTGTGTATAAATCCAGTGCTGGAGCTATACTGATTAATGAATTAGTTGCTTGCTTATTATTGATTATGTGGCAGACCTGTCTAGAGGGAACTACAGAGAGGACATCTGTAAGGTGATTCGATCTCTACTACGTAAGTTACTCTAACATACTGAGTCCTGATCTAGATTTAAACTTTACATTTTAATACAACAGATTGTTTTTAGCATCTGCAGATCTGTCTCTCAACTCTGATGTTTATGCATACAGACCACACTCTAGAGCACTCAGAGGATGACATCAAATCCCTCTTCTCAATTATAAAGGTGAACTGCAACACTGTCAGGTTTATGTGCACATGATATTTACAGTATTATATTGGTGATAAGCAGTGGTTTGACAGACAGGGTGTTTTCTCTTTATAGATCATCAGCGACCTGCTCCACTTTAAAGGCTCTCACAAACACGAGTTTAACTTGCGTTGGAAAAGTTTCAGTCTCATTAAGAAGTCCATGGAGAACAAGGTTAGACACACATTTAATATCTGTTAACTATCTCTTTATTTGACATGTAGTTGACTGACACTCGCTCTTCTTCTCTCAGCTTCATGGCAGTAAACAGCACATTAGAGCTCTACTCATAGACAGAGTCATGTTGCAACATGAGGTAACTCATAATAATAATAATAATTATTATTATTATAATAATTACATTTTATATAGCATTTAGGTGAATCTCACAAAACCTGTCGAAGGCATATTTTTATTTATTACTGTATTCTAATAATTGAATTTATAGTAACGTGCATAAAGACAATGAAGCCTATGTGGAATGTGTCATGAAAGCTATTGACAAAATATTTAGTCAGTCTGGCTGTCTATCTATCTATGGGTTAGGGATAGGCATTATAATCATAAAACAAGAATGCATATTTTGGGGCTCTTCAGCATATTTTGTTATGATTTCATTAGTTTTGAGTGTGTTTTGTGCCTGTGTGTTTCAGTTAAGAAATCTGACCACGGAGGGATGTTGCTACAGGAGTGTTCATCAGGACTTGATAAATGACCTGCTTAGACTGTCCACCAGCAGGTACAGTCAGGTATGACAAGGCCTTATACACAAACATATGTATGTATTCACGCACAAAAGCAATGGATGCATCATTAACAGTCCCTATTTTACCTCAGGTGAGGAGTAAAGCTCAGAACGTGCTGTTCACAGCATTGGGAAACTACAACTTGTGCTGCAGAGACATCATCCCTGCGGTGCTGGAGTATCTGGACCCAGACCGCACTGACGTCACCCAGCAGCAATGCAAAGTAGGTCTTACACAGTTCAGGATGAATATACACTGAAAGAAACTAAGAATATTTATTTTCCTATTGATCATTCTGACAGATGACCGCTTTGGAAAATTGAGCAGGATCATATTTTGTCTGTCTTTTTTACTCTTCTCCAGGGTGCCCTGTACTGTCTGTTAGGGAACCACTCTGGGATCTGTCTTGCTAATCTGCAGTACTGGGACTGCATTGCTCTCACATGGCCTGCCATTGTGCGTTCTGGAATGAGCCCCTCAATGTCTCTAGAGAAGTCTTCAGTCGTCCGGCTCTTTGATGATCTGGCTGACAAAATCCACCGCCAGTACGAGACCATCGGAATTGACTTTACTGTGAGTTCAGCAAATAGTAGTCTAAATGAGGGAGAAACACCAACTAAACATCAGAAAAAATGACACACTTCAGCTTTAAGTAATCTGAAAGCCTTTGTTCATAATTTAAAGTATTAACATGATGATATAAAGTGAAAATTATTTTTGATAATGTGTTTGTTGTTCGCACACCAGCGTCATCTTTTTCTTTCTATACTAACTGCAGCAATAACAATGGATATACCCAAACCAATTTCCCTGAGGGGATTAATAAAGTACCCATCCCATCCTATCCTATCCTGACAACAGTAAAGGTATTTTTACTGTGACATTTGTCTTTACACTGTTCTTTTTTGTTTCATATTCAGATGCCGGAGAGCTGTGTTGAGGTTGCTCTAAAAATGATGAAATCTAGTAACCCAGAACCGACTCCATGTGCTGCCTCTGAACAGGAGGAACTGGAGGGAAGAAAGAGACTGGAACAGAAAAACAAAGACTCTGTGCAGTAAGTAAATACAAAAAAACTACATACAAATATGCTTTCCAATTTATATACCCTTAAGAAGGGTATATACACAAAATTTATTTTTTATTTTTTAATCAATCCTTACAGGAAGTATGAGAACCTAGTGGTGGATCTTTTGGACAGCCTGTACGACCAAAACTTGTAAGTCTGCTTATTGTGTCTGAATCGATTGCACAGCAAAAGTCTGGATGGTAAAGTAATGGAAATTCATTGATCATATGCTTGTTTATTTGGCAGGCCCTGGAAGTTTGAGCAGATCGCTATCGGCTTCCTCTCTCTGATGCTGAGAGATGACCACCCCTTGCCTTCCTCTGCAGTCCTCTTTTTCGTTGAGAATCTGAATCACGACTCGCTCTTAGTTCGCAATGTGTGTTTGTGTGTGCATTCTGTCACAATTATGCTTCTAAACATATGCGTGTAAGGAAAGCTACACAAAAAGACACTTCATTCTGTCATCTGCTATTTATTTTTCAGGGTGCGATTTCAGCAGTGAGTGGCATTCTAAAGCAGCTCAAGAGACCTCACAAGAAAGTGGCAGTGAATCCCTACGACATATCTGAGCTCAAAACCTCACTGCAGTCATGTGAGAACACTAACTGTACAGTAATAAATGGTCTCAGTAAATGGACATGCATCAAAGAATTTCTTAGATTTGTGTTCTGTTTCTTGCTGTTTTTCATGTAGGTGGTGGTAAAGCTCCAGGCTCTCTGCTTGCGGGAGACAGGCCTGATAACCAGTGGCTGCAGTATGACAGCAGCAGGTTGCCACGCTCCCAGCAGGATTGGGATGAATGCTGCTTCATTGAGAAAACCCACTGGGGCTATTCCACATGGCCACGGTACACATGCTTACATGATAGTCTTCTGAAGCCATACAATAGCTTTCAGTATTACAGAAGATATCTTTTGAACAAAATGTATATCACAAAAATTATGAGGCACAACTGTTCTCAACATGGATATTAACAAGAAATGATTACGTGTTATTAATAAGACAGGATTGTGACACTAAAGACAAGAGTAACGGCTGCTGAAAATCAAACTTTTGAACAATAGTGTAGATTTAGCATTTGATTGAAGATCAATAAAAAATGAGTTTTATTTCATGGTTATTTCTTTTTTTAGGAAGCTGATGCTCTATGCCCCTCCTGAGGAACAGCCCAAACAGGGCAAAACAAGAGAAGAGATGAATGAGGTACGCAAATATTCAAACCAAATAACATCTAAACCCAACCACTTCAGAACAACTTGTACCACCTCGTTTCAGTGTTTTTTATTTCTGTCTGGTTCTTGCCTTGTTTGTTTATGCCTGTTTTCTGTGTTGTAGAGTGAACAGATCATATACGATCATTTCTCAGACCAGCAGTTCATAGATCAGTTCATCCAGTATTTGTCTCTGGAGGACAGAAAGGGGAAAGATAAGTTCAGCCCACGACGATTTTGCCTCTTTAAGGTGAGTCTTTAGATGCCCTTCTACTGTCTGTTTCCTCAAACCCATTGAAATGTTTACTATAGACTGTAGAAGTTTATGAGCCAGGTCTTCAGACTTGTTTGAACCAGTTTGTCAACCAGTTCTATGACTGACACCCAGTCAATTAACCAAAAATCAACAAAAACGGATTGCACCATAAACATTGTCTTGTGTTGTCAAAGGGTCTTTTTCGGAACTTTGACGATTCCTTCCTGCCTCTGCTGAAGCCTCATATGGAGCGTCTGGTTGCAGATTCTCACGAGAGCACCCAGCGCTGTGTGGCCGAGATCATCTCTGGACTCATCAGGGGCTCCAAACACTGGAGCTACAGCAAGGTATCAGCACACATGCATAACATATAGGTGCAGTACAACAAAGTTAAGGGGATTTGAGTCCTTAACATCACTGTTACACACCTTTTGGTGCAGAATGATGTATTCAAGTTTGTATGTGTTTGTTACAGGTGGAAAAACTGTGGGCTCTGCTGTGTCCACTCCTCCGTAAAGCTCTTTCCAATATCACCATTGAGACGTATGCGGACTGGGGCACCTGTATCGCCACTGCCTGCGTAAGGACCCTTTGTCACTCTTTTTAGAGCACAAACTCTCTTTTAGTAAGATGTAGATCTGTATGCCTCATATTGAGTTTTTTCACAAATATTTTCAAGAAAAAACATATACCGTTTAAAGTGTGGATTAAATTGAAATATCATGTCCTTATAATGACAAAAAATCTGTTAATATACATTAGCATTCAAAAGATTGGGGTTAGTGAATGTTTAAGTTAAAAAGCAATACTAAAGTCACAGTAAAGGCATTTATAATGTTACAAAATATTTTTATTTCAAATAAATGCTGCTCTTTAGAAATTTCTATTCATCAAAGAATCCTGAAAATGTTTCTTGAGCACCAAATCAGCATATTAGAATGATTTCTGAAGGATTGTGTGACCGGTGTATTGACTGCTGAAAAAATAGCTGTACCATCAAATAAATATATATTTGATCATACATGTAGATTAAAATAACTGTTTTCTATTTTAAATTAAAATATTTACAAGTATTAATGTTTTACTGTATTTTTATCAAATAAATGCAGTCTTTGTAAGCATAAGAGATGTCTTTCAAAAGCATTAAAAAAATCTTACAGACCCAAAACTTTTGAACTAATATATGTGTTTTACAGGAGAGCCGAGACCCACGAAAGCTGCACTGGCTGTTTGAGATGCTGATGGAATCTCCGGTCACTGGAGAAGGAGGCTCGTTTGTAGATGCCTGGTATGACATCACTTCCACAAACATTCTCTTTTAAAAAGCTGAATGGATTAAAAGGGGAAATGCTGAATGTGAGTTCTTTATATTTCATGTCTAAGTTTGGATTTAAATCAGATGCAATGTCATCTCTTTTTCAGCCGTCTGTATGTGCTGCAGGGAGGTCTTGCTCAGCAGGAATGGAGAGTCCCAGAGTTGCTTCACAGGTTACTACAATACCTAGAACCCAAACTCACTCAGGTCTACAAGAATGTAAGCGAACGCATCGGCAGGTATGTACTGGAATGCAAAAATCAAGTCAACATTGTCAAGTCAACATTAACATGTATTTTCATCACGTTCAGTCTTTTCAAAGTCATTGTTTGCTTTTGTCTCAGCAACTGCCATTCATTCTTTCTCTCTTCTTGTCCTGTCTCAAAGTGTGCTCACCTACATCTTCATGATCGACGTGAACCTGCCACACACTCAGCCCACCACATCCCCGCGCATCGCAGAGTTCACAGAGCGAGTGCTGGCCAGGCTCAAGCCTTTAACGGAGGGCAAGGAGGAGATCCAGAACCATGTGGTAGAGGAGAACACAGAGGGAGATCAAGACGAGAGGACACAAGCCATCAAATTACTCAAAACTGGTGTGTACTTAGTATGTCTTTCTGTTTGTGTGTGCATGTGATTGCTTGAGTGTGCAGAAGTGATATTTTAAAGATATTTTTGTGTTTGTGATAGTGTTGAAGTGGTTGATGACCAGTGCTGGACGCTCCTTCTCTTCTGTGGTCCCAGAACAGCTTCGTCTCCTCCCTCTACTCTTTAAAGTGAGTCCCAATTTTGTCTGTAATTTAGTTAACTGTCTACAAGTCTTGTATTTTTAAGTCTCTGTCTCTCTTTCTAGATTGCTCCTGTGGAGAATGACGACAGCTATGATGAGATGAAGAGAGATGCTAAGACATGCCTGTCTCTCATGTCCCAGGGACTGCTGTACTCCGAGCAGATCCCACAAGTCCTCAATGCACTTGAGGAGGTGACTTTCCAGTATCCATAATGCGCGCGCACACACACAGACACTAAATATGCTTTTAGTGCGAGTCATGGATGAATTCAAGGGTTTAATGTGTTATCTGACCAGCAGATGGTGCTGTTTGTTACAGATTTCGAGGAGCAGCTCATGGCACGCACGTTACACCATTCTCACCTACCTGCAGATCATGGTTTTCTACAATCTTTTCACCTTCCTCAGCGATGCCAAGGCCGTCGGTGACGTGAGAGCGCTTGTACTGCGCCTGCTGGAGGATGAGCAACTTGAGGTGTGTGAATAAACTTGCACACTGATTTATACACATGTATAAAGGTTTGTTTCTGAGGACTAGGTGTATCTCTGGCTCTTTGTTTCTATGGGGAACAACCAATCATCTGCCATGCCTAATATGAGAGTGCAGACTTGCCTAGTAATTTTATACTGAGTATTATGAATTATTTGTCTTCTACAATCAATTAAAATTCAAAAATTAAAGGGATGAACTTTATGAACAGCATTTTAACTGACAGCTTTGGAATAAAATGAATCACCAACTCACCAATTCATATTTTTTTAAATATCTGGCTGTCGATGAATTCATTTATTAAATCATTTTGATAGCATAGTGAGAGAGTGGGTATTTTTGACAGTTGTAATACTTTTTCAAAGTTTCTCTTATATGAAACAATTCATTTTAACCATGTTAACATATGAGAAAAAAATATGAGAAATTGGCATTGCACATTTGTACTTATTTAAAATGGTTTATATATTAATTTTATTCGAATTTATCATTCACCTATTTTTACCCTAACTTTAAATTTACCTCTTAACCTACCTATTCATTCATTAATTAGTTCATTCATTTTTTTAAACATTTCACTAGTGTGGACCCTTTAAGTTTCTATAGTTAATGTATTTTTTGAAGACATAGTTGGCCCTTATTATGCATAACATAAATGCACGGCCATTATATTCACATATAGTGATTTCACTCTCATAATGTGTGCAGGTATTTGCATGTTTAAGACATTAAGCCTGATTACTGTTCAAGATTATAGATCTTCAGTATATCTAAATTCATGCCGGTGTGTTTTAGTATAATCGCTAAGGTTAAATGTGTCAAGCCAATTACATAAGTCACCGGGGTGAAAGGGTCTCTTTCTCCGTTCTGTCTTTTCAATGATGACCCTTGTTTTCCTTTTCTCTCTCTCTCTCTCCCTCTCACACACGTGCTCTCTATCCTTCAACCCCTCTTACTGTTACCATAGCAACTCCTAGCTGCAGCAATATTCTGTTTCCATGGTGATAGATGTTCAAATTTTCAGCGAGGAGAGGATGGCAAAGGGAGAAAAGAATAGGGTTATGAGTGGAAGAAAACTACACTCTTTAATTCAGCCTATTAAATAAAAGCATTCTGGATTCCATGATGCATACGATACGACCCTCTGTGATGTGATAGACATTTGGTTGATTAGTACTAGCCAGTCAGAACGTGACAGTGACTGTTTCAAGGTTAAAGATCAGCGCCCACGGGCCAAGATCACTAGACTTTGAAGCTTAAAACAATTGCCGTTTTTTTCTTTGTCAGCACAAATGCGTGTTCTAAACTCTCATAGACATGCACGGAGAATTGCTATTGCTGAGTCAGCTTTTATGGCTCTCTGTGTATTCTCTCTTTTTGCCTAATTACACAGGGCTTCTTTGAGACCGGTTTACGGTGGCCCAGTAGTGCACAACACAATTAGCACAACACAATGGAAACAAGACGCAACATAATGGAATTAGCACAACGCAATAGAAACAAGCCACAACACAGCAAAATTAGCACAACACAATTAAATTAGTCCTATGTGTTGTGTTGTGGAGATTTTGTTGTGGTATGCACTACTGGGCCACCATACCTGTTTAGATGACTAGTTGTTCACACTAGTTGTTTGGCACATCAATGGTAATAAGCTCTAAATGTGCTTATTCACCCATTTCAACCTGACTGGAGTCATGCTCTGGAACATGGTGTTTTGTTCTGCTCTGTTACATAAATTTCCAACACTTCTTGTATTCTTCTTCTTTAAAGAAAAGCTGTGACACAAAAGACCCTGCTCTGCACTTCCCATGCTTTAGATAACTGAAAAGTGAAACTGTCTGAACCTTTGGCCTCAGGATATTAGCCTGAACTGTAACAATCTTCTGTAATGATCTTTCTTTCCTTGTCTCTCTTCGTGTTTTTAGGTGAGGGAGATGGCCGCCACCACTTTAAGTGGATTCCTGCAGTGTAATTTTCTCAGCATTGACGAACCAATGCAGGCCCATTTTGAGGCCCTGAGCAAGACCTGTCTGCCCAAGCGCAAGAGGAGAGAGCTGGGCTCAGTTGTGGACATGATCCCTTCTGCTGGTAATGGTCACACAGATATATATACATACACTAAGTTTGGGGTCAGCAGGTTTTAGAAAATGCTTTTGAATGCTGTCTCTTACACTCACCAAGGTTGATCAAAAATACAATAAAACAGTAATATAGTAAAATATATTTACAATTTAAATGAACTGTTTTGCATTTAAAATATTTGTTTCTGTGAAGGCAAAGCTGAATATTCAAAACGGCTAAGCCATTGCTCCAGTCTTCATTGTCACGTGATCCTTCAGAAAGCATTCTAATATACTTATTTGGTGCTCAGGAAATATTTGATTAATCTTTAAATGCTTTTTAAGTTCTAAAGTTTAAATTATTTGAGATATTATAGAATTTTTGAATGATCAGTGTTGTTCAGTATATGAACTGTATATGTAATCCAGTACTGGATATTTAATTGCATATGCTCATTTCTCCTTTGTTTTACATTTAAATTACTTTTGTGGTCTAATGCTTAAAGTTAATCTTGAAAACACTTAAATGTAATTTTTAGCTAATCCTAAAATGAATTAAAAAAATCATACTTGACACTGATATGATTCAAATAAATTTTAGTTAGTGTGTGTGTGTGTGTGTATGTATATATATATATATATACACATTTGTGTATATATATATTTCAGATGTTAATTGTTGTCTCAGGCTTCTATGATTTTATATCTAGGGTTAATTCAGGTAAGCTTCGGATGTTTTAGTCACTCAGATGAATTTACCTGAGTTCACCCTAGATATATTTATATACTTTTAATAACTCTACTTAAAACTTTCATTTTTCCTGTGTGTAGACCTTGTGCAGCGACATGCAGGTGTATTGGGTCTGAGTGCTTGCATCCTGTCCAGCCCGTATGATGTGCCCACCTGGATGCCCCAGATCCTCATGGACCTGAGTGCCCACCTCAACGACACACAGCCTATAGAGGTACAGAGAATGGGGGTTGATTGGGAATGATCAGCTGATTGCAGTCTGCAGGGTGCCAGGGATTGACTGAGCAAAGATGAAATGTTTAAACATTTCTGGAAGTTGAACATGACTCATGCAATTGCATTTTGAAGAAATGTATTTATGGCAAAGGCAGACCAGCAATTGCAATACTGAAAATACTAGCTAAACCGAGAGCCAGTTATTTTAAATGAGTGACTCGTGAGATTTTTTATATATATAAATATATTTGTTGTTTCTCTAGATGACTGTGAAGAAAACCCTGTCGGATTTCCGTCGCACTCATCATGATAACTGGCAGGAACACAAGCAGAAGTTCACAGATGACCAGCTGCTGGTGCTCACAGATCTGCTGGTCTCCCCCTGTTACTACGCTTAGGTCTGTTATAAACACACACAGGCTCTCTTCCAAAACCTAGCGAGCTGATTTGCTTTCTGCTGCTTACATAGATGGCGCCTTCTTCTAAGGCAGCTAACAGTTCATTTTTATTTTGCTTTAACATCTTTTATAGACTTATTTCATCATTAAATGTCATAATTTTGGGTAATTTCACCCACCTTGATGAATTTTGATAACATATATGATATGTTTTCTTCGTGTTTTATCTTCAGACTCTAACTTATGATCATTTCTTTTCTGTTTTTCAGAATGATGTCACTGTCTGGTGAAAGGAAAAGGAAAAGCTAACTGAAACCTACATTTTAGTTTGCTCTGAATGTCTGGGATTGTTTGTAGAGGACAGAAAATTAAAACGGTTTATGTAGCAATAATGCAATCATCTAGTTATGAGATTATTTAATTTTTGAATACACTTAATATTTAAGGGGAACTTTATTGCAGGCATCGCTGACCTGCATCTATAATGTTCTTGTACAGTTTTCGCTTGTTTGAGTACAGTTTGGATTGTTATAGCCCAATATAAAGCAGTTTTCTGCACTGCTTGCACTGCGTTTATTGTAATACTAGCATTTTACAATTTTAGCAGTAATCTGTTTGAAAAGTGTACACATGTAATATTGGTAAATGTTACATATGTGTATGAGGTAAAATTACTAATTTATTTTCTTTCTTTCATTGAATTAGCACTGTACTTTTCCTCCTGCTTCATAGCGACTGTGCATTTTGAACAGTTATGTAAGCCTACATAAATGAAAGAGTGTAAGAATATATAATTTGGTGATGCTATTCTTCAGTTGTCATGCCAATACAGCTGAACTAAACTAAAAATTCAGTATAATCACAATGGTTGGTGTAACAAAATAGTAGTCTATGAGATTTTAAACTCCTTCCTCCTGCACTTCATGCATCTTTCTCTCTATTAGTATTTTTGCAGTCAATAAATGTTTATTATTTATTCAATTGAAATACAAATTTTAGTCTGTCTTTTCAGTTGACCTTTGCATTTAGTGTTTGCAGTTTTTGCTTCCATCCAGGTGTTCTCAAATCCTGGTGACAGAAGCTTTTTAGAGGAACTGACAGCAAATGTGGAGACCGTGTCATTGAGACTTGCGGTTAGCAAGCATTGCTGAACTTGAAGTCAGTAGCAACAATTGTAGCCCATACATTAATGCACTGGTTTGTTGCAAGCTTGCATTTTAAGTATAATTCACACTGTGTCAAAATCATGTCGTAAGCCAATGTGAAGTTCAACTTTGGTTGGTAAACTAGAAGACAGTAATGCTATGCTAAAGCTTGACTAATTGATTACTTGTTTTGTTGTTGTTTTCTTGATATTCCTTTTACAGATATTTGACAAGTCAAGGGATGTTTGTAATAAAGTGTGACAAAGTATGTAGGTAAAGTCTTTTCTGTGCTTCTCCCATGTTGCTACCGACATATAGCAATTAGTTTGATGTAATATGTGTTAAATACACATTTACTTTCCTAAAATTATAAAGATATATTAAATGCTATATATATATATATATATATACACAGTGGAAACTTTTATATAAGGGACATTTTTATATATAATGCTTATATAAAATTTCCTTTTTTTTTACTGTGTATATATATATATAAGTATACATATAGCCTGAACCGTAACAATATATAATTAAATCACAAACAAAATGAGACTCTTTGTGCTTCCTGAGTGAGCTTGTTATACTCACGGGCACGCGCTTGCTGTCCATTCACGGCTTCAATATGATTTCAGCGAGGCGCGCCCACTCTCCTGCGCATTAAATTCACTCTCTTTTTCATTCTTATCTTTTGCTGTGATACTCTTTCTCTAACTAGGATGCTTGTAACGTTTGTGTTCTTTGGAAATTCTTACAAATGTGGAAAATGCGGCGTCTTAAAAAGGCACACGTAGGGAATACATGGTAAGAAAATCATCTTTTTTCGGCAAGTGGAGAAAGAAATCCGCAGGGTTATAGGCATTATGTGTAGACTGAACGATTTATTAGATATTTACTGGACGTTTGTTTTAACGATGCATGTGATTTATTGTATATGTTCTTTCAAAGATATAGGGGCTTGATGCATTTTTGATACGATTTTATATTCGGCGCACATTCACCTGCAGTAATATCATTCTTAATAGAGGTTAACGGATAAGAAAACCCTTCAGATAATATGCAGATTGTTGCAGGGACGTATTCCTCTTAATCGATAGATTTGTGGATGACAGGAGCGCGCACGGATGATATATCCTGATACTGTGTTTTTAAAGAAATTCCAAATAATTTGTGCACCAAGTGATATAATAACATAGATTAAAACGAATCCTTTGTATGGTTAAAAAAAGTCATTAGGCCATTTTCAGTTATTGTGTTACAGTTATCATACGCAAAGCTTCATATTGTCTGTTACTAATCAGTATTTATTTATCCCTTGTGTCCTTGCAGCAATCCAGAAGGTCTACCATGAACCATGTGCACAATGGGAGTATTAGCTCGCTCTTGGGTGACCTAAAGGCAAAATGGGCAAAACTCTGAGGCTGTGACCACTTTGCATCCCCATGTGTACCATGAACAGCACTGCCTGGCCTTTGGACCTGGCTGAGTTTGCGAAACCTCGGAGCTTTAACCGCTCCCAGAGCCAGTCTGCTTCGGTGAATGGTTGGGCCTTAATCCACACGGCTACCCTCGCCTCCTGCTCCCTCCTGTTGGTCCTCATCTTTTGTCTCGGTTCTTATGGAAACTTGGTGGTCTTCTTGTCCTTCTTCGACCCAGCGTTCCGCAAGTTCCGCACGAACTTCGACTTCATGATCCTCAACCTATCCTTCTGTGACCTGTTCATTTGCTGCGTAACTGCGCCCATGTTTGCACTTGTGATCTTTCTGGATGCTGGAGACGCTAGCGGTGGCGTGTCCAAGGGCTTCTGCTTTGCCTTCCACCTCACCAGCTCGGGCTTCATCATTATGTCCCTCGAAACGGTGGCTGTGATTGCCCTACATCGGCTCCGCATGGTCCTGGGTCAGCAGCCCAACCGTACAGCCTCGTTTCCCTGTACTCTTGCCCTCACGGCACTATTATGGACCACCAGTTTCACATTGGCATCATTGGTCACCTTACGAGCGTATCCCAGGAGCTCCGGGCCTTGCCTGCCCCACTTTGGTCTTACTGGCAACAAGGCCAAGGTAGTATTGTACGTATACATTGCGGACTTTGCTTTCTGTGTAGGTGTGGTGTCCATCTCATACCTCATGATCGCTCAGGCGTTGAGGAAGAACGCTCAGGTTCGGAAATGTCCCATCATCACGGTGGATGCGACACGTCCACCTGCTTCTCATCCGCCGCTCATTGCCGCAGGTTTCGAGGGCATGCAGTGTACAGTGCAAGTCCCCTCGCTTTATCGCAACCAGACCTACAACAAGCTCCAACATGTCCAGACGCACTCCTACACCAGGAGAACCAACCAGCCCCTCGTGCCCGGGGCTGCCACTGGAGCAACTTGCTGCCAGTTGGTCTCCACAGTTAACCTGGCGACAGCCAAGGATTCAAAGGCTGTGGTCACATGCATAGTGATCGTCATCTCAGTGTTGTTGTGCTGTCTACCACTAGGTATATCCTTGGCGCAGGATATGGTGTCACCAGAGAGCAGCTTTGTCCACTACCAGTTTGAGCTCTGTGGATTCGCCCTCATCTTCCTGAAGTCTGGAATCAACCCGTTTGTATACTCGCGTAATAGCGCAGGTCTGCGCCGCCGTGTGCTCTGCTGCCTCCAGGGGCTGACCTTGGGTTTCCTGTGCTGCAAGCATAAGACACGCCTACACGCTATGGGCAAAGGAAGCCTGGAAGTCAACCGTAACAAGTCCTCACACCACGAGACCAACTCTGCGTATATGCTCTCGCCGAAGCCTCAGAGGAGGCTGGTGGACCAGGCTTGCGGACCCAGTCACTCCCAGGTGCTTAGTCCCTGTGCCACCGCTGGACGCAAGCCCCGACCCCCGAGCACATCTACACCCATCAATACACGCATAGAACCCTACTACAGTATCTATAACAGCAGTCCGTCAGTAGGCCCGAGTTCCCCCAGCAGCCTGCAGCCGGTCAACTCTCAAACCACGGCCTTTGCCAAAAGCTACGTGGCTATGCACTACCACACCCACCAGGAGGCGCTGCAGGACTTTGACAGCACCTCGGCTCATCAGATACCCATCCCATCAGTCTGAGCTGTTGAACATCATACTACTTGCTCAGCATCCAAAGTCGAGCATTTATAGTGTTTGCTTGTGGTTTGCTAGTGGTGTTTTGCTCAAGAGGCAATATGCATCGAGTATCCAATAAAATGAAAGTGGGACTAGCTAATTGTCGCTTTCCCCAAAAGTATTATTCTGTGTTTTCTGGACTAAAGGATGTTCTATTTTTACATTGACGTGGCATTTTGATGTACAGTAATAGTCTTCACGCAGATTATGTATTTGTGAAACATCCTAAATTTTATATATAAACTAATTAAATGTTTTGCAAGTGTATGCTGACATCTTTTATTTGAGACTGAATGTTTAATAATGTACAGCTGTAGTTTGCTTTGTCAATCATTGCTTTTAAGGTATTGACGCCTTAAGCATTAATAAGCTATGGATGGATGTTTTTATGTAAGAGTATTATTAGTTATCTGTGGAAAAAAAACTATCAACAAAGAGACACTAGCACCACCTAGTGTAGGTAAATGGACCCTTCTGGCCAATTTGTAATGTCTATTTGTCATAAGTGTTTGTCTCCATAAGAAGTTTTTGTTGTTGTTATAGTGAATAGTGCTGCCCTAATGATTGTTTAGGAAAATATATTGGTTTAATTTTCATTGTAACATAAATAGGGAGATTTACACTGCAAAAATAATCTTATTCTGTTTTTTTGCTTTGTTTTCCAGTACAACGCCAATACAAAGAGATTTTAAAATGTATTGATTTTCCATTAAGTATAATACAATTTTGATATTTTTCAGAAAACAAGACTGAGTCATTTTGCATATTAAGTAAATGTATCTTGATTTAAGAACGTTTAAATATTTGTTCTGGAAAAACAGGCAAAAATACTAAAATCCAAATTTTTGCAGTGTATTAATTAAGGTGGTGTATGAATCTTCTGAAATGACTTGGAACATGAAACTCATATTTTATTCAACTGAACATGTACAGGCTGAGTAAAAACCAGCATTGCAGGCAGTGCAATGAAATAGTCTTGATAAATGTGTTCTTATATAAGTTAAGATGAGCCCTTCACCAAATACATCACTGTACAATAGTGGAAGTGGTTACATTTAAGCGAGGGTAATCACAAATTGTAAACAAACCATGATTTCCAAAAAAAAAAAAGTTTTGTTACATTCTCTTTCCTTTGCATACAAAATAGTGTATTTTCCCTTGCAATTTGCATTGCACAATTACTTCTTAAAACAATGTAATAACCATCTCCATCTGCACAGTTATGGCAAACACTGAACTACCAGAAGTTTGATCAAATAAATAAAGTAGATTTAAAACAGCTGACCAACTTGTACAATCAATCGATTAACAGAACAAATGAATCATTTGATTGGATTTTTAAAGTGACTTTGCCACAGCCAAATATCTATGTGTGACAAAGCATGAAAAAAAAGAGTAACAAAAATATTCTGCAACAGGTTTGAGATTTGAAAATAAAACATTGAGAATTCAGTCCTAGCGGCATCTCCAGGTTTAAACGTTTTCAAATCTCCTTGTTTAGTCTTCAAACAACAGAAAGTGCAGTCACTGATAGAACTTTCTCAAAGGGTGGAGAGTCTGAGTTCAGCAAGTCCATGTTATCGCCATGATCTATGGAGCTACTAGACTTCATCAGAGTTATCTCTCCCTCTGAGCATCATACTGCCTTCCTCTTCTGTATTGTTCGTTCTCCAAACTAAGCATTCCTCCATATAGACTAGCTAGGGATTGAAAGAAGTCCATTTTCATCTGCAGTGTCCAAGATCTTGCATATTACAGGCGACTCGACCTGTGGCAGAATGATAACCAGATTAAGTGTTATCCACATGAAATGATCACACTGTAGCATCAAATCAAATCATCATAAAAATAAAAAATGAAGTCAAATCTCAAAGACTCACCCCTAGAACATATTGACATGTCTGAGGTTCCAGCATGTAAACTGTAACAGCATGAGGAGACTCTGACTCCTTACACCTGAGACAGAACAGGCAGGTGTTAGTGGCAGCATTCAACAAAACCAAAAACCTCAAATAGTATCAAGAAGTTTGGATATCTCACTTGAGCTTGACTGTAACCTGTCTCGGGTTCCCTGTTAGGTCACAAACATCTCCACGGCCATAGAAGTGAGATACGACCCTGATGAGGTATCACCAAGACAACATGACATTAAAATATGACACACAGATAATATATTATATACTAATAGTTAATATATACATATACACTCAAATATACACACATACGTAGTCTGTTTGATTTTTCTCCAAACTTTTGAAAAGTAGTCATGTATACGTGTGTGTTTGTGTGCGTGTATTCATATATATACACACACATAAATATATATACACATACATATATCATTTGTTTTATTTATATTATTCAGTTTTTTTTAAAGCATGGAAATATGTGAGGGAAATATAATCATACTTGACTTTCTGCACTTCATCGTCTTTCAAATGATAAGATCGTGCCACATTTTTCTTGGCCCAGTTAATATGATCCTCAGTGTTCCAGCTGCCCACCACCACAATGTTCTTCCCTTGTTCTTTATCCTTCATCCAAATGCACAAAATGCTATTTAGCTCTCATAATCCAGACATTAATCTGGAATTATTATATTTTCTAAAGAATTCAAAGACTTCACACAACACTTACCTCATGATACTGGTGGACATGCTTTCCATAACAAAATTCATACTTCCACCATCCAACACCCTAGACAGAAACAAACATGTGTTAAACTGGGAATCCAACTTAAAGATCCACAGAATCAAAATCCATCCATCCTCACCCCATGCAGACAGTATGAGCCACTCAGAAACTCCTTGATCAGCTGTTCATCAGTCAAACGAGAGATGTGGGTGGTGCCAACGGTGACCTGCGCTTGCCCACCCACTGTCAGGGGCTTATGGGTAGAGGTATACGCCTCTTCTTTCACTGGAGATGCGCCCTCCTAAACAAGGGAGACATAGGGATTACATTTTAAAAAATATTTTTACAATAATTTATATTAAATAGGTTTTTATATACTTTTCAGAAAAACATTTTGCAGCAGTTATTCATTACTGCCCCCTTATCCCTAAGTAGGTTAATGTGAAGATAAAGGGCAGATGCGTACTCACCCTGGATACTCTCAGTTCTCTTTCGCCACTTGAGCTGAACGCTGGTTTGAGCAGCTCTTCCCGCTCACGATCCAGCTGGGACAGACTCTGAGGTCTGAGAGGGGAGCCACCCAGAGCCTGGCAAAAGATGTCATTCACTGGGGATGACCTGAACCTGAGGAAAGATGGGCTGGATTATGTCACAAAGGACTAAAAGTGGAAACTGACTTTGAATGTGTTTGTGTATGTACCTGTATTTCGGGTGAGAACAGAGGAGGGGTGTGAGCACCACTACTTGATACTGACAGGTGGTGACCTCAGCGATCGTGAGGATCTCATGCTTTGCCTCCGGGTGGCAGACGTACAGCACTGTGGTAGCGCGAGGTGTATTCTGTTTCAGAGAGCACTCAGTCCCATGTCCCATCTCTATGGGATAGTATGGTGTCAGCTGACCCTCTATATTCTTTGTTGGCACCTGGGAACACAAACAGAGTTTAAAAAAAATCTTCATGTGACACATTTCTACATTATATTTAACAGCTACAAACCTGTGTGTTGGAGTTTGAGCTTTCTGATTCAGAGTCACTGGATTTCTCAGTTTCTGATTCTGAGCAGAAGATAATATTTTGATCAAATATTTAATACTTTACTAGAATATGTAAAGAAATAATTATAAAAACTTAAGCTTAAAAATGAACCAACCTGTACTCTCTTTTTTCATGGTACCCAGAAAGTATTCCTGAATGTTAATCTTCTGAGGAACCAGAGACAAATAAGACCATTGAAATGTTTATATTACTTAGAAATATCTTAAAATAATCCTTCCACATACACTAATGTTTGGGATCAGTAAGAATTTTTTTTAAGAAATTAACACTTTTATTCAGCAAGGATGTATTTAATGGATCAGGTGACTCTGAAGAGTGAAGACTGTAGTAATGGCTGCTGAAAATTCAGCTTTGCCATCACAGAAATAATTATATTAAAATAGAAATCAGTTATTTTAAATTAACTATTAAGTAGTTATATTTTACAATATTACTGTATTTTTAAACAAATACAGCCTTGGTGAGCATAAGCGACGTCTTTCAAAAACATGGCTAAATCTTACAAATCCCAAACTTTTGAGTAGTACGGTGTGCATTTTTAATAAGATATAAGGAATGCTATAAATAAGGATCTGGCATGTTCTTTAACAGCAAACGTCATAACCAGTTGTTTTACCTGCCCCGTCTCCTTGTCCTCATGGTACTGCCGCACATGCTTCCCGTGGCACACTTCATATGTCCAGTATGACTCGATCTGTCATAGTTGTGATAAAAGCAATTCATATGACTGTGTTTATAAGCTATAAATAGAAAGTGAGAAATGAAACTCACTCTGTAGGAGCAGCTGCTCTGCTTGAACAACGGCTCCAGCAGCACAGCTGGACTCGGTCCATCATACTCCATGTCATCCTTCAAAAATGAGACAGACAATAAACTGATCAAATAAGACGGAACTAAACCATACACAGATAATAATAACTAAAATATTAGCCATGCATAACCACACCTCCTGGTTGCCGGACAAAGATGGCAATAAACATTTGTACTTTTCTTTTTCTGCAGTTGTCATGATAACATAGTTATCTTCTTTGTACAGGCCTCCTGACGTTGACTGCAGAGAAAGGGATATTATTTCATATTAGCGCATGTTTTAACTTCTGCAGAAGCAAATAACCACTGATAAATCCTTAGGATCCAGAGAGAAAACCTAAACAGCTCTACTTGTCATTTATGTACTTTAATGCTTCATAATGCTGTTAGAGAGAATATTCACACTACAAGACAGCTCAAAACAAAACAGCTCAACGTCCAGCTGTTATAAAGCGACCTAAGCCAACAAGCGGACGAATAAACACGTTTGTATTTACAGCTGTCGTGCGAAACGTCGGGGTTTTTTAGATGTCAAGACTCACCAGGGTGAAGTCTGCCCCGGGCCATTTGATTTTGAAGGGGATTTCATCAGAAAACACAGGAGATCCTGCACGATTTGCAGACACTCCGACCAAAACCAGCCCCAAAAACAACGCCAAAGCACCCGCATCGCCCCTGCTGAGCCTCCAAAAGCGCTATCGGGACATTAGAGAGAGACAGCTGGAGGAGAAGGGTCAGAAACACGGTTACTACAGGCAATCAGTGAGATCTTATAGCCAACTGATTGCTGATAGTTTGACTAGAGTTAAAACAGGAAGCGCACCAGGACATTGTCATCTTGCCACGTCCATTTCCGGCATCAGGCGGAAATTCACCTCCGCCAATAGCGCGTGAAGGCGTATGAGGCTGAGCCGCTGTTAGTAATAGTAACGTAGTACTGCTGTCCTACGCTGTGATAACAGATTAATACTTATATTTTGGGCGATTAAGAAAATATTATTTAAACTTTAAAAACGCAGTTGTGTAAGAGGGTCTATTTGTGCTAATCAGTAATATTTTAAGAAATTGCAACTGTATTCATAAGCAAATGTTTTACGTTGTCTTGTTTATGTAATTTTCTCCAATAAAGTACTTTACGTTGTTGTCTTGTTTATACAAACGTTTATGTATTTTTTTGTTTAAAACACTTCTGAAAGTATTTCTTCTAATAATTTTTTGGCACAATGGGCAAAAAAGCAAAATTATCAAATTATACTACTTCACAAAATATCTCAGAACACCGATTTACTGCTATTTTCCAACAGATTGGGACTCAAATAATAGGCCTACAATTCAATAAAAAAAATATTCCAAACTATTTTCCGAAATATTGCTTTGATTTTTTATTATGTTGTATATTTATATATTATAAAAAATAAAATAAAATAAAAACATGTAAAATATTTTTCAAAAACAGTTGAATGGTTAAAATCCATTTAATTGCAGTTATTCACTGTTAAATAAATCATGTCTTGCTTCATAAAAAGAGATAAATATTAGTGTAACATTTGGATAAGGACAATAATAAGAATAATTGTATCCTTTGTTAATTATGAGCTTTCTAATATGCACTACATGCATTTCAATATATCTTCTCATAAGACTATTATCTGATCTTTCCTCTTCTGAGTGGTTCTGTCCCATCAGGCTTCACATAACCTCAGTAACTACTTATATCAGCCAGGGCATCCTTGGTAAACATCATATTTCTCCAGAGTCTTCATTTAAAAATATCAACCACAAATTACTCTCAACGCTGGCAGAGATGAGCATTTTCAGATTTTCACCGATCTTTTCTTCATGCATTCCGCTTTTCCATCTACAATACATGTTTTAATTTGGATGCATCATGTGAAGGGTATTGTGAATTTAATAGCTTGTGCTATTTTCATAAGCAGCCAATTTAGGCTGAATAGTCTATTTTCCAGAATAATGGCAGGCAAAAGGAGATTTCAATTTCCCTTCTAGTGAAGAGGTTACTATTTTCGTAGCGAGTGTCATACTTGAATGGCCTTGCCACATGGTTTGTGGATCACTGGATAAATGAAATGTATTTTCATGTCATAGCAGGTCTTTTGATGCTGGTGGAGAGCCTCTCTTAATGTCACTGAAAGCAAAGCTGAGAGTTTTGATTGGAAAGTGGACCTTATTCATAGTCCAATCAGTGGAGGGCAGAACCTACATCTTTATATTACAATTTGATGATATTGATGGTTGAATCATTGTTTCAGAAATATTTGCAAAGGTAGATTAACTGTAAGGTATCAAATAAATGTTCAAATTGATGGTTCAAAAGTTCTGATCATTTACACTAAAATGAATTATTGTCTCAGTTTTTTGTCCATGGAATGATAGTCAGTATATGGTCCAAAACAACACTGAACAACATTAGAGTATGGACAAAAGAACAGAGACATTTTACAATATAATATTTTGATATTATCGTTTGTGTTCGACAGAAGACAGAAAGTCATATAGGTTCAGAATGACATGAGGAAATTATGCTAGAATTTAAATTTTTGGGTGAACTATCCCTTTAAGAACAGTAGTCTATTCAATAAACAAAAGAAAAAATCATAAATACTGGATCTTGACAAATGTGATGTATTTCTCAAGGCTGCATCTCTGTACTCATATTTAGGCTGTCATTGTGTCTTCTGACAGCTGTCATGTGAGGCTTTTGTAAGGAACAAAGAAAAGAATGTCAATTATCTCTCTATTGCAAAAAAACTCATGTAAAATGTATAGCTACTAATATCTCATCAAACGTTTATCTCCCCACAGAAATTGTGCCTTTTGTTTTTCTCTCAAATAATGAGCTTCTTTACAACGATGTTTTCTTTCGTCTCTGAAATGAAGCCCAGGCCCTTCTCGTCCAGTAGAGGACGCAATCGTTCTGATAATTGGGTTTTTACACCCCACGTTTAAGGTGATGTCCTACGGTTGCCAGCGTGCTTGGCAAGTACGTTCATCTGCCGAAGTGAGCAGTGGGAAGCTGCCAGTGTGAGGACACTGAAGGAGTGTTGGCTCTTGACAGAGGAAATGACATAATGACCTGAAGTCCCTGCCCACGCTCCAGTGCTCTTCGAGCAGCGTCTTATGTCGGGTGTGGTCTCATACTCCGTTCACCAGCGCTGGAATCTCTCAGCCCAACTTTAACATCCTCCAGACTCACATCTCTCGTGCGCTCTCTAATTAGCTCCATATGATGAGACGAATGCTCCACCACTAACCGCGCAAGGGAAAAAAGGTATGTGCACGAGTTTTGCTCGTTGTTTCCAATGGCTGTCTGTTCACTCTTGAGGTTTATGATACCAAGGCAAACAAAACGAAACATTTAAGTGAAAGACGCAAATGACCAGAAGAGAGATTTATCAATACCGTGAATGTACATCAGATGATACTAACCGACCCTGTACTTTAAATAAACAAAGCGAGATTTTTGTGTTGGCGACTTGACAGCTGTAACGTTACCTGCCGGTGAGTGTGAAGTTTAAATCAGGTTGAACTGGTAACTTAGTCCAAGCCAGGCGCACCCTGTACTGTAAACCTATTAGTAGTAGTTTCTCATGATTTAAGTAAATTCATCATTTTGATTATTTCTACGCACTGACTCGAATTTGTATAAGTTTCCTTGCTTTTGAAGCGCGTGGCTGTTCTGGATAATTTCTTGGACTTACTATAACACCAACCAATAGCTTTCGAGACAATAAATGAGGTATCTCATTCATAAACGAGAAATCATTTATTTTATATAATATTGTCTTATTGATTTATATAAGGTTCTTATTATTGAAAAAATGGTAGTGCTTTCTAAATTCTTATGTTTTGATCAGCTTAGTGTTTTTAACAAATTCAGTAGGCTAAATGATTAATGGCTAAATGAGTCACTTGTAATGCTGGAAAAATCACTTGTTGCCAGGTACTTCCTAAACATGAGAACTTGAGTCAAAAAACAGTGAATGACTCTATTCAGTGAACTGATGCTAAATATTTAAGTAACAGTATTGAATCAGAATCCCCTCGTCTAATGCAAATAGATTTGACATTTGATCAGCCTAGAAGTAATCTGGTTTATTCCTACATATGACTGCAAATATTTGTTAACACTATTTGTTAACAAATGACTCGTTTGTAATGCTGGAAATATCACTTTGTTGCCAGATACTTTCTTGAGAACTTGAGTCAAATTGGTGATCGACTTTATTCCGTGAACTGATGCAAAATATTTGAGTAACTGGAATGAATCAGAATCCAATGCAAATAGGTTTTACATTTTATTAATCTAGAAGTAATCTGGTTCATTCCTACATGTATGACTGCAAATACTTGTTAACAGTATTTGATTTAAAGTTCACACTTTTTTGTGTGTGTGACCACTAGCAGAGAGTATGCAGATAACATTGCACCCTCAGACTGAATGTGCTTATGCAAAAACACACAGTAGAAACACAGCAACAGAAGTAACACTGTGACATTTTGGTTTCAGGCTTTGTACTGAGAGACTTTCACATGTAAGTGCTGGCAGTAATTATAGGGGCAGGTCTCATCTTGCTCTTTGTGCCTGCTAATGCTCTTATGTTTCTCACAAACATTGCTCTTAAATGAACTATTTACTCTTGAAAATGGCACACCCCACACAGTAGTAAAAGAGCACATTCCCCACAAAGACATGAAGTATTTGGGTTTTCTAGCTCTTGATAGAAACCACACCATTCACAAGATTTGATCAAATTACTTAAACACTCAAACAGGGGAAAAAAACTAAATGTTTCTGGAGGTTTGGTTTATAAGAAAAAAAACATTGAAATGAAGGGTTGGACTCGTTGGCTTAAAGGGGGCATAACACTCCCAGTTTCACCCAATCTCGTGTTAATCTTGAGTACCTACAGAGTAGTACTGCATCCTTCATATCTCCAAAGACTTTTTAGTTTGATCATATTTATAAAAGAAATAAAAGAGCTAAAGAGTGACAAGCACTGGAGCGCAATCACCAACACATTCACTGATGCCGTTTCACTTACCGTCTGCAGTTCTGAATCATGACCGGGATCTTTTATAGCTGGGACTGCTCCATCTTTCAGTATCACTCGATGTGCAAATCCAGGATTGAACTGGACCTTGTTTATAAAACGTTCGTCAACAAACACACTTGAGAAACTCCGTTGCTGCCCCGGAAAAACAAACTGCATCCACGGTTTACTTAACTCTGGGCTTTTTGGGAAGCTGAACAAGGTTATCTTTCCCTCACAACCAAAAACACACTTCAGAGACATTCTTCCCGAGCGATTCCTGTGCAGCCGAATGAAGCGCGTTGATGGGCACGCTTTTGCTCACGCTCTTGGGTGCGTTTCCCAAAAACAACTATGGTCGTAAGTTCCATCGTTACCAATAGAGTTCAATGGAACTAACGACCATGGTTAACTAAGGATGCTTTTGGGAAACGCACCCCTGGTCGATGCGTGCACGGGCGCGTTCTTCTGGGAGAAATGCCCATATAAGGAGTTCCACCGTCGTTTACATCAGCAAGAGCCACGATCAAAAGAAAACTCTCCGAAACTTGTACGAACCCGGAAGTAAGATTTTTGGCACAGAAATACTCTTATACGTCCAAATAGTTTTTTGAAACTTTGTCAATGCTAAGCATGAGTATCCAACTATTTAACAGTGTAAACAACTCTGAATGCATGAAATGCATCCCCCCCCCCCCCTTTAATGATGCAGTCACACAGGTTCTTGAATCAGAATAGAAACTTTTATGATGCTCTTTTGTTTGTTTTGGTGTTTAAAAGTCAAAATGAACCTGAAGACTCTTCAAAATCTCTCGTTTTTGTTCCACTGAAAAAACAACTGCATGGAGAATAAATATTTTAAATAAAAAATACATTTATACATTTTTTTATTTGTAGGTTAACTATTCCGGATCACAAAGGAGCTTTTGAGAAATGTAAGTTTGTAAAACCTCAATGTATAAAATATAATCATAATAATAAAAGTACTAACCATTTCCACAACATTCAAGTGGGTTGATGTGGTAACAAGGAATACAAATAAAACTGAACTTTATTCCTCTTTGTTGCAACTATGCTATTTGAATATTGGCTCAGGTAGATTTTCATATTTTGAATACAGTTTTTTATAGACGCAACATGTTAGGAGGTGTTTCCAACTTTATTCATGAAAACAGTCTTCTGGTTAATATGATACAGCTGCCAAAGTTATTTAAGTTGATATTTTTTTCTCTCTTTCTCTTCAGAGGATTTAGCGGAGACAGGGGAAGTCAAGACTGTATGATAAGGATGGGAATTCTTCAAGTGTTGAAAACTCAGTTGCTGTGCCATCTCATTATCTGTTATGTGTTCCTAGTCAGTGGGTTCATTATCAACCTGCTGCAGCTTTGTACTCTACCACTGTGGCCCATTAACAAGCAGCTCGCACGCAAGATCAACTGCAGATTGGGTTATTCCGTTTCTAGTCGTAAGTCCTGCAAGCTGTCACGTGTGCTCACATCTTCCAAAGAAAGATTCTGACATAATCAGCCATGATGCAAGTTTCCTGGGCTTATTTTGTCTGCACTGAAAAAGAAGTACTGCGCGAAGTGGCAAAATAGTAACAAAGTGGTTAATAATATTTGTCTCAGACATGGAGATCATGATTATTCATGTCTCACCTGTTTAAGACAGATTTCATTGTCCCACATTTGTATTGTAGGATACACAAAACCTAAAGCCATTAATTCCTGTTTGAAAACCTATGTGTTGCGCTGAGGGTAACAAAACAGGAAGTTTGTATTTTAGAATATTGCAAATTGCTCTAACATCTATTTACATACATACAAAGATGATGAACTTGTTGGACTGCTACACATTCATGATTATGTAAATTAATTCTGCATTATGAATATATGCATCATAATTCAGTATGTATTTTTTCTGTTTGTTCAGAATTGGTGGCATTGTTGGAGTGGTGGTCTGGAACAGAATGCACACTTTACACTGATCCAGAAAGCTATAAACTTTATGGCAAAGAAAGCGCCATTGTTGTCCTAAATCATAACTTTGAGATCGATTTTATGACCGGCTGGACCTTCTGTGAGAGATTTGGCCTTTTAGGGGTAAGACAAAAAATAGTTATATAAAAAAAAACTTATTTTCCCACATCATAACAAGTGTGTGATTTCTAAATTATGCTTATTTTGTTGTAATACTCAATATTGTCGTGATGCAAATAGACTGTCAGGTAATTGTCATATGTTGCTTTTAGAGCTCAAAGGTGTTGGCAAAAAAGGAACTTTCCTTTGTTCCTGTGATTGGCTGGATGTGGTACTTCCTAGAGATGGTCTTCTGCAAAAGGAAATGGGAAGAGGATCACAAGACAGTAGTGCAAAGCCTGCGCAACCTTCGGGATTACCCAGAAGACTTTTGGGTATATTTGTGAAATCTCATTGCACATTGTATTCTGGTCATTTTACTAGATTTCAGGTTTTTCTTTTCCTTTACTTTAAACACAAGTAGTTAAAGGAATAGTTATCCTGTTAACCCAAAAAATTGTAATTTTGTCATGATTTACTGACACCATGTTCCAGCTCATATGCTGTTATTTTTTCTGTGGAACAAAAAATATATTATTTTTATAAAATATTAACACAGCTCTTTCCATGTGATGATAGTTTGTTTCTGCTCTAAAAAGTATGATGGAAAGTAGTGGTAATAAATGTTATTCGCTTAAAGAAGGGTCCAATTTTGGGTGAACTGAATTCCCTTAACAATTACTCTATTTATTTAGCTTTTTTTATTTGAGCTTTTCTGTCTCCTGTGGTTAATGTTCAATTTTATGATGCATCTATAGTTCCTGTTGCACTGTGAGGGCACTCGATTCACAGAAAAGAAGCACAAGATTAGTATGGAGGTGGCAGAGAAGAAAGGTCTACCCAAACTCAAGTACCACCTTCTACCTCGGACCAAGGGCTTTTGTGTCACGGCCCAGAACCTCAGGGGAACGGGTGAGAGCTTCTTGGCCTTTAAGTAATGATGAACCTATAGCGAATTGCTTTTATGGCTTTTCCAATGCGCTAAGGCTAATCAGTGTGTTGATGTCTTTTCAATTTACATTTAAATGAATGAAAATGTATTTTTGGTCGATGTAGCCTCTAAAGATTTGGCTTGCTGACTTGGTTTGTGTCTCCTCTGTAGTTACTGCTGTGTACGATTCTACACTTAATTTCAGAAACAACGAAATTCCAACTTTACTTGGGGTGCTCAATGGGAAAAAGTACCATGCTGATATATATGTAAGGTAGGAATGAAAGCAAAAAAATTCTTCACATCGCCCTAATTTTGGCAATATTAAATTCTGTTGTTTATTAAATACTTTGTGATAATGTCTCCTGCTATAACAAAGTTCAATATGCAGTCTCCATAATCACTTATAAATCTTTTAGTTTAATGACCTACTATATGAATACGTTGTCAGTTGCAACATCAAAATAACCGGTCATGGATATCCTTGTGCGTTTTTTAGGCGAATTCCTCTGGACACAATCCCAGAAGATGAGTCTGAATGTGCGGCCTGGCTTCACAAACTCTATCAGGAAAAAGTAAGTGCACTACCTGCATTAGGTGGAGGTGTTTTTGTATTGGTCAGTGTTATTTTAGTATAGCATGTATGAATATTTTGAATTAGCTTTTATTTTAGTTCTTAAATTAGGAAGAAAAAAACAATCCATCAGATATTTTATTTCTGCTATAAAATAAGTATTTTAATAGATTTAATTGTAGTTAAGAAGAGCAAGACTGGCTGCAGTATTAGCCTTTTAGTCAGTATTACCATGTCAATAGTGGACACACGTGGGCATTAAGTAATTTTGTTGTGCTATCTCACAAAGGATGAATTCCAAGAGCATTACAGACAGACAGGGCGTTTTCCGGGTCCCATTACAAGCCCTCCGCGTCGACCTTGGCCCCTGCTGAACTGGCTCTTCTGGGCTTGTTTGCTGGTCTACCCTCTCTGCATGTTACTGCTGCAGTTGCTGCTATCAGGATCCATATTCACCGTCATCTGTACATCTGTCTTCTGTCTAGCAGGTACTTGGGATAAATACAAGGGTTACGGGGTGGTATTTTCATATTGATGATAATTTAAGCTGGTGTAACTAATAGTAAAATAATAAAATTGCAGCAGATGATTTTTGGTCTATCTTTTTTTGTTACCAAGCAATAAAGGAATTATATACTGCTTCTATTTTCCTCCAATCAGTTTTTTTCAAAAAACAATATTATAAAGGAGACCAATTAGGTGCTAAAGCAGTAAGTATATCTACAATTTCTATATGGATTTACTGCATGCTAGTCAATTCATAAATGCATGAATGATTGACATTTTAATGCATTTGAAGTGTCCTTAAATATCACAGCATGTGAGCACAGGATTAAAGATTCATTTCAGATGTTAAAGTTTCATCTAGAAACTAAATGCACAAAACAAATCTTGAACTACATGATTCAGATATGCTGTAAGAAATCATGCATCTACTAGATATTTCGTTTAAATGAAGCTTTCATTTCATTTCTTAATACAGGGTTCCCACACCTGTTGACCAAGGAATTTAAATGAGTTATTACTGGGGAAAAACTCATGTATTAAGTTCTAGTGGATGATATCAAAGTATAACTAGATCCGTAGTGTTCTAGCATTCACAAATCTCCCTGACTTTTCAGTTTAAAATCCCCTGATATTTCTAGGTTTATCATGTCCGTGGTAACCCTGTTTGTATTATGATCTATTGCAGTGGTTCTCAACCTTTTTTCCGTGGCAGCCTTGGTTGAGAACCACTGATATTATGAACCTGAGCACTTGTAGCCTTAGTTTAGTTCTAAAGCATGTTAACTTTACTGGCTGTTGTGCTGTAACTGATACATTTTCACTTTTATTTTCAGTGTCAGTTGGTATCCGCTGGATGATCGGACAGACTGAGATTGACAAGAGTTCCAACTACGGAAATAAAGAGAGGCAAATTAACAACAACTGAAAGACGGTCATCCACCGGGGCAACAAGATCATGCTACTGTGGGGTCATGAGGGCATTTCAGAACAGGAACTGGCATTAGCCAAGTGAAACCACCATGAATTAAATTTGAGGAAATCACCACATTAAGTTTTCAGAGAGTCGTTTGAGTAATTTAAAACACTTCTCCGTTTTGATTTACATCATGTCAAGGCTTTTTTTTTTGTTGAAAAGACAAGTAGGCCATTTAAAAAAAACGTCTGTTTATTAATATTCTTTTTTTAAATATTGCAAACACTGTTGAGGAGCAGAGAACCAGCAGTTGATGCCTGTGTAAGAGCATGTTTGTCCGCCCGTCCCAGTGCAGCAGCAGAAAGGCGGAGTCAGACTGGCTTCTTCCCTCTCATTGGTTGATTATGCTCTTGTACACCCAGATGGTAAAGGCACGCCATTGGCCAGCACAAGGCTGAGCCGAGGCAGCACAACTACTTATAGGCTTAAATATGACTTGTTAACAGTGGGCTCTGCAGCAAGGCAAAAAAAAAAAAATTTACAAAGAAAAGATAATGAAAGCCTTCTCTACAGTGACTTTCATCCCCAGGTTTGTAGGTTTTCTTCAGTGAACATTAATTGAAATTGTACATACAGTCAGTCAATGCCAAACTCCCTCCATCTCCCATTCTCTGATGCTTTGTGCAGAATACGTCCCTTGAATTAAAGTCACTAAACATGTATTCCCTGTGACTCAATCACCAACAAAGTGGCTATTAAACTTCAGCTTTACAATATGCTTTGTACAAAGAAAAACCCTATCCTTACAGTATGTACATAACGCACATTTCATCCCGTTACTGTACATGTAAAACTTGCCCCGCTTTTAACATTGCGAGGGGCTCTTATCGAGCAGAGCGCATCCTGTTTTTCCTTCTTCCTCCCTCATGCCGTGTGAAGTAGTGCTAGCATTTATGTAAACATTAAGAGAATACACGTCTTTTCCCATCACTCTTCATCTGTGCAGACCTGCAATTGAAAAGACATGAGATTGATGTGTTAATGCCGTTTCCATCAGCCTCATCCAAGCAGCCAATCAGGTGACAGCGTGCGATGGTCTACCTCATCCCTCTGTAAATAGTGATGCACCAAAATGAAGTTTCTACCTAAACCAAAATTATTTCTATTTAGCCCAAAATACAAAATTAAAGTTTATTTAATAATCAATTAGAGCACATTTATTTGATAATCAACACAAAAAAATATAAACAATTAAATTGCACATAAGGCAAGTTTTTAAATCAGCTTTTTAAATTAAATAATTTTCTACTCCAAATCGTTGTTGAAATATAAACTCAAACTTTCTTGACAGATTTATTCAACCTTTTAAAACACTAAAGAAAATCAAAATTACATTCATTGATTGAATTGTGTTAGAAAATTGACCGAATTTTAAAGCTAAGACTTTGTATAATAGTACCTGAGCATAGAGCTTATCGTGATTATTTGATGGTAGGAACACTACAAATAATGTTTTTTCAAGTTTTGTTCACATATCAACTGAAAACAGCATGGCTTAAAATATTATTCAAATTAATGTCCATTAAAAATAGTCAACCCAAGTCCTAATATCCACACAATTTTCGTCCATATTTTGGTGCAACACAAAAATAAATCATTGATTGTTGGTGTTTAGTGCTCAAAGTGATAATTTAGTTGTGTCAGCGTCTGCTTTCGTGTTTTTTCAAGCGTGTAACATGTTGGTGGATGCACTAGAAGTGCTGGTTGGATCTAATTTGAGTAACAGATTGGAAATTTGGCATTCTGTACAAATTTGGCACCGGAAACTAGCGCCTCATCTCTTTCGTATGTGTAACCCTATGAATCAGCTGAAGGAAATAACTAGCTGTATGGATGAGAGGGAGTTTATACCTTGACAAAGGGGTGGTCCAACAGGGCACTAGCGGTCCAGCGCCGCTTCGGTTCACTCTCCAGGCAGTGGACCAGGAAGTCCTTCCCCTCTGTGCTCAGCTTTTCAGGAATGGGTGGTTTGTGGCCCATTCCCACTTTATACATGATCTGGAAGTTATGCTCATATTCGTGCCAAGGTCTCTGAATTAACAAACAGGACAGAACATGAGATACTTAAAGTAACATGTTTGTAGATTTTTTTTTAAACACAAAAACAATAAACTGGTGAATACCCAAACTAAATCTGGTTTTGTTGTAATTGGGAAGCCCAATCCAGCAGTACCAGTTTGGTTGTTTAGGCATGTGTGGACAAGCCCAGAAAAATCCTTTTGATTTGGTGTTGAATGCAGGGCCGGCCCAGGCTCTGTTGGTGCCCTAGGCGAGATTTTAGATTTCTGAATTCAATTCAAGATTATTTGTATAGCGCTATTTACAATACAATCGTTGCAAAGCAGCTTTAAGTTTACAGGAAATTCAGTTTCTACAATAGATTTATATATTGTAGAAACTTAATATATTTAACTTATGGCAAAATTGAAATACTACAAACATCACAGGCTCTCTATTTTTACCTCAAAACTGCTCTTTTTTTCTGCCTCGTGCCCCTGATAATTAATTTTTTTCACAAATTTTTTAGAAATGATACTTTGAGAGCACATAAATTGCTAAACTATTTTAACTGCATGCGCCATGCTGATGTATTATAATTACGTCATGATGCAGAAAGTGTTTAAATTATGCAGCATTCCAGTTAACTCGAGATTAGGATTTTTCCCACCTCCTACTTGGAAATAACGCCTGGAGCACCGCTTGAAGTCGGATATCCGACCTGTGAACTCAGGGCAGATCGATCTACCCCGACCTCAGCAGGACAGAACATTTGATCATTTTTTTCTTCTGTTTGTGATTGACTGGAACTCACTGAAGTTAGAAGTGGGACATTTCAACTCTCATGTTCCCTCTTCCGACCTTGTCTGGAATGTGACATCCAACATGACATATTGTCAAATCTTATGATTTTTATTGATTTCAATTTTATTCTAACATTATTTTAATTAGTTCGATGATTGATCAGTACTAAAATTGTTAACTGTCAGAAATTATTTTGCCCCTCCAACTATTAGTTCGCTGCGAGTGAGAGATGAGGAGCGCAAAATAAAACCCCCCCTCTATTCAATTTTCAGATAAATACGTCAACATACTGAAATAAAGTCGGCAGCAACTTCTGGTTCACACGGACTTTAATACATGGGTGTAGGAGCGCAAGATGGTCACAAGAGGGGGCACTTAAAACCAAAAAACACTTTTGTGCGGTGCCCCCCGAATAATTTTGCGCCCTAGGCAACTGCAACTATGCCACGGGCCGGCCCAGGTTGAATGAATGCAGAGTGGACATGTTTCCACAACAGATAGCTATCTTCAAACCAGTTTGGGGAAATCCTGGCACATGGGTAAATGAAGAACCAAACTCAGGCATACAATATGCAAACAGACCAGGGTTTTACCTTTCCAGTGACCATTTCTAAGAGAACACAACCAAGGCTCCAGATATCAGCAGCACGACCATGACCTTCACCCTTTGCTCTCGTGATGACCTCAGGAGCCATGTACGCTAGAAAGGAGGGAAAACAATGTGTTTTGTGGTAATTATCACAATGCTATACTATTATGGTATTTAATTTTTTTATTAGCTTTTATTTTTATATTTTCTGTTTAAAGTTTAGTTAAAGTTTCAGTCAATGTGCTTTTATCATTTTTTTTTATTTAGCTTTTATTTATTTTGGTTGTAGTATTTTAATCATAATACTTAAACTTTTATTTAATTTAGATGCCAAGGCAACATTAATTTTTCAATAATTTTAACTTAATTTTTTTTTTTAAGGATTAACAAGATTGATCAAGTTTGCATTTAAGCTATATTTAACACTTACATTTCCTTTTATATTTTACATCTAAAAATGCTACTATTTGTTAAAATTTTTAATATTTATTGATACAACCTGTGATGAGGTAACTGTTGTGTTGTTGTTACATTTTTAAAGATAGTTTTCATTAACTGAAATAAAGTATAAATATTATATGGAAAACTTCAACAATGAAAATGGCAACTAACTGAAAATAAGTAAAATCTTAAGTAACTAAAACTGAAACAATAATACAGCTAGATACAATTATTAAAAAGCAAAAAATAATACAAATGAAAAATGAAAATACAACAGCTACCGCAAACATTAATAAATATTATAAAAGTATTCAAATAATACTTAAATAAAACTGAATGAAACTTTGTGACAGCATGACACTTTTCTTACTGTTCAAGTCTTCCACGAAGCATTTCAGTTTGCCAAGTGACCCTTTATCATGAGATATGATGATACCACTAAAAAAAGCTTAAGATACTCTTTTGTGATAAGAAAGCTTTGAAAACAGTTTAAAACAAAGGTCTAGACCTCCAGCATGCTTCACAGAGTTTTACAACAAAAAGAACATGTATTTTGAGATCTACAGTAAAGATAGTGTTTCAGTACGCCAGGTGGGGCTTTAGGACACGTCACCATACTGTTCAAAAAGTCTGACATGCCCTCTGGTGTCTAAACCTGGGACCTACAACTTCAAGTCTCTCACCAGCAGTTCCCAGTGTGCTGTTCACCTCTCCAGGCATCGTCTGAGCATTGTTCTTCAGCTTCACCGAGCAGCCGAAGTCCCCTAGCTTTATCAAGCCCGATGACGTGAGGAAGATATTGGCTCCTGGGAAGTAAAGAATAACAATAAACAGTGATGCAATCAAATATTTATTAGCTAGACATTCCATTAACTAGCTAATTATGAAAGTGTCATTTTGTACATCTGCATCTCAAAGGCATCTATCATTTTGATGAAGAAAAAAGTAACTGAGGAAATGAAAATCTTGGTGCAAGTGAGGCAATAAAAGACCTTTAATGTCGCGGTGTACAATGCCGTGTTCATGGAGCACGTTGATTGCCGTCGTGATCTGCTTGCTGTAGAGGCGGATGACATGCTCCTGCAGACCCAGTCTAGACACTTCCTCCAGGGTCCCTTCATCACAGTACTCCATAAAGATATACATCTCTTCCTGCAAGAGCGAACGAGGAACAATGAGGAATAAACGTACTGAAGAGACAAACAGACCTTGACATAACAAACACACAGATTTTTACCCTGTGCAACTCCACACCAAAGTAGCGGACAAGGTTGGGATGTTTAATTCCTTCAAAAATCTTCAGCTCATCCGCCGTTTCCTTTATGGTTTGGTGGTCATTGGGCTGAAAGCGAATCTGGAAGCAAATTCAGTTACAGTTATTAAATTGCTTAGTGTATTTATATATATTTGAAATGAATATACAGTCTCAAGCACATACCTCCTTCATGGCCATCAGTTCTCCAGTGTCCACATTGATGCACGTGTAAACCTTTCCATACTGCCCTTCGCCTGTGAACAGAGAAAAAGTGTAATAAAAATGTAACCGTAAAGGCCTCTACTATGTAATGTGCACATACCGATGACCACTGACCTATTTTGTTGCCTCTCTGCCATTTGAATGTGACCTTGCGCAGACCCACGTGCATGACGTTGTCGTAGGACTTGGGGGTGTTGCACTCCTGTCCGATGATGTTTCGCTGTCTCATGAGCGCATAGTGCTTGTCGTCAAAGACGCGTATGGAGCGCCGCACAGCCTCCATAGGGCTCTGACGTGCTGCAGTGTCTGCAGGACAATTACAAAAAATTAAATAATGAAGGACAAAAGGGTTGCTAAATACATTATATTTGCCAATCTTCGTAAATTATAATGATAAATAACACATTAAAATAAAAATGCTGTTAAAGCTGGAATCAGTAAAAAAAAAAAAAAAAAAAAGCAATTTCAGTGAATCAATTCAAAACTGATTTAAAAAAATTGTTCAGTCACTGAAGTCTCATTGTGGTATATTTCATGTATTAAAATATACACTACAGTTTGAATGTTTGAGGTTAATATGAATTTTTTGTAAACATTTTTATAAATGTTTTTAATGTCAAGTCAGCATTTATTTGATCAGAAATATAGTAAAAACAGTAATATTGTTAAAATATTACAATTTAAATATTACATACAAATATATTACAATATAAATGTATAAAATGTAATGCATTCCTGTGATGCAGCGCTGAAATTTCTGCATCATTACTCCAGTAATTACTTCATTATCACATGATATTTCAGAAATCAGTCTAACATGCTGCTTTGATTCTTAAGAAACATTTGTAATTATTGTCAGTGCTAAAAACCGTAACGCTGCTTAATATTTTTGTGTAAACCGTGATACATGTAACAATATACAAATTTGTACAGTCACTTATGATCAGTTTAATGCATCCTTGCTACATAAAAGAATACATTTCTTGCATAAAAAATACTGACCCAAAACAGTAGTGTGTGTACTGTAGGTAAATATTTATTTGATAATACTGTATACAGAACTTTATCAGAAGGTATACAAAATATAGATATATACTTTAAACTATTTTGCATAGATGTACTTTCATCTATGCTCTTTCATGACATGAACTCATCATCGTTAATTTTACCTTTTGACTGGCTGATGAAGTTGCGGAGCTCCCAGCTGCGACGGGCGGTACTGCTGGGGTCTGCTTTAGGATACGAGGGCTCTGGAAATACAAGGGAAAACTTACAGAATGTGTTTAATAAAAATGACACTTTGCACAAAGTCAAGTAATGCAGACCTTCTCGGTCCTCTGTCGGGCTGGAGTGGCGACTGAGGGATTTAAACTGCAGCTCCACCGCCACAGATGAGAGACGGTCGTTCTCATGTACACTAGAGACCCTGTGTGGCAGAAGAGAGTCAAATGTTACATACAGTCACCACCTTCGTTCAGACAGAAACAGGTTGGGACACATTGCATGCAATAATTAAAATGAAACATGTTAGATATGATGAGCATGCTTCACACAGCAACACATAATGCAGATGGAAAAGCCAGCTCTATTCAAGCGCAGCAGTGTTAAGAATCACAAGAAGCAGCATTAAGCTCTTTCAAACCATATACAACAATCTCTGCTTCTGATATTAACATAAAAGTTAATGATCAAGATATCTGCCAACTACTCTTCAAGCTATTAAAATTGCTTGACAGCCTATAATATATATATATTATGAATTGTTTATTCTGATTATTACTGCAAGCAATAAGGCACTCGTGCATTACAGTGCACTTAGCCTTTCCACTTGATGTTGTGGTAGAATCACTGTAACATGCAGCCTCATTCTTTTATTGCGGTCATAAGGAGAATGTGTTGAGTGGCACAATGGATTTTAAGAGTTATCAAATATATCAGAGTACTGATTAGGATCAGACACTTTAATTTACTAATAAACAATCCCATGTAGATGTAGAGGTGAGTTGATACTTAAACAGTACTTTGAGAGCTTTTCAGTGATGTGCCTGATGGCAGCGGGACAGGGTGTTTAAGCCAATGATGTATGCTAATGCATGCCTCAACAGAAGCTATTAATACGAAAGCGCTGGGCACTGAAAGTTGAAATGATCATAGTTCACCAAACACATTTATCATTCAAGCAAATCATCTGCTAAGGGCTCATACAGTATTGAAGTGCACAGCAATGTGGAATCAAGACAATTATTGAGGGCTGATTATATATCCGAACTAGCTGGCAAGGAGTTTGAGAAGGAGCACTAGATCACTTTCATGTACTGTACTTAAATGTGTTACACTTAAAGAGGTCATATTATACTTTTTTTATTATTATTTAAAAAAAATGTTTTTTAAATAATTCAGTCTTTAATAACTATGTTCGCCCTCTCTCTGGCACTGAATTGAATTGCTGCCAGTCATTTTCTCCGCACTTGAGCAGCTGTAGCGACAACAATGTCTTGTAAACAATGCAGGTGTTTTGTAGTTAGATGTAAACTAGTCTCGCATAGCCAGACCTTCAGACTGAAGGTCTAGAATCCATGGCAGCTTTCATTGGCCAAGGCCCGCCCATGAGGCCGTTTGACCGACATGTCAAACAACCAATCACAGTTCGTTTCGTTCAGCGTCACGTTTCGGGAAGTGGAAATGTCACAACAATGACGACATTGAAACTCCTGAAGTGTTTACACTTTTGTGTAACATTTGCATCAGACGTTTAGCCAACGGTCCATGAGCTGACGTCTGAGGTTGAGACTAGATGTAAACGGCCTTCATTTTCTCCCGACATGAGAGCCACTGAAGATGCATGATGTTTTTGATGGTGACGCGTCACCAAATACACAAAAACTAGCAGAGAGGGGCGGAGTGAGCAGTAGCTCATTATCATTTAAAGAGACATTGCTGTGAACTTGTTTTCGACAAGGTAAAATGGGTTTAGTTTTACACGAACAATGAGGAATTTTAACCAAAGTATTATTCAGACATTTCATGAAGACCCTAAAGAATCCTACCAACTTGTGGAAAATGGCCATCCGATGTCCCCTTTAATATAATAATCCTTTAAGAAGTTTATGCAGAGCAGTAGGTGCTACATCCAGGGTTTTCTTCAGTAATATTGTAGTTTTATTGGTATTTTGAATTAGTTTTTATTTATATATTTTCCATTTTTTTAGTAATAAAATGTATTAGTTTTTTGTCATTTTTTATATTTTTTAAAGCCTTTAATAGTTTCTTTATTTTTATTGTAGTTCTAGTTCTTCAACCTAAATTAAAATGAGAAATTATTTATTTCAGCTAATGCTTACTGTATTTTAATGAACTTTTTTTTTTACGGTTTCAGTTAACTATAACAATCCTGCTACATACTGCAGGTTTAGCGAACATTCTCACACTTGCAGAGCATTGCTGACACTTAAATATAACTGGACATTTTAATATCATGGCTTTCTGACAAGAAATCCCAAAACTATTTCAGAAAGTTTTTTTTTGCAGTTTCAAAAATATATATTTTTGTACTGAGCTGTTATAAAGGTTGTGATAGCGCCTCTCAGTAGTTCAAGGACATTTGATTCCTGATGATATGACCCCTTTAATTTCACAACCTCCTGTGTAAAAACAGCATTACTCAGAAAATGCATGTTTTTCTCGTGGACATGGGTGAGAAAACAGAACATTTTACAAAAAGATCAGCCTGGAGTTTCATCGTCATCAACTTGGAGTTTTCCGGTACCCATTATCCTGTTGTTGGCATAAAACATTTATATACATTTCAAATTTTAGCCAATTCATTTATAAACCCCAAAACCCATGAGAACCGCTGTTCTAACAAGGATGCAATGCTTAGGATGTTGAAAAGGTTACTGAGCTTCATCTGGGGTTGAGAATGGGTGGTCCTGACTACCTGGTGTCATTGGGCACGCCGCCGGAGGATTTGGTGGCATGGCCGTGTTCCCCTGGGGGTAATGGAGGGGCGGGACGGGGACCTGGGGGACACAACTGGGGACGTAGATCACACGGGAGACTCCGAGAGCTGTGGTGGAAAAACAGACTGATGGCCTCAGCATTCTGCTTTGGATGATGTGTGCATGTGTGAAAGTGTTTATTATTAAATAAGACACAGCTTTACACATGTTCTAATGTCAGCATACAAACACAAAACACAACACACACCCATATGAAGCTCTATGTTGCAGCACAGATAGTGGTTAAAGCACTAATATAAACTACAGCATTAAAAGCAGTGTGGCTCATTTAATTAAACCCTCCTCCAGTTTAAACCGAAAACAAGGGCATGCATAGGAGATACTTATCAGGGCTCGCAAAATGCATCACCGCTCTGCCCGACGAGATATCTTAAAATACAGGGCTCCTGATGGTCCTTAAAAACTCCTCAATTTAGTTGTATCAAATTTAAGGCTGTAAAAAGTTGTAAATACGTTAAATAGTATAAGAAAAGTCTTAATTTATAATTTCAAGAGGTCTTACAGTTGGGGACTGAAGAAAAGAATCACGAAAGGGCTTGAAATTGACATTTCTATTTTCTAGACAATTTTTATTTGGGCTAGTTAAAAAAATTTTTCGGGCTACCAAAATCGGAGTACCAGCCCAAAGGGCTACCAGGGATTTTGACATTTTGCGAGCCCTGCATATGCACAAGCATTATGATGCCACTAAGATGTGCTGGTGAAGACCCAGGACATGACCTACCTGATTGCCTCAGAATTAGATGAAGGGATAAAGAGGTATGGGTTTGGAGGATCGCTGTGGCAACGGGGGACTTTGACAGGTCGAGGGTTTCGTGGACCTAATGGAAGATTTAGCATCAGATGCCATTATCAATTTACTGCTTAACTCTTACCAATTGCCTTAAAATAGTTTTTGTGAAAAGCAATTTTCAGTAAATAAATAAATGAATTAAAAAAATAAAATAAAAATATTTAAAACTTTGTAAATTGCATAAGCCACAGAGGAAGAGAGCACTTACCAAAGTACATACTACTGACTGGACTGTGCGGTTTACCGATAACATGCCCTATACATTCATTCATCAGAGCTTGCAAACTCTACAAGACACAAGATTAACAACTATAAACTCAATTACAATTGCAAAACAGATATTAAAACAACGGGGCATGGATCTCTTACCACAAAGTCATCTTCTGGCAAGGCTGATATAAACGCAGGCTCAATCGCTTGAAGAAAATCAAAGCCTTGCGTCGCCCACCTAGAGATTAAATAAAAATGTAACCTCAAATAACATTTGAAAGCTTGTTAAAAGAACAAGGTGGTAACATCGTTTATTGAGAAAAAAGCTGGAAATGTTTTTTTTTTATTAGCATCTCTGTGGGATGAAACACTGGCTCTGCTCCAAAACCTAGTGAGCTTCCTACAGAGACAGCATTTTAAGGCAGCACAGATGCACTCCTGCTCCAAAATGTAGGCAGCATGAAAATGCAGGGTCCTCAGAAAACTGTTTTAGCAATGCATGCATCCTTTAAAGAAAAAGCAATGCTATAATGCACTGAAACAAGTCTAAGAAGCATTCCATCTAAGATGAAGACATAGCAATAATAAAATACAATAAAAACACTTACTCAAAACTTGTGTATGTACTATGTTTTCTATGCTTATTAGAACACTGTTCTGTATCGGAAAAAAACTGAGATCAACCGAGAGGGGATAGCGCTACTTGACATAAGTGCATGAATATAAGTGCATGAGTGGGGCATTCTAAATCATTCAACTTTGATGTTTTAAAGTTATGATGCCCTAGAACAGGGGTCATCAAACTTGATCCTGGAGGGCCGGTGTCCTGCAGAGTTTAGCTTCAACTTGCCTCAACACACCTGCCTGGAAGTTTCAAGTATACCTAGTAAGACCTTGATTAGCAAGTTCAGGTGTGTTTGATTAGGGTTGGAGCTAAACTCTGCAGGGACACCGGCCCTCCAGGACCGAACTTGGTGACCCCTGCCCTAGAAGATAGCTGCCCATGTAGGAAATAGACTGCATAACACCCTCTTTGTTTTTGGAACAGAGCCTACTCACCTTGGACGAGTGCCTCTTCCGCTTTCACACTTCGTGAGGACAAAGTTCATCCACTTGCGGGCAAAAGCGATGTAACGATCCCCTATCCGCCGCCTGAACTCTCCAGACATCAGCCGCACAATCTCTTTATGATACTGCAGGAGAGCAAAAAACATATGCTGAACTGATAGACTCAAGAAGAATCCTTGTGTTTGCCTTCTTCATACTTGACACTGCACCTTTAACGTATTTTTCCCCCCCTTGAACTTCTTTTAATTCTGTGTTGTTAGCTTGAAAGCAAACAAGGAACATCTGCACACTGCCTGACAAAGATCTATGATTAAAACTTTGCTGTTTTATTAAAAAAATAAAGGCAATAGGCGAACAGTCTGAGGATTTTCCTCATTTACTTTAAAGCTGCACCTGTTGGAGATGTTTTGAATGTGTGTATTTTCCCGCCTTTTGTGCTGTTAGCTCACATGGCTAATTAGCATAAACACTGATATAAAAACAGCACTGAAGAAAATTAAGGCTTATTATTAGCCAACTACTAATTAGACTTTTTATATATTCAAGGGTGCAGGAAACCCACATGGACGTTCAACCACTAAACTTCACCATATCATTACTAGCTCTTTTCAACAGCCGTAAAAACAAGGGAACGGAAACAGTGGCACATTTTCTGATTGTCCTGGGACAAAAATTGCAATCTTTAATGTATAATAAATTAGTAAGCTACTTAAAGTTGGCATCAACCAGAAATGGCATTCTTTTCCTCACTATTGTGACATATAGTGAAATGGCGAAAAATGTAGGGCAGAACTTGATTTGTCCATCGGGAATTGATTGGATCATTTGGATTGCTGTTTGCTAATTGTGGTGCAATTTTGATTTCATGGTGTGCAGCATTCATATACACAGAATCCCATCAGGTTCAGACCTCAAAAGCAAAGTTGTAGCCCTGGATCATGGCCTCTCTGTAATACTGCTGCAGTGTGGCTTTCTCCGTCTCCTCCACCTCAGCCTCAAACTCTGACGTGAACATGTAATCCACACGGTCGATCGCGGTGTTGATCTTGATGCACAGCTGGAGAGCCTCATTCTGAAAGGACAGAAAATGTTCTTTAAAAGAGCAGCTCAAACCAAAATTGCTTTGCAAACATCCGGTTTGCTGATGCACCGTTTATAGGTTTTCATATAATCACATAATGTAACTCATTTCTATGGAGAAAACTGAAAAATCTCTGCGCTCTTTAAACCCGGGATTTCCATGCATATTTGTATTGAGAGAAGACCGAAGAGCATATACTCCATCTGTATGATGCATATACTCCATCTGTTTTTTTGGTTTAGTTTGCATCACCTTGAGCTGTTCCAGGGCAGAGACGATAAGCGGTTGGCTGGATGTCTGCTCTCGGCTGAGGGTCAGAAGTTCTTCCATGGACTGATGGAAGGCTTTGCGTTGTGTCACCAGGTGGGCCGACTGCATCACAACCAGCAACAGATCGTCCACCTAGGAATCATTTATGACATATCAGAAGCTGTAACGAATGGGTAACTTGTAAACTGAGATGATTATATAGAAAATTAGAAGTCAAAGATTTATTCCAAACCTAAAAACTGTAAAACATACTTTTTTTTCTTCAAAGACAGAGTAATACATTAAAATGGGCAATATATACAAAATACAATCTAAAATAACCGTTTTATATTCAATAGTTAAATTTATTACTGTGATGGCAAAGCTGAATTTTCAGCAGCTATTACTCCAGTCTCACACGATCCTCCAGAAATCATTATAATTCATTCATTCATATCATTATAATCATAACTTGGTTCCAATTTATCATCAATAATTACTGGTGCTCAGTTATTAATTATGGTTATTATTATCAGTGATGTACACCGTTTTTGCTGCTTAATATTTCAGGTTTTACAGTAATTTTTTATTAACGTAATGCGGCCTTTAAAAAAAAGGAATTAATTTATTAACTACCTCAAACTTTAGGAAGTTAGTGTATTATGGTTACCCAAAAGATATGCAGAAAATAACAGAGTCCCTGATAAATAATTTCTGAAGGATCATGTGAACCTGAAGACTGGAGTAATGATTAAAATAGAAGTTATTTTAAATTGTAATATTGTATTATTAAAATAAACTAATACTACACGAACGTGTTACTACTATTTAAATTGTAATATTCCAAAATATGACTTCTTTCAAAAACATTTAAAAAAATCTTAATCACTCCAGACTTTTGATATGTAAATAACTACTTTTTTGAGGAAGTGACTCATTTCTGTGCACTAACAGCACTGAATGGTTAAACTGAGAAGATCACATGCCTATCTTCATACCTTCATGGTCCGTAATGTGTCCACAGTCTCCACCTGAGGTACTAGTTTGAGCACAGCGCCGTCCCACTCAGTCCAGGCACCATCAGTGCTCGAGTCCCCGACTCCATGTTTGCTAATGAGCAGATAGGCCTCATCTTCTTGGATCTCGTCTGGCTCTTTCGAGCAGTCCTTTCCAGTTGCTGCATTCAACAGCTGTAAGATGACTAGGCGCTGCTCCATCAGATCACAAGGGACAAAAACCTGGAGCTCCTCCAGTCCTGGGATTTGGACCTAAGAAAAGGGACACACAATGACAAGTTATTAAGCACATAGAGCATCTATCTATCTATAGCAGAATATCATTAATATAGAGGAACGCCTTAATACTTTGACGTAATTCTTGGCCTTCAGTGCTTGGAGGAGGGAGGGAACTCCATTGGTTAACCTGAATTCTGCAGCAATCTCAAGATCCTGAGTAGAAGTAAAGCAGAACATTAAAATTGCACATCATAGTGACAAACCACAGTGCAAACACAGTGCCAAGTGAACTCACCTTGCGCAGCATCTTGGCAAAGCCTAATGCTTTAGACGCTCTCTCCCTGGCTTCATGAAAGAGCTCTTTGAGCGAGCGGCTCGTCTCGATCACCGAACGTCTGCGGGGGGGGGGGATAAATGATAAATGCTTTTAAAAAATCAGTCACTAGGGGGACAGTAAGATTTTTTTACAATGTAAAATAATTGTTTTCGTTTTTAAATATATTTTAAAATACAATTTATTCCTGTGAATTCTCAGCAGCAATTACTCCAGTTTTCAGTGTCACATGATCCTTCAGAAATCATTCTAATATGCTTGTTGGTAATCAAGAAACAATTTATTAATCTTATCAGTGTTGAAATCAGATATTTTGCTAAATTGTGGTATTCGTGATACTTTTTTAGGATTCTTTGATGAATACATAGATAAAAAGAACAGTATTGTTTTTAAATAGATCATTTGGATTGGTTTGACATTAACGACACCAAACAGAATTGGATTCTAATTTAATTCTATATAGTCTCTATTCTATTCTCTCTATAGCCCTAACTGTTCTACAGTTATTAGATGAACAAACATTTTTTGCTAGAATGAATAAAACAGATGATGACCTAGCAATGAACACATGTTCCACAGGCTTTGATAAGCCTAGCACTGTTTATTACTCGTTAACTGTCGTCTCAGACACACCTGATTTCATCCGAGCCAGTGCTGTCATCCGCACACTCCCAGAACTCATTGCCACTCTTCTGAAGGCCCGCATCCAGAAACTCTCCAGTGGATTTTAGCAGCATGCCAGCAATATCACTGGAAAAACAAACCAGTACTGATGCTTTTTGTGCACTTTACTTTGATATGTCATTCCATCCAAAAGATCAATGCAATCATTTATTCTTCGTTGTTACATAAATAAAAAAATAAAACCATAGAAACAAATGAAACCGCTAGAGAACAGAGTAAAAGACTAACCAAAAGAGTTTCCCAGACTGGGCTTCTCCACCCCGGATGTATGGAGTGATGACTTTGGTGAAATTCCACTCCTCCTCCAGCAGGTTCTTCAGGCTGTGAGAGGCTTGAGGCAGCTGCTGTAACATCTGGATCCAGCTGCGCATGTAGTCAAAGTACACCTGCATGCACAGACACACAGAAAATATTTATTGCCTGGTTACTTTCTTCTAAATGCAGCTCTTGAAGATCACTGCTGTTCAGGATGGAGATGTTTGCTGGATTATTCGAAACACAATACAATTTAACCGCAGAAGGATAAATCTTTATTTTTAGATTTTCATTTTATATAATGCAAAAACCACAGAGCTGGGAAAAAAAACCCTGGTAAAGATTAGCAGTCATCAAACACGGGAACTACTCCCATTGAGTCACAATGAAATAATTGTACCGTTAACATCTTATTATAACTAATGTCCTCATTTGTGATGATGACAGGTGATATACACATCAGACTCAAACATCATGCAGAATCTGGGTCGTATTGGGTTGTTTGTTGGAAGCGCATCCAGATTGGCTTCCTCTATTAGTCACTATCACTGGTCATGAATGTAAAGGTAATTAAACAAGAAAGCCTGAGAGTAAGATTACAACACCAGTCAGTCCTAATCCCACCTCTAGCATTTTGTGCAGATCCTCCTCAAACTCGTCGATGTTGGCGTTAGTCTGCAGACCCTGGGGGTCAGTGACGACGCCTCGCAGCATGAACTGATAGTACTGTTTCATCAGGAGCCCTCCTTTAAGAACCTCTTTACACTCACGCACCAACTACAACACACAAATACACAAGTCAGCCATCTTTGATGTCTCTAGGAGTCATTTCATGGGATTTCATTTAGTCATGCTGAATGTGTGAACAGCTTTATGAACAGAGTTTATGAGTCTTGAAGAGAGCCAAACACAATTTATTCGTAAGGCATCATATTTCAAAACAGCCATAAGTCGTAAGAATAAATTAAATAAAATGTATAACAAAAGACTATTAGTTGGTTTCTACACTAAAAAAAATCATGCACAAATAAAAGATGAAATTATAATAGGCTCTTATGTTGGCTTCATCAAAGAATAATAAATATAATAATAATAAAAATAAGAATAATAAATAAAAATAAATAAATATAATAACTACATACAAATATAAAAAATAAAAAAGTAATATTGTGAAATATGATTGCAATAAGTAATTTCTATTTTAATATTTTATAAGTTCATTACTGTGATGGCAAAGATACAATTTTTAATTACTCCAGTTTTCAATGTCACGTGGTCCTTCAGAAATTATTTCAACATGCCTTATTATTATTAACGATGAAAACAGTTGTGGTGCTTATTATTTTTTATATGATTCTTATAGGATATAAGATACTTTAAAGAATAGAAAGTTTAAAGCAATGCAATTTGTTTGAAATAGAAATCTCTTGTAACATCATAAATGTCTTCACTATCACTGATTCATTTAACCCCCAAATGTTTGAACGGCAGAGTTTATACAACATGTAGGTATATGTAAGTAATGACCTGTTTGATGCTGAGCAGGGACGGTTCCCCTGCAGGCCTTTGCTCAAGGCGCAGTTTGAGGCACTCGTGAATAACATTTAGCAGCACACGGCAAAGCACCAAGAAGGCCGGCCGGAATGAGGGTAGGTCCATGTCCACTAGCTCCTTCCACGATACTCGTCCCGACTCCTCCGCCTCCTCCTCCACCCGACCGGACATATGACGAGATAGCTCTGGAAGGTAGTCACAGTGCTGCAAAGAATAACCCGGGACCGCTGACAACTAACAGGAACAGAACAATGAGAACATGGATGTTGAAATTCAGTACATGACTGTGGTTAAGAACAGAAAACAGAAAACACTGACAATAAAATATTGCAGAAATACTGATAAGTTGAATGAAAGAAAGTACACTACACCCAATCTCTTAAAGAAGGTCTTACAAATGAAAATTTGCCAATTTTTTCACCCTGATGTTGTTCCAAACTTGTACGACTGTCTTTCGGCAGAACGCAAATGAGTTTCTGAAGCATTTCCTGGCTGCTATTTTCAATATATTCAAACTAAATTAAGAATGGGACTGTCAGGCTACAAAATAGCACCATAAATATGGTCTACACAACCTCTTTGCTATTATGCACACACCTAACATACCTAAATGTGAAGTTGGCAAAAAACATTAATATCACCCTGTTTTCTAAATGTGTTTTTGGTCTTACTGTAAATGTTTCATCCATGCACATGCTTTGTTTTTTTAGTCCTCAAAATTATTAATAAATCTCCCAATGAAAAGACAGACTTTTCTCTGATGACGTATTCTGATTTCTCAAAACATTTAGCTAGCATAAACCCCACCCATTTTTTTACAATCCACTGCAGGCTTGTATTTAGATTTGCTTTCATCCAAATCAACAACCACTGAAATGAAATTAAATGAAACAAATTAATTTTCCTCAGATGTATTTCACTATACAGAAGAAAAGATCTGTTGTTACTTGTCACATTGCAACATTATGTGACTTAAAATACTGACATCTCACCTCAGCTAGTAGTGGTGTAAATTAGCCTAAGTTTTGATGCTGTTTTGATGGTTTCTTTGGAAAGTGGTGGAATGATTCATTCACCAATCTAACTCATCTACTTCACTGACTCAATGACCCATTTGCGGAGGTAAACAGCTCACTGGACGTAAACAGAATCATCTGTATGACGACTTTTTGACCTTTTGGAGTTTGAAGATCTAGTTATTATTTACAGCAACTGCATGGAACAGCAACCAGTACAGTTCCTCTTTTGTGCTCAAAAGAAGCAGAAAACTCACAGTTCTGGAACAAAATGAAGGTGAGGTAATGATGAAAGTATTCTTATTTTGGGGTGAACTAATCCTTCTCAGCTTCTCATTCTTTCCAACCTGCCATAAAACCAAAAGGAATGTTTTCCCATTTCCTCTAATATTCCACACATTCACAACCAAACTAACGTTCTGCCAACACTTTCTCTTGCTCTCTCACCTCTTGAGTGGGCATGTGACTCAACAGAGCAGTTCTGGACCTCTGCAGCGAGCGGTCCATCAGCTTGTGCAGTCTGAGGATCAGTTTACGCAGTCCCATCTGTTTAAGCGCCTTATCCACAAAAGGCCTGTATATGGCAGTGGGACAGTAGCAGGTCTCGTTGTCCCGCGGGAGGAACTCCTCCTCTGAAGGGAGGCGTGAAAATTTTGGCGTGGAGCAAGGCGAGGGCTCCCCGTCGCTGGTCGCCTCACTCAAAGTCCTTTCCTCCTCGTCGTTGTCGGCAGTGAAGGTAGCGGTGGACTCAGTCTCATCCTCATCGTCCTCATTGTCGCGGGAGCAGCGAGGTGAGGGGATCTCGAAGATGGGCCAGCCGATGCGAGAAAGATCCCTGAGGCCCAGCACGGTACCCATCACACGCAGCTTCTGGTTCAGGTCCTGAGTGATGTTAAGCCACAAGCAGAGTGCCTGCACCCTGCCCTGGAAGTCTCGAGCCGCATATTTTTCGTAGTCCTTCTGCAAGGTTTGCAGTGATGGGTACAGAGCCTCCACTGACTCTAACAGCGACATGACCCGCTTGACCTGATCGAAAGCTACTCGCTGCGTTTGCAGGTGCTCCCGGCACTCCAGAACTGAGGAAAAAGGAGCAGCGGCATCGATCTCTCCACAGGACGTGGAGCAGGTGCTAAAGCTAAACGGATCATTCCTGCAGTTGGTTTCGCCAGGACAGAAGTTGCTCTCCTCGACTGAGACGCTACTCTCAAGCCAAGCTAAGCTGCTATAGTCCACTTTAAAGTTCAGAACCTCGTTGATGATGTCAGGTATGGCTTGGCGGGCAGTGTATAAGTAAAGGTCCTGGTCCACAACACTACGGCGGGCATGCCAGGCCTGCAACTCCAACCAGATGACCTCATTGTTCTGGCCATTAGACGCCGTGTTTTCCAGGCCTCGCTGCTCCTTCTCTTTCTTCTTGGACGACATGGAGGTAAGCTTAAGCAATAGCCGCAGAGTCTCAAAGAACTTGAGGCGGTCTGCCGGACAGTCTGTGCGCGAGGTCTGTCGGTGGGTGCGAACGGGCAACATGCCCAGGCTTAGGTAGGGCTTGCGGGGATCCATGTTTCTGGAGCCGATGGCACTGGTCTTGGACATCGGATCCAGCATGAAGGAGCCCTCAAATGTCTTCTTGCTGTCCCGCTCGTTGGAGCGCTGGTTGAAACGCTGCTTCTTCTCTTGCTTGTAGCTGTGCTTTTCAGGAGGAGGTTCGGCTGATCTGGCTCCCTCACGTTCTCGTTGAGACAATGGGCTGGAGGAACACGGCTTCTCTGTTGACGAAAGAGATGAAGTTAGCAGACCTGCCACCCTTGGAAAATATTTTTGAGTACCAAAAATACTGGGGGGGGGGGATTATTCAAAAAAAAAAAAAAATAATAATATATATATATATATATATATATATTTTTTTTTACTGCATATATACATATTTACAATTCTATTTAAATAATAAAAAAATAAATACTGCAGAAAAACACGGGAGAGATGTATTATTTTATGGAGAGGCCATTGTTTAGTGCTATAAACAAAGGTAATGCGTTCATTCATACTGGAAGACAGAGGGCGCCCTCGTGCAGAAAATCCACATAATATGCATCCACAAGCAAAATAACTGACACTCCAGAAATCCTATTATTATGGACAAAAGCATCCAGCTATCACTGTAACTGAATAAATGAAGATAGAATCGATTTGCCTTTGAATTATGAAATATTAAGCGAATAAACACTCGACTGTGACAATGTATAGTTTATCGGTGTTCTTAAAACCACCTCGGGTATTTTCATAACATTAAGTATATAATCCACCTCGGGTATTTTCATAACATTAAGTATATAATCCATCACTAATCGACATTAACCTTTATTACAGTATTTCTAACATATGATGCGGTTTATATGTTATAAGAAGTCCTTTTGTTGGGACAGCAGGTTTAGAAACACCAAAGTCATTTCTAAGGGAAGATGTTTCGACATATGTTAAAATGTTCTCTTTTGTTGGGACAGCAGGTTTAGAGAAATAAAACGCTTCTCAATACAAGTCATTAAGAAGCCGGATGTTTCGCATGTGCTGTTTTTTCAAATGCACGTTGTAAGCGAGAGGAGCGCGTAGACTCACGGACACACAGCCAGTTTGGAGAGAAATAAAACACAAAAGATCAAATCCGGAAAAAAAACTTTTTCTGTTGCTTGATTTGAGTACTGCGTGTGGACAGGTGGGCAGGTGTAGTTAGTGACAGGGATTTGCGTACAACCCATTTATCACAATGTTCAAGTGACAAATCGTACAGACAGCAGTATTAGAATTTTGTTAAGTTTTAGATTACAGTTTATTTCACAAACAACAATTTCCATATGCAGACAGCAGTATCAGAAGCAAAAATTTGTTGTTTTAAGCTGGTTTTGCCTACAAACAACAATAGTTAAACAAAGCAACAGATTATCAGTTATCTTTATTTGTTGATTAAATATTCTTAATTATATTTCCCGTCATTAATTAAAAGCTGGAGGAACTGCGTTTTGTTTTTCATTCAACATGATCTTAAGCTCTTGAATGTCACTCCAGAATGATGGCTGTGCGCCACTGACATCACTGGGGCCCTAACACCATATGTTTCAGAAATTTGTAAAGTTAAGGGCTCTCACCTTTGCCCCTTGACCCCTGGCTGCTTCTCTGGTGTTTGATGGACTTGTGTTTTATCTGCCGAGGAGTGCGGGGCGGGGAGGTGCTATAGAGAGTCTCCTCTTCCTGGCTGGGCTCGTCCCAGGACTCATCCACCTCAGTGTTCTGCTGGGGCACATCTTTGGACGAGTCCTTGAGCCTGAATAGAAATCACAACAATCCAAAATATGAGTATGGAGCAGAACCTGAAGTGCAGCTTTGAGCATAACTAAAAGCTAAAACACATTTTGCTATCAAAATAGAAGAATTAAAAAAACTAAAATTCACAGCAAAGTCTAGAAGCACATTATAAGGGTCTTTCGGTTTTTAAGAGGATTACAAATCAGAAGAGGAAAATCATCCCATAGACAATGCAACGAACAAAAAAAGTACTGATCTGCTAACTGGTGCAAAACTCACCATCATGCTGAGACAAAGTGTTGGTGTATTTGGACACGTGCATGTCTCTGTGTGTGTGTGAAATGATATTGATACAGGGCTATTGTCAGGCGATGGAGGAAGGGATCACTTTCACAGTAGGGTCAGACTTTGGCTGAGTTAATCTGTGATTCCGCTCACAAAGACCACTCAGAGCAAAGCCACGAGTCATCCATCTGCCCCTCACACATACATAAATTCACCCTCAATCCCCAGGGAGTCTCCAGCCAGCCCAAAAGTCCCCCCAGACACCTGCTGCAGGGTATTGTGGTCCTCGTGCCAGAACATTCAGACAGTCCGCCTGACACCCTGCACCCCACCGCTGCCGCCCCTAAACATATGCATACCACCCCAAGACCCTTCATTTACATTTAGCTGACTCATCACTTTAGCACCGTTTACTATGGTAGCACAATTTGAGGAGGGGGGATAAAATTGTGACTTTTCTGATAAAAAAAAAACTTTATTTGAAAGTAAACTTGTATAAATACAATATTAATATTTATCATCTTAATTTCAAACTTCAAAATGACTTTGTTATGGTTGAAAACTGCAAGGAGCCTTTAAAGCTTCTCTTTGTGGACAACAGTGCTTCTTATTACAAGTTTGGGAGGATTATTGGCACGTCGCGTTCCCAAATGCACATTATAGGCGACCCAAACTCACAGTGCATGCAGAGATGAGTTCATGAGGAGCAGCATTTTCTGCAAAACAAGCCGTTCTGACACCCTAAAAAAACACCAGATTATGAGCTGCTAATTTTTAAAACGCACATTGCCATTCTTCAAATATGCAGCACATATATTTATTTAATTAAACTGGAGACTTTGGGATTTGACAATCATGCTAAGCCATATCACGTTTTCAGCTACTTTGATTAATCGTGCAACCCTACATTTACACACTGCATGCAAATCAATGTGTGTTTTTCAACAATGAACACAGCAGGCAATATCATAATTTCTGAAAACTCGACCACACAAGCAATAAGAAAGTTTCCATAATTTCTACTACTTCTCTCTATGCGCAAATATGCACAATCACATGTAAATAACATCTGTACAGAAACCAAACTTGTTGCATGCAGGTGTTTCTGTGCAAAATTGTGTTTGAAGGTGCAGCCCTGGGCAGAGTCTAACTAACTGTGACCAAACCCTTCAGGAATGACACAGGAAATGGTGAAATCACCCAGGCTCCGGCTGTTTGTTTGGTTGTCATGACGTATCTCCATTGAACGCTGCTTGAGCACTAGAGCAGAAAGGTCTAGAGAATTCCTCTGTACTATCACCCCACTGAAAGGCATCCAACCTACAGGAGCACCGCGGAGTGCAACCCCATAACGCACAAAAGCAACACAAGCTGTTGATTTACGGCTGCATATGGAGCTCAGGTCTACTGAATAGCTCGTCCTAGGTTATCAGGAACAAGCTATACAGCAGAGGAATGTTACAGCCTTTGACGAGGGCCATAAACAAAGCTGACCACATCTGCCTCGCTGCAGTCAAGAGAAGCCAGTGAACTCTGACCCCATCTGCCACTGGAGTCATTGTTGTAGCCTGCAGCGCTTCATTGTGTGCGAGCGGCACGTGGACCAGACGGTCTCCGCGTCTAATGGATGCAGCCAGTGATAGGAATGAATGATATTGCTAAAATGATTCATGTTTAATACTTCTGACAATATTCAATATACTAAAGAGACATTTTTATGTATTTCTTCAAAAATCTGAATTTGTACTGAATGGGGCCCGCTAAGATCCTTTATATTATAACATGCTCATTTGACCTGGAAACTCAAAAAAAAAAAAAAAGTATAGTCCTGGGCCCCATAAAGTTTCCCACTAAATGAACATGATCATAATATGGCAAAACAAAGTGTACAACTCTTTTATAAGACCTTGGGAGCTCAATTTGCAATGTTAAGCATTTTCTCCCCAAAATAAAAAGTTTTATTTTTAAAGAAACAATTCTATTCAACAGTAGAAAATGCATTACTAAAATTAAATATTTTATAACTTTCTACTCAAAGAACCCTGACTAAAAGTATTACTGTTTCCACAAAAACGGTTTTCTGCGCTGGTTGAAAGTCTCTTCACATCCGTTAGCAATCACTAGGTTTAGTGGACTAAATTAATTTATATCATCTGTGGAAGGTGTAGGAACATACAAGGTTTGTCCAATCGTATCCCTCGGTCCGAACATTATGACAGGCTTTCTTACCTGCCTGTCAACATATGTATTTGCATATCTCCACGCATTCAGTTATGCTATTGCAGACTGAGTGAGAATGGAAGAAGTTATTATTGTAATAGTATGCAATTTGCATTGTGATGTTTTCTCACCGGTAAATGATGAGGTAATCTGACAGTGTTGCATTCAACCCTTCACTAACACAGTCTCTCATTGTGTTGCTGGTTAGCCTCTGGTCTGCCTGTGCACGTTCATGTGTTTTGGAGGAGGTGTGGTTTTGGAGAGTGATTTGCAGTGTTTGTGATCTTATTAAGGCTGTGCAATTAATCGAATTCGATTGTATTAACTGCCGGTCCATCTGAAAACAGGTGATGGCGATTTGCTGCTAATCAAGAAACCAGCTTTACTGTCGAGATGCACGTGTTAATCGAATTCGATTAATTGCACAGCCTTAGATCTTATGCTTTCAAAGCTAGCTTGCCATTGCTAGCCTTGGCGTGCCGTATACTACCTATGTTAACAATATTATGCTTGCTTCGATTATGAGCTTAATGGCATTATTTAGATCGAAGTAATGCATTTATGAGGTTAAGTTTAATCACAACATTGCTTGACAGTTTTCTTCACCATGTACTTGCAATTTTTCCCTTCTGTGAAAACACAAAAATCCAACATTTTCAGAAGAAACATGGACTTGTAATGAACAGAGAGAGAGAGAATGAAAATAAATGAAATAGTTTTTAAGGGACATTCACAGACATGGTCCAAAACCTAAAAGAACACTATGTCACAGACAACACGGAACAAATAGTAACCACACTGCAAACCTATGTAACTTTGACATAAGACCTTGCGAGCAATTCTATGCTCCTGCTGGCATGTGCACACACACACATTCACACACTTCCTTCTCTAACACGCAGACAACATCCCTGCTGAGACACTGTGCCCTGCAAGGCACATGAAGACTGGGCACTATCAGTCACCACTGACACACAGGTAACCAAAGACAGACACGTCACACACAAATATTTCTCACTTCCCATTATTATCAATGCTGAAAATAATTGTGATGATTAATATTTTGTGGAAACCAAGAAATGTCAGGTTTCTTTAAAGAACAGAAAGTTCAAAAGAACAAAATTTATTTGAAAAGGAAATCTTTTGTAACATTATCAATTTAATGTGCCCTTGCCGAATAAAACTCACTGACCCAAAAACCTTTGAATAGTAGTGTGTATCTGCAAAACAATGCATCATAACAGCAATTAGATTTAAAAAATCTAACAGATTAATTGATTATCGAAACAGTCGTTAATTGCAGCCCAAGCACCCAACTTAAATCCATATGACCTCTCCCCACAAGCACTGGAAATAAAATCCAGAGACGTTAGTAAACAACTCCAGAGACGTTGTTAGTAAACAACTCCACTTGAGTGTTTTTCTCTGAGCTCATGTCGTCATGCAATTGATATTCAATATTTCTTCACAGACACTAAGGTACAATTCGTGCAAGGAAGTGTAATGATTCTAGTCTGATTTTTTGCATTTGTGGTTCTGAGCCTGCAAAAAAAAGTTACAATTTAAGTGCAAGTGTGTCATTTCTGCACTGCAAAAACAGATTGTGTTGAACAGAACATGGTTGTGTTGACAGCATTCTGACACATGTTGTGTAGGATTTTAACACACAATGTGAGTTTAAAAAAAAACAAGCCTTTGGACAGACTGACACAATAAATGTGTTATCTCCTGGGCGGGCAGTTTGTGTTTATGGAAATAAAAACAATACATATATTTCATATGGTAGAACATAAAAAGCTCTCGAATGAATACAAATCATTAATAAAATAAATATACAATATATACATCTCAATTTATTAAACTTAAAATATTAACGGCTATTTTTTTGTCGGCCAATCACGTTGTGCCTCATGTGTTTTTAAACTGCGGCCGATCATGGATACGGATCCTGCTCTTTCACTCGGGCTGGCCTGGTTTGATCATGGGGGAATCACAATGCTGTCGGACTCAGATCTGTCCGTAAGTTACAGCAGATACTCTTTAAAATGCATAGTGCTGCAAAAATCGATCTTGGAAATAGTTAGCTACCAAATACATTGTTAATTATTTGTAAAGTGGCGACGTGCACTGAGCAGTATGCCGTAAGTGAAAAGTGTTAGCTAGGCAGAGCGCATAACTGAAAAGAAAAACAAACAGACGATGAAACTTACAGGAAACCATGACCAAACAAGTTGTTCAGCGCTCCAGATCATTTTATAAACACCTAAACGAGGATTATAAGCAAACAATTTAACGTGGAGCGTTTGCTTCGCTGCATTCACAGTGCTTGTGCTGTTTGATGTGTGTGACACCGCGTGAATGTTGTTTCTTCTCTTCTACGGTATGAGTAACACAGAGTCTTATTTTCAAGAATTTGCTGATGTTGACAGAAATTAAGACCGATTTCAAGACTTCACGTCAAGCACAGGAGCCCTAAACCAAACGAATGCTGGAGAGGAGGCCCCATCCAGGTATTTTGTTTTTATTCCCATCCCGTGGTTTTATGTGATTATTATGTGCATTATAACGTTTAAAAGGTAAAATTCACGGCCATCATGTCATGTTTGTAGCATGTTCCAGTGCCAAATGAACAGTGAGGCTTGCACTCTCTACTTCAAAGCGAAGCAGCAGTGTTACCTGAGGAGCACCGGATCATTTAAGTTAAAGTCCAGGAGACTGCTTGTCAAAGTTTATGTCAGTCACTTGGTGGAGAAGGGTGAATTGTAAGTATATCAATTCAAAAAAACAATCGACCACACTGAGTTTTACTCAGGGGTGTCTGAGAAGTGTTTTAATATTGTACATGCTCGGTTTTCAGTTACCCAGCAAGTGCTGAAAAGATTTTTTTGTCACTACTTTCACATCTTTTCTGGGTCAGATTAATGGAAAATTAGATGGATTTGTAAGTAATATGTAATTAATGTCAAAAACAGTCAAATGTGTTTTTTTTACTCTGAAAGAACATTTTGGTTGTTGCATTCCTTGACTGTTGTCATTTGGCCTTTACATTTCTCACGATAAACTAACTTCCAGTTTAATACATCGTCTGACTCTTTGATAGACATTATAAATGAATTAAAAGGTATTTTGTTGAGATTAATACTTTGTATCTTTTATTAAATCAGCAGTGGAGATGAACATCAGGCAGGTCATGGATATCGAAGCGGACTTCCTCAATCTTTGAGCACCCATGCTTCTTGAATATGCCAAGTGTGGTAGGTCTCATTGCAGTTCAGTCTTTACTTATTTTCTTCCATTACTTAAAGGGATAGTTCAACCAAAAATGAAAATTCTGTCATTTACTCCCCTTCATGTTGTTCCAATCCTGTACCAGTTTTCCTTCTGTTGAACACAAGATATTCTTAAGAATGTTGGTAATGAGACCGGTGACGGTAGCCACTGACATCCATGGTATTTTCTTTCTTTGCAACTATGGAAGTCAAAGGCTACCGTCACCTGTCTGATTACCAGCATTCTTTAAAAATATATGTTATGCTTTGCAGAAGAAAATCATACCGGTTTGGAACAACATGAGGGGGAGTAACAACAACAGTGAACATTTTCGTTTTTGGGTGAAATATCCCTTTAAAATATTTTAACAGACAATGCAAAAGTTCTGATATTGTTATATAACACTGTTTTCTTTATGGATAGATTGAGAAATTAAAATCTGAAGCTACCATGGAAAGGAATTATTTTGCATCTCTTATAGAGGGGATGGAAGACCAAGCAGATGTATGTATGTGTGAACACTTTACTTGCACATACATCTCTTATGTATAATGTATTATAACAAATGTTCATCAATATATGACTTGACCTGAAGAAGGACAGATGCAGGTAATTGCACATGTTGATCTCTGACTGTTTAGGTTGCTTTAGTGCAGATATATGGAGCCCAGTGTAAATAATCACAATGGTACACAAAACCACTCTCATTAACTTATTTAACATTTAAAAATGCATTCATTTAGTGTAAAATTAGAAGGGCTTAGCCTAAAAAAAATGATCCTGCACTTAAACATTTATTGTCTCTCTAATCTGTTTTCATTCATTTTCAGATGAAAAGTGCGACCCAATGCTGGATGTCCTGGCATATCTTCTGCCACCGTTGCCTGGAAGTCGCTGCAGTGTTCAATAGGAAATTTAATTCCTTCAATTTCCTTTTGTACCGGTATGTTTTACATAGACTGTTATTCTTTTAATGATGTCTTGATGCTTTCTAAACTCCTGAAATGTATTTGTTTTTCCCCCTTAACTCTAGGCCTGGAGTCATATTACATCCCTCTGCAGCAGTTTTGAGACCGCAGCAAAGACCAAACCACAGCCAATCTACATTGAGAGTTTGAAGAGCACAACATGACAATACTTCATTGTGAGGATTGACAGAATGACCATTTCTGTGGATGAGGGCCTGACGTGCTGTGGACAAGATATTCTAGGTGTACACCACGGATTAGTTCTGTCTTCACTTTCTATGACTGGGGCATCTAATATTGAAACACCACATTCTCTTCCTTTTAAAACGGACATTCCTACTTACTGTGTGTTGCCTCTTTTGTGGCCCAAATGTATTCATCAAATACAACCACAGTGGATGTAACAAGAAGTATCACTTCACAATTAGTACACTCTTACAATATTTACAAGAGTGATTGTCATTGAGAACAATTTCAAAATATGTGCCTGAATGTTTGTCTGAACTAAAATGTTTATTTATATGTATCAAAATGATCTGACTTTCTTATGAGATTAAGTTGATCTTATTTTATGAGAAATATTATCCTCTGGTCTTGTTTCTGTTAATCGTAACTGTAATTGATGTTGGTAACACTTTTTAATGAATAATGTGGTTAATAGCTAGTGCATTACAAATGCTTTTGTATTATGAAGAAAAATTACAAATAAACTATAGATTTTTTAAATTAACTGTCATTGAAGAATTTCAAATGTTTATTTGTTGTCTGATTTGGATTTGATCCTGTATCTGACATTATGTTATAAGTTGATCTTATGTTATGAGAAATGTTATCTGATAGTCTTAACTATGTATGATTTTCAATCATCCAAGGTGTAGTTGAAGTTAGTAACACTTTTTAATGTATACTGTATTGCAGCTAATAGTTGTAGTGCATTACAAGGCATATGTGTCATCTAAATTAAGTTTATGAAATTGAGATTTAGATAGAAAATGTTGTGCTTCTGTGCATGCATTGTTCTCTACCCTGACCCCATTTGACCAATTAATTTCCTAACATTTTTACATCAGTCGGTTTTATTTCATTTTTTTTTTGTAGAATAAAAAATGTATGGTAATGCTTATTTTTGTCATATCAACACATCAATGAGCAGTTTCTGATCATTTTCAGTAACACGCAATGTGTTTAAATTAAACATTGTGTGTTAAATTACATTACACAGTAGATGTGTGATCCATCTTAACACACAAATTTGATTTGACAACATGTGTTGTCCCTGAGCACGCTCGGTACATGTGTTAAAATTCTGCACAACATGTGTCATTTTTAACATCTGTTTTTGCAGTGTGTATCACAAGCAGATCCAAATAAAATTACAAGTACTTTGTTTGAGCAGCCCGAATGAGAAGAAAACACCGGATCAACTAAAGCTGAATGTTTGCGCTGGGACTGTTTAAAATCAACCTTATTTGCAATCTGAAATGTACTTTGTTTGTGTCAACTAAAGCTGAATGTTTGCGCTGGGACTGTTTAAAATCAACCTTATTTGCAGTTCTGATTGGTGCAGAAATTATACATTAGAGCTTTAAAACATGTTCAAAGTAGTATTTAGTGAATATTTATTAATGTTAAATCAAATGCACTGTAGATAAAAGTGTCTACAAATGTAAGCATGTCAGAATTATGTCCTACTGCACAGTCAAAGGCGATGCACTCGGGCCATTACTAAACTGTATTACCAAGCTTATCAAGATGCAGAACGACTTCTCCATTCCTGCACATTTTCCTTATTGTGAAAGCAGCACAAGTGCAGCACTTTGAGGTTTCGGTCTTATTGATTTGCATCCTCCATGTCACAACATACATGCACTTCCATGCTAAGAATACATCTGCATTCTGCAAGAAAACATTTCCTATAATTGCATGACTGAAACTAGATTAAAGTAATGTTGCTTGTTAAGTTAAAGGTTGGCCTCTTAAATAAGATCTCTATAGGCACAAATTAGATCCATGATTCATTGCTATAATTGTAGCCTATACAACTTATGCATGGAGTGACTAATGTTGTCCGTGGATGAATGAACTGGATAATAGCACAAAGTCACATTATGAAAAGTGAGTTCCAGGAATGTTAAAGCAGACTTCCTCTAATTTTAAAACAAGCCACTTCCTTTGCTCTATTTCCCATCACTTTGCCACATATTTGTACAATATCTTTTCCTGTGTCCGCATAATGAACATTTGAAGCCACAAGGCAGAATGATTTGTGTGTGTGTGTGTGTGTGTGTGTGGGTGGGTGACATTAAGACAAGAGCATGCGGAGCAGAATGGACTGAGTGTTGCATGAGGGACCAATGAAAATCCACTAACCTTGTCTAGCCGATACCTCTGCATTGAGGACTCAACATAAGCCGCTATTCTAACCTCCACGCCTGGTGCACACCCTCTCCGGACAATTGAAAGCATAATGGAAGGTATTTACATGAGAAACTAAAGACTGTTTTGGGAGTTTAGCTAGACAAGTGATTGCTTTAGTATGATATGCGTTACATCTCTGTACTTCCTTCCTGAAGACAAGTCAAAGAGAGGACACAGCGGGCTGAAGCTCCGCTGGGCAGAGAGATGCAGGTGCTTGGCTAAAATACTAAACTTGCAACCAAAATATAGCGCATAGAGGAAATAATTATCAAAAACATGCATATAAAACCACAAAAGCATAATGTGTGGCTTCAGTGCACAGCTGTGTGAACTACAAGGGCTTCTTTGAATATCCAAAATGTAATACATAATCTAAATTATTTTGGCAATGACAAAAAAAGTTTTATTTGGCTAGTAGGCCAATTTTGCATACTCCTTATGTCAGATTTGCAAAATCAATTTAAAAAAAAAAAAAAATATATCATCTATATACTCAATATTATCTCTTTTTTTAAATTCAGTTCAAAACACTGATTCAATCATTTGCTTGCATCACTCATGCAAAAATGTTTACTGCATGCCATTTAGCATGCTTTTGAACATCTTACTAAAATAAGGTAAATACTAATGTTTATTGCTACATTATTTTGCTATATAAATTAAAATAATGTATGTTTAATGAAAACGTGCAAAAAGCATGCCTTGATTATATTTTATTGTTGTATTTATATTAATTACCATATAAGTTTCACAAGCTATTTCTTGGCAAAAAAATCAGCATTCCAAAATCACAAATATTACAATAAGGATTAACTTCTTAACTTCATATTTTGAATATACATAACAGCATTAATAAAGATTTAGTTTTTCTGGGTCCGTTTTACAAAACATGTCCTGCAAAGTCTGTCCTGATAAAAATCATTGTTTCATGACAAACAATTGAACAGACCAAAACGTTTGTTTTACTTTACTTCATTTAAACAATGAATCTACTCGGTAACAATGGATATAAGGGAAAAACGATGATTTTACAAAAGTGACATAAGACGTGGTACTGAAACCAATCTGAATTGAATTGTGCAAAGAAATAAATGAATGAGATCCAGCCACGGGTGCCTCCAGGACGCGAGGTCAACATTCTTTTAGTGCTCCACATCCTGGAATTGAGGCATGCTTGTGGTCATAAATGAACAGGGATGGGATTTACAGCATGCTACACAATGATGTAAAACATCAGTTCTGCAAGTTAAACAACCATGTTGAAGAAATGCTTGCTTGACAGCTGTAGAAAAACCAGTAAACATGCACTAAAGATTCCAAAGTGTTCAGAGGCATCAACCTGACCTTAAGTTACCACACAAGGACAAGAAATACATTCTTGACACACTAAGCAGTTTTCTGAACTATAAATGCCAATGCACTCTGATTTTACAGTTCACCTCATAGCAGCCCAGTTCACATTAACTGCACAATAAAAAAAGAAAGTAAAGTGCACAACAAATCTCTGGTCTTGTATACTAAACCAGTTATCTCTACCATTAACACTTACCATTGAAAGCAGTTTATCAAGAAGAATTGCTAGGAAGGGTGGGGAGAGCAGGAAAAGAGACAAAACAAGGAATTCTTGAGAAGCTGTCGCCAGGCACTCAAGGCAAACACTTTCGGTGACGTTGTGTGGGGTCATAAGAGACAAAGTTATGAAGAAAAAAAAACATTCCACTGGGCTTTATCAGCTAAAACCTTGTGCATATGGCGTGGGCAAACAACACTTTCTGAACCTGATCTTAAACAGTGCAAGAGGGCATTTATGACAGCAAACAACGCACTGCAAAAAAGGCATGTGGCCACAGGCCAACAAGAGATATGGGGGAAATTATATTCCAGAACGATCTGTACAGTTCACTTTGGTCTCAAAACAACTCCAAACATCAGTGTATTAAAAAAAACACAAACAACTAAATTCCCTAAACACAGCACTCGGAAATGAGATGCTGCGCGTCAAATCCAAGAACTCCAGCTCAGTGATTTCTGGGAATAGCAAATCAAACATTTCCCCAATTCACTGAGGGAGTGTGTCAATCTGACTCATAGGACTCGTGATGGACCGGCTAGATACTTTATATTCAATCACGACTGTTTCTTCACCCCGGCTATCGGATCAACGTCCAACTTCACTCATAGTGCTTGTTGTTTTTTAGAGTTCTGTGCAACTCAAATAGCACTCGAGGAATGATGCAAACAAACTTGAACATTGAACCGACCATTTCAAACTGTATAATCGCACCCTGAGATCGAGACCGGATATAACCGGTGATCTGTTCATGTAACAACACACTGAAATGGTACACATATCTGAAACTTTAAAAGGCACACTGCAGAAACTGAAAGAGAGGGACGCCGCACATAACGCGCGCGCTGAATACAATGATCTTGCACATAGACGCACAATCTCTTTACCTTTCCCACAGCTCGGCTTGTTTCCATCAACACTGTGTTTTCCTCGCAGAAACGGGTGTAATCGTGCATACGCTGGCTTTGAAGTAGCCGTTTTCAATCCTTGTACAAAAGTTTGCAACTTTAATGTGCAATTGAGCTTAGTGTTGCGCTGCAAAACGGGATCACTTTGTGGCAGGAAGCGAGCTGAAGCGCGTGAATGAATCATTCTAGTGAGTCGGTTCTTTTCGAAGAATTGAACTGCATACAGAGCGATCTGAACTGGACTGAACCGATCTGAGCAATTCAAGTCAAACCATTAAAGCAGGGATTATGGAAGTAATTTAATGACTAAAGTATTTGAAATAAAAAGCTTGTTGAATTGGATAGGAAACTTCGGTCCTGGAGGACCAGTGTCCTGCAGAGTTTAGCTCCAACCCTAAACAAACACACCTGAAGAAGCTGATCGATGTCTTCATGATCACTAGAAAGTTACAGGCAGGTGTGTTTGATTAGGGTTGGAGCTAAACTCTGCAGGACACTGGTCCTCCAGGACCGAAGTTTCCTATCCCTGCATTAAAGGATAGTCCACCCAAAAAAAAATCATAATTCTGTCATTTTTGTCCAAATATTTATTCTCCTTCAAGCTGTTTCAGACCTTTATGAATGTCTTTATTCTGCTTAACTAAAAAGACGATATTCAAAAAAAATGTTGGTAAGTTATCAAAACTTCCCATTGACATGTTTCACGCTAATATGGACGTCAATGGGCACCAGCAGTTGGTTACCAACATTCTTAAAAATATACTTTTTTAATTTCCACTAAACATTTGAATAGTAAACATACAAGTTTTGAACAACCAAAAGGGTGAATAAATGATTATAAAATGTACATTTTTGGGTGAATTTATTACTTAAACTTTTTTTCTCTAATCCAGTTTTATCAGCGCACATAAGTTTAAATAAAGCATTTAATTAAAACGAAAGGAACGTTTATCAGTTTAAGTTTTTGCTTTTAAATGAGCTAAATCACGGCTGCAACAAACTGAACATACATTAAATTACACCCTTATTAATAAAACAATATAAATCTGTAGTAAACAACGGCTTCTTTAAATCATGAAATATGCAGTGGCGGTCTGTCATAATACACTAGAATCTAAGTTCTGCTGAAGCGAGCGATTCGCAGAAATGACTCGGATTTCCCATCACACGCTGCAGCGCGCATGCGCTCTAGTCGCGCCCAATACGGTCTCAATAGGTGCACTATTTGGCAGCGTGTCCTGAATCCCGGCTGTGTACTTGCGTGATCACACACACACATATATGCATACAGACACACAGACTCAAACACGCTCGCGCTGGTTCTGATGCGCTTCTCTTACCTGATCTCATCCGGAGGCTCCATGGCCGGGGCCGAATCGACGGGAGTGCTCTCCGTTCACCCGTGCATGAAACAGAACATGTCCAGGAAAAGAGCGGTCGACTTTGCAAAGACTGGTGTGTGATATGAGTCCCGGTGCACACTTTCTTTCTCTATCCGTCTGCAGAGTTGAGGCTCGCCCGTGTGTGCACTGACGCCATGTTTCCTGCAGCGAGCCGCTGATGAGGGAGTGACACACACTGACTCTACGGCAGCTCGTGCAGTACACCAGACCCTCTGCAGCGACCGACCGGATCACGGCCGCCCCGTTCAGACGCTCTCAGGAACTGCAGAAAAATACCTTACTATAGATCCATCTGCCAGATTTTGACCTGCGTTTTTCGGACATAGGGCCTCACAAATGCATTGATTGTGCACATCGCTTAAAATAATGCAATTTTATAAAGGATATGTTTCTTTCGTAACTGTAGCTGTGCTGTGCACAGGTTGGAAAAAAGTCTAATAATCATAACAACTTTTTACAATTTTAATAATAATTCTAATGTTTTATAATAAAATTAAATAATTGTAATTCTGATGTTTTATAATAAAAAACAATTTACGTTATAACTAATTTCATATAATTAGCCTATTATTTTCTAACGTTCTGTTTGTTAATTATAATAAATTATGTTTGTTTCAATATCACATCAAAGGTGGAAAAAATATCTGACATCATTTTTCTTGGATTATATATATATATTATAAATGAACAAGTGTAGACTTTTTAGCCACTTTTAAAAATCTAGGTTTGATGTAGGCTATACATTTATTTTATTCGCCGTTTTAATGAGATTTCCATTGCTCAAATTACATTTACTCATACATTTTAATGTTTATGAAAAAATACATATTAATATAAATAAATATCAATGTTAAATAAATAAGTTTTCTTATCAAAATGTTAAATCAAAATGTAAATAAGCAGAAAGACATTTTCTTAGTTTTACAACTGTTACTAGTAAATAAGCAGAAAGACATAAATTTAAATCATACAGTGTGTAAATGTACTAAAATTGTTAGAAATGGTCTTTTATTCCTAATTGTTATTTATCAATTTAACTTTGAGGCATATATTTTCATAAGACTATTCAAATATATGCTTATATCTGTTAAGCGTTAGGCCTATTTGTCATTCTGGATACTGTATATGTATGGTCAAATAAAAACTATCTTATGTAAACTTTTATTCATTCACTTTAAGTTTTACTGAATCTTTTGCAAGATAAGGTGTTGTTAGAGAAAACAGAGCTATATAAACATATTAATAAAGGTAAAGGACACAAGGGTGTCAAGAAACACAGCTCAATAGACTGTAAATAGGAGGGTCAGCTACTAAAGGTATGAAATGATGCCTCAGAGCACAGCCTGGTCCTGATGAGAAATACACATGTATTTGGAGGTCCGTTCATGACTCCAGATTGAGACAGAGAGCAATAGAACAGGGTGCAGCAGGAGGTTAACGTGTTTGAAACAACACCGTGCAGAACTCCGGAAACTCACTGAACAGGGATAGAGTTTGGTCAGGAGGGTGTCATGTCCAGGCCACACTGAAGTTTTTAATGCCAAGAATAAACAATTGAGGCATATGTGAGCTTATAAATAATGAAAAACTATGCATTGCCTGGGTCATAAATTATGTTTTCAATGCATTATTGTTTTGTTTTGTTGTCTCTTACGTGGATAATTATTTAATAATTGTGACCTTGTTAGTTAATTACATTGACTTTTCAAAGCATGCACATTCTCAATAAAAATATATTCACTTTCAAACAAGTCCAGTCCAGTTGAGCAGGAATTCCTGCTTAATCATCACACATCAAAGATAATTAGGCCTGCATGTTGCTTTGCTTTGCATTGACATTTTGAAATTATTCAAAAAATTCAAAATATTGATTGATTTGAATGTAAATAAAATATATTTAATTACTCTTACATGTACATCTGTATTTTTCTGCTTCCAAACAAGACGTGCCCCTTTTGAAAGATTCAAAATATTATTTATTTTTTCAACAGAAACCATGTTTATCACAAGTAAAATAAATCTCAAGTCCATCAGCTGATAAAAATGTAGGCAGATTCTGCTTGATCTTTCAAAATGTTACTTAAAGAAATACACTCTTAAAATAAAGGTGCTTCACAATGCCATAGAAGAACCTTCTTTTTGAAATGATTGCTTAAAGAACCTTGAACATCTGAAGAACCTTTCTGTTTCACAAACGGTTCTTTGTGGTGAAAGAAGGTTCTTCAGATTATAAAAAGGTAAGGATGAGATGGTTCTTTAAAGAACCTTTGACTGAATGGTTCTTTGTGGAACCAAAAATGGTTCTTCTATAGCATCGCTTGAAGAACCTTTTGAAGCACCTTAATTTTTAAGTGTATAATATCATTAATTTCATTAACATGAACAAACTAGGTCAAACCACTGTTTCCTTCTTTGATTTCCATGTTCACATATATCTACAAAAACAATCTTGTTTAGGAGATTATTGCAGACTGTTAAGTCTATAAAGCAGAATAACTGACAAGAATATTTTAAGCAGCTTAAGACGATGATTACAGTTTACGGGTCATTTTAGGAAAAATGACTTCACGTGGCTGAACCACAGACAATTCCAGCAGGGATGATTTCTAAATGTCATGTGTTGACACAACTGTGTATTTAAATTATAAAAAAAATTGTAAATACAACATAATATTTTTCTTACTATATATGGCCTTACACTCTCAGACAGTTTGAGAACTAAGGTATCACTTGTCGCCCTCTTTACTTATTTACAAACGCGTCGTTTTTGCCTCACATTTTCCCACTAGGTGGCGCCATTTTGCTGTTCTGACATTTTACACGGTTACAAAAACCTTGCTTGAGGCGGACAACGGGTCAACGGCTATTCTTTACTGGCAAGAAACATTACAGACGTGTACCAATACTGTCTGATTTCTAATCTGAATATAGGCCTAGGGAGATGTGTCCCAAAATAAAAGAGTATGGCGGTTACAGTACTGCAACACACACAGTTTTCCCTCAAACTGATAATTTACACATTGTATAAGCTGTAAACAAACATTTTCCAATCCACCTCCTGCCTAACATCTTACTGCTCAGAGGTTTACACTCCCAGTACAGAAACTTGAAATAACACACTATTACAGGACAGCCTCTGTTTTTAGCGTCTGTACAGCCTGGCAAAGAAGAGGATAAAACAAAATGAAGACTTGAATGATTTTGTTCAGAAATTAAAGATTTGGTAAAGACTGGTAATGTTAAACTGCCCTGTTCCATACAGTCTGACTGAGAAATGAAAGGCCAGATTTCAGTTACAAGTACAGCTACCAACTGCAAAAAGGTAATCAAGCCAGTGTCTCTAAAAAAAATGGCAAGACATCTTGGTATCAAGATGACTCATCAGATCAGATATTGTCAATATTAGATCAGATCAAGTATTAGGCTATACACTTTGTCTGTATTTTACACTTTTTCATTTGTGACAAAAGTGTTTATGTTTATATGTTATTTTGTCCACTGCTCCAAGCAGGAACACTGGTGAATGAAGAGGAACCTTTTTCCCCACTGGGCTACCAGAACCCAGATTCCACCACCTCACCAACTTGCACAGACTGTTACCTTGGAAACAATCGCCCTCGTGTCTGCATCATCTTCAAGAAACAACACAATACAAAAAAAGAATGAAACTCTCACTGTCATACTGCATGGAGCTATAGAAAACAGGGCCATAGTTCTGACATATGTGACACTTTGATTGTGTTTATCAAACTTATTTATCTTTATTTAATTATGAAATTAGTTCTCAGGTGCTACTAGGGGAGTTTTTATTATTAATTTACTCATAAATTAGGCGTGTGGGGTGAATAGCCCCAATGTGGGACAATATTTTATTTTGACTTTTGTTAGCATTTGTTTTTTTTTTTTTGCCTAGGCCTATTTGGAGGCAAAATATAAAATCTTGCAAAAAAAATTATAATAATAAAAAATTTAGGCTAGATTTAACCTTGAATCAGAATTCAGGAATGTGCATGAAGAACATGGTCTTCACACAAGGTGCTTCACCCTCATATATGACTGGACATTTGAGAGATTATGTAATGTTCATCGCATGACACCAGAGCTTGGCTAACCCATAGTTTCACTGGAATTAATGTATTTATGGAGGAGCTACACAAACTAGACATTCGGTGTCCCACTGGACAATTCACCCTGTACGCAGTTTTTGATGTTTAGAAGAAAAGAAAACAGAGATTACCAATTTTAGAGAATCAAAAACGGCCTACACTCACCAGTGTTCCAAAGAACGACTGAGTCTGTTCATTTAAGAATGAAAAAAGTCGGCACACATACAATTTTTTTTAACAGACTATCAGGTATAGGTATGTTTCGAGCACGCAGGCTCTTCATCAGACAATCTGGGCTGCGTTTCCCAAAAGTATCGTAAGCTTAAGTTCATTTTAGCACGAATCATCTTAGACTTGCGGACCGTGTCCCAAAACAAACGTAACTTAAGTAGTACTCGAACAATTGAGTGCTCTGAGTAATCGTAAATCCGTGCATCATAAAACAGAAGTATGAGGTCACCTGCAGGACAATCGGCAGATTACACCTTTACCTTTATTCAAGTGCAATGTGATCATAATTAAAGCTTTTGATTGTACTTGATTGTACACTTTATTACTCGTTTTGTTTTGTTTATTTAAATTAATTTATAAATGAAATAATAAAAAATGTAGGAAACATGCTTCAAGGACTGGGAAAAACAGGGATAAACTAAAAAAAATCTGTCAATTATGAAAACCAGCCATGTATTGGACCCGGAAATAACGTCTCTTATCACTTATTATTATACGTATCACTCATATACGTATTATACTTACTTATATTATATTATATTAAATTATATAACTGCATATTAGCACTCTCAATTCTAATTCTATTTTAATCTATCTGTCTTATTTATATATATAACACACACACACTTGACCCTCTATCAATTGCATATTTATTCTCTAAAGGCTAGCTTTTCTTGAAAAACTAGCTTTCTTTATTTCTATCTATCTACTTGTTTCTTATAATAATAAAAAAAACAATTACAAAAACAATATGTTTCTTTTTTCTATTCTATCTTCTCGTTTTCTTTAAATAAATAAATAAAATAATACCTTGTGTACAACGTTAGGCTAAACAAAGACTTGTTATAGCACTTGCATGTTGTTGCTCTTTTGTTGGTTTTGATTGCTCCTAATGTCCTCATTTGTAAGTCGCTTTGATAAAGGCATCTGCTAAATGACTAAATGTAAATGTAAATTATATTATATTATCTGAGCTATCTGGAACGCAGAATTAGGTTCAATAAACGAGCGTGAACATACGGGTCATTCTATAAATTGACATTTCAGCACTTGACCAACGGATAGCGACTCCTAAATAGCACTTAAAACAGGGCTGCGTGTGATTGTGTTAAGTGCAGTTTTGAGAAACGCACGTGAAACAATAACGAACGTTCTTAAAATGACTCGTAGAAAACGCTCTTAAGCGCTAAGATCAATCGTTATCGGGAAACCTGGCCCTTTTCATTTAAGTGAATGAAGTTAATTCTTCGAAAGAATGGTTCTTATAAGTCGATTCATTTTAGTGAACTCAAAAACACACAACACCGCAGTGGATGTAGAATGGGCCGGTTGTCGAAATAATTAGCCTACATTCTGTTGAATCAAAAACACACAGCGAAAATGAATAAATAAATAAAATATGACTTTATTCGTTCAATTATAGGTATAACTTTAAGAGCAGTTATTGGACATAATTTATGAAAAAGAAGAAGACATATAATCATGATTCATGTAGTAGGAGGATGTTAAACTCAGCACAGTCGATGCTCTTTCCTCTCTCGTTGATGTTATCACCTGGTGGGCGAGAGCCAGTGACGTCACGTCCCCCATTACGAGCTGAGCTCCATCTCCTCCGCGCTGCATTCAGAGCAGCCCGTGAGTCAAGAGCTTTAAAAACGCGTCGAAACATCATCACCACCGAGTCTAATAGGAAAGCTGAAGATGCTTCAGTCCCTCGCCGGTAATTCTTGCGTGCGCTTGATACAGAGCAACAAATCGGCATGGTATTTTCTGTTTCTCGTGCTCGGCTATATTCTGTATCTCATATTCGGCGCGGTGGTTTTCTCTTCGGTGGAGCTGCCGCATGAAGACATCTTGCGCCAGAAGCTCAGAGGGATCAAACGACAGTTCCTCCAGGAGCACGAATGTCTGTCCGAGGAAAGGCTGGAGAGGTTTCTGTCCAAAGCGCTGGAGGCCAGCAACTATGGGGTGTCTATTCTCAACAACGCGTCGGCCAGCTGGAACTGGGACTTCACCTCGTCTTTGTTTTTTGCTAGCACTGTCTTATCCACCACAGGTGAGTCATTGAACAATGCGGAGATGTCATAAACTTATACAACGTGACATTTAACGGCTAGCGTGGTAAATGTGAGACTATGTGCGCCATTTAATGGGACTGGATATTTTTTAATGCTTCAGCAAGGCATCAGTAATAATAACAACAACAATACATCACATTTACACCTGGTTTAATGTACTACTGTTAATAATAGAGAAGTTCTTCTCCTTTAGTTCTTGTTTTTCTCATTTTCTTTGTTCTCTTTGGGAAGCTGTCTCGTCTGTCATTTAACACCTGCCTTGCACAGCAGTGTTACCCTAGACAGGTATCCAATTCTCAAACAGACATGAAAGAGATAACATTATAGAAGATCTGTACAGTTCGGTCTGTGGACTATATGCAGACATAGGCCTGTATATGTTCACATACAGGATGAAGCGCAGACAAAAAGATCACAACTTTCGGTTTCAGTTCTATTAAATTATACCAAATTGCCCAGACATAAGAACACTTCATATGAAATCACCTCCTTGTCTTTCAAGATGGAAGTTCTATTCACAAGCCCCAGCATGTACCACTACATCCAAACCAGTATTACATGAAAGACAGCTTCTTTAACTCCATAAAGCCTGACATCTGAAATAATCCATTTTTGTAATGATTTTTTTTAATGGAACAATGTATTGAGCCTTTGGACGAATCTAAAAAAGTTAGCATATATGTTTGTATCATTTTTGATACATCATGTTTTCATGACCCATATTGTATTATTTAATGAGATTCCATAGTTCATACTTGAGGAAAAAAGAAAGACCTACATTTTATTCAGAGACCCAAACGACCAAAAAGTATGATGAAATTCTTATAATGTAAATTAAAATGATTGTACAATTCAATGAAGATTTATTATTTATTGATTTATAAATTATATACCAACATTCCTCAAAATCAAGTAAGCCTAAATTGCTTCAATCCAGTAAATGTTCATTTTGAGTTATTCTTAAGCTTATTTTATAAAAAATCATTAAAGATTTCACAGCAAAAAGACTGCAACCTAAAGGTGGACATTTTTACAATTACACAAAAAGGACTTTTACTTACTAAATGTGTGTTAACTATTAATCAGATGACAGATTGCAGTAGCAGATTGTGAACTAGTTTTGTTAGCAAAGTTTTGATCATGTTGGTAATTTATAGGCCTTAGAAATGTGTGTGTGTGTGTGTGTGTGTGTGTGTGTGTGTGTGTGTGTGTGTGTGTGTGTGTGTGTGTGTGTGTGTGTGTGTGTGTGTGTGTGTGTGTGTGTGTGTGTGTGTGTGTGTGTGTGTGTGTGTGTGTGTGTGTGTGTGTGTGTGTGTGTGTGTGTGTGTGTGTGTGTGTGTGTGTGTAAATTTAGCAGGGAAGAAGGATTTGCAACTGTCTTATCGTTTACGCAGACATGCAATATCTATAGTTCCCCTTTGCATTTATGCAAGTTGCAGAAGATATTTTCAAATCTTATTTTTAATCTACAAAAGGAACTTTGAACAAGACCGGTTGATAGAGAGCGGAACGAAGCCTTCGCAGATCACAGATTTTTTGGCTCAGGTTGGCTTCACATCACAGGCATCTTGTTCCTCATTTTAGTGAAAGTGAAGGAATATCAAGAGGGAACTATTGGGCTGTACTTTTAGACAATTAAAATAATTGTATGTAAATGTACAATGTAAATATTTGTGTCAAATAAATGGAAGAGTTATTCTGCAGGTTTGGTTTATTTGGTTCCTCTTCCAACTAAATTGTTTTATTGTAGATTGTGTATTATAGCAGTATTGTTATACTTTGCAAATTGCACTTTTAAAATGCAACAAACTTCCAAAACAGCTTGTGCTTGTTATTCTGGTGTTCTAAATTGTTGCTAGGGTGTTTTGGACGATAACTAGGTAGTTACTTACTTTGTGTTGTAAAAATGATTAATGATTTTAAAAGAAGTCTCTTATGCTCGCCAAAGCTGCATTTATTTGATCACAACTTCAATAAAAATTGCAATATTGTGAAATATTATTACTATTTAAAATAACAGTTTTCTATTTTAATATATTTTTAAATGTCATTTATTCTTATGTTGGCAGCTGAATTTGCAACAGCCATTACTCCAGTCTTCAGTGTCACAACATAAAATGGTGATCTGTTGCTCAAGATACATTTCTTATTATTCTCTGTTATATGCTTGTGCTGCTTAATATTATTTGGTGAAAACCCTTATACTTTTTTTATGGATTCTTTGATAAACAGAAAATTAAAAAAGAACATCACTGACATAGGAATATTTTAATATAACATTATTAATGTCTTTACTGTCACTTGAATGTGTTCTTAAAAGTGCATTTCTTTATTGACCCAAACTTTTAAATGGTAATGTATCTTTTAATACAAACAGACGTGTAGTTATCACTAGAAATACTTTTTCTTTGGCCATTTCCTGTTAAAAGTGGCATGTGTGTTCTAGCGTTTTATTAAATGGCTTTTCTACTTAATGCAAATCCGTCCAGCAAGCTTGTATCAGAGACCCGAGGCATTTAGAGAGACCCTGCAAACTAACCTGATTGTTCATGTCCATAATGTGAGACCGTCCATTAGATGTGAGCTCTTGGAGGCATCAAACTGCCGAGGGCAGAAATTTGAGCAATATAATCTGTTTATTTCAAGGATACACAAACAAAAATAAAATTACAGAGCTGGACTGAATGATTAATTCATTGATAATCCAGGATGAGACTTAATCTGTTTGTTAATCGGTGTCTGGCAAGGGCTGCGGGACAGTATGGTTTTGTTTTCAGTGAGGAGAATACAATGTGCTCATGTATAAGCAAGTCTCATAAGAGGAACAATTTCATGAAGTAAATATATTTAATGTGTAATTTTCCAATCTTTCAATTCACAGGATATGGTCACACCGCCCCTCTCTCTGATGGTGGGAAGGCATTCTGTATCATTTACTCCGTGATTGGCATCCCCTTCACCCTCCTCTTCCTCACGGCTGTGGTGCAAAGGATCATGGTCTATAGCACATGGCAGCCCATTATGTATGTTCATACACGCTGGGGTCTGTCTAAACCTCTGGTGGCCCTCATTCATGCAACTCTTCTGGCAGTCGTAGCCGTGTCCTGTTTCTTCCTCATCCCTGCCGCCATCTTCTCTGCCCTAGAAGAGAACTGGAACTTTCTGGAGTCCTTCTACTTCTGCTTTATCTCACTCTCCACTATCGGTCTGGGTGACTATGTGCCTGGTGAGGCCTTTAACCAGAGGTTTCGTGAGCTCTACAAACTGGGCATCACTGGTAGGTGTGGTTTCAGTATGCTTTGTTTTGGTGTGCATTGAATCTATTGAAAATGCAGGAACTTGCATATAGAGTTTTGAAGGGAAGAATATGACTTTAACAAATAGAAGATAGAATATAGTCCTTGAAGTGGTATTTGAAAGCTTGAACATTTATTCATAAGTGTGTATTAAAGGGAACATATCATGATAATGATAATCATGGAAAAGAACAACCCAGAATTTTTTTTTGCGAAGCCTTTCTCTTCAAGCTTGTGAAAAGAATGTGCTTCCCCGTGTCATAGCTAGGGATCTTATTATAATATTTCCGCCCTTTAATTGTGTTTTTGCAAGCGACATCGGTGTACCAGTTCTAATGCCATGACGAAAGTTTGAGCAAAGCATGCTAACTGTTCTGTCTTTGGCTGCACAGACGAGCACAGAAAACCGCAGCGCATTGATTGATTTATTTACCGTATATTACGCTGCTGCAACACAGATTTTTCAAGTTTAGTACTCGCAAGCTGTGTGAGAGCCGCTTTCTGTGTGCATGCTTCGGATGTGTGCGCTCAGTATTTTCGAAGTTTAAATATGGTTTAAAATGCATGATTTCAGCACGATAGACATGACAATCAAAACCAAACGGATGTTTTTTGGCAGAGTATCTGAGGTACAAGCTGTAAAGCCACATCTCTATTCTGAGAGAAAGAGACAAACAGCATGTTTCTGCTTCTGTTCAACTAGGCAATTTCAAAATTATATAATAAATGAACTGTGGGGTATTTTGAGCTGAAACTTCACAGACACATTCTGGGGACACATGAGACTTATATTACATATTATACAAAGTGGCATGATAGTTCTCCTTTAAAAAACATTCAAAAGTCTCAGAAATGATGAATAGTAAACATTCTGTGGTTTACATTTATGCATTTAGCAGACGCTTTTATACAAAGCAACTTACAGTGCATTCAGGCTATACATTTTTCATCAGTATGTGTGTTCCCTGGGAATTATTTGTCATGTAAACTGATTTAAAGAGAAAGTCCATCCAAAATTGGTAATTCTGTCAATTCTGTTACAACATAAGAATATATATTTTAAATGATGGTGTTAACCAAACAGTCTCGGTTTCCATTGACTTGCATTGTATGGACAAAAAATGTAGTGAAAGTCAATGGGAATAGAAACTGGTTACCAACATGTTTCACAGAAGAAAGAAACTCTTACAGGTTTGAAATGACATGAGGGTGAATAATTGATGAAATTATTTTCTTTTTTGGATAGATAATTCCTTTAATGTCAGTTTTTGGTTAATAAAATGTTAACATTGTGGTCCAGTTTAAAAGTCCTTATACTTCTCAACAATGAGTCTTTATTTCTCATAGTGAGGTATTATTTTGAGTAAACATGCCTAGTCTGTTCACTTCCTCTTCTCGTAAGTGAAATTCAGCCCAGTATATAAGTAAAAATACTCCGCTGACTTCCTTTTATGTATCTACACATCTTCGTGTGTAAGTCTGGCCTGTTGTCACAGAAACAGATGGAAGGTAAAAAGGAAGTGCGTGTGATTCAAGTCTGTTCTTTCACTGCCGCTCTACTGTTCCATCTATTGTTTGTACTTATGATGCAGCACAGCTCTCATTTTCAAAAAGTTGCATGAAAATAGCACATGGCACTTTCGTACTTGTGTGGGTTTAGTTGATGCAGATGGTCCCGTTTTTTTGTTCGGTGTGCGGGGGACGGTGAGAAAGATTTGCTGTCGTAGCGTAATTGTGGAGGATGTGGCATTCGTGAGGCCCACACATGCTGAGTTTTCTTAAAGTCTCATATTTCTTTAGATATGAATATTTCTGTATTCATTTCATGATGTTGCTGAGATGAAAGATAAGATGCAGGCTAAAATAATCTTATTCCTGGTCCTTTGGGTGGCCAAAAGAGCCTTTTTTTGTACCAATGCCATTTTTTATATACACACTTTTCCTGTAAAATTAACACAATTGTAACGTAGCCTATTTTGTTATGTCATAATGATTATTTTCATGAACTACATTCCTTTCTTTCTTCCCTTCGTGTCCCACAGTGTATCTCCTCTTCGGCCTGATTGCAATGCTGGTGGTGTTGGAGACTTTCTGTGAGCTGCAGCAGTTGAAGCAGCTGAGGAAGATGTTTTATCTGAAGAAGGAGAAGCCCCAGGACCGTCTGGCCATCATTGAACATGACCATCTGACCTTTAGCTCCATGCCAGACGGTACCATCAACTCGCCCCAGGAGGACAAAAGCGAACCCTTTGTTGACTTCCCCGTTCTAACCTCTCCAGGAGGTGATGACCCCATGATCAAATAGATGTTTTCGCTTCCATCAACATAACTCTCAATCGAGGGAGACATCTTTAGCCGAGGGGGTCTTGCAAGTGACTGGTATGATTCAGAATTGTGAAAATTATTTGAATATGTCACTCGAGATTCTGCGTATTTAACAGCCCTCTACAAAACCATGATACATGATAAAATCGTTCACTGGCTGAATATCTGTAAATGATCATTAGCACACTTAGGCTGCTACCCCATCAAATCGGCAAACTACAATAAAAAGCATAATTGCACACTAAACTCTAGCATGTAACTTGCCAATTGAGATATTAGTAATGGTAGAAGTAATGTTGACAGGATTTGTGGCATAATGTTGATTACCACCTAAATGTATTTTCACTTTTCTTAAAAACACAAATCTGTGTTTCAGTAAGGCACTTAAAGTTGACATGAATGCGGTCAATCTGTAAACACTAAAGTACTATTGTAATTGTGTAGTCACAAGAACTAAATAGTATGTGTGTTAAAATGATTTTAGCATAAAATAAATCATTAATCTTTTCTATATAAATGTATCGCCAATGTTACAGTATTTTTACCATCATAATGGACTTCTAATGGACTTCTTAAATTCTAATAAGACCATAAAACATATAATTTCAACACCTTTACTGTTTAAAATAACAGAATTAACATGCAATGATTGATTTTATAAAATTAGCAGCTTCACATTTCTGCTTTTAAAGGTACAGTTCAGCCAAAAATGAAAATTCTGTCATTTACTCAACCTGTATGACTTTCTTTATTCTGTGGAACTCAAAAGAAGATATTTTAAAGAATGTTGGTAATTTCATTTCCCTTTAACTTGCATTATAAGGACAAACAATACAATGGAAGTCTATGGGAACCGAAAGTGTTTGGTTACCAACATTCTTCAAAATATTGCCTTTTATGTTCCACAGAAGAAAGAAAGTCATACAGGGTTGAAAGGACTTGAAATAAATGACCATTGCTTTAAATTAAAATTCCTTTCTTTATTTCTTGCCTTTTTAATAATGAAGAACAGTTTTATTTTATGTGTGATAATCAACTTTTGCCACAATTGCTGCCAGCTAAGCTTTGCTTTTCCAGGTATTGAACCTAGAATATTCTTTTGTAGTCCAAATGTTCAAAAATAGACTCTAAATCAAAAAGAACTTCTGCTCTGGTCTAAGCCTCGAATAAAGAAGACTACCATCTTCTCACATCTTCATGAACATTGTGAGAGCTCATTTACATATAGTGGAGACCTGTCATCAAACACAGTAGTTGCCCATCATCTGTTAAGTTTTATTTCCAACTCGTGTGATCTACCTTGTGAGCTTGCAACTAGAGAATACTTAAGGATATCTGCTAGTGGTGAAAGAGATTATTCTAGAAGTCTCTCATGAAGCTGTATCGCTCTAATGCATTGAAATGATAAGACTGTAATGCACTATAATGCAGCATATACTGTAGCATAAGTCCATGTAGAAGCACAAAAAAGTTAGCCTGCTCAAAAGGGAGACATTACACCTTTTAGGTGTAGTTAAAATAGTGTGATAATTATCTTAAGTATTATATATCTTAAGCACATATTTTAAATGTGTTTTTAAGGGAAAAACATCTTATACTGTATAATTTTCTCATTTTAGAAAGTGATATTTTACCGTGGTCTAAATAGTAAAATGCTTGAGAGTAAATCAATCTGAGTTTACATGGATTTTTGAGTCCAAGGTCGAATAATGGCTGGCTCCATGTGTCCTTGTCCTAAGCTACTGAGATCCAGCGCAATGCCGTTACATACCAAAAAAGTTTTGGAGAAAATCTTGGATTACTGAATTGTGGTTCAGTATAATCGACTAATTGACTGTATAAAACTTAGATCATCCAGATCTTTGATTGTTGCATTCAGAGCATTTTTGGGGCTATTTAATAAACATAAAAGAATTGACATTATATTTTTGAAACCTGCTTGAAGTGTTGTTTACAGTAGAATGCTTGTTTGTATTATGAGAATGAGTGTTGTAGGCAGACTGATGACTACTGTTTAAGGTCCGGTTGGAAGCTCACACTGTACTGCAGATTGTGCTGTATCACTGTCACCGCAGTAGAATGTCATGACATTTTTATTACAATAGAATAAAAGTTTTTAGGCCTCATTTTAACTTCTGATGTGTCTGACTGTAGGGATTATTTACAGTGTCGTTTTTACATTAAAGAAACATGCTGAATCTGAGCTCAGGCCATGGGAACTTGAATGTGCTGATGTGACATTTTTATTGTGTGAATAATGAAACGCTCTGTGATGTCACTGCTGGATTCTTTGTGCTTATTTACCCTTGGTGTTTTGCTGCATGAGTCTCTATGATCAGTTACAGTGTCTTAGCATTGTATCAGTGCAGCACAGAATAATGTGTGTATTTACTGAATATTACATTTGTATCAGTAGTATGTTTAGAAATACAAAAGGGCATACTGTCATGATCTGTTTAAGTTGTGTGTGAGAGATTGTTGAATAAATGTTTCCATAAAAAAAAATCCTGAACTGGATCAATTGTTTCTTATAATTTTTTTATCATATGAAAATGACTAGTATCCATTGAAACATTCTATATAATAAATATACAGTATATAATATTAGGTCCATACAATCAGTGAAGAAAATGTATATATATATACACACACACAAGCAAGATCTTGCATTCTTGAGCACATGCAATTGATCCTTCTGTCCAAAATATTTTTTTAAATATATAATTTAGAGTTTTAACAGTCTGGAAAAATCTGGAAACTTCAACATCTTTGATTTTCAAGTCTGGAGATAAGTAAAATCTTAGTTAATAATAAAAAAAATAAAGTCAATTTCAACTCATGCTCAGCTTTAAAATATTGCACCAGCTACAGCTCTTTGTGAGCGCAATTCCTTATTGTTTTCTTATTAATTTATTTTAAAGAAAAGTAGAAGTGTGGGACTACTCGATCTTAAAAGTAAAATGAAGTGGAGTAAAAAACAAAAACCCAAAACTGAAGGGTACTACTGAAAAAAAGTAAAGTATTAAAGCTGTTGCTCATGGGGACTCACGTCAAGACAAAGATTGATATTTTCAACATAAATGTATTTATTTATTACAATTGGTGAGAACAAATACAAATAACGAACAAACACAAATAATGAACAAAATACACTAAAAACTATGCTTTTGCACTTTATGTAGTAGCTCATCACACAGTTCTGTGACATCTTTGACTTCTTTAGCCTGAGAAGAGAAAATAAATCACATTATAAATGTTACATAACTTCTTTTTTAAAGCAATTCAGAATTACACTCAAAAGGACACCACTGTAAGAGTGACTTTCCTGTGTGTGCGCGCATTTACCTTTTGTTCCAGATCCTTTTCTAGGGACTGAACTCTTAGTTGTTCTCTTTTGAGCTGCATCTGCAGTGCTGCCACTTCTGCACCCTGTTTAGTACGAACCTCATTTATGGCCTTATTCGCTCTGAAACAACATCAGTGCTATCAGTGACGCTTCCAGGCATATTTCTCAATTATGCTAGGTTTTATTATCACATTCATAAGAGAACGCGTTTCAGACTGCTTGAGAAGCACATACTGATCTAGTTTCTCCTCAGCATGGGCCTTCAACGCTTGATAACGCTTTTCTTCTTTCTGCAGTCTGTCCATGCAGTTCTGCGCATACTGCTTCAGAGTTTCCTCATTCTACAGAAGAGAAAAAAAAAAAAAACATTATACACTAAAATAGCATCTTGATTTGAGATGAAGTCTTGATTCAGAAGTCTAAAAAACATACCTTTTTGAATCCCTCAATGACTTCCTTGCATCTATCAAGGCGTTTGACAACGGAGGAGAAGGATCTCTCCAACTCATTCAAATCTTTGGACAGCTGGTCTTTTTCCTGGAGGACTTGCTCAAACTCAGTTTTGACCAAATCTTCCTTCTGTTTATGCTCATCTGTAAACACACAGGAGTGTTATTATCTGACATACTGCCTTCAAAATAATTGACTGAATCTAATCAAACATCTGTCATACCGGTGATTTGAGTGATGGTGACCTCAAATTCTGACACTATAAACCTGAAAACAGAGGATAAGAGTTTAAGACTGGTGTGCTGTTCAAATATCAATCATGCATCAGCGGTTCCACACAATTCCACTGATCCAGTAAATCACAACTAACTGGAAAAACACTTTCAAGCCTTCATCAGAGAACCCAGTGATTGACTCATTTGAGCCACTCAAATAAATAATTTGCTCACAATTCAAGAGTAATGACTATAAGCACTTCATCACGTTTCCATTTCTAAATGACAACTCCAGTTTTCCGTGATTGTAGGAACCCTAACAAATCATTCTCCAGGTATGATGTGAAAAGTGTTTGTCTAATCAGAGACTTACAGCATGTGCTGATTCTCCAGTTGCAGCTTCTCAATCTGAGTCTTAAGCTCTTGTTGCCGTTCCTCCGCCTAAGAAAATAAAAACAATTAGATAAACCAATCAGACATATGTACCAGTCATCTTGTGTGAGGCTATGGGAGCAAACCTGTCTCTCTGCTTTCTGTAATGCAGCATCCATGTCTCTCTGGCTGTACTTCAGAACATCTATGATGGAGTCCACAGTCTTCACCGGCTGTTTTAAAGTGTGAACCAGCAAGTCCAGAACATTTGGATCTGGCACCACAGTTTCCACTGCCTAGAGATTAACAGACATTGTAAAATGGACTCCAATGTGCAAAAGACGATGTTTCAGTGCCTAGTCAGAATGTTAAAGATGCAAAACAAAGTATTGAAGTTTGTGTCATCATCTTACTGGTGGAGGCAGATCTTCCAGCAGCTTCATACGGTTACTGTGAGACTTCTGCTTTATTTCAGACTTTGCAGCCTCCATCATCCTAAAATCCACACACACACACAAAAAAAAGGTTTGCATGATCAATGTAACGTGTGCACTCTTGATCACAATATAGATATGATCTGTTGCATTGGGCCATTTAACTCCATTTGAAACCTGTTTGTAATATTTTCAACAAGGAGGGTTGAAGATTACGAAACCTTGTTAATATGAATGTTTGTGAAGACTGACCTAATGGCAAGAGAAGGCCGTGGCATGCTGAATCCAGAGATGCCACTGTCCATTCCAGTTTTCTTTGGACTCTCCTTCAACAGTGGGTCAAACTTCAAATACAGTGACTGCTTCCGCAAGGCTGATTCCTTAAACTATAAAAAGTGTTTAGTATAGCACTGAACAACTGAAATGTTGCTTAATAAACAATGTACTCTACTATATTTGGAGCAGCATTCTTTTAAAAAATAAAAATGAATGCATTACTCTCGCACTAACTGGGTTTATGGAAAGGCTCATAAAGGAAAAACTCACATTGCTTGATCCAAACTGCTCCAGATAATCAATCTGCCCATCAAAATCTTCCCCTGGCATGACTGAGAGAAAGAATGATATTGCTCACAATGTCAAAGGCTTGCACTGGATGAGTCGGTGTAGTTCAAATACAAATGCAGCCATGTATACTCACAAAATGCTCCTGGCACAAACTCATCTTCACTTGGTGCTGCCACACCAAGATCCCAGGTCTGGTTCTGTAGATCCACTTTAGATTCTGGTGTTGCCATGAGGTCTGGCACCTGTAACGCTGGATTCTGGGGTGTGTTAGTGCTGGACACAGTGAACGATTCTACATCTTCTGCCAGCTAGTAAGAGAATGAGCATCAACATGATCATGATTTGTGGAAATACAAATTTTCTGTTGAAATTTGTATATTTAAGATACTCTTACCCTCTTAGTGACAGGAAGATCCGTTTCTGCAATGTTTTCATTGGTATCAGACACTGCTGGGGGAGGACTGAAGGAGAAAAAAGAAAGGTCTGAGCTCAACCATTATTCACATTTATGCATTTGGCAGATGCTTTTATCCAAAGAAACTTTCATTGCACTCAGGGCACATATTTAAAGTGCCCCTATTATGGATTTTTGAAAATTACCTTTCATGCAGTGTGTAATAGCTCTAAGTTAATGAAAACATCCTGCAAAGTTTTAAATCTGAAAGCGCACCGTATAGTTATTGTCTCTCAAAAGACAGAGTCGAATCTGAATCATTGAAACGAGTCATTTTTAAAACGAATCCCAAGCCGTTTCATGTTGACGTCAACATGAAACATTAGCATATTGCCCGTCCAATTGTTGGTCTTTTCGTATTGGTCTGAATGAAAGTACAAATTCATTCTTTGCCACTAGATGCGCTTTTGGAGCTGTAAAAATAGCAGTTTCTCTGGTAACGCTGTACACAAAGCAGCACTGCGCTCACAAATGCTGCTTTATCATATTAAAAATAAACGCATATAAGACAATGAAAGTGTTTTTTGACCTTGCATGCATGTCAACCTGTTGTTGGGGACTCCCAAAACATGAACATTTCATTACCCATAATAGGGGCATTTTAACTAGTTCATGCATTCCCTGGGAATCAAGCCCATTACTTCAACTTGCAGGATCAGAAGCATACCTGTAGCTGAAAAGTAATTAGCCTATACAGATAAGAAATTGCATGTTTTATGTTTTTACAAGCTGTACAAGTTCTAGTTTCTGTACCTGTGCTCTGGGTGGTAATCTTGAGCAAGGGCTTCAGGCTGGTCAACTTGTGCAAAAGCCTCAGGCTCCTGAACTGGAGCTAGTGCTTTCATCAAAACCGGGCTAGTCTGGACACCACGTGGTGGCGAGTTACCCATCGTAGCCTTTGTGCCAAAGGGGTTAAAGTTTGGGTCATCAAACTTGTCTATATTAAAGGTGTAAGAACCTTTAGGTGGAGGAACATCCACAGGTTCCGTCTCCTCTGGATTCTTAGGGGACAACTGCTTGGGTTCTGTTTCTCCCTTTTCTGTGGCTGGTGCAACAGGTTTTTTGGTCACAGGTTTTGCACCTGCAGGTCTTTTGACTCCAAGACGTTTCGGAGGAGGTTTGAGCTTGACTTCAGCGCCATCGTCAAAATTAAACTCTAGTAGCATCTGATTCTCTTTAAGGGGTGCTGTAGATGAGGAGCCCTCTGTGGCAGTGGAGTTCTCCTGAGGTGGTATGGAGGGATCTGAAGATGTTGGGACATCTGGGGTGTGGACTGAGAGCTCTGGTTCCTGTTTAGCTTCTTGGCATGGCAGGGGTGGATCATAAACTACTGATGCCTTGCCAATTATAGGAGAGTTTGGGATCTTTGTGCCACCCGTTTGGAATGGGTTGAGCGAGTCAAGATCGTCAAAATCCAAGTTGTAGGATCCCACAGGGGGTCGTGCCGAATCCTGGGCTTCAGGCTGATCTTCCAAAACAGGAATCGGTTGTGACACTGGTGCTGGTTCAGTCATATCAGACTCCTCCACATCTGTGGCATGGTTTTCAATGTAGTCAGTCATGATGACCGTGCCCTCTGCTGGAGATATGTTGGCAGAACATTCTGCAGAGGAATTTTCCACTGATACATCCACAGGTTCTGTCCCCTCTGGATTCTTAGGGGACAACTGCTTGGGTTCTGGTTCTTTCATTTCTGTGGCTGGTGCAACAGGTTTTCCACCTGCAGGTCTTTTGACACCAAGACGTTTCGGAGGAGGTTTGCGCTTAACTTCAGAGCCATCGTCAAAATTAAACTCTAGTAGCATCTGGTTCTCTTTAGGGGGTGCTGTAGATGAGGAGCCTTCTGTGGCAGTGGAGTTCTCCTGAGGTGGATGGAGGGATCTGAAGATGTTGGGACATCTGGGGTGTGGACTGAGAGCTCTGGTTCCGGTCTAGCTTCTTGGCTTTTTAGGGGTGGATCAGAAACTACTGATCCTTTGCAAATTAGAGGAGAGTTTGGGATCTTTGAGCCACCAGTTTGGAATGGGTTGAGCGAGTCAAGATCGTCAAAATCTAAGTTGTAGGATCCCACAGGGGGTCGTGCCGAATCCTGGGCTTCAGGCTGATCTTCCAAAACAGGAATCGGTTGTGACACTGGTGCTGGATCAGTCATATCAGACTCCACATCTGTGGCACTGTTTTCAATGTTGTCAGTCTTGATGATGACCGTGCCCTCTGCTGAAGATATGTTGGCAGAATATTCTGCAAGGGAATTCTCCATTGATGGGACAAAGGGAAGAGTCTCATCAAGTGCAGTCTCAGTCACCTCTGGAACCTCAGGCTGAGGTGCAGAAACAGGGGCTGCAGTTGAATCTGACTCTACAAGTTCTGATGTCCAAAACTCAGGTAGGGCAGAAGATTTAGGAGGAGAATTCTGCATTTCACTGGACCCCTGGAAAGGGTTGATCGCATCTAGATTGTCAAGATTGAGGGTATAGGCACCTCTGCTCTGAACAGGCATATCATCATCAGGGAAGACAACGATGTTACTCTGCATGTCAATCGGTGTGGTGGGAGGGTTATTCAACAGTGAACTCCTGTAAAACATAAGTTCAATTTTACATGTTATTGGATTTTGCCACTTTTGTGTTAATAGATTACTATGAATGTTACCCACACATAAACTCTGAATGTTACCGTTTGTGAATGAACAAAGAAGATTAATTAAATGTTTTAAATTTTACAAAAAGCTCATAAATATAAAGTGTTTGTGGGCAGGTTATATCAATATCACTGGGTCTGAGGAAATGTGGGTCAGTTAGTAGTTCAATTGGCTAGTCATCAGCATGAGATGAACATGTACAAACAAACAAGACACTTAAAATAAGTTAAACAAGTTCAGCAGCAGGAAATTTGCTCACTGTTCAGTAGTGGCCGTGAGAGTTTCCAGTGCTTTAATGCTGTCCTCTTGGCTGGATGGCCTACTAGCGCGGCTCGGGGACATGATCTTCTTTGTGAATGGGTCTCGCAGTGGAGTTTGAAAACAAACCTATACAAAGCAACAAAAGAACTATGTAAATCTAAACTACAGTTCAAGCCTGGCAACACAGTAAAAAATGCTTAATACTAGAACTGCTGAAAAGAAAGAATAAAAAAAGAACAGACAAGAAATGAATACACCTACATGTTAAACACTTCAATATAAACATTGCTCTTCTGAACTTTCTGTAAAAGCTAATTGAGTATAACTGCTTCCACAAAAATAATCAGCACAATCATTATTAAAATTGCCAAGTGATTCTTAAGCACCAAATTAGCATGTAGGCATGATTTGAGAAGGATCATGTGAAACTGAAGTCTGTAGAGACTGACAGCCGAAACTTCATCTTTGCCATCAGTGGAATATATATATATAAAATTACAACAGTTAGACAAAATAAAATGCAGAAGCACACAAATTGCATGGAAACCTCTAGAAAACCCACCTTTGCTCCTCTTTGCGCAGTCTTGCTGATGTTGTCAGCCTGGGACTGCCGCAGGATCGAGGGCCTGCCAGTCAGCTGTTCCAACGCAAAAATGTCCCAAGCAGCTTCAGAAGTGCTGTTCTTCCGTACAGCTCCCTGATTCTCCTTTAGCGCCTCAGAACTCATACTGCAAAACAGAGACACAGAATATGACAACATGGGTTCTGGAAAGCCACGCCCATTGGGCACCGCACACAGCTGCTTTTACTGATAAGACCCGGAGGCGGGCATTTGACCTTCTTAACCCAACACCCAGAGAGCCTTCAAATCTGTTGCATTTCTATTGAGCATCAATTAGAGATCAGACTAAACCACTATGACTAATAAACCAGACGTGTGATATCAACCGGTGCAATTCAGTCATGTGCTGAGGGAACAAAGTGGTTCTGTATCCGTGAAGGAACCATGCATTAGAGAGATGTGCAAAGGTTATAACAGACAACCAGCAGATAACGAAGCATTTTGATGGTGGCAATATGCATATGGTCTTTGTGATTTGGATAATAGTGGCATATAGTCTACCAAGGCATGTTTTTAGGAGAATAAGGAGGAACAAGGAAGAGACTGATAAAATCTTCAAAGAAGCATTACCAATTTTGGCCTCATCTGTCCTTCCCTGGATTCTGCTCAACTATGTAGGACTGACAATAAGATTGTCAGCTTTGTAATGACAGGAACTTCTGACAGCTTCTCTCTTCTACAGTCTACCTGGACATGTGATAAACAGCTCACCATCATAAATGACATTATCAGAGACAGATCTCAGACCAAGCCCTCAAACCAGTGCGAATGAAAGCAAGAAAGTAAAGAAACTAAACAAGAACAGCCAGTGGACTGAGTGGGAAATTTAACCATTTCAAAATTAACTAATAAAACTAGTGAAAGTGAAGGAATGTCCAACTAGTTTCCACTTAGACTAACATGTGCCCACACGGATGACAAGGCTGATTAGAAACCAAAACATGAAACCATACATTTCAGCACAGGCAAAGCACGAACTATTAAAATCTCTAAGTGTTTAGAAATGATCAAACTATTTATTTCCAAAACAATTCATTATTGTTTAAATGATTAAATTTGTGAACACGATAAGAGTAAAAATAGCTGCATAAAAACTGTTAACTTACGTTAGATAAATTATATTTAAACATGGCAACATCATCTGCGCAGTTATCAACGTCATGGTAACGTTAGCACTAGCAAATTAGTCAATCGCAACTACTTTTACTGTTCAGTATCGCGCAATATTTCATTATCCCTCTCCTACAAATTTGTATACGGTTTCCTAAAATACGTACCTTATTCAGGATGCTCAAATCTAACACATAAACCGTTTTCTTCTCAGATAAAAACAACGTGACACTGACAGAGAAATTCCTGTGCGTTTATAACATTTGCCCTGTTTGAAACGGTTCAAATTTAAACTGCGCTGTCTCAGCCAATTAAACGCAAGATTCGGCGCCCGTCAGGCGGGGCGATCATGTGAATCGACCAATAGCAATGCACGTCGCACTGTGTCGTCCGAGTGGATGTTCCTTTGATTGACATCCAAATCATCCAATGGAGAAAAGCCGTTGACGCAGACAGCGTTTGAAGCCAAATAAATATGACCCCGTTTAACCCTTTTACCCCGTTCTCTCGTACAGCATTCAGTCAGAAGTATATAATAAATGTGTCCACGTAAACTTCTATAGCTGTTGCATTTTACATATTAAATATAAGTGTCTGTGTTGTTTTTGTCATAGAGTATTTCGCTCTAAACATAATTATGCTACAGAGTTAAAGGCTTTTTATTGTTATCTTTAGATGTTACAATGTCACAATTTACTTTCATTGTATCTTTTTTTTTTTTATTAATGTGAACACGGGTTTGCAAATAAAGTTATATCCCTTCAATGTAAAGCACTGAAACTAGATCCTCGTTGTTGTGGATTTAATTAAAAACGAATCCACGTGATCTGTAGACAATAAACTATAAAACTGTTCATAACGGCACAAACAACAGAAATGATGAGAAAATCGAGACTATTATTCATGCGCCTTTTTTCCACCAGAGGGTAGCATCGGATCAACTAGTATCACACTGCATGGCTTTTGTGAGATCATCAATGGGTTGGTGAGATGAAAACAGAGAAATTGCTTTTATATGTGTATAAGGAGGGTGTTTATGTATGGACTATGCATGCATATAAAATGTTTATTAATGCGTAGCGCATTAAAGCTAATTTTATTTTATGCCAAAAAGCTTGAAAAATCAGAGTATGAAACTGAAAAAGCAAGACAGAGAAAGAGAGTGAGAGCAGGGAAGAGAGTTACGTTTGTGCTGAGGTCAGCCACACTACTGACCTATATTCAGCTCACATCAGTCAAGGTGATTTTTTTTTTTTACATTACTTTAAAGCTATAAAATAAATACACATTAAGTAAAATCATTTAAGTACAGTTTTTTAGTGCTTGTGCAAAAATAAAATAAAATTTTAATATACACAACAAACGTACAGTTCTTGGTTTTGTACATGCTGAATAGATCCCAAATATACAGAAAATGCATGCAGATCCATAACAAATTCAGTAGCGCCTTTTTCTTCCATTTTCTTTGGGGTAATTTAAAGCATTTGCCTAGCTGTCTAACACACCCTCACATAAGAATTATTGTTCTATTGCATTTTAGAAATTATGCATCTCTATACCTATTATATCCAGCTTGCACACAGAATTCCTGTAATTTAATACTGCATTCAGGCAAACTGTAAACGGCTTCAGTGATTATGCATTGACGTTATAGTGCAGTCGTGGTGCTGCTGATAATTGAAGCTCTGGTCGGATGGCTGGGAGTCTAAAATCTCATTAAAGACAAACTCTAAATAGACAAAGACCCCCCACCAATCTAATGCCCCCCCCCATATCTGAGATACAAACTCTTCAGCCAATCACAGCGCAGAGGGGCGGTTTCAAATGATGCTACTGGGTCTAGTTGAAGGCTTTTTCTATTCTCCTGAGACTGCATCCACACAATGCAACAGCTGTTTCTTACTGTTACAATTGCAGTTGTAAATAAAGCAAAGATTGTGGTATATTTTAACAAGAATATACAATTTCAGCTTTTCTACTCCACGTTTAATTCATTGTGTTGAAATTGTTTCTTTTTTTCAGTGTACATTTAATTTTATGTGCAAACAATCAAGCACATGCATGTATTTCCTGCATTTAAGGCAGTAATTTAATTTAGTTGTAGTTAATTAGATGTAATACAAGATAATCTTGATTTAATTCCAATAATAAGAATGGCCCAATGACTCAGGGCCAGTGAGTTTCGATAATTATTTTAAAGGTCACAATATCTTACATCTTTTTGGCATGCACTTAGAGTCAGCATGAAATTTAAGTGTGACCGACTCTGACTACTAGCATATTGTATGTATTTCTGGGTGAAATAGCTATCAAACAAGAGAAAGAAATCTGTGAGTGTTGCATACTGGTATACAGGCAGATCTGAATGCAGTTGGTTTAACTGAAGTGTGTCCTTCTATCTGTCAGCAGAGAGAAGTAAGCATCACAGGAAGAGCAAGTTATGATTACAGATTATGTAAAAAAAAAAAATAAAAAAATAAACGCACCGATGAATCGTTTACAATAACACCAGTAACGTGTATTATATAGGGTCCATTTTGATTTTATGTCAATGGCATCTAATAGTGATTATATATTTGGGTGGCAAAGAGAAGATGTGTATTGCAGCCAGATGGCTTTAGTGTTTAAACCAATGAGATTAAGGTTACTTCAGATCAGAGATTTGAGTCAAAAGCACACCCAATAAAGGCTGTTGCTGATTTAGTAAAAAAAAGTTTTCAGAGCAAGGAAAATGCAATAAACTTGCTTCTGTGCCACCCAGACCAAACCGTTCACAGACAGTGAGGTGAGAGAAAGACTGAGCGAGGGAGAGACATAAACACTATCTGTTCTCTATGTAACTGCAGTTACATAACTCTCTTACAAAGAGAAAAGGAGAAATGAAAGAGATAGAAGAGCAAAAGACACAGACAGGGATTAGGAAGTGGGAATGAAATAAGGGTGTGTGTGGCATAGATTAGCTTCATTAGGATCAGTGGGTCACTGGTTGTTTGGAGCTGTCTGACTTCCTGTGATTCTATGAGAATGGAATCTGGGTCAGTGGTTGGCAGCGATGGTGCCGGTATGGGCTGTATGTCTGAGAGAGAGAGAGATACTGTTTATGTGTGGGTTCTTATGTAATAGACTTTGAATAAAAGGGAAAAGGGAGTGATATGACCTTTTTAGCACTGATGGAAAATAAACACACCAATAATAGCTGCACCATAACAAAAATGTCTAGTAGGTAAAGTTACAACTTTTAACAGTGGGAACAGAACACAACCCAGTAGCAGGCAAGTTTTATATCCAACTTCACCCATAACACCTTTTACTCTTTTTTTCACCACAAAAGAGTAAAACATTAATATTGTTCAATGTTCTCACAAATAAAAAATGAAATTACAAAAATTATGTAAAATTGAAATTTCATCAACCATTGCAGTAGTCCTCAGTGTCACAAGATCCTTCTGAAATCATTCTAATATGCTGATTTGGTGTTCAAGAAACATTTATTATAATTCCAGAAGGTTTTAATGAATAAAGTTCAAAAGAACAGCATTAATTTGAAATAGAAAGTTTTGTAACACACTAAGCTAATCCCAACGTGGTGAAGAAACTCAGATACACAGGAAAAGTCATAGGGCTGCTTGTATCACTTCCTCTTTTGGCTTCCTGCATCCCAAAATGCACCTCTCCCACTTCTGCAGATTGAAGAATTAAGACACACGTGTGACTGCATTTAAAGTACGTGTGAGGGAATGAATAAGCTCCCTTATGCGACTGACAAATTTAGCTTTAATTCAAATTGCAAGTAAAATGATACTGCCATAAGCACAAGTCAGTTTTCACACCTCTACCGTGTCACTGTTTAACCTGTTGTTCAGGATAACGGGGGTAAAGGTGATTTTTGAACTACCTGTATTTCAGTAAATATCCAGGCTACTTCCTCTTTCTGCTTTAACAGCAGACACAGAGAGGCAAGGATCTGAAAAACTTCTTTACTTTAGCCTTACTCGTTTGGCTGCAAAAGACTGATTAAATGGTGCAAGACAAACATCTGCTTTCAAAACCAACTTTTTACCAGAGGATTCAGGAACTTAAGCTTAAACTACATTTATTAGTTGGATTTTATTCCTGTTGCTTTAGTGTAATTATGCCACTTTTGCTAGATCAGGAACTAGAAAGAATCAACAATTTACAGTTATTTGGCAAGTGTTAGTTTTGGACCCAGGTTCTGGCATTTCAATAAAGATTGTGTACTTGAGAAAATGTGCAGAGAAGCCCACATTTCATTAAAACACAAACAGGGAAAGCCACTTGTCATTTTAGATGCTTTATTCTTTAACAAAATAGAATCTCTGTGCAGTTTGAGTAGATACAGGAGGAGAACATCCTCTGAATACAGTATTTACAGCAGAATTTGTACAGATCATGTTATGAACAAGACACTTCAAATGTTCTACACTTGTTCGAACACCATGCTCCCCCTCACATTATACACCCTACCCACCCTTCTCGCTAGGTAAATCCATCAATAGAACTTCCTCTGCATCGCCATCCGCTGAGGTTTATAAAGGTATTGCATGTGCACATTTGTCATGGTCTCCTCACACAAAGTTCTCCACATCTCAACTAAAGTTGAAAGCCCAGCACATACATGTACAGATCCCTTCAAGAAGGGCATAATTCAATGTGGTATTAAAGACCTCCCTGCAGTGTTTTAAGTGTCATTTCAGTGAATGACAATGAGTTCTCGTCCATAATGAGCTTTGGAAATATTGTGCCGAGTCAAAGCAGACTACTTTTTCTTTAGGAGTTCTGTAATACGCTGATCCTGCGGAGAAGCTGTTGTTGTTTGGCTTTGAGTTTTCTCTTCTCCCGAGCTTGACGCCGTTGCCTCACGTGCAGCTGCAGCAAGTATTCCGTCGCATGCGTCAGAATCGCCACCTTCGAGGTCTTTGAGGTAACAGACAGACCTGGAATCTCCTCCCGTAGCGCCTGGAACCTCGAGCGAAGGTCATCTCTCCTCTTTCTCTCCAGAAAGTTCCGACGCTGCTCGTTGGAGTCCTCAGAGTCTGATGTGGCAGGTGAAGAAAGCGGAGATGAGTGAGAGGATGAAGTATCTAGACGTGGCTGTTTGCTCACAGGCTCCACCTCATCAAAGTCATCCTCAGGATCCGTGTCAGGGGAGGGGGCGGCGTAATTGTGCTGCTGCTGATGCAGAGACACGTGGAAGCGCTTGGGACATGGTCCAAATGGATCAGCACTCACTGTAATGGTTACTGGCGTACGGCGACTTGGAGGGCGGCCACGCTTTGGTCTGTTGTCTACGGTCACAACATCAATCTCGTCATCATCCTCATCGTCATCTGAGGCAACAAAACATTTGGCACATTTAGCAAAAGTGTTTAAAATTAATTGATACATATTTTCCAAATTCAAAAACACTTGATCAGACTCAGAACATTCAACAAAACTAATACGGACAAGGAACCAAACAAATACATTGAATGCATATACTGCATAGAAATTAACCCATGTGTTGTTTATACACTTCACCTCAATAAGTTGAATGTTTTATGGTTCTTGGCAAAGAAATTGCATGCCAAAAATTACAGCAACAGGAGCTGGTTTCATTTTTTTGTTTTTCAACTTCTATGGTCATATTAAACGGCAAAACACTACCAAATTACTCCTAAGAGCCATTATAATAAAGAAAAAAAGATCCAAAAACTGATTTGGATGGGTGGGCAGTGCTGTTGTTGATTATTAAACTATTAAATATAACTATTAAAAATGGCTTTTGCAACTAAAATAGTACAAATAAAATACATTTAAACCTTAATAATAAATGCTGTCTTGGCAATCAACTAAAAAGATCATTTAAAATAAGATGTTATATAAATATAAAAAAGTCAGAAAGTTCTCTTTACATGGGAACGTTGCATTACCTTGCCTGCATAAATAAAGTGTTTTATAAAGTTAAGCGTCTCTGGTGAACGGAGGAGTTCCCCTCGCTACTGTACAGGGAGTAGGACGAACTAGGAGTGGGGTTGGAACGGAATCCGCTCCTCTATTTCACAATCCACGTCGGCTAACCACAGTCAACTACCCACAACACACACCAACTGTCAAATTTGGTCTGAATCTCAAGTTACATAATTCCTTGGTTAATTTCCATCTTCAAAACATATGGTATACTACATCACCTCATTGTCTCAGCATTATTCTGAATATATATATATATATCAATTCATGCCATCAATGCTGGGAGGTAATCAAATGTAGTCTCTTACCGGATGAATCCGAGCGACACTCAGAACCGGAGGAGCCCGCAACAACTTTCTTGTTATGCGGGACAGGGAGCTCCAGGACAGCGGCGGGGTTCACACACTGTGGCACCTGGGTCCCGGTCAAGGGCGTGCCCGATGCGGCACGAGCAGCTTTCTGTGCGCTCGAGGTCTGAATCTGAGCGGTCACCGGAGCTCGCTCGCCATGAGCTACTTTTTCCAACCGGTGACTCGTGGAAAAACCGCTCCACATGCAGTCTTTGATAACGATAGAGCCTAGATTCCCAAAAATGTCCAGTGGGTCGAACTTGTGCAGCCCCTCGTACTCCTCATCACAGGTTAACACCTTTGGCTGCGCCCACCCGAGCCGGTCCCCCGGTAACGACATTAGCCAGTCTCCATCTAGCGTCCTTGAGGGCGACATGGGTGGGGTGGGAAGCAGCTCGAATTTCTTCCATATATACTCGCTCGGGACTGTAGACTTAAAGAAATCCTCCTCGGTGTCCATCTCGTCGTAAAAGTAGTGCTCCATGTCCCAGCCGTACAGTGTGTGAGTGTTAACTCGAGGCATTGCTGCAGAACTTCTACAAGATTATCTGTGAAGACAACGAGTGATTAGATCAAATGATGCCTGCCCACGTGGAGTTCAACTGCGTCGCAATGCACAAGTAAAACGCACTCCCTCAATGCACGTGCTCACTCAATGCATTGCTTAAACTCTCAATATACTTAAAAGCACATTTGCAATGCTAAAAAGCACAATATTTACATGCAAATACATTAGTATTAAATGCATTGCAAACGCAAACTCTTATGCTCTCGATTTATCAATTGTATTTAACGTTATAAAATGCATTAACTTAATGCACAAAACAGAATATTTCTGTAGCACATGCATAACTACAGATAATCGCATATAACACGCATTTGTGCAGCACCAAAACAAAGTACCAAGTCAAGTTTATTAACACTAAAAAGGAAATAACCAACCACTGCAGATCGAAAGTCTCAGACACCGACGGTTGCTATGCGAATGTAGTAACGTTACTCCCATAAAGATTAGACGCACTAACAAGGGGGTAAAGGGAGCACCCGGTCCGATTAAACGATCCAGGAAATGTTAAACAGCCCCCGGGTTCACGCAAAAGTTAACCATGAAATAAACTTTGAATTCATGTCAGATCAAGTTAATGGTATTCTAATGTAAAAAATGCACTTACCATGGGGTCGCAGACCTGCAAAGTCCAGGCAGAGTCAACGGGACGCGCAGAACAGAACAAAGAAGCGCGGCGTCCGGTAGAACTCCGGTACACACGCGCTCACTAAACAATAACGCGCTTCTCCAGCCGCCTTTGTTTTACGGCCGTTTAACCTGAACAACGAGAAAAGTTTTTTTTTTTCCCTGCGGAAATAAAGCGGGTGTCCTGTTACAACGGCAGCAACGATCGATCCGCGTGGTGCATTGCAGCCGCACCCTCCCCCAGCCTGCTGCCGGTAAAGTGCTTTCGCGCCAGATCTGCGTCTTTGTGTGCGAGAGCTCAGCGTGGACCCGCCCACCGGAGGCGCTGGGCGGGGAGAGCGTGTGAACCGCCGCTTATTGTGAATGTGAAGGCAATTTGCAGCACTAAAATAAGTATTTGAATGAAAATAGAAGCCGCTACGTCACTACTCCAATCTAATCATGATTGAGTTGATGCGTCCTTCTAATTGTCTTCTGATGCATAACGCATTAATCAATATGTTGTGTCTGAACTGACGAAGACAACGCTGCACTCTGTACTAGCGTTTTATTAAAGCATCTGTTGAAAAAATGCAACAGATTATTTTAAATTATTTTGGTAGTGTGCTTTATTAACATGATTAAATTATATTAAACATCACTTGCAGCAGCGAGACATAGAGTAAACAGCAGTACTTAAAAAGCCTTGCAATAATAACATTTCCATCACTAAAATATACTCAAAACAGTAAAAAATAAAAACATAAAATAAACTTCATTAAAATAAAAACCATTACCAGATTTGAGGTGTCACTGATTCTTGTTTTGAATCCAAAAGAGGCTACAAAACATAATAAAAAAAATGAAAGTTTGTGTAATAGAATATTTGTATTAATGATGTCTGGATCTCATCTCATTCTTTTACAATTTTTGCAATTTTTTCCCTTGCCCATTAAATCATCACCAGTTTAAAAAAAAATCCTCGTGTAAATTGTAGGTGGTGGGGATTTTAGTAAAAAGTCCCAAAACAATTTTTTTTTTTACCAGAAAGATTATATGGTGAAACTTTACTTATAAAGCCTTCATGTATAATGCATTATAATGGGTTATTAAAGGGTATAATTCATTATAATTATCCATAATGTGTGTTGTAATACATTATATCTTGTCGTAAATAAAAAACAAGATTGTACAATGCATCATAAGGTGCATTACAAGCCACAATTAATGTATTAAAACTACTTTTTATAATGCATTATACATAAAGGCTTTAAGTAAAGTGTTACCAATTATCAGTTATTTCATTCATTTCAAAGTGGATTTTTTTCATTTAAATTAGTTGAAGAACTGTTCATGCATTTCTTTGTATTATATGATTTCAGTCAGAAAATCCAACTCTCCCATTTTTGTATTGTGATGGCAATTTAGCCACATCTAGTGTTCTTGTGGAGGCAAGATATATATATTTTTTGCCATTTGGCTTTTGCACTCACATGGAAGGTTTGTGGTTTAGTATAGAGCAGTTAATGGTTGTGTTGACGTCAGAGTCGCACCTCTCCATTTGTTAGTTGATCTAACTGTTGTGGATGATTCATATCATTTGTATTGTCTTGTGATCCCAACTCTCCTTTTTGTGTGGTGGCACCAATCTACCACATGGAGGCAAGATATATATTTTTTTGCCATTTGGCTTTTGCACTCACATGGAAGGTTTGTGGTTTAGTATAGAGCAGTTAATGGTTGTGTTGACGTCAGAGTCCATCCATGCACCTCTCCATCCCCTGGCCACCCAACACACTCCTCACTGAGAGCACAGCGTGAACGATAGTCGAGTAGAGGTGTGATCTAATGCTTGACCTTATAGGGCATCACACATCTACGCAAATGACCAGAGCACATCCAACACTTTGTGGAGAAATGTCTATCAGCTCATATCATGCTGAAATGTCTCTAAAACTTGTCTATTTCAAAAGCTGTGTTCAGATCATTTGTAAATATGGAAAGTAAAACGTTTATTACAGTAAAAAGTGTCAATGCTAAAAGAGAAATGTGTCTGATGTGCTCCTCATGCATGATTAAGGATAAAGACAATGAAAAGATCCACTAATGCAGTGGTTCTCTTAGTACTTTTGTTACATGAATGTGTGCAGCTATGATGGAAACTGGATGTATATCATCATTGAACCCCCAAACACATACTGGAAAGGTGGAGAATGTGAGTTCTGGAACAGTGATTGTTGTCCTAACAACAGTTCATCATTCTCTTATACTGTGCTGATCAGCACTGTTGGGTACTAAATATAAAAGTCTGGGAGACACACATGTCAGCCTGCTACGCTCTATTAACTGCTCTGGACATCTGTTGTATAAGTCTGGTCAGTCAAAACAGCCAGTCAAGTGGTCAAAACGCATATAGTACTTACACAAAGAACCCCCACACCCCTCAAGAAACACATGTACTCAACTCAGACTGCGTTCGGGCGCCTCCTACTGCGTGAAGGAGACATGACAATCCCTTGCATGAAAGAAACAAAAGACTTTCCTCTCATTCTTCCATCCCCCATTCAGAAATAAAGCTCATACTCTCTTCTTTCCTGCCGGGAGTGTTTGCATATAAATTGCATAATACTAACAGTAACAAAATGGATTGAAATAGGACCTAATTCAAATAATAATAATATATAAAAAATGTATAGGCCTACCTATAATAAGGTATAAATATAAGAAATCTATCTATCTATCTATCTATCTATCTATCTATCTATCTATCTATCTATCTATCTATCTATCTATCTATCTATCTATCTATCTATCTATCTATCTATCTATCTATCTATCTATCTATCTATCTATCTATCTATCTATCTATCTATCTATCTATCTATCTATCTATCTATCTATCTATCTATCTATCTATCTATCTTTCCGACCAAAATAGCCTTATACATTCTTAAATGTAGATGTATTTTAGTATTTTATAACTGTATTAATGAACTGTGATTTTCATGTAACATTGTTTTATTATTACCTCGTGTTTTCATTGGTTTATAATACTGGAATATATGATCACGTTTAATTTATTTTACATCATTGGGTATTTAAACTCTAGACTCAACCCTCTCTGAGCATCACCTCAACTCACACTGACACAAAAGCTGTTGCCCAAAGACATGCCAATAGTATCCAAATCCCCCACTCTGCACCTCAGTTCTTTCTTTCTCTCCTCTTCTCCCACTTCCTTGCTTCTTTACCCCACCATCCCCCTCTTTAACGGAGGCAAACACTTGCCAGTGTCTTTGTTAAGGCAACAGATTAGCCCCTAACAAAGGGTTAAGGGAGGGCTAGCGCTGCAGGCTAGCAGCCGCTGTGTGTGCTGAGAGCTGGTATTGTTCTAGTCTCAGTCTCATATGCGCATGTGGGGAAAGGATGGAGACTTGACACCTTTCGGCAGTTATTATAAACGACTATCTACATACACTCACACTCTCTAAACAGGAATGGAAAAAGAGAAAACAGCTTCATTAGGTGAAAATGAGGTGCTCTACATGAATAATAATTGATTGTACACATGCAAATTGACTGATAGTGAAAGGCCAAGTATGTTCAGAGCCAGAGTTAAAGTAAACACAAGCTAAAGATGAAGACAAAAGATCTGCTGAAATAATCCCTCAGTTATTTGTAGAGTATTTGAGAATAGTCTGATCTTTAGACCAACTCCTGTTTCTGCTCTCAATCCCTATTCACCTCACCTTTAACCCCGTTGACCCCCAATATAACCTCAGACAGTTTCGCCTCAGAGACCACTATATGCAGAAAGATTTTACGAGAGAACTCGGAATGAGTCTGAGTTGTGTGCACATGTTGCAAGTTTATGAAGTTTATCTTGTTGTTTATATACTTTTCAAAAGTTTGAGGCAAGATTTCTTTCCCCAAAATGTATTTTGCTTCTTTTTCTTTTCCATTTTTAAAAATAAATAAATACTTTTAATCAGCAAGGATACATTAAATTGATCAAAAGCAAGAGTAAAGATATTTGCAATGTATATGCAAATGTAAATTTAAATTCTGATCTTTGGAACTTTCTATTCATCTAAGAATCCCGTAAAAAGCATCACAGAAATGTTAAGCAGCACAGCTGTTTTCAATATTGATAATAATAATAAATGTTTCTTGAGCACAAAATCAGCGTATTATAATTATTTCTGAAAGATTTCAGCTTTGCCATCACTGGAAACAATTGCATTTAAAATAGTTAACTGTTAGGCTATTTAAATTGAAATAATATTTCATAATTCCACTTTTGGTCAAATAATCAGTTTGGCAATAGCCTAAAAAAAACACTGAAATCTTTAAGCACAAATGGCATTGTTTTCTGAGAATGGGTCATAAAAAGCACAATTCACATGACAAGTGAACTACAGAGACCATAGAAACCTGTTTAAAATGTAACTGTCTTTGTGATTGTTATTTAAATGTCATAAGTCCAGACATTCAATGTGCTCAAACTGATTTTTCACAAACATTAGAAAGTGACCTTAGAATCTCCCTAGGAGGCATTTTATTTTCTATTTTGCTGTGTTTGGTTAAATCATGTGGTCTTTTTTATCTGACAATTAAGTGTGATTGTATTATTAGAGTTAATTTGAACTGAACTGATTCGTTTGAACTGATCATGTTTCCATAGAAGCTAAATTACAGCGGTCTATTTATTGTTTGTAATTGCATTGCTGTCCAGTCCAGCAGGTGGCGACACAACCTAACATTCATGCAGGCATAGCATAAGTCAGAACCCAGTTTTTGTTGATAGTGGAGAAGTCCATTCATGTTACTTCTCTGAAACAATATGCTAAGAATAGATAACAAGAATACAGAACATGTTTGTAGCAAATTATGACAATAGCTATGCAGACGAGAAATCGGTTTTAGAAATGAAATCGACTATTACGGGTCACAGAAGAAATGGAGCAACATATTTAACAAACATTTCAAGCCATGTTCATGCCTTATTAAGAAGGCTAACTAGGCTAGTACTTATTTTTTAGTTACTAGTATCTTTTAGAGCAGAGATATCCTGAACTTAATAGATACTAGTCATTTTAAAATTTGTATTTCTGCCCAGTATGCCAATCATATGTTGAATATTAATGAACCAGAAACATAGCCTATAGGAGAGAGATTAGACAGGAAATGGAAACAAGGAGAAGGGTGTACTTTTTGAGGAAACCACATAGAAAAGAAACAATCATTTGTACACAAGCACATAGAAAACGTATTTTTGTCCGTTTTGTAAACACTGTAATTTCGAAAACATAATAGCCTAATGTGTTTATTGGTCATCGAGTGACCTCTAGTGGCAAGATGAGATAAGACATACATTTTATTATCTATTATTTTCCTCCAGTAAAAACAATAAATATCATATCAGGGCGGTACATAATTTTTTTTTGTATATAGCACTGGTGCTACATACATTTAATGTTTTTACATTAATGTTCTGTACAGGGCACACAAAATCCAAACCTTATGGTATTCAGACAAACATTTTCTATATTTGAAAATAAAGGCCAAAAAACAAAAAAGAAAACAGGTTCACTGTATTTGTAGGGCTGCACAATTTGGCAAAACATTTTTTTTTATATATATCAGTAGGCCTATAACTAATAATGATTATGGTTATTATTTCTAAATTAAAACACGAAACAAAATAAGGAATTTTACTTTTGTAATAACACTAATTCACTATAATATACAAAGCTGAGTATTTAAGAATAAATATAATAATAAATATAGCAGCAAGACATTTTTTTACACGTCTCTACACTGGATAAAAACGTATAAGGATTTGCAAATGTTTACCTTAAAGTTCTTAATTATTGTTGCTATTTTTACCCAAATTAGTGTTTTGTGAGCAATAACGAGTAGCCTACTCAACTAATGTAATTTCTTTTTCATTCATACTCGTCGCCGGAGGGCGCCCTCGCACAGAAACTCCACAAGTGAGATTCACTGATGACCTTCCAGGAAATCCCTTATATGGACAAAGACATTCAGCTTTTGCTGTTTATGTTCTTTAAGCCATCTCGGGTATTTTAATAAGAATAAAGTATATTTAAAACGCAATGCTATGCTAATCAACATAGCTTTTATCACTCTATAGAATAATATAAAGTGGCATGATTTCCGCCTCATTCTGTTTAATGAAACGATGTCAGATCACAAAAGGAAGTTATTTCAAACGCTTGACTGATGTTATGAAGTGAATTTGGAGTAAAAACACGTCAATATACTTTTGTTGGACAACAGGTCTTGTAATCTTTCCTTGTGTTTTCATACTAACCAATTAGCAAGGTAGGCTAACATACAAAGCCAGTTAGCCCTACTTAACAATCAAATTAATTCAGTATATTAATGTATTGTATTACCATGTGGACTCTGATTGGACGGTTGAGAGGTACTCATATTTATGTATTGATCTGTTTGAATTAAGATATCTCCAAATACATTCTCACTAGTTCTTTATGATGTTGAAGATATCTCCAAATGAACAAGCAGTGGTAGTTATTCTGTTTTTGATATCATCTTTTAATCTCTGACTAGTAATTATTGCAATAGTGACTAGTATCTAATTATATATTACTAGTAAGCATTCATTAAATACTAGCACCTATTTAGATACTTGTAGTTATTAATTATGTACTAGTACTTATTTATTAGACACACTAGTATCTTTTGTAATTAATACTAGTAACAATTCATATCTTACAGATTTTTACTCGTCTCATGTTATGACTAGTCCAAATGGCTACAGTTAGCTACAGGCAGCTTGGCACAAACTGCGATGACGAGGTGTCGTTGAATTTTAATGCTTTTTTTTTTGCCTGTCCAGTTGAACCCACTTGATGCTGTGCTGCACATTTGAAATATTGCGGAAAAAGAGAACATCAATGTGGAGAACAGGCCTTCAGTGTTGCTTTATGCAACGTAATCTTTTTTTTAACTCAATCTCCATACAGCTGGTTTTGTAAAGTTTCCAACTTTCCTGTCATTCCACAGAGGCTCAGCTGGATTGAGATCGGGGCTTTGACTTGACCAATGCAGGATATTAGCTTTTTTTTTGGTTAAAACTCTCCAGCCTAACTTTTGCTGTCTGTTTTCATTTATTGTTCTGTTGAAAGGTGAATCTTCTTCCGAATCCCAGGCATTGTTAAACTTTGCTCAGTCCATTCTCTCTATTCTCGCTTATGGCTGTTGAGTTACTAATACATAGAATAATAAAATCTAAAGAAATAAATAAAATACCAAAAATAAAAGATTATATTGATATAATGTGCTCTGTCAAATATAGCAATACTATTGCACAAAATTTATGTTTTGATCCCATATGATTATTTCCTGAAATATGCATTAGGTTGCCTATTTCTTCTCTTGAGTGCTGGACTCAAAATTACTGCAAAAAACAAATAATTTGATATTGTTTAAGGCTCTCAACTCATCTCAGATCTTTAAGTGCAGTGTATGTGACTAATCATATGGTGGTGGTTTTCCTGCTGCAACGGGTAATTCTGCTCTCTCCTCAAGAACCTTAACCTCAGGTTGTTCCAAAGAAATTTTGTCTCTGAAAAAAAAGGTCATGATCTAGATTTCTTTGGAAATGCAGTGGGACATTTCAATGCAAATATGTAGACTCTAATGAGTTAAGAGGATCAGCAGCTTTTAGAGGTAGAATGTAGAAGATGAATGTTTACGCATTTGTTTTCAGCTTTTAACTTTATTGATTTAATGAATAGAACTGATGAATAGAACCAAGTCCCTGTCTTACTTTTACATTTTTTTTGAGAATCTGTTACACTAAGATATACGTCACAATTTCATTGCAACTTTAACTCACACTTCTATCAACGGGAACCTAATGTGAAACTATTAAAGTAACAATCACAGCAACATGTGGTAAGTACCTTGCTAAAGAGCGCTTTTGGGCTCATAACCCTCCTGAGCTTTGGCCCAGGGCTAAATCCCGATCCTACGAGGCCCTGATTCTTTGGAGTATCCCCCACCTGTTAATCTACCTTATCCTAATTAAGGACAATTTGGCTAGACTAAAAGTAGTAGCCAAAATAATAGTAATCAGCTCAATGCAAGTGTCTCGCTGCCCTGGTGGTCATTTACATGATGTTCAATGCAAAACAAGGTTTTTGAGGGTCATTGAGGCTGTGAGGCTACAAATTACAAACAAACAATGCTCTGCATTGATCCATAACCTCACCTTTGCCACTATACTTTACCACACATATGTTTCATAATTAAAATTATAAAATGTTTTTTTTGTGTTTTCAAATATATATATATATATATATATATATATATACAATGTATAATATAATATATATATATGTGTGTGTGTGTGTGTGTATTTATAAATTCAAAATGTTCATCTCGGCGTTTGCCTGCGTGCGCACATCTTTCGATGCTTGACGGCGGGGAATAAACCGCGTGGGCGTGGATACCTACACTTCAGCGTTCAAACGAGGCAGAAGTGGAGATCAGAATCTCGTTTTCTTCGCTTGAGGAAGCAGCACTTTGTCAAACAGTGTTACTTAACCTGAACACAGGAGTAAAGCAGCTCGACTTCTGATTAGTGTTATGGCAAGAGGAGAGGGAGCCGAACAGTTCTCATCCGGTTTGTCACATACAGCCAATACTGTGAATCAAGATGGAATCAAAATTGTTAAGGTAGGTCACTCATCTGGATATTAATTAAATATACTTTTCTTTTTTTGCACTATGTATTTTTTTGGCTCCAAGTAGGTAGGCTACTTCCAGAGCAGACGGTGGGGTTAATTGATAAGGCGGGAGTTTAGATTGATGCTGAAGAAATATAATGATTAACGTTAAGTTACAGCAGCACGTGCCATACGCGCGCGACTGTTAAGGTTTATGGAAGAGCTTACTTTCTACCGACGACTAACATTGATGTCATATTTTTAAACATAGAAATATACGTTCAGCCGATGGACTGTATATTTGCGGATATACATATCTGTTTGTAATGCACACTAGCTTCATTGAAGCGTGTCTGCGAAGAAAAGCCGTTTTTGTGCCGAAAACTGTCACCACCGGTCGCTGTTCGGCTCATTGTCGCGCGGGAGCGCGCACGTGTTAGATCAGACGCTGAAGCCGAATGATCAGCGTCAGAGGAGACGAGCGGTGTTGTAAAATATGTTTCAGGTTTTAATACTAAAGAAAACAAGCTGGATATTGTCACCAGCATCTAAATGCTTATATAGAAAATAAATAAAACATTAATGCTGCTGCTGTTGTCTGCTAATGTGTTAGTCTAACGTACTACTATGGTTTCCTTATGAGATGTTTTAGCACTTGTATAACATGTTCCGATAATCTGATAAATGTAGATCTTATCTTTATTCTTATTACTAGTTCCTGTAATTACCCAGTAATGTTGGAGATCTACAGTTTGTTCCTTACAAATGCTTATGTTTGCAGTTGTTTAGGGTCACTGAATCTGACAAGTAAAATGTAATATATGCCAGCTATCACAATGTATTTCATAATAACTGGCTGAAATTGTTTAATAAAGTGACTCATGTGATGTGTGACCTCTTCATTTTATCTTGTATATTATCAGATATTGATATATTTATACAGAAGTGTCTGACAGGTAACATTTACAGCTACTGAAATGTTTAACACATTAAGTTTGTTTTATATAAGCTTTTTGTTATTCATATCAGAATCTGTACTTCATTAAAATATTAAATATGTTAATATGTGAAGGTATTATGTGGCAGCAAGAGAAAAATCAAAATTGAATTCAAAATATTTATATGCCTGTTTTGTGCCTTACAAGTCCCCCCCCCCGATTTTCTTGTACAGATTCAATGTGAAAAATGCAGATTGAGAGAGAATTAATTAACATGCATTTATCTTGTTACTGTTCACCCCTCCGTTTCTGAAATTTGTATTAAAAAAGTGCAGTAGGACTAATGCTGAAAAACTTAGACCTTTCAAATTGTATGTATTTTATTGAGATTATTAGTATTTAATTGTGAAATATTGTTGTAAACTTAAAAAAGTAAAATAAATAAAAATAACTGAAACCATAAGTCATGTCGGACAGTGAACTTTTGATCATACATGTATATAATTATATTATAACTACAGTATGTATTCCTGTATTTGTTTTGTAAAAGGTTGATCTGTGAGAAGATATGACAACACTAAGTTATTATTTAGGCTATTTATTCATACACTTTTTATGCTACTTTTTTCAGATTAAATAAAAATATTTGAACCCAATCTTAATTTATCTATAATTTGACTTGTGAAATTAAAATTAAAACTCTTCTATTCTAGGAATACTCTATAGGCAGAAAAAACTCATGACCTAATCTCGGTCAAATATAATTTTAATGATTGCAAATTCTTAGTAATATGCAAATATAAATGTAAAATAAAAATAGTATGATCAATAAGTCATGAAAACATATTTTTACATTACTGCAACTCATCAAAATAAGTTAAACAATTCTTAACTTTTTAAAATAAGTTAAGCTCATGTTTTAAGTCAGTTTAATGAAATTTAAGTTGAAATTACCTATACAGCTAAGTTGGCTGTACTTACAGTGGAGAAATTTAATCAGTGTTAGAGGTGCAATAACAAACCTTCTGCATCCCAGAAATGAGCTTTGAGTTGTTTTTATTTTTGGTAATGATTTCTGTACTGTCTAATAATTGGTGACTGTTACTCAAAAGACAACAAGAATAATCAGGAAAAAGGAGAAAACTTTACATCACTTGAATGAGTTTGAAGAACCTAGACGTATAGACTTTAGTTGAAAGGGGTAAAATTGTGGTACATAATTTTGACCTGTCAGACCATACTGTATCAATATGTCAGCTGATCAATATGCTTTATGAAATGGAAAGAAGAGGAGCTTAATTTCACACTTTATTAAACATTTATAGTCAGTTATTATTAAAGACTGGTAAAATTGATATTAATTTTTACTTGTCAGATTCAGTGACCCTAGCCAACTGCAGTCATTCGGCTTCAGCGTCTGAGCTAACGCGTGCGCGCTCCCGCGTGAAAATTAGCTGAACAGCGACCGCTGGTCACAGTTTTCGATAGGTCACTGTTTTCGGCACAACACCGGATTTAAAGGGGACGTCTTCATTTACCCGGAGGCAATAGATTTTTGATTTAACAAGCAAGTAAGATGTATTAAGGCGTAATTTGCTGTTATTTGTTTGGTGTTATTGGTTAACCAATTATACAAATATAGATGTTTCCAGAAATGCATGCTGTCCATGATGTAGGCTACTGTAGATATGACCCATAGTGGGCTGATTACAGGGCAAAAATTATGTGCACTTTCTCATGTCATTATTACACATCAAAATCAGATGTAAATAATGTCGAGCATTGCATTAATTCACCCTCCTTCTCACATGTTATTTGCTATAATTAAAAGACAGGATAGCATGATTTAGCTATACAGCTAAAACAGGAAGCTTACAATAAAATACATTTTCTACCCATTAGATTGTGTTTTATTAACGTCTACACACCTACCCTAAACCGAACCCTTACAATAATGCAAAACAGTTATTATTGATGTACAGTGTGACAAAAGTTACGTTGTATTGATGTGCGCATGCCCAGTAGTTCTCTCTCTCTCTAGTCTAATATATATATATATATATATATATAGACTAGAGAGAAGAGAGAGACCAAGGAAAATAGTTAGCTAAACTAAACCGTAATTCTCATAATGTGAGATTGGAGTCTGTTGCAGCATTTTCCAGTCAGAGGAAGGCATTTGAAGCATCTCAAAGTTCTTAACTAGACCACCTAAATGACAATACAATTGTGCAAGCAGTCAAATCGGTGACATTAGAATGAAGGATACCCTTAAAATGCAGGTAGAAGAGTTAAAAGTCCAGTTTAACTGTACTGTCCCTGCAGAGGGAACTTGAGGGTCTTATTACTGCTGGACTGAAATGTTAAGAGCACTCCAGCAGTTCTGAATGGTCTTTGATGTGGAGCACTGGGACTTTATTTTTTTTTTTAAGAGCTTCAAATGGATCGTCACATGGACAGAGTCCAAACTAAATCAGCTCCTCCGGTTAGAATTTTATCGTGGTCTCTTGCGGTGAAAAGTTCACCGGTCTCTCGTGGCTCTTGTTTTACTTGCTACAATCACTGTCATTGTCCATCTCTTCGTAACCTCTTTTTTGTCCTCCTTTCAGCTCTCACCACAGCTGGAGAGGAAAAGAGCTCTGACTGTATGGAGCAAGGTGTGTTTTGCAATCGGAGGGGCTCCGTATCAGATCACAGCCACCGCCCTGGGCTTCTTTCTGCAAATCTTCTTGCTTGATGTGGCACTGGTGAGCATACATATGGGAACACTATAACTGAATGGCAGAGGATCTATACCGTGAGGCCTCAACACCTGATTATAAAAATAAAACTGGTTCAGTGATCATTTTTGTTTCTGTATCATATCACTCCATATCGCTAGATAGAATGGTGAGAAAATAATTTCTCCTTGCTGTAATCAAACAAGGCAAGCGAACAATGGCCCAGGGCCCCAGGTCAAGGGCAGAAACAAGTGTGGGAGAGAAAGAAAGCAGGTATAACACTGATCTGTCTTGCTGTGTGCACTGCATCCCTGTGACTTCAAGAATTCTCAGCTCCAGTTATCTTGTTCAAAACTCTTGATTGCATCTTTATTGCAACAGTTTCCATAGCGATAACCAATCAGATCAGTCAGCCGAGCAAATGAAGGATTGGCACCAGATGAAGTGTTATGTGGTTGAAGAACAATCTGTCATTGGCTTGATATTGCAAATTGGTATTTGTTATTTTAATTAATTTTCATAATCATTAACACACTGTGTTTTTATACATGGAGCTGGGCGATAATGTAGGGAAATCTTGCGGTGATATAAACTAAAGAATCATGCAACCAGGATTTGCTGCATAAAGTACCTCTTATGTGAATAAACTGTACATATGAATATACTTATGTATCCAACTATATATAATAGAACTGTGTGATAATACAGTTCACATTTTATGACAATAGACCTTTTTCACATTTCCAGGTTTCTCAGCATCGGAAGTTGTCATAGTTGGGTAAACTTTGAGAGCAGTGAATGGAAGAGTACTACAAACATATTTTTTGCATTCCCAATTCCCATTTGCTGAAATATCAACAGAAAAACTTCATGATAGTGTTTTCACAACTTTCAAAAATAGGAAAAACATTGAGAGAGACTGAATGGCAGTCAGAGGAGAGAATGATGTCAAATTTACCGTCCCTCCCACGGTCCCTGCATTAGTTTTGTAATTTGATGCAAAGGTGATATAATGCGGTGTTATGAATTAACATACATTTAAAAAAATCTAAATATAAAAAAACTTTTGAGGTATTACAATGCTAATGACCATTGAAACACGTCATCACGGACACGGTCTTGTGAAAAGGGTCCATATAAACAAACTCACAGCTGAGAATTGCTATATAGTATAACTTTTTTTAAATGTATTGCTGGGTGATAATAGTTTACATTCAACCAAACACAGGAATGTTACACACATGGCAATGTGGTGAATTATGTCTTTCACGGTGGGATGTTCCTAACAATTATAATTTATCTACAGTCATTGCATTGGAATCGGTATTTAGGACCTTTTAGAGAGCATTGCTGTATGTACTGTAAATCCTACATTAACTAATGACTGAATCTGTCTTTCTAGTTGGATCCCCTCAATGCTTCTGTGATAATTTTTGTGGGTCGGGCCTGGGATGCTGTGACTGATCCTGTAGTTGGGTTTTTCATAAGCAGAAGCCCATGGACACGGCACGGACGTATGATGCCCTGGTATGTGATAGTCAGACATGCACACAGTGCAATGATCTTGTAATGTGTGTTGAATGTGCAATATGCATGGGACTGTTTTCTAAATTCATGAGGAAATTAAAAGGAAATGAAAACTCTATCTGCTAAGCTGAAACTCTGGGACTGGTGGGTATTCACAGAGAGAGAAAGAGAGATGTATTTAAGACAGAGAAATGAGCAGTAGCCATGGTGATAGAGCCGAGTCATCTGCTCTGGGTTGTGTACAGGAGGTTACTTGAGTGTACAAGAGCACCACGTTTTATCATTTCTCTGGGAGTTTGCTGACTGTTCATGCATGCACTCAGATGTGGCATGAAAAGAATAAAGCAATAATCTACAATTCCCATCAGTAAAGAGCACACACACCCGCACACTTTATTATACATTTTATAAATGTTCATTATGAAATACTATCCAGCCTAACAATTCTGAGAAAATGAAAATGGTGTGAAATAGAAACATTTTCTAAAATAATTGATTGAAGGTTGTTGTCACACCCATATTTAGTTTGTGCAGTATGAGTACAGGCATACATTTACATTTATGCATTTAGCAGACGCTTTTATCCAAAGCGACTTACAGTGCATTCAGGCTATACATATTTTATCAGTATGTGTGTTCCCTGGGAATTGAACCCACAACCTTTTGTGCTGCTAACGCAATGCTCTACCACTGAGCATACAAAACAAGATATGATCAAGGGGTTGCAGTAAAATGCAATGCAAATGTATTATTTTAATATTATGATTAAGGTGTGTGTGTGTATTAATAGCATGTGGGAAAACTGTTGAGTGCAGAAAAAACCTCTTTCTTTCTGATTGGCTTAGCCGACCACACCACCAGAATGGACCAATCAGAGCGTAAGCATGAGGCAGGAGAGTGGAGAGAAGCAGTTCAAAACAGTTTCAGTTTTGGAACGGGCCACAAGAGGCTTCTTGACCACAATAAGAAAATTATAAATTACTTATTTAAAATATATATTTAAAAAATGGAAATTTAAAAAATTTGTGTTTTGCAAATGTAATTCAATACCTGGCAGCTACATATACTGGCAATGTCAGAAGACTGTGAATATAAGAAATTCTATCTTTTTATAGAATGCAATGCGTCATGTATTTTTATTTAAATCCCAAAAATATATATTTAGATACATTCAACATATTTTGTTTTGACCATGTTGTCCCTTCTAACTACGAGATTAAAAGATAATTTGCCCATTCAAAAATCAATACCTTCTGTCAATGTATTGATGTAATATGACAGGCATGTATTGTGGTGCTAAAGTGCTCTGCTAATCACCTGGTTTCTTTAGTGTGCATTTTAAATGCCTGGTGGAATGAAGTTATCAGTGTTTATGAGAAGGAAGTGGAGCAAAAAAAGAGGACTTGGCATGTATTGGACTTCAGGGTGGGCAACCCCAGTAATGGACTGGGAGGGTTTTACAGCTGCCTATGGAGCACCTGTGACAAAGAACAGAGTAGCTGCAATTCTAGACTGTCATGCATCTGCAAGAGTGAATAAGACATTAACCGTTTTCTCTCTGCATATCCGAGGTAGTTGTCTTATGCTGATGGCTTCTCTGCTGTTTATGCTGTGCTGCACAGTGATTGGTCAAGAGTACACGCTGTCATATACAAAGTCCATCGATAATTCATATATTAATATGAATGTCCCGAATTGCACAAATCTTGCTTTATTTATAGACTGACATCAAATCCAAAATTAAATGTTTAATTTAGCTAAAACCGAAAATAACGTTTCAGTTATTCAATTTGGGTAATTAGGTAAATCAGGATGCTGTTCTGTCATGATTTCAAGGTGATAATTTGAACTTTTGAAATTTGGTCATGGTGAAGCAAACACTGCTGTTAAATGTCACTGCTTATTGAATGGCACTGATTAGATAAATTATTTCAGCCTCAAAATGTATTTTATTTTGTGAGTTGGGCAAAATTTTGGTGCATCACTCTTTTCTCTCAGAATGATTCATTAAAGGATTTTTCTTCTTTTAGTTATTGGTTTGTGACTCACACTACACAGATTGTGCTGTATTTTTGTAACCTATTAAATTTGCAAAGAGCATACAATGGAGCACATAGAGTGGAAAATGCTGTATTCCAAAATGCAATGTGGCCAACACAAATTCTGTAGTCTCCCGTGTCCCTGTATTGATAATAGAAATGAAAGAACTCATTTTATGATGTTTTTCTCTCCTGCTGTATACACTGCTGTCATTGTCAGTCTGAACTTGTCTCTTAATGGTCACTGTTTTTCTAGTAGACTCTGATCGGATCAGTGCCTGGAGTTTTGGAATGAGATGGTGTGATTAGAGAAATCATTTTCACATCCTGCCAAAATCTAGCTGGCTCGGTTAGTCAAACATCCAATGAAACCCTGTCCAGCAGAGGCTCTTGTCAGGGGAACGATCCGTAAACTCCGTCCATAGAGATGAGGTTTCTGCTCATTACCTCACTTAACCTCATACAGATGAGTTCATACACGTACACACCCCACTGTGACCGTATTCACCCTCTAACCTCGCATGAGCAGAGATGCTGTGTGGGGTTTTTGCATCAGTTCTTAACCGATCTGTGCATTCTTCTTCCCCTAAAGCTCAACCTCTGCAACAAGCCTTACAATTAAACCAAGATGAACAAATACGTTTTCTCTCTGCAGGATTCTGGTGTCCACCATACCAGCCGTGTTGTGTTATTTCCTGATATGGGTAGTTCCTCCTATAGAGCAGGGGAAGGTGATGTGGTATCTGGTCTTCTACTGCCTCTTCCAGACTCTCCTGACAGTTAGTACACAAAAATGTCTTATTTTTTGAGGAATTAAATTTTACATTATACACTGTGATGATATATATTATATACTTACCTTTGGACACAATAAAAAAACTAACCTTTGGACACAATAAAAAAGGGTTAATCTAAATGTTTATGCTTGAATGTCTTTTCAACTAACTACTTAAATACTCATTATTTAATGTATTTATTTATTGCAAAAAAAAGGATGAGTAGGATTGGATGCATCCAGCATACATTGCAAACCATAGCAAAAATAGTTTAAATCACATATTCATACTTCCTTTTGTGTTATTTTGTAGTTTTAATAACTTTATTGTATAGTGAAGAATGAGAAGGTGTGTCCAAACATGTGACTGGTATTGCATAATTAGTGCATTTGTTAATTTGAATATTTATACCATTCTGTTGTGAGCCAGCAGCGAGTAACTATGTATGTTTGTGTGTTTAGTGCTTTCATGTGCCTTACTCCGCTCTGACCATGTTCATCAGCAATGAACAGCAGGAACGAGATTCAGCCACAGCGTACCGTAAGAGCATTTACACTCGTTTTTATGCCTTACTGGTTCAATACAACAGGATTTAATTGAAATATACGTTTTATATAATGATATAAACATTTTTACTGTCAATTTGGATCAGTTTAATGCATCCTTGTTGAATAAAAGTATTCATTCTGAATGGTAGTGTGTTATGTGTGACACCTGGGGCCTGTACCATGATTCTAGATGAACAAATTCAGAGTTATAGGATAAGTTTTGAGTTGACAAAACCAAACCACTCCAATCTGGCTTTGTTGGTACCATGAAGCAGATCATCAACTTTCTCTGTCAACTCAGGCTTGATCCTGAGTTAATGGAGCGCGTGCACATGAATGTGACATCAGCGGCGAACAGCCAATCACAACACAGAGCAAGCTCACGAGAGGGCCAGCGAAATTCCAAACTCTTTTGTTAAAGGTTAAGAGATTAAAGAATATGAGGAATGTAAACACATTTCTACTGAAGTACTTGTCCATGAAAGAGGACAAATAAAGGACATGATCTTGCTCTATCAGTGCAGTCACAAGTTAAACGTTGTGAAGTTACTTTATAAAGTTGATAATATATAGTGATAGAGAAACTAGAACATGTAAGGTCACATGTAGCCATTTTAAAGTGTTATCTATTGATTCTACCACTTATTTATATTACATATGATCTGTATATATTCATTTAAAAAATAAATGCTTTATAATAATTGTTAAAATAAAAGTGCTTGTGTGTAATAATAATATAAATCATATTATAATTATATAAATCATATGTAAATAGTAATTATCATTAAAGCCAGACAATTTTGTTGTATTTCTTATTTTTTTAAAGGTACCTCTTAGTGAGCTTTAATTTGTAGGAAGAGAAACTGGAGTGACTTTTTTTGTGTCAGACATGTCACTTTGCTCACATCTGATTGGTCCAATTTCAGTTTGAGAATCTAACCCAGAACATAACCTTCCCCCTCAGCAGGTTAGCCGTGCAGTGTATGTTACTATGGCAGTGAACGCAGCTAAAAGTCAAGCCACTTTCATGGTACCTAAAACCGTGGATTGGTGCAAACTAAACTGAAACTTACATGGCTAGCCAGCTAATCCGGCTTCATGGTACAGGCCCCTGTTCTTCCCAGCGTAAACAATCGGACTGTTTTTCTGTTCTCTTTCTCTCTCAGGCATGACTGTAGAGGTGTTGGGTACAGTAATTGGCACTGCTGTTCAGGGGCAGATTGTAGGCATGGCCAACACCCCCTGCAACACTTCCCTGACCAACAGCTCCAATCACTCTGTGCATGGCAATGACTCTCAGATCTTACTGGATAACAAAGTATTTAATGAGGTGAGAGGGGGCGTGGTCATTATAAAGCAGAAGACTGTTTCATATCTCATCAACCTCTAGCACCTCGATCATCATATCTCTCTCTCTTTCACAGAGGCATGCGTATATGATAGCATCTGCAGTCATAAGTTTGATCTATGTCCTGTGTGCTGTTGTGCTGTTTTTTGGAGTGAGAGAGCAGGACAGTGAGTTACTTCCCTTTACATACACATTCACATTATTCACACTGAGTCTTTACAAAATATGGAATACAAAAATAAGCCAAGAGGGATCATTTTACAACAAGGGAATAGCGATTAGTGATTACATTAAGTATCATAAACTAACAATGATCAATACTTTTACATTGTTTATTAATATTTGTTCAATCTCTTCGAATACTGACACATTTTAACATTTCAAGTTGCTTGGATTAACAATAAACAATAGTATATTTAAATATGAACATCAATCCTAGATTAATAAATGCTCAGTGATAGTTGATGAGACCAAATTTATTCATAATGCTTATGAGTCGAACCTTATTGTAAATTATTACCTGGTGCATTACTTTGGCAGGTAAACAAATAAAATATTTCATATTTATATTTGAAATGTTTTGTTTTTGATTGTATTTTTAAATTACTTGTAATTTTTTTTATATAATTGTACATATTAAATACACATTTTTATTTTTAGAATTTAAATATTACCCTTTCCCTTCATGAACCCCCAGGGGTTTGCAAAGCCAAGTTGAAACCCGGGTGTAATTGTTGTCTGTTTACATTCACAAAGAAACTTGGTGTTTTAACATTGAATGTGTATTTTGGTGCATTTAAGGATTTTCTTCTGTCTTTTTCAGATCGAGGTGGTTTAAAAGCACAGAAGCATGTGTCATTTCAGACCGGTTTGCGGCTGGTGATGGGCCATGGGCCATATGTTAAACTGGTGCTGGCCTTCCTCTTCACTTCTCTGGCCTTCATGGTAAGAAAAACTTTAGAGATGCATCTAAAACATGTCACATTTGTTCTGAAATGCTTAGTTGTACATATGTTGATATCTGTTGTATGATGATAGATATTTACAAAAGATGCCAATTTTGTGTTTTAACTAGACCGTTTTTCAGATGACAAACATCTGTGATATGTATGAGAGAAAGCCGTTTCTGGAACTGACCACAGCGCAGCTCTGCATTACAGAGATGAGCTCCGTGTGTTAAAACAAAGAGAGAGAGAGAGAGAGACAGGCTGCCATGCAAGAGATTAGGTTTAGAATCATAGTCCGCATCAGGTCAGGTTTGCAGTCGAAAGTAAAGTTCAGAATGGTTTTGAGACTGAGGTTGGGTTTGCAATGAAGACACCGTATGGACTATATCATCAACCTCATTTTGTCTGTCTATTTTCCTTTCTCAGCTGCTAGAGGGAAATTTAGCGGTGTTCATCAAGTACACACTGGGATTCCGAGAGGATTTTCAGAACATCCTACTGGTCATCATGGTGAGAGTGTTTTCAACCGACTGCTTGAATAAGTGTTTTTGTGCGCTTCTGAATTGTTTGGTTGGGTGTTATAACAGCACTTAGCAATTTGGATGAGGTTAGCAGTCTCCATAGTGATGAAAGACATGCGTTTCTGGTTTAGAAGCAGCATGACTTTGAGTTGACAGATGAAAGACTGTTTATAACTTCAGCAGTGTGTGCACTATTATTTTGGAGTTGCATAATATGGTAATGAGGTTTTGTAGGGGTCAAACGTAAATAAATGTTTGTGTGACTTGTCTTCCCAGTTGTCTGCCACTCTTACTATTCCCATGTGGCAGTGGTTCCTCTGCCGCTTTGGGAAAAAGACTGCGGTATACATTGGCATACCAGTGAGTTTCTGATGCTTGTTACATTAGTGTGAGATGTGTGTGTTGGCAGTCATGGTTAATCTTGTGTGTGTGTTTGTTTGTTTTAGTGGGCGGTGCCCTTCATGATCCTGTTGGTGTGTGTAAAGAGTAGTCTCTTCGTGTCCTACATCGTATCAATCGCAGCTGGTGCCAGTGTAGCAGTGGCCTTCCTCCTGCCCTGGTGAGTGTTTCTGTGCCAGTTGTTCTGTATAGTCAAAGAGAAAGACGGAGTTGAGAAGTGTATCTCAAGATGTCTGCTAGCTGATAATAAAAAGAAGGAACTATGGAACTATAACAAAAGGCTATAGAAATATTAACCCCCCCCCAAAAAAAAAAATCATGAATACATGTCACAAATCACACACGAATCATGTGTGGCTTGATTTGCTGGTTGTTATACATGGGAACCAAACTCTTGATGTGCTAGTGCCATTCACTAACATGAACATAAATCATCCATACAACTAATAATGCCCTTTTCTTATTTTGCTGGAGATTATTCAAAAAAATGTGTACAATGTTAAAAATTTGTAAATAAAATTGTATTGAATATTCTGAATATGATAATACATTAAGACATTTGGATTATTTTATGTTTAACTATTTAAAAACACTTTTTTATTCCAAAAGACCCTTCATTAAAACAAATAAAAAAGGATTTTATATACACTACCATTCATAAGTTTGGGTCAATAAGAAATGAATAGTTTGATTTAGCAAGGATCTATTAAATTGATCAAGAGTACAGGCCTTTATAATGTTACAAAAGATTTATATTTCAAATAAATGCTGTTCTTTTGAATTTTCTATTCATTAAAGAATCCTGAAAAACTGCACCATGGTTTCCACAAAAACAGCTGTTGATAATAAGAAATCTTAATAATAAAACTAAAACCTCAATAATTAAAGTAAGCATATTATAATGATTTCTGAAGGATCATGTGACACTGAAGTAATTGCTGATGAAAATGTGGTTTTGGCCATGAATAAAAAACATCTACTATTTTTACTGTATTTTTGATAAAATAAAGTCTTGGTAAGCATAAGAGACCTTTTTAAAATATTCAAAAATCTTACTGACCCCAAACATTTAAACGGTAGTTATATTTACTTGTTTTAAAATATATTTTCCAGCCTTTAACATGTATGAAAATGCTCATTGCTTTTTTAACTCAGTAACAGGAGTAAATGATATAAATTCCTTGAATAAATGGTCATATTAACAAGTTGTGAATTTTTAGATTCATGGGTTGATATAACTAACGCATCTGATACATGTACCAGAAACCTTAAATACCAAGTTCATAATTTCACAACTTGGTTCATATAGATGCTTCTATTTCAGGTCCATGCTTCCAGATGTGGTAGATGATTTTAAAGTCCAGAATCCCACCTCTCAAGGCCATGAAGCTATTTTCTACTCTTTCTATGTTTTTTTCACCAAATTCGCCTCTGGAGTGTCGCTTGGAGTATCAACACTAGCATTAAGGTAGTCTTCCTCAGTCCATGTGTATTAAAAAGCGCTTTTATGGGTTTGTGATTTAGATTCTGGCCTTCTTATTTGATCTGCTCATATTTAGGTTCTTCTGATTTCTTTCCCTTTAGCTTTGCAGGTTATGTGACGGGAGTTTGTGTTCAGTCTGATTCTGTGAATCTGACATTGAAGTTGTTGGTGTCGGCTGGTCCTGTATCACTTATAGCTCTGGGGCTGCTCATATTTAAAACATATCCCATCAATGAAGAACGCAGGCAGTACAACAACAAACAGCTGCAGCTACTCCTGCGGTAGGACATTTACCTACTATTATATCTGTATTTATTTTTTTCCCAAGATCTTATCAAATGTCATGAATGGCATATTTTTTTGTCATATTAGCAACAGTTGCTGTTGTTTCTCACCTGCAGGAATGAAGAACAAGAGTCTGAGATGGAGGCCTTGAAGCCTGACATCACAGCATGAATACTAGCTCTGACCAAAAGAGAGCGCCAAAATACATCTTAACCACTGCAATGAGGAAATATATCAGCTGAACTTCCATAGACAGAACTTTCCTCACTCAGTTAGTTAACTAGACCAATGCAGAATAATGAACCCTTAACAATCTGCACTAATGTTATCACAGCTACATATTTATACAACTAACCAACTGCAAGATCCTATTAACAGTTATCCTAACAGTTACAGCTCTCCCTGGGAGAGAACAAATGGAGACTTGAATGATCAATATTAGGTTCAAATCTAACATCTACTAATACATCATATTTTGTTGCAACTCTCTTTTCTCATTTGAGATGATGGATTCATATTTTGGTTTCTGAATGTGAAGGATATGTTGAGTTGCAGTTGTTTGAGGACGTATTTCCTCAGTGTGGTAAAGAATTACTGGTTTGTTTTTGCATATGGGGTGAAATATTTGATTAAAAAAATCACGTTCCGTTCCTTTAAAGATGACCTGACATCATTGTTCTTGAGTGGGCAGTTAATCAGTGTGAGGAAGAAAACACTTATTTGTCTGCAACCTTATTTTTTATGGTTCTGTATTTATTTATAGTGCCTTATATTGAGTAAGAAAGTGAAGAGATTTTCTAAAACCTGATCAAAAATTATACAGAAGTAAATTTAAGTCCCCGCTCTTAGGAACATCAATTCCCCGAATCTGTGCAGCTGTGCCAAAGAGTCCGTGACAGACTAAACGAACCTTTAGATTACAATTTTGAATGTTCAGTATGGTGCAGTATTTTTTCCCACCTCTCTCTGTGTGTGTGTGTGTGTGTGTGTTAAAAATGAAGCAGTTTAAGCTGATTCACAGACTGGATAGTGAATTTAAAGATGCTACTGTAAGGTCAACTTCCATGCTCGGAGATCTAGAGCAGTCTTGAGCTATGGACGTTTTGTGCTGATTAGTTGTCTGTAATGTTGTCAAACTTAAGTTTACTTCTTCCTGTAAATACTGAATTGAAATGCAGAAATGTCTGGGAATAGTCTCAATGGAAATTGTCTTTTTTGTTCAGCAGTTGTAGATTGTTGGGAGATAAGTTTTGTCAAAACTACAAATCCCACCAGAACATTACACAACTAGAAAATGTACAATGTGTGTATACATTATTTTATGGCCTTTATAAACTGACTGACGTGTATTTATATTGTGCTTATTAAATTTGTTTTAAATACTATCAAACCTTCAAAAGAACTTTAATTTATGTACCTGGACTGGGTTTGGTGTTTTAATTTAATCAATAACAACTAATTGTCAAATACGTCCTTCATTATTTGCCGTTATCAACACCAAAACTCCCTCCATAATCACAGAGTCAATGTCACAGGGCCAGAGAGGCGTCAAGCCCATTCAAAGTGCCCTCTTATAGAACACATGCTGATTTCAGTAAGAGTTTATATAGAAGTGATTTTCTCACATATTCAAGATTAGCATTATTCTCAAATTGAATGGTTCATTTAAAACACAGGCCTATAACTGGTCAAAGTTTGGGGTCATTAAGATTTGTTAATGTTTTGGAAAAATCTCTTATGCTTACTAAGGCTTCATTTAATTAATCAAAAATATAAATAAAAACAGTAGTATTGTGAAATGATATATATGATCATATGTGCGGATTTGCTGCTCAGGAAACATTCCTGATTATCAATATAGAAAACAGTTGTGCTTATTCCTTTTTTGTGGAAACCATAATATTTTAACCATTCAGAAATACAATAAAAAAACTGTTTTTATAGAAATACTTTCATTCAACAAGGACAAATTAAATTGAACTAAATAGGATAGGATTACTGGAAAGTGTTGTAAAAATGCAAATAAAGTACCCCCCCTGAAACAGAGCTCTATTTATGCATTTTTGATTTTCAATACTCGTAAGTTATGTCACGGTCCTGGAGCGCCGATGTCCTGCATTTTAGCTCCAACCCTGAAATAAACCTCCTGCCTGTAGCCCTAGTAATTCTGAGAGACCTTGATTAGCTTGTTCAGGTGTGTTTGATTAGGGTTGGAGCTAAACTCTGCAGGACAGCGGGCCAGCACCGACGTTGCCTACTCTCTATATGTAACAGACGACATATTTTAATTGTGATGCGTCTAATTTAGAGTTAAAAACAGTTGCAACCGTTTAAAAAACAAACATACTCATATATAAAATATGCATCACTTTACGTTTTTGCTGCCAAATTATATGCAATGTCTAATTAAACCAACGGGAAAGTTTTATTCGAATTCTCGCGATGGGACATGCGAGTTCGTGATCGTGGGGAATGATGGGATAGTCTTGGCTAAATACCGCTCCATGGTTAGATGTTAGATTTAATGTGTATTAATGCAACTGATTTTTGCATTTTTCAGATGTGGGACAGTCTTGCGCACTTACTTTCTGTAGAGTGCACGCGCTTTGACTTCAGTTCTGGATCAGACCCATTGTTGTGATTGTATGGAAGCCGTTTCTTCAGCCGTGTGGCGCCCTCTAGTGACCAATGCTGCACAGCGCGAGCGGAAATCAATCACAAATCACCCTGTTCATAGACCAATAACATCTCATCCCCGACCTAACCTTTCACGAAAGATTCCACCTGTAGGAATTAGGAAAACGATACGTAAAGCATAATAGAAATACTAGTAGATTATTGATATGAAAGTGAACAGCATAACTCGCGTAGTTCTATGTTTGATTCTTGGCATTTTCTACAGCCCAACACTGTTAAATAGTGTCTCAGCTTCATCTTCATTAGATAAAAGAGCGGATCGCCCAAGAACAGCTCGCGAGAAAAACTCTGGGAAACTTCTGGTGCGCGATCCGTTCACAAACACGCCAGACTTGACGCGCCAGAGGCCTGCGGCGCCTGTCCTGCGGATCCGTGGCCGAACACCTGCGAGAGTCCAGCCTGGCGAGGATTACCTGCCCAGATACAGCCGGCTCCCGGATGTGTCGGCGACTTGCTCACGCTCTGGATTCGTTTTAAGGGTAAAAAAGCATTTCTACGGTTTCTCAGCCATCGCAGAGGAGCTGACGCTCGGAGAAACCTGCAGAAGTAACGGGGTCCTTGAGCCGCATAACGACCTGCTCTTCACATACGCGCTCACCGGCTGTCAGGGAGAACAACAGGTGAGCGTCATCTCAAAAGAATGCAGTTTGTCCTTAATCATTGCCAAATAATGACACGACTTATCTCCAACTTCAAGGTGTTTCCTGATTACGTTGCCTACAAATATGTCCTGCATTACTTGCCGCTACCACACCGAAACTTACTCCGTTATCACAGAGTCCACGTGGGCGTGGAGTGTCGCTATAAAAGGTAATTCAGCCGGTTCTGAATAAGAGCGAGCTCTTTATAACCCGAAGAGAGATTACATGTTCGTGTTACATGAACATTTGTGTTCATTAATGAAAACTCACTTTCACTGGGTTTCTTTGAAATTTTCCTTTGGTTTATGACTTTCTATGTTTTTTAATTTGAGTAAAACGAGGTCTGTGGTAAATATAAATTGACTATAATCTACTACGCTTTGCAACGTAAAGCTAAACCGAAAACGCGAAATTTGAAGTTCAGACTAATAAACAAATGAATAAACACTTTGTTGTAATAAGCAGAGCTGGGTAGTAACTGATTGCACGTAATCTGGATTACGTAATCAAATTCCAGAAATGAAGTTCTCGTGACTAGATTAAATTACTTATTAAAATACTTGTCACCAGACTACAGTTACTGATTACACACGATTAGCCTACATATTCACACAAAAGCAATAAATTATTCCAAATGTATCGAATCAGGCTAATTCCTGTTTTTAATCCTTTAAATGTTCCTTTCTAAAATAGCTTACTGCTTATACATTCAGAAAGTCTTTCAGTTTTCAGTCAGTCATTAGTCAGGTGGCTGCACAGCATTTGACCACTGGATTTACAAAAGTAATTTCAGGTTTAGAAGGGTTTCAACATTGCATTGATGAACACATTTTTATTTTAATTATCACTCAGTAGGTTAGTTTTACCATGTATTACTATAGCTTTGTAAAGCCTTTGTCTTTTAAACTCATTAAAATGTACAAATTCAATACAATTTTTGCATTTTTATGACATGCATGTTAACAAATCAAATATTTATTATTTTAGTGTTTTATTTTGATTGATGTTGTTTTAAAATGATTTAATTTAGATTTTTATGATTTAATTATTAGCTTTTCATTAAGCTCACAAACCCCCTGCAGTTCCTTTACAAACTCCAGTTTGGGAAACCTTGACTTTATGTAATGTTTAATGAACTTCATATGTTGTTAATCACAATGAGTGGAATATATTTGTTTGACTCTTTGTATTTTTATATCAATATGGTACAAGCTTATACTATTTAAACTAATGTGATAAATGAGTTGGGTCAAGAGCTACTTGTGTTTTTACAGCTCCGGATGAGGAACGACACTGTTCTGTTTATTTTTTAGGAAGCATCATGTGCACAGTCTGGTGGCGAGTCCCACATCTCCGACCCTATTGCGCAAACTTATCAGGAGCAGATCTGGTGACTTTTGGATTCAGCTGATGGACGGTAAGACCACAGGTCACACAGCAAGCTGTATTTTTATGAACAAATATGTGACCCTCTCTGTGAAATCCACAAGCATCAAAGTTTGATTTCTACCATTAATTTCACTATAATTTAAATCTTTGACATGACCTTACTCAGTCAATATGAAAGATATAAAGGTTACATTTTCACAGAATGTTCTTTACCATGTGAAGGATGATTTTTTGTAGAAAACAGAAATCACAAAAAAATGACTTTAGCTGGGTTTTCACAGAGAGGGTCACATATACTATATTATAGAAAGGAACACATTATATGCAATAAAAGTCTTATATCACACATTTTACAGTCTGCACTTGACAGATAAACATTGCATATCTTCAACACAACTGAAATTTCTAGAGATTTCCTGCCAGTTATATCATTATATAAAAAGTTTTAAAGCAATATAGAATAGTTTAATGTTTATGAATATGCATATGAATATGAACTTTACTAAACAAAGCCAATATTTTAATTGTGTTGTCAGTTGGGTTAGGTTAAAAAGGCAAGCAGTTGCAATAACAGGCAGGCACTTCATGGATCAACTCTAATATATATAATATAATAGGGGAGGGAATCCCTTTCGTAATGCACTGTAAGTATGCAACAGAGGAGATACATACAGCAGGAATCCTTTATATAATGCACTAAGTACGCAACAGAGATTAGAGGAGTAGCATTCCAAAGTCTGTGCCATTACAATACATGTTGTAACTTGCCCAGAAGCATTTTTTACATTCCTACACTTTCAAGAATGTTTTTGACCTAACCCTTATTTAATCTGTCAACCAGGCACTGTAAAATGATACTGATGGTCTCATGGTGGTGGTTGAGGAGAGACCCCCTTATGATTGTAAAGCGCTTTGGGTGTATAGCAATACACAATAAAAGCGCTATATAAATGTTTCATTTATTCATGTATCTATACTGTAGACTCCTGGTCTTCTCCAGTCAGGTCTGCTGTGTACCTTCTGGGTCAGCAGGTGAATGTGCAGGTCTCCACGCGACATCATTACCAAGGGGCAAGCTTTTTATCAACAGCTGTTATGCGGCTACAGTCAACACTTTAAGTCAAGCTTTCAAACACAGCATCATAGACAATTATGGGTGAGTTGAGCAAAACTCTGACTTTGTGGAACATTTATCAGACAAACAAACACTGTCCCACACACATCCAGGTGTTTACGGGAAAGCCGGATAAATCCAGGTGCTTCAAGATTCAGGTTCTCCAGGGCAGACAATGTTATTCAGTTCTCCTTTGGTGCTTTCCAGTTCATTGACGCTGCAGATGCCCAGGTTTGTTTTTTATGATATATATTATGAAGACAAAACTGTACCGTGCGTTGTGATGCATTCATTCAGTGTGTGATTCATCACGTTCTCTTTGTGATTTATTGTAGGTCGCACTCCATTGTGAGCTCTCTGTTTCTGGTGGTGCCCTAGTCCAATGCAGAAGTCTTGTTTTTACAGCCACACCGTTAAAAGGTTAACAAGACTAAACATCCGTCTCTGAGTGTTGTAAAGATCACGGATAACCATTTTCTATCATAAAAAACTCTTTTACCACTATTGTTCTACCAAAACAGATGGATCTCTGTGTTTGGTCCAGATTCTATCTGTGACTGCTGTGATTCGGTCTGCAACCAGACCAAAACCAAACGAATAACACATGAAGGCAAGTAAATCATCAATCATAAATCCAGCAGTAGTAGTCACACCTTTACAACATCGGATCGTCACTTTATTTCTTACTATGCTGGTCAAAAAAGACCTTGTCAGAAAACCTGTGTATATACATGTTAATTTGGTGTATCGGCTAAATATATATTACAAGGCAAAATAAATACAAAAAGTGGCAAACACGTTTTTTTTTATTATGTAATGCTTTTAAATAATGTATTAATGCTTTAAATTAGTTTTTATTTTTATATTTTCAGTTTTAGTTTTAGTAATTTTATGTACATTTGTATTTTTAGCTAAGTTTACACTTTTCTGACTAACATTTGTTTTAATTCAGCTTTATATTACTGAAAAAAATATATTTTTTGCAGTTTAAGTTAACAATAAGTAGATTTCGTCATTCGTGCACAAACCAGTGAAATCGTAATATCTTGTAATATAATTTATTTTTAGTAATGTCATGGGCTGATCTTTTCTTTTTCCTTCATTAACGGTTTTATTTTGGTCTCAAATTATTCAGCATTTCCTATAAATGTATGGGTGCAAGGTTGTAGCTTTAAAACATGGATTAGTAGGCTATTTAGTAAAATGTTAGGGTTTTAGGTTAAAAGGGTGAAATTAGTACACAGGAAACAACAGCTCTCTCAGCTGAATAATAAAGTTCACAGAGAAAATAAAGGTCTTGACCTCTGCTCTCTTTTTTCTGTGCATCAGGGTTTGTAAGCAGTGATCAAGTACTCTTCTCTGACCCTGTAACTTCTCCTTTCTCAACTTTGCCTTCCTCAACTCTGGAATCCATTCCCGTGGCTCATAGAAATCATGATGTTATCTGGTTTGAAGCAAAACTGGCCACAGAGCCACAGAGGTCCTACACCCACAAGGACTTTGTTGCCTCCGTTACCCTGATATCTTCTGAGGAAGACCTATACCCTGATAAGGAGACTAGAAAAAACACACTATGGCAACACCAGAGTATTGTAGGATCAAGCAGTTGGAGCGTTCAGAAGAGGAGAGAACAGGCAAAGAGAATGGAAGAAGAGAAACATGGGGATGTGGAGATTTTTATGGCAATCAGTAAGAGTATTGTAGGATCTGAAGAGCCAGATTTAGACCCCATGGAGCAGCTTGACGTTGCATCCTTGGATTGGTCTGGGGACTGGAAAATGCAGAACTTGACTAAGGGTTCAAGTTACTCACCAAAGAATGTTCAGAGAGTGGTGACATTTCTTCAGGAGGACAAAGGTTCCACAAAGACGTCAGTTATGGTCAATGAAACCATGGAGGAACATCCTGATATAGATGAACCAACAATAGGAGATGATGAGGCGTTTCTGCCATCCTTCATCTCAGAGGAAAATAGTTCTGAAAATACAAAGCAAGGGTTGGGCTTTCAGTTTTTTTCACCATTTGAGGCTAAACCAGAGTTTCCACTTGGATCTGATGAGCTCGTAGAGCAGGGTGTTGTAAGAAAACTAGACCTTGCACAAGACTCAGATGAATATTATTTTTCAGAAGAAATTTAAATCAAAATTAAAACTTGTGATAAAGTGTCTTTTTTTCTTTTTTTTTTTTACAAATAAACCAAAGAGCCATGCAATGCTTAATAATTGAAACTAGTATTGCCGGAAATTCGTTTTCTTGATTGATAAACCATGTATTGAGAATTTGAGAGATATTAAATGACCTTTGTTACATGGTTTCCTGGTTTCCATGGTAATGCCTTTTTATTCTTTGTTTAAACAAAGCCTTTTCAACTCTTGAATCAGAACCCTGTTAACTGTAATCTTTAGGACAAGCTGTTCATATCTAATGCCATTATGGGTCTTCATGGGCACATGTTTGGTCTTGCTGACTGTACAATGACATTTCAGGACTTGTGGGTAATATCAGACTAACCTTTATCCTTCAATGCAGTGCCTATTCATATCACGTCAGTTGTGGATATAAAATAAATGTTGTGTTCCTCACCCACACAGACCTTTTCATGTGTGCGATAATCCCCACAGGATTGTAATGGTTGTTAACCTGAATGAACTGACTGTGTACTGCCGTTATTTCTGGAACAATTCCTTCTGATTATGTGGTTTTCGTTAGCACTAACCGACAGGATTTTTTTAAAGAAAAAAGCTAGATGTACATGTAGTCATGATCTGTGAAACAACACTGGTGAGATACTTTGCAAGAATGTATTTTATTTGTTGAATGTGTTTTCTGGATAGTTGGTATTTCAATCACTAATATCATTATGACACTAGTTTAGTTGAAGTTTTTTTTTAAAAAATTTAGTGAATCATCTAAAAAAATTATTATTTTTGGCTATATTTATCTGCAACGAATTTTAACACGGCAACACATGTTATGAGTGAAAAAATCTGGTTCGGTTAGCAGAGGGGCCAGAGACAGTCTTTAAAAGTTTTTTTGTTTACGTTCATCTTTTAAAACCAGTTTATATAATTTGAGCACTAGGCTAACTGATTGTCAAACTTTTTTAAGAAATAATTTATGTTAGATGAGAGAGATTATAGTGAAGTTGTTTGAAAATGGTGAGTAAAGGATCAGAACATGTAACTATTATTTAACTCTATTTGTTAAAAGCTGCCAAGGTTAGAAAATAACAATAAAGATATATATATATATATATATACTAGTCAACATTTGAAGTAGATCATAACCTTTCATCATATTTGTCCTAAAACCAAAATGTGTTCTTGTCTTAAGACAACTTTGATGAACTTTTTTGATCCAATGTTGAATACTAATATATATATATACATTGTGTATTTCACTGTAAACAATATAAAAATGTATGCTGTTTTCCATCATGCAAATCACAGAACATTTTTCATAAGCTTCATAAATAGGATAACTGTTCGTTGAAGTGGTTTTGTAACATAACCATTATGGACATATTTAACTTTTTCCATTAAGAATCTGAATTTCAGAAGGGCATCCCGTTTCCTTAAAGCCATTTTGTGTGGTCTGTTCTCTTCTTTTAATGAACACAAACAATACACTCATCACGATCAGAAGCAGCAGCAGCAGAATAACTGGGATATATATGAAGCATCCGTGACATCTGTATGCTGACGCTCCTTGCCTCTCACTCTTATCTGTTCAAAGAAATGTAATTCAAATTAAAATCAGTTTTAAACACATATTATTGATGATTCGAGAGCATTTTAAAATGACTTCTGTTTTTGAAAGTCCTTACCTGAGTAGAGCTGGATGTCTCTCCTGATGTCTTGTCCCAGGGGTTTGTTGTGCAGTATGAACGTTAAAGAGGAATTTGACACTTCAGTGAGATTTATCCAACTTGACACAACATAAAGTCCTGTCTGTGTGTCCTGCATGAGGTGTGTTTGTGTCTGGTTAGTGATGTCTGAGTTCTCCATCAGCCACTGTAGTGTGGGAGAAGGGTAACCTCCATCTGAGGTCACCAGAAGATTCACTCCATCAGTTAACAATGAGAACCGCAGACGAGGTTCAGAGTAGAACGCTGAAAACCACAACAGAACATAGACATTAAAACCCAGGACAGATTCAGTCATATTGTGAGACTTTGATATCGATTCACATAATTTTCTAATAACAACGGTCCACGTTACCTGCAATTTTCACTCCAAAGCTCTTCTGCTGGCTGCCAGTGTTTGTGCTGACGGAGCAGGTGTACATGCCGGTGTCCTGAAGACTGACTTTGTCCAGTTTGAGTGATGCGTTTCCTCCTGCCATCTCCTGACTGAACAGACTGGTGCGGTTGACATAATTCTGATTCTGACGGTCGAGCTGGTTCTGACTGTAGTAGAAGCTGTGAACAACATTCAGTCCACGCTGCCAGGTGATAACGGTGCTTTTCAGATCCCATGAGCGGTCCACAGGGAAGGTGCAGGGGAGGATCAGCGCCTCACCGTAAAACCCAGTGACAGTGTCTCTAGGAACAGTAATCTCAAACTCAGCTAGAAAGTGAAGGAGAGAAAAAAAATGCACATTTGATTATCATAATTACTTATTACTTGGTTTATGAGATGATTATTTCAGTATGTTGTTTATATAATTTAAATAAATATTTTAGTTGTATTTAATAAAGATAAACCTTTATGAGGAATAATGTAATGCTATTTCTTGGCAAGGATGAATGAAATGGGGGGAGTGGGGGGGTTGAACCACACTGAAACTCTTGATAAAACTGTTTCCTTAAGTCCTTATACATGAGTTATGAAAAACCCATATGCCACCTACTCCACAAATCAGGCAGAACTACAAGGAATGGAAAATCGTTATTAGTAGTAAGATGGTAGGAATGCTGAATAGTCTAGTTTTGCTTGATTGATCAGTCCAAGAAAAGATTTGTTCGTTCTAAAACGTCTCTATAAGCATTTCAATAAGTTAAAGAATTTAAAGTTCTTTTGAAACTTAACATAAGTTTGTGATCATGTTATGGCCGGTTTTTCTTCATATTAATTCCATTTTTTAAAACCCTTGGTACCTTGGGTAACCTTTTAAAATGTACTAAAACTTCACATTTATTTTTAAAGTACCAATAAGTACATTTAAGGTATTAATGTACCATTTGGGTACAAATATGTATTGTATACCTTGTACCCAACGTACCTTAAGGTACACATCCTTTTAAACTGCTACAGAATATACAACATTGTCATTATGCTGCCCTATAAAGGCAGTGCTGTAACAGAAGGGGTTGCTTCTGTTATTGTTCTAAGAGTCTAAGTTACAATCAGAATTCAATCAAAAGACTTATAAGCACTTTTTCAGTTTCAGAGTTAACATATTACAGCCTTTCCTCTTAAGACTTGTTTTATTTCTGCCTAATATAACTTACAGTACTGAACTAAATTCACATCACGTGCACTGCATAGGCTACACGTGTACGTATATTGATATATTTATCCCTAAACTCTGGCATGCTGAGACACTTGACCACTTCATTGTGTTATTTTGAGAGTAATGTTTGTTTGTTTTGGAGTCTTATAACAGGTAGGCTATCAGATTAATGTTGTAATCGTTTGTATAGTTTCGCCTCTTTGAATATAACAACTCCGTAAATATTGTCTGAATAATTCAACTTTTTTTGAGAGGCTCCTTAAAGATATTTTATTATAGTTTGAACGATTTATCAGAAATACTCACTGAAACAGGAGGCTTCGGAAAGAAGGAGAGACAGGCACAACACTTTAAGGTTCATATCACGGTCCACGGCTGTTGTTGGTAACAGGAAAATCCTCTGTAAACCCCTGAATCACTCCAGATGAACTTCGAGATGTTGTGTGTTTCAGGAAAGCGTTCGGAGATCAACAGCAGAGATCCTGTCCCGATTACACACACCTGCCGCAGCCGAACTTTGAGATGTCAGGCCGCTCCTCCATTATATTTATCTGAAGCTCCGCCTCCCATGCCGTCATGGTTTTACTTGTCACACAAGTCTATAACAGAGAATTATATGTGACCCTGAGTCACAAAACCAGTCATAAACAGGCGCCACATAGAGCCAGGGACGGATTATACAATGGGCATTATGGGCACTTTGGAGCCCAAGAGAGGGGAAGAAGAAAACAATCGGAGTGTTTGTACGTTAAGTGCAAATAGCGCGCTTATGGGCAAGCGCTATTTACAGAAACTCCGCCAACTAATGCCTAGTTGACAGTCAAGAATAAAAGACACAATCATAGGAGCGGCTTCCGTAGTAAACAGTAGAGCGTCAGGCTATTAAACTCCTTTGATGCGATCGACGCTAAATCGAATCCGCATTTTGCCAAGCTGTGTACAATCATTTTCACTCTATGGGCTTCATTCATGAAACAAGAGCAAAACGAACTTTGTGTAAATCGTTCATTAAGCCGTTCTGACGTAGAATAAACTTTGTAGATTTGATACTCCAAACTCACTTCATAACGCAGTTTGAAATAAATCCATCTGTGAGATGATGTGGCTTCTGACAGAATAAGGCACGCAACAGCTTTCATAGTATTCTAAGCAGTGATAAAGGCATTGCATTATTATAATGAAAATTATAAGTTCAGCGAGGAACACTAATAACTCTGTTTACAGCCAGATGTGTGCAATCATACAGTTTTTAATCTACAAATTATAATTTACTGTAGTACCAGAGTTAAATCAGGCCCCCTGTTTTAAATTAATATAATAATTTATACTTCTTTAAAGACTGAAATATGAGGTTAATCATTTTAGATCTATTTTTAGTTTTTGTGAATCCTGTATCTCAGCTATAATTAAATCATGTTTTTTTTACAGTTTGATATGAACCCATAAACATTGCCCTACCCTGCTCATGGAAGGGCTGGGCGATAATTCGATAACGATAATTATCGCAAAATAATTTTCCTCGATAAAAAGAATATGAAAAGTTCGATAAATGTTCGATATAATGTTTATGCGCCAAAAGCGGAACGAAGCCGCGCGACTCATTTGAATCAATGTTCAAACTGCCGCGCGGCACGTGAACACTTAGCAGTGCTGTGAGATCCAGTCAGTGTGAAACGCTTGAATTCAGTGAAGAACACAAGCCGAACCTCCTGTGTGCACCGAGACAATCAGAAGGCTTTTCAATCTGCACATCGCCATTATTTACCATGGATTTTTTCTGTAGTAACACTCACTGCTCCATGTTATTGTGGCAGAAAATTTGGGATATTCACATTTAATTTTATTAATTACATTTTATTAAGTGTAATGGTATAAAATTATAGTACGTAGCCTATGTGTGGTTAAGGCAGCTATAGCATGTGTGCATTTATACTGAATGGTTTTAGACGCAATAAAACCTCACTGACTGGCAATAAGACTGACGCGACGTTGGTTTAGTGATTCACACGCACGCCTGTATGTTGCTCTGCATAAAATTGAACGATATACGGCACAGAAACAATTTTATAAACAAAATAAAATGTACACAAACTGAAGAAATGCTTCAATTCGATGGCGTTTAGAACTGCTCTCTCCAGAAGACGACACAAAATCCCTGCGATAAATAACCCAACCGCTGGGTTACTCCAACTCAGGATCTGAGTAACACAAAAACTACCCAAACATTGGGTTGTTACGTTTGACCCAGCGGCTGTGTAACACAAAAACTACCCACACATTGGGTTGTTACGTTTGACCCAGCGGCTGTGTAACACAAAAACTACCCAAACATTGGGTTGTTACATTTGACCCAGCGGCTGTGTAACACAAAAACTACCCAAACATTGGGTTGTTACATTTGACCCAGCGGCTGGGTAACACTAAAAACTACCCAAACATTGGGTTGTTACGTTTGGGACCAGCGGCTGTGTGTAACACAAAAACTACCAAACATTGGGTTGTTACGTTAGACCCAGCGGTTGTGTAAAGTAGCACATTGGATGTTAGTAAACAGTTTTTAGGTGAGCCTTCCATGTGTAAATTAGAGGGCGACTAGCTATTTGTACGAGCGAATGCCACATGTTAATGGAGTGCCACTAGCACAACATTTCAGTATACAGGGGAATGAAAAATGCGAAACACCATTGTGTGAAGCCGTCTGCATTTAAAGACTAATCATTTTGAAAAAACTGTTTGATGTGATCAATATACAAGACTGGTAGCTGTCTATGGCGGTGTGATTTAATTTGAATTGTTTCAGTAAAGCGGCGTCAGATCACATTTTATAAGGATACATTTGGCAGGCTTCGTCTGAGGTTCAGGAGAGTTTGTCAGCCACTGTTTTCTTTACCTCCAGATTAAAGTAATGAACTTGTGTATGTTGTGTGCTAATTAGATGCAGCGCTCAGTGAGTACGTGGAGAAACGGGAGGGGGGAAAGATTCTGTTTTTTTCCGTTGTTGTGTTTTTGTTGAAATTGTATTTTCATTCTTGTTTGTTGGTTTCTGATAGTAACAACTATACATTTTCATAGCTTTCTGTAGTCTAATGGCATTAGGCAAGTGCAATAATTCCCTTTAAAAGTTTCACTGAAGTGTGCTGATTGTAGTGTATCACGTGAAGGTGATTGATTCATTTGTGGTGTGATTCCCTGTGTGTGTATTGGAGTATTGTGTGTATTGGGTTTTTGTATTTAAGGGGTTTATGATCTGCCTTGCCTGTGTGCATTACCTTATATCCCTTTTCTATTAATTGGCCCTGTTGTGAAATCAATATCTTAGCAACTGTATGTGCTAGTGTAATAATAAATAAAGTTATGTATTTTTGTACACCAGCACCTGCCTTTTTCCTTTAACTAGGATATGTATGCATATCTCATTGGTCCATTAAATGTTTATATATTGTCAGTGTCACTGATAGTTTAATCTGGCCTTTTGTTTACTTCTGTGTGCGGTAAGGCACGTGAAGGCCACATAAGTAAAGATCATGCATGAAGATATGTTGTATATTTCAATATCAATATAATATCAAAACTTAATTTTTGATTGTATGTGCAATGTGCAACATTGATCGTTATGATTGGTTTTGGGGTCCAGGGTCACAGAAGTCTACCCCCTGTAAGAGAAAGGCAACTAAAACGTTTAATGTGTGCTCTTTTTTGGTCATTTTGTGTGATTGTTTTTTGAATTTGATTGTTTTTTTTATTTGAATTTGATTGATATGAATTTGTGTTTAGTAGGAAAGATTGTTATGCTTATCTGCTATTTTTTTTTATTTGCGGTATTTTTCTAATTTATTTAATATTTTTAATCTCCCTTTCTCTCTCTCTCTCTCTCTTTTAATTGCTAGTATTGTTTGGCCATTCTTGAACCACTGGCTCTTTTGATGATGATGATGATGATGATGATTCAATTCAAGATTACTTCTATAGCGCTTTTTACGATAGATCAAATCGTAAATGCAGTCATGATGATGTTGGCTGCATCAAAGCATATGTCAAGTATGTTAACATAAAGATATGACAACGATTTTTGAACACATTATCTTTAAGTTGTCTAGTATTACTATATTAATTCACATTTATTCAGTTTTGTCTGCTGTTGCTATCATATAAAAAGCACACGACAAAGGGGCTCATTTCACAACGCCTTTATAGCTGTTTTATGCTGTTACTTTGCTAACTATCTTAGTTTTATTATCTCCCAGTGTACAACATTGGATGAAAATAATTAAATTCATTCAATCTCGCTCTCTCTCTCTCTACAATCACACACACACACACACACACACACACACACACACACACACACACACAATTAATTGCGTCAAATCATATACACAGTGTTTTAAACAGAATTAAACAGCCTATTAAAACCTCGCCATCCAATCTAACCCTAACATAAACCTATTGATATCATACATTTCACGAAGGACAGAACTTCATGTAAAATATTATAAATTAGGGTGACCATACGTACCATTTTCCCGGACGCATCCTGGCCAGGATTCCTAACGTCATCTGTATTGCCTTTAAAATATCTAGGATTTGGCTTCGTTTACGTGTCCAGACCGATCGATGACGCGTTTGTTTTCTTGAATCAAAGCAATATAGAAATTCTGGCCAGGACTAATCCGGGAAAAATGGCACGTATGGTTTATTTAGTTTGTTTATGTATTTGGATCCCCATTAGCTATGCCCTCAAACATTGCTAGTCTTACTGGGGTCCTGTATGATCACCTTATTATAAATGAGATTAACTTTATAAGGTAAACAAACAACGCGACAAAAAGAGCGTTTTATTTTGTCGTTATACTTTGTTTATTAAAACAATGAAATCGCTTAAAGGCAAAATTACAGATCCATAGCAACCTGGCAGCCAAACACAAGACCGCTCTGGCCGCGCCTAGTATCTGAAGTCACGGAAACATTACGTCTTACGTCACAGGGCAGGGCACGACTGTTTACGTACCATAGAAACGCTTCTGTGTTAAGGTGTCAAGACTAGTTTCAAAACTTTATTCAGATATGTATTTCCTAATGAACAATTGTGCTACAACGGTGGCTCAGTAGTGCATAACAAATCGACGATTTTAAAAAGAAAATATAAATTAACTACACAACGGAAAGTTTAAACAACTTTCCGAGATATTAGGAAAGTAAAAAGGCAAAAACAGAAATTTTTCAAGGAAAATTTTTTTCAAGGAAAAAGATGGGTACTCACTCACAGGGACTGAGCAACGGAGCAATGTCACATGAGAACCTGTCTGCACGCATTGAGTAGAAGAAATAAAACATTGACAATAATCACAAAGACCCAATATACTGCTGAAATATTGTTAAATGATCAAAATAAGTAAACAATATGTAGGATAAATAATATGCAAGAGCAAATATTACTTTTCTATTTTTACCAGAATAATAGCTACTATGCTTTAAAACTACTACTTTTAAAAATATCTATTCATTTCAAAGCTTGGTAATATAATATATTAATATAATCTCAAATAAATGTAAATGATCCTTATCCAGAAATTGCAGACTGTTAAATAATCCAAAGACTCTTATTTGCAACCTTTCTCAAGAGAAAAAAACATGTTTGTGTGTTTTACTCTCTTTGTTTCATTCATTCGTTTGTTCATTCATAATATATTTCAATAATCATTTAACTATTTATAAATGCTGAAAACCACCAACAATTGTGTTGTAAAAGTTAGTGATGACAGCCATTCTTAGCTTCTTATATAAACACCAAGACATATCTTACTCTGAAATTGAACAGTTAGTAGAGTGCTGACTAGGAGATTGATCTTTGATCCAAAGTTACAGTTTTTCTCATTTGCTAAGACACACTCGGTGAAACTGCGATCCACTTGATCTTCAACATCCATTTCTCAGCACAGCAGAAGTCTTCTCTTTCAAATGCCTTAAAACTTTTTCAATGTTTCACACATTTTTCACATCATTTGTCAAAACAGTCACCACAGTCATCACAGACGACCATTATGGACATATTTAACTTTTTCCATTAAGAATCTGAATTTAAGAAGGGTGTCCCGTTTCCTTAAAGCCCTTTTGTTTGGTCTGTTCCCTTCTTTTAATGAACACGAACAATACACTCATCACGATCAGAAGCAGCAGCAGCAGAATAACTGGGATATATATGAAGCATCCGTGACATCTGTATGCTGACGCTCCTTGCCTCTCACTCTTATCTGTTCAAAGAAATGTAATTCAAATTAAAATCAGTTTTAAACACATATTATTGATGATTCGAGAGCATTTTAAAATGACTTCTGTTTTTGAAAGTCCTTACCTGAGTAGAGCTGGATGTCTCTCCTGATGTCTTGTCCCAGGGGTTTGTTGTGCAGTATGAACGTTAAAGAGGAATTTGACACTTCAGTGAGATTTATCCAACTTGACACAACATAAAGTCCTGTCTGTGTGTCCTGCATGAGGTGTGTTTGTGTCTGGTTAGTGATGTCTGATTTCTCCATCAGCCACTGTAGTGTGGGAGAAGGGTAACCTCCATCTGAGGTCACCAGAAGATTCACGCCATCAGTTAACAATGAGAACCGCAGACGAGGTTCAGAGTAGAGCGCTGAAAACCACAACAGAACATAGACATTAAAACCCAGGACAGATTCAGTCATATTGTGAGACTTTGATATCGATTCACATGATTTTCTAATAACAACGGTCCACGTTACCTGCAATTTTCACTCCAAAGCTCTTCTGCTGGCTGCCAGTGTTTGTGCTGACGGAGCAGGTGTACATGCCGGTGTCCTGAAGAGTGACTTTGTCCAGTTTGAGTGATGCGTTTCCTCCTGCCATCTCCTGACTGAACAGACTGGTACGGTTGACATAATCTGATTCTGACGGTTCGAGCTGGTTCTGACTGAAGAAGCTGTGAACAACATTCCAGTCTATGCTGCCAGAGTGATGAGGGTGCTTTTCAGATCCCATGAGCGGTCCACAGGGAAGGTGCAGGGGAGGATCAGCGCCTCACCGTAAAACCCAGTGACAGTGTCTCTAGGAACAGTAATCTCAAACTCAGCTAGAAAGTGAAGGAGAGAAATATGTCAACATCTAATTTTCACAATTACTCATTACTTGGTTGATGAGATCATTATTTCAGTAATTATTCTTACTGTCAGTAAGAATTCTTACTGTCAGTAAGAATTCTATAATCTATTTGTATCAATGTCTTGAACTTGATGCGAGCTGCAACCGGCAGCCAGTGCAGGGAGAACATGGGTCTTTTGGCTCGTGCTGCTGAATTCTGAATCACTTGTAGGTTTGATTGTGCATGACGGAAATCCAGCTAAAAGAACATTGCACTAGTCTAGCTAGAAATGACAAGGGCCTGGACCAGAAGTTGTGCGGCATGCTCTATACTGCTCCATGCTAATGGTCAGAGAGTCAGACTTTTAACCCAAAGGTTCGAGTCTCTGTACTGGTAAGGATTGTGGGGGGAATTTCACTTTCATTCTTGATGTAATTTCACACATTTCCTTGCTCAGTACATTTGTTGTAATGTATTATCAACAAAACCACTGATTAATTGAACAAACTGGTCGGCGCCAATAGCCTCGTGGTTAGTGCACTCGACATATAGCGCAACTGTGCTCACGGCAACCGAGTTCGATTCCCTTCTCGAGCATTCCGCCCCTCTTCCACACAATGATTTCCTGTCTGCTCTCTACTACCGTCCTATCTAATAAAAAAAGGTAAATTGCTGACTAAACATATACATTCTATATTGTTGTTCTTTGTTAATTCTTGAATAGATACAAAGTTAATGTCTTTAACCTTATTATTTCTGTGCACTTTTCATAGAACATTTGAAAATTCCATAAGCTTTCAATAATTTCTCAAAATTACTCACTATAAAGGTGCTTTAATAAGAAGTAAAAACAGGCAGAATTACTGTCACATCGAAGTTTAAGTGGGTTCATGTCACATTCAGGTGGCTGCAAACAGGTAAACACCCTCCGTGAGGTTCTGGAGATGTCATGCACAGATTAACACAAGTGATCCTTTTTTAAAAACCTTGATCACACCAGATTAACTTTGTGACTAAAGTTACTAAGCTTACTGTAGCTAAACATTCAGGTTAAACGAGGCTAAAATTATTTAGGTAACAATAAGTACAAAGTCAGTGTGACTGGGAAATCTAGACTTTATGAGAGGTTTTATAAAAGATATACACTGGTACAAATATTGTATCATTTGAAATACTCACTGAAACAGTAGGCTTCAAAAAGGAGAGAGACATAACACTTTCAGGTTCATATAAAGGTCCCCGGCAGTTGGTAAAAAGGTAAATCTTCTGTAAATCTCTGAATTCCCTGAAATGTTTAAGCACACACATTCTTGAATATGACAGCAACGTTCAAAAGATTGTGCTTTAATTTGTAGTAAATACTAATAAATTCCTTTTTTTATCCTTGAGTGCCATATATCCTTCAGTGGCAAATTAGGCTACAGCATTTTGTTGTTTTAACTGGTCTGTGCCTATCATTACAGTACTGAACAAAATTCACATCTGCATTCACATAAGCCTATTTACAAAAAAAAAATTGAAGTTAATCCTAAACTTGGGCATGCATGCTACTAGACAACTTTTTATGTTTTTTTTTAAAGAAATGTTTATGTAGCCTTATTTTATTTTATATGGAGTTTATAAACAGGAGGCTAGCAGATAATGTTCATAATCGTCTATTACTATAGTTTCAGCTCTGTAGCCTAAATATTGTCTGAATAATTCAGACTTTTTTTGAGAGGCTCCTTAAAGATTATTTTAAGATTGTATTATAGTTTGAACGATTTATCAGAAATACTCACTGAAACAGGAGGCTTCGGAAAGAAGGAGAGACAGGCACAACACTTTAAGGTTCATATCACGGTCCACGGCTGTTGTTGGTAACAGGAAAATCCTCTGTAAACCCCTGAATCACTCCAGATGAACTTCGAGATGTTGTGTTTCAGGGAAGCGTTCGGAGATCAACAGCAGAGATCCTGTCCCGATCACACACACCTGCCGAACTTTGAGATGTCAGGCCGTTCCTCCATTATATTTATCTGAAGCTCCGCCTCCCATACTGTCATGGTTTTACTTGTCACGCAAGTCTATAACAGAGAATTATAGTATTAACAGAAGTTTGTGAACATCAGGTGCAGCGGTCGCATACATTCTGCCAAGTTTATGAATGTTGTATGGACAAGATGATAATTCTTCCACCGTGCAAATTGTGGTCATTTTTGATCAGTTAAGGTTTGTTAGCATTCGGCCAACTTTAAATCAGACTTAAGATCTTAAATAAGATCGTATTTATTTGAATTAATTAATCATTTCTTTGAATTAGCGCGAGGAGAGAGAGACAGAGACAGAGAGAGAGGGATGAAAGTTGCGCGTGAACCTGCGACTGCGCGTCTCTCTCTACAAGCAATGAGGCTTAGTTAGGCTACTTCAAAAACAGCGATTTTACCCCCTCATTGCAGAGAAATATAACGTTGCGACTTGCGAATCAGTAGCCTATCGAAGCTCTTTGACTAATACAAGTTTCCGTGCTGTTTGTGCGCTGCGCGATCTCTGATATCTGTGTGCAATAATGTGTGTATGCGTGCGTCTAAGAAAGCAGCGTATTCTCTGCATATAGTTTTGGTTTTGCTACAAACCCGAACCCGACCCGAGCCCGAAGCTATCCATTAACATTAACCGAACCCGACCCGAAACCCGAAAGTAGGCCTATTTCAAGGACCCGCGGGCTCGGGTCGGGTCGGGTAGCAGGCCTCTAGTCCAGAAGTCTACCCCCTGTAAGAGAAAGGCAACTAAAACTTTTAATGTGTGCTCGTTTTTGGTCATTTTGTGTAATTGATATTTGATGATATGAATTTCTATTTTGTAGGAAAGATTGTTATGCTTATGTGATCTGCTTATTTTTTTATTTGGGGTATTTATTTATTATTTGTAATGTCTCTCTCTCTCTCTCTCTCTCCTCTCATTTTAATTGCTAGTATTGTCTCCTCTATTGTCTTGATTTTAATGCTAGTATTGTCTGGCATTCTTGAACCATGCTCTTTTGATGATGATGACTCAATTAAATTCAAGATTACTTGTATAGCGCTTTTTTACTAGGGGTGTAGGGGTGTAAATCGGATTCGTTCGTCGTATGATTCGATATACGATATCGATTGTCATACCCATCGATACGATATTTTCCGATTCCTCAAAAATGATACGTTACGATTCGATACAGATTATATCCATCGGATTATATCGATCGATATTATCGATATTATCATATTATATACCTATACCTTTTTAAACAACCATCTACATTTTTATTAACTCACAAATGCCCCAACCAAAAATATATTAACATGAATAACCTCATAAATCTAAAAAATGCTACTATGTGGCTCATCATACAGATAACCAAATTACAAGCAATAGCAATAAAATACAATAGAAGAAAGACAGTCTGTCAATATTACTTTCCTGAGAAAAGTACATTACATTTGCCCTTTGCATTAAAAAAGTTTCAACTTACCTCAATTAATATAGCCTATACATAATCGAGATCTAGGCTATTTGTAAATCGGCTATGTATTTGCTTCTGAAAAACCAACAGAGGTATGTCTAACAGTTAAGCCATTAGGTATCATGACACATTTACAGTAGGCTTATAACTTTCTTGTTGGTAATTGTACACATACTCAAACATTTTTACATAGTTATAATCAACGATCACCGCTTAAAAACGAACAAGTGAACTAAACATACAAATGGTAAATTTATGTTCTTTTTAAATTCATAATAGCTACTTAATGTTTTAAAGTTAAATAAATTGAGCCGTATTAGTGCGTTAGTGATCTTACTCTTTGCCTAACAATGCAACACAGAATAGTCGTCTACACTTTATAAAAAGGCCTTATAAAGAAAATTTTGGAATTCCACAATTATTTCAGTAATTTCTCAAAATTACTCACTATAACAGGGTGCTTTAATAAGAAGTAAAAACAGGCAGAATACTGTCACTCGAAGTTTAAGTGGGTTCATATCACATTCACGGTGGCTGCAAACAGGTAAACACCCTCCGTGAGGTTCTGGAGATGTCTGCACAGATTAACACAAGTGATCCTTTTATGATCACACCAGATTAACTTTGTGACTAAAGTTACTAAGCTTACTTTAGCTAAACATACAGGTGAAACAGAGCCAAATTCAGGATAAAATTACTTAGCTATGGGTAACAATCGTTTAAAAGTTAATGTGATTGGGCAATAGACTTTCTGAGAGGTTTTATAAAAGATAGCCTATATTCATTGTAATTTGAAATACTCACTGAAACAAGCGCCTTCAAAAAGAAGGAGAGAGAGACAGAACACGTTCAGATTCACATGACGGTCCAAGTCCGTTGGTAACAGGTAGGCTAGATGAACTTTGAAACCGCTATCATATGTTGGGAGGCTATCCGAGAAGATAGCTACAGCAGCGATCCTGTCCCAATCACACCTGATGAACTCTGAGATGTATATATATATATATATATATATATATATACACACACACACACACACACACACACACACACACACAGTATCTCACAGAAGTGAGTACACCCCTCACATTTTTGTAAATATTTTATTATATCTTTTCATGTGACAACACTGAAGAAAGGACACTTTGCTACAGTGTAAAGTAGTGAGTGTACAGCTTGTATAACAGTGTAAATTTACTGTCCCCTCAAAATAACTCAACACACAAAATTAATGTCGAAACCGCTGGCCACAAAAGGGAGTACACCCCTAAATGAAAATGTCCAAATTGGGCCCAATTAGCCATTTTCTCTCTCTGGTGTCACGTGACTCATTAGTGTCACAAGGTCTCAGGTGTGAATGGGGAGCAGGTGTGTTAAATTTGGTGTTATCGCTCTCACTCTCTCATACTGGTCTCTGGAAGTTCAACATGGCACCTCATGGCAAAGAACTCTCTGAGGATCTGAAAATAAAAATAGTTGCTCTACATAAAGATGTATGTACAATTAATAATCTTATAAATTGTCTTATGAAGCATGATGCTAATGTTAGCTCTAATGCAGCTGCAGAACAGGTTCAATTCTTCTTTAATGCATTTTGCCATAATAATTCACGTAAGGTCGCAAGAAAATGTATTGTTGTATTTATTTAGAAATACTTTTGATAATAGTTGGGTAAATGTATACTGGGATTGAAGTGATGTGGCTTGGTAAATGTTTTATTGCCAGTATAAAGGCTGATAATAATGGCTGAATAAAAACAAAAGAATACTAAGGATTATGTATCATACCTGGCGGAGGTGTGAAAGGTTCTGTTTCCTTAAACTAGTTTGTCATGCATTTCTTTATTTCAACACATTTACAGGTAAATCCTAGTATTTTAAATTTGTGATTAATCATGATTAATCACAGTCCATGACTGTGATCAACGCGATTACATTTTTTTAATCGATTGACAGCACTAGTTTATATACTACAAACACTTTTTTATCACATAATAAGGCAGAATAGTTTCTATACTGTAATGAATGCTATGTCAATTAGCACTGCATTGTTCATATACTTCATTTATTACCTGGAGATGACTTGAAAAACACAAATAAACCATATATTGTCGCAATCGCAATTTCAAACTCTGTCCGTTTTTTTCTGTGAAAACAGCTGTATTCATACAGCGATAGCTGGACATTTGTCCATAATTTAGGAATTTCCTGGTGCACTTTCTGCGCGCGAGCGCCCTCTGGCGTCCAGTCTGAATGAACACACACTGCATGTAATGTGTGTTTAGCGCTCCGTGACTATCCTGTCTCCTTTGAATTTAAATCTATATTTATTCACACTGGCTCTTGAAAACCTTCATGCGAACACACTTGCCCGAAAAAGTGCGGGGGATGAGTTTACGTGATATTAAAAGTGTGCGTGTGTGTAATCTACGCCCCTGACTATTACACGTACCTCAGGTCACTAGTGACATTATAGCCTACACGTTTTACCAAGGAAAGTCTCTCTCCTATTGCAGTCTTTGATCTTAAAATTATCTTATGACGAATAAAATGCAGTGTATATGGCTTTTGGTGAAATGAAATGTTTAATTTGCACATAGAGCATGGTTTGAAAATCGTATTTATATTCGTTTTGAGGAGACGTTTAGGTTATGTGTAAATGGAACAGTTTAAACAAATCGGATAGCTATTTGATCAGTAGAAACTATAAGTAGAAAAAGAAAGTGACAAATGCATACCTGATTTCACTGCTTCTTAAATTATTGACGGTGCTCTCAAGTGTAAGCACCAATAAGAACAGCAATGTACAGTGAGTTAGAGCCTTGCATGATTTAAAAGTCATTATACTTTTACAAATAATTGCAACACCATTTCAATAATATATTGACACAAAAATTAATGTATTTTCTATTAATAATAAAGTAATAAAGTTTTTTATAGTGTGAACTATCCTGGGTGACTCTTTGCTGTATCGTTTCCTCTCACAATCACTGCACAATTTAATTGATTAAAACTCTGCAACCCAATAACTAATTTCTATATTTAAGGCAAAAAATGCAATATTTAAGGTCTAAAAAGTGTTGTGTTGTACAGAGTAGATGATGCTAGTAATGATAACCATGGGTTAAACTAATAATATATACCTTGCAATGCAAATCACTTCAGACAAAAATGCCTGCAAAAGTTGTAAAAAAACTAAACAAAAAATATTATGTCCTTCAGTACATACATTAATATGTTATGCCCTCTTTAGCTTCTGGAGAAAAAACAACAACAACGACAACATGGCAGGTAAATGTAAGGTCATATCTATGTCTTGATTGTTGTTTGACATTCATACTGTTAGCTGAATATATGATGCCTATGACAACCTAATTAAGTCTAGATTAGTCTCCCACCATCCTGATATAACAAGTTCTAAGCAGTCCGTATTCTTTATTTTGAATTATGTATAATGTTTATATATTGCAGCATCTAATAAAAAAAACTATTAAAAAGAAATAAAAAACCTAGCCAGATCAGAAAAGTCACAATGAAGCTACTTCAGTAACTGCTTTACACATTTTACTTTCATCACATGATGAAACACAATTAATATTTTTCTTTATATATTTGTAGAAAATCTGTTTTGACACAATATGTAAATAAGACATTTCTTCTTAAAAAGAGATTATAAATCAGAGACAGAGATTGATGAAATAAAAAAAAAAACAATAATAAAAAATGTCAGCATAGTGCATGAGAAAATGTTCATATATTAAAAACATATTTTTTCTTTTATTTGTAGATTGTAGCAGACTGGAATGTACATCAACTATGTAAACTAACACACTTCTCTGTGAAAATACAAAAAAATAAACCAAAAATAATGATTACACAGAGATTAACACCTTAGACCTCTTGTTTATGCAGTTTCATGACTTCTCACCACCTTCTTGGCCCTACTTGCACACTTACAATAGTGAGAAACAGCTTCTGTTTCATTTATACTTGCTCAGATTCCTTCTCCACATTCCTATATACTGCATGGATACTTGGGGTGGGGAATGTGTATGATCAACTTTATTGACTGTGTTTTAAAAGTAAAAAAATAGGCTTAGTTACACACTGCAAATAGAAAACAAAAGTCACAAACCCCACCCCAAAATCAGTGGTCCATTCTCCTAACTGTTCTGCCTCTTTTTGTTTGGCTTCTTTACATTCTTTTTACTTACATTCTTTACCTTCATTTCCTTTCAAACTGTTCTTGTATTCAGGCATACATTAATGCCTGTAAAATCCACCACAGAGATGAATTGGTCCTGCTATGTTGCCATAGTTTTTACAGTGCTACCAGCAGGGAAGAGTTCTACAAATTGGAAGGTAGCATGGCTTCGGTCTAAGACAGAGGACACATAAATAAAATAAGAATATTTATAATTTCCAAATACCAGAGACATGCATTCCCATGATGAATGAGAATCAGTTACACTAAACCAGTGTACAAAAAGTGCAATATGCCTATCTGTACATAAAGACTTTTTTTGGTATTTTGTATTTCAAAATTGCTTAAGCAGTTAAGCCTGGGTTACCTGCAAACTTAAGCAAAAACTTAAGGGTTATTAAATTATTTGTGCACAAATTCATTCATTTGTTTTCTCAGAGTTCTCTGTCTGTACGTCCTGTCCGGCAGTTTGTACAGTCTCTGTTTGCACATGCTCAGTCTTGGCTACAGGTTTGGCCTCTGCAGAGTTTTGAGCAACGCTCTCAACCTTAGCGTTGGGTTTCTTAGCAATTGGTGGAGGAACTTTGTTAACCATCTTGTGCGAGTCATTAGACTTGGCTGAATCGGAGACAGATGCTAACTCTGCCACAAGAGTTTTCCTGAGGTCAGCCTGAACCTCTAAGGATGACGGTGTCTCCATTACAACCTTCTTTGGGCTTTTGGAGAAGATGAAGCTAGCCATAGATGCAGGAGAGTTTAGTACAGTGGTGCTATTAGCCGTGGCTGGAGGAGGGGAGCTCAGACCAAACCGTTTTACTTGGTTGTCTTTTGAAGACATAGCAGCCGCCTTTAGACGAATGGCTTCCTGGAGACGCATAGAGGGGTTTGCTGGTGAAGAGACTATGGGAGGTGTGGAAGAGACAATGGGCGTTGGTGTTTGAGTTTTTGGCTGCTCACCATCTGGCTTTGAGTGTATTTCAATGGTGCTTAATTGCTTCTCTGAATTATGCGGGGTCTTGTTGGGTTCTTGTGCTTGATGTTCAGTCTTTGGCTCACTGATTGATTGGTCCTTTTGTTCTGTTGTACTTGACAGGGTTTCTGGGTCAGGCACTGTAGGTTGAATTTGTTCCTTGAGGGTTTGGGGTTCCGGTTCTGTTTCAGCACAGGGTTGTTTAGCTGCTGCTTCAGCAGGAACTGGATTGTTAATCGGTTCAGTAGGTGGGCATGTAGCTGATGAGTATTTTGGCTCAAGTATTGTATTTTCAGTTTTTTCATCAATGTTATTTGATTGAATTTCTGGTTCAGATGATCCTTGCCGATTATTTGATACAGTGGTTGTGTCGAGGGACGGAACTTCAGTTTTTGGCTCTGTGTTGGAAAGAGCTTCTACATCGGGGGGCAGTGATGTCAAAATCAAAGATCGTCTGATTGGCTTTGGAGGCGCCTCTTGATTGACACCTGATTTTGGTTTGGGTTGTGATGGTTTATCAAGATCTACAGCAGGGCTCTGACTGGACTTAACCGACCTAAGACGAACCATCTGTAGGAGAGAGTGGGTGACCACAGGACCGGATGTCTCCTCTTTGGCTGGAGAGGGACCGCTTGTCCGTTTCGCTGTTTCTGTCGTCTCTAGTCTGTCCTCCATTTTTAAATTACTAGGTAGTGGAGGAGGAGGAGAAACGGTGACTTGAGATCTTAAATCAGTAGGTAGTGGAGGAGGTGGAGAAACAGTGACTTGAGATCTTACATCAGTGGGTAATGGAGGAGGTGGAGGAACAGTGACTTGATATCTTACATCAGTGGGTAATGGAGGAGGTGGAGGAACGTTGATTTGTTGAGAAGTTTCAGATGATGTTATTAACACATTGTGTGTTGAAAGTTGGGATTCATGCGGACGGGATGCAATTTTCTGTGATTCAGTAGGTGGTCTTGGTGGAGATGGAACTTCCTGCAGTGGTGGCGGTGGAATATCTGGCAGTAGTTGAGGCATTGTCAGTAAAGACTGTGGCGAAAATGGTGGGGGAGGTGGAGGGAGGTCAGTATCGTTTTGCTCAGGGACAGGAGTTGCTGTAGTCGTACCTACTGGAGGTGCCGGAGGAGGAAACAGAGGCGGCGCAGGGATCCAAGAAGTCAAGTCCTTTATTGCTTTGGCAGCTAGTGTAGGAGTTGGGGGAACAAAGTCTGGAGGGGGCGGAGGTGGTTTGGCTTGGCTGTTGTTTGGTATTGGTGGGCAATGGTCTGGGGGAGGTGATGGAGATGGGGCGACATGGGCAAATGGCGCCATGGATTCAACTTTGCCTTTAATCTCTACTGTCTGCAAAAGAGGTGCTGCATTTACTCTGTCAGCATGTGCCAAAGCCACATCTGGTTCATCTGCAATTTTAAGACCTCTCTTTTTGGCCCAGCGTGCATAGTTAACAGGTCCGGGCCCACACAGCAGTTCAAAAGTCCGTTGGTTGTGAGCCCAGGTCTCGGGAGGAGGAGCTGCCGGAGCCAGTACATTGGGATGGGTGGGAATCTCAAACAGAGACAACAGAGCCATAACAGCTGGTGAGGAATTGTTACCTTTGATTAGACTTTTTGCAGACAGAAGGCTGTTCTTAAGCTCAGCAAGCTTATAGGTGCCATGTGTGTATGATTGGGGTGCGCCAATGGAAGACACTTGAAGGTTATTTCTGTGTATATTTAGCTCAGCTAACATTGTTTTCTTGTCTGTGCTGACTGGCTGGCTCTCCTTTGATGGGACAGTTGTGGGTCCATTGGAGGGAGGTATCTTAGGGCTTAACTTGTGAGTTGTGGCCTTCATGACAACAGGGTATGGTGATACATCTGGAGTGCTGACATCAGCCAAGTAGGTAGGACTCTCAGATGTCTTCCAGGTCTGTTTTCCATTGTGTAAAGAGTATGACCTGCTGGGAGGAGCTGGAGGTTTCTTGCCTCGCTTAATCACTGATAGGTTACGTGTGAATGCAGCAGCAGATCCAGTCTTTCCACTGTCGTCCTCCTCCTTAGTAGAGCCCCCATTCACATGAGTAGTCTTAACATGGGAACTGTGGTTATTCAGCTTGGCTGGTCTATTTGTGTTCTCAACCTGACTCCCTCTGCTGGCCACACGGGGAGTGCTACTGGTAGAGATGGTAGATGAATCAGATACAAGCGTTTCTGATGATCCCGAGTGGGTCCATCCAGAATAGTTTGAGCGGCTTGTGGAACAGCGTGAAGAGACTCTAGAGGAAGCACGTGTGGATGCTGGACTGGCTGACACCAGGCTGCTTTTGCTGATGGTTCGCACACTGCTGCGACTTTGGCTGCGACTGATCTCCACAACATCCACAGATGGTGGAAGTACAGCATTTGGAATTATTTTAGACATGTATGTGGCCTGAGGTGAGATGGACATCACTGCACCGGTTGGGTTCTCGGTCCAAGGAACACCTCCTCCTGACTGGTTTATTAGCCCTTGGAGGATGTTCTGTACGCCCCATAGATGGTCTTGTACACTTTCTTGTTCAGAACTGGAAGAACTGCTGTCCACAGAGGAAATTATGGCAGGTATGATCATGTCTCCATTGAAAAGCTGACCATCATGAGGATTTGTGGTGATCCATGCTGCCCTGTCCAACCCTTCAGATATGAAAATAAATTAAACTTATGTTTTCCACTAAATAACTCAAAGACATGTTCTACACTATAGAAGACTGTAGCACAACATACCCAGTTCTTTCTGGACATGTCGAGGAATTCCTACAACAGTTCTAACATGTTTCCTGCGAGATTTCGTCTTCTCTGCAGACTTATCCGGCTTCAGAGGCCTGAACGTTGAGGCTGGAGAAAGGAAACAGAAACATTTGATATGAATTAAATAACTTTATGAGAATATATCGAATGTACCAGGACAAGATGTTTTTATAGTTAAAAATGATATGACTAATAATGTGTTTATCCGTGAAGTGTCACCTTGGCGTTTGAGTCCTGAGCGTGTTGATCGTGAGGAGATGGAGGAGCGCATCGAAACAGAATCAGCAGCTGTGCTCTCAGACTCAAAGCCTCTCAGCTCACTGAAGGCCATGCTGTCTTCAGTCCGAGATGTTACTGTTGACTAAAGGAAACAGCATGGTTAACTTTCCAAATTTATATTCTTTCATCAGCAACTTAAAAGTAGTCAATGCACTTTTATTGCACTTATAGAACTACATATGTGCACAAGTAAAAACCAGGCTGTCACTATGGTGGGAAAATAAGTCAATACATTCATAACCGGAAGTGAGGGTTGATTGATGCCTTAAGGAACACTTACAATCATACTTTGGTCATCAGGGTAGTCCACCCCATTCCTATCATCTGGAACATAAAACATTACCTTTTATTAAACATTACCAAAAAATTAAATGCTATATGTTTAGGAAATGCATGTGTTTGGTTCAGAGTAAAAGTGTGTAATTTAAACAGACACTGATTTGAAGTTTGACTTTTCTGACCCTCTTGCTGCTGCATTTTCAGGCCCTGCTGTGCCTCGGTGTGCAGGTCCAACACATATTTAGGCCGATTACCCTCCACAAACACATTTTCTTGGAACTCCTGAACAGAAATAGCTCCCACAACTTCTGCTTTAGGGCCTGCAGAGACATAAACACAAATAACTTCCTTTAATATATATTCACATGACAGACAAATACAGTAGGATGTTTCTTTTTTTAAGATTAGTTTTTTGCACTGAGAGTACAGGATGGTTCAGATGTACAGGACTTGGATGTTTTAAATGTACACACGCACACAGAAGAATGCATGCAAGCAAATAATATGTGACCCTGGATCACGTCTTAAGTCGCTGGGGTATATTTGTAGCAATAGCCAAAATACATTGTATGGGTCAAAATTATCCATTTATTTTTTATGCCAAAAATCATTAGGATATTAAGTACAGATCATGTTCCATGAAGATATTTTGTAAATTTCTTACCGTAAATATATCAAAACTTAATTTCTGATTAGTAATATGCATTGCTAAGAACTTCATTTGGACAACTTTAAAGGCAATTTTCTCAATATTTAGATTTTTTTGCACCCTTAGATTCCAGATTTTCATAGTTGTATCTCAGCCAAATATTGTCCTACGTGGTCGAAATTGTACGCGTCAAGGAGATCGACGGGTTTGTTTTTATTGTCTAAATCCTGGACATTTAATCTCGGATTGTAAAGAACGTGTCACCGAAAACTAAAACTGTCGTGCTTACACAGACATTACCAGCGTTGCGAGAGACGGAAGGTTTTGGATATAAACAGTTAATTCTAAAGGGGCAGGTTTCTGTCTCTAATTCTGAGTTAAGTTCTATTTGGATATTAAGGGATACAGGATCATGTCAATCATTCATACTTGAGAGTGCATTGCTTTTCTCTGAAAAATCATATACCGGTACAGATGTATTAGTATGAGGTATAGAAATGGGCTGTGTGCAGGTGCCTTTGCATGAAGTAAGATTACAATCGGATCTTATTTCTGGGACTGTTAAGTTAGGTGTACGTAAACAGTTGCCAGTTGTTGGAGTGGATGTTATTCTATTTCGGAGTCATTTTTGGGTGCCGAATCTAAGGTTGAAGAGTCAAAGTCACATGAGACAAGTAAAGTGAAAGAGACGGCATTAATTCTGGAAGCTCCTTATAGTGTTGGTAAGGAGAAGTTAGTGGCTGAGCAAAAATTGTATGTTTCCTTAGCAGAGTGTGTTAAGGCAGTGGTCTCAGTGAAAGATAAGAGCAGACGCTAAAGTAGGTTATTTCTGGGAGAATGACGTGTTAATGCGAAAATGGAAACCGCGTTATGATGAACAAGGTCTGCACGAGACGTTTCAGATTGTCTTACCTGCTAGTCACCGTGTCCCAGTGTTAAAAATAGCACATGAGAATGTTATGTCGGGTCATTTAGGAGTGACAAAAACTTTTCGCCGCATTTCGAAATACTTCTTTTAAACATCGGCATCGGTTATAGAAAAACCCATATCGGTCGATCTCTACTGTATGTTTCTTTTCCCCTGTGTTTTTATATTATTGATAATATTCTCTTTTGGACTCTTGAATAAGTTAAAATAAAAGGCTTCAGCCAGTTAAAAAATAAAGCTGTAGTTGGTTGTGATTTTCTGGGCCTGGGGAGCTGGAGATCCTCAAAGTCTCTCCATCATTTACTGTTCATCGTTCCCGATTTACCCCTGGACTAAAAGGGGAGGACGTAACAATAGCCTTCACTGAATATGAATGAAACTAATGAATTGGAAAATAAATAGCTTAAAGCTTTAAATAAAGTTCCTCAGTCGTTTGAACTATATTATGACACTTTTTTGTCACTTTGCACACTTAAACATGCTTTTGTGTTTCATGGAAGAAAAAAAAATACAAGGGTTGATTTTAAGACTATTTTTTCCAACCAGTTCACTTTCTCTCCACTAGATGGAGAAGGAGAACAAAGGAACTGTGAGGTCACATGTCTGCTTAAGGGGAAACTTGTTGCCCAACCTGAAGAACAAAAAGACAAATGTTCATTTTTATAAACTAGTAGTAAAACAACAAGTGGCCATTTGTATTGGCTGTCTGACACTTCTCACATTCCTCTTTAATACTGCATTCAGGCCTTCATCTAGTGGATCTCTGGTCAGCGAGGACTGCAGCAGGAATGCTAAACACCAACCTCAGTCCATCTCCATCTCAATGTACCTCTAAACCAGGCCAGACCCGTCTTACAGCCTAGAAAGCCCTGTCTATTCATTTATCACTGGCTTTCCTAATCCAACTTCATTAATCATGACAAGAAAAGACAACATGTAAGACCTGCATTTATATTTGGAAGTTTAGTTCTTTACATTCACAAATTCTTTCAACTGGGAATAAATAACTTCTAGAACTACAAAGTTAAAGAAAACCACAAAATAAAGAAGAATGAACAAAAAAAAATGAAAGAGTGATAGTGATTTCTCTGATCGTTGATATTTCTGTGCCTTGGTGGTGTACATGGTTTGTCTCACTAACGATATATGTGTGTGTCTTTAGATACAGACAGCCAAACCACAGATTAAATGTTCCTAGCAATGGTTTTAAACTATTAAAATAGTTGAACAACCACAGAGGTCAGCTTTTCAGCCCTGGGGGAACATACCATACTGTATAATAAAGCCAAGAGCCACTTTTATAAAACGGCAGCAATACAATGACATAAATGTTCAGTATTTATGACAGAAAACATGCTGTATAAGCTCCAGTCCAGAAAGACAATATTAAATCAGCAACAGTAAAAAAAGACTCAAAACCCAAAATATTTACATGACCACCCACATATGCATGCCAATGCATTGTTAATGCTGCAATAATACAGAATTGTGCAGTCTCAGATGTGCATTTAACAACATTTTTGAACATCCATTCAGAATTTAGTATAATTTGTATTATAAAACAACATTAGTGACACAAATCTGATATGAAAGTTCTAATCTAATAGTAAATACTCTTTGTAGGTGTGTAAGTGTGTGTGTGTGTGTTTGCATAGAGTTTTGTGGGGATGTCTACAGGTTGTATAATCTGTACCATGACCTAAATCATCTTCCAATGTATTCTCAGAAGTTCAGAGACTTTCTAAAAACTGATAACATTCTGAGAAAGCCAAATAAGAGCAGCACAGAATGAGAAAGGCTAAGGCATGCCTGGGCCTGCTGAGGGCAGATGCCAGAACAGCTGCAAGGAGTCTCAAACAGGATAAAACTCACACAGACTCCCTGAGCAGCTTTAACTTTAGAATCAAACTATGGTTGTGGCTTTCGACCACTCAAAAACGAAACAACATAAAAACATTAGCTTATCTCAGTTCTGGAAAAAAAAAACTTGAGTTTGTCGCAAAGAGAGACTTTATCCTGGCGCCTGACGCTGTCGTCCTTCAGAGTAGATATAATTAAAGGTTATTAAACATCTAATCAGTCAAACGAAAGGAAAAGAGACAGAGAAGCTAGAGAATGAAAGAGGAACACAATGTGCTAAAATGAATGATAAAGATTAGCAAAGTAAACTCACACAGTGTAGTTCTCATTACTGGCAGCTAGATCCCACAGGCAGTGTGTGTGCTGCCAGGACTGCCCTGCCCTGACAGTAGCTGCTGTGTTTATTTTGGGCAGTAGGGGGCAGCACTTTGGGGCTCATGTCATGAAAAAAACGATTACTTTGTTTTTATTGTATGAAGTCAGCAGCTGTATTCAAGTCTGTTTCTCATATCTCACATCGATGTATACATTGAGCTTGCATAGGTTGAGCAAGCACATTTTGAGCTTTCATGTCATAAATAAAATTATTCATATAAGTGTTAAATATGATATGATTTTATGATTTAGCAAGAAAATAAAGTAATTTATTAATTAATATATAACATATTGATAAATTATAATGTATTTATAATTATTAAATATTTCATATATATATATATATTTAATACACACACACACACACATATATATATATATATATATATATACACACATATTTTTTATATATATATTATATAAATATTTATATATATATATATATAATGATTTTAATATTTAGCACAAACATAAATTGCAATTTATAATAAAATAAAACATTTGTTTTGATATTAATATATATATATTTGACTTAATATTCTATATGTATATTTTTTATTTATTTAGCATGAAAATATTATGTTGGCAGAAATCTTAACAGGTATCTATATTGGCGTTAATATCTTGTTCATTGGCTTTAATAGTAAGAAGTGGTTTCTGATTTACCTAATGAGTATTTTCTTCTTCAAAAACATCCTTTTACATAAAAAAGTTCAAAGTCTGTATTCAGTCAGACTTAGTGTTATTTATGTCGTCTCTGACCCGTGATAACTTGCATCAAGTCTGACAGACATCTTTTATTAAACAATGAGCAAGTGGTTTACTCCATATTTTGTGTTGCTTCCTAAAAGTCTACAGGGTATTTCAAAAGACTGTCTTGATAAATATGCTAAGTGCATTTTCTGCTGCGTTCAGCATGACCCACACCCAGCACAAATAGGCTGGGTGATGAAACTCTTGTAGCTAGAGCTGCTTCTGCTTAAACATGCAGCATGAATGCTATAACCTGTTAATACGGGCAGTGAAATGAAAACACGCTGCGGCAGATGCGAGATGTATAAAACAGGCCTTAAACTTAATCTCCCTTAGAAAACTGTCCGTTTGTCCCGGAGGCATTATCCATTCACAACGCAGGTAAAGGTTAACTGAGGCAAACATCCCTGAGCTGAAGTCGATACAAGCGTCTTTAAAAAGTAAGTTGACTGATTAGAGGTTTATTATACATGCACACAAACTGCGCTTCGATTTTGGATGATTTTCAGAAAGTGGTAAGAAGTCTGCCACACCTATATCACATAACAGTAACATAATATTTGCCATTTCGTCAGCTCAACACGCACAGAAGAGGTACAACTGATGCAAAAAATGATCAGTAATACATTTCTTGCTAACAAAACGTCATCTTTTGATAAAACTCCCTCCTTCAGCAGGTATCACTGAAAACACAAAGCCGCAGATATGCATTAAAGCCTACTGGATGAGCTCTGTGTCAATGTAGTCGATCCTTTAATTTTATGTGATGTGTTTCAGACTTGCCTTTGAGTGCTTGGTGCCAACTAAATGTTAATTCCCAATGGTCATAATGTTGTGTGTCACTTGCACGATGCAAATACTCGTTCTCATATTGACATTTCTTTCACTTTTGCTTTAAATCAGGTCCTAACAAGTACTAATGCAGTGCAAGCACACCAAACTGAGAATATAAATGCTATTTATAGTTTATGGTGCAATTACTATTGAAAAGAAAATTACTTTTTAGACAAGTTTAAATTCAGACAAGGTGCAAATCCAAAGAAAAAGGCTATATACAGGCAAGCTGAAACAGATTTGAAATCAACACTTTACAACCTAACGCTTGAAGGAGCCACACACGCATACCAAGCTAAATATGGATGTTGGACGGAATAAAGAATTCAGATTTTGGAAGCAAGAGCCATATTAAGTCAGTCTGAATCAGTCTAGTTCTGGCATAGAGCTGGGTTCTGTTCACAAGAACTGCAAACAGAGAAAGAGCCGAGCAGAGAACCAGTTTCCCAACTTTACACCTGTTCATTGTGTCAGAATCTCCAGGGCAAAGCTCAGGAAGGTATGGAATTCTGCACAAACACGCCCACGCGCAACAATAAACAAGCGCACACATAAACTCCGTCTGTATTCGTCTCTCAAACGCTCACAGGGACTGTGTTTAAAAAGGTGTTATGGAATGACTGGCATTTCTAACGATGAGTTGAAAAGGAAAGTAGAAGGATCAGGATTGTGGGTAACCCTTGGCAAACCTGTAACTTCTGACGGGAGATGTCAAAAACATTGTAAAAAGCAGTGTGTATGTGTGTGATTGTCAGTGGAACACTTCCTGGGAAATGGGTTTAAGGTAACAGCTCTTTGTTCAGACTGAACCCGCAACATCCCACAGGAAGTTTTGACGTTGCAAGGTCTGGGATACAGGATGCAAAACACAATATTATGTGTGTGTTCTTCTCAGTAGCTGTGACCCTCTTATTAGCGGTGCTTGCTAAAGTAAGCATTACTATTCATACTGCTTATATTTAGGGTATGAACATGCCCCTAGCGCTAAATATTAAAAGTCGTTTTAACTTGTGCTGGTTTTGGGGGCACTAGGTGAGATCATGAAAATGGGCTCCACGGGTGCAGATGTTTTCATAGCATAAAACATCCAAAAACCCACTAAAATATGATGTGTGGTTTCATTCTTCAGGCAGAAAACCGTAAAAAGAGAAAATATTCAGTTAACTAAGGATCTATTATTTCTACCTGGTACTGTGGCTCAGTGGTAGAGCATTGCGTTAGCAGCGCAAAAGGTTGTTGGTTCAATTTTCAGGGAACACACATACTGATAAAAAAAATTTGTATAGCTTGAATGCGTGTAAGTCACTTTGGATAAAAGCGTCTGCTAAATGCATAAATGTACCTGATCTGAACATGTGAACATCTGAATGGCTTCTACTAAAGTCTGGTTGATTCAGTCAAATTTAAAGTAGAATATTTAACATTTGTACATAACAGACATTCATTTTTTTAAATATATTTTTAATAGTTAAATACTTTTAATAGACTTTGATTCAGCAAGGACACATTTAACTGATAAAAAGTTTCAGTAAACACATTTATGATGTTACAAATTATTAAATTAAAAACAAAAAAAACTGTTATTTTGAATTTTAAACTCACAAAATTAAATCGTATCACAGTTTCTGGAATAATGGCTGCTGAAAATTATGCTTTGCCATCACAGGATTAAATTATAATAAAATAGAAAACATTAAAATTATAATAATATTTTGAAATATTTCTGCTGTTAATTATTTTTGATCAGTTTTTGACATTTTTTTGATCAATTATTTTTGATTTTCAAAAAGACAAATGTATAGACTACAAACTTTTGAAGATTAGTGTATATTATTATAGTAACCATAAAAATAATTATAATGCATGTTTTTATTATTGTAATCTAATAATTACTTAGTTATTGTGTGAAAATCAGAAATTATTAATAATGTAAAAATCAAACTGGTCACAAGACACCAAACTGAGATCAGCAATTTACCCAGACAAACTAATCTAATCAATTCACTAACTGAGACTGAACGTCAACTCCATATCACAAGGTAGCACAATATAATCTTATCAAGTTTCAAAACACACTAAGATTTGTGTTTTTAAAGTGACACAATCTTAAAATCAACAGAGGGTCATTTACAAGAATCCAGATCGATCACATCACACACTCAAAACAACAGATGAAACACTACATAAACAGCATTTTAAAGCATCATAGTTGCTCTAATAATGCAAATCATGTGTCCTTTACTGAGAAGACAATCCCATAATCTGCATAAACAAGCTCAGTAATGAAACGTATTTACAAAAATAACCCGTTTTAGAGCATCATGCCATTAGATTAGCAATATGCTACATCAAACCTTACTGAAATCAACCGAGTCACATTCTCCAATGCGTACTACTAATTGCATCAAGACGGTCTGCATGCTGCCTATTTAATTCCAGCCTAATTTTTGGGCGAGTCTTCGGCAGTGACGGGTCAATTACAATAATCCATCCTGCAACTTTCTGTTTATTTTTTGTGGTTATGCAGTCCATTTCGGCATCATTAAGAAAGCTGTATGTACTGTTCTGTCACCCTCAATACAATCACATAAAAGCTGTTTATTTTTTGTGGTTATGCACCATTTCGATCATTAAGAAAGCTGTAGTCTGTTCTGTCAGCCCGGCGTGTGTGTGTGTGTGTGTGTGTGTCCTTTACTATTTGAGTGGATTCATGCTTCAATAAATGGGTGGGGTTGAGGTGCGGTCTACCTTCCCATGTGGAACCTTCACAATTCATCCTCTGCTTAGTTCTGATCCCACAGCTCCCCCACACAAAAAACATATACTGCGCAAGGCATTTTAAATAAACACTTAAGCATTCAATACACACATGGTTCTGAGAGTACTTAAAGCTCCCCCACATATACTGCGCACTTTTAAATAAACACTTAAGATTCGTACACACATTGAGAGTACTTAAAGTGACCTCAAGTACAGGCCAAATTTTATCTTCATGCATGTTGAAATTCCAGCTCTGGAAAACTCATGACTTTGCGATAAACAAAGCAAACATTTAGACCTCTCTCAGCGAACAATAATATATAGGTATTTGAGAGAAATATCTCAAGAAGATTAAGGGTCATTTGGTCCAACACACACAAAAATAAACCACAGAAAAGGAGTGAAATTATCAAAACACAGTTGGAAAAATGAGACTCATACTTTTTGAAAAATATTTATTTTTATTTTTAAAGCTGCTCACTGCTAGCTAAAACGTATATGCTAGAGAATGCTGAAAACTAGTTACCCAAACTAATGACTTCTAGATTGAAAAAAGGATTACTCTACTAATTACACTGTCTGAAATAAAATGACTGAATGTCTGCACACATTACACACTACTGAAATCATTTCCAAAACTCATACCCAACATTTACTAGTTAGGCAATACAAGGACAGATAAAGTGTTTAATATGCCATATATTTTAAGCACTGCTTGAATACAAACATAAATTGATATCTCGCTGTTAGAAGAGTAGTTAGGTTAGATTAGTAGGCATGTTGCGGTATCAAATGCTACAAAATGGTTGAGAGATATTTTCCACCAAGGCATAGCTTACATTTTACTGCAATATTCTTATTTGCAAATGTCAGTAAATTCAAATTGGCAGAAGTATTTCCATGTGGCAAAACAGCTTGTTCTAACCACTAATGAGCGATTAAAGCTAGTGACACCATCAAATACTTCAATGAGCATGTGTTGGCCAAATGATTTGGAGTACAGTCATCTTTATTAAAACTGTTTGTCTTTGAAAAAGTAACACTTCATCTTTAATGTACAATGTTCAAATATTTTATCCCAGTTTAATATGCAAAGTGAAAAAAGTAAGCAATTAGTTGGTTCAAAAGTGTCAGTCTGGTACATTTCATAATTGACTGATGTTAAAGGGGAAAGTGGAAAATAATGTTAAACTTTTCCTGTAACTCAAACAGTAGAGCATGTCGCTAGCTATGCCATGGTCACAGGTTTGATTCCCAGGGAATGCATGCACTGATAAAAGGTATACATTGAATGCAATACAAGTCACTTTGGATAAAAGCGTCTGTCAGACGCATAAATGTAAACATATTTATAAATGGGTTTATTCATGCTGATGTTGTTTCTGGCTTCCTACATTCATTTCCAAAACACACCGTTCATTAGCCAAGCTGCACTTCCCCTTTCTTTCTTTAATTTCCCTGATACTCATCTGCTTACATAACCTGATTATGTTATAATTGATGTGGAACTAGTGGCTAATACGAAAACAAGTCTTCAAAGTAAGAAAGAAAAGAAAAACAGGCCCACCACCAGTAAAAAACATACATCATCTGAAGAACGATGGACACCTAAAGAGTACATAATAGCAAAAGTATTACCTGTGACAAGTGTTGATTGTGGTAGTTCAACAGGTGAACCAGCGGCAAGCAGGTCTCCACGTATCTCTGCAGCACGTCTGCGGTTTTTTCCTGCGCTGTCTCTTCAACCACTTGAAAGCACGGCTGAATCCTGCCCTTCTCCTGCCCCTTTTGCCCCTGCCGCCCTGCCGGTCCTCACTGAACACCTGCAGCATATCTGGGGGAATCAGATCCCCTACAGACTCACGGCCAGATGACATTGTGCAGCCTGCCATAAAAACAGAAATAATTCACATGAGTCACTGTTTTGTAAAGCCTGTGTTTGTCAGGTTTGTAAATTACCTGGACACTAGACCAAGCCCTAAAAGGAATTTCTCACTAGCATTCATGCAACAGTCATCTGTAGGTTCCTATACACATTTACACAAAATGAATTACTTCGTTCAGAATCATGAAACGGTCAAGGGCTGTATCTATCTGGGAAAAGCAGAAGTTACAGAAAAGAAAAAAAAGAAATGGCTAATCCACCATTAAACAATTCACCTTTCTTCCAGTCTGGCAATGCTGGAAATTCAACCTTGGACCTTAGTAATGCCCGAACACAATGGGTCTCATGTATTACAGAACTAATATTTAATTGCTATAATGCAAAGACATGTCCCTTCAGATTTATTGAGCCAACATCTAAAAATAAATATTTGTCTTTGTAAATTAAAGTTCAGATGAAACTAACATAGCAACTGATCTATTCTTCCAAATCGTGAAGTATTCCGGAGTGAAATTACTGACAAAGAAAAAGATGTTGGTTGAGGACTTGGTTCAATCCATCGGTTGATGATTGGATTCTGAGATGTGGGCATTGCACTCCAAATTGTATGCAATCTTGAAATTGTTTGTGGAGGGGCGGGGTTTAAGCAGACTAAATGATTGGATAAATCTGGCAACCATCACTGGAGAAAATCTATCGTTGTCACAAGAAAATTGAGACATTTTGACAATTTGATAAAAAATTGCAAGGTTAAATATATATTAAAAAAATGAAACATATTGAAATGTAACAATGCATTTACAAAATAGATACATTTTTTCATATAATACCAATCAGTCCAGTCAAGTTGCAGCTTCTAGATCATTTGATCATCATCATGTGCAACCGATCATATTTTGCTTAAAAGACCTATCAAATATACCCTTTTCCACAAAGCAAAAATTACCGCACCAGTAAATGTTTACTACAATTTATCCTTTATTAAAACTTTTAAAAACACATAATTATAACTACAATGATGACTATAACTATACAGCTTTAATAGTTCTAATTCTATGAGCAGCAATGTCCACACCACAACTATAACAATATGGAGAGGAACAATATCTTTGGAATCACATTCAGGATGATTTTTTTTCAGCTAATGAATGATAAAAACATTGACAGCTAATCAGAATCCACCTGACTGTAAAGAGCATGCATTTAAAGTAACATTAAAGTGGCAAACAACATAACTGCAGCGCACTATAGCTAGTGTGAACGAGCATTTAGTTTGGATTTAAATCTACGGCCATTTATTATAAAAAATAACATACCATAAGTCTCTAAAACGGTTTATTTTTCCCTTTTGAACATATCTTACTTAAGAAAACAAATGAACCTGTACTGCTACCTGTGTCCCTTCAGATGAAAAAAACTTCCTTGGCATCCTCCTTGATAAGAATAATTATTCTTGTTCTAAACAGGTCTATAAAAACAGAACAGAAGTGGAACGGTCACTGGTGGTCCGCATTAATCAGGGTCTGACCCTAATACCGTACATCGCACACCAAAATTGCAATTGTGTCTCATTCCTGAACACCCAGTCATGGGCTCCACCCTTACACACACACAGATACTGATACACACCCTCACACAGCACACACAAACACACATTCATGATGTGTAAAACATTCAAACACAAGGCATTATATCTTGAATAAACACACCCACATGTATTTACCAAAGGAGGTCATTTTACTCAATTAGAGACAAACAAACATTCGCAAAGAGCAGAACTTTACATGAATGGCATAAAGTAAACAGCATCTTGAAATGATGCTGCTATTTAAAATAAACAGAGCTCATTCGAAGCAGGACAGCTAAAGAGGGGGATGTTGGAGAAAAAGAAAAGCAAAAAATGTACATTGATTGACACACTAACATAACATTAAAAAAGAGGAAACTGGAGTGGATTTCACGTGTGCGAGCGAGATTGAGAACAAGATATCCTCATGTGGCTGCAGAGCTCTTTAGCAGGTCAACGGACCAATCAGAGTGCAGCATTCTGACTCACTCCATCACCATGGAAATGTGCAGAAACAAACAGAGCAGAATCAGCATGCAGCGGTGCCACAGAATTTATCTCCTTTGTAATCACATCAGTTTGATCCACAGAGTTACAAAGACTGACTCACATGTTCTCTGCGAGCTGCAGATGATTCGTTTGCATTTGGTTACATAATATTAGTTATTATACATGTTAGGAACTCATTTGCATGACATCACAGGTCTGTTTTGTTTGGATGTCATGTGGTTTAATCCTCACACACTCAAGCACACTTACAGACAATTACTGTACACACTCTCATACTGAAACTCTCACAGCCCTGAGAAAAATGTACTGCTATTCCAACAGGCGTGTCTGTGTCTCATGTGATTCAACAGTTTTAGGGTGGATTCAAATGTCGTACTCAAAAGCAAACAAAAAATGGTGGTATTCCCCAAAAACGAACTACTGCTTTATGTGTGCTGCCTACCATTAAAAAAACTAGGGATGCACAATATGAAACATTTTAACCGATAACCGATAATTAAGTCCTTCTCACAGCCGATTCCGATAACCAATACGTTCATATTTTTATATTATAATTTTCATATAATCTGCAGTTGGTGCACCCAGGAGAATACAAAATCTAAGATGCACTGATGAAACTTACATTTAGTAGCTCTGGCCTAACTATAATTGCAAGCATCAGTCCCGACTCTTCAAATGTTTTTATTTTTTTGTGTAAGGCATCACAATACTTAGTAACAGAAATGGTTTAACAGAACTTTGACAAAACTGTGGTTTATCTGCAATTAACAACTCATTAACAACTAATTTATATTCAAGTATTTCATGCATAAAGAAATGCATCTATTCAACCTTTTTAGTGCATGAGGATGAGGAAGTTATATCTAGGGACTTTAAGCAACAGCTGCGAATGGAACGGTTACGTTGACCGGAAGTAAGCTGTTACACCGTCTTAGCCGAGAACATAAAAATCATTAAGCAACCGTAAACAAGACATTCAGTCATTTATTTAAATACAAATGATGGATAATGAGGAGGATGTTTAGGCAATAATCACATTGTTCTCTTCCCATATATTTAGTCTCAGTGCTACCTGAAGTGCTGTTGCAAACAGCAGACAAAATGTTGTACAAACAAAAACAATCGTTAAAATTAGCTTAAGTTTAAAACATAATCAACACAGATTAATTGAAAGACTAATGGTAGAATTGTATACTGATGAAATTAAATGGTATATAACATAAAACAAAACATTTAACTACACAAGCTGTCATGTTGTAACGACTACGGCAAAGCAGCTGTTCTCCCGTAGTAGACGTTGGAATGCCGTTACCGTTCCAACAGTGGAGGCTGCTTAAAGTCCCTTAAAACAGCTTCGCCGCGATGACGACGTTTCAAATGAGATATAAGATTTGTTGTGTTAAAACTTGACGCCTTTTTCCTCCTCTCGGAGTCCTTGCTGAACATGCGTTGCAAATAGAAATGGCATTCTCCTCCTCTGCCACCGAGAAAAACTTCCAGACCGGCGAAGACATGTTAACAAATGATGAGCACGACACAAACTGAGAGTCACTGCAGTTTGAAGCTGCAGTCACTTGCACTCGGAAAGCGGATGAATCTCAGATAAATCAGACTGATTGATTGATTTACCAGCAAGCGTACTTTATCGGATCTAGATATCGGATTACATTTATTTATCGGAGCAATAAAAATGACGTCATTTCCACCCATATCGGTCGATAATTTATCTGTCTGATAAATAACGCGCATCCATAAAAAAACTGATATGAAACAGTACACATTACGCAATGATTACAAATTTCAAGCAGTAGTATGCTTACATGTTATTATCTAGGTCACATTATTATCTAGGTGCATGTTATCATCATCATTATGTGAGATGGCTGTTTAGCTATTTTAATCCAGTTTTGTGTAAAAACATCAGAACATCTCTAGCCAGTCCTATATATCAAATCAGTCCAAACAAGAATTAAAAGATAACTGCTTTCTGTTTGTTTACTGCACTGAAAATAGAACATTGAGTGCACTGCATTATGGGATACAGATTTACACTAGTATATTAGCAGTGCTATGTTATCAATAATAGCCTTACTATTGCTGCAGTATTCAGTATGTATACTATGCACAGATGGCCTACTACATTTGCCAAAATGTAAGATGCAATGCAATGGGACGGTTTGTCTTTCATTTTGAGTGGGATGATGAATCAGTAGTAATATCATTTTTTTTTACATAAAATAGGGTTAAAAATAATGTGTTGATTTACATGATAACCCTGATAACTAAACAACACTTAATTAAACATGCAGAAGGAGTCGTGTGACAACAATATATCATACTAATGTATGAAACATGTGGAATAATGCCTAGGGTCTTTAATCGTTTTTTTTTTTTTTTGCGTAATGTAAATGCAAGTCTTTGCATATGTAAAATTTTAAGAAGATTACTTTATGTTCAAGTCAAGGCATTGTCCAAAAATACAGTTAAAAATAACAACATTGTCAAAAAATGTTTCTATTTAAATGTATTTAATATTTTACATGCTTTGGCAAAGTATATTTCATCAGTGTTGAAAATGGTTGTGCTACTTAATATTTTGGTGGAATTTTTATTCAGCGTTCTTTGGTTAATAGAACGTTTTATACTTTTGAAGCATTTAAAAAAAAAGTAACATCTTTACTGTCAATTTTGGCATCCTTGCTGAATAAAAGTATTAATACCTTTAAAAAATAAATCTTACTGACCCCAAACTTTTGAATGGTAGTGTACATACTATATTTGGCAGGACTAGCATGATAGTATGCATAAATACACTCCCTAACTAAGTGTGAGGTGAGTGCAAGAGATATACACCTGGCTTATCCTCTCTGGCCTATCCTCTAGTGTGTGCAGGTGTGCTAAGCAGGAGAGGGTGTGTGTGTTCATGTGGGTTACAGGAAATGGAGGTAAATCTGGAAGATAAAATGCCTGAGGTGTATTAACCAGGAAAGCTGTGGTCACATGAACACACACACACACTGGACTGCACTCACAGGTGGACACAGACACACACACACACACACACACACACACACACACAGGTTTTCTAGTCAAAGAAACGAGACATTCACTCATGAGCAATACATCTTGAGCTGGTTACACAGAAGACATTACATGCACAACTATGTGCAGTGTCACAACTGTGTGAGACAGAAGCACTTCTGTCTCTCAAACGCAGACTGTTGTAAGAGCATTTAGGAAACGCCTTTCTTTCAAAGCCCCAAACCTAAAGAATTGGGTTAAGGAACTGAATTCCTTCCTAAGTGCTGAGGGGACATGCTGAGGATCATTGCAGTGCTTCTGGGGAACAGTGAAGGAAAGTGCTGATAGCTGTCATGCTAACTGCACATTATATCCTGATGGGAGTGTCCGTCTTTCCTCACAGCTACCATTACAAGTACATTTACACAATAACACAGACTGAATCTGAGAAGACCACCTGAGGTATGTTTTTGTATCAGATATCCATGTGACATTAAATAAATCCCGCGGATAGAAGTGTATTTCTTATGACGATGAAATACAATCAGTTTTTCACTTCCAAACTTCAGAGGAGTGTGCTGACATTCGTATCACATTTCAGTCTGATTTCATCGGCATAAAATACACACTCTGACGTTTAGACGTTTATGATCTGCCCTATTGTTTAGAGTTTGTGTGTGTTCTGGGGCTTTGCAGCAGCTTGTTGAGAGCAGGAGTAACATTCCTAAATGGCAGTGATAATTGTATAATTCCTGTGGGTTCTTCCTCCAGCTCCACCTCTCCTTCCATCATTGTCTTCTTCCTCTCATCCTGTTTTTCACAATGCATCTTCCCTTAGACTGCTAACATTTGAGTTTTAATGGAGCTAGCTGTTTGAGTCTCAACACAAACTGTCTGGAACCATCTAACTGTATCATCTTCAAACAACCTGTTACTGTCTCTCTGTATCATCTTAATAAAATTCACAACTGTCTTACTGTATCATCTTCATAACACCAAGAACCGTCTCACTGTATCGTCTTCATAATACCAAGAACCGTCTCACTGTATCGTCTTCATAACACCAAGAACCGTCTCACTGTATCGTCTTCATAATACCAAGAACCGTCTCACTGTATCGTCTTCATAATACCAAGAACCGTCTCACTGTATCGTCTTCAAATACCGAACCGTCTCACTGTATCGTCTTCATAACACAAGAACCGTCTCACTGTATCGTCTCATAATACCAAAACCGTCTCACTGTATCGTCTCAAAACAGTCTCACTGTATCTCACTGTGTCATAAATCAGAAATGTCTGAATACACTAATCCAAAACAATTTCACATTCATCCTGTTTTACTAAACTATCCACACACACTAATTAGGAGTGTCTCACACTCAATTAGTCCTGCAGCTATCAGGGCTGATTATATAATGATTAAGTGTCAGAGCAGCCTGTTTCATCAAGAGTTTTAGATTGACACTACTCAAGCTCTGTACTAATATCATCTTCCACAAACACACACATAAATGTGATCAAATCTCCTAGCTGTTGATGAAGCTATCACAGTGATCGATCATCTGCAGGGTGGCAGCACACTGGTTCACGGCCTGTTGTGCCAGCTGAAGGTTTACCGAAGGTTACTTTACAACCCATGATGCCCGGAGCAAAACCAGACAATTGTCAGGCACTTAATCTCCCGTCAGCTGCCAAAGAAAACCAGTTTTAATTTTCTCTGAATAAAGCAACATTTGCTAGCGTGGGAAAATAATAATCAGCACTGCCTCAAAGAGCTCTCTCTCTCTCCATTTTGAATTAAAGGTGCAGTAAGTGATCTCATCTGTTTTTCTTAATTCAACCACAAGCCTTTAGAACCCGACAGACGGGGTTTCTAATTGAAGCACTGACTTTAAACAGGTGTGAATACTAAGGACACTTGTTTCAGTGAAATACCTTTAAAAACTCAACTTGTACAGTATGGCATTAGCAATATCAAGTTGGGTTTGGGTTTGCTTAAAGCCGTTTTTGTCCTGTGGTGGAGCATTTCCTATTAAAACAAGACTTGAGTGAGACACAAAAAATAAAATTATAATAATTAGCCAATAGCCTTTAGTTAAAACAATGATGAAACCAAATATTTTTTTTCCATATTGGGGCATACAAGAGTAACGGCCAAAATGTAGGGCAGGGATTTGGATCTATGTACTGATTATTGATTGGATGTTGAGATGTGGGCGGGGTTTAGGCAGACTAATTGATTGGAGAAGTACTGCATGTGTCACCACAGTATGCTGTTGTTTTCAATAGAAAGTCAAATTATGATATTTTGATTAAAATTGCAAGGTCAAAACGTTTTTAAAAAGGGTGCATATGAATGGATGAATTGTTCACATTAAGATTTATAGCATTCCTTTAAAATATAGATATAAGGAAAATAGAAGTGAATTTTCATTTCATGCCAATTTGAGTTACAATCAAAAGCCACAATTTGCTACTTTCTAGTCGACTGCAGGTGAGGTGGGGAGGGACGTAGTGATTTTAGAGAACATTTGACTGGTCAAAAATCTGTGTAGTGCAGGATGAGCATATTTTTTATACATTTATCTGCTAAAAGTCAGTTTTGTCAACTTTTAAGAGTAGACTAGCATACTAATTGTCCAAAAGCCACCAAACATGGACTAAAACCAACAAGACTCCAATTTTGATTTATGGAGTCTTTCACGGGCCTGACAAATAACCCTAAATATTCTTGTCACAGTGATGTTTAGGTTTTACTCTCAGAGGAGCATTGGCAGTCATCCTCACACATAAACAACTCATCATGACAACTGGCTCTGACCTCACCACGTGGCTGTTCAGATATGTGCGCCTGATACACATCAAAACAGTGTGAATGATGGATTCAGATCATGCAAAAGCAAATCAGCCATAAATAAAACTAAAGGGACGCTCTATTAAATCAGTCAGTAACTTTATGTCCTACAGTTGGTTAGTAGAGAACACGCACACCTCCTGCTTCTGCACACACTTGCGCAACTGATCTGGAATCTCTACAGAAACAAGCCCCAGCATGGCAGCCTGACGGGTACAGCGACACGCCCTAAATCAACAATGCCTACAATCATCTCTCCCTCTCTCTCTCTCTCCCTCGCTCCCTCTCTCTCCCTGAAGTCACCCATGATCAACAACACACTAGCTGAGAGCATTAGAGCAGGAGTCCCTCTGTCTCACTCCACCTCCTTCAAAACCCTGCAGGTCTCCTATCTGTTTCAGGTTAATGTACAAACCTGCACAAGGTGAAGTGTCTCTGAGATACACGTGTGTAAAGGAAAAACACACCGCAGAAACACATATCACCAGAACTTCTAAAGGATTTTTTCCCATGGAATTTAATGATTTATAGGAATTATTTGGGCGAATGACAGATAAGAACATCTGAGATGATACAAAAAAGTAAAAATCAATCAAAAAAAGATTTTTTTTTAAAAGTTGAGAATAAAAAAAAGTGTCATTGTAGAAACTGAATATTTGTATTCATGTTCGTTTCATATATTTTTAGAAAATGTTATAACAATTGCATTTTCAATAAAAATCGTAATTTAACAATTCCCAAAAATATGCCATGTGGTGAAACCCACAAGTAAAGTAATACAATATTTTCCTTACAAACCTAAACATACTTGAGTGTTAAAAATTACTTTAAAAAATATAAAACCAACAAAAAATAATATCAATAAGTTTTCATAGGGTTACTTGATTTGACCTTAGTTAACATATGTATTTGTTGTCAAATAAATCAATTCTTAAATAATATATAGATAGATAGATAGATAGATAGATAGATAGATAGATAGATAGATAGATAGATAGATAGATAGATAGATAGATAGATAGATAGAATAAACACCACACCTTACTGACAACACAGTCATGAGGGTCAACAGTGGTCTTTTCTGTGAGATCATTTCCTGTTTATAGTTGTCACATGGAAACAAAATAGCTTCCTGGAAACAGGTTGCACCACACTGACAACAATTTGGTACACACATTTTTTTCTTAGAAAAAGAAAAAAGGATATTTTTAATAATAAGATCATACCAAACTACTTATGCCAACATTTAATTTTTCAAGAGTGTTAGCATTTTAATGTAATGTAAGTTTTTATTAATACCCACCCCACCTCTTTTTTTTCTTACAAAAGTTACACGACAAAAGTCCCACAAAAATATTAGAATGACATTTAACTCATAAAGTACATTGTCTTGTCTGTGTGAACTGAATTTATGTACTTAAAAAAACAACGTCGTTTTAAGACTTTAAGAATTACTATAGAAATATTTGAGGATTAATAAATGAAATTTTAGCAAACAAGTGAAAGAGAGACAAGACACACACATTTACTTTTTACTGAAAGTAAACACTATTGGAGACCAAAATATCAGGAAGCACACATTTGAATGATTAAACCCAAAGAACAAATACTGAAGCAAATTAAGAGTAGGCTACAGAATTGTTTAGACACTTCTAACTTTAATTCTGAATTTGTATTAAACTAATTACACATTAAGTTCTAGTGTCATGTTGGCAGACAGGGCAGGGCTGTTGTTACCTGTAACTTCTGGGTCCCTCCGTTTCCTTGTTCGGCGCTGTAAAATCCTTTACATCGGACGGTCCATGTGAACGTGGTCTGGAAAGTTCAGGTGAGGCATTTCCACGGTATTCCGGTTTTCTTAGGAAACTCTTGTTCCTTAGAGAGCGACCAGTCTTGAGCAGTCCTTGCAGACCGTGCTCTCAACTGTCTTGAGAAACTCCTCTCAGCTCAATCCTCAAGAAGCTCCAGGTGAGAATTCAAAGGGAGTTTCCAACCGCTGTCAGGTCCTTGCCGCTCAGTGACGCCATCCCGCGGCCACAGAATGAACAGACGCTCACAACCCATAGACGTCATTACGTAACACACTGATTAAAGGGCGTGAATGATTTATGTGTCATTAGTGACTTACAGGACGTATTGCTATAGAGATGCTTTGTCATCCAGGACATAGTTTTATGAATTAAATACAAATTAAATTAAATTAAAATCAATTATTGGAAATATTTTAAATTAAACTATTAAAATAGATCAGCATTAAAATACATTATATCCATAAAATAGATTAAATTTAATTTATATAGGAAATTATTTATCTAATATATTAATATATGTATATTAGTGTCTTACAGGTCTAATGTTTCATTACAATTTCCTGTTTTTAAGTGTCTGAGTAGTCTATATGTAGTAAATACAGATTTAGTCCAGGATTTCATCGTAGTTTAATCAATATCAGGTGATCAGACATCGGTATCACCACAACATCATACATCAAAGAACATGTCGACATTTCCCACCACAATCACGTTCAAGATTATGGAGCTGAATGTATAAACACAATCCCAACATGATGATCATTGTGATCTTGTGGAAACCGCTGTGAGTCAAGTTTCCTGGCTTGTGAAACGTGCTACTTTTTTGTGAGACTTGTTTAATTTTTCCTCGTTGATTCTTGAATCATCACTTTCTTGATTGGGCAGATCCAGCCGCTACACGCATTTCTCATATTTCTGTTGCATTATGGGAAACTTGCTAGTTGTTGCAAATTTGTTGAGGAGTGTCATGCAAAACCACAAGATCCAGGGGGCGTGGTTGGATCTAGATCCAACTCCTCCCACCTTACATATACCTAAACCTATCCATCTCCACCCCCTCATCCCTAACCCCCCACCCCCCCCCCCGCCTATCTCCACCCCTGTGGAACCAACCACGCCCCCTGGATCTTGTGGGTTGCAGCAAGCCCTGCTTGAATTTGTTTCTCCATGAAATAGGCTATCATTCAAACCCATTGTTCTAGATTAGGACAAAGAAAATTAAAATGCACAAATATGTAGCTCAGACTGATTATTGTAGTGCATTGCCTGAGAACATCTTATCTTGTTTGACCAAGATTTGCTAAAAATGGACCTCAAAACCAATGAGAGCTGCTTCATCTGAACTGTGCTTCACATTTTCTCAGTAGCCCATCACTGCAGAACAAAGATCCAGGGGGCGGGGTTGGATCCAAATCTAGGGGGTGGAGATGGTAGGTTTAGGGGTGGGGATAGGTGGGTTTAGAGATCAGGGGGTGGAGATGGTAGGTTTAGGGGTGGGGATAGGTGGGTTTAGAGATCAGGTGGAGACAGGTAGGTTTAGGAGTGGAAGGGTGCTGCACAGTAGGTTTCAAAGTACCACGGGGTTCGGGGATATCTGCTCTCTTATGCAGCGCCGCTCTTGGGTACTTAGAGCGCAGCGCCGCTCAGGGGTAAGGTGGGAGACAGGTAGATCCAACCACGTTTAGATGAGGGATTTACAGGTTTAATACAAACAAGGATAAAAATTTTATGTTATGTTATAATTACATATATATCATTCTTATGTAATAGTTAGGTAGAAAAGTAAATCAAGGTGGATATTATGGATTGCAGCCTTTCAGTGGGTTTAGATAACATACAGGGCATCAGGGGATGTTGTTTACTTTACCAGTAAATGTTATTATGTAGCTCATGAGACTTCTACCTATACAGATCACAGATCACAGCTCTACAGCAAAAACAAGAAAATGAGAAACAGGAGAGAAAGACATTTGGGTTGAATTGAACAAACTTTCCCTTAGATTGCAAAAATCAGACCTGAAAAAATAGATATGAAGTAGACTTTCTTTGCCGCAACCTTTTTGTAATAATAATAATAATAATAATAATATTTAATAATAAATAAACATGCATTTGCATTCAGATGATCAATTTTTTTATTTGATATTTATATCATGTAGTACAAAAGACTCATCAAAGTATTTAGTTTAAATTGTATATTTTTAAACCACGAGGCCTATCTTTTTTATCTTTTATTCAGTGCTCCACTAATATTGACCCTTCAAAGAAAAATAAATCTGTATCATCTAAGAAAATTCACAAAAATGATTTAAACAATTTAAGTGGGGAGAAAATCACTGCTCTGGTCTTATGGCTGGTTGGATCTCGCCATCAGGGTACTTTGATGACTCATGACAGGAATCAAATATGAGGAACACAAAGGCCAAATTCTGCGAATAATAGTTCAGCAAAACAAGCTGAAAGTGGCGCTAATCATTGAAAATCTCCATTATTTCCACCATCAGTCAAACAAAGTTGTTACAAACCTGCCTGGAAGAGGACGTGTGTCTAGGCACGGTAAAGAGTTTGAGCGCCAAAGACTCTCAAGGTGCTGGAGAATTGAGAGATTGGATATCTAAAAAAAAATAGTCAAATCACCTAACACACATGTTGTTTAGGGGGTTTCAAGGTTCATATTCCCTCACATACTCAATTAAACAGGTTATCAGACACGACTGGAGCTTCAAATGACACTGGCTTCTATGGTCAGATGAAACTAAAAAATGAGCTTTTTAGCAGCAAACCCACCAGATGTGTTTAGTACAAACAAGGATAAAAAGTAACCCATGCCTACGGTTAAATAGACTGCTGGATCTTTAATGTTGTGGGCCTGTTTTTCCACCAGAGGTCCATCTTATTCAGATGCATGGCATCATGGTTTCTATCAAATACCAACAGATAAAAAAATCTAAACCTGACCTTCTGTTAGAAATCTTATAATGGGCCATGGTTGGATCTTCCATCAGGACAGTAATCCAAAACAAACATCAAAATCAACACAAAAATGTGTCACTGAGCACAAAATGATACTTGGCCGTCCCAGTCCTCTGACCTGAACCCAATAGAAAATGAGTGGGGTGAACTGAAGAGAAGAGCTGTGAATCTGAAGGATCTGGAGAGATTATGTCTGAAGGAGTGGTCTTTGATCTCTTATCAGGTGTTCACGAACTTCACCAGGCATTATAGGAGAAAACTCAGAGCTGGAAAAGGATGTTGCAATAATTGGGTGCCAATAATTGTGGCCAACATGATCTATAGAAAGCATTTATTTCACATTGAGATTTTCCCCCCACTTTCAATTGTTTTACTTCAATGATAGGTTAGAATTTTGTGATTTTTAAAATGAAAAATCAAAAGGATAAACAATACAGACTTATTTTCCCAACCGCCTTTATTCATATTTACCAAGGGTGCCAATATTAGTGGAGGGCACTGTATTTGCAAATGTTCCCCACAACTAATGAGCTTAGTTTTGATGCTATATAATTTAATCTTACATAGCAACAAAAAGCTGTATGTTATAAGAACCAATATAATCAAAATGTCCATCTAGTAACAGAATTAAGCTACAACTTGGACTGAAAGAAAAAGTACATTCAACAAATTCAGGTTTATTTTTGCTTTTATAATCAATAACTCACTGCTTAACATTGACAGTAATTCAGTGTATTTTTTGTGTCACAGAGTGTTTTAACCCATGTTGTCAGTGCAAACTCACTTTCCTTAGAGCTCAAACTCCAGCAAACATTACAACTTCCTTTAGTCACAAATCACTCTAAACGGAGGGCACTTGACATAATAGCACAGCCTGACACATCGACCATTACACTAAACACACCTGCTCATTAACTGCAGTTGTTTTGGAGCGGTGATCTCAGTTATTTAAGACACTTCTTGTTAAGTATGACCACAGAGTTCAGATAGTTAGGTTAGTTTGCTAGGTATACATTTAGTCAATAACCAAAGAAGAGCTCCTTTGATTTTACTACTGGAGAAAAATTGGATAATGTCATGGCTCAGTTAACAAGCAGATACAAATCTTAGTGCAGCATGTAGCTAAATGTGTCATCTAGTGTTTGTTTTAGATTGCTTGAATGCATCCATTCAATATCCTGTAAGATTGGACATTTTAAAACTTTGGTTTCCAAATCATCTTAAGATATTTTTAATTATAATGACAGTAACTCGGTAACTTAAAAAACCAAACATGCACCCACAAAATATGAAAACAAGTTAACAGCCCAAAGTGTCTGTCAAGGGTCACTGCGCAGCATCTTAAAGCAGATTTCGTTCGTTAAAACTAAATAAGATCAGCAAAACATCACATTAAAAGTGCAAATCCTCATTAAAAGAAACATTTTCAAAAAGATAAAAAAATCAAAGATAAAGATAAAAAGTTGTGTGATACAGATTTCCCCACGGTCTGATTCTTTTGTGCAAAGTGTAGTTCATCCAAAATAAGTCTTCAGTGCTCACAGGTTCATGTTCCTACTGTCTGAAGTAACACACATCATCCATGGCTGCTGTGATTCTGTGAGGATGGACAGATAGGAGATTTAAATAAACATTCTGCAACAAAACTTTACATACCTCACTATCATGGGCAGGGGGCGCTATTTATTATGGGATCACACTTTGCAGCTTTTATAGTTCATTGTTTACAAAATTTAGATATCATTATCTAGAGAAAAGGCATAAGTGGTGTGGAAAAGAAAATGGTGTCTTTACCTCTGGGCCTGGTATCCTCCCTGACACAGGTTTACTAAAGCATACAGGTGTCTCAGAGCATATTCATACTGCAATAAGAGAGAAAAGACGTCACACACAGCAAAGCACAAGTAAATCATGTAGATGAAAGCGGACTGTATGTACCTCCTGCTGGTGCCAGTTAAAGCAGTGTTTCTTGTAGTGCTTGACAGCAGTTTTATAACATTCATACTCCGTGAGTTCTTCACGTCCTTCCAGGTAATCCTGCACTTCCTCTTTCTCCTGCACCACATGCTCCACGATCTTACGCATGGTATTACCAAGCAGCTCCCGCACCTACACATACACAAGCAAACATAAAATCCATTATAAAATTATCTTCTTGACTGAAATCTGTCACATGCAGAATATGTTACATACACTAACATTTAAAAGTTTGGGGTCAGTAAGATTTAAGTTTTTGAAAGGAGAATTTTATGCTCAACAAGGCTGGATTTATTTGATCAAAAACACCATTAATCCTGCAATTTTGTTTATGTAAAAACATTTTAAAAAGTAAATAATTTATGTGATGCCAAAGGAAAATCTTCAGCAGCCATTACGCCAGTCTTCAGTGTCAGATGATCCTTCAGTAATTATTCTGATTGCTGATATCGTACCCAAGAAACACTTCTTATGATTATCAATGTTGAAATCAGCTGCTTAATATTTTGTGGAAATTATGATACTTTTTTCAGGTTGCTTTGTTTAATAGAAAGTTCAAAAGAACGTCAATTATTTGAAATGCAAATCGTTTGTGACATTATAAATGTCTTTACTGTCAGTTGATCACTTTAATGTATGCTTGCCGTATAAAAGTATTTAATAAAAAATGCTTACACCAAATTTTTGAACAATGAGTTCAATTTTAACACTTAAAATAAATGAATAAATAATTATCCGTTTAAATTGTTGGGTAAAAAGCAGTGCTTCAAACCTGTAGATGTTCATGGATTTCTTTCATGTAACCGACAACAGCATTAACGTCATTGGTCTTCTGGAGTTTTCTCTTCATGATTGCAAGAGGCACATCAGGACTGCTCATGAGGTCATGTTGAGTAATCACAGGCAACGACACCGGCTCGGGTGCCTTATCAAGACCTTTCGAATTACCCTGGAATGCATTCACCCTCATGTGGGCCACCGTCTAAAACACAAACAAACCAACAGTTACATTTGGCAAGTACAGACAGTACTCAGAACAGCATTTCTGCTTTTATCAAACACTTCCTTGTCAATAAAGTACACATGACTATAAACAGAAACTTTCTGAACTAGCCAGGAATGGGAGACATTTAGCTATTTAGCAATTAATTACTTTGCAGCACAAATAATTAAGCCTTCACTAATGCTGATCAACCTTGCAATTGGTGCTTGGTAGTGTAAAGACAGAGCTTTTTCCTTAAGGCATGTGCTAATTTTTTATATTTACTAAATGTATTTTACATCTTAGACAGTGTAGGTGAGTGTATTACCTTGTTTCCAAACTGCATCACATGGCTAGTGTTGGTTTTGGCCTTTACGATCTTGAACTGTTTGGCCAAAGTCTCTTTGCTCAGATCTTCCTAAAGAAACAAACACACAACATCATTTAAACACCTTCCCATCGTCCGGTCTGCGTGACTGCGTGTGAGATGCTCTGCCATCAATATGATCAAACTGCTCATGCTGAATAAATGCTCGTCTCTTCTATCTTCCTTAAATCTGGACCTAAACAAAGTTCTCTGTCAGATGTGTACTAACCACATCAGAGTCTTCCATCCAGTTGACACTGTACCAGTCTCCCAGGTAGGTGTCTCTGGCCTCATCATAGTAACAGGCATATGAGGACTCATCAGAGTTGGCAGCGGTGGTAGCATAGACTGAGATACAAAGAGAGAGCAGGCCCGGATTACATGTATGGTATTATTTACACAGCAGCAAGTGTGATGGTGTTAAAGAAACACTTACCATTAATGTCAACCGGCAGAGGTTTCATCATAGAGCCAGATTCACAGGCCTCAACATAAAACACCATCTATATGTGCGAGAAAGGATGTATTAAAAAAAAAAACATATGAAAAAAAAATGGTATCTTATGAGCAAATACATGCAACTGTCACCTTCTTGTATTTGTTGTTTTGGTGCATGTACTTGATGGTTTCCATCAGGTCATCTACATGAAGCTAAAAAGAGAGAAAAGTAGAAGAATGATTTACTGCATTTTCTACAGATGAAAGCCATCTATGAGGCACTTACAACATTCCCATTCATTTATAAACATGTCATGCATAAGGAAGTGAAGCAATAACTCCCCCACCCGATGATCATGCACAATTACTGGAAAAGTTGTCAGTGCAGCAAGTTCTCAATGCAACTCCCAGATAAACCTCATGAGTTAAATGTGTTACTCATTATATGAGATCTATGTCAGCTGATCTACTTGAGGAGTATCTTCAGAGGCAGATAAAAAAACTGAGCTTTTAAAAAACTTTTGTTTAAATTAATATATATTTAAAACTATTTACTTATTATGTTGATTATATAATTTGTAATGAAACTAGAGAAATATATAAAATAGAATAATTTACACTAATGGTCTTAGACTTTTGGAAAGAACAGTGTTGTGTGCGTAAAAAGGATCTGACTCAGCTAAATGACCGCAGGAAGCAGAAGGTGCTTACATCATCATTAGGGAAGGCCAGCAGACCTGGGGCTCCGTGATCAGTGAAATAAACAAACACATGATCATGTGGACCACTGCCAGGAAAAAGAAGAATACATTTTTTTTTTAAATGCACTGAGAAAGGAAAGTATATCATAAGACCTGTTTTTCCACATATCTGACTCAACATGCACAAACAGAGACAAAAGAGACTGGAATTTCACAGGAACTGAGGACAATACATTTAGTAAGACACTAAAATCTACATTTCAACAACATGCTAATGACCTCTAACCCCACTCTGCCACAGTTTTTATGGGACCTTGCCTTTTCAGCACTTTTCCAGAGCCCCCCTTCACACTGGCAGCATCACCTTTCAACACCGCCAGGAAGTTCTGAGGAGTCACATCCTATATAACAAACACACAATATTATTAATTAGATGGCAAACACACCACTTGCTTCTTCAAATCTCAGATTCAGAGGTGCACATATCGACTCACGTCACCAGTGTAGTCCTTCAGCACTCCTTTGTAAACATCGGATCCATTGGGTCGGTTTATGACCACTCCTGGAGTAGGGTTACTGGACACACACAAAAACACGGTCATATGAACCTCTGTAATGAAAAGGCTTTTAAGGAGCAAAACTGGCAAATTGATTCTTAAAAGCATGAATGTAAAAAGACCACGAACAATAATAAAAAGACTTCTTTCTTCTCAACTTATCAAACACAGGTTAAAATTTAATCCCCAAAACCACGTGACTAAGCCAAATATCAGATAACACATTGCTTTCTTTCATTGTTTAACTCAGCCAGAACATCTGACCTACATATGAACGAATAAAAAAAGCCACTAAAGCAATAAGTCACAGCTGTGCAACTTCCAATAAAAATATAGACCTAAAGGTTAAAGTGTGAGTGTATTATATATATATATATATAAATTAGGACTATATTAATATTATACTCTTATTTAGACATAGTTCGGTTTATGAACCCTAAAAATAAGCATACACTCCATATACATTCATGACACAAACATCGTAAATGCCAGCCACTATCACGACCACGAGAGAAAAACATGACAAGTTACAATTCATGCATTTTTTCTGTTGGCAGACGAAGTCTTCTGGTGGTCAAATTAGATACGTGTGACTTCTGCAAACGAAATGACTCAAAGTTTTGTTTCTGTGTGCGCGTGTGTGTGCGTCCATGTATGTGGAGGAGCTAAAAAAAAAATTATGTCGGCTGTTTGAAGTCAACACTTTACCAAAACGATTTGGGGGAAGTGCTCATATTGGTGATCGTGAGAACCGCTAACAGCACATTTTCTACAGTCTGAGGCAATGTGCTTGTTGTTCTATCACTATTGCATTTGAGCAAAGTAACTCCAGGTCATGAATCATTTCTTACTAGGCTTGATCCAATATCTATTGGTTTACGAGACCAAATCGCACTATACCAGTGGTTCTCAACTATAGTCCATGGTCAGAAAACTTCCAAGGGGGACCCAATAAATCTTAAAATTATTTACTGTAAATGCTTAATATTCCTAAAATTGAACTCTTAACGTGCTAAAAGAACACTAAAATGAAGATGTACAAGATTAAACTGACATAATTGTTGTAGTGTATTGATTTTAAATTAAAAAAGAAGTACAAGAGATACATATAAGCTTTGAATATTGTTTTTGACAAATTGAGGGCCTTGAAGTCAAGAAGGTTGAGAACCACTACACTATACTAGTTTGTTTAAATAATAGAAGTCATACTCACTCCGGGCTCTGAGCAAGATCGTCATACATCATCACCACAATCTGCTCATCGGGAATTCCGTTCTTATGGACAATCTGGTACGCATGGCACACGTCGGCCTATACACAAACACAAATACAACAGAATAAATATCTAAACAGACTTCAGATATGACAACTGACTAACAGTTTGGAAAAACCCATGTACTTTCTCCACCTCAAAGATCAGTTCCACACTCACCTGGTGTCTGTAATTGTACCAGCCATTCGAACCAGCCACAATGACAACCCAGTGCTTCCCATTTTCTGGCTGCTCGGCAGGAAAACCACTCACTACCAGCCCCAGGCTCAGGGCAAGACCTAAAACTGCTACGGTCTGTGGGCTCATCTCCGCAATCTACCGGGAACAGAGATGCAAATTAATCAGAGAAAACACTATGCATGCTATTAAAAGTTTAAAGATTTTAAACTTCCTTTAAAATGCATTTTTATTTGTCATACTACAAAAAGTGCTTAATTTGATTTAATTTTGCTAAAAATATAATATACATGTATATTATAATATGGGTATATTGTAAATACTCATGACAACCTTTACAGTTATGCAAGTAACGCAGTGTTGTCTTTATCACGTGTCAAAACATGTCCTATATAAAGTCTGTTTACAGTAAGGCAGAGATAAAATATCAAGTGTAAAAAATATACACTTACAATTATCAAAAGCTTCCCATTACTTTGAACATTTTATATTTACAAAAATCAACCGTAGTTAATTAATACAGCTATTGTTTTACTACTATAAAACCATAGTAATTCTCCTTCAAACAGAAAAAGATATAATTTTGTTTAATGTCTCATTTTAGATGAGACAAATACTACATTTAATTGTGGTAATAAATGACTGTAACTTTAAAAATGACTGTTGACTATGGTATATTTTTGTAAGTGGTATCGTAATCATCCTATAAACATACAAGGACATCAGACTACAATAATAACAACAGGCCATAGAGGATTTAAACTGTACTCCTGCTAGCTGAATGCGGTATTTACCCTGGAGTTGATTAATTATACAAACCACGACAAAACAAAATAGGCAGGATTATTATAAAATAAAGATATAAGTAGTTTCTTTGCCCTTAACTTACCCGTTCTGTACGCGCTGCTCGAGCTGCCTGTACCGGAGCTACGAGACGCTTTATTACAACAGCGCTACGAGGACGCATGCGTAGCAGCCAATCAGCTCAAACGGACTCCATGCGCCATCCAATCAGCTCAACATGCCTCAGTGCAGCATCCAATCACCTTTGACCTCTGGGCGGAGCCTCAACTGACCACCTGACTAGTCGGTCATGTGCAACGAGTTGACTGAAAAAAAAAAAAGAGAGGGAGCTTTTCAGAAGTACAGAAGTAGAGTAATGCATTGAAGTGGTCTGCCACTTGACAAAGAAAGTCTAACCGTTCTGAAAGTTCTGGGGAAATACCTCAGCTCTTTTAGGGGATCTAATAGTTGGTTAGAAAAAGTTTAGTAATCATTTTTGCTGAGAAGCCGCATCATTGCCCTTCTGTCTTTTTTTACTATCTGGGCAGAAAATAATCGAGCACATGATCAGGTCATTCGTTTGTCACATGACTGCTGCACCCACGCATATATTTTCTGGCTGGGTTGGTCTCACCTGTTGTGCTGTTTTTATAGGTGTCGTAATAGAAATCAGGAACAGGGCATGTCTGGATATATCTGTAAGCAGCCATTTTACATGCTAATGCTCATGTTTCTGATCAGTCTATTATTATCTGTAGCTAGTACTGGTAAATTCCTTCTGCAGCTTCTCAAGTAATTTATTAATAATGATTCTCTATCTTTAGGCTAGCTTATTGAGACTAGTTTAATTATGAATAGTGTTGGGCAGTAACTAGTTGCTGTAATAATATTACTTTTTGCAGTAACAAGTAGTGTAACTAATTACTATTAAGATTTCACTAATAATATTACAGTTAGTTACTTTTGATGCCTCAACCCCGCTGATTTAGAATCCAACAATTAAATAATTCCTAGATTATTTCCATAATTTTCATGACTCGCACATGCATGTGATGTCCCCAGTGCAGCAGGCAAGCTTGGAATATGGAAAAGCTTACATTCAGCAGATAGAAATATTGCATTATATTGATTTTGTCAGGAAAAAAAGATGATCTGAACACTGTTGTGTAAGATGTGGCTTTACTTTACTCTGGCATTACATCCCACCGATCAACATGTACATTATATTACTATAATTAAACATCTTTTGGAAAATATAAGTTTCTTACAAACTTATGTGATTTTAGAAAATACACAGTGAAATATAATCGTATATGGGTAACGTAAAAATTACTTCAAGCTACACATGATAGTTAATGAGATTAATACAATACTTCTGCTTGAATGTCATCATAATGAAGAATAATTTTTATTTGTCACATACACAATTATACAGAGTATAACCAGCAGTGAAATGTGTTCTCTGCATTTAACCCATCCAAGTGCACACACACCTGGAGCAGTGGGCAGCCGACACTGCGGCGCCCGGGGAGCAGTTGGGGATTCGGTGCCTTGCTCAAGAGTCTCACCTCAGTCGTGGACCCTTGAGCAAGCACTTCAGTCAATAGTGACTATTGAGAGTTTGTAATAACTTCTGACTGTGGACTTTGGTCAAATGATGAGGCAGAAATATGTTGTTAGTAATATTCTAGAAACAGTTACAACGTCTGTGGGGCGTGAAGAAAAAGTAATGTAACTAGTAGTGTAACTAATAACTGTTGCCGGAAAGTAATAAGTAACAATATTACTTTTGAAAGGAGTAACTATTAATGAGTAATATATTACATTCTTTGAGTAACTAGCCTAACACTGATTATGAATTACACCTGTAAAACTGGAAATTATGGTTAATAATGCTTGATTTAACTTGGGTGACAAGAACCTCTCGGTTCTGTAACTCACAGATCACTGTGAAACCTTTGACACCAAATATGCGTTTTATCTAAGCAATAATTTATTACACCAGTATTAAAGTCCCTCTAATATTAGAATTCACTGTAAATTCTTCTGCAGGTGTACATGTCTGTTGACAACCACATGCAAGCTTCTTCCTCAAAAAGTCCCCTCAATATTTGAATAGATATTCATGATCTCTGATTCCTATTATCAGAGACGCCATGATAGTCTAAGCTATTTTAACAAGAAAATAATTATATAATGTAGCATGTTTTGCTCAAGAAAATCTAAATGGCTGGATTACTTACAAAACCTGACTAATAATTTGAACATTAATTTCTAATTGCTTTCATTACAATTTCTTAATACTTTCACTTTTTCTAAATTCTGCACTCGGTTCCCTTTGCAAAAAGAAGAAAAGATTTAAAAACTTAATTTCTTGGGGAATAAATTATAATTTTAACCTATTTTTTGAACATCTAGGAACACAATATCTTCGACCTGATGGTAACAATTCAAAGGTATATGGTAAAGGATGCCTCTTATCATACAAAATGATGTTAGCCTTATTTAACACTCTTTCTTTATATATACTCTCTATGCTCTAATTTTGTTCTTTATTAGCCCACATTCCCCATGATCATCTGAGCCTCAAGGCATCCATACTCTCAAATGTCTTAATACTTTCAATAAAGGCCCATAAAACATCAACAATATTCTGCTATCACAATAATTTCTTTACAATATGTCAGTATTATTATTGTCCAACAGGTAACTCACTTTACAGGATGGATTATGTATGTCAAATTTAAATAATATATAAAAGGCTCACTAAAGCGGTGTCATCTGCATACTTTACAATATGTCTATTATTAAAAGAACTCACACAGGAATTTGTATGTAAAATAAATAATAATGGAGATAAAACACATCCCTGGGGAGCACCGACCGAAGTAATCATTTTGTCTGAAATAGATCCTCCCATTTTAACCTGCTGAATTCTAAAACTAAGGAAATTGGTCACCCAGGCAAGCGTCCTACTATCTAATAAAAATGTATTTGCCAAAGTAGCAACTAATATACTGGGAGAAATACAATTAAAAGCTGATGAGAAATCCATATATTACGACATTACTGAGGAATGTCAGATGTTTCTTTCTGTCAATGAGAGTACCGAAGTGTAACAGGACACAGCTAAACAGGTTTGGTAACAATCTATTTTAAGATATGGGCCTTATTTATTTCATGTTTTTCTTTATCTTAAAGACATTGTACCGATGTACAGATTATGCCAGTGACCACAGCCAAAGCAATGAAAAACTGCACTTCAGTATCAGTATAAAAAACATTTGTGTTTGACAAATTGAGCCATTTCCTTGTTTCGAGTTAGTGGTTTGTGTCGTCTCATGGCTTTTTGAAAGGGCAGCAACCTTCGTCCCCAAATCACATGAATATGATTTCATGCCATAAATGCACTTCAGCTTTCTCATAAAAGAACACCATCAGTCACTCGGGAGCAGGACTAAATTATATTTATGCATTGTCTTTATTTGTCCTGTAAATGAAAAACAATATAACAAAATGTAAATACAATAATAAATATTCAAAGCCAAATCTTTTTACAGACACATTTATATAGTCATACATAACTACACGTGGTTAAAACCCACTTCTGTCCTCAAGCTAAAGAAAAACTGTCAAAACGGCAGAAAATGAATGCGTCGATGATTTCGCGTTTTGCATTCCAAAGGCATCGGTAACCATGTCGATTCAAACCGTGAAGGAATAAATAATGTGTGATCTTAGAAAGTAGTGCACAGCTGCAAATCAAAAACAAAACAAATCATAGTGCAAGTTAAAGTTTCTCATAACACCCCTGTTATCAAATGGGTCCTCAACAAAATAAACAAGGATGAAGAGTAAGGATGCTCTGTATCAGAAGCACCTGCTTCCTTTTTATCATCATCCTCACCGTGATCTGTCTTGGCAGCTAGTAAAACACATTCTGTCACATGATTCACTGCATGTCCAGGGCAGCACTGTGCACCTGACTTAATTTGGCAGAAATACAAAATAAAACTTAATTATAGTTGTAATAAAAAAACTCTTCTCTGCGTGTACATCAAGCTCGGTTGTAGTGTTCCCTGTGAGTTTGCATGTGTTTACAGACAGCTGATGAGATGCATAGAACCTAAAAAACAGAACGAAACCGCAGCTGCTCATAAAGGATAGAGAAAGAGAGAAGAGTTTACAGGAGCTGATCTCTCATGCAGCATATCTGAGGAACACAGCGCAAGGCAGCTTTCTGTCCAGATTTGAGCAAATGTGCTTCTTGCAGCGTGTGTGAGTGTGTATGTTCTCCATTTGCACGATTCCCTGGCTTCCTGCGCCCGTATCAGCAGCTGGAAGTGAGTGTGGCCTCATTCTTCCTCTGGCCTGACATTAGACGAATGCATCCTCACACTTCTGCCCCCAGTTCAATCACTCCTGTCTCTATAATGGGAACCAATTTATCATCCACCTGGACCAGCAGGATGGTCTTATCAATGTGAGACCGACTAACCGGATCACGACTGCAAGGCACCCAACGATGAACCACCTATGGAGAGAGAGTGAGCAGTAGAAAATTAGGATAGTACATATACATTTAGTCCTTTAGCAGATGCTTTTATCCAAAGCGACTTACAAATGAGGACAATAGAAGCAATCAAAATCAACAAAAGAGCAATGATATGCAAGTGCTATAACAAGTCTCAGCTTAACGCAGTAGGGTGAATTTGGGTAAAAAATGCATTACTGTCATTTAAAATATCTTAAAAGTCCTGAAATATGCTTGAATTTCTATTTTCTTATTTTTCTTTTGTTTTCGGTGTGAAATATTACATGGACTGTGGACATGTTCTTTGATAGGTAGGTTTCATCTGACTCAACCAACAAATAATGATCAAAATAGAACCAGATTATTCAATTATCATGAATTTTGAAAATCACCTGTCCGTGGATCTCCAACTAAAAAGAGCTCAGGAAAACTATAGAGGATAACTATATCTAATGACATCCTAAATCATTCCAGGGATGATGCAGCCAAATATGTGTGACCCACACACAAATATAATATGATACATAATATCACGGTATTATGTAGCAACCATATGTCAATAATATGTTTTATTTATATATGCAACTTTATTAAAACAACACATATATATATATATATATATATCTGTTTATATATAATTTTGTAATAAATGCATTTAAAATATTTATTAAAAAAACATAAAACTACATATTTTTGTATGTATATTGTTTTAATAAAGCATATGTAATCTAAAATGCTATGTATATATATATTTATATTTATGTATATGATATTGCGCCAATTTCTTTTTAACTTCTACTTTAACCATTTCATATTCTTTAACTATTTCATTTATGGAATTATAATACATGTACATATATTACATTTGTCAATGGGGACTGTGTTGTTTTAGGTTTAAAAATAATAAAAACATATGTATTTAGCTTTAATTTATATTTAATTCTGTTTTAGTAATTTATAACATTATAATATTTAACTTATTTTAGTTAGATGCCAAGACAACATTTATAATTTGATATTTTTTAGGTTTTTATTTGATATTTATATTCAATTACAATCATTTTACTTCATTTCAATTACAAAAATGATTTTTAAAAGTTTCAGTTAACAATAACAACACTGATGTGTGATGTACTCACGTGACCCTCCATGCCTTCTAGGGGACCCCAGTCCCTCCAAAAGTTGCGTCCAGATCTCAGTCTCATGCTCTCATCTGGCCACACCAGCTCCTTCCTCTTGGGATGATTCATTACATCCAACACCTGACTCACATCCACAATCTACACACAAAACATGCATATGCTTCATTTTTACATCAAATTTCACACAATTAAGATCCAAATACGAGAAAGCCAGACGCTCACCTGCACTCTGTAGGAGATGTCGTCCCTTCTCAGACAAGACAGCGAGGGATTGTGATGATGATGGTGGATGTAGTGAAGATGATGGTGAGGGTGAGGATGGTTGTCCATCCCCAGCACTAAGGCTTCATTTCCCAGCAGGCTGGCGAGCGTGTGGGCATGTCGTTTGCAGGGCGGGATGGAGTGGGCTGAGAGGGAGCTGGAGGGGCCGGGTGGGTCGGGGATGGCGACTGAGGCGTTGGTGCCCAGCCGGAGCTGGAGGGAGGTGGGCAGCGTGCGGAGAGAGAGCTGGCTGCTGGAGGAACGTGTGCAGGGCTCCAGACCCGTCACAGATGTGCGGAGTGAAGACTGACGGCTGCTGCTGTGACGATACGAGGACGACTGACTGATGACAGAAGCACGAGCAGGAGACTGACGAACCAAACCAGACTGAACTGACTGAGAACTCTGACTCGTACCTGAAGAGACAGAGAGAGACTAGATTACTATCTATCTATCTATCTATCTATCTATCTATCTATCTATCTATCTATCTATCTATCTATCTATCTATCTGCCCATCAAGTCATCCATCCATTTATCTGTTTTTATCTATCCATATCCATCTGTTCATCTAACTATATATCGTTCAGTTTATCCATCCATCTGTTTTTATCTATCCATTTGTTAATCTCTTTTTATCTATTCATTTGTTCACCTATCCATCAATTTGATCTGTCCATCCATGTATCTATTTTACAAATCTATCATCCATCTCTCTTTTTATATAATTTTCAATCCATTTATCTATTTATCGATCTTTTAATCTATCATCTATCTATTTATCTTTTTATTCTATCTATCCATCCATCCACTCATCCATCAATTTATCTTTTTATTCTATACATCCATCCATCTTTTTTATCTATCATCCATCCATTTATCTATATTTATTATTATTATTATTATTATCCATCAGTCCATTCATCTATCAATCCGTCTATCTAGCCATCCATCCGACTGTCTACTTTTTTATCCATCATTCATCCATCTGTTTATCTATCTTTTTACCCATCCATCTATCTACATTTTGTATGTCCTACAAGATTTAAATTAGGCCTAAATAAACGTCACAATCTTTCAACTTTTCACAACACTTTGTCACGTCGACATGCAATGCTTGTTTTGATTGAACTTTTCTAGTTTTGTTCTATTGTTGCAGAGAATTTGGCAATAAACATATATTATACCCAGAAAGAGTCATATTAAGCCTAAAAACTCTGATAAAGTATCTGCACATTTTAACCAGGTATGGCCTCATTAAAATACAAAATACATCCTATTTATATACAAATTACACAGTAAACGTGTGTTTGTGTTCAAGCAGTAAGTGATGTCTAAGCACTGACAGTGTGTTTACCCAGAGAATGAGGCGTGTAAGCGTGCAGCACTGTGGGTCCTGAGCTGGTCTGGGAATCACTCGCTGCTGTCCCAGAATTCCCACTGCCACTCGACAAGCCACCCGCATCACAATCTTCAACATTCCCGCCACTGTTACAGCCAGCGCCACAACCCTTACGCATTCTGCAGTGAGAGAGATAAGCGCTGTTAGTATGACAAATCATAACATGTCCATTCTCGTTCATTCAACCACACACACACAAACCTGTGCCACGTGTTGACGATAAAGTTTCGTATATTGGCGATGCTGATTGGTCCTCCCAGTATGCGTCCCAGCTGGGGGTGTGTATTACAGTAAGATGTTGTCAAGGGCGAGACATAGATGGGATATCCGATTGGCTGATCGCATGAAGAGTTGATCATGTTGCGTAGTGCTTGCTTTGCATTCTGGATGCTTCCACGCTCCGGGTTTCTGTTCCTCAAAAACACCAGTTCCTGCTGCTGTCCCGCCCACAGGCCTCGCACACACTCCTTATTCACCTAAGAACGTGCACACATGGAAAATCATTTATATGCTAATAAAATAAGTTGTATTTTCCCTGTCAGTCTGCTTTCTTCCATTTGATCCTGTCTTTTTGTCCTCGCTCACCTTTATGACCCTGAAACTGAGGTAGCGTCTGTTAAGCATGATGATCTTGTATTCATTGGTCCCTTCGTCCAACACGTGTCTGAGGGCGAGCAGAGAGGGAGAGTTGGACAGGACAGCGCTGCGCCAGGCTGGGTCGCCCTCGTGAGCGATCACCAGTGTCTGCTCGTGCGAAGAGATCGCCTCAAACAACACAGATGATTCCTCATACTCATCAGGGGAGGTGAAGTGATCCTGCAGAGAGCGTTTCAATCTGGTTAAAATATACCCCAATCGCATAAAATAATAAAAGTCACATTTGATGTGACACAGAGAACTGAAGACGTTAAGTCTCACACACAAATGTGTCTCACCTGGTGCAGTTTAAGCGACATGCGAATTCCAGGGACAACCACCTTCCTCAGCAGCTCCATGTCAGTAAAGATCCATTCATCTCTTACAGATGAGATCCGGAAATCTCCCTTAAACAAGGCATGCAGCCCATACAGGAAAGACTCCAGATTACTGTAACAGAAACACCATCAGAACAAACAAACCGCAAAAAATGTCTTCATAACAAGCTTCATGGAAAACTCCAGCAGAGGAAAGTATTTTGCTCCCCCACCTGGACATATGGTGAGATGCAGTTCCCAGAGCTCTTCTTCCCAAAACACACAGACCGTAACACAGCAAAACCAAGGAAGAGTCTTTCTCGCTGTCCAGTGGCTGAAAGAAATAGACAAAGAGATGGCAAGAAGGTAAACATTTTTTTTTACAAACACTACAGCTTCTAAAAGAAATTCATACTTTTATACACCAAGAATGTATTAAATGACAGTAGACGTTTTTTTTCTTCAAAACTATTACTTATAAAAAAAAAGACAATAAAATGCTGTTCTTTCGAAGTTTCTAATGATAAAAAATCTTAAAAATCCTTAAAATATCCAAAAAATATTAAGCAGCACAAATTAAATGTTTCTTGAGCTCCAAATCAGCATATTAGAATGATTTCTGAAGGATAATGTGACACTGAAGACTGGAGTAGTGACTGCTGAAAATTCAGCTTTGCATCACAGGAATAAATTACATTTGAAATTATATTGAAATAGAAAACAGATATATTAAATTGCAATAATATTGTACAGTATTACGGTTTGTACTGTACTTTTTATCACATAAATGCAGTCTTGAGTATAAAAACTTTTTTTGTTAAAAATTTTTTTTTAATCATACTGACCCCAAATTTTTAAATGGTAGCTTAGATTAATTTTGCACTCATCAGTTTTAACATATTCATCAGACATGTTGTGTGGCTGAGCATGAGTTTACCTTCTCTCTCCGTGAGTTGCAGTACTGGATCCAGCTGAGGTAGACAGAGCAGAAACTGTCTCTGGAAATTCCTGCCAGTCTGTGGTCATAGTCTTCATCAATATTGGGGTTAAAAGTCGGATCTAGGTCAACATAGTTTCGTTCTCCGCAGCTCTTCAAGCCCTCCAGAAGGGCTTCGTTCGCCAGCCACTCCTCCAGTTTAGGAGAAGCAATGACATAGTAAATGATGCCCTACAGACATATAAACACTGAAATAATAAATATATGATTTTTACAAATTTCAGGACATAATATTTTTTAATCTCTCCTAGCCAATTATCAAAAGAGCAGTTTGGTACAAGATTGGAAGATTAGTCTGCTGACCTTAACGTAGTAGGTGGTGAGGATTCGCCGCAGATCAAACACCTGCAGCATAGACGCGGCGCTGTTATCGGTGATGCTGTAGCCCTCCAGGGCGTATTTAGTGACCAGAACCTCCCAGGCCAACCAGCGCTGCCCAAACGCAGCATTAAAGGACAACAGATGGGGGAGATGACCAGGCTCACAGCAACAACAGCTTTCATCTTCTTCAACTCCCTCTGTTATCGCCTCCACCTCCCTCTGCTGGCAGTACGTCCCTGAGATAGAGAGAGGAAAAGAAATACAACAGAATATTTTAACTAGACTCTTATAATCCTTTCAATATTAGTAACTCATTCAAAATGTTATAAGATCCCTGGAAATACAAAGGGCTGTCTTAGCTACACTGCATTGAATATATGTAAAAGATCTCTACTATTGATTAGTTATCTACTCAATCTAAGCAACCACACCCCCACCTAGTTGCTGAATACTAAACAGGCATTGTAAATCTTACTAATGTTACTAACTTATTGATTTCTGAATGACCTGTTTTTGAGGCTTAATTTCTACAAACTGTTTCGGTGGACTGGGGAGAAAGCTTTCATTTCTAAATTTAGAGTACAGAGAGCTATTATATTTAAAAAGAGAACGCAAAATCCAGTGTTTCCATAATATGCTACATTTTTAAGAAACTATAACGGTCAGAATTTACACAAATGTTTGTTTTTGAAAGAAGCCTCCTATGTTCACCATTTTTTTACCAATATACAGTAAAAACAGTAATTCTGTATAATATTTTTACATTTTAAAATGATTGTTTTCTATTTGAATATATGAAAAAAATATATATTTCTACCTGTGATGGCAAAGCTGGATTTTCAGAAGCCATTACTTCAGTTTGCAGTTTCACATGATCCTTCACCAATCATTCTAATATGCCAATTTCACGCTCAATAAATATTTTTATTATCAATGTTGAAAAAAGTTGTACTGCTTAATATGCTTTTTTGTGGAAATTGTGATACCTTTTTTCAGGATTCTTTAATTAATAGAAAGGAACAGAGTTTGTTTGAAATAGTAACATTAAGCTTTTGCAACATAAATATCTTTACTTTCATTTTTGATCAATTTAATGAATCTATGATGAATATTGAAATGAAAGTATTAATTTATTTCATAAAAATCTTACTGCTGGGCTGTACATGAACTTTTTTTGCACATAGCACTGGTGCTACAGAGGTTGAAAGTTTTGTAGCACAGGCCAAACAGTTGTAGCACAAGTTAGGGTGGGCGATATGGCAAAAATAGCATAGCACCATTTTATTCAGGAATATCACGATTCACGATTTTATAACGATGCTTTGTCATGTTGGTTGAACTATTTAGCATTTTGCCTGAGCATTACAGCCAAACTAGTTTCCCTATTGTTAAAAAAAAAAAACTTTTAAGGTAACAAAATATTAAATAAAAAATAATGGCAGACATTTAGGCCAAAGTGGGTGAAGATAAAACAATCTTTGTCATTATTTTATGTTTGTTATTAGAAAATAAGAACAAAAGATATACATTACAAATACGCATAATATACAAATAAAATAAACAGTGCTTTATTTTTCAGGTACAGTATTTAACGGTAAAATTAAATATTAAAATAAAACACTATATACACTATATACGTTAATTACAAATTTTTAAGCAACTGTATTAAAGTTCATGAGTAGTGAGTGATTTTTCTGTTTTTTTATTATTATTATTAATATTAAAGGAATATAGTTCACCCAAAAATGAAAATTCTGTCATTCTCAACGGTCTAGCTAGCCTATATCCGGACTCCGATCACTGAATGAACAGTTTAATGAATATTCAGTCAGTGAAAATAAAACCTTTATTACAGACAAGGAAATTCCAAAAGCAACTTGTTTAACATGAAATACTTCGATTCTGTTGTTGTTTTTTCACTATGTATATCAGCCATAATATTTTTTTTTCTTTAGAAAATAAATTAAGACAATACCCATATCTTTCGTCTCTGAGCGAATATGTGCCGTTATGCAGCGACAGATGCCGAAAGCTTGGTCAGTTTTTACTTTCTGTAGCTTAATGAATTGACTGGATTTGAAAACTTCTTCACGGGCATTATACTCATGCAATTTCCAATTAGTTTGTGTGTTTAGGTATTCCACTGGTTCGCCTTCATGATTTAAAACTGAAATATTTACAATTTTGCAACGTGTTTTTTTTATCAACTGAATTGCAAAATCCAAAGATCTCCCTATTTTCGTTTTCTTTCTTGCTGCAATAAAGTTTAAATAGTTAAAGTACTGTTTCTGTGCAGGCGCAGTGAGGGAAAAAGCACTGAGTTTATGGCAGTCGGTTCGTAGCTCTGCTTCAACTGTGCGATACCCTCACGAGGAGCAACCAACATTTCAGACATGTCAGAAATTCATCCGACCGTCCGATTGCCTGTCGGGAGAGGCTAATCGCTTCTCGTTTTCTCCTGTACACTGCACAACAAACGATGCATGACAAAGCTGAAATTCGGCCCGACTTAAAAAAGAGTCTGAGAGAGTCGCACGAGTCAGAATTCGGCTCAAAATCGCACAGTGTATGCCCGGCCTAACAAGTAATCAATCTCTCTCTCGGACTAAAAAACACACACACACACACACACACACACACGACAACGAAATTACTTCACACTATTTAAGCAGCTTTGTTATGAACATGCAAAACTGCTACGTGTGCTACAGTGGTTAATTTATTCATCGCACAGACCAGTTTATTCATAGCACGTGCGACATATATGTCACACTGTACAGCCCTGTACTGACATTTGAATGGTATAGTGTAAGTATTTGATTTATTGTTTGTTTCTCTTTCTCTCTTCACCTCTAAACTCAAGTCCTCTGAGCTGGAAAGTGATGAGGCCGTTGCCGATCTCGACCAGGTGAACGAGAGCGTTGAGGTAATCAGATGCCAGGATGAAGCAGTCTCCGGTGCTGTAGTTTCCCCAGCGGCCCAGTTGCAGGTCTCCACACAGAGAATGCTGCAGGGACCGTGTCAAGTGCTCATAGAAGATGGAGTTCAGGTTATTATCATCTGAACCTGACAACATGAGAGATGAGATATCTGTAAAACAAAACTAGTCCACCATGGGCAAATTACAAATGATTTTACATTTACAAAAGATAATGTATCTAGTCATACCTGGGTTTCTGTCAAGCTGCGAAGCAAGTCTAGTGTTGGAGTGATCGACTCGCTTAGTACTGAAACAAAAAATGTAATTAACAATCTTTTAAATGTTTTGTAGGCTGGGCTAAAAAGGCCTAACGAAATTTGAGACACTGATATTCAAGAGCATCTTACTTGTATTCTCTCTCCCAGAAGCGCACAGGTCGTACGTAGGAGCTGATGAAAATGGCACTGCCAAGAAAAGGGTTTAGTGGAGTGGAGAACACAGCTGACACAATGGCCTGTACAAACAACATGGCAGAGTCTGGAGGGGGCGGAGTCAAGGAAGAACAGAGAGAATCACAAAGAAACCTGAATTTGACAAAGCCTGTGAAATATGTTAAATCTGGAACCCGATGTGTGTTTAGGATACGTGGCACTGCAAATGGCTGGGCAAAGGCATGGAAGGCAGAGCCCCAGGTAATCTGCCACGGTGCGATGTAGGTATAAACAAACTTCAACTTATAAAAGAGCTCCCATAACTACAAAAGACAACATATCACAGAGTTATATAATAGACGTTTTGCACAGTATCTAAAAAAAACAATTTATAATGTAAGAGAAGCAGAGAGGGGCAGTATAATCTTAAGGGGGTTGTTTACGATTTTAGATTGCACTGCTTAATATGGCTTTTTACATAAAACATAATGAAATTCAATTAAAAAAAATACTGATTTGAGCTATAGGGAATAGAGAGAAGTAGGGGGGTCTTTCATGTGAAGGGGTTTATTTTGTGTAATGACTGACTTTACATTATGCTGCTTAATACAGCGTTTTACAAAATTAAGATAAAATAAAATAAAATAGTTATTTTAGTTATAAAGAATAAAGTTAATGTAAAGTGATATGAGACACATGAATTGGACATTTGGTTACCTGGGATAATAAACACAGCTGTAACTGACCAGTTAAGTATTTCAGATATCTGTTGCTTAGTAATCAATCTATAAAATACTCTAAAATGCTAGGATACTAAACTAACAGAATGTTACAAGCATCCTTAAGTTGTGTCTGGAGTCTGGACTGACTTGGAAATGCTCAAATGTAGTACAATATCACAACTCTGCAACTCTGTACTTCATCAGAAGGTATAGCCTATATCAAATCCATGAAAGAGTAAAAGGTCAAGACAAGAATTGATGCTATACGAATGAGGGCTGACCTTGCTGAAAATGATGGACATAACAAAAAGATCCAGCAGCAACGTTTCAGAAAACTGCCGGTAATCAAATGTGAAGAACAGGACTGTGAAGATGACTGTGACGTATTGATATGTTGGACTACTGAAGGAAGAACGCAGCAGCTTCAGCCCAGCGATAGTTATCACTAGAGCCCCGACCCTGAGAGAGAGAGAAAGAATTCATTGACTGCTTGTAAATGATAGCGCAGAACAATGTTGTGCTGATACACAACAATGAGGTGCAGACAGTCAATCAGTTTGTCAATAAAAAACAACTGTTAACAATGAATGAAAAGGCATAAGATAGAAGAGGAAATACTGACTCTGTGTTGAGTTTCCTGGGGCTTGCGAGCTCTTGTGCGCTGCCACTCAGCTCATTAAGCACAACGAGTGGATAGAGGATGTTTTTCTCCACAAACAGCAGCCACACATGTGTACACTCAAACCACATGACATGGGCGGCACCTGCACATAGAAAATACGCTCACACTTCAGTACTGTTAATGCTAACTGAGTCCCAGCAGAATAACAGTGTTATCTTTACAGAACTTAAATTTGTGGCTTACCCCGGATCTCAAACTGATAGTACTCCCTGGTTTTGAGCAGCGGGTGTGAGAAACAGTACCAGGGTAACTGCTTCCTCATCTGGGGCAACAGGTAGTGAGTCAACAGCCCTACTGTCCCGACCAGACCATACAGAACATAGCTCAAAAAAGGCTAGAAAAGAAGAAAGAAGTACAAGAACAGTCAACAACTGCCTATGTATTATCATTCGGAGATTTGACTGTGGTTTGATTCTGATTATTATTACAACTTAAAATAACTGTTTTATATTTTGATATATTTAAAAATGTAATTTATTCCTGTGATGGCAAAGCTACATTTTCAGCAGCCTCTACTGCAGTCTTCAATGTCACACGATCCTTCAGAAATCATTCTAATATATTTATTTGCTGCTCAATAAATATTTCTTATTATTATTAATGTTAAAAACAGTTGTGCTGTTTAATATATTTTTTTATAAAACCCATGATACATTTTTCAGGATTCTATGATGGAAAAAAATTCCATATTGAATATTTTAATGGCATTGTATATTGGCCAATATTAGATTTTGTCATTTTGATTTTGTAAGATTTTATTGTGGATATGATTCACTTTTTTGTGTTTTATTTGTAATTTAGTTGACCCTTGACCAAAATAATATAGAATATATATTAATATGGCCATGTATCGGTTATCGGCCACAACATGCAAATAATTATCAGCATATTGGTATTGTCCAGAATTGTAATAATGCTGCATCTCTAAACATAGTGTTTTACCTGTAAGGCAATGAAGACGGTGCTGACATGAATGGCGAAATACAGGACAGCAAAGACGACACACACAATCACATCTGACTGTAGTCTCTCATTCTGCAGCCAGAGAGAAAGAAACAGACATGCATCATTCAAGACAGAAGAGACCATTTGTCATATAATATTTATATGTTTGTGAGATTTATATTGCTCACCACAGAGCTGCGGAGTTTCTCAGGTAAAGGATCCTGAACTTCAGAAAGGGGATCCTCTGGATTTTTCTCTTTCACATTAGGGAAGACTTTTGATTGCACTAATGAACTACACACACATGGGACGATATTACAATTCAAACTAATCACAACAAAATCAATTCTGAGTCAGTAAAGTACCCAAAGCAGGAAAACTGCAAGAATTATTAATCAAAAACACAAACCCACACACTCGCAGAAAGACTTACAGGAGAACAGAGGGGTCACTGCTTTGGCGGCTGAGATGGTATGAAACAGCAACCAGCAGCCCACAAAACACTGAGAAAAGCACAGGAATGTGTTGAGGATCCCACGAGTCCTAAAACAAACAGAATATTCAGAGGAATATTTAATATGCTCAACACAGAACAATCCAGCATCCATACAAATACAACTGAAATCCAGAAAGAACTCAAAAGAAATGTGGAGTGATTCATCACCTTTAGGGCACCATAGCAGAACCCATAGAGCATCGCTATGGTGATGATGCTGCGCACAACACTATAGAGAGCTGAGAGCAGACTGGTGCATGCTGGGAGTGAAGATAGACATAACAATGAATCTCTGAAACACCAATCTCCACAAGCACAACACAGTTTCGTAGTTTATTAAAGAAACAGTAAACCCGTAAGACCTTCGTTCATCTTCAGGACACAAATTAAGATATTTTTGATGAAATCCTTGAGCTCTCTTGAGGCTATGAGGCTCTAAGAATACTTTTTGTGCACAAAGAAAACAAAAATAACAACTTTATTCAACGATTTCTTATTTTCCTGATCAGTCCGCTGCCATTCACAAGAGTAGCACGACGCATGAAATCGTGAATAAAGTCTGTATTTTTGTTTTCTTTGTACACAAAAAAGTAATTATCGTAGCTTCATAAAATTACAGTTGAACCACTGATGTCACATGGACTATTTTAACGATGTCCTTACTATGTTTCTGTGCCTTGACCGTGTTAGTTCCCATGCTGTCTATGCAGGGTCAGAGAGCTCTCGGATTTGATCAAAAATATCTTGATTTATGTTCCGAAGACAAATGAAGGTCTTACAGGTTTAGCACAACATGAGTTTGTGTAATTAATGACAGAATTTTCATCTTTGGGTGAACTATCGCTTTAACTGAAATGTATGAAGAAATAGTAGAAACATTGGTTACATTTTACAATAAGGTTATATTTTTCAACATTAAGGCAAAATAACAATAAAAATTACTTAAAAAGCATTTATTAATCTTAATGTTAAGTTCAACATTTATTAATACATTATTAAAATCAAAAGTTATTAATAGTAATAAGAATTTGTTAAAATTCAAAGGAATCATTTAAGAAACAATCACAAATGCATATGCTTATTTTGCCCAGTCCTAATGTAAAAGTGTGCATGTGTTTTACCATTTCCTCCGAAGACGTGAATGTCAAGTTGCTCAAGCAGGTACATGACGAAAGTGTTAATCTGAGGAAGCAGCCCAACCAAGAAGATGATGGGAAAGCACAGGGTGAAAACTGGAGAGAGAGAGAAAAAGAAAGAGAGATCATGTAAAGCTGGAGTACTTAAGCCTCGTCACATCAGCAGGATTTTCTCTGTACTCAGCTCTGGAATGTCTTTCCACTTTTATAGGAATGCTGAGAAAAATCGTACAGCATGCTGATTTCAATAAAAGAGCAAAACAATAACTGCTACATATTCATTGGCTGGGAATTTATGTCCTCGTATGTATCAGCGCTCACCAATGAGGAGATCCCGCGCCTGAGACAGCAGGACGGAGCTGGTGAGAGCGACTCCATACAGAGACACTGCAGTGGAGCTGCTGTTTACACTCCCATAGTGCAACAGCCAAATCAGCCCACAGCACAGACAGAAATACACAGGCCTGCTGTAAGCGATGATTCGATTATGACCCTAAAGAAACACGTACAGAAGGGAGAGAAAAACATTGCATCTCTGATCTAAGACCCCCAATCTGTCATTTAACTTAAAATGTTTTTTATATTCAACAAAAAGTAATGCATTTTCTGTAATTTATCATATCAGGTGCTATTAATTAAATTACATATATAATCATGAATATACACAAAAGGGCTGAGGGAAATATGACTGAAATGTTTTTGAAAGAAGTCTATTTTGCTCATCAAGGCTACATTTATTTGATTAACAATAAACAGTAAAAATGGTAATACTGTGAAATATGACTACAATTTAAAATGTAACTTGTTTCTATTTTAATCTATTTTAAAAGGTAACTTAATTTTGTGTGATAGCAAAGCCTAATTTTCAACAACCATTACTCAAGTCTTCAAAGTCATAGGATCCTTAAGAAATCATTCTAATATGATGATTTTGTGTTTAAGAAACATTCTTATCATTTTCATGTTGAAAACGGTTATGCTTGGTTACCAACATTATACAAAACATCATCTTTTGTATTCAGCAGAAGAAAGAAATTCATACTGGTTTGGAACAACTTAAGGGTGATTAAATGATGACAGAACTTTCATTTTTGGGAGAACCATCCCTTTAATCACCGAAATTAACACATACATTTTTCCAGCACTAATTTTCATACTTTTAGCTCATTGTAATTAAGTGTGTTATTGTATTTGAATGTGTTTTACTCACATGTCGGGGTGATGAAGAGTCGGGTTGGACACTCTGATTGAAGAACAGAAAGACACATTTTCATTCAAAATCATTAGTTAAATCGGTATTTGAAAAAACGTGTGATTCTCACCTTCAGCAATGAGTACTGGCAACTGGCAATAACCAGGCAGAACAGAAAGACCCAAATGTCAGTGAAGAACCCATTAACTAGCAGCACAGAACCTAGGAAGGCCACAAGAACCGCCAGAGCCACTGAGAGCACATTCTCCAGAACCTCCCGGTTCCTGACAAACACACATAAACACATGCAAGGATATGAGCTGAGACACATCATCAATACACGACAATGTGTGCGTTGGTGTGTACCTGTCGAAGAGGGCAAGTAGTGTGAGTCTGTCAAAGTGCAGCCCAACCCACAGGTACGGGAGCAGCCAGAGGCGGTAGTACTGCTTGATTTTGTGTGGGTGCGTGTGTGATTGTGTTTGATTATGCGTGGAGTCCTGCGAGCGGTGCGGCGCCTCCTGCAGGTCAGGACTCCCATCCACATCGTGCTGTTCCAACAGCTCTGGGTCCATGGACAGCAAACGATTCAGACGCATCTGAGGAAAGGAGAACTAAGCCAGGGTGAGTTTACACACACACACACACACACACACACACACTGAGCTCATCGTCTCAACTGTGCTGCTTCTTACACAAGCACTTTTGTGCGCTATTCATAATCTCATACAGTATGTCAGTGTATTTTCTCATAGTCTGTGGCTGAATTATATCTCTGAGTGTTTGCATAAAGAAAACATTCAGTGTGTGTGTGTTCAGTAGCACTCACCAGGTCATGAGTGTAAAAACGAACTGAGGTAGAACTGGAGAGGTGAGAGTCTGTTTCCCTGCAGAGAGAAAGACTTTGTTAGCGCTGATATATTCAACAAAGGATTCTGGGTTCTGGTTGTACTGTACACTGCTGTATTATAGTAAAATAAAACTAAATCGAAAACCATTTTGAAAACATTTTACTTGAAATAAAATAAATGTTTACTGAAATAAAATAAAATGAAAGAATCGTTTCAACTTGTTTTTTTTTACTTTAGCTAGTCACCAAAGCAACATGTATAATTTTTATTTAGTTCAAATTGATGTGACAGCGATGATCGATCATGAAAACGATGATCGTGGGGGGAAAACAATTCTGATTGGTTATAGCAGCACTTTGGGCGACACCCTGAGCTCTGATTATTTCGCATGCAAGCGTTCAAAGTATAGACATGAGAAGAGAGAGAAGCTTGGCATTGAAGTCATTTAGTGATGTCTGGGTTAGCTACATGCATATCTGATTAATCTAATATAGGATGCGTTGGGATATTAACATTTATTTACATGCTGAATGCACTGCATATTACCAGTAGTTTCATGCTCAAATGCAATGCCAGATATTGACTGTTATTTGAGACGGTCATATTGCTTTTAGATGTTTCTTTTTCAAAAATCCAAAAATATTTTTTTCGTCATATTTGTTCAACAGTATGCATACTTCAATTCAAATTGTTTTCGTACGGCTCCGAAAAAACGCAAGCGATTTTAGGAATATAGCACAAATCTGCCATAAACATTAATGACATAAGCATTAAAATGAGAACTTTATAGAATGTGAAATCTATAGTAAATCCTCTCCTTGTCCGTGTCTCGTGCGTTGTTGAAAGCGCATCACAGCGGGAGCGCTCTCTCTCTCTCTCTCGCTATAGCGCGTAACTTAAAGTCCTATCGAGATACAAGTTGTATGTTACATCTATGTTATGTTTAAGTTATCATTAATAAGAGATTGCATAGAACAAAAATGCATCATAGAATGGTTTTCCTAATATTAGATACTTGCTGCATTTATTTAACATATAATAATGTGTTCATGTTTTCATGTCATGTTTTTATTTTTAACATTCATTTTCATAACTCTTCAGATATTTTCATTATCTCCATTACGGCCATGCCCCGATAACTTTTTGAAACCTATTGATGGTCGAAATAAGAAATTGCCAAAAATGCCCATCCCTAATATTAATACTATTTATTTTAGTATCACAATAACAACACTGGGTATAACTCACCAGAGGTTGTTGGAGGCTCGTCTGGTTGCAGGTTCAAAGCTCACCAGGGACATGTCACATCCTCCGACCTCATAGAGAGGTGGGGTCAGCTTCCCTGCGTCACACAAACACACAGGGTCAGGGGTCACATAGCAGACATCACAAAGGGTCATATTAGTGTGGCACTTAAGCCTTTTGCCACAGACAGGACACTGATCCCCAATACAAAATTAACTCTTTACAGCCTGCAACAACATTAAATGTAATGGTTTCCATTAGGTGATCTGATCACAAGTGGAAAACACTACATACAGGTGTAAATTGTGTCCAAAACATTTAGTAATCTGACCAAATAAAACCAAATTAAGAAACACTTGTCAAAATGTAAGCCCATTAATCCAAGTGCATGAGTTTATGGAATGAATCTTGAATGAGACCAAAGTTAATACCAGTTGTAAACAAGACCTAAAGCATCCTTTGTCTACAGATGCATTATTTAGTTTTTACATTTTTGCCTCATAAGCTCATAAAACCCTCTATACCGTGATTTTGTTGTCTTTTTCTATTAAAAAACAAGAGATATTTATGGACATATAGATGCACTATTGATCATGGGAGGAAATAAGCAAGCATGTTCCCTGACCGGAAGCAAACCTTAACCGCAGCAGTGGGAGTGCATCAATACCTCTAGACCACCAAGGAAGAGTTTGACTGACCAAAGAAAGACCATGTCACATTTACATGCATGCAAAATCTGATATAAGATCATGATGTTACCAGTGTAATCAGTGTGACCCCAAACACACAAATACATACATGCAGAAAAATCAGTAAACCGATAAATAACGATTAAATCACACATTTAATACAACTTGTCAATATGATGAAAACCTACATATGTGCACTGACTGAATATTCACTCACTGACTGAATATGACATGCAAAAGGAATGTGATAAGAAACAGCATGCAGGCAAGGCATGACAAATAATGTGACAGACAGCATGCAAATGTGAGACACACAGGATACAAATATAACAGGCAGGTGTGACGATAACAAGGTGATGTGATAGACAGCAGGCAATTTTACAGTGCATACCAAAGTCATCCTGCAGGCTGGCCATGCCCACAGTGGACGCCTTATCCGGACAGCCCTCCAGCTGAGCACTTCCATTCCTGACCAGCAGGGAGGCGCTTGTGCTCAATACCGTCACCTGAGACGGCGTGCGGGATGGCTGACCTCTGACCTGTGACCCTGAAGCTTGAGATACCTGACTCAGAGCTTCCTGCAGACTGGAGGAGCAGAAATATGCACGATTTGGAATGAGTAACAGACTTCGGATGTGGGAGACATGGATATATATAATGATACCAAATAACACTTTGTAGTAAGAGTCACATTAAGACTTCCCAAAATGAACCCGAATATTAGTTTGTGAGTTTTGTTCTGTGAAATGTTTTGGAAGGTAAAAAAAGAACTGGATGTTTAAATACTTGTGCCCATCCATGAAGTAAGAGTAAGTGAGTGTGTTTGTGTATATAAAGATAAAGCAGACAAAACCAGAACAAGATGCTGGAAGGAAGTGCAAGGTCACCATTTAGAGAGAAAAACAGACAGATGGTTGTGACAGACAGAGGAATAGGGGTTCTGGAAGTGTTATGAGAGCTGAGAGGAAGTGTAAAAGGAGAGGGCTGCTGAACGGGAAGAGAAGAGGATGAGTATTCGGATTTCACTGCCAGAAAAAGCAAGAGCGATCTTGAGGTCTGTGTGTGTGTGTGTGTGTGTGGTGTGTGTGTGTGTGTGTGTGTGTGTGTGTGTGTGCTAACAGAACATCACCAGATAGAAACAGAGTGAGGGAAAATAGATGACTTTGTTCACAATGCCAATTTTTATCTGATCTCGCAAAAGCCAAAATCAGAAATGTTTATTTGTTGTTGATTGATTGACTGGTCACTCAGGCAACCAACTGACTAGTCAGTTTTGAACATTTTGTTTGGCACATTCCTAATATCAACATAAGTTGCCATAGTAATGACATAAGCATCAGCAAAACAAGTGAAATAAGAGAGTTGCTGACTGTCATTTTGGAAAGAGATGATGGAAAACTGCTGAACTCATCGGTGCAACATAAGCATTAGAGGCATCACTGTGTTTACACATTCATTTGGATGGTGTGTGAAACATACACTTGCTTGCTCATTCACCATTCAATAGAAAGCAAATGCCACAGTCATTTTAGTATGCTGGTTTGGTGCTCAAGAAACGGTTATTATTAAAAATAGTTGTGCTGCCTAATATTTTTGTGGAAACTGTCATACATTTTTCAGGATTCTCTGATAAGTAGAAAGTTCAAAAGAACAGCATTTAAAAAAAAGTAAAGTCTTTACTGTCGTTTTTGATCAACTTAATACATCTTTGCTAAATACAATTATTAATTTCTTTAAAAATCTTACTGACCCTAAACTTTTGAACAGTAGTGAGTGGATTTTGTTGGGATCAGTTCTGTAAAAATAAATCTCAATCAGGCTTTTATTGCTCTCTGGCCAAACAAAATGTATTAGGATATGCTAAACAAATTAGATTTTTGCTGCCTGTCTGAATAAAGCATGTGAGTGATTTAAGAGAACTTAAGTGAAAGCATCATGATACTTCAAGAGAGACAGACAAGCCCCAGGCCTGATGATGAAACCAAGCACTCAAAACTCTCTCTTCATCTGAAGCCATCTATGATGGCAAGGATGACTGTGTCTGGGGTTATGGAAAGATTTAGTATGTGAGAGAAGGATGCGGGGACCGTAGCTCTCCGGGATACAGTAGTAGAGACTCTAGAAGCAGCATGAGTAAGTGTGGTACAGTGAGGGTGAAGTTAGACACCATGTGACGTGGTTCATCAGAACAGGTTAAAATAAGTGAAAGCACATAAAAGACTCAAAAAAATAGGTGCTGGGAAAAAATAAACAGTAGTACTGAAACAACTCATGCAAGAACAAAAATAAGACTTGAACTGCATGGAAAAGGCAACAGGCAAGAATGTTGGCTTCCAGTACCAGCACACTGGTCAGAAAAAGATCAGCTTGGGCTTCTCTGAGGATGGGTTAAAGGTCCATACAGTAGTAAGAAGAGGGCAGCAAGCAAATTAAAGATTAGATTTCATGCAATGCACCAGAGAAGTGTGGAAATGACAGTTAAAGGTGTAGAAGCAAATGAGAAAGGATATGAAATGTGCTAAAGAGAATAATTAAGTGGATATCAGCACAAGAGAGACAAAGCTGGTGTTCTGCAGCCAGCCAATCGCTCCCCGGGTGAGTCGTACCTGAGCGGGGATCCGATGAGGGAGTTGGGGGGTGTGGAGTTACTTCCCGCGTTGTGCCGTCTACGCACCGCTTGTCGACGAAACGTACTACGCTCTCGGCGAAATGTGACTGTGTCATCGTTCCCTGGGGCTGCCGTAAGAAGAGAAAGGCAGGAGGGAGTCCATCAGTAGGGGAGCCACCATAAATTTGCTTTCATTGTACTAGCAACATGCAATGCTGCATGCAAGACCAGAGTAGACACAAGAATCATCAAACACAAATACAAAGCGCCTGATGCTTACCCATGTCATTCAATGCCATATGGTATTGGGGAAAAAAAACAAAACTGAGTTAAACAAAAACAACAACTAAAAAACAATCTTAGGCTCAAGAATTAGATTTACAATATTTACATTAATTTATGATGTATAATATTTTAAATACACTTTTATATGTATATAAAACCATATATGTATATATAAAATGCATTTAATAAACATTATATAAACTATTATATAACATTTTAATATAAAAAAAAAAATATAAGTAATATTTAGATATGTATACAGTATATATGTATTTATTTTTTCAATATTCAAATTTATTTGTAATGAATAGTATTTATTTACATAAATGTTTAAATATTAAACACAGCAAAGTTTTGCTGAACATGGTGCAGTCAAAGGCAACAATTTAAAGAAACATACTTAGGACCTTGCATATAACTTATTGTGATTAAAAGGAAAAAGTACAATTCAAAGTAATGTTTTTCCAACTAAACTGCCAGTGATAAATGCATAATATAAACTAAAACTGCTTTGTCATCTTCCTACATCCAGATGGTTAATCGCATTGCCTTTGCAAGCAGTTTTAAACATGGACTTTAACTGCAGCACTCCCACTGCGGATGAACTTTGACCTTATCTGATGACTTATCACTGAAAGTAAAACTTTATTACTGCAATAAAACAGTCTAAACAATCTCATGCTGGACTAAAAGGGCTTTTACCAAAGATTCAGACCAGTTCATTTTTGAGTAATAAGCTTTAAGTGAAGATAACAGAAACATGACAAAGAGCATTAGACAATGCTCCCAATTTTAGCACAAACACAGAAGAAAAGATATCACACACGCACAGAAAGAAAAGATACAACATGCACATATAAATATCACACACGTCTCTATAGATCACATTCTGTGCTTCAAAACACAGAAACAAATCCGTTTAAATCTGAAATTAAGGGGCCAACATTTCTTTATCATTACTAAATCCACATTCATCCAATTCACTTTCACAAAAGCAAACGTTGCACAAAGACTGCACGATCACTGTGAACCAGAGGAAAGAACAAACCCTGCAGATCTTCCACATATAGACGCAACAGGCTGTCAGAGTAAGACTTCAGTAATTCTGTAGGGGTTTGTGGGTCACAGCTGCACTGGCAAAACACACTACATGTACATCTACTAGCTTCTGGGCAACGCTTGTTTATCTGATCGGCTACATTCTGCTGAAAAACATCCATCTGACCTGCTACAGACCTCAGATGTCTAGCACTTCAAACAGATCTCAGGAGGAGATCACTACTTACAGGGATAGTTCACCCAGAAATGAAAATGCTGTCCTCATTTATGCACCCTTATTTCATTCCAAACCTCTACGATATTCTTGCTTTTCATGTTGGGCAGAATGTTGTATGTTTTTTGTTGCATGATGTTTTACATTGAAAGTGAAAGTTGACCAGTGGCTTTCAAGACAAATATCTTTGTGTGAACAACAGACAAAAGTCTTTGAATGTGAGCATATTAAGATTTGGTTCAGCCAATCACCATCAGTTACAAATCGCAATGTACTATTGACTTTCTGCATTACTGATGTTAAACCTGCCATGCCACATCTTGCCATGCCATATTTTAATATATGCAAACATCAATGAGATTTGAAAGAGAATAATGACATGGTGACATGAAATGGAAATTAACCATGAATATTTAAATTGTTTTTACCTTGTAATTTTTATCAAAATGTCATAACTCAGTCTTACATTAAAACAGACTTCTCCAATCATTCAGTCCACTTAAACATCGCCCATCACCCAACTGCAAGCTTGCATTAAGATTTTCCACCATCCAATCAACAACCACTAGATTCAACCAAGTACCCATCATACTATTTTTTCTTTTTTGATAATCCATTTTACTCAGGTGTATGTCACAGCAAGAGTGAAATTATCAGACTTTACTTCTATTACATTGTGACTTTGAATGCAAGTCTGTTCTTGAGACTTGGGTATTTTATAAAGATTTTTATCATTTTGGGACTTTGACAGCCCCAGGTCATCATTCTTTTCAAATGTATGGGAAAAAGCATTGTGAACATCCTGATAAACTTATCCTTCTTGAGGTTCATGGAAGCAACTATACAGGTTTGGAATGACATGAGGGTGAGCAAATAATGACAGAATTATTTATTGCTTTTATTAATCTCCCAGCCATAAGTGCATGTACATACTCGCATTACTGTGTGCTCACCTCGAGATCCTGTGGCTGCGTCTTGAGTGTGACTAAGAGAAATAGGGCAGGGCAGACTGTTTCTCGACCGGGTCACTGACTCAAGCTGAGAGGCTCTTCCCAGCAGGGATGCCGCATCCAACACCTCCCCCTCTTTTGCCTCCAGGTCCGACTTGGAGGTGGTAAGGGGTCTGGAACTTGCTGGTGCCCCCAAATGGTGGGGGTCATTAAGGCAAGCAGTAGTGCTGCTGTCCAGGCTCAAGACCCGGCCATGAGTTTTGGCGCTGCCTGTACTCAGAGTGCGTCGCGAAGCTTTGCGCTTGCCCTTCTCTTTGTCTTTCTCCCGTTCCTTTTCCTTGTCCTTCTGACTGTGGGTTTGCGCACCGTTCATTTTGGCCCGTAGCGAGGGGCCACGGCGATCCTCGGGAGAGGGGCAGGAGTGGGGTGTGCTGGAGGAGGAGTCTGTGCTGAGCTGGTGGGTGGAGTGTAGGCTGGAGGCACAACTAAGTTCGCTCTGATCACTCGAGTCTTCCTCTCCTTTCATGAGCACTGCAGAGCGAGGCTTTGCCATGCCACGACTGCAAATGTATTCCCGGTGTCTGCTGGCGTCAAAACTGCTTGCTCGCTGCTTACCATTTCGTCGCCGGCCACTACGGCTGGCGGCAGACGAGGAGGCAGCCCGGTGAACAAGATTGGCTGTTTTGGGACGCATTTTGTCTAGTTCTGCCTCCTGATGCTGGTGGGAGAGTCCAGCAGAGACATCTACGCTAGTCCTTGTTGCTGCCTCCACAGTTCCCTCTCCCTGTTGGCCCTCTGAGTTTGCGGGTTTGAGAGCATCGTCAATGGGCAATTTGGTAGCAAGTTCGTTGGCATGGGGGTTTTTATTAGCCTCCCCCGAGGCCACATTAGAGTTACGCGGGTCGGCGTGTCCCGCATTTACCTTCTCGTCCCCGGACAGCGACAGCAGGCTCTCTACGTGTGTGGAGCTGGTCTGCTCGCTGTGCAGGCTACTCAAAGTACTGTTGGTATCCCGGTCCGTCCCACTGCAGTAGCTCTCAGTGGAGCCGCTACTGCGTGTACTTAAACTCCGCAAACTTTCTGCACTCCGTCCACCTTTTCTTTCCCGACCCCCCTGTACACCCTCCGACTGGTACAACCCAGATCCCCCTTCCCCAGCACACTCTCCTTCCCCTGTCTCTCGGGAGACAGACCGTGATATCCTGTGGCCTTCCTTCGGATGATATCTGTGACACTCTGTTCCTGAAGTGCTGGGAGTTCCAGAGTCTGGCTGCTCGGAGCGCTCTGTCGCCCTCTGGGACCTGGAGGCCTCCATTTCGCAGACAGGATCCAGTCCTCCCCGACGGGGTGGAGGGTACAGGCTGAACTCGGGCAGAGAAGGATCTGGAAAAGCAGATCCCGCAGAACTTGAGGTGCGAGGCAATCCACGAGGTCGAGATGACTCTTTCCGGAAAGACTGTGAATGGGTGGAAAGATGGGCAGTAATTTCTGTGTCACAAGAGGACAGGGACTGACTAAAAGGGTGAGGGGTGGAGCCATAAAGGTCCTGAGCCAATGAGGTTGATGGCTGCATGGAGGCAAAAGAGTCATTGGAGATGAGGCAGAACATCTTTGGGTCCGACATCATATCTAGAGGGAAAGATAAATATTTTTTTTTAAAGAAAATTACATAAACTTGGAGTCAAGATTGACCCTGTGTGCATAATAGGCAATCCAGGTCTTACTGCAAGCGATTTATCAGAGCGTGTTATGTTATAAAAATCTAATGACTTGCTCTTCATTGTGGTAAAAAAGATCATTATAAAAGTAAATTATAATGTTTACATTGTCTCAGAGCAAGAGTGGGGGAGTGGGCGCTTTCAATTCATTCCTATGGGAGTCAAGCAACACGCTTGTGTGATTGATTGCAGGATTGACAGCAGATCAGAGAAAGTGGTGAAAGGGTTGAAGAGTTCAGAATTGTCAACTTCACATAAATATCAAGTGAGAATTGTAGTAAGGTGCAGGTATTTACATTTGTAACAAACATTAAAAAATATGCAGATTGTGCATGAGTTTCTGCTGGATTTAGTGTGTAAATCATTTAGTTTACATATTGCACACTTTCCAGTTGTTATATACAAGTTAAATATTGCAGTTTACAATTTCATTGTGAATGAAGACTTGCTGGGTTAACAATCTTTAGTTTAGGCATTCAGAAGCAAAGCTTGGATCTTTCCAAATGTAATTGTGTGCATATATACTGATATCAGCGGTTAACTGAAAAAAATAAAACCTCATTACCTACACAACCCAAAGTGGCAGTGTTGTAGTGTTTGAGTGGCACTGAGGTTTTTCCGCTGCAATGTTCACGCAGTTAGGCAGCACAGGCTTTATGATAAAGTTACTCAATAACCAAATAGCCACTTTTAAATCATTGGATGAATGATGATCCAGCATTACAGTCCAACATTTAAAAACAAGCCCTGAGACCCCATTTTGCTCCATTTAGGTTTTTGAATCTAAAAACATGTTTAAATAAATCTTAAATAAATCAGGGTCAAGTCAAAATGTAGTTATGTACATCCATATTAAACACCCCGTTTCTTGAGCACTAATGCAGTGTTAAGAACCGATACAGTCCTCTGCCAAAATCTTTAGGTTTGGAGAGACATCCATTTTCATCTTAGAGAAGTTTCAGCTCTATATTACAGGTTTTCAGCTTTTATGAAACACTTTACAGTTGAATAAAACTGCATTCAGTAATAATACAGTATACCTAACCGACCAATTCTCAGTTCTGCTGAGGACACAAAGACGTTTTATTCCATGTATGACTCTGAGAAGCTTTCCCAAACCACCAGAGCACCTTGTGAGCCAGTTTAGAAAAAAAAAACACTTAAATTGCACATTTGTATTGCCATTAGAAAGTGAATGGAAAAACTGATTCCTGATGGTATTATCTTTGAAGTCTATCCTATAAGAAAATATTTGACATACATCAGTGTCTGTCTGGATGTAACACAGAAAAAACTATTTCAAACAGATTTAGAATGACATGAGGGAGAGTAAATAATGACAGCATTTTCATTTTTGAGTGAAAAGAGACTAATTTGCATTGCATTATTCTATAGCTGATGTTAATTAAGATTTACACCTTGGTCTTGACTGCAACTCTGAGCCAAACTCAAACTGATGTTATCGGGAGCCTTTCCAACACCTGCCCCTGCAAACAGACAGAGAGAGACACAGAAAAGGTCACGTTTTATAACTTATTCATTAACCTAAAACTTCCGCCCTCTATCTCTCGCTCACCTTTGCAACTTTATTAAAAAACACATTCCTGACCTGGCCAGTGCCCGCAGTGCTGCGGGTCTTCTGACACATCGCTGCTGTCTGCAGAAAACCTCTTCTCTTTGATCCTAAACACTTCTATTTATAGCTACGGTAAACCTGGTTCACAACACAGTGTCCTCTGAGTGTTTAACTAAAAAAAGTCATACAACTTCTAATGAACACTAAATAACAACCTCTAATGTTCCTGCTGCTGTCAGGGTTGCTGTGTGTGTGTGTGTGTGTGTGTGTGTGTGTGTGTGTGTGTGTGTGTGTGTGTGTGTGTGTGTGTGTGTGTGTGTGTGTGTGTGTGTGTGTGTGTGTGTGTGTGTGTGTGTGTGTGTGTGTATATATATATTAGGGCTGTCAATCGATTAAAATATTTAATTGCGATTAATCACATGAGTAAACTCACGATTAATCGCAATTAATCACACATTTGTTTGGTTCTAAATGTACCTTAAATTAATACTCTAATCAACATGGGCTTGGACAAATTTGGATGCTTTATGCAAATGTATGTTTATTATTATTGAAACCATAGTCAACATAGAGCATGAAGACTTGAAATGTTTTAAAGGTCATAGATGTTTTTCAAAGAACCTGTTCATGTCTATTAGACATGAAAAAGAAACACCATGTTCCCATTACTTCTCTTTCTTTTCACTGAGCAATTTACCTACACAAACCTGTTTACATTTGTTGCAGGACAGGGCAGCTCAGAACATGCAAAATGTACATAGCCTATATTATTTATTATTGCATTTGTTTCCCTCTCTGTGCCCACATACTGTATTTTGATGCAGCTAAATTCTCAATAGAACTGTTTTCATTTATATATTTTACTGTTTCTGTTGTCAGACAACGGGATGAATATGAAAAAGTGACTGAAACGCGACCCATTAAGACTAGTCTACATAACCAGCTCTCCCTTCCAAGATGTTAATCTGAACAAAAATCCTGATAATCGAGCCGTCGTCCGATGAAATCAAATACAGATAAGATAAAGACAATATCGGTGCTGTGATTTCGGCTATACTTGCATCATATAAAACTAGAGAAGCAATATAATATCTGTGTTTAACTGAAAGTGCTGCTCCTCAGCTGCCTGCCGCGCACGTTAATCGTGCGTTAATAAAATTAGTGCCGTTAAAAGTGTTAAAATTAGTAAATTAGTGCCCAAAAAAATTTGTTAACGCATCATTAACGTTAACTTTGACAGCACTAATATATATATATATATATATACACACACACACACATCAATAATGATTGATCAAGAGACAAGGGATTCTTGACAGACAAGACTTGTTTAAATGCGGGCGAGTAAATAATGACAGAATTTTCAATTTTCAACTATTCCTTTTTTTTGGTTACCAGATACTAATACTGTCAGAAGTTTAAAAACAAAATGTATGTCTCACGTTTGGTGGTGACTGAGCCTCCATGGGATGTTATCTGTAGGGAAAGAGAGATGGATAAGATCAATGAAACAGCTCTGATGAGTCATGTACATGAAATTATGACGTTTGTAACTTCCCATCACTGTTACTAATTTAGCAGACTTGCACAAAAACACATCACAGTCATTTAATCACATGACATAACCAATTGACATGACTTTCATCTTGAGATTCTGCTCTATGATTTCAGGATTCATCAAACAGTTTCTGACCCAACACACAGACAGACAGTCTGGGACAAGCAGTACAATAGGCCAGAACATAACACCCCTGAGGTTTCACCAATTAAACTGCAGTGAAAGGCAGAGATTCTGACTGAAGGGTTGCCCTCAAACAGACAAAGACTCTAAACCAGGACAGCTTCATTTAGCTAATGACACCAATAACTAATAACACTAATATTCACAAATTGTACCACATACACATATATGCAAAAAAAAATATATATATATATATATATATATGTGTATGTTCTTTCTAAATGCCATATCAGCCTTGATCAGTTTAACGGTACAAGGATTGACATGAAACTACTCTTAATTAAATTAAATTTAATTACTGCATTTAAATTACAGAAAAAATTACAGCAATTAATTACTTAGTAATGCATCACCCCCAACTAATTTGGGTAATTTGAAATGTTCTGGAACATAAGATTAAAAAAATTCAAGGTAACTATCACAGAGGTCTTTTTCATAATCATCGTCTTTATCTAATTATAAATCAAATAATATTATTTTTACATTAGAAATTATGATAACATTTGTAGCTTGTCTTCATCTGTTAACATGAGTGTTGTGACTTCAAAAAACATTTTTGGCTGTGGTGGCACTGGCAAATTGCAGTGGAAATGAATATCTGTGAACTTGAACTATATAACATCTCAGGAAACAGATTAATTAATCAAATCAGGTGATAAAGTGCTTCAAATAATAAAAACAATAAAATAAAAATAAAAAAGCAATGCTAACAAAAGAGCAATCACACACCTGATGGTTAGAGTCCATTCCTACGTAAGAGTTCCGTGAACTGCAGTCGACCGGTGGCGTCTCCTCCCGTGCAAAATCAGACATCTCTATTCCACCCCCTGGATCCCTGCTCACACACACACACACACACCACACACAAAAGGTTAGTTACCTAGCAACACTAACAGAACAGCCCCAAGGGTTCAAGAGAGTTAACAATGTAATTTATGATCAAACTTGCACAGCAGCTCAGGCACCAGCAGAGAGGAGATCATTTCTAACGTCTCTCTATCTAATGTCTGTCACCCATTAGGCAGAGATCCACCCCTCCTCCCGTCACTTTTTGGGAGATTATACTATTTTTAATATTTTTAGGAGTATTATTTTGCTTGGCCCCCCCAAAGGATAAAATGTAGTGGCGAATGGTAATCCCACAGCTAGAAACCAGCATCCATCTATTTCATTATTTTTGCCATTCCATTTGGTGCCGCTAGAGGCGGTTTATTTATTTCATTCAGGGCGTATTTGTGGGTCTGGAAAAATTAGGAACACATGAGCTCTTCATATCAAGGGCCCGAAGCATAAATATATTTCCTTAATTAGAACTGTCTTACCATGTACAGACCTGGACAACCAAGAATGTCCCTCCAGATGTGTGTTTATAATCCATTTAAGAGGCTCTTAAATCTATTTCTCTTTTACACATAGATTAGAATCCAAGAACATAAGCTATGTGTTCTTTTCTAATGCATGAAAAGTTGTTGATGTCTGTAAACCTTTGCTAAAATGCTTGATTCACGATTTTAGTTACTGTGTTTAATGTGTTCTGACTCGGTCAGCAATGCTTGCTCTCGTAGAATATATGCAACCCAGCAATTATTTCCCCTCTGAAAGTGTGCAGACCGTTACTGACTCCTCCGAGTGAACGAACAAGAGCAGCAGCCTGTGTGTGTTGGTTTATAAGGCTCTATTTCAGTTCTGATTCACTCATCCCTGTCCCTCCTCCCTTTTTCTCTCTCTCAGTGGGCGATGAATGGATCCAGCATGACAGCAGATTAGTTCTCAGAAACATCCCTACCGCTGAGCAACAGCACTGTCCCTTTAATCACAACTTTACTGCGCTGAACTAGAATCTTTCCGAGCAGAATCTTTCCTGGGAAGACTCAAAAGTTTTTCCAAAAAGATTTAAAAAATCATTACTTTCCTGAACAAAATCTGAATATTTTTTGAGAAGACTTAAAAGATGATTCACAACGTGACTTGGGATGATTCAGACTATGAGTCGTTTCAAAATCTAAAATGATTCAAACCCATTCCAGAGCCTTACTAAGCTAAATCAGACCTGTTTACTGTGCAGCGACTCACTACATTTTGTTATGGCTTATTGAGTAAACCATGATTCTTACCCAGGCCCGTTTGAGTCTTCCTGCCGGGTGCCGGTACCCTCATGCTGGGGCTCTGCCCCCTGGCCCCGTCCCTCGCTCCCTTTGGCCCGCAGCTCCACCACCTCCCCCTCATCCAGCGTAGTGTGCAGGCGATAATTCACTGCCTTCAGCAGCACAAACATACCTGCTATCACCCCGCAGTAGATACCCACAATCACCATCGTGGGGGGCAAGGCCTACAGAGAAAGAGAGACACAGCAAGAGATTTTAAATGAGTAGAAAACAAGCAATTATTGTGGTTTTGAGCTATTATACGTTATTTTTTTTTAAAGAAAATACTTTTATTCAACAAAGGATGTTTTGACAATAGTGTAAGAGATTAATGTTATAAAAGATATATGTATATAAAATACTTTTCTTCTGTATTCATCAAATAATCCCATAAAAAAGAAAGAAAATCCATCACAGCTTCCACAAAAATATTAACTGTTTTCAAAATAAATGATCATAAGAAATGTTTCTTGAGTCGTGACTCTAATGGATAGAGCGTAAGACTTGTAACCCGAGCTTGTGGGTTCGAATCTCGGCTCCGGCAGGAATTGTCCACGACTGAGGTGAGACCCTTGAGCAAGGCACCGAACCCCCAACTGCTCCCCGGGCGCCGCAGTGTCGGCTGCCCACTGCTCCAGGTGTGTGTGCACTTGGATGGGTTAAATGCAGAGAACACAATTCACTGCTGGTTATACTCTGTATAATTGTGTATGTGACAAATAAATCTCATCTGAGCATCATCTGAGCACACTGTTAGCCTATTAGAAGGTGCATGTGACACTGAAGACTGAAGCAGTGGCTGCTGAAAAATAAGCTTTCCTGACAGAAATAAATTACATTTTAAAATGTGTTAACATTTGTTAATACATGTTAATACATAATTACATTATTATTAACAGTTTTTTATATTAGTAAAAATGATATATTTCACGATAATACAGCTTTTACTGTATAAAAAGCAGCCTAGGAGCCCATAAAATACTTATTTCAAAACACGAAAAACCTTACCAACCACAACTTCTGAAAATGTGTGTACTGTACAATCTTTAGATCTATTATTGATCTATCATTTTTCCCCATCAAGGAACAAAAAAAGCTACTGTATTTCAAATGTTGACATTCAAGCAAACCGAAGCATTGGGGGTGTGATATTGTAATATGCTCACATATGCCAACCTATTAACATCCTTCTGTATAAATATCATACACGAATATAGGACCGGCCGGGTTATACAGAGTTACAGGGTAATGAAAAGAGGCAACAATATTACACCCAGAGGGCAGAAGCTAAAAACAGCCTGGCACTGAACGGACATCTGTCTCTAGCACAGTCACCCAACACCATAACTGCCCTAAACAGCTCTCCATATCTGACACACACCCAGACCAATATTCATCAATATTCATTCACAAAAAATGCATATATCAGCTTATTGATACAGTGATCGCAGCATTACTGTGGGTCTTTACGTGATATTGATTAGCTGTGGTAGAAAGGTAACTGAGTATTTAAGCAGAACCTAGATGCATAGATCTGTGCAGGAAGTTAAATATGGACAGAGTGGCACCAGTCACTAACACACAGACCTGCCCTGATACTTAACCCACAGAACAAATATGGCTTTAAAAATAATACACATCATAATACACTTCATGCAAAAAGGAGTATAATGTTTCATGCTGAAGAGTGATTTTTTTGTGTGTGCAAGAGTCGTTATGACAAAGATGGAATCTGACATTTCTTCCTGCATTTTATGTAAAGGTTTTGGAATAAAATATGTGGAATTTGTTTAAATATGGTCAAATGTGGCAAACAGAGTTGAGAGTACTACACTTTGGTAGCTGAACGCATATTAAATATGAGCTGATATATGTTATAAACAAAGCCACATGGGGCTGGTGGGAAGTTTTTTTATTATTATTTTACTGGCACCTATGGTTCCAATAAATAACCTTCAACATTTAGAAGGACACAGCAAAAGATTTTAAATTACTATAAAACAAGTATTTTTTGTGGTTTTGAGCTAATAGCATTAAAAAGTATGGGGTTAGTAAGATCCTTTAAAAAAATAATGGTTTTATTCAGCCAAGATATCCTGGTTTCCATATTCAGCACATCTACTGTCAACACTGATAATAATTAGAAATGTTTCTTGAGCACCAAATCAGCATATCAGAATGATTTTTGAGGTGTCATGTGACACTGAAGACAGAGTATTACAATTCAGCTAAATTATGGAACTATGAAACCTTTATATTATTAGTGTAGGGGAAAAAGGTAACGCAGATTATTAAAACTGTCTTTTAAGAACGATCCGTTGAAAGGTTATTTTGGAAACCCAAAATGATTCATCTAAGCAATGCCAGTGTGTAATGCTAAAATGTCTTTCTTCTGTGCATTTTTTTCCTAAACAAGGGAAGTCAAACAGTTTTGGTCAACAACATTCTTCATACAGATCCTGATGGACATGAGGGGGAGTAAATATGACAGAATATTCATGTTTGGCTGAACTATCCCTTTAAAGCAGACAGAGACTAAACACAGACCAAACCTCATGACAGCAAGTCTGAAATACCCAACTCTGCATAAAAAACAGTCAAAACCAAAACAAATACTCCCCAAACCAGAACTGAACATATTGAGTGGTTTAACACACAGACCGCAGAGCCCCATCGCAATGAAATATCACAAAGCTAAGCATAACAGAAAAAAATACACAGCATGCATTTCATTGATATTTCCAGGTCTGGAAATCCCAGTTTTAAAATTCCCTGACATTTCTAGGTTTTCCATGACCACGGATCCACCGTAAGAGAGATGAAAAGAAATAGGGAAGAGACATATAGCCTGTGTACTGGAAAAAGAGAGATGAGCTAGAAGAACAAGGATGATAGACAGAGGGAAGACGGAGAGAGTGGTAAAGAATGAGGAGAAGACAGAGACACAGAGATGGGCTGATAACGACTGAAGGATGGAGAGGAGAGGGAAACCGACGGCAACATCTCTCACCATGTAGAGCGTGAACGGGAGGCAGAGCAGCAGCAGCCACAGGTAAAGGTGAAGTGCGTTCACGAAGGTGTTCTGGTGGGGGTCGTAGTACCATCCTCCCGTCACCGACGCCCACACGCCCTGCCGCAGGATTTGGAGGGTCTGCGACCCCATATTTACCCCCTATCCCCTCTCTAGCCGTCTCGGAGAAGGAGGTACAGCGCTGGCCCATCGAGCCCCGTCGCAGCCATCTTCTTCTCTGCGGTCCTCCAGTGCTGCGCTTCCCGTCCCATCGTGCTCTGCGCGCACCCGGCAGTTCGCATGCAGCTCGCGCAGAGTGGTACTTGCGCGTACTGCACATGCGAGTTATTCTGCAGCGCCACCGCGCGGCGAACGCGAGTACCGATGAACAAAAACATCTGGGGCGACACTGTGATTTTTTTTTTTTGCAACCTGTTTACCTAAATAAACCAATCCCTCTCGAGATCCTCTTAGTCAGTTTGCTGGTATATGAAAAATATATTGGATATATTTTAAAAGATAGGAATCTATCGTACCGTTATGTATTTTACTGTAACGTTACGTAAGTTACTTACTGTACTGTGCGCATCCAGGTGGAATAAATTAGGCCAGGACTGGCAGTATTTGGGTCGAGCTAATAGTCACGGTTATATGAATAAAACTGAATTCTCATCCATCTGAACACAAGAGGGCGCTGCGCACGGTTTCATCTCTATTTGTGACCCTGGACCACAAAACCAGCCATGATGGTTAATTATTGAAATTGAAGATTTATACAACATATGAAAGCTGGATAAATAAGCTCTCCATTGATGTATGGCTTGTTAGGATAGGACAACATTTGGCTAATATACAACTATTTGAAAATCTGGAATCTGACAGTGCAAAGAAAAATCTAAATATTGACTAAATCGCCTTTAATGTTGTCAAGATGAAGTTCTTAGCAATGCATATTACTAATCAAAAATTAAGTTTGGATAAATTTACGGTAGAAACCTTACTAAATATCTTCATGGAACATGATCTTTACTTATTCTGTAATGTTGACCCATAAAGCATATTGTTGGCTATTGCTAAAAATATACCTGTTCAACTTAAGACTGGTTTTGTGGTCCAGGGTCACACTTGAAGACCCCAATCAAATTTATGTAAATCATTATGCAATTACTGAACTTATAAAGGACATACATAAACATTTTTAATCAGAAAAAGACAGGTTTTAGAAAACAGTGTATTTTTACTGTGTGTGAAAGAATGGCATAATACTACAACTCGGAAACACTGAAATATGAAAAATGACATTAAGATGAAATACAGACATTTCAGTTCCCTTATTACAAAAACTATTAAATTATGAAGAAACTGCATTTATATACAATAACCGTAACAATCCACCCTTGGTTAGCTGGTGCAGAGAAATGTCCACAGAAGTCCTGCAGCATTAAAGTAGTTTGTGGCTGACCAGCATGTGTGTCACTGCAGGCGTGCACGCTTCTCAGGAGGTGGTTTGTTGGGTGTAGTTTGTGGAGCTGGCCGAGGAGGGCCAGGAGGGGCTGGAGGTTTCGTCTCTCGCTCTTCTGGAGGCTTCACTGTCTCAACTGGCACTTCTGGTTCTTTCTTTACCTCCACTATGGACAGACATTGAGAGTTTATTCAGGATACTTCTAATGTCTACAAAGCTTTTCTTTAGTTTTCTTTTTATTAGTGATGAAAGCATTTAATCGGTTACATTTTCCAATGGATAGTCGGTCTTCAATCAAACCACATGTAAACAATATTATATTATGCTGCTTTTTCAAATATATGAATTACAGATGTAATTACACTCACATATTTTTAAATGCAAGTTTGATGTAGAGACATGCATGTACACAATAAATGCATTATCCATAATCCATACCATCTACAGCAAATCTGTAGTGTAGGACTGTGCAATTAACCGCATGCGATTGTCATTAGCATCTTGTCACTAAAGACGGTTCTGTGATTAGTAGTAAATCTTCACGTGCTTTCAGATGGAGCAGTATTTCATACACAGCCGTAATTCACTGAAAAGCTATGCAATATCGCGTTCATTATCACAGGCGATTCATCTGCGATTATGAACGCGATATTGCACAGCTTGTCAGTGAATTACGGCTCTGTGTATGAAATGCCGGCTTCACTGAAGAGATGTGAATGACAATCTCAAGTGATTAATTACACAGCCCTACTGTAGCGTGTGATAAGACGAGACCGAGTCAAGTATTTGTGTACCTGGGACAGGCTTCTCTCCTGGTTTGGGCTGAAATAGATATAAAATGAGAATTTAAATAGAATATTATGCTCTAAATAAAACAACATTCGGAAACCTGTTAGAAATGTTTTGCGTATGTTAGCAATACCTGATAGAAAGTTGGGGGAAATTTATTACGCAGATCCAGTAGCAGTGTGTCAACTCTCTGCCTTTGGAACAAAGAACTCGGCTCCTCTTTCCGCTTAGATTTAGGCTTTACCCTTTCTATAAATAACACATACACAACACAATTTTAGCACTTCTGACAGGTACAGTTGTACTCGTTGAGAGATGCCTCCTGCTGCTGTGTGTGTGTGTGTTCTCACCTTTCTCTTCCTGGTCTTTAAACTGCCACCAGTACCCTTTGGACGGGTGGTACCTGCAGAAAGACATCGCCTCATCAAACGCAGACTGAATCCCATGAACCGCTGAGAGCTAGGACACAAAGCAAACTAAATATTAATGTTCAGAGAAATAGAGGAAAGAGTTAGAGAGATTGTTCTAGGGTTCTAAACGCACCACTCTGGAACTGATGACTGATCCCAGGTCAGGCGCTTGATACACCACTCCAGCTATGATATAGTAGTCAGCAAGAGGGATCACTGCAGGAAAAGAACAGCAAGGGAAACAGACCATACAAAAAGATTTTAATGTTCTTTATTCTGCAAAGAAATGTAATGTCAGCATTTTGAATGTAAAGTCAACAAAAAGGACTCAATTTATTGTGATAAAGAACATTCCGGGTCTTTCAGAATTAAAAAACATTGTATTGTAAAAATAGTATTGCTACTACTACTACTACTAATAATAATAATACAATTTAACAACCTCTGAAACAACTTCGGTCACCTAAAATTCTCTTGTAATTCAATCTCTCGATATAAATGAACACAAACAGTGACTGCAGAACAAGGGGGACAAATATGTAACATAAGCACAACACCCACACAGATCAAAACTTGTTGCATTAGTGATTAGCAGAAGAAATTAATCTATTAAATGTTCAAATGCATAGACAGTCTTCAAGCAAAACGCATATAGATTTTTTTATTCAAATATACTGCAAAAACATTTTATGTTTGAAATGTTTTGAAATTGTATCATTGTCCTTTTTGTTATTCTGGTGCACTTTGAGAGCAATATTAAGAGCTTGAACCTTTACCAGTGTACATCTTAAACAGAACAAAAACGATATACATTCATTTGTACCAGGACTTTAAAAAGGACTTAAAATTATTTAGTATTAGTGAGCGTTTCAAAGATTTTTAACTCAAACCGTTGCAGTCTGTCAGTCATATAATTGCAGTCAATGGGACTCACGGCTTTGAGAGAGAAAAAACTAAACATACACAGACAAAACCAAATTAAACCCTGCGGCTCGTGACAATACATTGAGGTCTAAAGACACTAAACGATTGGTCGGTGCAAGAAACTGAACAGTATTTATATATATTTTTTACCTCTCATCCGCCGCACGGATATCGTCAGGAGCCGCAGGGTTTAATTTGATTTTGTCTGTGTATGTTTTTTTTCTCTCAAAGCTGTGAGTCCCATTGACTGCAATTATATGACTGACAGACTGCAATAGTTGGAGTCAAAAAATCTTCGTTTGTATTCTACTGAAGAAACAAAGTCACCTACATCTTGGATACCCTGGGGGTAAGCAGATAAACATCAAATTTTCATTTTTGGGTGAACTAACCCTTTAAGAAAAATGGTAATGAGCTGGTCAATTAATTTAGCTGATTCAATTATTTTAGTGTTATATATTTTCTGCTGCTCATTTCAAAGCATATTTTAACAAATCTACATGCACGTTTAACATGTTGACCACCAGTGTGAGGTAGTTGTTTATTTTTATTCAGTTCGCACATTTTCGAGTTTGTTCATTTCTGGTTAAACCTGAAAAGTTAGAATTTTGATATGTTACAAAAGAGTTGTTGTAAAACTTAATAGTCACAGTTATGTGGTTTTGAAATATGTTGTGGCAAAGCAAATAAAATACTGTATTACTTGTAACTGTATTACTGTAATAATGTATTACTGCTGAAAAAGGTTTTTGTTTTTTCTTTCCAGAAAATTAATCATTTTGATATATGTTGTGGAAAAGCAAATAAATAGAAAAAAAATTATTTAGCAAAAGAAAATTATAAAATGTATTTTTTTCAATTGAGAAATAAACGCCCAACGTAACATATGTCACATGAAAAAATTTTTTTATCATAAACGCCCAACGTGTCATATGTAACATTACAGATCTTTCACAAGGAGGGGTTGCATTTCAAAAACAACTGCAGAAACATGTTATAAGTGGTCCATTTGGTTTGTTTTATTTGCCCCATAATTTTCCTAGAAGGAGAAATTGGTCGGAGTTCTTATGGGTTAAAAGCAAAAACAGCAGCACAGACAGCATAAACTGAACAGCAGAGCAGAAACTCACCTTGTGTTGGTGACTGTCTCTGCTGTTTTCTGATGATGTACAGAATCGGCTCCTGAGCGTGAAGCAAAATATATTCCACACCCACCATCTGACTACACACAAAGAAAACACAATTAGACAAACAACACAGCTCTACCTATTTTAATCCTATAGGAAATAAAACAATCAGTAGTGACAGCAAAATAAACACAAATTCATGTATAATACATGTATAAAAAATATAACCGGCATGACTACGAGTGAACATAAGCTGTATGAATAACAGTTTTAATGGCATAGTGCAGTGCTTACTTGAGGTGTTCCAGGGTTAATCTCTGCATTTTGACCACTTCGTTGTTGCAGGTGCGATCATAGAAGGGATTGCTCCTCTCGGAGAAATACTCCAGTACATTGCTGGGGTTCAGGATGGGCACCCAGCCACTGTCCACCCACGAGATGCCCAGCAAATTATCTGACAAACACAAAACAAAAAATCATATTCGAATAAGAATATTTCCGTCAAGGAAAAAAACAAACAAATAATAAAATATATCGTATAAAATGCAGATAATTCTGCTCGCCTCCAACAACAACAAACTAACGTTAGCGACAATGCTAAAGAGCAAAGTGATTATGTTGGCCGGACAAAGCCAGGATTATGTTAAACTATTTTATATTTATTTTACAACATTCCAACGTGATGGCGAATTGGATTTGCTATGAATAAAGCTGTCAAAGAAAATAAACTAGCTGCTAATTAATTCGCGATATCGTCAAACTACCTCTTAAATCCACCGACGCCATCTTCGCACTCTGACGCAGGCTGATGACACAATAACTGTCGACGCTCTATGACGCCAACCTTTTAATTACTCCAACATGTAGTAGTCAAAATAAATCCTTAAAAAAACACAAAGACAGGTTTACAATTTGAGAATTGGCATTTGTGAATGTAAAATTTGCTTAAGAAAATAATTAAATTTATAATAAGACATTTTCCGTTTTGTGGTCTGGGTCAAAACACCCAGGGCTCGAATTGAGGGGGGTTGCGGGGGGATAGCATCCCCCTGGTCGAAAAAAATGACAAAAAGCATCCCCCCGCCCTAACCATCCCCTTTGGATTATCAATTGTGTGTATTACATAAAACGTATCATGCACATTAAGTGTTCAAATTCTCTACTTATGATCATTTAAGAACTTAACAACGGCGATTGGCCAATCAGAACTTGTACTTTAACAAGCAGAAGCAATTTCATAATTTTTCGCACAACTTTTAAAGTTCTTTAAAAAGAAGACAACAGAAGGTAAGGTTTTTCCTTGATTATAATTTAAAGAGATTATCCATGACGGACCTAATGTACGTGTGACCATTAGGTGCCCAGCACAAAAACACATTCAGAGTCCAAAAAGCATTTACTGCGCGATGAAGCTATTAGAATAGTTAGAATGCCCTTATAATTCCACCAATGAAACAAAAAATACCAATGTATGAGCTTTTACGTTTTAATGTAAAGTGAATGTACAGCGCTTCTTTCAATACCACGACTAGAGGTGCCCTTGAGCAAATTTTGTAATGAAAGCCAACCACACACACATAAAACCCCAACTGCACATGTTCACACAGCAATTCGACCGCTAAAAATACCCAAATATAATATTTCTCATTTGTATAGAAAATAGTGCTCAGGTGTAGTGAATATACAGCGCTCTGACTGAGGTGTGCTTGTGTCGTGTGTGTGTGTGTGTGTGTGTGTGTGTGTGTGTGTGTGTTCACTGCTGTGTGTGTGCACTTAGGATGGGTTAAATGCAGAGCACAAATTCAGAGTATGGGTAACCACACTTGGTCACATCACTTTTCACATAAAGGCGTTTATGCAAGTAAGCAAGTAGCCCTCGTGATCTCACTAAGATCAGTCTTGCTATGTTAACAAGTGTTCAGTGTTCAGTCATACACACACAATGATGTACAACATTTTAGATATTAAAGGAGTTCGGTTAAGACAAAACTAATTATATTCTTAATAATGTAGGCTATAGTTAAAATGACCATGAAAGCAAGAAATAGGAAAGATGCCTCTGGACCTAATTAAAACTACATTGGTTGGAACATCATCGTAACAGAAGAATCCATCAGATGGGACAAATACCCAACAGACTCGCTGCAGGCAGAATTCTGCAAGAATATCCTATGAGTGCAGTGCAGCGGAAAACACCACACAATGCCTGCAGAGCATAAACAGGATTATACCCATAAAAATCCAGAAAAGCTCTATTACATTCCACATCTACATGAGCCACAGTCAAACTCTACAACCCCAATATCAGTCATGCTCAAATGCCACTCATTTTTAAAGGGTTAGTTCACACAAAAATACAAATTCTGTCATTAATTACTCACCCTCACGTCGTTCCAAACCCGTAAGACCTCCGTTCAACTTTGGAACACAAATTAAGATATTTTTGATGAAAACTGAGAGCTCTCTGACCCCGCATAGACAGCAATGCAAGTGAAAGGTTCCCAGACCAGTAAGGATATCGTTAAAATAGTCCATGTGACATCAGTGGTTCAACCTAATTTTTTACGAAGCAGCGACTGTACGTTTTGTGTGCAAAAAAAACAAAAAACACAACAACTTTATTCAAGAATCCTTCTCCTTTGCGTCACCCTAGGGCACAATTATAGAGAGTAACATGAAGCCTGCACTGACATTTCTTTGCATATAAACACGGCGTAGCGCATGTGTGTTCACCATCAGCAGCATCACATGCACACATTGTTTATGTTCAGAGGTACTCTTGATAATAGAGGAAGACGTGATTTGGAGGAGAAGAATAGTTAAATAAAGTCTTTATTTTTGTTTTCTTTGTGCACAAAAAGTATTCTCGCTGCTTTGTAAAATTACGGTTGAACCACTGATGTCACATGGACTATTTTAACGATACTTGTCATTACGTTTCTGGGCCTGGGAACATTTCACTTGCATTGCAGTCTATGTAGGGTTAGAGAGCTCTCGGATTTCATCAAAAATATCTTAATTTGAGATGAACAGTCTTATGGGTTTGGAACAACATGAGGGTGAGTAATTAATTACATAATTTTTGGGTGAACTATCCCTTTAACCTACCAAGAGATGGCAATAAACTTCCCTTAGCAAGTTGGTTTCAGTCAAGTCAAGTGTAATATTTACAAACCGCATGAAAGAAAGACCACAAAATATAGTTACTTCAAAGTAAATAAATACACACATACATAAACAAGGGGAAAACAACACCTGACCTGAGACCTGACTTTAACAACATTTTCTTAGTTTGGAAAAATATTATATCTGTGCCTAAACAGAATTTCCAAAGAATATCTGAATGTGACCAATAAAAATAAGTGAAGTACTGACTACTGTATGTACAAACCCAGCATTGTATTATCATAGCTTTGCCAGAACAAGACAAACTGTGCTCTAATTACCCTCTCAGAAATTTACCATTATGGTAAGAAAAAATGTTTTTGCCAAAAACTTTTGGACCATGATACATTAATTTATTATCCTCAGAATGTTTAGAACATTTATTTTTAAATAATCAAAAGAAGGGTATTAGGAGCAATTATAAGTCTATAACTAATACTAAAGTCACAAACTACACTAACCTGCCATATTTTGGCTACATACAGTAACATATGAACGTTTTTAAAGTGAAAGTGACATACAGCCAAGTATGGTGACCCATACTCTGAATTCGTGCTCTGCGTTTACCCATCGTGCACACACACAGCAGTGAACACACACACACTGTGAACACACACCTGGAGCAGTGGGCAGCCATTTACGCTGCAGCACCCGGGGAGCAGTTGGGGGTTCGGTGTCTTGCTCAAGGGCACCACAGTCGTGGTATTGAGGTGGAGCGAGCGCTGTACATTCACTCCCCTCACCGACAATACCTGCCGGACCGAGACTCGAACTCGCAACCTTTTGATTATGAGTCCGACTCTCTACCATTAGGCCACGACTTCCCAAAATATATTCCCCAAAATAATAATAAATATATGCATATATATATATATATAGATATACATGGGGAAAGACTGAAATTTTATTGAAACATATTGATCAGCAAATGCAGAACAGGATTCTACCGGTTATTATGCTATATACTGTGTTTAAAACTAATATGAACAGTTATAATAATGTAAATATTTAAGTAATATCAAGCACCACCCATGCAGTATTTTTTTTTATAGAAGCTGAGTTAAAGTGATAGCATCTGACATTGGTGAAACTTTCAATCAGCAGTCAAGAGAATAATAGGTGTGAAAAAATAGGTGGACAAATATTTTTTTTAAACTTAAAAACATCAGAGTAGAAGAAAAATACTGGACAAGAAAAGAAAGGAAGAAAGACTGCACTTGTTTTTTCTCAGACAGATCGAACTCTACTAGCTTATGTCCATATGACATGCACATGTGTTTGAGAGTAGAAAATAACAGACTGAGCAAAGCAGAACTCTCCGTCTCCACCCAGCACGATTTACCGCAATCACGACACACACCCAGTCACAACAACCGTACCAGCCACCCGCTTACAACACACACACACGCACGCACGCACACACACACGACCTGTGGGACAAACATGACGTTTCCCAAAGTGATTCATTCCATTACGCAGATATCCACCATATTATTCTTAATTAAATGAATGTGGGTTGACAATAACTTTGTTGTGAGCATAATGAAAGAGAGAAGACCAGGTCTTCTGAATCAAGGGAAGATCAAAGTAAGAGAATAAAACAGTAATCAGCTCTTTTCAGAGTCCAACAGCAGCTGGTTTTCTGTTCTGTGTTCTGGGGGCAGAAATCACGTCACACGAAATCATCGTTTGAGCAAGTGAAATGCGTTTGTTAACGGGTGAGTTGCGCTCAGCTGGATTTCAATGGAAACGAGAGCTCGCGCAGGGGGGCTGACAGACCGGTTATCGCGCTCCATCCGTGATGACCGCATTTCTTAAGGGCAGCGCGAGCTGTGGCTTCATGCGCACGCTCGCACGCTCACTTCCTTTTGAGTCATTTGGTGAGAGCAGGACGTGCCGATACCTGTCCGTTCCGCTAGACTGCTGAAAAAAAGAGAGGCAGCGAAAAAGAGGAAAAATTCACAGTAGGCTATTGTGTGTGTGAATCATCCGGGAATCCATCTTTAAAACAGTACCGTGAAGACGTACTCGTCACGCGGTCATGTAAACGCGCAAAGAGGCAACGAACGAACCTCGGAAGCGCGAGTTTTAGGGAATTATCGAATCGGTGGGATTAGCGTGGAGCAGGGCAGGTTTGAAGGAATGATACGCAAGGGAAACGGCACGATAAGCGTCATGAGCGGCAGCGTGAACTCCACCGTCATGCAGTCTCCCGGTGGACGCAGCCGCGGAGACTCGCGCTACCCGCAGTACGCGCCCCATCAGAGCGGTACGATGATGGTGAAGCCCCAAAACGAGCCGGCGGACCTGGTCAAACGAGCCCTGGACTTCAAGACGCAGGGCACGCAGTGCTACAAGGATAAGAAATACCGCGAGGCCATCGGCAAGTACCACCGCGCGCTGCTGGAAATGAAGGGTCTGTGTCGCGTGCTGGGGGACCCTGACACCAGCAAGTCCCCCTCCACCGTCCTGACCAGCATCAGCAAGTCCAGCCTGACAGACGAGCAGAAAGGCGCGGTGGAGAACGCGGAGCTGGAGTGCTACAACAGCCTGGCAGGTGGGAACGCACATCATGTTTCACCACTTTGAATTTCAGTGCACTTAGGTCTGTTTTCTTGCAAGGCAAGCAGACCATTATATTCAAATTAGTGCTGGGGTTCAGTGGCAAACTGCTAGATTTGGTCCCTCCAATTCTAAATATGCCTTAAAAGAAAGTAATCCGTGAGTCAATGTCTTCAATTCTGCATGCAAAATGACGTCATGGTTTTTCTTATACCTACGTTTTATTAAACTGCCAAAAAAAACACGATTAAGTATCATAAACACGAATCATCAATTTTGCATTAGTGCCATTCGTTTCGTCTGTGTTTGCATGTAGCATGTCTGTTGCAGATGGAGCTAGTGAATTATGAACGAGTGAAAGAGTACTGTCTGAAGGTTTTGAGAAAGGAGGGCGAGAATTTTAAAGCCCTGTATCGCTCTGGTGTGGCGTATTATCATCTGGGAGACTTCAACAAAGCCCTGCACTACCTGAAGGAGTCACACAAACAGCAGCCCACAGGTCAGTCAGATCAAACTCTCAAACACTACACCAGGGCTCATGGACCTCCGGAATTATGTCTTCAATCTCACTGCACAACCACGGAAAGCCATGAGAGTGCAACACCAAATGCTCACTTTTCCAGTGCCCTTGGTTCTATAATATATTTCCTATTAATTTAGTTTCCTTTAAAAATGTAGCCTTGGAACATAACCAAGTTCTGGAATGAGCCACAAGATTGCAACATTGTATTTGTTATAAGTATGATATATTGTTGAGAATTGCAAAGTTGCTTAAGAGTGAGGAGATGCATTCGATTAGAAGAGGTCGATCGACAGAGGTCCTTGGTTCAAAAAAGTTTGACAAATACCAAATGCAATGATGTGTTTCTTGATGTTACATTTGCAATAATGTGGTCATATTACTACAGAACAAACATCTAAAAAAACAAGAAGTGAAGAAGATTTTAGAAGATGCCAGTCTAATCTGATTCACTTACCAATATGATGATAATATACAGTATTATGTGTAAAATAGTCTTCTTTTATACTCTATTCTAAGTCGCAAAACACAATCTCAGCATTTCAGGGCTTCATTTGAGCTTTTACACAAGTCTTATGTGTTCAGGTGCAAGTACAAGAAGCAGCTCCTGAACCCAAAACACCTGCTATTCATAAATTAATAATAAATAATCACAAATCTGAAATGATTTATCTTTCACTACACTTCCTGCCTGAGGTTTTTTCAGTTAAAACAGCTGTTTCCTTTTTGTCTATGCATGTGGAACAGACACAAACGTCATCCGCTACATCCAGCTAACGGAAATGAAGATTCGACGAAATGCCCAGAGAGAGAAATCAGAAGATCCGTAAAAACAGCAGCTCCCGCTCGAATAGCTTTCCACTGCGGACACCCCACACTTCCCTCATCGCGCTCTCTGTGGACGAGGTTCGGCATTTCATGGAAGACTATTCCAGTGCGGGTCAACACACCTGTCTCAGTCCTGTCAGAAACGGTCTCTGGCTCAGATTGAAGAGCTGAATCAGGTGTGCTGTGCCCTGCAGTAGACTGTGGAGACCAGGGATGGAGACCACCAGGGATCTCGTTGGCATTTATTATGCTTTTTGAAGTACACTAGTGCTGTCAAAATGTTTGCTTTCATTCCTTGGTTGTATTTAAGCTACAAACTAACAGATGTAGATCTCTCAAAGTGGTTGTGGTCTGAAGTTGTGCTCCACAGAACACCTTCACATAATTTTGTGGCTGGTGAAACATAGTTTACATGTTCCTGCAGCTTTTTCGTGTGCATTTTTTCCAGATCATGAGAAAGATGTTTTTATTAGAGATTGAAAATCAGTTTTGCTAGAAAAACATGAAGCACCTTCATTTGAAGTGCAGTTAAGTGTCACTACCAGTGAACATGATGCCAATCATATACGTTTTCTTCACTTAACACCCATATTCAAATCGCAGTGGGAAAGATCTCACACGCACAGCGTGGGCTTAAGTGTATACACACACACACACACACACACACTCTCAGTGGACATGAGTGTAAGCATGTGAATCAAGCACAGTCTGACACGTATACAAAAGCATGTAGGAGTAAAATAAACTGTGGTCATTGTTATTTGTAGGAGTGTGTTTTTTGTTCATGCTGGGTTGATTTATCTCAGATTCTTACTGATTGTGAGGAGTGAAGATGTTAGTTTGATGATAATCTTTTCATTTTGACAGAGAAGGGATTTTATCTATCTATGTACTCAACTGTTATGGGTTTTACTTGCAGAAACAGCAGGTACACAAAACAGTCCAATTCTGTGCTCCATTCTGGTTGCTATGGTGAGGTTGCATAGAAATCTTTCTCGGAGACAGACGGGGAAGCTGTCCTAGACATGCTCGGTGTATAACAGAAGAATTAAATTGCTGAGCAAATATTCAGTATTTCTTAAATTTGCAGTAATGTGGACCAATGAGGTTGTATTACTACAAAACAATAATCTCACATTTAATAAATCCCATATATATAATTATTATATTTAAATATAAATAACATTTTAATAAACCAATATTTAAATACAAATGGTGAATAGAGTGGGTCAAATTGAATCAAGTGTCTAATCACAGTATATTAAGACAACTGTTTTGTATTTTAAGTTTTATGAAAGGTTATGCTTCAATATGCAAATTATGCATTATCTAATTAAATATGCATAGATTTGCATACAATTCCAGAAAAGAAATCTAAACATAAAATAAAGCTGTTCAAAATTCTTATTTTTTGAAGTCTTGTTTCATATAATATTTATTTGGATCACTCCAGAAACCAGAAAGTACTATCCACTGCCAGAAAATAAATTCACCATGTTTTTAGGAATAAAATGTTACATAAATCAGGTGAATTAAGCCCTTTTTGTACAAACCTTCAGAATATAGATAGGAATAAAATGGAAAAGTCTAGTCTACAAAAGTACTAAAGTAGCGATTTCTGGCTCAGTGCAGGACCAAAAAAAAAAAAAACATTTTGAGAAACCAGCCTTTAAAATACAAAATTGAAATCTACAGATGCAAATAGATAAAGTAATAAAACAATTAAATGTGTATTTTGGATGTTTTCTTTCAAGCATTTTGAAACTAAGACATGTTGTGAATGCAAAATAGCTCAAAATTAAGCAGTGCATGAAAAAATTATGTATTTTCTTAATATTAATAGAGATGAAATAGAGAGTCTAGTCTCATTTACTTCCTGTGATGATATATGAAAATCATCTTCTAGAGTTGTGTACTCTATCCTAAGACAGTCACAAAACACCACATCTCAGCATTTCAGAGCTTTAATCGATCTCTTACACAAGTCTTAATGTGCTCGGGTGCAAGTACATGTTTCATAGCAGCAGCTTCTGAACCCAAAACACCTGCTCTTCAGGACAACAGTGATTGTGCTGATAAATGATAGCAGATGCTCCTGATGATGGCTACACATTCATTTAAGCCATTAAAAAACACCACATATGTTCAAAATCTTGTTTCAGGTGACAGAAAGCGTAAGACAGACACAAACACTTCTGTTTTGGCTCTAAATGTTGTTTTGTCTCTAGAGAGCCTCTTCACCGGTGTAGAGATGACAGATTGGACTGAGGAGGAGGACAACACTGCTGTAAACGTGCAAAAGAATGTTCACCTTGAATGTCTGAACATGTTCAAAAATGTAGACAGAAATGTTTCTCTTCAATTTTATCTTAACAAAAATGTGAAAAATATACAAATAATTTAAATAAATAAATCTGTAAACTTATATAAATAAATATTGCAATAAAATAGCTAAAAAAATCCAATATGCATTCTCAAAAATCTCCCAACAAAATTCAATGCACATACACCTTGGAATCCATCAGTTACACTGAATTGCATGCATAACACACACACACACACATTCACACCACACATACTGCACATGAACAAAAACCGGAAGACTGCAATAATGTACCTGATTATTGTAGAGCTGAAAATGTAGAGCCAATAAAGTCGAACTTTCCTCTTTAAGACTTTTCCCCATGTTTAATACTGGTGGTTTGGATAATGAAGAGGTCATTAAACAAGCATATTATTTGTGAAAGACTATGTGCTGCATGCTACAGTGAAAACCACAGAACAATCAATGATCTCGAATGGTCTAAATATGAGAAGTATGACAGAACTATACATTCATGAGACCGGAAAAAGCACTTCTAAAGGTGTACAATCTGATTTCTGTATGAAAAATAAAAACCTGAAATCTCCAATGAGTAGCAGAAATAAACCATCAAATGTTCCCCAGCTAATTCAGTGTTAGTTCAGAGAGCTAAATCTACTAGAAACATGCAGACGCGTGTTCAGTACATACAGAGAGGAGGAAGTCAATACAGCGCAGCAGGACAGCTGAGATAATACACTAAATATTAATAAAAAAAGAAGTCCGCAAATAAACAAAGTGTCCGGATAAATGTTTTTCAAGATCTCAGCTGCAGACCCTGTACTTCCTAAAGCACTCAGAAATCAGTCTGGCCATTAAAGAAGCATCTGGATTGTATTTTTATTCGATAGCTTATAATGCCTGGTGGTAAATATTAGAGTTTACTGAAGAAGAGCTTATTGAAAAAACGCACTGTTAGACCCCACACTGCAATAAACAATATTCTTTCTCTGTATTTTTGTCTTGTTTTCCAGTATAAATATATAAACACTAATTATATCTTGATTTAAGACTTTGTGAAGCAAAATGACATAAAATTGTTTTCTGAAAAATATAACAAAATTAAATGAATTTATGCTTAAAATGAGAAAAAGGAGTAAGCAAATTAACTTGTTTTCTATTTAAAGCAACTGTAGGTAATCCCCCCCCCCCCCCGAAATATGGTGGCGCATTAGTTTCTTATAAGGTGAATGGCTTGGCTTCAAATGTTTGTTATAGGAGTTTGTAAGTTTAGAGAGAGGGTACTAAATTCAGAGAAAAGGGCTTTACGGAAACAACAAATTCACGTGTACAGCTATTGTATTTACGGCAGTGAACTCCACTCACTTAAATGTAGGGGCTCCAAAGTCGCAAAAATACACTAACTATATACAGTTGCTTTAAATTTGACAAATATGTTTTCTTTTAAACAAAGTCACAGGACTTTTAATGCAGTCATTTTGATTATAAAGTAAATGTATCTTGATTCAAGAATGTTCAAATATTTGTACTGGAAAAAAAGGCAAAATACAGAGGAAGACAATGAGGAATTCTGGATTATGCAAAAACCAAACACCTTTGGTTTGTGCTGAGTAATTAATCCTTTTCTCTAAAATCAGTTCTTAATATAGTGAATACATATACTGGAAAAAAAAACAGGTATTATTGACAGAACAGACTTGTTGGTCTTAGTTGGTCTTCTAGTCCAGTCAAGTTGATCTGATGGCTGGTTTAAGAGGGGTTTTGAGCACTTGGGCAACAAGTTGACCACCCAGCTAGCTTGATCAGACTTAAACCAGCTAAGACCAGCTTAAACCTTATGTTTGCTAAGATAAGCAAACCATCTTAGTCTGGTTTAAGCAGTTTTTTTTCTCCAGGGTATCCAGAACTCCCCTTGAATTGACTTGATAGTGCTACATCTGAAACCAAGTGGGTCTAAATTTGTGAGGGGTAAAATCAGGAGCAAAACCCTGGTCGCACTCTGTAAGGTGAGTCTCTGGAATCTGACGAGATAGGTCGTGTCCCATCCCTGTATTGTCCTTCATCTTGTTGGTCCAAAAGGCTCTCATTTACCCAAGGGGAACAGGGGGTTGGTTGTTCCAGTGGAGTGGGCAAGACAGCCACACCTCCTCCAAACTCCACAGTGGATGGGGTTTCAGTGCTGGACGTGTGGGCGGGAGATTCGCCCCACTGGGATCCACAGCGAGCTCGTGGACAGGGGCGGGGCCTAGCCAGGATGTCCAGAGTCTTGGGACGCTCAGGCTGGAAGCGCCGACGTGGCGTAGGTGGAAAGATGAGATTTGGATCAGGAAGACGAGGCAGTGAGGGGTCCTCACTTAAGGTCCACGGAGTCACTGCACATAGAGCATCACAAAAGGCACTAAATGAAACCAAATTACAGCTCTGAACGGAATCAGTTCCTGTGAAAGGAATTCAAATTTTGTGGATAAATGACTGAGGGATCAATGACGTATCAAGAAAAGGAATATTTTAAATAGGTTGGAAATATCTAGATTAAAACATGTACCAAGTTCTCTCTAAATGTACTCTTTGATGGTTTTTATGTAGTTTTACAAAACCTTTATACAATTTTTAAGAAACGTTTCAATTTAAAGGGTTAGTCCCCCCATAAATGAAAATTCTATCATTAATTACTCACCCTCATGTTGTTCTAAACCCGTTAAGACCTTCGTTCATCTTCGGAACACAGTCCTTGTGACATCAGGGGTAATTTTACAAAGCACGAGAATCATAAAAAATAAGACGGTCTTAATAAATTATGTTATTATTGTTTCTTTGTGCACAAAAAGATGAACTTCGTAAGGTCTCACAGTGGTAATATCTTTGTCTAAACTCTCGACATGAAAGGATGAGTAATTAATGACAGAATTGTCATTTTTGGGTGAACTAACCCTTTAATGACAAAATGTAGTTTACCTATCAAATAAAAAGTGATATTTTCTGGATAAATAATAATAAAAGATTATGCCAAAATTCCTAATTATATATTCTTTTTAAGAATGTCATCATTTTATTGAGGCTTTTTTTTACTATTGTATCAGGACAGAATCCCCCTATTTTTTTTTCAAATAAACCCAGACAAAAACATAAGCAACCTGTCATTGACCAAGATGTTTGCATGAGTTTCTCACCTGTTGTTTTGGAGGGTGCGGTAGGGGCGGGACTGTGGTTGTTATGAGCAGGCGAGCACCCCATCTTTATCGCACCATCTGAAGGTGTGCGATGAAGCCTGCAGGCAGCACTGGGTGCAGAGGGCACGTGTGTGGGCGTCAGAGACTGTCGAGGGTGCCGTTTAAATCTCTCCAGGTGGGTGTTGACCAGTGGGTTCAAAGGAGGCGGGGTCTGTCCAGGGGGCGGAGCAGGGGCGTAGGTGGGCGTAGTACGAGCAGCTCTTCACTGTCGGAGCGCAGAAGAGATCGGGTTGAGTTACAATCAGACACAGATGAAAGAGACAGGAGTGTGAGGGACGTGGGCAGAGGGAGAGGGCGATGGGGGCTTTCCCGTTTGAAGAGTTTGCGTGTCGGTGGGCTGGCGCCACGACTTGTACCCCCGCTACGGTGAAACAGCCCTTCCCATCGCGGACGTACACTCTCTTCCACACGCACCAGGTCCAATAGATTTTGACCAAAACCAACAGCAGCCAGAGCCGCCCCGCAGCCCAGCAACACCAGTTCTGATCTACGGCTTCCACTGGGGCTCCGTCGCGTATAACTGGGGGAAACGTCAGAAGCCATTCCAGTCGTGCCACACTCCATGCCGGAACTGTCCGTAGTGGATCCATCCCTGTGGAACGGGATGCAGAGGTATGATTGGCCAGGGGAGTCAGTTGACTCTGATGGGAAGCAGCAGTCCTCATTTTCTACAGAGAGAGAAATAGATGGGTGGGGGGGAGAAAGATTTCACAAAGTTGCACCATAAACCAGCCTTCACATCTTGTCAGTTAAAGGATGAAGTTTTTTGATTTATGCTTTTTTTTATTCTCCTTTGTTGCTAATATTATAATGTAAAAAATCATTGACATTAACCTAGTTAGATGAGATTAAACTGATCTATTGCTAGTGAGATGACAGAAATGTCAAAATAATGAAAATATGTTATCAGCATGATGCAATGATGCCAACATAATATCAGCATCACAAATTTTCAATTCTACAAATGTTATGTGATTTAAAGTAAGAGTGCATGGCCGTGTGACACAGAGTTTGAATTTGAATTTGGCCGTGATCCACAGGATGAAGAATTGTAATTTGAACTGGAATTACTGGAAGAGGAATTTACTGAATTGCAATAAAAAAGTAATTAAAGGTCACACAAAAGAAACATTTCATTATTCCAACTCATGTTTTACAATGATTAATTCTGGATAATTATTGGTTATTTACTCTTAGATAGATGGATTTTTTTAACATTGTTTAGAATATATTTACTTACAGATTTTACTTCTGTCATACAGCATCACAAAATGTCTCCCCACTGTTTTTAAATAATTTTCTAAAAATAAATGAAGGCATCATTATAGTTAATGACAAAAAAAAAATTCTGGAAATAACCCCACATGTTGTGTGTATGACAATATATGTATGTGTATACATTAATTAAATATTAAAATATTAATAAAATTACAATTTTCAACAGTTATTAAATTTGTTATTGATTGTAAGAAAGGGACAGAGTTTGAGCAGACTAAATGATTGGAGATGTCCAGCATATATCACTAAAGAGAAATCTGTTGTCTCACCACAAGATCCAGGTATGACTTTTTGATAAAAAAAATTACGAGCTCACAAAAACTGTTAAAAACTGAACACATTTATGGATTAATCTTTCACAATAAGATGAACAAGATACATTTAGAAAACTGATACAGTGAATGTCCACTCCATTTCGACTTTTAAAATTCACTGTCAATTCAGTTAATTTCAGTGCATCAGTATTATTGTGAATGCAATAAAGATGTAGTTTGGGTAGATTCCAAATGGAAAACATTCAGAATTGTCAATGAAGATGCCAAACATCAAGTGTAATGTGAATGCTACCAGTCTCTGCCAGACTGCACACGCCAGGAACAGCGGGACTGTGTCTGGGGGAACGTCGCAGGTTTGGAGCACTGCAGGAACGCTGCCGACTGTCCTCTTTAGGAGTCCTCAAACTGAGTAAGGAACACGTGGAAGTTTGTGATTATATAAACATTTGGTGAAGGTTTACGCTTTGTTAAGAAACACACATACACGCACACCTCTCATCAGCGCTGTGTTCCCTTTGCGTTCTCCCTTTCTTGCGTGAAGTCTTTTTCTCCTCATCTTCATCATACTGGAATGCAGCATTACGACCCCAGGCTTGACATCCAATCCCTGGGGTCACTGTCAGCATGAAGGAGATTCTATATTAGGAACCTGACCATATACAGACCCAAATATTTACAATAATATACACAAAATCAATCAGATGCATAAACACACTTACACTGGATCGCTCGGAGGCGTGGCAAAACAGGGGGGCTGTTTGGAGGGGTGGAGTTACTGCCCATGAGGCTCCGCCTTCTGTCCAAAGAAGGAGAAGCTTGGACTGTAATCTTATGCTGGAAATCTGAAACACAAACATACTATTATGTAAACAAAAATTCACATTATATACACTTGCACATCCCACAATACAATGTGAAAAACACCAAGATGACACAAAATGTGAGAAATGCTCTGTGGAAATGCTTATGCTTAATTCTAATTGAGAAATGTAATATTTTACCAAATGTGAGTTGAATCTTGTTCGCTTTACATGAGTAGTGCTGCTGAAATACTATAAACCATGAAATACTAACCGGAAGGCAGGCTGATGCGGTTCCCATCACGCAGTTTAAGACGACTGCGCCGGAACTTTCCATGGCGGTTTTGAACTCGTGGTTTCTCCTGGTACAGCTGGTGAATGATGACATTGAGCTCTCGCTCCAGAATGTGAATTTCTCTCTCTGCCAATTCCTGCTCCCGCCGCCGCAAAGCCTCTTCCTGATACTTCTGCTGTATAGCTGCTTGACTCAGTTCCTCCTCCCAGGATCTCAGCTCCTACAGCAAGACAGAGAACTTGATAGATTCAACTTACTCATCCTTCTGCACTATGTAGTGTGTATAATCTGGTAAATTCATCTGCCACATCCATTAAGGAGTTTAATGAGCATTTTGTCAAACTGATTTTGGCACCACCAGTAGTGAGTTTAGCAGAGATTAGACTGCAAATAAAATGCTTACTATCTTCTGACTGCAATGTTCTGGTATTTTTTGTTTCAAGTCAAAATTGGGTTTATTTAACTTTTACTTAGCAAGTGTGTGCAAATTACTTTTGGAACAAATGTATATAAAAACTGTTTAAATGGTTTGAGGTCAGTAAGAATTGTTGTTTTGAAAGAAATACCTTTATTAAGTAACGTTGCATTAAATTGATAAAATACATGACACTAAAAACATTTACAATGTTACAAAAGATTTCTATCTCAAAAAGATTTTTTCTTTTGAACTTTCTATTAATCAAAAGAATCTTAAGAAATTCTAAATATATATATATATATATATAATTACTTTTCAAAGTATATTAAGCACCACAGGAATAAATTACATATTAAAATATAATAAAACCGAAAACTACTGTTTTAAATTGTAAAAATATTTCACAACATCACTGCTTTTACTGTATTTGTTATCAAATACATCCAGCTTTGATGAGCATAAAAAAAAGACAAAAAAACATTCCAACTTCAACATTCCACACACACACACACACACACACACACACACCACACACACACACACACACACACACACACACACACACACACACACACACACACACACACACACACACACACACACACACACACACACACACACACACACACACACACACACACACACACACACGCCTGCAGGATTTCTTCCAAGGGCACACACAGAAGGGGGTGTGGGGGGGTTGGGTTGGTTGATGGGTGCCAGCGGCAGACACACTGAAAAAAAATGATAATAAATGTATAAGGTAAGTGTTTGCAAACACTTTATTTTAGCTACATTTAGCCTAAATAAATAAAAAATAATGAAAGTTAGTCAACCTAATTTCTTTGTTTAAATGTAACTAAAATACATTGATTGCAACTACTTACCTTCAAGAAAATAGTAATTTCAATGAATTTTTGTTCACTCTAGTGAGTTGATCATAGCATATGTTTGATCAATTTATAGCCTTCTCAAATCATCACGACTTGCCTAAAATAAAATCTATAAATATAAAACAGTTCAAGCATATCACAATGTGAGTTTAAATGTTCTACAGAGATAAATGCGTGCTGTTAGACGCATATTATCCGAGCGGAGTGAAGCACGTATATATATATAGAAAGCTTTAAATTACTACTTTAAACTAAATAATTCAAATCGAAAATAGAAACCCTTTCAGTAATCCTAAAGATGCATTTTTTAGGCCCGATTACAATTTGCGTTTTATTTTATAATTCTATATAATAAAAAAAAAAAACACAAATTATAATGGCATATGCTAAATGCAAAACTTTCTCCTATAATTGTATAGCTGCTTATAGTTTCAGATTTTTGTTATTCTGTTCTGAATACCTTAAAAGTTAAAAGATTTGCTGCAACGCAATTTTGTCTGATGTGAATTATTTAGACTATTATTTTTTTAATCCATGCAGCAAACGCTTTAAAAACAGCTTTAAAAATTACTTTATTGCATTCCAGATGCTTTTAAAGAACTTTTCACGATCAAATTTACGGGTAGCAGCTTGAATGCAAAACTTTGTCGTGAATTTGTTGAATTCCCATTTGTAAAATAGCTAGCCTAATTTATTGTAGGCTAACCCGATCTTATGAAAAAGGTGCGTATAGCACAATTTCTGTTTTTATTTGGCATGATTTTCATATGTAGAAATTGACTTTGGCGTGCAAAAGACTGATAAATTCATAATTAACAGGCATGGATGTTCAGTCGACAGAGAAACAGAACACATAGAGCTACTAACTGCTGAAATGTTTGCGAGGCAAATCTCAGGTCTAAGTGCTCATGGTACGCACAGTGCGTACAGCCGTACACCTGCAGGTACCACTGTATATACTGTATATATATAAATTATTTAAATACAAAAGCAAAACTTTGCTTTGAGGCATAGAGTTTGGATTTAGATTTGTCAGTAGTATCTATGTATTTTATCTATGTATCTAAATCTCTGTTTTTATTGTACACCTTCTCTTTGGCTCTGAGCTGGTCAAACATCTCCTGAACCTCCAGCTTCCAGTCATCCTGCAGGGATTGGAAGGATTCTGCAGGCATTTCAAAGAAGCCCGACTCTTCAATAGTCGTCAGCTGGTCTAGAATACTGGTGAAGGGGGGTCGTGCATGAGGGTCCACGTTCCAACAGTCTACAGCAGGTGAGAGAAACAAACACCACAGACAGACGGTCAGCTGAAAAATGCCAGCTGAGCACTCAGAGATGGGGTGCAGGTGGGATTATGAGTCTTTTGATTAGTGAATCTTCAAACTCATTCAATTAAACAGAAAATTCCAACAAAAACGACAATTCTGTCATCACTTACTGTAAGACTTTTTCCTTCAGATGAACACAAAATGGAGAATGATTTATCACATTGCTTTCCATTTGACCACCTGTATTATTATGTAGGTTACCAGTAGATTTTAAAGTAAAAAACAGATTTTGGCACTTCAATTAGATAGGAATGTTAACAGTATGCCATATAACACAGTGTAAAAAATATAGGCTTCCTGTAATACCAGAAACATTGTCACAGTATTTTTATATTAACCTTAATATCTAAATTACTTCTATTCAGTATTACTTTATTATTTTAATACATAGTTTATATTTCATATAGTGTTTTCTTTTATTTTTAAGTTGTAGTATATAATACAGGCATCCCAATACTAGAAACAATGTCACAGTACTTTTTATGATGAACTTCTGGCAACCACAGCTGCCAGTTTTTGATACTTGTTATGTTATTATTTATGGAGGGTGAGTAAATGATGGCAAGAGTTTAGTTACACAGAGTACTTAAGCTAATAAGTTGCAGTAGAACTGCTGTATATGAGATTCGTGCCTTTCATCAGCCGGGCAAATGGCTCAGGACAGGTGGAGGGGATCGGCAGGGACAGTTTGTTCATGGCCACACCATAAGCTACCGCCAGACCATCAATGCCACGAAATGGCACCTCTCCCGTCAACAGCTCCCACAGCAAAACTCCATAACTGAGAGAAAGACACACACAGACAGAGAGTTTGAAGTTTAAACATGACTAACATAACAAGCTGTCACCACCAGTCATAGCAGAATCCTATAAAACAGAAACACTATCAAATGTATGACAGCTATTGTGTTCCAAAGTAAAAAAAAAAAAAATCACTGTATTAACATTTCAAAGTGTCTCTTTATAGTGTCATATTCTTTCAAATGTAAAATGCATGCTCCAGTGGCCAACTGAGCAAAACATGTTGCCTTGCTGACAGTCTGACAGAAACCTTGAAAAGAAGAAAAGACATCAGCAAATGTTTGACACAAATCCTTTAAAAATACTATAAATGGTAAATATCACTGTAGATTTCAAGCTGTAGTTAAAGTAGCAGTTCATCAAAATGGAGTACAATTAACTGGTTCTGCAGCCATACACACACACACACACACAACACACACACATCACACCCTGTTAATATAAGTAGAGAACAAAGTATCCACAGAGCTTTGACATTTGGTGAAGTGTTCTATTTTTATCTCTTTACTATCATCCCTCCCCTTCTGTACTCTGTAATCAGGACTTGTGGTGAGAAGCAAAATGTAGACACTAATAACTAAGCATAGCCCAGCACCAAACACACAAACCAGCCTCAGAAACTGGGCTAATGACACTATTTGTTTGTTACCATGGTAACCAAAACCTTCATTGGACACTGCCATCTGTGACCTATAGTTTGGCCAATAAAATTGTACTATACAATTTTGTGCTGCAACTGTATGATTTGTTCTCACCATTATGTATTGTGTATTCCATCATGACCTTAATAAATGAATTAATTATATTCAGTATAGTATCTAGTATCTGTATTCATTATATGTGTGTGTGTGTGTGTGTGTGTGTGTGTGTGTGTGTGTGTGTGTGTGTGTGTGTGTGTGTGTGTGTGTGTGTGTGTGTGTGTGTGTGTGTGGTGTGTGTGTGTGTGTGTGTGTGTGTGTGTGTGTGCTGTCAAACGATTAATCGCATCAAATTTGTATAATGACATGTTTTTGTGACATAGGTATTATGTCAAGTGCACAGAAGGTAAATGAGTACAAGTGTCCCCATCTAAAACGCTTAACAAATCATACTCTTTACTTGACATGTTAGGTTCTTTGGAGATATAATGCTTTCCGTCAAGTCCTGTTTGATCAAGTTTAGGTGTAGGGTAGGTGTAGGGCAATAGCACATACGGTTTGTACAGTATAAAAACCATTACGCCTATGGAAAGTGTAAACCATGTTGTGTTTGCAAAAATGAGTACACCTCCAAATAAAAGACAAAAAATGGTATAAAAGTTAGTATAGATTTAATCTTCCATCAAGTTTTGATCAATTACCAAAGAAGAATGTCAAAATTATTCAGCAAAATAAGATTTTTTTATTAAAGTGATAAAATGTTGTGTTGCAAAATGAGTACAGGTAAGTATATTGAACCAAAGCTTTTAAAGTCAAGTAATTTCCTGTCAATTAAAAGTGTTATGTAGCCAACTGAATCATTCTCAGATTTAATGCTGGCAGCAGAGAGAACTGCCAGGTGACTTATTTCTTAGCATAAAAGAGGAAAATGGTACAAGAGGAATACCAAATTATTGTTTTAAGTGTGAATATATAGCAGAAGTAGCACCGACATTCAAAAACAATGGCCTTGTGACAAGGCTCCTGATATAAGCAGGTCTTCACTTTAAATTCGCATTTAGTGATGAGTGAATTTTTGCTAGAAAAAGAGCAGGAGAAATAACATGCAAGTGTCTCAGAGCCGGCAAAAGCTATGAAAAGAGTGACACTTTATCTCACAGAGGATGATGCAGCCTGCAGAAGTGGCATGCATGGTTGTTGTCATCACTAGTTACATACTGTAGCCAAAGCAAAATAAACTAATTTAACCTCTTCCGAGGCCCATATTTACACAATAGAGACTTTTGGGAATCCATACTCTGGTTTCAAGAGACCAAGTCAATCATTTTGATCCTAAAGCATCCAAAATGTTCTGGTGTTGCTAGAGGAGGAGTACAGTGAGAAGTGTTTGGTACCCACAGTGACGTTCAGTGGTAGTAAAGCTCTTTTTCATGTTTTTTCAAAAAAAATTGTCATGAACTTGTACACTCCGTGACAAGATGGGTCAGACTAGTATACTTAAAGTTCTGGAGGACATACTAAGTACTAGAATATTAGACATTTGCTGAATGAAATCTAGGGTGTACTCATTTCTGCAATGCTTCATTTAAACAAATTTGGCTAATTTACTTATCTTACAGAAAATATTGGCATATATTTTGTTGTTTTTATTAAATATATGTTTAATACATTTCAATTTTGCCACCTTTCCGTGAATTATATTAGCGATCATTAAGAAAATACATCTTTATAATTATTCAGAGGGGGTGTACTCATTTATGCTGTGTACTGTATGTATGCTGTGTATATGTATTATGTATATATAAATACACACACAGTATATATTTCAGAAAAATATGTTGTATTAATATATTAAACATATTTATTTATAATATACATTTTATGAATATAACTATAAACATGTAAATGCATGTGTGTATTTATATATGCATAATACATATACACAGAACACACACATATATTATGCAAACAAAAACTTATTTTGTATGCGATTAATTGTTTGACAGCACTGATATATATATATATATAGGTTCAAGGACAATGTTCATTTGCTTTATTTTCGTCACATATAAATATACAGGGTATATTAGAAGTGAAATGTAATCGAATCAGGCTTCAGTCAGTTAAAAATAAACACAACATATATATATTAGCGTCAGTAATTAATTAGTTATGAAAAAACAATGCGATTACAATATTTAGCAGTTAACGCACTGACCGCACCCCCAGACCTGTACGTCATCTTATATTTCATACAGTTGACTGTTGACAAACATGATGCAGGTAACAACACTTCTTTTCATGAGCTGAACTCAAAGATCTAAGACTTTTTCTATGTACACAAAAGGCCTATTTCTCTCAACTATTGTTCACAAATCTGTCTAAATCTTAGTGATAGTGTTAGTGAGCAACGCCATTCTCCGCCACAGCCAGACAGAAAAAGAACATTAAAAAAAAACAGTAATGTTGGGGGGGCTCTATGCTAAAACCGTGAGGGGCAGATAATGGATACAGAAGAGTAAGAGTGAGAACCTGGTTGTGTATTGTCCTGTGCAAGATGCTGTTACCATCTTGATCTGCCTTAACAAGCTTCAAAGTCAGGGGACACAGCCCACCAATTTGGCCTTTGACTCTTCAGGCTCAATGGCAGAACAAACCAACATGAGGTTCAGTTATGTTGCACACATATCAACCATTACTCGCCTTCATATGCAGGTCAGTGATTACGCCTTAGCCACCATACTCGGTTGTTAATACACACTGTCTTCTGCCCTGTACAGTTTCAAAGAGAGCACCTCTCCTAAGTGCCAGACGCCATCGAATGTGAGCATTTGCAACTCAAGATTCAATGAGGACGACGAGCATTGATTTGATTTCTGAGAGACAATGCAATTATTGCCAGCTGTCCGGGTGGCTGGTCTCAGGCGATAGGTGAAGATGCTGGATGTGGAAACTTTCTAGGAGATTTCAATTCACGAACAGCTCTGGTGGACATTCCTGCAGTCAGCATGCCAATTGCACGCTTGCGACATCTGTGGCATTGTGCCTGCACCCTTTTAACACACCTAATAATCATGTGTCTAATCAGCATCTTGAATGCCACACCTGTCTCGGCAAAGGAGAAGTGCTCACTAACACAGATTTAGACAGATAACAATATTTGAGAGAAATAGGCCTTTTGTGTACATAGAAAAAGTCTTAGATCTTTGAGTTCAGCTCATGAAAAATGGGGGCAAAAACAAAAGTGTTGCGTTTATAATTTTGTTCATATATATAGACACCTACATGCATAATTAGTTTATTACTTACATTTTAGCTTAATTTTTTTTCAGTTTCAGTGATTTTAGTACTCAAACTTGTTTAATTTAAGTCAAGACAAGTTTTTCATCAAATATTTAGATTTTATTTTATTTCAGAACAGTTCAATTACCAAAATAATTTTGTAATACTTTTAGTTAACAATAGGAGCACTTCTATTATTAACAAATTACAGTTACTACAGACTAATCAAAACCTAAGCCTACATTTTTTTCATTTTTATTTCATAATATAGACATTCTTTACACTTTTTATAAACAATATGTGTTTTCGAAGAAGTCTCAAATAAAATAATTTTTGGAGAATTTTCTCAACAAATTTGTTTTTTTAATAAGGTTACACAGGGTCAATACGAGATGCTGAAGACTTGCCAAGATGGTTGCCATGTGGAATGACTTGCCTTTGGCATAGCTAGGTCACAAACACACACACACTTACACACATTTCTTGGTGCCCACCTCCAAACATCACTGCCCTTGGAGAAAGTCGAGGAGCGGATGACCTCAGGGGCCATCCAGGCGTACGTCCCCGCTGCGCTCATCTTCGTGGTTCGATGCCATTCCCGAGCCAAACCAAAATCTGTCACCTTCAGAGTCTTGTTGCTCAGATCGTCGTTCTCCATGCGTTCCAGAATCAGAACTGTGGGGCGGGGATAACGTCAATAATGATGATTAAGTACATAAAACAGAGGTTACTATTACTACAGCAAAAAACAGAAGTCTTCAGCATTTGATTGACAGGCAGCTTTGTAAAGGAGCTGTCCAGCAGAGTGGTGCTGAATTGGTCAAAGCTTTCACTGTAACAACTTCACCAGCTCTAAACCTCATTAGAACACATGCATGAATGGAAAAGGTCCTGAGTTAAATCAAGTGATGGTTGGTTGTGTAGTTTAATGTTAGATTTACAGTTCAAAAGCTTCTTTATGTACATCACAGCTTGGCTGGAATATTCCATGGGTTTTTGTCTAAATATGTGTTGTTAAAATTAGCTGACCACAACACAACCAATGAAAAGGTCTTATGTCTGCAAGGTCCTATGCGAATCATATCCGAGTGGCCTATGAGAGCCCAGGACATGTTTTGAGTAGCCAATCAAGTGGCAGGGAGTGAAGGTGAATGCAAATCCTCTGTAATACGCTTTAGGGTTTAGAGGATCCAATCAGACAAGTCAACTGCCAAACAGAGGATTACAAACCACTTACATACTTAGAGCCAATACACCAGCCAAGCCCTCCAGCTACAAAAATACACACCAACACAAACTCCTTCTATGCACAATACTATACAAACCACTAACACAAACAACCATATACACGTGAAAACAAGCAGACTGTGAAATTGCTGATATTCCAAGGTTTTCAAATTGGGGGCCGTAAAGGGGTGTTGGGAGAAAATATAAGAGAAAAAAAGGATTTTGCAAAATGTGCTTTTTAAGGTTGTCAAAGATATCATGTTAGATATTAAGATATTTATATATTAAGTATATTTTTTTTACATATTAAAGATATTAGAGGGATTTTTTTTGCAAATGCATATTTTAAGCTTGTCAATGATACTATGTTAACTTTAGATATTAAATATATTATAATGCATAATAAATATATAAGGGGATTTTAGAAAAAAATATATATTTTTAAGGTAGTCAAAGTCACCATGTTAACTTCAGAAATTAAATATCTGAATGTCTAAGAATTAAATATGTTAACAAAATATTAATGATTAATAATGAATTTGAGATTATTACGGTTTCATTTTCTTTTTGAAACACTAATTGAAAACTATTTATTTTATTTTATTGACAGTCCTAGTAAATAGTACTACATTTAAACCAAATCTTTTTAAAGGTTTAAATCTAACATTACTCTAATAGTGGGCAGAAAGAAATTGAAATATAGTGGGTAGAAAAAAAAACACTGTCAAATGAACACAAAAAATACATAAATACTCAGCTTTTTTAACATAAAATATAACAAAATATCAATTATTTTATCCTATTAATTAATTATGGTAACAATATATATTTTCTTTATAATATGATGTCGATTATTTTCCACTAATAGTGTAAAAGTGTCTTTCTACATGGAATTATATAGCTGCTATTAGGAAGAGGGGCCCTAGCAAGAGGGTTACAATTATTTGTGGTCCTTGGCATAAAACTTTTAAAACCCGTCAGCATACGGTCTAATAATGTTGACAGATGTCTTACTGTTGCTGGACTTCAGGTCTCTGTGGATGACGGGTACGATGGCCTGGCAGTGCAGGTACAGCATGGCTCTTGCAATCTGTACCGCCCAGTCCACCAGTGTGTGAGGAGGGATGCGTTTCCCAGCCAGGGCCCGGTTGAGCGGCCCGCCGCGGGCGTATTCCAGCACCAGGCAGAGGTTGGGCTCCTGCAGGCAAACTCCCAGAAGGCCCATGATGTTGGGGTGTTTCAGCATGGCAAAGAGCTTAGCCTCCTGACGGACGCTCTCCAGCGTCTGCGACACGTCCTCATCGGGGTCCCGTCGAGCAGCTTTCACTGCCACCTCCATCCCTTTCCAAATGGCACGGTACACTTTTCCAAAACCTCCGACACCGATCATTTCCTCCAGCACCAGCTCACTGAAATCGATCTGAAGCACTGAAGAGAACGAGAGAATTTGCCTCAAACACTCCCGAAGAGGTGTTTTTTAAATCTCTAAAGCTTTTAGTTGATCAAAACTAAAATAGCTGCATTTAGTTGATCAAAATATTATAATACAGTAATATTTAACTGTTTTCTATATTATACATTTTAACCATAGTTTATTCCTGTGATGACAGAGCTGAATTTTCAGCAGTCATTACTCCAGTCTTCAGTGTCACATGATCCTACAGAAATCACTCTCATATGTTGATTTAGTGATAAATTATTATTGGTGCTCAATTATTGATAATGGTTCTTAATATTATCAGTGTTGAAAACAGTTTCTGTGGCTTAATATCTTTGTGGAAACCACAGTGCATTTTTCTTTGACAAATATGAAGTTCAAAGAATAAAATTTATCTAAAAAATAAATCTTTTGGAGCATTATAAATGTCCTTTATTAATTTAATTTTTGAACAATTTATTGCATACTTGCTGAATACAAGTATTAAATAATATATATATATATATATATATATACTTACCTACCACAAATCTTTGGATGGTAATGTATCAGTTTCCGCAAATATATTAAGCAGAAAAAAAAAACTGTTTAAACATTGATAATAATAAGCTGCAAATCATCATATTAGAATGATTTCTGAAGGATTATGTGACTCTAAAGACTGGAGTAATGGCTGCTGAAAATTCAGCTTTGCATCACAGGAATAAATTATGTTTTAAAATATATTAAAATAGAAAAGAGTTACTTAAATTGTAATACTATTTCATAATATTACTACTTTTATTATATTTTTGATCAAATAAATGATGCCTTTGCAGAGCATAAGAGACATCTTTCAAAAATGTACAATCATTTTAATTATTCCAAACTTTTTATAGGTAGTGTATATGTTATTCCATCTGGGAATACAGTGTGATTCATCATGTTTATTTGTGAGACTGAATCAGAGAGGGGCTGAATATGAAAACAAACCGGGATTTATTCTGATTTACATGCCATTCATATGAATAACAGCAAAAATGCCTGATAGATTCAGGCAGAAAGAGACTGGCATTAGCAGAATCTGCAGAGAGCAGATACATATTGTGAGATATGTGTGCTTTAAAAATGATGGCTGACGTGGGAGACAATAGAAAGCGTTAAAACAAAGATGTGCGTGCGATCGACTCTCCTCGGCTGTCGGGATGACGGTGTGTCTGGGCCACTGTGTCTCTTATTAATATTGCAGTTGGCAAGAACCACATGATAAAAAGTAGGCCAGCAGCCATTCAGGAAAAGCAGACGACCACCAACAACACATGACACGCGACTGACAACACAAGGGCACTCACACAATAACAGAGAGCATGAGAGGTGCAAACCATAGCAGATACACTTCCTCATTGTAAGTACACGGCACAACACACATTGAATTCAGATAAAAACAGATCAAGGACCTCATATCAACAAATACACATCAGGAAAAAAACCATGCCAGCAATTAAATGTTTTACTGAGACTGGTGTGGAATACGTATCCAGATGTAAACCACACCGAACCCCTCTGGGATGAACTGGAATGAGCCCCATCACCCAAAATCAGTGCCTGACTTCACTGCTGTGCTTGTGTCTAAATGGGAGCAAATCATAATGTATAAACAAATGTATACAAATCTTAATGTAAAATATATTGAAAAATATCTCAGTTTTCTTTTCACACAATGAAAGTCAATGGGGTCCAATGTTGTTTGACTTTCTTTTGTGTTCCACATACATAAAAGTAATTCAGGATTGGAGTAAATGATGGCAGAATTTATTTTTTTAGGTGAACTATTCCTTTGAGATGGTCTCTTAGGACTAGGCAGCTGTTAGGCTTATTAGCTAGTGGTTCCCAATCCTGGTCCTGGATAACCCCCAACACTGCACGTTTTTGATGTCTCTAAACACACATTTGAGTTCTCAGAGTTTTTACTAATGAACTGATGAGTTCAATCAGGTGTGTTTTATTAGGGAGACATTTAAAATATGCAGTGTTGAGAGTTCTCCAGCACCAGGATTGGGAACCACTGAGCTAGTACCATCATCACTGACCACCTATCGGCTGGTTTTTGGAAAACTAGTGCTGGTCAACCAGCTAAAAACCATCTTGGAACAACCTGAAACCAGTTACTATGTCTACGTTTTTTTGCTGGTCTTAGTTAGTATCCCAGTCTGGAAAATTGCCTGGATTTAAAGAGTTTAGACCTTTAAAAATGAAAATTTTGAACTGAGCTCCAGTTTAGCCATACTGAAAGATAAGTAAACCATTTTAGGTTGCTTTATGTTGTTTCCCCTCAGTAGAAAGGGGATGTGCGCAAAAGCAACTAAACACAAAACATGCTATCTTCTCAGTGAAGGCGGGTGTAGCCTATGTATGTTATGTTTTATGTAGATAAATAAATGATTACTTACAATTTAATTGAGGCACCGAATAATCGCCAAAGTCTTCCGGCGTATCCCGAATCTTCTCCGAGATGCCGTTACTGCTCACGTAGTTACTAGGGAAAATACCGACCCGGTCCTCGATCGTACCTGTCCACCACCCTTCATCCCCGGACACCAGCGAGTCCTTGGATAACACCTCCACCCGATCCCCCTTCCGCAGACTGAGCTCATCCTCGGCGGTAGCTTCGTAATCGAACACGGCGGTCCAGTAACCGGCTCCGGACGGGGTCGCCGCCGCCGCAGGGCCAAACTCCGGCCGGGGCTCTGCGGCTTCATCGCCGTCTTTGCTGTCCGTGCCGCCGCTGCTGTTAAAGGGGAAACTGAAAGCATCCATGCTGCCGATCCATAAGGGCGGCTCGGCCCGGTTCAGCTCCTCACCTGCCGCAGAGCTCAAGTCCGGGCGTAAAGCCGCAGCATAAATAGCATTTAATCCGAGCAACCTCTCGCCTCAACGAGCTCCAGACCTGCAGTCCGTCTCATAAGGGACCGCTCCGGCTCGCTAAATTATCTTTCGGTCCCGAACATAAGGCACTTTTTGCTTTAGTTAGCTACAACATTGTCCCACACCCCTCATCCGCTCCTGAGCCAGCGGCACTCGCCCCTTCCCAGCTCGTGATTCCAGTGGTTTAACGTGTTAACGAATTCCTGATTGTTGCGTTTTGATTGGCGCAGTGGCACATCAATCACGACTTGCCTCTTTATAAGACCCGCCCACTAAATCTCTTTCACAGCTAATGCTGGAGAATCATTTCAGCACCAATGGGCTGGACAGCGCACTACAGTACAAAAGGGTTGAGTTGAGCAGAAAGATCAATGCATTTCTATTTAACACAGCAAATAGTCCGAATTACCATAAGTAGCACATTTTCTTTGAAAGGGACAAGAGGAGATCAGCTTATAAAACGAGACTGGGGTTAGTTGTCACACATTTACACCAGTGAATAGCTCAGATATACCTTTCTATGACTTCAAACCGTTATTATTGCGTATGATAAACAATATATCAGATTTGTACAGGTAATGTTGACCTTTATGACTAATCACAGGCATGCTGTCAAACTTTCTAAGGTAAGTTGTGCCATTAAACAGCCTATAATTATAAAACAAAATATTACAAAAATATTTATTTTATAAAATAATTCTGAAACTAAATATTTAATGAAACAGAAAAAAGGAAACCTTGCACAATAATTACAAATCACAGTTTTATCATATTATAATTAAGAAATATGTTTTAATATCAGCATAAATTAATGATATTAAAACAACTGATAACTTTCCCCACCCTTGACTTATATGAAAAATAGTTTTTGCTAAGAAAGCCAGTGTGTGGTTCAAATGTACCTTAATTATATATTCAACTCCCTTAATTGTGTTACCCTACTGATTTAGCAAAAATATGATTTTTACATTTGTTGGTGACCATGTGAGACAATCTGATTGAGCTACTTTAACCAGATACAAATTTATGACAACTGATACCAGAGATTTTTCAAATATTTTATTTAATTTTTCTTTTGACCAAAATAATTCAAAATAAATAAATCAGCGGACATAAATTATTTAAATTAAGGTAAATTTCATGCATAATTCCCTGAAAATAAAACATGATATTTTTGTGAGAGAAGAGTAAAAAACTAAACAAAAAAAGAAAGAAAACAACTAATAGATGAACATAACCATCATCTGCTTCATCACCAGGCTGAAGAGGAGTGTGTTTGTGTGTGAGAGAGAGAGACTCAGACCCCTGATACATTTGTAAGACTTGTGTGACTTCAAGGTTATAGTGACATCATCTGAAATCTCTTTTAAACCAGTCGACCTGCATCTAAACAGCTGGAAGTGTTAGCTGGCAGTGGAAAAGTTCAAAGCTGGTGGTTGCAGCTGACTTTCATGCTCAACCATGATACTACATGAAGGCCCACCCGCATATTCATAACAACCCTCCCCAGTCCACAGCAGTGTTCAGTTAACTCAAGTGTGCATGTGTGAGTGCATAGGTGTGTGTGTGTGTAATACGACCCAGGCTGAGACATGAAGAACAATTCAAAGTCCTAAACACTCTAGGTATGAGCCCAAAGCTCTTAACGGAGTCAGCCAAACTGGGTTATAAGGTTTATAAGACTGCTACCTTTACCACAAACCATCTGAAAGACACACATGCACACATATGCACAGATGTGGTGAAGATCTACTTTAGCTGCCCTCTGACTCACACCAGACACATTCAACAACACATGCTGGCAGAAAACAAGCGGAACGCTGAAGTCACTGAGAGTTCAAACTGAACACAGTGTAAAATACTTTTTTTTTTTACTTTATCATGCTTAATACTGGTGCACAGAACAGCTTATAAGGTGTGTGAGTGGCTGTGTTCCAGAAATTAGTGAGCTGCCTTGCTGTCTACTGCCTACACAGGGAACATCAGAAGTGACTGATTTGAAACGCTCTAACTCAGTGTTTCATGTAAATGATCATGCCGCTAAGATATCAATGTGATTGCATAAAAATAGACAGCTTGTGTTTATTTGGTCAAAAACACCGTAATATTATAAAATATTAATGCAATTTATAATAACTTTTCCTAATTTAATATATTTTAAAATGTAATTTATTTCAGTGATGGCAAAGTTGGATTTTCAGCAGCCATTACTCCAGTGTTAAGTGTGACATGATGCTTCAGAAATCGTTCTAATATGCTGATTTGCTGCTCAAGAAACATTTCTTAATATTATGTTGTGAACAGTTGTGCAATTTAATTATGGTTTCCACAAAAATATTCATGAATAAAAATTTGAAGAACAGCATTTATTTTAAATCTAAATGTTTTGTAACATTATAACGGTCTTTACAGTCACTTTTGATCAATTTAATAGTGAACAAATTTGTGTTCATTTATATCAAAAACAAACTGACTTGTTTGATTGGTGGTGTACATATCAGGTAATATAAATCACCTATGCAAAAAAAAATCTATTTAAAATTAGACTGAATTATTTTTAACAATCCTTTTTAGACTATAAGAGATTCAACTTAATGAATACAAGCAATGTTGCCTAAAATATATCCAAAGTAAGGCATCTTAGAAAGCTACATAATTAGTTGCATATATTAGAAGTATATGATGCTGTCTATGTAGGCAGTACATGCTCACAAAATCAGTGTATGTGGATAAAAAAGTGTCTGTTGTGTAGCTAAGCTAACACACACTCCTGCCTTTCTGCACAAAAACAAAAGTTTAAACACTAAAGACTCATTAACACGAGCCTGTATGAGTCTTAGAGCAAACTGTTGTGATTTCTGTGTGATTCTTGTACTGTAAAGCTAAAGCACATTGATTATGTACTGAGTAGGAAGCACAGAGCAGGCTGAAGCGATGCCAGCAGTTGCATTTGCAATTTAGATGGAGAGATTTTCAGAGATTAAATGCGTTTTCAACTGCTCTCACTCACAAGCAACAACATTCACAGCTATATATGAATGTAAACATAACAAAAATGAAACACGTCTGTTGTAGATGCTGTAATCCCAACACTGGTGTCCTGGATACAACTGATTTGGCCTGTATTTGTAATGAGCAAACACAAAACATGTCAACATACTCACACTCATGCACACAAAATGCAAGAGTTGTACACACAAACAGAGATGGCCCAGAGAACCACTGCAGCTTCTGGGTGGCAGTCTGAGGTTCTGTTCTTTGGTTCTGGGCTCGTATTGGCCATCCTAAACAATTCTTTATAACATCACTTGCCAAATAATACAGAAACAACATCCACATCATTATTTTTCAGCTCACTACAGCAAAAATAGGCACGGAAACACTTTAGTCAGATGAATTAAGGACCGCTTTTGAAAGAATAATTCACCCAAAAATGAAAAATTGCTGAAAATGTACTCACCCTCCAAGATGTAGATGAGTTTGTTTCTTTATCAGAACAGATTCTGAGAAATTTAGCATTACATCACCTGCTCACCAATGAATCCTCTGCAGTGAATGGGTGCCGTCAGAATGAGAGTCCAAACAGCTGATAAAAAATAATCCTGTCTATTAATTAATATCTTGTGAAGCAAAAAGCTGCATGTTTGTAATTAACAAATTCATCATTAAGATGTTTTTAACTTAAAACTGTTGGCTTGGCTAAAATACAATGAAATACTGCTTTCTCAAGTGAAAGAGCCATCTCTATTCAATCAGATCACAGATCAAGCACCGTTTACAAGCAAAAACAGTCCCAAACAGTTCAAAACAAATATGTTGGTGGATTTTGATGTGAGGATGGACTTTTTCACAGGAGGAAGCCTTATTATAGATTATGGACTGGTATAGAGTAAGACATGAATTGATGGACTGGAGTCATGTGGATTACTGTGAAGTTTTATCAGTTTGGACTCTCATTCTGACGGCACCCATTCACTGCAGAGGATCTATTGGTGAGCAGGTGATTTAATGCTATATTTCCGATGAAGAAACAAACTCATCTACATCTTGAATGGCCTGTGGGCGAGTACATTTTCAGCATATTTTCAATTTTAGGTGAACTATTTATGCAGCTTTGCCCAAAATTTCTGTACTTCTCCCTGAAATGCAAAAAACACTCTCCTCACCATGTTAAACGAATATGTTTGTACTGCACCATTCTCACTCTTTTCTGGACCGAAGGCCTGTAAACATTATGAACCACATTAAAGGCCCCAATAAAACATACTTCGAATTCACCACCGACACTTCAGACACTGTTTAGATGCGCACTTAAGGAGCTCCTGGTTAAATGTTCTCGTGACTCTATATAGAGGGACTCTCTGGGGTGAAGTGGGGGTGGGAGATTTCTTTGGGGTGCTTTATGTTTGTTCAACGACACTGAAAGACTGAAAAACAAAGAGATGAATAAACAACAACAACTGTAATAGCAGATGCAGTGCGCTCTCCTCCACGGTGTTATCAGAGAATACACTAGTGATTCGTTTTGATGAATGTTCAAATGCAAAAAGGCCTCATTTTTCCTCTGTACCATGTTTTTTTTCTTCTTTGCATTTCGTTCTCTCGCAATCCTCCGAAGCCTCTGTGATTCTCGAAATAACAAGACTTGGCAAGGAAATACACAAAAGTACAGAACAAATATGGAAGCAGATTATGTCCATACAGGAATATCAGGGAGAAAATGCAGTGTTCAGCCATTGTTCATATTCGTCTCTCTTCTCCGTTTGTCTACTCAGCGTTCAGTGTTTCCGAGCCACTCTCCCTAGCCGGGACTTTGGCCTGACGGTAAAAGCTGTAAGCTCTGTGAGTTCTTACCAAACTAAATGAGGAAAAAAAATTATAATAACTTTATGGGTCCTTCAAATGTCACTCAATAACAGATTTCATGTAGTTATATATTATAATTTTTTTTATTTGAAATATTATTTCTTATCCTGGAAGCAGATTTGAAAATAGTCCTTTGAATCCTTTTTGTTATTTTTTGTGTATTTTTTTCCCAAAATACTTCATTAGAAAAAAGTCGTTCTCAGCAGGTGTTGAGAAAAATATAGACTGTGAAAAGCTCAGACTCCAGGTAAATACTGTCCCACCCCTCAGAGAGATGTTTCACACTCTTCATCTTCAGCGTGAAGGTATCTGAAGAACGAATGTCCTTTTTGTAGCTCCTGCTTAAAACCTTAGCAACCTTTTCAAAGCAATGCTTAGCTCTTACTCTGTCATTTACGACTAGAAGAAGTTTCCTGGCATCTATCTCTCCTCATCCCCAAACCCCGCCCCATCCCACCCCATCTCTTCTCTTCAGAAGCCCTGTATATGACAGTACGCCTCAAGACTGGAGAAAAGGATGTAAAGAAACCAGAGACCGAAGAAAAAGAGTGTCGTTAAGATGCGCTGTTTGCGCGGGCCGCCCAGCTCTCCACCGATGTGAGGCCTGCGCCGGTACAGCAGGACGCTCACCGCCAGGAAGGCAAAGATGGTGAAGAGAGTGACAGAAAATGCCAGGGAACCCGCCTGCACCTCGAACGCACGACCCTGCATGTGCCAGTAGATGGCAGCCACTGACCACGCCACACCGATTCCCAAGAAAACGTTCACAGCGTTGCTACCGGTCACGTTCCCGATAGATGCGTCTGCGTAACTGTCCTGCACCGCTGAAACTTTACTGGCAAAGGTATCTGAGGAGAAAAGAAATTGTTGATGTGTATGCTATAATAAATGATAATCTATGATAAACAAGCATTAAAAGGATTCAAGGAAGAATCAGATTTGTATTGATTTAATGAGCTAAATTAGTTAATTGTATGATAAAAACATACTGTAACTGTCAAAACTTCCTCCTAATCCAAAAAGAGCATTTATTAAAACCAATCAGCAAAACTGATTTGTGAACCCTCAATTTGTTTTGTCAGACAGATCAGCCTCATTAAATTCAAGAGCCGAGAGAGGCTTGAAATGTTCATTCAAAACCAAATTATGATTGATTTTGGCAGAAACAACTTTATTAACTATAAGTGGACCTTGGGGAAAAAACTTCCAGTTTGAAAAAACAGTTTGGGGTCTGTAAGATATTTGAATGTTTTTGGAAGAAAAACATTGCACTCACCAAAAATACAGTAAAAACATTAATATTGTGAACTATTATTACAAATTAAAATAATTTCAATCTATTTTAATATAAATATGGTTCATGTAATGGCAAAGTTGAATTTTCAGCATTCTTCAGTGTCACGTGATCCTTCAGAGATCATTTTAATATGCTAATTTGGTGCTCATTAAACATTTATTTGTTTTATTAATGTTGAAAACAGTTGTGCTGCTTAATTTTTTTGGAAACCAAGATTTTTTTTTCAGGATTCCTTTGATAAATAGAAAGTTCAAGTAAAAAAATAAAAAAATAAAAAATGTATGAATGATTTTGGCAGAAACAACTTTATTAATTAGAAGTGGCCCTCGGAGAAAACACTTCACTACTGTTCAAAAGTTTGGGGACGGTAAGATATTTGAGTGTTTTTGGAAGAAGTCTCTGATACTCACCAAGGCTGCATTTCTTTGATACAAAATACTGCAATATTGTCAAATATTATTACAATTTAATATAAGTGTAAATGGAATTTAAAATGGAATTTATTTTTGTAATGAAAACGCTGAATATTCAGCAGTCATTACTCCAGTCTTCAGTGTCTTCTTCAGAAATAATTTTAATATGCTGATTTGGTGCTAAAGAAATATTTATTTGTTTTCATAATGTTGAAAAAAGTTTTGCTGCTAAATATTATTTTTGTGAAAACTGTGATATAGTCCCCCCCCCCGTATTCTTTAATAAATAGAAAGCTCTAAAGAACAGAATTGATTTGAAATCTTTTAGTATTTCAAATATCTTTACTGTTATTTTGGTCAGTTTAATGCACTTGCTGAATAGAAGTAGATCTTACAGAACCTAAACTTTTGAAAAGTTGTGTATAAGATGTGACCCCCATTAAAAACGTATTTATAAAAATGTAGGCAAATAAAAGCATAGGCAAACTCACCAGGGATGGATGTTCCCAGGGCTACAAACACCACAGCGGTGACCGAGTCCTTTAGGCCAATGGTGCAGCCGAAGTGACTGGCCAGATCACCAATCACAGCAGTCAAAAGACCGATGATCACTATGGAAACAATGAAACACGCCCACCCGTTCCAATATTCCGTGGGCGGGACGCAGGCGAACAGAACCTTCCAGAACACAGTCAGGAAGTGCATGACATAGTCGAAACAAGATGGCAGACGTTCCTCTCCCCCCTCATCCTCGTCCTCGTCTCCTGAGATGAAAGACAGGACGACAGAAATAAAGAGCGAAAGCAAGAAAGAAAGAAAGAAAGGAAAGCAGAATGGGGGTAGAAAAAAAAAGAAAATGAAAAATGTTAGTATTGTCGTGTCAACTTCCATACCTGACCAAAGTCATTTGACACCATGGTGATTTATGGGTCGTGTTGCCTTGGTAACACAGGCTGTTTGATAGTCACGGTAATTGAAGGCTACATACTGTGAGAGCAGCATTTTATTTATACACAGGGTCATAAAAGACTAATATGCAGGATATTTCCAGTTTATTTTGGGGGAAATCTGTAGGAAACATAGTGAAACGTAACAGAGCTGATAATACTAGATTCTTATTGATATCTAAAATGATCAAATTAACCATAATGTTTAGAAGACAAAGGTTGCAGGATGAGGAGAAGCGTGTAGGAGTTCTGTGGGCTCGGTTTCATGTGGGCCGGGGAATGTGTCACAACAGTGATACAAATATTTGTGTGTGAGCAATATGAGCATGAGTGTATATTTATATAATAACTGACTTTTGTTGCTTTCAGTACATCTCTGTGAGTTTTGAGGTGCTCTACACTACCCTTCAAATATTTGGGGTCGGTAGGATTTTTAAAGCTGCAGTTATTTGATCAAGAATCAAGTAAACAGTAATATTGTGAGATACTATTACAATTTATAATAACTATTTGAATATATTTTAAAATGTAATTTATTCCTGTGATGGCAAATACATTTTCAGCATTATTACTCCAGTCTTCAGGGTCACATGATCCTTCAGAAATCACTCTAATATGCCCATTTGCTGCTCAAGAAACATTTATTATTATCATATCGAACCAACAGTTTCCTTAATATTTTAACCATTTCATGTGGAAACCATTAAAATATTGTTTTTCAAGATTCTTTGATGAATAGAAAGTTCAAAAGAACAGAATTTATTTGAAATAGAAATCTTCTGTAACATTATAAATGCCTTTGTTAACACTTTTAATCAGTTCAATACATCCTTGCTGAAAAAAGAACATTTGAATGTAATCATTTAGCATTTTATCTAAAGCGACTTACAAATGAGAGTATTAGAAGCAGTCAAAACAACAAAAGAGCAACAATATATATACGTTTTGTGATAAGTCCCAGTTAGTCTAACACAGTATACATGTAGCAAGGTTTTTGATAGTAAATAAAAGAATAATAAAAAATAGAGAGAAAAGAGATAGAATAGATATAGCTAGTGTTAGAGGGTTATAAAGCTATTATTTTTTTTATAATAATTAAACAGAAAACAAGTAGACGGAATAGAAAAAGAATAGAAAACACTAGTGTTAGAGGGTCAAGTTTTTTGTTTTGAATAAATAAATAAAATAAAACAAGCAGATAGAATAGAAAGAGGGAAAGAGTATAATTGCTAAATAAGAGCAAAACATTTGAACACAATATTCTTTTTTCACGTTTAGTTCAGTGTTGTTTAGTGTTGATAATCACCTGCGCTGACAGTTATGGCCTCCATGAATTGTTCTCTCCAGGAATTTGTGCCCACGACCAGAGCCAAGTTAGTCTTCTTAATCAGCTTATCTACTGTACTCTACAGCAAACACACAACATGTATTACATTAAACATAAATACTTCCATAATGCAAAAGACTCCTGGTCTCTGAAATGTTGTGCATGTGTGTTTGTACCTTAAACTCGTATGACTCCTCAATGATAATATCTATTTTTGCATGCTCGCCCAATACAGGCTTCCCCATCTCTGCTATTCTTCTGGCTTCCTCCAGTTCTGATGACACCTTCCTGTCTGGGATATCTACAAGAGATATCAAGAGGCGAAAATAAACTTCTGTGTTATGTTGTGTGTCACTCACACACACACACTCACACACACACACACGCACACACACACACACACACACACACACACACAGTAGTAAACACATCATTCACGTGAACCCTATAATTAGTCTCTACATGAGGGCTTTTTGTCACTTTTAAATGACTTGTGATTTATACACCTGCAATAATTATTTTTAATATTAATTAATATTCATTGATGGTCTCTGCACTAAATTAATGTGCATATTTAGGCTCAATTGAGCTCATTCATGAAACACAAGCACAGCGAAGTCATGTAAAAGGTTCATAATGTCATTCTTACGTAACTTGTCGCACTGAATCGAATGTGACTACTTACATAACACCGTTTCTACAAACAATTTCGTGCAGAAATCGGTTCTGGTTTTATTTTATGAATGAGGCCAACTGTCACTATAGTTTCTCTTATTAGAAAGACTCCACATGCAAACACACACCACAGATTAACAGCCACACTTTGTCTGACTGAACCAAGCGTGAGTTGTGCTGTAAAACTGAGTGATTCAGAAGAACAGCACAACATCCACACGCACACCACAAACACACACAGAAAAGCCTGGAAGTTGAGATGAACTTTCAAAACCCCCTGCAACCCAAAGCTTATCTTCTCGTGCACGTGTTAAAACACACACAAACCTGGAGACACACGTGTGTGAGGCAGACGAGACCACAATTACCACAGCTGGCCTCATCTTAACTCACACATTCACACACACACTCACTCAAACTTACCATCAGCTAATAACAGAGCTGTGTGTGGAGGAATAAAAAAGAGAGGGAGGGGTGGAATGACATGAAGAAAACATTAGACAGATAATGGTGGAGGGAAATGCAATGAGATGTTGGACAGGATTTATTTACTCAGATAAACATGACTCAAAATATTCGCAGCCTCCGGTGTTTCATCACCCTGCCTGGAATCTCTGAGCTGGACAGGTGCGACAGGTGTGACCGAGCAGATGTGATCAGATGTGATAGCGTGGGCCGATCCAGAGCGCCGGAGCAGGTGGTTGCCCCTGGCAACGGGAGTGTTGTAATAGCATTTGAGATGTGGCGACAGAACCAAGAGGTGCTAAAGCTATGCTGATTATTCACACATGTTTACCTTTCCTATCGTGATGCGGATTTCCTATTGACTTCAAATGCTTTTATAGTGTGCTAATGATGTTGTGTGTCCCCAATACCTCAGAAAAGCCTTTCTGCATTTTAGATTTTAGAGTGGCTCACAGAGAAAGGCTTACCCCCAAAAAATAAAAGTGCCATAGAATGCATTGATACAATATTTTAAATTATTATCTGATATCTAAATAGAAGGTATGTGGCTTAGGTAACGGTAAAAATTATCTAGAAATGGTTTTACATGTCCATTTACAACCCTAGGATTTGTCCCTAGAATGAAACGGTCTGTTATTACCTTATTTGGAAAGGTCATGAATAATAATGCTGAGCTCTGCTCTGATTGGCTGTTTCACAGTGAGGCTCAAGGTTGAGCTCTGCTCTGATTGGCTGTTTCACAGTGAGGCTCAAGGTTGAGCTCTGCTCTGATTGGCTGTTTCACAGTGAGGCTCAAGGTTGAGCTCTGCTCTGATTGGCTGTTTCACAGTGAGGCTCAAGATTGAGCTCTGCTCTGATTGGCTGTTTCACAGTGAGGCTCAAGGTTGAGCTCTGCTCTGATTGGCTGTTTCACAGTGCGGCTCATTTCAGTAGCTCCCACAGCGGGAAGGAAACACAGGGAAAATATATATTTCAATACTTTCTCGTGCAGTTATATCGTTGGGTAATTATACTGTAAATAAATTGTGGGCATCAGGGAGAATATGCGGGGCAGTGAAACTGCTTTCAAATGCACGATTGCTTTTTAGTTTCACTTTCGAGATTCGCGATCGCATGTACTCTGTTCATATGGAGTGGCAGTACTTACCACACATTTTACAAGATCAGATGCTTGTCAGTGGTGCTCAGGATCTGTAAATCATTCGCCATCATCCTCAGTCATCTCTCCTTAGTCATCTGTTTAGCTGTGCATTTGTTGAATGAGCACTGTGCTACGTCTGAACTGATTACTCTATGTATAATCATTTTCTATTCTTAACTGTTTTAAATCCATTTAAAATCCATTTTATATAATTTTGTTTTTATTTGTTGTTATTATAGATATGTTTTTTTTTATTCCTTGTTTTTATTATTATTATAATGTCTATTTCACTTCCTTTTATGTAAAGCACTTTGAATTACCACTGTGTATGAAATGTGCTATATAAATTAACTTGCCTTGCCTTGCCCTGTTTATGTGGTAAGTGAAATCTTATGTTCTGTAATGTAACAAGCTACCGCTAGCAAGAAGCTAACCTTGTCCCTTTAGAGGCTCGCGTTATTTTATTAGAACGCGTTAATGTTTTCCGTGCCTTTCTGAACACAGACACTAGCCCAACCCCAACACTTTCCTGTCTGCTCTCAACTAACCTATCTAATAAAAAAGGCATAAAAATTAAAAACAAATATATTATTCCTGATATATCTAGATTTTTCAATAGCTCTAGATCTTCAAATTCTTGATTTTAGCTTAATTTAATGCTAGTTCTGTCTTATTTTAAGGAATCATGAGGTCCCTCGGATGTTTCCTGAGAATCACTGGACTAAATAATGAGAGAATTTTCATTTTTGGGTGAACTATCCCTATAACAGTAAGGTTAAATTAGTCAATGCATCAGGTTTCCGGAATTAACAACAAATGCTTTTTTACATAATTTATTCATCTAGCACCCGGACCCACACACATTTACAAAAATAGCACTAACTAAAGGAATCATTTTCTTTGTCTCTTCATTACTTTTTTCTTTCTCTGTGTGTATATAATGACTTTAATAGTTCTGTAATCAGTGCTGTAATTTTCTGTTGCTGAGGATGAATGAGATGGTGAACAATCAAGCTTTGATTAAGTGTGTGTGTGTGTGTGTGTGTGTGTGTGTTTGTGTGCTGAGATGAAAATATCCACCTATAATGAGAAGCTGGATGTGTAAATAAGCTCATCATTTATGCTCAAATGTGTCTGCGAGTAGGGTTGGGGGTGGAGGGGGCTTGTGTCTTGATGCACATTATTAACCTGTAATTTGTGTAGCGTCGTCAGCTCTAGGCTTTTCAACATATCTGCTTCATGATAACACACACCGACGTGTCAAAAACACAAAGGAATTCAGTTAATCTATTGGCTCCATTTTCTCTCTCGCTGTTCTTTCCTGGAAGCCTCAATTCAACAGTTCAATGTAAATCTATTGCACATCAGCGCTAGCAACAGCTGATGGTATCCTGGCAATAGATACCAGAGGCTCTCTCCTCCCTGCGTTCTGAGGTAATGGGATCGTGAGACATAGGTGTCGATATTCAGATGAAAACTCCCCTGTCATTTGCTCATTCACAGCTATTGCATCATCACACACATGTGAATGCAGAGATCTCTTCATCTAACACACACACACACACACACACACACACACACACACACACACACACACACACACACACACACACACACACACACACACACACACACACACACACACACACACACACACACACACACACACACAGTCTCTTTAAACACACTCACCTTGGACATGTGGTAGGGGTGTTGCAGGTTTGGGCTCTATGGGATATTAATCGCACACAGATGCAGCACAATAGATCTCCTGTCTGTCTCTCTGTCCTCAGTTGTATCACCCCTCTCCTAGATTTCTCATGTGTCTCTCACTCTATTCTGTCTGTCATTCTCTCCTCACCCGGCTCAACCCTTTCTTTGCCTGTCTCACCCTTCTCTGCTTATTTGTCTCACACCTTTTCTGCTTGTCCTTTTCTCTTAATCTGTATCACCATCCTGTCTGTCTCTCACTGTCTTTATTTACCAAATACCAAACAAAACCTCAGTGTTAATGTCCAACGAATCCCTGAAAGAATTTTAGTAAACAAAGTTTTAAAAATATTTTTTAATAACAAAGATGAGATAAAAAAATGGGGATCATGACGAGAATTAAGCCATTTTAATTTTAAACACACTGTTGAGGAAAACATGATGAGAAAAAGTATTGTAAGATATTAAAGTACTAGCAATGTTTTTGAAGAAAATATTAAGAATATGACTGTAACAAATGAGCTATTCATAGATAATGTGAAAACTATTTGTACAATGTACATTTTATTTTTGTTAAATGTCAATACACATTTAAATACATATGTGATAAAAATATTGTTTTTACAAATATATTTTATTTTCACAATTTTTTTATTACTTTTCATAAAATGTTGTTTCGCAATACATTTAATGAATTTTTTAGTCAAAATAGTAATATTTTTATATTTTTTTAAATAATCTTTTATATTTTTAAACAAAAATAAGATGTTTCCTATCTTTTTCATATCTTTTGTCAAGACTCTCCTCACTATTTCCTGTCTTTTTCATCGCTTACCTGTCTCTCTCTTTCTCTTATCTCACCCCCTTCTCCACAACCGTCTCTACCGCCACATTTTTATATTTATCCAGTTGGTGTATAAGAGGGTCCAAAGCCAAAGAAAGCATCCTGTATTCAGATGTATAAAGCTGGGAATATTTCTTTAGATCCCTCAACCGCTCTCACATATTGTGCAGCGACAGCACAGGATCAGCAGTTCTAAAGTCATGTCTTGATGTAGGACAAGTGATGTGTCTTATATTACAGGTTCAGTGTCAAAAACACCTACAACCCATTTGATACAATGTTTTATCTCTCTGCACAGAAAAAAACTGAATCTACAGCGTGAATCATACCAGTGCAAATAGTGTACAAAAAGACTCTAGTTCGTTTGAGCAAATCAAAAACCCTTATGAGTGAGTCAGTTTGGTTACTAAATTTAAGGAATAAAATAAAAGTGTTTGGAAAGGCATGAATATAGACTGATTTTTGGGGTGAACAAATCCTTCAATCTGACTCACTCATTGAATTATTGGAATTGTTTACTGAATCATCAAAGATCCAGAATTATTAGAAAGAATCAGAATTAGAACCACAATCATTAAATTACAAATGGTGCTATATAAAATTCCTGCAATTAACAGTGTATATTTCCATGGAAACAAACATAGAATGTTCATATTTTGCTGTCAAACTAATTATGAATGCGCATATATCTGACTTTGAGGACCCTCCCCCTGATTTCTCTGAATATCAAAATTTAATCTTATTCGAATCCATGTTGGCATGAAAATAAAGAAATGTCTAATGAATTATTAATAAACTGCTTGTTTACAAGCACACAAGTGAGAAGACAAGCCAACATGTTGTTTGTGTGGCTTAGGTAAGTTAATAAGTAGGTTGTTTAATGTTGTCCAGGCGAGATGAGAGCTCAAACAGAGAGGACCAGCTGTTCTTCATCACTCATTCTTTCTGAAGGGTATAATACTAGGACAAGGACACATGCATACATGCAAACACGCACACGCACACACGCACACACACACACACACACACACACACACACACACACACACACACACACACACACACACACACACACACACACACACACTGCACCGCAGCACTGCGGTGTGCGTGCTGGTAGCATTGATCCCGTCTGCCTGATTTATGGAGAGATATTGAGAGACACACTTGACTACTTGGAGTGTGTGTGAGTGTGTGTGTGTGTGTGTTGTGTGTTGTGTGTGTGTGTGTGTGTGTGTGTGTGTGTGTGTGTGTGTTGTGTGTTGTGTGTGTGTGTGTGTGTGTGTGTGTATTCATTTCTCACACTCTTTGAGATCCCACACTGGCGTTTAAGGTCAATGTATACTGAAACTCCAAAGTCAGTAAAAAAAAAAAAGCAACACTGCCAGCTAATCCTTCACATAGTTTCCAAAACAATAATCTCAAGATATTTAGGAAACTATATAAAAACTGGAAGACAAAGACAGTAACACTGCCATTTTTAAAGCAATACAAAAACGTCATGGCAGCATTTCTTGTGTGAGTTGGAGATGAGTCAGTTTGAGAGCTGCGCCCTGTGGGTTTTCATTGAATTCATGTGTTTTGAGTCAAAGTCCCTTTAAGGCAAGTCGGTCCACTCGGCGGCCATCTTGGCCATGCTGCTGGGTAGCTATTTTTTATCTAGGCAATAGGCATCCTTTCTACTTGAATTGGGAATTCTCAGAAACTGTTGGGTAGGGTTTCAATAATCTATATAAAATCTGACAAAAATTGTATAAGTATTGCTTCTTCAGCTAAAAGTAGGCAAAACATATTTTTCTCAAAAACATAATTTTTCTATGACTAGTCCATTTCTTTATACTGGCTCTATTTGAACCTGTGGGGTCATCCGAGGTGCCCTCTACTGGTAGCATCCATTCATAGAGTCAGAAGAATTGCATAATACAGTGAAAGCAGATGTAGACCACCATGCAAAAGTTTGGAATAATTAATTTTTAAAAATGTATTTGAAATAAGTCTCTAATGGTCCACACGGCTGCATTTATTTGATCAAGCATACAGTAAAACAGTAATTTTGTGAAATAATAATACAATTTTAAAAATCCGTTTTCTATTTGATATATTGTAGAATTAAACGTATTCCTGTAATGTCATTATTCTAGGTTTCAGAGTCACATGATCCATCAGAAATCATTTGGTGCTTGAGAAACATTTCCTATTATTATCATTGTTGAAAACAGCTGTGCTGCTTAATATTTTGTGAAAACGGTGATACATTTTCTTTGATGACTAGAGAAAAACAGAATTGACTGTGACTTTTGATCAATTCAATGCACCCTTGCTGAATAAAAGTCATAATTTCTTAAAAAAAAAAAATCTTACTGCGGCCAAACTTCTGAAAGGTACTGTATGTGAATGTATTATATAGTGAATCTCAAACAACAAGACACTCGCTACTCACAATAAAAAAACTACAACATTGAAGACATAAAACATGTCCTGATAAAGAGCCACTGGATGAATGCAAATTAATTTAGAAATGAGTGAGTAGATTAAATGAATAGCAAAAGAGGACGATGGTCACAGGATGTGATCTCTCTGTGTGTATATTGTGTGTGTGTGTGTGTGTTTTACCTTTCTGAAGGCTCATGTCCACCATGCGTGGTTCTGCTAGCTCCAAATAGAAGTTTTTGTTTTTTTCATACTCCTCATCATCGATGATTTTAACCTGTATGGTTTTACTGAGAGAGGAAGAGAGAGAGAGAAACACAACATCAGGGGTCACTGATCAAGTGATGGGTCAGTGGGCTGTTCTGAGGTCAGAGGTCAAACAGGTCATGCAAACACACTATATCATCTTTCTATGATTCATTCCCCTAGCTGTCTTGTACCATCAATCAAATTTGCTGTTAAGATAAAGCAGTGGTATATGGGTTTCAACTGTTTGTAGTATTGTTACAAATCACACATTAATAATAATAATAAAAATAAATGAATATTTTAATTACATTTTCAAAAGAGAGGTTGTAACCCTGCTACTTGAAATCATGTAGTTTTACAGTTACAAAGTTGTTTTTATTAAGTAGTATTATAGGAATTGACCTTACTTTTTGAGACTTAAGATGAATAATCTTACAGAAGTTTTCTATTTCAAATAAAAGATTCTTAGTAACTTCTTCATTCATTGAGAGAGAAAAAACGATCATGTTTCCAGAAAATGATTAGGCAGCACAACGTTTTCAACATTGATAATGATAAGAATCAGCATATTAGAATGATTTCTGAAGAATCAAGAGACACTGTAGACAGGAGTAATAGCTGCTGAAAATTCAGCTTTGCATCACAGGAATACATTACATTTTAAATATATTCAAATGGAAAACACTTAAAATAATTCACAATAGTACTGTTTTACTGTATTTTTGATCAAATAAATGCAGCCTTGTTGAGGAGACTTCAAAACATAAAAAATGTTAACGACATCAAACTGAGAATGATAGTATATGTGCATAGACAAAAACAGCCAATACAATTTCTGCTGTATTTTGGAGATGTTTTGGTTCTTCAATAAACACATACTAGATGAAATGATATGAAGAATTATAGTATCCTGAATGTAGCAAGCTAATTCTCTAAAGGCTAGCTTTCACCTTAGCTTAGCTCATTTCCTTATACAGCAGTTGGTATCTTAGCTAGCAACACAGCGGGAGCAGCATTGGCAAATTGTTGATCAGCTTACATGACTGTTTATTTAAAGAGTCAATTTCTTAACACCTCTTATCTGTAACATCCATTTCTCTCACACACTCTGTCACTCTTTCATTGCTAAATTCTCAGCATGTGTGTGTGTGTATTTATAACTCAGCATGTGATTGATGTTGACCTGGTTTCCCTGTGACTGTGAGTAACACCTGTTTCAGCTGTGTTTCAATGAGAGTTTCTGTGTGTGTGTGTGTGTGTGTGTGTGTGTGTGTGTGCGCACGTGTTCGACCTGTGAACATCCCCCTCCCTCCATTCGGATCAGTTACTCAGTACAGCTGTCCGCAGACCCACGCCGCTTCATCTCTCTCTAATATGTCTTTCAGTCTAACATACTCATGTTCTCATTCGCTTCTGCTCTGCCCTGTTTCCCCTCCATTAGCGGACACATTATACTCAAACGTCCTCAGCCTCTCTCACTCTCACAACGCACGCACGCACACGCACACACACACACACACACACACACACACACACACACACACACACACACACACACACACACACACACACACACACACACACACACACACACACACACACGAGACTGTGGCAGGGCTGCGTGTTTGGTCTGTGATCTGATGTAGGTCATTCCTACCATGCAGTACATTTTGGTGTCTCCATCATGTCTTAAAGGAACTGTACAATTAGCTGATTTATTTGCAGCTATTACTTTAGTTTTCAGTGTCACAGGATCCTTCAGATATCATTTTTATATGCTGATTTGGTATTATCAATGTTGAAAACAGTTGTGCAGCTAAATATTTTTGTGGAAAACTGTATTTTTGTGAAATACATTGTTTCCAAGATTCTTTGATGAATATAAAGTTCAAAAGAACATCATTTATTTAAAATACAAATCTTTTTGTAACAATATAAGCCTTTGCTGTTAATTTTCATCAATTGTATGCATCCTTGCTGAATAAAAGTATTCATTCTTTAAGAAAAAACATATAAGTACAATAAAAGAGGTCTGTATGACTTATATTCCAAGTCATTCAATGCCTTAGAAATTATTTTTCTAAGAAAATAATGACAGAAGCTTCATTTTATGCTGAACTAATAATTATAAAATATTTTTTATATAGTCACAATTAAATAAAGTAAGGGTAAACTTTAGCTTCCCATCTTTTACAATATTACATGTTACATGCTTTTTGTTTATAATTTGTTCTAAAAGGTTAATGTATAAAATAATTTATAAAAAAAATGGTTTGCAAAGAGCTTAAAGGTCATTTAAAAAAATAAAAAAGCACATTTAATACAAAAAATGTCTATCGTACAACCCAGTTTTCTATTCACATAGGTCTCCAAATCCTTTCAAAACAGTCCAGTAATGACATTATCCTCAAAGACATTACATTACATTCTGTTTTTATAAAATTACAGAAATCAGTATCATACCAGGGAAAAAAAGCAAGTTTCACTAGCTCATTATTTCCGTTCTGCTTGCCATTGTGTATGCTGATTTTGACCAGACTGGTAAAGAATGTATAGAGATACTTCCTTAAATTACATTACTTTATATTTAAATACAAAGTTATTAAAGTGCTGCGTAAAAGGAACTGTGGTTAAAGCTGCAGTCTGTAAGTTTTGCCTCTTTGTCGCCATCTCTGTTTAAAAACCTGGAATTGCAGCTGTGTGCTGAATTATTTTCCTTGCATGGGTTGAGCGTCGGCACGGCTCCAGCGCGGATGAATCTAATGTTTTGAGGAGTATGCGTGGCTGTCAATCACCGCACCGGTGTGGATGTTTACTGTACTTCGCAATCACAGATTCTAGCCTATGTCTTGGAATATGTGATCTTACTGAGAAAATTTTAAACATTTGTGGATTTCTTCTTAAAGCAAGTTGTATTTACATTACCCTCCTTTGTAAAAAGACTCTATCGATATGATAAAATATTGAAAAAAATATTGATTTACCTGATAAAATATTGTTTATAACATTTGATGTTGAGTCTTTATACACTAATATTTCACATGAAGGAGGGATTGAGAAAGTGGAATTATTTCTTAGAGACCCACACCAAAACAAAAATCCTAGTGCTAATTGTATTACAACATTAGCTAAGTTGGTGCTGAAAAAAAATCAGATACAAAGACGATGTCTTTCTAAAGATTAAGGGTACCGCAATGGGTAGCACCATGGCCCCAAATTATGCCAATTTGTATGTGAGCCTCTTTGAACATAATTTTGTTTTCAATGGTGTACAAAATCCCTTTCTCCCAAACATCGTACTTTGGAAAATGTATATTGATGATATTTGTATGTTATGGTCAGGTATTGAAAATCTATTTTACTATTTCCATAACACTAGTGATGAACACTTACATTTCACAGTTAATTATGATGATTTATGTGTTAGTTTTTTGGACATTCGCATTAGGTAAGAAAATAATCACAGATCTCTATAGAAAACCTACTGACCGAAACACACTTTTGCATGGACAGAGATACCATCCCACAACTTTGAAATATAGCTTGCCTATTAGTCAATTTAATCAGATATGTCGCATTTGTAGCACTGAACAGTCATATACACAACAAAGTACTGATTTGATTAACAGATTTAGGGAGAGAGGTCACAATCAAGATTGGATACAGTCTGCAGTTAGGAGATTCAAGAGACATCTCTACATAAAAAAAGATTCATAGACAAACATTGGTATATCTTAAAATCCAACTCTCTCCTCAGTGATATCTTTGAGAAAACACCAAGGTTTGTGTATAAACGCTCTTCTAATATACGTGATCTCCTTGTAAGAGCTGATGTTAGTTCATCTGTAGAACGACCCACTCATTTTTATCTATCCCCTCGGGTAACTATTGGGTATATTGGAGTTGAACATGTTAAAGTACCCAGGAGAGGTGGTGATGTCAAAAAGATTTGACTAAAACGAGAAGCTTATTTACACTCTAAATACTCTTTCTCCTAAGGGTTTGAATTTAGAACTTGATTTTAACTCATGTTTCTAATTGATATTTTGTGTATTGAAAGGTGAATGTTGTTGATACAGCTTCATTTGTACCCTAATATATGTGTTGCATGGTTATGCATGGTCTAGGATGGGGGATTGTTTGGGTGTTGTTCTGTGATGGTTTGGATATTTCCTGATATTGTGTTTGTATTCAAATTTTTGCCTCAATGTGGTTGTCTAGTTTTAATTGTGATATAGCTGTGATATACCTTGATTACCAGCAGGTGCAATCAATTGAAACTCTGCTTGAATCTATGGGCCCGTTTACACCTGGACACTTCATGCATTTTCTCTGATTGGATATCTATCTGATTAGTTAAAACGTTTCCATTTACACTTGGCCACATAAATGTGTCTTTGCAAAACGGATATAAATCCGTTCTTCAATTCCAGCACCATATGCAAATTTAACGGAGTTCAAGTCAATGAAAGCAATAGACATGCGCTGTAATATCAGAGACCGCAACAGGAGAGAGTACGGCATCAGCACTGGAAAGATAGGTTAATCTCACTACTTTTAATGAAGATGATTGTGTGTTGAGCGTCTGCGACTTACTTTCAGTTTCATTAGCTGCAGTTTGCGCGTCGGCTTGCTGAAGAGATACTCAGTTACTCATCCGCGGTGATGTTTGTTGCATTAGCGCTGTCGTATCTTACTATAACATGCCATATAGCCTATAAAACGTATATTATTTTAATATTTTGGGAGGAGTAAAATTAGCATATGTGGCTTCAAGAACCAGATGCATTTACACTTGTCCAGTTTCGTCTGGAATGCGGCCCAGACCACCTCCTGAAGTGGTTTGAGCGATCGGATTTATATCCTTCTCGAAAGCATTTCGGAGGGCATTTACACCTGGTCTTTTCAGATAGCTATCCGATCAGAAAAAACACATGACGTGACCAGGTGTAAACAGCCCCTTAGTACTTATTGAGCTGTTGCTTTTGCTTGTATGTGTTTGCCTGACAAAGGTCTTTGGACCGAAACTTTGCTATTTTAAACAATTTTGAATAAAGGGAATAACAGTGTGCAGACCTTTTTTTTTTCTTCACTTTTTTGGAATATATGACCCAAATAAGAATTTGTACCATATATTGCCATCTGAACAAGGAAGTAACAAGTCAGCCACGTTTGTTCTGACCAAATGAGGGAAAAGCATTTCCATAAATCGCATTAATGGCGATTTAATCTAAAGATCGGTTAGCTCATATCACATCAAACCGTGCAAATTTTATTTTTATTGCTTATTCTTTATTCTAAAATTAGTATTATTAACAACATCCGCATTGCATGACTATGAGTAGCCTCTAGTGTGTATTAGCGTGAAGATTTATGTTTCTGTACAGTCTAATCTAATCGTCATGCCATTCGAATTTCATATTAAGAATAATTATGCGATTAAATTCTGAACCGATTTTCTTTAAAATACAAATCTTGATTAATCCCAGGCTATCTGTAATCAGAAGCACATTTAGAACTGGAATATAATGTCATTTAATTCACATGTGTTTCATAAACGGATAATCCTTTCTGGATTACAATCTGCCATCAAAATGATACATTTAATTATTCTATCTGCTGTGAGAAAAGGCTAAACGATCAGTCACCTGCAGGATCCTCACATGCTATAGCGTAGTAGCCGGGACAACTTCTTTATGTTTACAGACGTGACGTAATGACGCAGTGTCATGCTTGAATTTCCCACGAAAACCTACCTGTACCACTCAAACTAGAAAACATTATTATTAGCTAACCGTTGTGAATCGGGCTAAAGTAAGGTGATAGCTTACTGGCTGGTTATATACTTGCTCAAATATTGATTTCGGTCATTTTTAACCAAAACAAGTACGGACTGCAGCTTTAGTCTTATATCCATTGGCCTGGACCAAGACACATGTATGTGTGCATTTTAATGTGCAGAGCTAAAAGTAAAGGATGTACAGTAAACAAGATGTATTTCTGTATAGTGTAAAAAATCCCTACAGTGGCTCCTCCACCTGCTCCGAGCTGTAGTGACTCGGCAGACTACCTGAGCTTACCACAAATTAATCTAAACCTCGAATGTGTGCTCGAAATCAGAAAAGACAACATTCCTCCTCTGTTCTTTTACCATTCTGGGAACTAAATGGAATCTTAAGCCTGAAACACACTTTCACGGACCGCTGCTTTCCAAAATGTGATCTAGGATTTACCCGAGACGATGCCAGTTTCACAAGGTGCTGATGTGCTGATGTCTTGACAATGCACTAAAAATACATAAATACCTCCAAGTTTCAGCAGTCTACATTCTCTGGCATCGTTCGTGATTTTCAACAGAATCACACTGCAGAGCGGTTTCATTGCCATTGCAAGTTGATTTGCCGATACTTTCATTCTAGAACATCTATCAGCAAATCTGCTTGGAATGTATCTGGTTGCCATAACAACTCCAGGCGCTTGCTGCTGCTATTGCTCCCTGCCATCCTACAAAGTACAAGCACTACGATGTTACAAGTGGATTTGAATTGAACAGGTTTAGGTTCCTATATTGTTTAAAAAATTAAGACCATTAACCTAAAGTGTCCATACAATCCCTTAAAGTAAACATTAGTTAACCTCAGTGGTCAACCAATACAAGTTTTCTGATGGTCGACAGTCCAATGCCGAAAGTGCATGGTGGCCCAGTATAATACCACACTATTTCATTTACAAATAGTGAAAATGCATGCAGAACAATTGCTGAAATTTCTATTTTTCACACAGTATTTACTAAATTATACAGGTTTGTTGTTTTTATCTGCACTAATGCTGCCCACTTCAGCCAACGTTTCTACAATTTTGTCACACCGACAAAACACACAATCAATATATTTCTTAGTAGACCTGACTACTAATGGTATCAATATTAAAGAATGATGCTCTGATCTCAAAAGTTTCTTCACACTGCCCCAGTCCTTCTGTACTCATTTCATACACTCATTTTGCGAGTAATAAAACTGGAGCAAACAGTATAGTCAATATCTGTTATATTTATCTTGGATAAAGTCAACACAATACCAAGAGACAATATAGTAGTAGTAGTCATAGTGGAAATAAAAGATGAAAGACATTCAAGTTCATTCATCTTAAGGTATGGACTGCGTGAGGAACATGCATTTACATTGATGCATATCCTGTCTTCAAGACCAATTACTCATTCATTCACTCAATCACCATTCATACATAGTGAATGCCACATGTGAGTGGAAATAAATGAATTCAGACACAGCTGTGAACACTGTGCTTGGCGTTACAGTAATACAGTTTCCTGAGAGACAAAGCGGAAAAAAACACCTGACTTGACTATTTAGACCAAATAAAATGTTCCAAAAATGTATTTTAATAATAAAAACCACATAGACAGCAGATGATATGTTGATTGGAACATTTTAGAATTCATATGCTTTTTGATTGCTTTCAGATTTTTTTTTTAAACATGGGTTTTGGTTGCATACATCATGAAAAATGAATTTTTACTCCTTGTCTGAACACAGATTTACACCATGTCCTAACCAAGCGTGATACAGCAACAAATGATAAAATCTCGCTCACGTTAATGAGAATTTCTGCCCTAAACAGCTGTGCCCATGATAAGCGGTGAAACATTTTGTGTTCGAATTTCCTAATTAATTTATTCATACAAATCAAAACCTGCGATATTTCAGCGCACACAGAGATCTATTTTCCCGCAGAGTTTAGAGCCGTCTCTAATCAAACAAACCTGAACAAGCTCATCAAGAGTTCAGCTGAAAATACTGTTGAGGCTAAACTCCTCATGTTAGCAGATCTACAGAGAGGGAGAAAGAAGGAAGTAGGAGCAAATGGAGAAGCTAAAAAAAGAAAAGAAAGGATAACATGGATGAAGGAAGAGAGAGAGAGAGGGGAAAAGGTTTTAAAAAACTTGCTAACATTTATATTTGTTTATGTCGTTATTTTATATATATTGATGTTTGTCTGATTCACTGAATCCAGCTTCACATAAAAATGCAAACTTTTGCCAATCCAACTAAATAATGAGTCAAAAAGCACGTTTAAATGGCATTTACTGTTGCTTCCGGTTCATTTGTCACACTGAAAACGAAAGGTCAAGCTGAGTGCTTGGGATTGTGGGATTCCATGCAATGGACTGTCCTTGGATGGTTTCATTTTAGTTTAGGTTTAGTAATTTTATGCATTTTCATTAGTTTTTTATATTTCTATTTCACTTTAATTTATTTGTATTTTAGTTTCAGTTTTAGTAAAACTAGTATTCAAACTTAAATGTATTGCATTTGAGTTAATTGCCAAGGCAACATTTGCCACTTTCGCTTAAGTTTTACATCTAATATGTTTTTTAACATTTTATTTCAGTTTAGCTTTATTTCAATTAAATATGTGAAATGTGCATAGCGTATGTGAACGCGCTGATGACGTATCCTGTCTGTGTGAACGGGTGCGCAGAGGTATGCAAACACATGTTGACAGGCAGGTGGGAAAGCCGAACATTGCTTGGTCTTACGCCTTCCAGAGAATATATAAATACAGACTTTATTTCAATTAATGAAAGTCATTTTCAATTGATTATTTTAACAGTTTATTTTCAGTTAACAACAACATCACTGCTGAAGTGAATTATCATCAGGCCCTGAGCTGATTGATTATCATCCATTTCATTTAAAACCAATACAAACTTGCACACACTCTCTCTCACATGTTCTCTGTACGAATGGAGTAGTGCTGTGTGTCTGCGAGGTGTTCTGTGCATATTGGTTGTGTTTATGCAGCATCTTTTCGTCTATATTCAGTAATTCAGACCTGCAGGCACAGAGACACTCTGGAGCATCATTACTGCACCAGAAATATGCAACTAAGAAAACCTCTGTCTCATCTGCGTACAACACACACACATAGATATCCAAATCAAGAGTAAGGAGGAAGGAGAGGAGAGAGAGTCTATGTTCTCCCCAGTGTCACCCTGATTATATAAGAGACACGTGCTAAAAATAAACCCTGCAGTGAAAAGTGTGTGTGTGTGTGTGTGTGTGTGTGTGTGTGTGTGTGTGTGTGTGTGCATGTCTGCACTGATGGGCAAATACACACACACACAACCAGAGATGCACGTTCACAGACTAATTTGACTCAACACAAACACAAACACTCTGTGCACACACACACACACACACGCCTGCGAGCTCGTGCTCTCTGTGGTTGCCAAGGAGACACAGCTTCCTTCAGCTGAAAAGGAGCAAAGCTCTGGCTCCCCACACACACTTTAGCCTTCCCAGATACTTTCTCGTTTTGGTATGCTAACACACACATTTGTGTGTGAAAATGTCTACATAAGATAACTTACTCTTGTTAGTGTTGTTTCCTGGAGCTCACCTCAGGCAACACTCCACTGGCGAATATTAACAATAGACCGGAACCTCGTACCCCAGGGTGGTCAGCGCTAGTGGCGCTAATAACATGCTTAGCTAGCTGCTAGCGTGACGCTGAGACTCAGATGGGGCCACTTCTGTACTAAACTGTGAGTATTACCCTCTGATTAACCTGCAGCCTACCGGCAGGGTCTGTATTAACACTCGCTAAGTGCCAAATGCAGGTAGAAATTGGCTTTGGCAAGCTAATAAAATGGTTACTCGCCAGTGGCTGGAGCTGCAGTGTGATAAATGGTTTAAATCAATTGTAAAGATTATTTCAAAAGGATAGTTTCACCCAAAAATGTACTCTTGATAAAAGGTGGAAGAGGGTGAATCTGGGAAGAATTGTTCGCACAATGTGTTCGATGTAACAAGGACTATTTTAACGATGTTCTTACTACCTTTCTGGGCCTTGAACGTGTCATTTGCATTGCTGTCTATGCAGGGTCAGAAAGCTCTCAGATTTCATCAAAAATATTTTAATTTGTGTTCTTACGGGTTTGGAACGAAATGAGGGTGAGTAATTAATGACAGAATTTTCATTTTTGGGTGAACTATCCCATTAAATTGTAATAATATTTCCCAATATTCCTCTTTTTACTGTATTTTTGATCAAATTGATGCCTTGGTGAACATACTAGACTCCTTTCAAAAACATAAACAATCTTATCAACCCAAAACTTATGAATTGAGCTTCATCATGCTGAGATTGGATCCTTAGACCCTGACACGGTACCCAGGGAAATATCCCAGTGTGCTACTGGTTTGATCCACACAATGATTCAGTGTAGCCACAGTGTGTTTGTTATTTAAGCATGTTCTTAATCAGCACTTCCTCTGTGGAAAATGGCTGTAGAGGGACTCTCGGATGGGACTCTGATCCACGGTGGAGAGTGCTGTAATCATTTCATTGATCGATCCCGGTCTGTAATGTTACTGCTGGTGTTCACTTGAACTGTCTTTTAGATTACAAAGGGAATTCCAAAGGGCTCCTCCATCTCTTTTTGTGTATGTTAATTATAACGGCTCAGTGGTCAGAAACTCAATGAAACTCGTTGATAAATGTGTGCCGCATTCTTCAGTCTTGAAGTCTTGACTGTGTCCTCGGTTAAAGCTTACAACAATTGTTGGGGGGGCACAGTTTCTACAAAAGTATTAAGCGTCACAACTGTTTTCAACACTGATAATAATTAAAAAAGAGCACCAAATCAGCCATAAGACTATTTCTGAAGGATCATGAGAGACACTGAAGACTGACGTAAGGGTTAATGGAAATTCAGCTTTGCCATTACAGATATCAATTACATTTTAAAATACAATCAAACAGAAAATTACAGTACGTATATATAATATAGAGAAGAAACTAATTACTTTGAGGATAAACAAGTTTTTCTTCTGAGCAGTCTGTGCTCAGACTCTCCATGATTTAATTTACTTTTTTTAAAGTTGTTAATTTAGTTGTTTTTTTGTTAAAGAAATACTTAACCGTGGTCTGAAATGGTGTAGAAAGAAACTCATAGAAACTTTCTAATAGTTACAAAGAAAAGGCAAGTAACACACTGAACTAAATGTGACATTTTAAAACAGAATTACTGAAACAGTATTAGAAAAAATTACCATGCAGAAATCCTAGCAAAAATGTCACTTAGCCTTACAGTAACAATTAAGATCAAAATAAACGAGACATGTGGTGAAAGAAACAATATAATCCTCAATCAGTGACATTCCTGTGCAGACAGAATTACATTTATCAGAGGATTCACAAAACCAGCAGGTTTACACAAAAACAGCAGGTCATTTACTCTTTACCAAGTTTGGGAGAGAAAAACACAGATGCGTTTTGACAGGATTGAAATCACAAAGTACGTCTGCGAAACACTAATTTACCTGACCTCCTCAGGGAAAACTAGTCCAGTCCGATAGGGCTCAAGAGAGAGAGATGAGCAAAGTGTGCTAGGATCAAACTGAATGTACACTCCTACATATTAAACTGAAGCCCTGAGGAAAGTCACACACACATAAACAAACAACATGCCACCATGCAGCGCCTCCTCGACATAATTCAACATCAGGCATGGACAATATCACTAATCTTCTTTTCACCAAGTATAATGTCTAAGTATAATCGAAGGTCAATATTGCCACTTCTGATAAAAATGCAGATATTTCAAAGACTTACATTTCAGTTTGTTCCTCACAAAACTGGAAAAGGAACGTCACACGGGTTTGAGCGTGTAAATGATGACAGAACTTTCACTTTTGGATGAACTATTCCTTGAAATCCAAAATCATTTATGATTTACATCATATATTCATCCTCTTTGCGGTTCAATCCATTATTCAAGCAGCTCTCCTCGTCTGCTCTCTCACTCCATTCACTAAGATGTTCAAGCTGATGTCTGGAGTGAATGTAGTAAAACTCAAATCCACACAGACACAAGCACAGTCCCTCTATATAATCCTAGATCCTTGGATGAATGTCTCTCAACTGTGTCAGACGGCTTGGAGGTTATAAATAAAAGTAATGTTAAATGTAAAAGATAGAGGATAGACAGTTTTAAAATACTGCCATTCCACATACCACATAAAATCATGGAATTATCAATAAATTAGAACATGTCTGAAAGGTCATGTCTGTTAATTTCTGACTTTTTCTGGTTACATCTCACAATTTTTACTTTTAGTTTCTGCCACAGAATAAAAAAAAAGTTGGTTGCAACTTTCTTTCCTCACAACTGCGAGCATAGATCTCAAAGTTCAGACTTTTCTTCTCTGAATTTTTATATTCAAGTATAAACACAGAAATGTGAGAAAAGATCAGGACTGTGAGATAAAAAGTCACAATTTCCTTTCTTATTTTTTATTCATTGGCAGAAACGGGCTTCCATACAGCGCTGAAAGGAAGAACTAAAAATCATTACATTAAGCACAACACCGTTCTGGGCACCTCTCGAACTTTACACAATTACCAATGAGCCTCGTGCATGCCTAAAGACCTCATGACAGCAGCTTGTTACGCTTCCTAATAGCTACTCCTGATACGTTTGCCTAAACATGTTTGTGCTCTATGAAGAAATCAAAAGATATTCTCTAGAAGCACCTGTTAATTCATTCATCATAATAAATGAATAATGTTTACTATTCTAAATGATTCATCATTACACCGTGGAGCTCTGCTATAACTACAGATTTACAACAACAACAAAAAAAGATCTGAAAGTCCAAGAGGATGCGGGGCAGAAAAAGAGTGCAAAGAAGAATCAGAGAAGGCTAATGATACACATCCTCTTTCTACTGATGCTTTCCTTTCATCATTCCTTTCAACACTGACTGAACTAGGCACAATGATTAAAGCTACTTACACAAACTTCAGAGACAGCAACTAACTCCAGTGACTGTTTTTTTTTTTGTGGAAACTGCTAGAATTATTTTTTGATAAATAAAACGTTGAACAGCATTTATTAATCTGAATTATGAATAATCAATCAAAATTTCATATGAATTTATATATATATATATACACACACATACATATATATACATACATACATAAATACACATTTGAAGTCAAAAGTTTAGCTACACCAGAATCTGCAAAATTTGATTATTTCATCAAGTAAGAGGGATCATACAAAATGCATGCTATTGTTTATTTAGTACTGACCTGAATAAGATATTTCACATAAAAGATGTTTACATGTAGTCCACAAGAGAAAATAATAGTTGAATATTTAAAAATGACCCTGTTCAAAAGTTTACATACACTTAATTCTTAATACTGTGTTGTTACCTGAATGATCCACAGCTGTGTTTTTTGTTTAGTGATAGTTGTTCATGAGTCCCTTGTTTGTCCTGAACAGTTAAACTGTCTGCTGTTCTTCAGAAAAATCCTTCAGCTCCCACAAATACATTTTTGTGTATTTAACCCTTTCCAACAATGACTGTGTGATTTTGAGATCCATCTTTTCACACCGAGGACAACTGAGGGACTCATGTGCAACTATTACAGAAGATTCAAACGCACACTGATGCTCCAGAAGGAAAAACCATGCATTAAGAGAGAGAAAACTATTTGAACAGAATTTCTCTTATTTTGCCTAAGTATCATATTTTTTCTTAATTTAGTACAGCCCTTCAGAAGCTACAGAAGATAGTTACATGTTTTCCAGAAGACAAAATAAGTTCAATTTACCCTGATCTTCAAATTCTAAAAGTATTCACGCCCTGGCTCTTAACGCATGTTTTTTCCTTCTGGAGCATCAGTGAGCGTTTGAATCTTCTGTAATAGTTGCATATGAGTCCCTCAGTTGTCCTCGGTGTGAAAAGATGGATCTCAAAATCACACAGTCATTGTTGGAAAGGGTTCAAATACACAAAAATGCTTGAAAACCAAATAATTTGTGGGAGCTGAAGGATTTTTCCAAAGAGCAGCAGGAAGTTTAACAAAAAAACACAGCTGTGGATAATGCAGGTAACAACACAGTATTAAGAATTAAGCGTATGTAAACTTTTGAACAGGGTCATTTTTAAAAATTCAACTATTTTCTCTTGTGGACTACATGTAAACATCTTTTATGTGAAATATCTTATTCAGGTCAGTACTAAATAAACAATAGCATGCATTTTGTATGATCCCTCTTACTTGGTAAAATAATCAAGATTTTGCAGATTCTGACTTCAACTGTGTATATATACACACACACACAATATAATACTTAACTCCTAGTGACTGTATTTACAGCAAACTCATAAACTACAGTGTCTAAAATTACAACTAGTAATTCAAGCAGACTATAACCACAGCTACTATCTCATAAACTACAGTGTCTAAACTAGGTCATAAAGTACTTGCCTTTCATCTACTTAAACTATGTGGGCTCAAATTACAGAGGTTCATAAATTACAACAACTCAAATCACAGCTAATTATTAATGAGCTCAAATAAAGCTATTTTACGCACAAAAAGCATTACTACCAAGCAAACAACACAAGTAGTATAATAGCCAGTAAGACACTCTTTCAGGTGATCTGAAATGAAAATGCTTGAGAGATAAAGAGATGGAGAAAATTGGTTCCTGGTGCATCGTGCTGCAGCATCATGGGAATATCACAAGCACCAGCCGAGAAGGAGATCCCCGACACACACACCCTCACACTTACACACAGTGTGTAGCACAATGATAGTGTACACAGAAAAAAATGGAGAGAGATGGATATAAAGAGACGGAGCGGTCTCTTTTCTTTACTCTGTCAGCTTTAGTAGGCTATAAGTGTCATCTGATGAATATACTTTTCTCTAAATAGCTTTCTTTCCTGGTCTCTCATCTACAGTATCTATCTCCAAAGGGTTAAAGGTCAGTGAAGAGGGGCCACAGTGATATAAAACTCCCCTACAAAGGAGAGAAAGAGACAAATTGTGTATATCTTGCTTGTGCTGACTGCTGACCTTTCTTAAAGCAGAACAGAAGGCTGGATAGCTCCATATAATCTAGTTAGTTAGCGCACTAGTTAGGGTTCTGGTGATTTAAACCCTGCTGGTGGCAACGCAGGTGCTTGGTTATGATAAATGCAGATGTCTTTACTCATCTTTCTCTCTGCAAGCAGTCCGAAGGCTCAACCGTAACCGAGGAATGGTGCCTGCTATTCGTGTATCACGATACCTTATTTACTGTACGACACCAGCTGAAGTGTCACTTTCTAGACATGATAGTGTTTCCCCTCGATTTATGGCTATGGCCATTAAAATGTATCTTTTAATGAATAAATTAAACAAATCTTATTTTTTGGAAAATAAAGGGGATTTAATATTACAATTAAAACATTGAAGACATATTGTATAATTGTTCCTTAAAAATAAGGGTTTAATAGTTTTAGTAGTAGTAGTCTATTACGTACGTTCTACTGAAAAATAGTAATATATTTCTGCCCAATGTAGTGAAAGCAAACTTTTATTTTGACGGGTGGCCTTGAATACCTTTACATTTCTGTGTGTATATGATATGATCCCCCCTAAAATAGTGGTAGAGGAAACACGCTGTTTGGATGCATTGTTCTTCACGCAAGTTTGCAATGACAAGCAAATTGTCTGTGCCTCCTGAGATTTTTCAGCCCAATGGACTTTGAATTAAACTTTTAATACATTTTTTGTGTATCTTTTATAATTAAAAAGTAGGTAAAATGATCTAAAGCACAAGAGGAATAATGCATTCATGTCTAAATTTGGTCAGTTCAATCAAGCTGCTCCTTATGCAGGATCATTTGCTTTAAACTAAAAGCTCTTTCATTATCTGCTTACCCTTATGTTGACTGAAATTTTTTACATGGAACATAAGATAGGCCTATTAAAATAGCAGAACAATTTCATACAACAGAAATACATGGTGACCACTGGCAGCCAAGTTCAACTGAATTTACAAAAAAAAGATAAATAAATAATTGAAACTTTAAAAAAAATAACTTTTAATTTGTTTTGTTTTTAAGTTTTAAACAGTCACTTAATGCGGATGAATGCAATTCTTCCTAACACTCTGGTTAATGCATATAGCACATGTGTAATTGACACGAAATACTTCTGGAAAGATGACATGTTCTGCAATGTGACACTATACTCCATTTAAAACTGTTTTATTCATTATGATCCATGCATATAATATAATCTCATATTAATTCAGAGACTACTTGCAAAATTTAGAGTTTAAAAAGTAATTAGTCTCACCACAGGACCACTTAAAAAAAACTGGATTCAAAATGCTGAAACACTTAATGACCAGACCCAGAACTAAGATATACACACTCCCTTAAATATTAATATGCAGTCTAACCAAAAATCTTGATGTCAATTAAAAAAAAGTCATGTCCATAGACATGTGTCAGCTACTCTCACATATAGAAAGTGGGTGGGTTGGAGTGTCATGTGGAATATGCTGTGAATATTCTTGCTGAACTATTAATACCCAGCAGCATATTTGGACCAGCACACCACACGTCTCTCTGTGTCTCTATCTGGTATGTGTGTTACTGTATTACTGGATGTCTTTCCAAATCTCACATGAATGAACTAGATTAATTAAACATCAACATTCCTGAGAGAAATCTCAGACTCCCTCCCTTAACCTCTATGGAGTTACTGTGTGTGCTTAAACAGAGAAAATGTATGTAAAAGTGATTTAATTGCATATCCCTCATATTGGAAGTCACAAAATATTTACAAAACAGACAAAATACAAACAGCAGGAAATAAGTCTTTGCAACTTCTGGCACATGTGCCCTTCTACTAGAGCCATTATAACAGCATTACATGACCAAATCCACATATCCACGAATCTCAAACATAAAACCACAACTTCGCAACTATGTGTTGATATTCTATGGACACTTACATTGCATCATAAATTAAGAAATGTGTGAATATCTTTGCAAATTTTTTAACAAACAAGGAACATTAATCGGTTTTCATAAAAAAACAAACCAATAGATGCATTGTTCAAAATCAAGACTAAAAAGTATTTAGTATTAGGACATCATCACTTCATACATTCATTAACTTGACACCTTCTCGTGCTAAATTAATTGCAAATTGGCTAGCTAGGTTTAGCATCATCTGTTTGCCAGTGACACTTGGTTTGACATTTTGCAATGACGTCTAATGCAATCACATTCCAAAAAAACTACTTTTTGAGGCCACTGTGTAATCTTTAAGCTTTATAAATCCAAACATCTTTACTCTCTGGCCTTGAAAAAAAGTGAATAAATGTGAATAAAATAAAGCATTTACCATGTCTCGTCGTTTTTGAACTCTAGCTCTCCATACGCGTCCTCAAAGTCCTCTCCACCGCCCTTAGCGAGTCCCTCCACCGTGCGGAACGGAATGATGACCGTCCCTCTCGCTCCTGACGTCCGCAGCACTTTCACTTCCATGATGCCCACACTCTCACTCACGTGCATGGACTCGCTTTCAAAAGTGAAGATGCCTGCATGGTCATCGTCAAGAATGGTAATGGTGGCAACAGCAGGGAATCCTATCAAGGCCATTGGGTACGGCAGGCTACTGGGCGACAGCACCTCATCCTCAGTCTCCAGAACACGCACGTTACTGAGCCGCACAAAGAAATGCTCATCCTCTTCAAAGATGTCGTCATCGATGATCCCAACAGTGATCTCCTTCACAACCTCACCAGGTTTGAACACCACCGTGCCCTCGGTGAACTCGTAGTCCGCACCGGCGTTCGCCGAGCCGTCTTCCGTTTTATAATCCACATAGATTGTCTTAGCGATGTCGCCACCTTTACGAACTATTGTGAGGAGAACGGCCCCACAGTTCTCCAGACACTGGTAAATGGCAGGTTCGAACATAATGTGGGACACATACTCCTCGGGTTCTTCTACGTGAACTTCTTGTACGCTAGCGCTGCGTTTGGCCTGCTCGGCCGCATGCTTCTTGAGGATGTTTCCGGCGCCGGTCATCATCCTCGTGGCCTGGATACGATAAAACGCTCTGCTCTTCTGTTGGTGTGACAGTGCATAGTAGTTGGCCATCTCCACCAGCTGGTCCAGCTCCTTCTCCGGGTGTTTCTGCTTCAGGTCCTTCAGAATACGGATCATATCTCTGCGAGACTCATCTACCTCTTTGCCCTCAATCAGGCCCATCAAATTACTAGCAGCTCCGCCGTCGACAAAATGAGAATTCATCATCTTTCCGTCCATTTCGATGCCTTTTGAACGGTCAACCTCCGTCTCGATGATGACGCCTCTGTGCTTGTCCGTGCGATATTTCTTGTGCATAAATTTGTAGAAGAGCAGGCGACGGTCAGCCACCCAAGCTAGAATGACACAGATTGGGAAGAACGCCAAGGTGAGAAGCCCTTCCCATACTTGGACTACATTGGGCGAGAACACAGCCAGGATCATGTAGAGCCAGATGTAGGCAAAAATGCTCCATGCTGCTGTTACGAAAAACACACGCAGGTGTTTTACCTTCCGGACCTCCCCTTCTGGGACAACTGATACACACAGTCCGATGATCGCAAACATGTTGAAGGCGGCACTGCCTACAATGGTGGATGGGCCAAGTTCACCTGCTTGGAACTCGTGCCCGCAAACCTCGATGACGGAGAGAAGGATCTCAGGAGCGGAGGAGCCCAACGCCATGAGCGTGAGGTTGGACACGGTCTCATTCCACACTCGGATTGTCGTCGTCGTTGTCTCTCCATTCGGACTCTTGATGATGATTTCCTTTTCCTGGGAGGTGATGACTTCAATGGCGGCCATGAAGCGATCCGCAATAATCGACACCCCCAGAAACATGTAGATCATTGCCACGAAGTACACAATGACCCTGGCGATCTTGTCGCCCATGGAAGGGTCCTCGGGGTACCAAATGGGTAAGATGATGCCAGGCTGGCATCGACCCGCCTCCCCATTGCATGTGATGTTATTCGAGAGGGATGGGCTGGGCGTGACTCCCGCCTCTGCGCAGAGGAAGGCTGATGCCACGGAGACCACGCCCAACCAAAGGTAGGCAGAAGTCTTTGTCCTTGAGTGATCCATGCACCCTCTTTCACCTCAAGGGTCTGTGATCTCTAGCTGTCCTTTGGGAATCCAGCACTGGGCTGTCTTTGGTTCCACACGCCACCTGTGAGAGAAGAAAAGCAGGGAGTGAATCAGAGAACAACAAACCGGTACTTAACCCATCAAAACACCTTCCTAATGGCAGAGGAAAGACACCTGACATCAGCGGTCAGGAGTATGAGCAGTGCAAAAGTAATGTAAGCAAACCCATCTGAGAATTCAGCAAATAAAGCCATTATGCTGTGTTAGATTTGCGAGCAGTGCGTATGTGTATGATATAATATGGTGAAATACTAAAGGTCCACACAGCAGAAAGCTAAAAGGCCTCACTCAGCAGGTGTGAATGTTGCCAGAATAAGCAATGTCCAAAATGACGCACTGGAAGACATCAACAACAGAGCAAGGGCAGCGTGTTGCCCAGTTCCAACATGCCTACTGAGGTAGCATTTTAAGGCTCCTGTTTCAAAAGGCTATTTCATTCTAAAATACTTTTTTGGGGAGAAATTGGTTTGCCCTCAGTAAAAAATAAGCAAGATGGCTGATGAAGTTAAATAAACATGAAAAGAATTATAAAAATGTTCAGGGTAATACACGTTTTGTGTATTTATTTATAGAGTATGCTTCTGTCACCTTAGCAAAATGCTAAAGCCAAAAGCTGTTTAAATAAATTAGCTTTTAGTATAAGGAGTGGCACAGAGCTGGTGTCTACGTGGAGTGTCACAAACCAGATAAAGATAGCCAAAAAATTATATTTTATACATTATTTTCTAAACTTGTGTGACTTTACTTCTTCTGTAAAACAAAAAAGAAGATTTGAAGAACTTTTGAAGATCTTCTCATGTTCCATGGAAAAAGCAAGTCATACATGTTTAGACCGTCAAAAGTGTGAGTAAATGATGACAGTCTTTGACTAGAAATATAAGTCTTTAACTAGAAGGTTACATGACCGTTAGAATGGTGCCCATGTAGGTTTTGTAGCAGAGCTGCTGTGTCTCTTCTGGAAATGTATGCAGGTTTCACTTAGAGAGCTGGGAATAAATAACTAATATGGACACAGATTATTTCATTACATTTTTATCCCACTGCACCAGTGGAGATCAGAGTGTGTATGTGGGAGTGTGTGGGAGCAGATCTGGTGAATCCACATGGAGATGGAGGTGGTGTGTGTAGTTCATTTGCTCTTTCTCTAACACAGAAATGCACCCAGAGTTTATTTCGTTTTCCTCAAGAGGTTGTTCTTTGAAAACTCAGAATGGATGTCTAATTTAAGTATCCCCTGTGTCTCATGTTTCTCTTCAAATTCCTTAGGAGAAATTAAAATAAGACTCAAATACACTACGTTGCAAAGTTTGGGGTCTTTAAGTTTTTTTAACAAAATTCTTTGAAGGAAATTAATACTTTTATAAAACAAGGATGCATTACTTTGGTCAAAAGTTACAGTAGAAACCTTTACAATGTTTTGAACTTTGTTGAACTAAACATTTTGAACTTTGTATTTCATAATACAAAGTAGGGGTGTAACCGGTGTCCTGGCCAAATTCCCACCACTGGCCCTTGTCATTCATGGCTCAATGACCTCTCTCTCTCCTCTCCAATGTAGCTGGTGTGTGGTGATCCTTGATAGCTCATGACTCTCTCCTCTACTTGCTGGTGTGTGTGAGAGCATACACTGATTGGCTCTATGATGACTCTACACTTGATTGGCTCTATGACTCTCTCTCCTCTCCACCTGTAGCTGGTGTGTGGTGGTGAGCGCTCTCCACTGGTGTGTGGTGAGAGCGATTGGCTCTATGACTTCTCCCTCTCCACCTGTAGCTGTGTGTGGTAAGAGCTACATTTGTGGCAGCCGTCGCATCATCCAAGTGGATGCTGCACACTGATTGTGACTCTCTCTCCCTCCACCTATAGTGGTTGATTGGCTCTAGATCTCTCCTCTCCACCTGTACCCCCCCACACAGCTGATTGTATGAAGCGCTTTGGGTGTACAACAATACACAATAAAGCGCTATATAAAAAATGCATCATTCATTCATTCATAATGAAAAAAATACAAAAGTATTAAACAGCATAACTGCTTTCAATGTTGATGATAAGAAATGTTTCTTAAACACAAAATCAGCATATTAGAATGATTTCTGAAGCATCATGTGACACTGAAGACTGGAGCAATGCTTTGCCATAACATTAATACATTTCATTTCTAAATATATTAATGAAAATGAGCTATTTTAAATGTTAATAGTATTTCACAGTACTACCGTTTTACTGTATTCTTGATAATAAATGCAGCCTTGATAAGTATAAGAGGCTTATTTTAAATACATTAAAAACAATCTGTTTTGATACAGTAAGGGTATGGAGCGTATAATGTATATGTATATGCATATGTAAATAAATATACAGCATATTTAAGATAACTTAGTCTTGAGAGAATCTGATAAAATATTTGAGCTTGTACTGACTCTCTGACTTTTTAACTAGACTTCAGTATCTTGGCAAATATAAGCACAGTTTCTAGAGGTCTTAATTTGTGAAAAGCCTGCATTTAATCCTAAGTATTTATTTCTACAAATTAGTAAGAATAAACGCTAAGGAACCAGACTCATTAAATATTTTATGATTCCTGCAACTGCTTGCTAACATTCAGGAAGCAGTTTAACTAGGTTGCATGATCAAACTCCTAATTCTCATAGACCCAAAAGCTGTTGCGAGACAGATGCAGATGAGCATAAGTGGACTATGCAAGAGCCATCAGGCCAGACCTGATTGTAGTGAGTAAAACAAACACTCTCACATTCACACATATGCAGTGGGCTGTAAGTAAACAGCACAGTGTAGAAGCAGAAGGCCTAATGAGGAAAAACTGTTTTGTAAAGCAAAAGAGCCCAGCCTGAAGCCTTGATCTGCCCCCTCCTCTCTGTCTACACTTCCATATACAAAAATAAATGAAGGAAGAAAGAAAATGGAACCTGTAGTCACATGATGTGTTATACTGTGTTAGCAATCACAACTTTACACATGAAAGATTATTACTTGTCTCATGTTAAAGGATTAGTTCACTTCCAGAATAAACATTCCCTGATAATTTACTCACCCCCATGTCATCCAAGATATTCATACCTTTCTCTCTTTAGTCGAAAAAGAAATTAAGGTTTTTGAGGGAAACATTCCAGGGTTTTTCTCCATACAGTGGACTTCAATGGGAGCCAATGAGTTGAAACTCCAAATTGGGCTCTATACAGTCCCAGTCGAGGAACAAAGATCTACTCAAGGGAAACTACCGGTCATTTTCTTAGAAAAATACAAATCTTTTTAACCACAAATGCTCGTCTTGCACTAGCTCTACCTCACGCATTACAAAATCCCCTATGCGCGACATAGGAAAAAGTACCGACCCAGTGTTTACAAAGTGAACATGCAAAGAAAGTCAAATGCCCTTTACAAAAAAGATAAAACAACGACGTCGGACGATTTAGAAGTTGGAGGAGAAAACAAGATGGAGTTTTTCGCCCTACCCTATCTTTTTGACCTGAAGTACACAGACGAAGAACTAACCGCGCTTGACCTTTCCAATGTGATTACGTAATGCATAAAGTCGTGGACACGCATGACAGAGCTAGTGGAAGATTTGTGGCATTTGTGGTTAAAGATTATATAATTATTTATATATATATTTTTTTAAATGACCGATCAATTCACTAGATAAGAACCTTATTTCTTGGCTGGGATCGTGTAGAGCCCTTTGCAGCTAGCCGCAATTTTGACCTTCAACCCAAAATCAAAGAGTTTTGTGCTTACCACTGACTTCCAAAAATAACCTTTTAGGATTTTTTTAAAGAATATTAATTTTTGAATGAACTATCCCGTTAAGCATTGAAGCTATATGCTCAAAACAGCCAAATCGATTCTTTCACAAAATGCTGTTGAAAGAACTGGAATGTTATGAAGCTGAAATATTTAAATAGAGTTAAAGAGATACTTCTAAACCAGGCTGCAGTGGTCTACCACACAATTAAACAGGATTTCCTGTGTTGTGTATGTATGCATGTAAATGTGCCTGTAATTGTGTGTGTGTGTGTGTGTGTGTGTGTGTGTGTGTGTGTGTTAACCTAATTATTTATAAGTTAGAGAATGTGGGAAGAATTAGTCAGCAGGTTGTGGGTGATAACTGGTGTAACTCAAGGTATCAGCAAATAATCTCAAATGAGAAAATCACATTTAAAAGCTTCCAAACAAAAAGAGTTGCCCTTCAGAGAGCGTAACCAAAAGTTTGTGTGTGTGTGTGTCTGAGGTGGCACTATGTAGCATTATATCCGAATAGCCGCTGATTGTCTGAAGCTAAAGATCCGTCTTATCCCCTGCACATAAAGTCAGCACCTGTTACTATAGCAACACACTGAAACGCGTGGGACAGGAATATTTTTATGGGTCTCTGAAATCATGCTCATAAAAATCAAACAAAGCTCGGATGTGTGTGTCTGGGGCCCGGTGCGGGTTTGTATCTGCTCATCAGAGACACTGAATCCAATCCACTGGACCACAGCGACCAGACTGTTTATTTACTGCCAAACAAGCAAACTATAACACAACATTACTGTCAAAGCACAGTGAGCGCCACATGCAGTTGAAGTCACATAGATGTAGAGTTACTACTGTTTCACTATGATTGCTAAATTCATCTAAATTAATTTAAAATAAAATGTAAAATAAATTTGTATCGTTTGCTGCTTAGCAAAGTTCAAATTTTGTGGGAATGTAGTCAAAAGACATTTGACAAAAAGTTAATCTAAGCCTAAAAAGATTGACTTCTTGACTGAACAATCTTTAACTTCATTACAAATATTTTGTATACATACACATTTTTTATATTTATATAACACACACACAGTAAAAAAATAAGGTTAAAACATTTGGGGTCAGTAAGTTTTTTTTTTTTTAAGAGTAAGCAGTACTTTTATTTCGCAAGGATGAATTTAAATTGGTCCAAAATGACAGTAAATACTTTTTAAATTTAATTCATAATTTTAATAATTTCGAATTTTTAACATTTGAATACAAATAACTGTTTCCACAAAATATTTAAGCAAAACTGATAATAATAAGAATGTTAAAGGGGTCATCGGATTTCCATTTTCCACAAGTTGATATGATTCTTTAGGGTCTTCATGAAAAGTCTATAATAGGTTGGTTAAAATTTCTCAATGTAGAGTAAAAAACACCCTTTTTAGCCTGTCAAAATCAATCATAAACATAGTAGTGTTTTCTCAGAAACATGTACAACAATAATTAACTAAACATTATAGTAAATGTTAATTATACATAACTAAAAAAACAAACAATTAACAAAATCCCTTGATTGTTAATGCTAATAATGAGAAAAATGAACTGATAATCCCCAGGTCATGGTATTGTTGTTGTGAATTAGGAGTGTGTAGCTGCTCAGAGGACTGGAAGGAAAGATCTCTACTAAACACCCACACAGAAGACCTCAGGAGCTCTTCAGCTCTGGTCAAATGCACTCATATGTGTAAGAGTGTAATCCCAATTTGACCCTCCAAAAGCACTGAGTAATAAAACCACAATTTGATTCTCCGAGTCTCGAGGTGCAGGTCTCCTGTGTGTGTGTGTGTGTGTGTGTGTGTGTGTTGATGCACGCTTGGAGGTAAGCAAACACACTTCAGAACATGAAAAAGATCTTATACATTATTCCAAATACACCCATGAGATGGCAGAGTGCTGACAGAGACGACAACACACACGCATACCATCTCTTTCACTCTCTCAGCATCAGAGTCAATGCCAGCATGAAAAAATAATGCACTAAAAATATAGTAGAAGGGATGACACACGCTTTCACACAGCATTGCTTGGAAAGCCCACACAGAGATAGGTCGGAGAGCAAGTAGCTGTTCCATGTTTACAATTACACATTTCTCCTTTTATCCTCCTCCCGCTCTTGGTCTGTTTTTATCACTCTTTTTCTGTCAGAAGCAAATTCATTGGTTCGAAATAATCTGATTATTGAAATATAAAGACTATCTGCATACGATTTCTGTTGGTGGATTGGAGAAAACTTGACAACAAAAGACTTTCTTATGTGAAAGAAACAGACATTCTGAAGAATACTATAGTCCAAACAACATGAGACCAGTGTTATTTAATTATTTATATATAATAATATAATATGTTGAATTAGCTTTGATATTTCAGTTCCAATATTAAAGGGATAGTTCACCCAAAAATGTAAATTATGTCATTAATTACCCTCATATCGTTCCAAACCCGTAAGTCCGTCGTTCATCTTCGGAACACAAATGAAGATATTTTTGATGAAATCCGAGAGCTTTTTGACCTTGCATAAACGGCAACATAACTGAAATGTTCCCATGCCCAGAAACGTAGTAAGGACATCGATAAAACAGTCATGTGACATCAGAGGTTCAACCGTAATTTTACAAAGTTGCGAAAATACTTTTTTTTTTTTCCATTTTTAGCAGTTCTTGCTTTTCCTGGGAATCAAACTCATTACCTTGCTGTTGCTAGCGCCATATTCTGCTGTTTATAGATATAATTCATACTTTTATTTGGTTTCAGATGTATTTCAAATAATTTAAACAATAACAACAATCAATTAAAAAATGTCATCTTTTGAGTTCCACAGAAAAAAAACTAAATCATACAGATTTGTAACAACATGAGGATGAGTAAATGATGCCACAATGATAATTTATGTGTAAACGATCCCCTTAACTACTTTTAATTAAGAGTAGCTTATGGCTACTTCTCCAACACCGGTTCAATGAAATGAAACTCTACAAAATCAACAGGATAAACTATGAGCCGTTGGCGATATCTTGATCCAATCACACAGATGGTGGGTTTGAATCTCATTCATACCAAGATCAGGTCAGTCCTCTCAAGAAACATGACTGGCAGCGTTTCAGGATGGGGAGCCAATCGTGGGTAACCTCTTTCCACCGCCTCAGCTGTTCCCATGGCAATGAGATGCCTGTGGGCTGCAGGCTGATACGATCATGTGGATCTCAGCATGCGTTAAAGTACCTCGTTGGCACCTGTAATCAATGGGCAAATAGCTGCCTCAATGCTTTTCGAAGCACACACATTCTCCATGACTAGGACTTACTAGCAAATGGGCAACACACTAGGCGTAGAAGAATGTTTGGGAACTTCCGTCTTCACTCCTCCGCTGTCTGCTTCTCGTATATCACACCTCAGTCTGCGTCGCAGAACCCTCAGCAAATCCGTTCATATGCAACTGTTGACAACTGCCGCCGAGAGGCATCTTAGTGTTCTCACTTCAGACAATGAATAGACTACAAATATTCACACAAAAGGCCTATGAACAACTCAGGCTAATTAACATACTAATGAGGCCTTTAAGCTAACGAATTTTGTGTGCTCGTTAGAGAAAAAATTGGATGCAGTCAGTAATGTATGCGAGTGTGTATTCCAATTTAGATATTTTTGTTGTACACACTCGACCACCATAAAGCCAAATAGCACACAAATGCACAACAGCAAGTTTGCCACCGGCAGCGTATCTGTTTCCCAAAGTTCTGGCTTTCACCGACCTGGTGAGGAAAGAACAAGTGCTACACATCTCTCAGGGTAACAGGAGACAGAGCGAACTAGAGACACCCACAAACACGAGCCTCCCCCCCACTCTATTTTAAGAAATCCCCAGTTGGGGTGACACCTGATAGAGATATAAACAGAGTGTAGGAGAGTGTGGCAAGTGGCAGCTGTCCTGAATTAATCACATATCTCAGCAAATTCTCTTTACCTGTTCGGACCCCCAAAAGAACATGAGGAACTCACATCAGATGACTAACTCTACAGTCCCATATGCACATATTACAAATCCCCACTGCCTCAAGTGTGTTAACCATCATGTTTGACAGAAATACACCAAGAGGACCTAAAAACTGGTGGACCAAATGTGACGTGTAGGATGCTGGGATTCTGTGAAAGGCTCGGGAGGGTATTACGTTCACAGAAACGTACGTATACGCGCACATCCTACGTTTAAAAGGCAAATGACTGAACAAACAGATCATAAATGGTTTCACGCCCGCCTCGAGCGACACTTGTCATAAATGTTCCACAGTGATGGAAGTAGTAAGACATTTAACAATGCTGGTTCCGATTGAAGTTCTGTGAGCGATTTCTAATACACAAAAAAATCATACAAAAAATTGAAATAATTATTATGCACAATTACTTCAAACAGCAGTCAAAAGATGAACATGGTGAAACTATTAACTTAGGGCTCAGTAAGTCACTCACTCCAACGGCTCCGAGTGATTGATGCGTGTTTTTGATTCCCAAAAAGAACCGGTTCATAAGAGTAAATCGTTCAGGAATCGGTCTGCATTGACCGCGCAGCATGTTGATGATTCACTCAAAAAGATCCGGCTCAGATGAGTCATTTATTCGGGAATCGAACTATACTGATCACTAGATTCGGTAGCGGTGTTACCGCTGAACAGTAGTGCAGGAAACATTGTCAAGAGTATTTTAGTACGGTGATATGACCGCATTCGCGATGAAGTTACGTTCGGAAACCGCTGACCGAAACGTCAGGAAAACATTCGTTTACTCTCGGATCTCTGCCCAAATGATCCATACGAGTCTCTAAATCACTATTAACCAAATCCACATATTTTATCATAAAATAAAATAATCGAGATCATTATGGTGCTTTCTCTAACCACTACGGCGACGAATTCAGTACTGCCAATGATTATTTTTCGTTTGAGTGGCATTATGATGGAAATGATCCTGTGACGCAAATTTGGAGACATTCTCTCTCCACAGCAATTCCACATCGCGCTGATCACATCCACTCCGAACAGCGTCTGCCGTTTACCGAGGCAAATTCGCAACATTCCAACTTCCCCTAAATAAAGCCGGTGGAGCCTCGAACGGCTCTAATTATCGCTGACTAACCAATAGCGACGCGCAAACGCATTGAACGGAAGGTACGTACCTGTGATTTGAGCAAGTGAGGAATGCTTTCCTCCTAAATGATTTTCGGCAACGCCAAATATTCCAGCCGGATCGGTTTCCTCTCCGTTAAGCGTGCAGCTGGCTGCTCCTCGGTGGCAGAAATATCCCAGGGCCGCTTTCGCCCTCCTCACTCGTGCGCACACGCACACACGGACCGACTCCGGTGCCTGCCCAGTTCCGGCAGATCGATGGAACCGGCGAAGTGATGCCTCTACCCCTCCCGCGGCTCTGATGGATGCGCCGGTCACCGGTGCTGTCAGCGCGCGCTCAGATCGAAGCGCCGTTGACAAATGGAACCTTGGAATCCATGTGATCGGTTCTTCCGCGAGCCCCGAGCAACAGCAGCGAACGAACGCTCGCGCCCCCTCCTCCCCCTCTCTCTCTCTCGCTCTCTGTCCGTCTCACGTTATAGCGCAGGAAACAAGTTGGTGTTCTCACAACCGAGCGGGCCTCGTATCATTTCATGACCAAGCATCCCGAGTCAGCACCGGTGCAACCGCTGCATCTACAACCGTCAGCATCTGTGCATTTCATCTGCAGGCATCACTAACCCGCTTGCTTAATTACGGCTTCATTTGATCATGCAGTTGAGAGAGAGCAGTTAAGCAGAGAGACAGCATGCAAGATCAGTCAAGATGGCAAATCTGTCATCAGTTAAGATGGCAAATATTGAGAATTAAAGTCACCCCCACTCCCCCCACTTCAATCTCCGCCTCCCTTCTCCAGATTTCGCCTTGGAAACACCCCCCGCCGGACTCACGAGTCTACGTCATCGCATCAGCTGGAAAAGAGAAGATGCACCATAATTCATGTGCATGTAATATCACATCTGCGCGCGTGCCTCGAAACAACGTTTAAAATACCACGCAAGACCATATGTGGAATAATTGCGTGGAGCAAGAGGTCAAAAATATATAATTTGGTCCATAGAGGAGCAATCCATCTTTAATGCTTTAACGTTGTCCTTTACATCTGTGCACCTAAATGTATACTCCATAAAATGTGTAATTATATGATTTTAGATAGTGTGATCTAATTTAATATCACATTCTCTGCTACTTGTAGGCTGATACACCAGCCAGCCTGAATAATCAAACATTATTGGGCCATTTTGAGATTGTCTGTGCCAGATTGGATGAATAACGGAACTGGCCATCCTTGAATAGAGTTTGATCCAAAATCATTTATATTCAGCAATTTTGTGTACATCTTATTTGATCTCATTAAAGAGACCGTTCGAACAAGAACAGAATTAACCTTTTTGGGTTACCTATCCTTTTAAATTACATTTCTATAGCTTTAGTTTAGCCTGCTCTGATTATCAGTGTCAACATTAAACTACCCTTAATATTGTGAACTATTTTTCTATGTATGTTATTTTTTTCATATTTAATCAAAATGTAAAAACCTGCTCCACTTAAAAAACAAACAAACTCGTTTACCAAACATAATCAAACCTCTTATTTTTCAAACCTTTTCTTCCAAACCACCTGTCACAGAGATAAAAATCAAATCTTTTTTCTCATTGACTATCCTATTTCATCCTAACTTGAAATGCCTCACATTATGGAACTATTTGTTCCTGTGACTAGTGCAGTGCCAAGATCAACTAAAATACACATACTGATAAAAAAGTACTGAAAGATGCACTAGGTTGCTTTGAATAAAAGTATCTGCTGTTAGCATACATGTAACAAAATGGGTTGCAAACACTATAAAACTCCTTACACAACTTACTCTGAGTGTATAACATTTATGGACAAATGTAACAGATGTTTTTAATTTAAGCTCAATTTTGTTGACATACAGGACTGTACAGGGTTAACAAATGATCTCAGATCAGCTGTTTACAAGTGAAAATCTATGAGGCCTTTTACTGACAATCAGATCCAAAACACATCAGTCACCTAATCTGTGTTCCTGCAGATATCATTAATGCTGATATTATCAGTCCTACTTCCAGCCAAGGAAAGAGTGTGTGTGTGTGTGTGTGTGTGTGTGTGTGTGTGTGTGTGTATAAGAGAGAGAAAGACTGTGCCCAGGGTAATCAGCTCACGGTACCAGCCTCTTCTAATTATGGCTGCCCTTCACATGACCAAATCATTTATCACACGTATAACAAAGCTAAAACAAATTACCACACACACACACACACACACACACACACACACACACACACACACACACACACACACACACACACACACACACACACACCACACACACACACACACACACACACACACACACACACACACAACACACACACACACAACACACACACACACACACACACACACACACACACACACACACACACACACACACACACACACACACACACACACACACACACACACACACACACACACACACACACACACACACACACACACACACACACACACACACACACACACACACACACACGTAATGACCTGTTAACACACACACCAGCTGTTCTCTTGAGGAGGATTGCGGATATTTCGAGAAGGACAAATCAGCTGAGGAGTGAATCAATGAATGAATCAATCGTTGCCGAGCTGATCTCTCTGGTGTTTGGTAATAAAACTAACATTGTTTTCCACGCGTTCCCAGTTGTTTCCAAATCTCTGGATCTTTGATGCTCGTTTGCCTGCCTAATGTGAGTCTTATAATAATTTAAATGAATGCGAGCACTACACAGACACAAACATTAACCAACTAACAAACCAGGGATTTGAACAAACCACTAATCTTAAACATTTAACAATGGTACATAACTCTGTTTCTAAAGCATCATTCACACTGACAGCAGTTAAATCAGTGCTGCTGGATGCTAGTGGCCATTTTTACTACATATTCAACCAATTCAGATCACAGGGTTGCGCAACACTTCCTTTCAGTTCAAGAGTGTACATTTTGTCACACCCACAGGAAGTAGAACTGGAATTTGAATTGAAACAGCGGGAAGAGAATTTGCCATTTACAGAGTTACAATTCAAAGACATATAACATAGGTTATGCATTCTCGTCATTTTACAAAAAAATTGATTTTAAATAATGTTATTATAAATACACTTTTAATTAAAAATAAAATCTTGAACATGTATATCAGTTACCAGAAAAAATATTAAGTAGCACCAACATTGATAATATTAAGGTATGTTTCTTCAGTATCAAATCAGTATGATTATGATTTCTGAAGGATCATGTGACACTGAAGACTGGAGTAGGTGGCTGCTGAAATTTAGTTTTATCATCACAGGAATAAATTATATTTTAAAGTATATTAAATAAAAAAAACAGTTATTTTACTTTGTAATAATATCTCCCTATATTACTGTTTTGACTAAATAAATGCAGCCTTGATGAGTATAAGATACTTTTGCTACACAGTGTCCTTGTTAGAGTTTAATAATACATTTAAGTACTGGTTAGGATGAGGCTTGGGTTTAGGGTTAGTTGCATATAATCTATTGTTATTACATGTAACATGTAATAAGGACATGGTACAATAAAATGTTAGTGATGCTTATTTTTTAAAAACATGAATAAATCCTATGGACCACCGTCCGTCCGTCCATCCATCCATCCGTCCATATCTATATCTATCTATCTATCAGGCCTTTTTAGACATTTTTCAAAATGTTCAAACAAGTCTTTGTCAAGCCAACATTCAAAGTCCTTGCTTTTCAAGGTAAAATGACAGTTATCCCTTCTGTCAGCTTTTCCAGAGCTCAAACTGTCCGTGTATCCTCACTCTCTCCTCTGACTCCTCAAAACACTCTAGCATTGTGGTGGCGAGTTTTGCACAAGCAAACGCTACTCACATTTTCATCAACGGGCAGACTCTGGCAGACACTGTGCCCACAGCAGTCACGGAGAGGCTGATGCAGCGAGAGCCAGAGAACAGAAGATATAGACCTCAGCTGTCTGCCTCCTCCTGCAGTGAGACAGGCGTGTGGCAGGCAAAAGGTCTGTCAGCTGACTCAGCACGTCTGTCCACCCTCAGTCGTCTTACCTACTGGGCACAACACCTATAGTAGCCAGCTCTAATGCACGTTGATGGGACATTAACACACAGACACACACAGTAAATGAAGGGACAGTCATCTCTTCTGTCAGCTTTAACAGAGGTCAAACTGTGTGTGTATCCTCACCCTCTCCTCTGACCACTCAAAACCACAGCTGCTCCAAAGCTGTCTAGAACATCCCACACACGCACAAACACACACATAGGTTTCCATGTTTAATGGGGACAACATTTTTTAAATGTTAAAAAACTTAATTCTGTATGATTTATAAGGTAGGTTAGGTTTTCCTCATGGTGACCAAAAAAATTGTCCCCACAAGATCAAAATTTACTGGTATTACTGTTAGGGAACATCTGATCTCCACAACGTAGGGAATACCAGATACACACGTTGTTCTTGTGAATTGTGGTACATTCCATTGGCGTAATTGTTTATACCAAAACGTTTTTATATCGCCCAACCAACCCTACACCTAGCCCTTACCCTTGTGCATTTTTACTTTCCCTTCTGTATGATTTATAAGCAAGAATTCAATTCTCCTTGTAACACCACACATTGGGGTAATGTCCACAAAAACCTATTCATGAAATATGATTCACACCATGCCTTTGTGATTAAGGCTCATCTCCTTGCACCAAGGCTTAAAGCTTCCATGATAAATAAGTTCAGTGTTTATGAAGTGTAAATACATTCGCACTCAGCAATGGAAATTGTTAACATGAGACACACGCGCACGCGCGCGCGCACGCACGCACGCACGCACGCACGCACGCACGCACGCACGCACGCCACGCACGCACGCACGCACGCACGCACGCACGCACGCACGCACGCACGCACACACACACACACACACACACACACCACACACACACACAACACACACACACACACACACACACACACACACACACACACCACACACACACACACACACACACACACACACACACACACACACACACACACACACACACACACACACACACACACACACACACACACACACACACACAACACACACACACACACACACAACACCACACACACACACACACACAGAGCAAGGCTTTTCACATGTTTATGAAGTGTAAATACCACTGAGGAATTTTAATAACATGTGCTATCACATCATTTAAGAAAACAGATCATGGTAAATTGTAATGCATGAGACCCATAGACAAACACAAACAGCAAGCCTGCAGGCTTAAAGCATCATCATTTAAGAAAACATTAACAAACAAAAAAAACGTGTAATGTAAGAAATTAACATTTTTTTGCCTGTTTGCACATTACCTTTAGCAGGACTAACATTTAAAATAAAAACTAAAACAAATTGAAGCTAGAAAATTCTGGGGGGGGGAATCTGAAAAAGAGTAAACTAAACTCAAATTGAAAAGACACATTTAAAATAAAAACATTACCGTTCTAAAGTTATGAAGAAATTAATACTTGTATTGAGTAAGAATGCATTAAATTTCTGTTCTTTTGAACTTTCTATTCATCAAAGAATTCTGGGGAAAATGCACCATGGTTTCCACATAATTTTAAGATACTGAACTGTTTTCAACACTGACAATAAGAAATGTTGCTTGAACAGCAAATCAACATATTTAAATTAATTCTGAAAGATCATGTGACACTGAATAACAAATGAATAACATTTAAAAATACATGAAAATAGAAAAATATTTAAAATAATAATATGTGTCTTAGTGACGTAACATCACCACAATAATGTATTTCTGTGTAGTGATGCCACGGAGTAACGGGATGGAGTAAGTCTGTGCTCTGTGCGCAGATGCCCAGATGGCTTGTTAGTGCCAGTATATTTGTGTGTGCAAACATGATTGGCAGAGCTGAAACTTGTGTGTGCGTGCTGAAGTATGAATGAATCTGAGGTTGTGTGTCTACGAGATAATGCATTCGTGTGTGTGCTGTGCCGTAGTTCTGCCAGAGGGTGTGTATGTGTGTGTATTTTCTGCCTGAACAGTCCTTCTGCTGCAGAGCATCAGGATATTTATAGAACACAGAATTATGACAAAGAAAAACAATAAGCTATGCATATACAGCATCACATGCATGAAAAGGATTATCAGTCAGTAACGGTGCAGTGAAAGTATAATTCTATTGGATATAATGGTTTATGTGTGATGTTATCCACTTCAGCGAAGAGGTGTGTGTGTGTGTGTGTCACGCTAATTATACAGTACAAGTTCTAAAAGATAATTACAATACTAAGGGTTCATGTGGGTGTTTGTTCTAGGAGGGGAAAAGGGGGTTTTCTCTAAACGTTGCCAATTTCACAGCAAGGCCCCTTGTGTAACCTTCACACGCACACACACACACCTTTCTATCCTCTCTGCCATGTGATTTGCTAGCTCAGGAAATATGCAGTAAATATTGAATTTGATTTCTTCTTTTCTTAGTGCTGCGATTAATAATTGATGCCGTTTTCTTGCCTTTTGAGATGAAAAATTGAAGCACACGTGTGAGGGAGTCTCAAGCCACAGTCTGAGAACACGACTACACACTTACAAATATGAAACGCTTAAATACACACACACACACACACACACACACACACACACACACACACACACACACACACACACACACACACACACACACACACACACACACACACACACACACACACACACACACACACACACACACACACACACACACACACACACACACACACACACACACACACACACACACACACACACACATACAGGCCCATATACTGTATGTATGCAAGTACATATGCTATGACACACATTAGTTACTGTGCTTGCGAGACAGCACATTATAGATAATCTTCAAACATTGTCTTTAGAGTTTGTTCTGAACACCAAACCCTATTAAACTTCTGAATCAACCGCCTAATATACAGACATCATTTAAACTTGGTTTTAATTTCTACAAATTTTCTATCAAAGCAAATCAATGTGAGATTTTTTCAAACTTAAATCTTACATTTTAAACTACAGATACTAGCATAAATAATTGCCATTGCTCTTCAGTGTCACATGATCTTTAAAAAAAACATTTTAATATGCTGACTTAATACTCAAGAAACATTTATTATTATTTTTAATGTTAAAAACTGCTGTTTTTTGTGGAAACTGATGCAATTTTTCAGGATTCTTTGATGAATCGTTCAAAATAATAACATTTATTTGAAATATAAATCTTTTGTAACAAGTCTTTACTGTCACTTTTGATCAATTTAATGCTGAAAAAATATTAATGTCTTCAGATTAAAATCTTACTGACCCTAAACATACATGTGGCTTCATAGAATGCATAAACCTAGTTTAAATTCATGTTAAGTAAATTTTATTATAATCTATTAGAAGAGGAACCTTAGGCCCTATTATAGTAGAAGAGGGCACTTACGTCTCTGTGATGAGGCTCTGCAGGTGAGATCTGATGGATTTGAGCCAAACATACTGAGTCATATTTACAGTTGACAAGTCGAATCTCACAGGATCTTCCACAAGTCTTCTTTGTGCATTGCAATAGCTGCTGGATTGGCTTCCGGTGGGAATTGATTCATTTGTGCCACCATCATCCACTGACCTTTGACTTCTGGATTGGTCCAGTTTTGAATGAAACTGGAAGGAGGAGATACTTTCCCTGCTGCTTTCAAACATCTGCTCTGGGTCTCTGGCACTCATTTTGCTTCCTAAAATCTTAAAATAATTTGCATTTAAATTCAAACATACTGTACACACACTGTCAACAACCAACTAAGTGGTAGGCTATAGAACAGAGAGAAATGTAAAAAATGCAAAAGAGACTATTCACACTGAACGCGTTTATCTTTGAAATAACATTTCAAGACTTGTTTTTTTTTAAGCTGCCCAAGACGCTTCAAAAGACGCGAACGCAATGTCAAAGACGTCCGTCTACTCGTGTTTTCACAGAGAACAACAGTGGAAAAGTAGCTCAGGGAAATGGAACAAAGTGTGAAGTGGTGCTTTACTATTATAACCTATGATACTACCCAGATCACATTAGCAACCACAAAACAATACGTTAAAACCACTCTGAACACCTTACCATTAGAAACCACATAGCAACTTCCAGGCAACAGCCGACGAAGCCCTAGTGTTGTAGTGGTCAATTTTGGCCAACAAAACACCCTTGTTTTATTCAGCAACAATTCACCTCAGTTATTCATAGCAAAATAACAGAGGAAATAAGGTTACAAAATGTTCCCTCAGAATTGAGAAGTAACACTACACATGTATCATTGTGTGAAGCTTGACAATGCCTAAGCCAGATTTCTAAAACACTGCACGCGCACACATTTAAATATTTGCAGGCACATTTTGTTCCTCTGCAGCAGTGAAAATGGAATGAATTAGACTGAAATGTTCATCCCTGCAATGACTAATAAAAAATAAAGATGCTTTCTAATATCAATAAGGCTCTAGCTCTGTAGTGGAGGTCTGACTGTAGTTCAAGCGGTCTAATTTAATTTAAATGCAAGTGCCACCCTTAGTGGAGAGTCAGATAAATTGCTCAGTGTTTCAGTGAGAAGTGTCTTCCTCACACTGCAGTAAAGGAGGCATGTCCACATAAATCTGTTAGTGGGTTGTTAATCTAATGGTTAAGGATCTGGGCGGAAGAGGTTACGGGTTCAAGTCCCCACTACTTGTCAAGCTGAGGTGTTGTTGAGACAGTTCAGTTCTGTCATGTCTGGGTTTTTGAGGAAGGCATTTTACTCTTTGCTAACGCTTAGAACTTTTTATATATACGAAATTAATACTTTTATTTATGCATTAAATTGATCAAAAGTGTCAGCGAAGACATTGATTTCCAATAAATGTTGCTCTTTTGAAAATTCTGTTCATCAAAATCCTAGAAAAATATAATTTACACAGTTTTTAACAAGAAATTCCACCCATAAAGGGAATATATGTATATACAGATAACTTCAAAAACTAAGAAATATACAATTAAGTGAGAATGTAAGCTAACCACATCTTGAATTACCTAATTCAAAAACCACATCATCGCAAATAATTGGTTACAGTGCAAAATACAGAACAAATGTCTAATTTTATTACATAAATGAAAATACTAATCAATGATAGGCTAATAGCAAATTAATGATAAATTAATAATAAATAAAACACTTTTAGCCAGCATCAAATGAGTGTCTTGTAGAGAATTCACGGTTATAAAAGCCCTTCTCTGCTACAGCCACACTTGTCATGACAAATTAATTAGTCTGTTTTTGTGCTCCTCACCTGACCAGCCAAAACATCTCAAAAGTGTATTGAAACATACTACAGCCTTTCAATGTCAACACTGTTTTGTCTCTAACTGGACACATGAGTGGCTTTAATGTCCCCTGAGGATATCTGGACTCCTGAAGTCAGATTTGTTGACGTGTTCCCTTCGGCCCTTGAGGATCATTCCCACTTGAGCAATTAAAGTGACGAAGCACATGATATGACAGCGCTGGAATTTCCAGCAGGAGAGTGACGAGGGGAAGAAGGAAAGTCAGCAGGGGCTTGTTAAAATGTGCCTTCACATCACACAGATGACTCAGTGCTGGCGTTAACATTAGCCTGAGAGCAGCAGCCCGTGCCCGGATCCTGTTTGGAAAATTACACATGCTCTCCAGGTCTGAATCAAGACCGTATGCGTCTGCACAGCTGGACGCAAGATAAACCAAAGATTAGACCTTTTAAAATCACGCAACCATAGGTGTAGCATTGATCAAAGCAGCAGGAGGTGATATCCTTGCTCTGTAGCATCTCACTGATGCATTTATAGATGATGAGGTGCAGGTTGCGTAGTACTGTAATAAAACCACAATCACAAAGCACAGACACAGTCAACCGACAAGTATCGGGGTTAAATGTAAGGTTATCACAATAAATGATAATATATATATATCAAACTCGGCTCAACACTAAGAATGGCCGGCTAGCCTGGGACCAGTGAGAGAGATTTTTTGGGCTGGCTGAGAGAACAGCAGTTGACAGTCACTGGTCCTTTTGGGCTAGTTCTGCAATACCATCAAAAATCTTGCATTCATTGATCTTGTACATCCAGGTTTATGCCTGGCAAACTTAACATCTGGTTTTCTGATATGTATTTTACATTGTTGTAGAAAATTCTGCTAAATTATCACCAAGATAATGCTAAAAGTGACTTGATAGTCTCGCTAAAAATGTCAGTAAAATGTGTTGAAAACTACAAACTAAACAATAATGTTGTGTAACATCCAACTTATTGCTTTTTTTATTGAGAAAGAATTCTATTTGTAAAAATATTTTTTTGTAAAGAAACTTCACATCAAATTAAGCATAAAAACACATTGCTCAAAATAGCATTGATTATTCTAAAATGGGGGGTTCTTGGTATTGAACCCTGTAAAATATATCTTTATTTCTAAAGCTACAATAGATATGAATATTAGCATAGATACTGTTAAAATTGAAAGAGTCATATCTGTATCACTTGTAGCACCAAACCGAACAGTAAAGAAGTTTGCAAACCTGTTTTCTTGCAAATTAATGTGAAAAGAAACGAGAAACGTAGAGGTTAATGGGCTGAGACATGGAGATTCATTCATATAAATACACAGGGAATCACATTCACAACAGGATTTTATGGATTAAGAATATAGCAGCAATTTACAAGAAGGCCCATTCACATGTCCATGGTTCTCTGATGTTGGTTAATAGTGCACATGGCATGAAAGTAATTTTTTTAAACTGAAAAATGAGGACATAAATTAATTACTGTTTTAAATTACAATTGCCCTGTAAAATAATAATTAAAGGCCTAATAATGTTTTTTTTTTTTTTACAAATTACAATGGTAATATTTATGTCTTAAATTCTTCACTGTCAAACGTTAAAATCTTGCACCGAAATGTTGGTCATTGTGCAAATAAAGAGAACGTACCACACATTGAGTTCCCAAGATGCACATTAATCTCACTGCACAGACAGAGATGGAGTTTGTGAGAAGCAGCATCTCATGTGAATTGAGGCGCTGAAAACACTACTCTTCACTCTGAAACACAGGAGACTATACACTAAAATCTATTTCATAATCACACTAAGCTACAATCGCAATTTCAGATTTATTTTGATTAATTATGCATCCACATTTATTTCTATTTTGCATTCAATTAAATTATTAGCTTTTCACTCACTCAAGCTCCCAGCGAGACACTACTAGAGACCAACAGCCTAAATAAGTTCATAAAGGCAGCAAAACATGGATTTCCGGAGGTTGTTGCAAAAAAAGACAATAATGTCCAAACTGCTGATCATCATATTCTACACACTCCATGACATGCTGAGATGTGATGTACAGTGAGCTGTAGACGGATCCAGCACAGGTGTACATGTCATTCATGACTACTGCCTTTAGAATGTCCCATTCACCCACCATGTGCACAGCACAGGCACCGTCGGTTCTGTTTGCACCACTGAAAGGGGTTTTATTCACTAAAATTCAGTACTGGGGCTTGAGTTATGCATTACTGTGAATATCAACTGACATGGAATAATGGTTACAACCTTCCTGATGCCATACAAATATAGGAGGACTAAAGTGGACAGAGAGCCTGCTACACACATACCCAGCCACACAAGTGCACAAGAACGTATATTTCCAAAAACGACAACAAAGTGGCATTCCATATGCCAGACAGTAGAGTCCAAATTGGTAGTTTCTGATCTAGATATAATGTGATAGTGCTGATGTATTACACAGTGGCAACCATGGTACACTGCACTGGTTTTACGAGTGTCTTACATCTTTGAGCCAGCAGGGGTAGTTTAAGGTTTTAGAGTTCTATGTGCCTTTATCGAGTCGAGCTCGCTGCTGCTCCTGGTACTCCTTCGAATCCTCCCAGGGACGTGGGCCACGAATGTTCTTCCATCCATCCAAGTCTGCATCCTTTAATTTCTGTAGGAACAGAGGAGATTATGCTATATTAAATTACCTTCTTTTTTCAAAGCCACAAATCAAATGCACAAATAGAAATTTTATAGCAATTATCAAGTCTCAAAAGCTACAAAGATATTCATAGCAAATGCATTAAACTTTAATCAAGTTGTTGCTAATTTGATAAATGGCCTGGTACATAAACTAAAGTTAAAAAATGTTCATGAAAAAAGTATCTTATGCTCACCAAAGCTGCATTTATTTAATCATAAATACAGTAAAAATAGTCATGTTGCGAAATATTATTATAATTTAAAATGACAGTTTTCTATCTGAATATGGTTTTAAAACTTATTTTAAAAGCTGAATTTTCAGAAGCCATTGCTCCAGTCTTCGTTGTCACATGAAATCATTTATTTCAGAAATCATTCTAATATAATGCTTTGCTGCTCAAGAAACATTTCTTATTATTATGAACGTTGAAAACAGTTGTGCTGCTTAATATTTGTATGGAGCCCATGCTAGCTTTTTTCAGGATGAATACAAGTTCAAAAGAACAGCAGAAATCTTTTGTAACATTATAAAATGTCTTTGCTGTCACTTTCGATCAACCTTGCTGAATTAAATCTTCATGACCCCAAACAGAACACCAAGTAAACTATAACTAGTTACCAAAGAGGAGTCAGCTACAGCGGGGTGTTTGTTTGATTTATGATTCATGGTGGATCAATGTAAGATCTAAAATAAAATGATTAGGATGACACATGACCAGAGTTCATTTTTATAATAATTTGTTACATTTATATAGCGCTTTTCTAGGCACTCAAAGCACTTTACATAGTAAGGGGGATATCTCCTCATCCACCACCAGTGTGCAGCATCCACCTGGATGATGTGACGGCAGCCATAGTGCGCCACGCCCACCAGCTACTTATGGTGGAGAGGAGACGGAGTGATGAAGCTAATCAGTGTATGGGGATGATTAGGAGGCCATGATGGTCAGAGGCCAGTGGGCGAATTTGGGATTTTTAATGACCACAGAGAGTCAGGACCTCGGTTTAACATCTCATCCGAAGGACAGTGCTTTTTACAGTATAGTGTCCCCGTCACTATACTGGGGCATTAGGACCCACACAGACTGCAGGGTGATATGGCTGCTATCATCTAATGAACAGCTGAGCGATGACTAAATTGTCCTGGTTCCACTTGAGGGCGCTCTTCTACTACTGTCTGGAAGCAGAAGGTCAGATTTAATAGCATCGTAACTTTCTTATAACGGCTGCTAGGCTAAAAATAAAGCTTTTAAAGTCAAGGAGAATCACCGTCGCAGTATAATGACAGCCTCAACCACCCGCAGCCTGAAATGGAGATGCTAAATGAGCCAAGTGCTCTCCAGTCCACTAAGTCGAGACTAAACAGCTAACTAGACACTTTCAGTCCAAAATAACTTACATCACGCTAATTGCCGGGTCAGTCAGTCTCCCTGAAAAAACCCAGTGTTGAGTGTCCTGCTTGACAAAATTGCGACTACGGTTCCTGAGTCACTCTGTGTTAGGTCCAAACCTGCACCGATTGCATTTAACAAGCCAGATGCTTAACCATTAGACTACCACAACCTCACTAGCATTAAACATAACTTCATATCCGCAGAAAAACAGCAGATGGCTCTATAAAACATTTTAGCACTATAAAACATTAGTGCACACACACACAGATTCTCCATCTATTCATCTCGTTCTCTCATTACCTCATACTCATCCTGAAGGATGGCTGACTGTTTTTTAGTGCTCACCAGGGCTTCCAGTGCAGGGTCCATCTAAATCAAACATTCAAAAAAAAAATAATATAACAAGAAGGAAACTATGATGACGTTTTATTGAACAGCATAAATCAGTTCTGGCTGAAGTTCTGTCAGTGTCACTTGGCCTGTACATGAAAAGATGATATGACGTTTTACATACCTTCTTTTTTATCTTCTGTGCATCATATCTAATCTGAGTGAATTCTCTCAATCCAAACGACCCTCCCACAATGAGCAGCTTCAGACAAACATTATACAAACATTAAATATGAGCACTAAAATTATTGATTTTATAAAAGGCAGAAAGTTGACAACAGTGTTTAACATAGAAAAATAAAACTTGTAAATATATTGCCACTAAACAATTGTGATACCATCAATATAAAAAAAACAGAACTGAATTATCCAATAACATATTGTTTGTATGAATGTTTTTTCTAAGGCACGTTATAATAATTACTTAAATGTCCTAATTGAACTATGGTCTAATCCAGGCTTTGTCTACTCTAAACCCTGTCTGTGAAACCAGGCAATTCTCTCGTCACTCTAACTGTATTTATTTTCATTGTTTTAGGCATTCATAACTTGATTTACATAATGTTTACATATCACCTCGTAAAAATGAACAACTGATAAAACCTACAACTGAAAAAGGTACAAAAAACATGAATTAAATTTACGGTTGACGGTCAATTAAACAGCATATTTATTATTACAGTAAATAGCTATTATTTAAACCATGATTTCGGTATAGTTATTACTACGGCTCGCTTATGTTACACACTTTATAAATCGTAACTACTTGACGATGAATGACAGCTTACAAATATTAAAGCACTCACCAGCATCGGGATCCCATATTTCGCTGTCCTGTTCTTTTGCAGTTTACGAATTTGATTCCACATGTTTAGTTAAGGCATGTCATTCTACAATTTCACATTACTAAGAATAAAGTCAGTAGGACATAATTCGACATGACTCGACAGGGCGCCGCCATATAAACGCACCCGCAGCGACATCGCAGCCTCATATTGCGTCCGTGCAGAACTAAGAAACGAGTTATTGGTTCCACTTGAAAAAAAACGCTAAATTACTGTGTGAATTAAAACGAAACACATTTTCAGGGTTAGTTTAGTTAAACTATAAATGAACACAATAGAGCTCTTAACTTCACATTTTAGAACTTTATATTATATCTTAGAAATCATAAAGGACCTTTACACCAGAAAACAACCAAGAAATCAAATCTCGTTTTATGGCTTTTAGTCCATGTTTGTTAGCTTTGAGACCTTCTATCTATATGCTGGTGTACTCTAAACTAAACGCTGTCAGAATTGAAGCCATTGAAATCAATAAATAATATTTTCCTAGTTCTATAGGTACTCAAAAGTGTAATTATCTGAATTATCTGTTCAAAGAACAAGAGCAGGCAATATGACACATCAATATCTAATCAATTGACTTTAACTTCAGCTAAAAGTTAATTAAATCATGTACATTATCTGAAAATATAGGATTTCGTATGTGTTCTTATACACTTTCCTGTTTCATTAGGAGAAATATAGCAAATTATAATTTATGATAATGATAAGTTATAGTAAATAAAATGAATAAATGTTCAAATTAGTTAATTTTAACATTTCTTTCCACTTTACATTAAAATAAATACCTTCAGTTAATATAACACATTTCTTCTTCATACAAGCAATTAAAAAACACAAGCACAACTGTGATTGTTTCTTTATTTAAATTTTCATAATTTTCAAAGTTTCTTTTTAATAAGGTGAGGAAAAATACCCTTTTTCTGTATAATAAAATATGTTAACTTTATTCCTTTATGAAGAGGATAAAACAAAAAAATAAGAAGTAAAAATGCAGAAAACATTTCTCCTGGAAGGGAGTTTTTCAATGTTGCGCTGTTCATGAAGTCTGACTCATCATCACAAGAAAACAGTCTCATCAACAAGCCTTTACTGTAATGTAAAAAACCGGATCAATCGTAACACATGGTCATCCAGTATCACATGGGTCAGAGGTCACAATGATGCTGCCTACCACATGCTTTATGTACAGTATATCTGTAACCGTTTGTTGCGTATTGTACATTTACACAGAGAAAAGAGTATCAGGATTTCCTGTCCCGTTTCCTATTCTCTCTTTCAATGTGACAAACACATAATTACGAAGTAGGATCTTCTGACAAACATGTGAAGGCTGCATCTTTGTGACACAAACCCCAAGACAGGCTTCATGAACACAGCTGGAGAAAGAACAGGAAGTTGTATATGACAGACAGGAAGGGCCTGGGCTGATAGGAGGATACAAAAATGACAGAACGTCATTGGTTGGAAGCTGCTCTGATAGGCTGATCTGGGACCAGTTCTGCTTGTTGGTGCTAGATGAGCACTGAAGAGCCACTTTTACTCTCATAGTGCGCAAGCTATGTGTGTGTATGAATATGCAAATTTGTGTGTTTGTATCAGAGTGCAGGTTGATGGGGTCACGGTTCAGAGGTCACTCTCCCCATAGAGAGCGGTGGAGAAGGACATGTAGTCAAGAGCTCCCGGGACGGCGTCAGGGCCGGTGTAAGGCGTCATGCGGGCGATGCAGTACTCGGCCTGGTCAGGAGGGAGCTCACGCCGCAGCTCATCCACCAGGATATAGTTCTGCATGAGGAGAGAGTTACTCATTTGGTTATTAATTTAGGCACTTTTAACACTGGGAAAGGATTTTTTTGGATGTTGTATACGTACCTTGTCTCCAGCAAGGACTTTAAAGGATGTCATGACCTGATCAGCGGTGTCCGTGTCGGCCGTCTCGCGAGACATAAAGTCAATGAAGGCCTGGAATGTGATCACTCCAAGTCTGTTAGGATCCACAATGCTCATGATGCGGGCAAACTCCGCCTCTCCCTACACACAGAGAAACAGTTCTTAAAAACACTATGAAAACAATATGAAAGATCGTTCCTCACTGGGTTAGCATAGTTGATGCTATTTTTTTTTATCTAATCTCATCTTTTTCAATAACTGCTTTATTTAGAGATAACAGTCTAATCAAAACATCTAAATGATCTGTTTCCTTACATCTTGATAAATGTAAATCTCAGATTTTCCAGACTATATAAATGTTAACTTTCTGCTTATAATGAGTAATGTTCTATGGGGATTATAACAGTTTAACTCCATTATTTTATTACCAGCATAAGCATAGTCTACTTTATGAAACTTTCTCAAGTAATAACCACATTAGTGTTATTACTGTTAACTAAAACTAATGCTACAACTTCTTTAAAAATCACTTTCAGTAACTGAAATAAAGCGGAAGTAAAATAAAGTCTAAATATGAAATGAAAATTTAAACTTACAAAAAATAGAAATGTTGCATTATTAAAATATATAAAACTAAAAAAATACAGCTATAAATAAAATAAGAAAATGGGAAACAAACACAATTATAAAAATGTATAGCTAAAATTAATAAATAAATATATAATTCAAAACATTAATAAATATCATAATAGTATATAAATAACACTGAACCACATACAGTAGATCTAACCAGACTAATCAAGAGTTCAGGAAAACCACATAACTCTGTCTTACCAGATAAATGAATACATTGAGATTCTAACTTTCTGCTTTACCATATTATCTACATTTTTTTCAATGTGGAATAGTAAGCTATTTACTGAATATTGAATATTGTATAAGTATGCAATTCATTAACTGTAGGTGAATAACTAGAAAAATAAGGTGCAGTAAATGGAAAATCTATTTGTGTAACAAACCAGTGCATTTATTTATAGACAAATAAATCAAAGTAATATGACTAATAACCTACACCAGTTTGCAGCATCAAGCAGCATTATGGACAGTTTTTGTACTGTACAGCTAAAATAAGTGGAAGCGGCTGAAACAAAAGCTGAAACCTTATCAATATAACCTAACCTAACCTAAGATATACCATGTAGTAGATATAAATCCATTGTTATCCCATGTAATAGATATACACATTTCTATTATCTCTTCTGTTTATAATGAGTCATATGAGGATTATAACTTTACTATAATCCATGGACTTTTTTAATAGTTCATGCTACTTTTTCTAGAAATACTTACTAAAATAATAACCCACATAAATATAACTAATCCAACTAAATCTGTCCGAAACCAGATGATAACTCTGATTTACCAGATACAACCTGGAGATTAAAACTGCTTTACCATATTATACCCCATGTTGATCATAAAGCTCTGATTTTCCAGGTTAATCCATAGGGATTATTAATATCAGATTCAGATTACATGAGTTACCAGTACATTATCCATGGGGACTACAACTTTTAGTTTAACCGGATCACAACCCATGGAGATTTGAACTCTCTGCTTTACCATATTATAACCCATGGAGATGAGGCAGGCTCTGAAGTCTTCTGCATCCATCATGCCTGTTCTCTTCTACAGGAACCCACCAGGGACAAACAGAACCAGGTAGAGAGAAAGATGAAGAGCGAAAGAGGACGGGAGGAGTATAGGTGAAGGAAGTCATTTTAGAGGAAGGTTTGAGAGAAAATGAGAGAGCAAAAGGAGAAAGAAAAATAGAAAGAGTAGAAGAAAAAAAAGGTGTGGTTAATGGTTGAACTCCCTAACTGGTGTTGGTGTGTGTACCTGTGCATCGTTCCCGATATCGAAGCCCAGACTGATAAGGCAGGCTTTGAACTCCTCAGCGCCCAGTCTGCCCGAGTGGTCCTGGGTGTCAGAGCCGTGGGCAGGGTCAGAGGTCAGCAGCGTGGACATGCAGTACACACATGGGGGGGTGAGGGAATGTCATGCAGACATGTGGAGGGGTGGAAGAGGGTCCATGCAGAAGTGAAAAACGAGACAAAAGAAGAGAAAAGTGCACAAACATTAGGACAAACTGTGCAGTACTGTGCTGTGAGCGAGGACAGAGTGATTGTGAGGACAGATCTGCTAAAAAACTGTGCCCGTTGTGCTCGGTTAACTATATTGTGTTGTTTTAACGATGTTTAGGTGTCTTGGGCAGCATTGTGTGGGTTTTTAGTGCAGCGTTAGGTTTCAGCGTGGAAGCCTGTAATCTGGGACTTGTGTGAGTGACATATACCATAATTCCACTCTATGCACATCAGGTCAATTATACAGACACATTGTTATGAAAGTAACACTTGGATATTTGTGCATTTTGGCCATTTTGAATGCTATTAAGTCGAGCACTTAACCAGGACAGGAACCGCAAGGTACCAGGCTTGTGCTCCACTTAAAATAAAAATAATTAATTATGATGGTTTGATTATTGAAAAAAATATTATTTAAAATTCCATTAAATACGAAGTTAAATATTATTTAAGGTTGCAAAAATGAAGTAGAGCTGAAATTTGATTTTAAAGGAGGTAGAATTAAATCGAACTGAAAAAAATTAGGTCTGGCAAAATAAGCATTGTTGGTCTTGTCTGAAATTTAAAAAAGGCTTGAAGTTTCAAAGCTTTTAGGCCTTACAGACTTGGACCAGGATGGAAAAAACATGTCATTTCCCAGAATGAACCTGTTCAAATTTCTCTGAAGTATAATTTATTAAATTCTACTTTTTGTCATTCCAATTCAATTTCCTATAACTTGTGCCCAATTCAGTTCATAACTTATCAGCTAAAAGGGAACAATTTTTTTCTGTTCAAACCAAGAAAGATACCTATAACAAGAAGTATATTGGCACTCACACCAATGCACGATAATGGTGTGTTTATCATAAGCAAGTGCTAGAAATGTGTTCTCTGCCGCTTTAAATGTCAAGCTCTTTAAAGAAGGATGATTACTGACTGAAATACCGATTAGATGTTTTTATCATTCTTTAGCTGGAAAAAAATCATTGTGAAAGTGATTCATGTGTCTCATTCCTCTGTGCCGTTATTGTTGAAGGGTTAGTTCACCCAAACATTTAAATGATCCTGTCATTTATTCACCCTCAAGCCATCCTAGTTGTTTATGACTTTCTTCTTTCAGACGAATTCAATCTGAGTTAAATAAAAAAGTGTCCTGGCTCTTCTAAGCTCTATCATTGCAGTCAGCGGGGTGTTTCTGTTACACAGTCCAAAACACGTAAAATAAAGTGCACGAATCCATGAAAAACGTGCCTCACACGACCCGGGAGATAAATATAGTGAATCCATGCGTTTTTGTAAAAATAAAATCTATATTTAAAACGATATAAATGGTTTTGTTTAACTTCTGCTATCTGTCGTATGCGTGTTCATGAGAGACTGGAGGCCTTTATTCATCCCCCGGAGCCGTGTGAGGGCCTTTAAACTTAAAAGATTGCCCAAGTCTGCAAGATACCACACAAAATGTTGCAGCAGCCAATCAAAAAATAAAATGTTTTTAACTAACAAAAAGTTATGCAATTCTCTGTCGGTTCCCACCCAGATGAAGTGAACAAGTTACGGTCTCAGATGTCCTACTGCTCTTAATGATGTTAAACTGTGGTGTTGGACTGTGCGGTGTGATACTGACTCGATCGAAGTGGTTGAACGAGGCTCTGAACTCATTCATTTGTTCCTGGCTAATGCCTTTGGCGTCACGGGTTAGAATCTGGTTCTCGATCTCATTGATGGTGCGAGCGATGGTGGTGAGGAGCTGCTCCCAACCCACACGGATGTGCTAGAAGAAGAAAAGAGAGTTCAGGAACATAACAATGCACTGGGGGTTTGGATGTGAGCATTTGAGAGTTTATATGCGTGTATACCTCCATGGTGTAGTTAGTGTGTTTGTTGTCAAATATAAGTGCTTCCTGTATTAGTTGATGGTCTCCCTCTAGCTGGTCGATCTTTGGTTTGTAGTTTACAATGCTCTTCTCATACTGCCGAAGGTGGGTCAGCTGATCCTCCAGGGTCCCGTGCATCTCAATAGAGATTCTGCCAATTTCCTAAACACAGAAAATAAATAAAAAATACTAAAATAAGAGGCCAACCACAGTCCTTCCTGAATCTTTGCCCCAAGGTTTTTCCTGCTACATTTTTCTCCAGCCACCCAAATGGTTTTCAGAGCTAATTTAACAGTATCTGATGCATTCTCTAAGATGATTGTTAACATATGGTGAATTTTAATGTGGCCAAGTACAAGGTAGGACTATAGTAATATTTTGACTAGCCCTACTTATATAAGGTTATGTTTTGTTTAACTTCCCATGGCAAAGTAAAAAATAGAAAGTCCTTTATCCACTTTACTCCAAATGGTTAGTTGATCTATAATATATCCTAGTTGCCAAAAATATATATTAAACATTATTATTTCAGGATTCAGAATAGAAAGTTTAAAATAACTTTATTTATTTGATTAATTGAAGTAATTTGTAACATTATAAATGTCTTTACTGTCACTTTTCTTCAATTTTATGCTGAATAAAAGTATTAATTTCCTTCCAAAAAAATGGTAATGTAAATCAACCAAATTTGCTTGTGTCATCATGCATGTAAGCTAATCAGCAAGGACATTTTTGATGTCTTTTCTCTGAAGTTCTCTAAAGTACCCTAAGAGAAATGTCTCACCTCCATCTTGGTCTGGACCCAGGGCCCAATGACATTTGCCTGATTAGCAAACTGTCTGCGCAGTCTCTCATTATTCTGCTGACGAGCGTGTTCTTCTATCAGAGCCTGATCTCTCTGGGGTACTAACTGCCTCACCTGAGAGGACAGAGAGAAAAGGGAGATTAGAAGAAAGCAGTATGGAGGTGAATCAAACAAACTCTCATTGTACCAATTTTCTTACATAATTATATATAACGTCACTTATTTGTCTGAAAACTCTGATTCCCTTCTGTTTGTCCTGCTCAAGTGTATTTTCTGACCTTATCCCATTTGTCATTGATCTCCTGGGGGTTGATGGTGGTGTAGGGGTTGATGCCAGCCATGTTGACGTGGTATGTCTGCACTATTTTAGCAATTTCATTATGGATGCCCAGGATGGCCTGCCGTTCCTTATCTGCCTCAGGCAGTGTGGCTTTAAACTGCTCATGGGCTGTGCTGAGTCCCTGATACACACACACACACACACACACACACACACACACACACACACACACACACACACACACACACACACACACACACACACACACACACACACACACACACACACACACAAAGAGAGGAGCTATAACTTTCCACAACATTCCCCCTCTGCACCTTTTCAGTTTTCACTCTTATATCAACTTTTATGTGAAAAGCACCAGAACACTTCACAGTCACATTTGAAATCCACCAAATGAGACAGATAAGATAGATGAGATTATTCTGTTGTCCCTTTCATTTTAATGGTTTAATAAAATGTATAATAATAAAAAAGAATGCCTAATCAATTGAACTCATAAAACAAACAATTTAATAATTTATAAAAAATGTAACAATAGTGCCCTATGATATATATGCATTGTTTTTTTCTGAATTATGGATTCTGTTTTAATTTTTCTGGATTCGAATACACATTTCTTATCAAAAACAGTGGTCAAATGAATGCATAAAACTAATTAATAATTTAAACTGTAATAAAATAAAAATGTAACAATTCCTTTCAATTTTAAAACATGGACAAAAATGTGATATTGTGTAATATTCCTAAAAATATTTAATGTTATTTTCATAGGGCCCTAATGAGAGAACAAATGCGAAGACAGATCAACAGATTTTCTGCATGAATAAATGAGCATGTGAATGGATAAATAAAAGATGAATGTACAATACCTGTATTTCCTCAATGGTGTGGACGATAAAAGTGTCCTGCAGGTCTTCCATGGCTCCCTCCATCCAGTTGTTAAAGGGCGCCGCCCTTTTGGCAAACTCCAGGTACAGCTGATCAATCGTTTCCAACAGTTTCTCGGTCCTCTGAAGAAAGAGACAGAGCCAAGACACACATGTGAGTGCACTGCACTTAAAGCACAAAATCACAGTATGTCACCAAAGAAGCAATACTGCCCTTTCCTGCAGGTCAGAATAGAAAGGATTAATTCCACAGGGGTGTATGATAAACGTGTTTTACCTGCAAGGCCTCGCTGCGTTTCTGAGTTAAAACCCCCAGTGAATCCCACTGATCACAGATCTGCTGACAGCGAGCATTTACACTGGGAGAGTTATAGTACTCCAACTCACTAGAGAGAGAATGAGAGTGAAACTATTAAACTACTTCAACAAAAGATGACAGATTATGCAAGATTCAGGTGAAATGTTCTGTGTGTTCTGCTATGGAACAAAACATTTAAGCTATAAAGCATGAAGCAATGTCTGGATCAGATCTTTTGGGGCGTTTACTGACTTCAGCTCCTGTGCGATGGCAGCGATCTGTTCCACTCTGTCCTGATGAGCTGCAAGGTCACTCTCAAACGCCTCATGCTTCTTCAGCAAAGCTTTGATGTCCGAGAGGGATGCGGTCTCGTAGTCTTTCTTCTGCAGCATCTCCTCCTTACCTACAGGGAGCAGCGAAAATCAGCCATACCGTACAGAGAATCAGGAACTCAATTCTTATAAACCAATAAAAAAAAGCATTACCGTCAGTCCAGGCCTCATGGATGGCGGCTTTTTGGCGGAATTTCTCTGCAAGGTGGTCGAGTCTCTCCAGTCTGCGAATCTCATTTAGTAGCCACTCTTCATAACCCTTCTCTGCTCCCTCAAGACTTCCCCAAGAATTGGAGATATCCTACACACGCAGATGATTAATTGAACATCACAGATCCAATTAAGAGAGTTAAATGCCCTGAATCCTGGGGAGATACTTGTAAGTGTGTTAGGTTCTCACCGAGACCATCTTCCCCTCTGAGGGCATGAACGCCGGCCGGTTGCTGAGGCGGAGTTTAGTCTGCAGTGTGTTGAAGTTGATCTCCAGCTGACATTTCTCCTGAACTTTGGGTGGTTTGTGCAGTCGTCGGTAGTCACGGAAATCCTCCAACTTCTGCTGCATGGCCTGCATGGTGTTCTCTGGAACGCGGTTCTCCAACCATGGGATTGTTCTGCGAATCCACTCAAGGAGCTGAAGAGAGCAAGCGACAGAAAGAAATGGGGGGAAACAACAAAAACAGGGGGAAAAAAGAGGATAAAACATTGGAAAAGTTAGGAGCAAACAGAACGAGATCAAGGAGGTAGAGAGAGAACAAGAGAAAGTTTTAAATATGGTATACATTGTTTTTTATTATGAATTTGACGCAGGGTTCACATAATTTAAATAATACATTTCCATGACTTTGCCGGTCATTCTGGATTTTCTTTTTTTTATTTATCTTAATTTATAATTTATTTATATAATGATTGTAGAATTATTTAATTTAGAGATTCCTCTCACAAATATTGATTTGCTAATTGAATATTTTAAAGCTGAGCATTACTAAAACAATTAATTTTCAGTACAAAAATGTCCATGATCCTTTAAGATTTTCTTAATTTTCATAGATCTGCACGGTCTGGAAAGCAGAATTTGAAATGCCCTGTTTTCCATGACCTTAACAACAACGTAGAGTAAATGTGCTAGACATTAGCTGAGTTTCGGTTACTGAAATTCCTCACTGGCCCTAAATGAGCACAGGTTGAGACAACAGGAGAAGAGAGGCGGGGAGACGAGAGGAGAGGAGGATGGGAGTGAACAGGAGAAAACATGAATGAATGTGCTCACATCACTGGCCAGTTTCTCATAGTCTTCCATCAGTTGCTCGTTCTCCTGATTGACAGCCAGGACTTTGCAGATCCGATTGGCTGCTGTCTCGGCCTGAGTGGGTAAAGGACAGAGTGAATCTGCTTCTGTTTCTGTGGAAACCACATCAGTGCCATGGCAACAGTGTTAAGGTTCTGTGTGTTTAAGTGCGTTGAGGTGCTCAAGTCATTTTATTATCGTTAACGAAAAGCCACCATCTGCTATGTCAATATCATATAACCGTTCTGTGTGTTTAATTATAAATGTGTGTATTTTTTGAGGGGGGGTGGAGGTAAGGAAGTGAGTTGCGAGTTTAAAAGCTAGAAAGGAAGAGGAGGAAACAATGATAAGCTCAGTTTAGCGCTGTCAGTGACAGACAGAGTTCAGGCAGTGACTCAGTTTTATGATCATCTTATGAATGCTAATCTGAAATGTTGCTTATGTTGGCGCAAAATTGTTATCAATAGTGGATTTATTTTACCATTTCTGTTGAACAGTGCAAAGGTTTAACTTTATAATAAAATAAAACAATCAAAGAAAACACGAACTGCACACAGTTTCAGTTTCCATTGTTCAGTTGAAAAACTAAATTACATTTTTGTTACTATTGATTTTATTTGTATTTTGTGTTTAAAATAAAAATATAAAAAATCACATTGTAGAAAATAATATTTAAATTTAAATTGATTACGATTAAAATCCAAAATGAATTAAATAAAAACGTGATATTGCTTTGTACAAATAATACTGAACTGGCCATCAAAATATCAAAACTCATAATCATGAGACTCCAAACCCTACTTTTGATTTAATCAGGGTTTTTTTATCCTGTAGAAAACAAAGATTCTGTGGCTGCCACCAAAACAATATAATATTGTCTCTTCTAAATAAATTAGATAGTTTGGTCAAGATACAATTACTGGACCATCATGACACCAAGATTTTTTTTAAATCCAAATATTGCACACAACAATCGTGCATGGGTGTGGATGTGAGGAAGTTTTTCTGAATGCAGAACTGTCTGCTGGGTTTACAGTCCGACTCATGCCTTATAAGAGCTGACAGGATCTGAATGTGCAGGGAACACACACCCAGCAAACAGAAACTATTTATCAAGGGATGTTAGTCATCAGCTCAGAAACACTCACAAAGAGTTGAGGAAACCCAGCTGGATGTGATGAATCAGCACGGTGAAGTAGTAACTGAGGAACATGCTGATCTGAATTAACTATTACTTTCTAAAGTGAGTCTATCTGAACTGATTCAGAATTAAAGGGGTGGTTGATTGCGATTTCACTTTTTTAACGTTAGTTAGTGTGTAATGTTGCTGTTTGAGCATAAACGACATCTGCAAAGTAACGAAAGCTGAAAGTTCAACGCAAACGAAGATATTGTCTTTTAAAATTCTGGCAGTTTTAATGCCTACAAAAAGACTAGTAAGGGACTACAACGAGCTACTTCCCGTGTCCATTAATTCAAGAACCCAGATAAACCCCGCCCCTGGGAACATGCAGCAAAGGGGGCGAGGCCATGCTGCGCTGCTTTAGAGAAGAGGAAGAGAAAACTAGGGATGCACGAACAAATCTCTTCATATATGAATCGCGATTCTGTCTTCTAATGATTCTAATGGATTCAACAAGTTTCAAAATCAATGTTCTAAAGCAGTGGTTCTCAATCCTTTTCCTCGCGTCGCCCTGCTCTGCACACGCTCTGCATCTCTCTCATTCAGATCATCAGTTAAGTGAATACACTTATTTTCACATAGCTATGAGAAGCGTTATACATGGACGAGTGTGCGGTTGCCATACTGTATTAAAGCTTTAATCAGAATAAAACCATATATTAAAAGCTAACAGAAGCAGTAGCATTTACAAATAACAGTGTATATAAAAGTATGAGACAACAACAAACAAAAAACTTAGGCCTACCATTAAAAGCCTTGCTTGCACAGGTTCTGCACGATCCTCTTCACTAATATCCTCAATCGGGCTCAAATTGATAAGCAATATAGACGACGCCGTTGTTTACAATACAACCGGAGCACATGCCGCTGAGCGGTCACAACATACTGCACCAGCTAACCAATCAGAGCCCATTGCGTATTTCTGAGGGAGGGGCTTCATAAAACCAGGAAATGATCAGCGCGTTCATCAGAGAAGGGACAGAGCGGTATAGAATAAAGGTAAATTATGTGAAAAATAATGTTTTTTTTTTTTTAAACGAAGCATTAACACATGTTAGACTGCACCCCATAAACACAATCAAGCCTAGAAAAAAAACAGTCAACCACCCCTTTAAAAAAGTGTACAGATTATTTTGTGGTGTATGCTGCTTATGATGTGGCTGCTCTGGCTTAAGGCTCAAGAGCTTGTCTAAGCTGATTCACTGCTGAGGAAATGGCTATTGATTTTAAACTAAATTTTCTGGACTAAGTCTGTACTAACACACAATGAATTATGAACGATAAAAGTCATTTGAATAGGAATGAACTGACCGCTCCAGTAAAGCCTGCTGCTGAATTTTAGCTGGACATGATCATCAACGTGTATTTTGATGGTTCTATACCAGAGCCATGTGTGTGCGTACAGATGTGTGGAGAAACAGAGCTAGGTGTGTTATGTAATATTACAGCAGGGCTGCCATGGAAACTGAGAAATTAATCACAGCCAAACAAGAAATAAGAAATCACAATGACGTTTCAGAGCAGACAAGTTCTGACCCATCAGTGAGATCATTAAAATAGCAGGTGCGTGCTTGACCTGTAAGTGATATCATTCAAGACTGACCCCACCAAAATATCCCTTGTGAAAAAGAAGTTTGCTTAATTGTAATGTGCACATCAAATCTTAAAATTATATTTAAAAAAACTGTACTTGCAGATAGCAACATACTTGTAACATTAATGAAATTAAGTGCACTTAAGTGTACTTAAAGATATGTTTCTTATCACACTTGAAAACAATTAAAAAAAACTTTGTAAATAAAAATGTTTACTTTAACGTATATGTTTGTGTTGATACCAAACTAATGCAAATGTAAAATACTTGATTGCACTTTTTAACTGCAGTGTGTTATTCAATATCACATTTGAAGTTTATATTTTAAATGTACTAAATTGCAACTTCATTGCAAATTGATTGTTACAAATATATTTAAATACATGACATACAATGGAACAAAAATGTATTCTGTTGAAGTTTCAGTAGAAATGGCATTAAAGTATATTTATTTGACCATAAATGCACATGTAGCAGAACACTTTCACAATATTTCAAAGGAAATCAATAGACGTTGTTGTGAAAAGACATATAAAGATGTACTTAATGCCTACTAAAGTGGGTAAAAAACACTTTTTGCATCAAATTGCATTTAATATAAATGTAAACTGTAAATCATTTTAATTTAATTGAAAATAACATGCAATTAAGTGTTTTAAAACATTTCATGCAGTTTGCACATAAGAATATTATTTTTAAGGTATATTATTTCCGTAATAATTACTTTTTTTTTAAAAAGTATGTTAAAATATCCCTCTTTTTCAAAAAAGAAGTTCAAGTTAGTGAAGAACACATCTCTTACATTCCTTTATTGCCGCTGCTTTGTAGGGTTCTGATGAAAGCAGAGCTCTGATTGGATGTCTAGATTTGACTGGGTTTGTGATGTGGAAGCTTGTGTCCTAATTGGCTGATGTCTGTCTGCGCTCACCTTCTGTTTGCCTGAGAAGGCATGGTAGTAACATGACACATAGGTCATGATGGCCTTTTCATCGGGACGCAACGTACTAACGATATCTGCCCAGGGAAAGAGGGAGCAGGAACAGAGAGAGAAAAGGAGGTGGAGAGGAAGGGAGAGAAAAAAAAGCACAGAGTAAAAGACTGCATAGACACAAAGGCAAACGGGGCACAGTTCTACAGAAATGATACAAGGTATGAAGAGGTCTCCAGGAAGTCTCATTGACTAATGAGACTGGAGTGGAGACACACTCATGCCTTCATCATAAGACTGCATTTCCTTCATGCAACAGGTGGAAAGACTCATGCAACTGTAGGAGGAGCATGAGGGGCGGAGCTTATCACTGCAAAGAGTCAGAGAGAGGCAGACTGTTAGGAGAGTAGGAAACCACGACAGCCAGTAATCACTGCTACTGGTGATCACACAACCCAGTGAGCAGTAACAAAGTGAGGGGAGGGACGTATTGGGTGAGTGTAGACGTTCATGACATTGGAAGGGGTGCCCTGCGATACCTTCTGCGCCCCAGAGAAGGCATGGTAGAAACTAGAAACGTAGGTCATGATGGCCTTCTCATCAGGACGGGCTGTACCAACAATATCTGTAGAGAAAGAAGGGGGTGATATTAAAGTAATGAGAGAATAAATTAATAAGCACACACACTCCAGAGGCCCATCTTAGGTGACTTCCTGTGTAAAGAAAGCATTGTTAATGTGAATGTATATGAAACTATTATAATCAACCTAAAATTGAGCTAATCATCAAAATGTTTGAACAAGTTTTGACTTTACTGAAGGAGATACTTTAAGCAACCAATGCTTCTGAGCAACAAAATAGTTGTTATAGTTTTTGGTAAGCTTAGGTTTTTGTGTAAATTAAATGTTCCAGTGTAGCCACATGATACTTTTCTCCTTTTGTTATAAATAAAATGTTCCTATGCAAATTATGCTGGTTTAAATGTTTAATGTTGACATGTTTAATGTTTTTCTGTGTAAAGTGGCTTTATGTTTAAATAGAAAGTTGCAAGAAAGAAAAGACAGTCCTGTATGCAAATAGAACGAAGACCCATTTCAGTTCATTATGCAAATATTATTGCCATCTCGCATGCTAAACATTCTATCAATGTAAATCAATTTCTAACTTTGATCGTAAATTTGTTTAAAAAAAGTATAATTAAGAACAGAACACCAAAGCCGTACGTCAAGCGTCTCGGGCTGAGTTCATTGCACAAGCTTAATATTTCAGTAATAGTTCCCATCTGGTGGAATGACCTGCCTAACTCAATCCGAGCAGCTGAATCCTTACCCATCTTCAAGAAACGGCTAAAAACACATATCTTCCATCTTTATTTGACCCTCTAACTCTAGCACTCTCTATTCTAATTCTATTTAAAAAAACACACAAACATTTGACCCTCTATCAATTGCATATTTATTCTCTAACTGCTAGCTTTTCTTGTAAAACTAACACTAAGTTTATTTTTTCTATATTCTATATACTCGTTTTCTTAAAAAAATAAAAAACCTTCCTACGTGTACTGCGTTAGGCTAACCAGGACTCGTAATAGCACTTGCACGTTGTTGCTCTTTTGTTGGTTTTGATTGCTTCTATAATGTCCTCATTTGTAAGTCGCTTTGGATAAAAGCGTCTGCTAAATGACTAAATAAATAAATAATAAATAAATATTTAGGATTTTAAAATGTTTGAGGAACATCAATCTAGAGCAACAGTGCAACAATCTAAATGTGACCCTGGACCACAAAACCAGTCTTAAGTAGCACAGGTATATTTGTAGCAATAGCCAAAAAAACATTTTATGGGTCAAAATTATCGTTTTTTCTTTTATGCCAAAAATCATAAGGATATTAAGTAAAGATCATGTTCCATGAAGATATTTTGTAAATTGCCTACCATAAATATATCAAAACTTAAAAATAAAAAAATTTTACACCCTCAGATTCCAGACATTGAAATAGTTGTATTCTCGGCCAAATATTGTCCTATCCTAACAAACCATACATCAATGGAAAGCTTATTTATTCAGCTTTATAAATTGACCCTTATGACTGGTTTTAGGGTTCAGGGTCACAAATAATATCCTAAAAATACTTTCGAACAGACTATGTTAAAGAAACATCCACAATCACGCCTGCAGTAATGGGGTGAAATTCAACCTACACACGTACCTGCAGTCCTCCTACTGCTCTATATTTAGACAGAGGTCTAACCTAATTTCATAGTGAAGAGGAACAGAAAGAAACCTGTCCTCTACATGTCTCACCTTCTGCATCCAGCATCTTGGGGATGTCCAGGTATTTTTCAGCAACGTCAAAGGCGGTGTTCAGATTAGTCATTGGGTCGTCCTGAGTGAGAGCAAACATCAAAGCATGGGTCATGGTCTTTCATACTGCTGGTCTCTCTACGTGTTCAGAGGTTCTGGTAATGTCTCACCTTGCGCAGTTTACCGTAATCAATGAGCTCCGGACGATGTCTGTGAATGAGTGCACAGAAGCCCAATCCATCCTTCCAACTGACAGGGAGAGAGACAGAAAGAGAAATGTAATATATGATGCTGTAGCTGTGTTCAGTTGCTCGGTCAGTCTTGATCTTTTCCCATCATTCACTCTGCTTCTCTCTAATGCTTAATTCCTGTCTGCTCACCTGATGTGGAAATTCTGGATGTTGACATTTTTGTAGGGAGCTGTTTTTCTCTGGCACCACAGCAGCAGGCCTTCTTTAGCTGAGGTCTCTGCACACACACACACACACACACACACATTTGTATGAAATGGAATCTCGGGAGTGGAAAGATAAAATTGTCATTAAATGACTCACACATTCCTGACATTACGATTGTTTTAAACAATGAATATTCAGAAATACAAAAGAGCAGAACTGTATTTTGTTGTCAGCCATTCTGTTCACTCTCCTGTTATGTAATAAACACAAATTAACTGCCTGCCTACTGCCTTTTTTCTTCAAGATCTAATGCATCACTTAGACTATAAACTGAAAAGTGTGTGTGTGTGTGTGTGTGTGTGTGTGTGTGTGTGTGTGGTGTGTGTGTGAGTGTGTGTGATTTATATATACCCTCCACTGAGATGTCCTGGATGGCAAAGCGGAGGATAATGGTCCAGATCATCCCCAGAGTCATCTTAGCGTTCCCATCAACAATCTCTGAGCAGAACAAACACATGCACACCAGCATCACATTTACTGTAACAACTCAACAATGAGATCATTTTACAAACTAAAGCCATATCAGAACAAGAAAGCAGCTTATATAATTCACATAATTCTGCATTGACAAGAAATTAGACTTGCAAATATAATAAACATGCAGACAGTTTACCATTTACATAAGGCTATATAATTTTCTAGCAGTATATACATATTTTGCCTGTGGCTCAGTGGTTAGAGCATTGCATTAGCAGCGCAAAGGTTGTGGATTCGATTCCAAGGGAACACACATACTGACAAAAAATGTATAGCCTGAATGCACTGTAAGACGCTTTGGATAAAAGTGTCTGCTAAATGCATAAATATAATATATATCAATCACATAATTTCACTTTTTTGCATTACAGTTATGACAACTTGTGAAAAATGCTTTATTGTTATTATGAAAATAATGACACTTACAAAAAAACAGTCCTACAAATATGTTTCATTACTCATTACTTAATTTTCCTTTGATTTTCTGCTTGCTTCACTACTGTGAAAATTCCACTGGCATCCCTCCAACATCCCAAATACACATTTATTTTCATTAATTTAAATTATATCTTAAATGTAATTTAAGCTTTATTAATTGATTAGGACTGTAGATAGCAGGTTGTGAGCATTAGTGAGTGTTTAGCAAGGTTTTAGAGTCTAAAGTGCAGGGGAATAGATTTGCTAAGTCATTTTCTTTGATATGAAAACAATGTAACTAAACTATCTAAACTTTTGTTATACCTTTAAAATAAAACAGCTGAACAAGTACCCAAAAGGTCCTTTTTGGAGACATTATTAAAGGGAAAAATGGTTTATAAAGGCTAAATTATATAAAGACAAAATTATGTCTGTATTCACTTCTAAATACTCCAAAAGTGTAATTTTAAAGTGTGTTTTTTTTTTTTTACACATAGATGTGGATGGGAAGTCCCCGTTTAAATATTTAGGTAAACATGCATGTTTCCTCTCCCTCTTCTTCAGCTAATCTCATAATACACTCCACACACATCCCAGTATGTGTGTGTAAATGTATCCCGGCTCTGCCAGACAAACTGGTAACAGTATGAGACCAAGGCAAAGGCTTTGGTGGATGGCTAATTTGTCTGGAATGCTGCTCTGGAATATACATAGATAGAAAGAGAACAGCTAACATGAAAAATACACACACGCACGCCCACACGCACTATAGATTGGTCTAATATATGTCAGCTATAAACAGCATGTCTAACCTATTTAACTCTATGTAAAGGGGAGGGGATACATGTGACATGAGATACAAGTACATATCACATACAGGCAGAGCGTCTGATAATCATTGATCTCACATGCTGAAACGCTGAACTCATGACCCTGGAAGCCTGCAGGATATAGGTCACTGCTAAAGGGGGGGGGGGGACCTACCCTCTGCTCCAATAGAAATAAGTTTGACTCCTTTGCTTGCAATGAAGTTCAGAGCTTTATTCACATTGGAGATCTTATGGACTCTCATCTTTCCTCTCTCTGGTTTGGCCAAGCGTTCTCCTACAGAGAAAGAATTTAAATATTACATCACACACAACATTCTGCCCTCAGGTGACTTAAACGTGTACATAAATATTTTTATCACGTATTTATTCATGCAGTTATCAACTAACTTGTGGTATGCAAGTTCTATTTTGAGAAAATCCAATTATTTATTTATTTGTGCAAATTTGTGTGAACACAGAGATGAAAGCAGAGTTTACTGATTCATACAAGCTTTAAAAGGTAGAGGGGTGGACTGGGTTCAAGGGGAGACTGTGGTTAGAGGTCACTGACCTGAAATGACCTCTAGGAGCAGCATGAGTTTGAGTCCGTCTCTAAAATCCTCCTCAATGTTTTCGATCTGCGTCCCTGCCTTTCGTAGATGAGAATTGCACCATGCAGTAAACGTCTAAAAAAAAAAGAGTGATTTATAAGTTTATAAGAGAAATAAAGCCAAAACACAATGCTAATTTAAATTGCTTGGAATGTGCAAAGAAGACTTGGCAGAAAATTCTATAAAACTTCAAATTGGTTCACAAAATCCACACTGAAATGTGCAGCTCAAATGGTTTGGATCAGACTGAAATGATCAGTAACATTGTTGAAAACAAATGTAATCATTTCAGAAGAATCTGCAGAGCAGTAGGTGCTACACAAAGCCTGAAAGAGCACACGGAAGTTATGTTGATAGTACAATACTCTTAAAATTTCAATGAAAATGTAATTTCCTGATGATATGACCAATTTAACCAGTTTTATTCATTTCATACACCTGCGCTTATGCAAGCGCTATGAACACTTTGGTAATTCTGTATTCATCTACAACCTTGCCTGATTGTGACAGTGAGAGAGAGAGTAGGGGAGAGTAAGCGCTCGACAGAGGTAGTCATGGCAGCGCTGAGTATCTGTGGCTTCAGGATTCTTCGGTATGTTAGCGAGCTGATGAGAAACAGCTGTGAAGCAGAACAGAAGCTAAACACACTCACACTCTAATACGATCGATTGATATGCCACTTAACGGAATCAGAGACACTTCAGCTTATGCACGTAAATGCAGGAGTTTGTTCCAACTTTGAGAGGCGAGGAGAAATTTCTAGATCTGGACATGAGGAGAGACGGTACTGCTACATGACGGGATACAGCCGATACCCACGGGTGGGCTGGGGTGTGCAGTTTAATGATGGATTATGGGTAATAGAGCACAGGTTATGTGAGAAACAATGTGGAATTTGGCAGCTACTAAAAGGAAATGCCATAACTTGGGAATATCTGGAGGTACATGTGAGTCAAGCAGGAGGATTATAAATTCATTCAAGAGGAAGTACGGACACTGGTCGGCAAGCACACACACGAGAGCCACGACTACAATATTCCAGCTTCAGTAAGAAAATCAAACTGTGAAAGAATAAAAGCTATCAATTATACACACTTAAACATGAAGACAAACTCTAAAACTAGAGAGATACAATAAACACTCAAGATAGTACGAGCTACCATAAGTTTCTGTACGCAATGCGACAAAACTAGATTTCTTCCCATAAAAATCACTGAATGTGCCCACTGTAGCATGTCACGCTTTTAGCTAAGAGATGTGCTAAACAACATGTTTTTAACTAGCTGCCGGGCTGCCTAAGTGACTATTCAACTAATAGTTTTTTTTAAGAAGTCCTGTGTAATTAGGCTGACTGGTTTTCTTCGGGGGGCGTCTATATAAGACGCGTTCTTCTGTTCAAGAACAGTTCGACAGAGCACTGAATTTAATGAAAGAATGAATTTAAAGATGTAACTTTTCTAAGAGGGATTCACCATGCAAACAGCTAAAGCACAGGATGCCGTTTGTATTAGGGATGGGAAGATTCACCGATTCACTCTGTGCATCGGCCAAAAAAAGTTAACGATGCGATGCATCGGTTTAAAAAGTGTTTAAAAGTGTTTATACATCGTTTCTAACATATTTGCATTGGTAGAAACTGATTCATTTATAAATAATTACTAGTGGATGCTCTTTTATTGTTTAAAAAGTCACCAATAATCTGTGACTAATATTTTATATGTAGAGATTGATTTCTCCTCTCGAAACTGTGTCTCAAGCGCGTTCTCTCATCACAGATTCACATACATATATGTATATATATATATATATATGGCAGCCTTTTGAAAACTTTTTTCTCTCTAGGGTAAGGTTATAGCCTAACCTAATGTTAGTGTAATCTGTTGACAAAGCTCATCATAAATCCGTCTTTTTAGGCAAGTAAATGGGTGTCATGTCATGAAATGTTTTTAATACGACGGAAATTAACGAGTTGCGAATAATTTGATTAAGAACGAGACTTCAGAGTGCGTTTCACAAAACAATTTTAGAATAACAGACCAGAAGGGGGGATACCCTCCCACCCCCCTACAAATCACACCCTGTATATATACAGTGGGTACGGAAAGTATTCAGACCCCCTTAAATTTTTCACTCTTTGTTATATTGCAGCCATTTGCTAAAATCATTTAAGTTCATTTTTTTTCCTCATTAATTTACACACAGCACCCCATATTGACAGAAAAACACAGAATTGTTGACAATTTTGCAGATTTATTAAAAAAGAAAAACTGAAATATCACATGGTCCTAAGTATTCAGACCCTTTGCTGTGACACTCATATATTTAACTCAGGTGCTGTCCATTTCTTCTGATCATCCTTGAGATGGTTCTACACCTTCATTTGAGTCTAGCTGTGTTTGATTATACTGATTGGACTTGATTAGGAAAGCCACACACCTGTCTATATAAGACCTTACAGCTCACAGTGCATGTCAGAGCAAATGAGAATCATGAGGTCAAAGGAACTGCCTGAAGAGCTCAGAGACAGAATTGTGGCAAGGCACAGATCTGGCCAAGGTTACAAAAAAATAAGAGCACAGTGGCCTCCATAATCCTTAAATGGAAGACGTTTGGGACGACCAGAACCCTTCCTAGAGCTGGCCGTCCGGCCAAACTGAGCTATCGGGGGAGAAGAGCCTTGGTGAGAGAGGTAAAGAAGAACCCAAAGATCACTGTGGCTGAGCTCCAGAGATGCATTCGGGAGATGGGAGAAAGTTGTAGAAAGTCAACCATCACTGCAGCCCTCCACCAGTCGGGGCTTTATGGCAGAGTGGCCCGACGGAAGCCTCTCCTCAGTGCAAGACACATGAAAGCCCGCATGGAGTTTGCTAAAAAACACCTGAAGGACTCCAAGATGGTGACAAATAAGATTCTCTGTTCTGATGAGACCAAGATAGAACTTTTTGGCCTTAATTCTAAGCGGTATGTGTGGAGAAAACCAGGCACTGCTCATCACCTGTCCAATACAGTCCCAACAGTGAAGCATGGTGGTGGCAGCATCATGCTGTGGGGGTGTTTTTCAGCTGCAGGGACAGGACGACTGGTTGCAATCGAGGGAAAGATGAATGCGGCCAAGTACAGGATATCCTGGACGAAAACCTTCTCCAGAGTGCTCAGGACCTCAGACTGGGCCGAAGGTTTACCTTCCAACAAGACAATGACCCTAAGCACACAGCTAAAATAACGAAGGAGTGGCTTCACAACAACTCCGTGACTGTTCTTGAATGGCCCAGCCAGAGCCCTGACTTAAACCCAATTGAGCATCTCTGGAGAGACCTAAAAATAGCTGTCCACCAACGTTTACCATCCAACCTGACAGAACTGGAGAGGATCTGCAAGGAGGAATGGCAGAGGATCCCCAAATCCAGGTGTGAAAAACTTGTTGCATCTTTCCCAAAAAGACTCATGGCTGTATTAAATCAAAAGGGTGCTTCTACTAAATACTGAGCAAAGGGTCTGAATACTTAGGACCATGTGATATTTCAGTTTTTCTTTTTTAATAAATCTGCAAAAATGTCAACAATTCTGTGTTTTTCTGTCAATATGGGGTGCTGTGTGTACATTAATGAGGAAAAGAAAATGAACTTAAATGATTTTAGCAAATGGCTGCAATATAACAAAGAGTGAAAAATGTAAGGGGGTCTGAATACTTTCCGTACCCACTGTATATATATATATATAATATATATATATATATATATCAATTCACACTAAGCATAAAACGCACTAAGCCTATGTGCACAACAATGTACAAAACAAAAAGACATTCACACATGCACATATCTATGCAGAGGCATGCAAATGTATTATCACATACAAATGCATGTAAATATAGTCACACAGGAAGCAGATCTCTGCTCATTCTGCAGGAATGCTGCTAGATTTCCTCTCACACCTACACCACAAATATTTCTTCATTATAGCTCTTTTTAACTCTCTGTTTCACTCCTTTTCTTTCCTTCTTTTGCTCTTCTCTCTCTGGTGTGAAATACTATGAGGCGCCTCACTTGACAAAAGAGAAGCGAACGCAGAGAGACCAAAAGTGTGCGAGAGACCGAGTGTGACCGACAGCGCCCGAGAGAGACCGAAACTGCGCGAGAGAGACCGTAAATGCGCGCGAGAGAGACCGAGTGTGACCGAGAGCGCGAGGGAGAGCGACAGTGCGCGAGAGAGACCGAAAATATACGCGAGAGAGACCGAGAACGACAGTGCGCAAGAGAGACCGAAATTAATCTTTAAAGGAAAATCTAGTAACACACAACTGTCAAAGACACCAATAAATAATAGGGATATTAAAGCAGAAGTAAAAAATATAATTCTTGAGACATTTAACACAAACATTGTGAAGCAAACAAGATCAGAAATGGTTAAGCAGGATGGGGACATCCTTTGAAATATTACTGAGCACGTTTTACAGTGTATTGTATGTTTATATAGACTATTAATTCTTAATAATTTAATTTAAAATATATTTAAATTTTACAATACACACATTTAAAATGCAACTGAACGCAATTCAAAATGTATCTGAAATCAATTCAATATGTAACCCAATGTAATTATCTTCACAGGTTGTTTTAAAGGATTTCCAGCCTGTCGTTCTTGTGCTGCTGGGACAGCAGTGGGCATCCATACTGTTGTAGCACTGTACCAGAAAGCACACTAATCAGAACTGGGCATCAGTGCAGTTAATGAACGTGGCAATTAATAAACGTTGATTAACAATATTAACATGCTTTTATTTATTATTATAAATTTACCTTGTCTTTGACAGTTATGTGTTACTATTTTCCTTTAAAGATTAATTTCGGTCTCTCTCGTCGTTCTCGTCTCTCTCGTGCGTCTCTCTCGCGCGTGTATTTTCAGTCTCCCTCGCGCTCTCGGTCACACTCGGTCTCTCTCGCGCGCATTTTCGGTCTCTCTCGCGCAGTTTCGGTCACACTCGGTCTCTCTCGCGCACTTTTGGTCTCTCTCTGCGTTCGCTTCTCTTTTGTCAAGTGAGGCGCCTCATAAAATACAGTACAGCTCAGCTCATCGTCATCGTGTTGCCATAGCAACTATGAATGCCAGAAAACCTATAAACAATCAGGCGGTCCAAGACACACGTATACACACAAACAAACTCCCCCATAAGCCAAGCAAATTACCTGTTTATTAACAGCTATAGTGAAAACTGTTTTTATAAAACATCTCTCAAATACATACAGCAGCCTCAAAAAGTATGAGCAGTGGGCACTCAAAAATCATTATATACCAGACATGTGTACCACAATCTGAGAAGAGAATCAATTTGTTTAAATAAAATGAAATTTAAACAAATAAAATAAAATAAATAAATAAAGATTATTAAGGCCTTTAAAAGTTTGATGATAACACTTAATTTTAAGGTCCAATTCTCGCAATTAACAAACAATTAACTACGACTTTTGCCTAAATAAACTCCTAATTTCCTGCTTTTTAATAGTTAGTAAGGTAGTTGTTCAGTTTAGGTATTGGGTAGAATTAGAGATGTAGAATATTGTCATGCAGAATATGTGCTTTATAATTACTAATACATATTCAATTTGTTATTAATAGGCATGCTAATAAGCAAATAGTTAATAGTGAGAATTGGTCCCTATACTGAAGTGTTACCAAGTATAAACTATAAATCAGGCGATAGAAGGCATGTTGTAGATTGTATTATAAGAAAACGTCTGATCATATTTGATCGTATAATTTAGAGCCCTTCGAAATTTGCATATCAAATATGATAGAGTAGGCTTTATAGGGTTAAAGAGGTAATAATTTACCCCAAAATAAACAAATTACATTTAGATTACCTTTTAGATTACCTTAGATGTCATTTAACACTCCATTAAAAAGTACATTTTCAAAAACACTAATAATGTAATATCAATTTTCAGTGCAATCTTTAATAGATCTTAACATGAATATGCATACTGATAGAGTACATTATAATGTTGTAATGTATACATTTTATATTTAAAAAATAAAAATAATTTTAGATTAAATTTTTTTTATTTATTCAGACAAAATATTGTAGAAATTTTATATTATTTATTAACATTTCCAATTATTGGGATTTTATATTTAAATAATTAATTGTAATATTTAAGAATTATTTCCATTTTATGGAAGATATGATGAGGCAGGGTGATCAGCTTTCCATATAAGACAGAATTTTAATATCAGCACATAATTAATGCAATGCCATTCATACATTTTTTATGTATGTATAAGTGACCAAATACATTTTGGGGTCACTGTACATTCATTCTCAGTGTGAGAGCCACAGAAAGACACCAGGAAATAAACTTCTCAACACACAAATGCCTGTGCAGCTCCACCCACTCAGGTGTGCACGTGCGACAGGTGTAACAGCTGTTGCCTGTTTAAACAAAATACTGAATGCATACACAGTCAATGACATCATCCCCTTTCAATGGATAAAATGCCTGTCGGTCTCAGTTTATCTTTCACATTAGTGCTGTTTGCTAAGGCAAACATCATTACTATTTTGAACAAACCCCTATCCCTGAGTATTAGACACATAACTCTTGTAAAAAGCTAGTTTTTTCCCATCTGTTTCTCTCTCACCCTTTATCTGTCTGTTAGTGGGCTGTTTGTTGATGTCTGCTGGCTTTCTCCTCCAGACAGGAAGTGCTGATCAGCCCCTGAGACGCGCGGCCCACTGTCTCGGTTCCACACGCATTCCACATTATCCCCCCCCCCACACACACACACACACACACACTACACCCTCCTAAGGTGAGCCTGTCTCTTATTTTCACGTTTCCAGACAGAGTTTAATGGCTCATTAATAATCTTATCAACAACGCCAGCGGCTTCACTTAGAGCTAAACGCTGACTCGCTCGGATCGCTGCTTTCACGTCAATTAAACTTAAAACGCATAGTGTATGTGCACAGTGCACACACTTACTCACTGTGGCTCCCGGCGATGTTGCATTATCTATATGGTTTTATGTGCGGAACAATAAGGCCCGGTTCTGAGTAAGTCTGTCGGACAGATACAAGGAACAAAGTTCTCATTTGGAGCACATCATCAGGTTACGAGCGGCACATTTGATTTGCATGAAGACCTTGACTTTCACTAAGATAAAAAAAAAGTGTCTGACTTAACATATTTGACTTTGCAAACTGCAGAGGCGAAGGAGGATCAAACACAGTCAATAAAATAAACTTTTTAAGAACGCACACACATAAAAAAACTGCATCCCGGTCTGGCTCGAACACACACACACGGTCTCAGCAAATGAGGTGGCAGCATTTTCTGCGCTATTGTGGAGCTATTCAAGCTGTTCTTTCACTGTCTGAAAGAACACAGTGAGGGATAATGTACCTCATCACATCCTGACATTATACTCCAGGGCAGGAAATGACAGAGACTGTGTCATGCACGTCATCATGCATGCCATTCTGGCGAGGACAGCTGTCGTTCACAGACGTGCTGCTTATGATGTCATGAAATAATGACGCATTATCTCATGAATAGTAAATACGTATGCATGAATAAAACCTGATCTTATTGTTTTGAATAGGATTTTGTTCAGTCTGCCCTAATACATTTTTTTAATAAAACAATTGCATTTGTGGATCAGTGGATAAATATTAGGAATGGTGAGACATAGCAAGCTGCAGAGAAGCAATAAAATATGATCAAATTGTCCTCCCAATATTTGATATTCTTGATACTGCTGTTTGCTGTTAAGATGACAGAAAGTTAGTGTTTTAGTCTGGTCTAACAGCATTCATTGATGTCAAAATGATTGAGATGGCCAACCAAATCAAAGAAGGCAGGGTTCACTGTTCACAGAAGCCAACTGTGAATGCCAGCTCAACGCTTCAGTTTTAAGAGTGAAAGAGTGCAAGTTTGGTAGCTAAGGCCTTTAATATTTGACAACTGTTAAGATAGAAATGTTAAATGACCAAAGTAATAAGTGATGCAAATTACTCTTCTTTCTTGTCAAAATATCACTATTTGGAATTGAAAACACGTGATTTATGTGTGATTTATGTGATTGATGTAATGTAATTAATAATTGAATGTGACAATACATTAACAGAGCTGTTTTTTGCATATTATATTAGGCTTATGACTAAGATTGAATGGGTGCATAGTGTGAATAAATTTAAAGGAACAGTTCACAAAAAATCCGAAAACTCATCTTAAAAAAATTCTGAACACAGAAGAAAGATATTATAAAGAATGTAGGTAACTAGTTACTGCTGGGTAAGGGTAACTGGAAAATGTTTGGTTATCAACATTTTTCAAAACATCGTCTTTTTTCTTCAGCAAATGAAAAACATTCATACAGGTCTGGAACAACTTGAGGGTGAATAAATGATGACAGAATTTACATTTTGGGTGAACTATCCCCTTAATGAACGTAGAAAACTTTTCAGACTTCAATCTACAAAAAAGTAAAATGTCTCACTTTGACTCATGTTTTTACTTTGTGGTGTATATTAAAGTGTTTTACAATGCAATTATATATGCAAATAGTTTTATATAAGGCATTACTTTTCAACAAATTCTAGATATTCTACTTTCTCTCTTTTCTTCCGTTAATTCTTTGATTCCTTGAAAAATTCAAATAAAGGAAAGAAAAACATTGACTGTGTCAATTGGTTTCGTTCCCATTTTTGGGCCTTTAGAGAGCTGTGACACTGTTGTTGTCGGTTTCTACGACTGGTAACAACAGTACTGAATGCACAGCATTAAAAATATAAAATACTAATGGTGTACCATCACTCAGTGCAATATACTGGCTAAACTAGGGCTTCTGCTCAAGAACTGAAAATGCCATCTTTCAAAAAAGTGGTTAAAAAAAATCAAGCATGCAATGACGCCTAAGGAAATCACGTGTTATATGCAGGCCTACATGGCATCTGTGCCAGTAGAACTCTACATAATTGAAGCAGATGCCATTCACAATGTTTTACACACACCATACCACTTCCGAGCTGGTTTATTAGACATTTTGGCTAACTGGATTATGCTTTCAGCTACCATTACGAGTATAGTACTCATACCATCTTTCACTGAATGCTGCAGATTTTCCCTAAAAATCAGCAAAGAAACATGGGGAAAATAGTTTAATTCTTTAGACTGAAAAAGCCAGAAAAGGTTTTTCCCCACCTACATTAACTCTTTACTACCCTGAAGATACACACCAAGATAATACACAATGCAGATGGTCGGATAGATACAGATCTCAGAACAAATGATATGTGATTGATTCAAATTCACTAGAGCTGAACTGTTTTCTGTTTTTGAGGATCTATATTTTTTCTTATCAGAGCATCAAGATCTGCAAACAGAACCATTTAAAACCTGCCCAAGGCAGACTGAACTACTCCAGTATGGAAACAATTAACTCACTAGAACTGTCCGCACACTGCACGGCACTACAGGACAAATTTCAGTATTTTTACATTTTCTAAAGGAAATTCACTACTATGAAGTTAGGAGACAGTTGGTAGAGAGCTGCTTGTGGTCCCTGGATACTTAACACGTAATTTAGAAATTCAAAGTACTTCAGTTCAAATATTCAACTACCATTTGAAAGTATGAAAATGATGATACAAATAGCTTTATAAAATATTCTCAAGTCAACCCTTATTAAAATACCCACTGTGTGTTTTGGTTCACTTGAGACTACTTTAACCTATTTTATCATTATTTTCATACGTTCAAATGGTAGTGGCAAATACCAGCTGTAAAACTTCTGTCAAACATTGTTGCGAATTTGAATGCAATATCAGATTTTCAGATTCAAATGAGCTTTGCTGATAACTCTACTTAAAGTTGCAGCGTTTTATATATTTATGTGCCACTAGCAGCACCAATAAAGCAGATTTGAATGAAACAACATTGACTTAAGCCCCGCCCCGTTCACACCTAGAGCGATAACTATAAAGATAAAGATATTAGCGTCCATACCAGCGGACGATATTGTCAGTTTATTCTAAGCGCACACGCGATTTTTAGAACAATATCTTTATCGTTATCTCTGTACGATATGTCCTTGGTGTGAATGGGCCTTAAATCAATGCCACAACTTTGGGGACTGTGAGGGTGTCACGGTGCACACACAAGGGAGGATCGAGGAACGCAGAGACGAGGATGTACAGGTACATCTCAAAAAATTTGAATATGGGGAAAAAGTTTAATTTTTTCTTGTAACTTATTTCAAAAAGTGAAACGTTCATATATTTTAGATTCATTACATGTAAAGTAAAACGCTTCAAAAGTTTTTTTGTTTTAATTTTGATGATTAGAGCTTACAGCTAATGAAAGTCAAAAATCATTATCTCAAAATATTAGAATATTTACATTTGAGTTTCAATAAATGACCATCCATACAGTATAAATTCTGGTATCTCTTGTTCTTTGAAACCACAATAATGGGGAACACTGCTGACTTGGCAATGGTCCAGAAGACGATCATTGACACCCTCCACAAAGAGGGTAAGTCACAGAGGGTCATTACTGAAAGGGGTGGCTGTTCAAGGAGTGCTGTATCAAAGCATATTAAACAAAAAGTTGACTGGAAGGAAGAAATTGGGTAGGAAAATGTACACAAGCAACAGGGATGACCACAAGCTTGAGAATACTGTCAAGCAAAGCCGATTCAAACACTTGGGAGAGCTTCACAAGGAGTGAACTGAAGCTGGAGTCAGTGCATCAAGAGTCACCACGCTCAGACATCTTCAGGAAAAGGGCTACCAAGCCACTTCTGAAACAGAAACATCACCAGAAGCATCTTACCTGGGCTAAGGAGAAAAAGAACTGGACTGTTGCTCAGTGGTCCAAAGTCCTCTTTTCAGATGAAAGTAAATTTTGCATTTCATTTGGAAATCAAGGTCCCAGAGTCTGGAGGAAGAGTGGAGAGGCACAGAATCCATGTTGCTTGAAGTCCAGTGTGAAGTTTCCACAGTCAGTGATGATTTGGGCTGCCATGTCATCTGCTGGTGTTGGTCCACTGTGTTTTCTGAAGTCCACAGTCAACGCAGCCATCTACCAGGAAATTTTAGAGCACTTCATGTTTCCTTCTGCTGGCAAGCTTTATGGAGATGATGATTTCATTTTCCAGCAGGACTTGGCACCTGCCCACACTGCCAAAGGTACCAAAAGCTGGTTCAATGACCATGGTGTTGCTGTGCTTGATTGGCCAGCAAACTCGCCTGACCTGAACCCCAGAGAGAATCTATGGGGTATTGTCAAGAGGAAGATGAGAGACACCAGACCCAACAATGCAGATGACCTGAAGGCTGCTAATCAAAGCATCCTGTGCTTCCATTACACCTGAGCAGTGCCACAAGCTGATTGCCTCCATGCCACGCCGCATTGATGCAGTAATTCATGCAAAAGGAGGCCCAACCAAGTATTGAGTGCATAGAAATGAACATACTTTTCAGAAGCATGACATTTCTGTTTAAAATATCCTTTTTTTATTGATCTTATGTAATATTCTAATTTCTGAGACACTGACTTTTGGGTTTTCATTATCTGTAAGCCATAATCATCAATATTTCAAGAAATAAAGGCTTGAAATATTTCACTCTATGTGTAATGAATCTACAGGTGCATCTCAGAAAATGTGAATATGGTGAAAAAGTAATTTTTTTCTTGTAACTTCAAAAAGTAAAACTTTCATATATTTTAGATTTATTACATGTAAAGTAAAACACTTCAAAAGTTGTTTTGTTTTCATTTTGATGATTAGAGCTTACAGCTAATGAAAGTAAAAAAATCAGTATCTCAAAATATTAGAATATTTCCTAAGATCAATAAAAAAAGGATTTGCAAAACATAAAAGTTTAAGTTCTTTGAAGTATGTTCATTTATGCACTCAATACTTGGTCGGGGATCCTTTAGCACAAATTCCAGCATCAGTGAGGTGTGGCATAGAAGCGATCAGCCTGTGGCACTGCTGAGGCACTATTGAGCCTTCAGCTCGTCTGGATTGTTGGATCGACTGTTTCTCATTTCTCTAGGGGGTTCAGGGGCATGTTGATCGCACAGTAATATCATGGTCAGCAAAGCACTTGGAAGTGGTTTTGGCACTACCGGCAGGTGCCAAATCGCAGATACATCTCCATAAAGTGGTGGAAGCAGCTAAACGGTGCCTGAACCGATACTTATAAAACGTCACACATTTACCAATCCGCTAAAAGCTAATTCTGTTGCACGGAACGGAACTGTTGGCCAGCTTGCGCAAAACTAAACACACTAGCGGCCCGGTTTCAGAGACACGGAGGGCTTAGACTCCTTTAAACCAGAAAATGATTAGATCAGTGTGGGACAATTAGGGTACACCAAGAATTTAAGTCATTTTTATAAATGCTTTAAATTGCTGTTAAAGAGTAAACATTAATGGGCTAGCCAACCTTTCTCGTTGTGAAATAACAGGATTTTAATGCACGACGTGAAGGCAAGGACCACCTGATGTGATTTTAGGATCAGTCAGTGCAAGTTTATTTCAGAAAACAGAAGAGAGACAGAGTCTAGAGACACGCGCGCGCAGAAGAGGACGTGACAGTTGCATGTGTGAATTAGTCTAAAGCCCATCTGTGCATGAGGAAAAGTAAAACAGCAATCTCATAATAGCTTGTCAGCGATCCAGTATATAAGCTATAAAGTGCTATAAAAAGTCTCCTGGTAGATGGCTGCATTGACTTTGGACTTGATAAAACACAATGGACCAACACCAGCAGACGTCACCCCCTCAAATCATGTCCCTGACTTCAGAAACTTCACACTAATACTTAATTAACATTGTGATTTATCATCCCTGTTATAGTATTATGCATACTTTAAAAAACTTTCACCATCTTTCCAAGTTCTGTACCTCAGGTCTAAAAGAAATGTAGAAAGATTATACAAAATGAAAACACCATAAACATTTGTGATCTATTTCCATTTGTTATTTTCAAAAGGAAATACTGACTGATGTTTACTGAGCAGATGTCCAATAGTAGATCTTTTTTTTCCTTTAGTATTATTATTTTCTGATTATTGCTTACTGTGTTATTTATGTTTCAAAAGGCAGCAATAAATAACATTTTAATATCTAAAGAGAGTTTATGTGATTTTATGTTGTGAAATTAATAAATGCATAATAATCGTAATAACCGTGATTATTCCTCAGACTATAATCGTACCAACAAAATCTATAATCGTTGCATCCCTACTCCTGGTAGATGGCTGCATTGACTTTGGACTTGAAAAAACACAATGGACCAACACCAGCAGACGTCACGGCACCCCAAATCATCCCGGACTTCAGAAACTTCACACTGGACTTCAAGCAGCTTGGATTCTGTGCCTCTCCAGTCTTCCTCCAGACTGTTGCTTGTGCACATTTTCCTACCCAATTTCTTCCTTCCAGTCAACTTTGCATTTAATATGCTTTGATACAGCACTCCTTGAACAGCCACCCCTTTCAGTAATGACCCTCTGTGACTTACCCTCTTTGTGGAGGGTGTCAATGATTGTCTTCTGGACCATTGCCAATCAGCAGTATTCCCCATTATTGTGGTTTCAAAGAACAAAAGATACCCAGAATTTATACTGTATGGATGGTCATTTATTGAAAATCAAATATAAATATTCTAATATTTTGAGACACTGATTTTTGACTTTCATTAGCTGTAAGCTCTAATCATCAAAATTAAAACAAAAAAACTTTTGAAGTGTTTTACTTTACATGTAATGAATCTATAATATATGAACGTTTCACTTTTTGAAATAAGTTACAAGAAAAAATGAACTTTTTCACCATATTCAAATTTTCTGAGATGCACCTGTATATAATATATGTGTTTCACTTTCTGAAATGAGTGACAAAAAATATTGACATTTTTCATGATATTCTCATTTTTTGAGATGTACCTGTAACTAAAAATAACAGTCTTTAATGTATCCAAACAAGGCAGGAAAAGACAAGGCAAGGCTGACACAGACAGGAACACCGGGGAGTAACGAGTAGACCAGACGAAATCAAACTGAACAGACAGGACTATACATTCACAGGATAATCATAGATAATTGACAAACACAGCTGGACAAGAATGAACTAATAATCACACTCAACGAGGACAAGAAACAAACCAAAAGCGGACACAAGAGGCGGGAACACATGACACACACGACAGAGGACTGACAGAGGGTTTAAACTTTAAATCCTTTTTTTATTCTGTATGTTTGGTGCCACTATTAACGCAGTTTATTTTCTATACAAATGAGTGAGAACAGAAGCTGAACACATAATAACACATATAATACAGTTCAAAAGTTTAGAGTCAAGATATATTTTTATTTTTTTTAAGAAATCTCTTATGCTCATCAAGGCTGCTTTTTTATATACAAACATTTATATTTTGAAATATTATTATAAAACAAATATTAGAAAGAGTGCAGCATTTGTTTCAGAACTCTTTGTGGAATAGAAACTATAAAAGTGTAAAAGTCTTTACTGTAACATTTTATCAATTTAATGAGTCCTTCCTCATAAAAGTATTCATTAAAAAACCTGACTGACCCATAACTTTTGAAAGGTAGTGTAAATGAAAACAGAACATTCACTGAAACAGAAGTCTCTACAAATTGAACTGTGGGAACTGAAGACCCCATAACCCTTCACTGATTGGCTGAGAAAACATCAGGAATGGACACGTGTACAAAAACAATGAAAATCTGACCTCACAGATGGGGACAGACAAAAAAGGAGAGAGAGTTCATAAGGTCTCGCTGCTGTTTTAAGCTGAATCACCTCACACCTGTCCAGCCCGAGGGGCTTTTTTTCTCAAATTGCAGACACATTCTCACAGACCTACACAGATGTCATTAGACAGGAAATGTGTGTTTCTGATTCTATTGGTCCAGTCTGAACTTGCTGAAATACTGTGTGTGTGTGTGTGTGTGTGTGTGTGTGTGTGTGTGTGTGTGTGTGTGTGTGTGTGTGTGTGTGTGTGTGTGTGTGTGTGTGTGTGTGTGTGTGTGTGTGTGTGTGTGTGTGTGTGTGTGTGTGTGTGTGTGTGTGTGTGTGTGCAGAAAAGACTTCACTTCTCTTCTGACCTGTCAGAATGCAGAACAATAACCAATTTGTCTGACACACACACACACACGCATCATTAAAGTCACAGAGGGTGTTTAATAGGCAGTATGGAGCAAACATGTGTGTGTGTTTGTCGTTAATGAACAGTTTTGGAAATAATGCTCTATCACAATGTAGTGCCTATATACCAAGACAGGAAAAAAAACACCACAGAGCCTTTTCTAATTGTGTGTGTCTCATTTCCATTTGACCCAACACACATACATAGCATGACATACATAACGGTTAATGTGTCTTAAATTCTAAATATGATGATCCTGCACTGGGCTACTGATGCCAAACTTCTTAAGCGATTTAATCTCCTCTCGTAACACTCAGTTAGGTAAGACTGAACATGTCTGGTCTGGTGGAAAACTCTTTTGACATGGTTTTGTCACGGGTTTATGGTCGTAGGAGCTGAAGTGCAGGACTCTGCTCGCATACCTGAGCATGAGTCTTTCCCGCCGGTAGCTGATGACATCATTCAGGAGTCTACAAGCTTTCGAGGAAGGAAAAAAAAGAAAGGAGGGAAAGTTTTCCAGCAGCCGTGTACGGGGTCTGTTATTACCATTTTTGGGCAGACTCGCTCCCTGACAAGCCCAGCCCAAACCGCAGCAGATTCCAGCACTCGTTCTCTTTTTTCCTCCCCATTTTCCAAGGAGGAGGAAGAGTGTGGGAGCGACAAATGTTTCACTCATATTTCAAATAGTTTTTAGACTTCTGTGCAAAAAATCGCATCCGAGAGATTTTTATAAACACCCCCTCCCTAAACTAACGGTCTACCGGAATGCGTTAACGGAGCTGGCATGGGCCTAGTGTTGGCAACAGAAAACCGGTTCTTAATCAGGACCGTTAAACATACCGGAACTGAGCAATTTTCATGACGTTTGGTTCTGTTAACGGTGCATTCCACTGCCGATGAGCACTGAACATCGTACTAAAATACTCTGACGGTGTTTTCTAGCAACTACTGTAACTGTTCAACTGATGGTATGGTCCAATTCCCGAGCAAACGACTCTTATGAATCGGTTCCTTTGAAGTGAATCAGCGAGGTACGTTTCTCAAGCAAACAACTCCTATGAACAAATCATTTTGATGAGTCAAAAATAATTCTGAATCAATATAAGAGGTGCCTAAATTAATCTGAATCACTTTCTGAACCACAAATTATTACTTGCGAATGCGAAATTAATCTAAACTTTCTTTATGCTGTATTGTTTAGACTTAGTCCATGTAGTTACTGACTAACGTTAGTTATTCATATGACAACGTGTAGTTAAAATACATATTTACAAAAGCTTTAACATAACAACATTTTATTACAGTTTGTGTTATTTGTTATATCTGTTCTGTTGTAATCTGACGTTACATCATCATTTGGCACACATCATGAGGACAGCAAATGCAATACTAATTGCAGAAGACACTTCCTCAAAACTACTAAAGAATCGTTAGGAAAAAGGAATCGATAAGAGGAATCGCAACCAGAATGATTCTCAAGTCTACGTGGGTCACCCGTTAAAGCGGCAGACAGGGTCTGCGTGGGTCACCCGTTAAAGCGGTAGACCGGGTCTGCGTGCCGTGACCGTAAATAAAGTGAGTTCGTGCTTTCTGCGAGCGTAGCGGATCATATGATCCGCATCCACAGAGCAAAGGCTGCTGTCGCTGACATCTGTTGCGCGCGGTGAGGAGAATAGGTGGGCGCACGGTGTCCGGTGATCAGGGTCCCGGATCATTTGACTGGGGGCGGGCCGTCACAACGCTCAAATGAATGGACAGACTGAACAGGAACATGCGCAATCCCGCAACAGATGTTCCTTAAATTTCTTATAATGAAGGCTGGTGCTTTAGGAATATGTAGAATTTATACGCTTTTGATTTTCTGTACTCGCATATTTTAAGGGAAACCAATATTATACATACAATATAAACAAATTCATGCATGCGTCGCAGTCCCAGTACAAAGCCAATTTCACAGGCAGCCCATAACTGAATAACCGTACGGGCCCCTTAAATATCCACATTGCAATATGCTCTTTGCAAGTTCCCTTTGCACCTTAAACCGGTGGTGTGGAGAGATTATAGCGCGTTACGTTACCTTTCGCTGTTGTTTCTCCCAGGCGGGGTCAAGCAGCATATCCCGGTCCCAGTCATCTTCTGGCCGCATATAGTCGTGCTCTTCTCCATCATAGTTATCATGATGATGTTGTTGATTGTGGTGGTGATCCATTCTGAACTGCTGTTCCCGTCTCTCTCCGGTCCTCCGGTCTCTCTCTCTCTCTCTCTCTCTCTCTCTCTCTCTCTCTCTCTCAGCTCTGAGTGCTGCAGTAAACACTCCCGTGCGCACTTAAAACGATGGGCACTAAACTAACGTTAACGTCGCTGCCTCGTTTTCCCCTGCCCCGTTCACTCTCCCCAAAGTCCGTGTCTCCTTGTCTTTCTCGTTCTGTCCGTTTTTTTCACGGCCGCTATCCAGAGTGGCGGGTAGGCAGAACAGCCAGCACGAGCATCGGCAGCAAAAACTTCACAGTAAACGGAAAAAAAATAAAAAGAAGGACAACCAGGGCGCCTGATTGGCTGTGCGCAAACCCTTAAAACCCGCCCACTAGAAAAAACTTGGTGGTGATTGGCTAATATCGCTGTCCTTTTATAGATTTGGTGTAGGTTGTCTGCATGGACGTAGCTTTTAGGGATATTTGTGCCACTTGAATTAATTGCAGGATGAATTTATTTATGTATTAATTTATTTAATCATTTTTAAATAATTGTATTTCAATTTTTGGTCTTAATCCTTTAATGTTTTTCTCAATGCCCTCCAGGTGACCGCACCCTAAATTGTTTTATCTCACCGTGTCTCAGGTAACAGCGCTCATGTTCTTCTTACAGGGTGGAGGAAAGATGTGGGGGATACAACATCCAAAGAAATCTCCCATAGTATTGTTTAATAACTAGTATCCCTGCTAGAAAATCAATATTAAGATGGTTTCTGCTGTCCAACTGGTCATTAACTAGTCTGGTAGACCATCGTGGACTAGCAACAGATTATATGCCAGTTTGTCATACCAGTGTGTGGTGGTCAAGCTGGTTTTTGGAACATGGTAGCTTGATCACCAAATAATGACCTGCTTGCACCAGCTAAAAAAGTATTCCAAAACACAGCTACCATCTTAAGATGGAATTTGCCAACAGGGTAATAAGCATATGAAACTTTCACACCATTATAAATTATGGGAATAGATAAAAGACTAAAATTGGAAGCTGCTGCTGCTTCGGATCAAGGCCATATGTGGTCAGACCTCTTCCGAAAAGATGTCTGCCTGCACCGGCAGGGGATATCCCTCATATTTATCACCTCTAACCAGGGGAAGAAAGGCTGTGAAGTTTAAGATTATGAGATTTCCTCTCTTGAATCCTTGCGGTTCTTTCTGGAACAGGATTAAAATGATTAGTTCTGTTTATTCAGAGCATGTTTGAACAGCGATTGCATGCTCTGACGCAAACAGATGTTCACCTTGTGAGTATTTGATGCTCTGCATCAGCTGAACCAGGGTCAGCAGTTCATTTCTGTGATGTACAGCCCAGATCATCTTACTGTATTGCCTTTTTTCCTTTCATAAATCTACAATGCACTTTCACTGAAGTCACTACTCAGTTATATTGCATACATTAAAACACGCATATGGACACGTCACATGATCAGTCTGCAATAGAAATGAATTAAAGTTACTGCAATTTACATCTTGAACTCTTAACTGTTTTGTCTCTCATCTGCTGCTATTTTTGCACTAAATTTTACATTTATATCATCTAAATGTATATATATATAAATATAGTTTGTTATTGTTATTCTATTTTAATGTATTATACATTGTTATATGTTCAGCCATCCGTTTGTCTATACTACAAAAATGTGTTATCCTATCAGGTTTTAAGCGTCCAAGAATTTCAGTGTCTATAAATCTTGAGCTGTGAGCTGTTGTTTTACTCTTTGTATTTATATTTTATACCGTACTTTACAATATACCGTGCTGTACATTAAACAATAACATATAATGCAATATACAATAACATGTATGTATTGTACTGCAATAAAGCACCCTGATCCTGTCACTTTTGTCAGAGCTGTCAAACTTCACACCATTACATCACATCTTCAGTGCATGGCATCAGTTCAAAGTCCACCTCCTGCCTCCATCCTCCCAGCATTCCGAAGAAGGCCGTTGTTTGGGACTGAATGCCTCTGCCATGTAGGGTAAAGCCCCCTCCTGGTGAACAGAAGTTCCCCTCTGCAGAGGCTAAACAACCACAGAGGCTGTCCTTCTCTGTCTGCCACACACACCTTCATCATTTATATAGCGCTTTACCATAGATTTGTAATTGTTTTCGAATAAAGTTAGTTCTGACTATTACAAACTAACCTTAACCCAAAAGAAAACTATTTTCATAATGCATATATTCATCTGTCTGTCTTTTTTTGGTCTCTATTTGAGGACCTTTTATCTGATTTAGCAAAATTCTAGGAACATTCTTCAGATAAAGTATGACTAGGTAGGTCAGAAGCACGCTCGCGCTCGCTGCACTCACTGTAGTCTGGAGCGCTCTTCCATATATGGACAAACTTCCAAGCGGCGAATGTTTGGGAAAGTGACGTCACGGGTTAGACGCATAGACAGTGAGATCTTATTCTCAACGCTGCCTCTTAATCAAAGCAGTAAAACTCTCGCCAACTTAAATAAAACCTTCGTTCAACTTATGACAAACTTATTTATGTGTTCGTCTCCATTATATTTCGCTCACACACGTTCTACGTTTTTTTTTTGTTGCATACAAAGAGAGAAATGTACTCAGGAAACGAGCGTAAAGCTATTCAGCATGTCTGTATTAGATCTTAAACGTTCTCAGACGATTTAAAACAGCACCAGAGTAGCTGCTTGGTCAGTTTGCGGAATTCAGATCACCAAACTTGGGAACTTTTGACCTAGGAGTATGTAAACAGGAAACACTTTCTCCTGAAGCAATTTAAGGAGCAGATCATTGAGGAAAAACAATCTGATTTCTGTTTCTTTTGGAGTATTAACCAAGCAGTGTTTCACAATAATATCGCTCAATGTTTAAATATTTAAAATAAATCTCAGTAAATATGAGAATGATTTCCGAAGGATCACATGACAATGAAGACTGGAGTAATGGCTGCTGAAAAGTAATCTTTCACATTACAGTACTAAACAACATTTTACAATATATGCAAATAGAATGCAGTTATTTTAAATGCTAATAATAATTGTAAAAGTTGACTAGCACCTTCACACAAAAATAAAAGGCTTAAAAACATGCCAAACACATAAAGATGGTAAATGGTAAATGGTTCAAAAGTCAAAGTGTTTGGATGCCTCATTTAGCATTAAATGGCATTTTGAAAATATAGTCTTTTTGCAGTCCTTGGTACTCAAAAGATCTAGTGATGCTTTAAAGACCATGAAAATTGACTTTGGGATTAGTCAGATAAATGTTTAAACTAGACCTTTTGTATTTGTGCCAAGCTCAACATTCAGCTATTTATCTACTCAGAAATTATTCTAATTATTCATATGTTATCCAAACATCTACATAACCGCTGACCTTATCAACACCAGCATCAACAAAACTGCATATAGTGAGTGTAGACAGGCAGGAGCCAAAGGTCATTTAATCATTTTACTATATACAGTCACACTTTTCACAGCCAGAGAGAGAAAAGATGTCTGTTAAATTACCAAAACAAACTCTGTATAATCCACAACATTGGGCCACCTCCTATATTCAAAGGGTCCGTTACAAAATTTCAATGGATAGTCCGTTGTCATCGGCGTTCCTGGTGGTCCACCAGAGACACACACAGCGAGATATTTCACAACAGAATGTCTAATTTACATGCATAGCTCCAACATGGATGACACACAGACACCCTCTCACTCTCTCACACACAATTAAACGCATTAGAAAGTCAAACATTCTATATCTCTTTTTTTCACGCAAGCAAACAACTTATTGTTATTGTCTCCTGACCTGACATGAAACATTAATGAAGCACGACATGTAGACCATGGGTGACGCTGTTCAAACGGATGATCTCTAATCCAGCACATAGCACTGCCACCCCCCTTGAGTGTGAAACTCAACAGTATCAAGAGCTGTTGTTACAATGTTCCTGATAAGATGCTGGCTGCCCAGATGGAGGCAAACCCTGTGAAATATTATCTCAGTTTTGAATAGCCTATTTGATTTAAAAGTATAAGAATAACCAACCCACTCATGATTCGAAGGACTTTAAGAAGGCATGAGGGTACAGATCATTCATTTCCTGATGATAACAGAGTGTGTTACAGCTGATTCAGACAGACTGAGAAGATTAACAATGGTACAGGATAGAGAAACTAAAAAACAATAGGGTGCTGACAGCTGAGCAAAAAAACATCATCATCCTTCTGTCGTCTTAGCCCTCCCACACACAGGATTTTCACTTTAGTATCTCTTTATAAATGACCTATAAATTAAATCAATAATAATAACAATTGATACAAAATGTAAACAATGCAAAATACTTAATAAATGGCATATACTGTATGCCACATAAGCAGGAAAAAAGGCTGGCTTTTATTGTCCTTTTTTATCAGTAATATTATCTTCCAGCAATTTATTTTTGGGGTATTCTATTTTATTTAATCTATATTCTGACATATAAAACATGGTGATACATTTCAAATGAAACCGTTATTTAGAATACATTCTCTTTCTGAATTATATCTCTTACCTACATAATTCAAAATTAACAGATGTTAATAATGCACAAGATATCCTTAACACAAGAAACTACATTTTTACAGGTAGAGGTACTAATGCAAGACTAATGTAACTATAATATTTATGGAAGAAAAAAAAACAATGGAGGGCATTTGCCCAATATTTTAACCCTCAGGCTGATTTCTGGTTATGGTCATGAGAAATATAGCAAGCAAAAGCGTTGTAAACATGAACCCTTGATTTCACAGGTTTAATGATTCACTTTAAAGGAGGGGTCATGTGTGGACAAATCACACTTCTACATGAGAGCGTGTGCCTTAGTAACCGTATTCATGAATGACATCAGCCAAATAACTGTGAATCAGCAATTCCAGCACAGCGCTCACCGTTGGGTGGAGTTTCCTTATCGTGTTCAACAGAGAGACGATTCCATTTCTGGCTGCCCTGAACTGCTCATCGAGGCCAGATCATGTCCGCCTGTGTGTGCGTGTGGCCGTGGAAAAGCTGTTGTTCATTTCCTAAAGGGAGACCTGTTCCTCATCCGCAGGCTTTCTTTAAACAAATACTACAGTGATTCTGTGAATTCTCTGAACGGCGTAAGTTGAATCTGTTCAGCATCAGCCGCAGGAACTTTTCTGCAGTTGTTTTGTGTCAAACTCAATTTAACCGCATTTTGATTCAAGGGGCTCTAACAAAGGGTTCACTGCTCTTTGGAAAACAATCAGGGGATGTCTGTAAGATTTCAACTTTATTTGACACAATTAGTTCCTTTTGAATGGTCTGCAATGCCATCAAACAGACAACAACTAAATCACAGATTAGGGACTGACAGTGATGACGTCATAATGCCTCACACGCGCAGACTATCCATCGATATCATCGACTTGATTGCACACAGATAATATTTAAAATGAACTGAGCTGGACGATGCCATCTCTAAATTCAATAATGAAATGCCTTCAACTGAAAATTGAGTGTTAAATCTTCTCATTTTACATTATTGACACACTATTTTCCTATTTTGATATTGTGCAGTTGCTCTGTTACAATTTGTATTGTTAAAAGTGCTATATAAATAAAGGTGATTTGACTTGACTACCCTACCTCACCAAGGATGCATTTATTTAATTAAAAATACAGTAAAATAATTAATATTGTGAAATATTTTTAGAAATTTAAACAAACGTTTTCTATATTTTAAAATGCAATTATTCCTCTGATGACAAACCTGAATATTCAGCAGTCATTACAGTTTTCAGTGTCACACGATCCTTCAGAAATCATTCTAGTTAAAACAGTAATAATCAGTGATTACAGCTGTGCTGCTTAATATTCCTGTGGAAACATTTTTAGGGATTAATCTATGAACTGACAGTTCAATAGAACAGAATTTAACCAAGTAACCCATGTAACCAAAAAAATGTAACTTTTTATCAATTGATTTATTTCAGAACAAAACTAAATAGATATATAGATAGATATAGATAAGATAGACTCTTAAAAATAAAGGTGCTTCACAATGCTATAGAATAACCTTTTTTTGTCTAAATGACTCCATAAAGAACCTTTAACATCTGAAGAACCTTTCTGTTTCACAAAGAAGGTTCTTCAGATTATAAAAAGGTAAGGAAGAGATGGTTCTTTAAAGAATCTTTGACTGAATAGTTCTTTGTGAAACCAAAAATGGTTCTTCTATGGCAGGGGTGGTGAACATTGGTCCTGGAGATCCGCAGCCCTGTAGAGTTTTGCTTTAGCCCTAATCAAACGCTTGAACAAGCTAATCAAGGTCTGAGAGTTACTAAGCTACAGTGAGTTTAATTAGGGTTGGAGCTGAACTCTGCAGGGCTGCGGCTCTCCAGGACCAACGTTCGCCACCCCTGATCTATGGCATCACTCTAAGGAACATTTTAAGCACCTTTATTTTTAAGAGTGTAGATAGGATAATATATGTATTAAAATGCATATAAATATTAATATAAATCACTAATATTAATTATCCATACTGAGGTCTATATGAAAATAAATATGATTTAGTAAGCTTACAATAAGCACACTTTTTCTTACTGGTTAGCAAAGTCACATATTTTATATACAGTAGACAATAACTTAATTTGAGGTTAATTAAGCTGAATGCAAAAATAGCTGAGTTTGTTTAGTCAAACCAGATGCCAAACTTTGTGCAGTACTGAGGTAGTGAGCAGTGACTTATGGGTAAATTTGGTGTTCTTTGAGTATAAACTCTCCCTGCAATTTTGAATCTCGCTTTAACGTTGATGTTAAACATCAGATTTATTAGAATTTGCAAGGAACGATCAATCAATTGACTTTAGAGGAAGCGTTTAAGACAACAAGCCCTGCATTGACCTACAACATTATCATATATGCTCTAATTAATCTTTCACTTGGCCCTTCAAGCCACTCCATTCGACAGATGGAGAGGAGATACTGATGCATCACCATGGTGACGATTCTCACATCAGAATATCCTAGAACACTCACCCAGAAATTACAGCAGTCTACGCCCTGTTTGATGATGATTAGAATCATAGATATGTAAAGATAGATGTCACATTCGACTGCACCAGACACGTCCGCCATCTTGGAACGGTCAATAGCCCTTTCACACCTAGTCTTTACTGGTAAATTACCGTTAAGAGATCATGTGTGAACAGGACATTTTAAAAAATATGGTAAATTAATTCCGGCAATTTACCAGTATGAGAATGTTTTAACATTACCAATAAACTACTGGTGATCTCTCTGTGTGAATGCAGAACGAGATTACCGGTATGAGAAAGTACAAGTTCAGAACACACAGACATAAGACATCTAACTTTAGGCCAATCCAGAGCCATTGAAATTCAAAATTCATAACATTCTGATGCAGATGACGCATTTACTCCACGCTATCTTTCAGTTTGAAGTCATCTAATTCAATGTCTCTGGGCCAAAAGCAGCTGCACAAACGTGAACGTTTGACACAAAAATGAAAACATCAACAAAAACACTGATATATGCTCCTCCATGTTAAAAATAAATAACATCGAGAGGCGCAACCGTTTAGAGGTCATTTCTGCTTTATGATCTCACACAATTTACTGGTAATTTGAAACCGATGTGTGAATGCTGCTTTAACGGTAAAAAGGCATAACGACATTGCCTGTGTTAGCAGTGCATTTTTGTATTTACCGGTAAAGTTGTTACGGTAATCTTACGGCAATTTATTGGTATTACTGTGTGAAAGGGTCTTATGTGTCTTCACTCACAATAAAAAAGCACAATATTGTGCAGCCTCTTGCTGTAAAAAAAACAAAATTTTAATTAGTTAAGAAATAATATTTTGTTTTCACAAGGTTTTTGTTTTCATGTATATTAACTAGAGATCGACCGATATATCGGGTTACCATTTTTTTCCCGATATTTAAGCATTTTACCATAATCAGATATCGGTTTTGTAATTTTTCTTTTTTTAATTTGTCACAAACAATTATACAGAGTATAACCAGCAGTGAAATGTGTTCTCTGCATTTAACCCATTCAAGTGCACACACTTGGAGCAGTGGGCAGCCGGCACTGCGGCGTCCGGGGAGCAGTCGTGGACAAGACCCTTGCTCAAGAGTCTCACCTCAGTCGTGGACAATTCCTGCCGGAGCCGAGGTTTGAACCCACAACCTTGGGTTACAAGTCCATTTCTCCATTTGAAAGCATTAGACATTCTTTTGCTTATTGTTAATATCAGTGTTGCTTATGATGCTTTTTATAAATAAAATGTTTTTATTGTTGTAATTTGAAGATTAAATTTAACATGAAAGAATGTTAATTTTCAACTGTTGTTTGTTGTTGTTAAGATGACTGGAAGGAGGAAAAACCAAAGTGAAGAATGGATTTACTTCACTCAGTTATTTATTTACTTTATAACATTAAATAATTATAGGTTCTGCATATCGGTTATCGGGTACATAAACATGCAAATAATTGGTATCGGTAATAAAAATCTATATCGGTCGATCACTAATATTAACGCAATATTACAGTTTTTTAAACTGTAGTGCCTGCTAAATATTGTTAGCTAATGGCTTCCATATTGGGTTATTTTAGCAAAATCACCTTACGAATTGAACTACAGATATAGATATTCATAAATGCGTATAACTAGAGTTGCAGACAGGCAACTTACATATGACGCTTATGTATAGCGGCCCATAGAAACAGATGGTAATAGGGCATCTACCTATACATATCTATGATTAGAATGGCGGACGATGAGGAAGAAGAGACATAACAAGTTGGTTTCTATGGAAACACTGGAACAGAACTTTAATGCACAACTCTCATTGAGCTGCTGCTCAATGAGGTTACCATGGAAACACTGTTTTTCACCCCACCCCAGTTCCACTGATAGAGACTCAGAACAGGCATCCTTGTAGAAATGCTCTCAAATCCCTTTTCTTCTCACAGCCCAAAAATAAAACCGGAACCCCAACATAAAGGTTACAGGTTAAATGGAACTAAAATATTACAAAACCAAAAGCACTGCAGTTATTTTTTCTCCAATAACATATTAATATCAATAATATCTTTTTTTTTTTGTGTCATCACTGTGGTATGACCACCGAATGCATGACATCAGGTAAAGAGAAAAAGGGAATTTGGTTAAAAAATAATAAACCAAAAGCGTTCAAAGATAAACAACTCAAAATAAGTTTGACTCAGAGTCAGTGAGTTGTGCGGTTTTTGCCCTCTTCTCCGATGGAGAATCCTCCTCATCTCCTGAGTCCGAACAAGTCCGTTTCCCAGCAACACTGGAGATCTGCCTTCCAGAGGGCTCACCCTGGGTCCTGGAGTCGCCAAGGTTCTTACTGAGTTCTGCCCCAGAGCATTCTGGTTGAATAGAGTCTGCGCCGTTCTCATCTGCATGTGGACGTCCGTTAACACCAGCCGCTGTGGTGCGACTGCTGAGTGTCACGTTTATTTCATCCACAGCACTTAACTCTTCCCCGCTAGTTCTCCCTCGCTCTGGTTCCTCCCCAGACTCTGCGAGAAAGCCCGCTCGAGATTTCGCCCTCTCCACAGGAGCGTCACTACCTGAGAAAGAGGAAGTGATGCGGTGCCTACATCTGACTGCGTTTGTCTCTCAGATAAGTGCATGGGACTTGAGCTGTGTCCACGTTGTTTTTCTTTTCCACGATTCCTGAAAGGTCGACCTTCGTCGCCTGAGGACGAAGAGGGTGATGATGGATCATGGATGAAAATGCTGGGGTAGTTGGAGGAATCTGTTGCGCCGTGACGATTGTTGGTAGAGTCTCTTCCTGACAGGCCTATGTGGCGCCTCCATCTGGTTGCGTTGCGCTGTCGCATTCTGCTCCTGCGCAGCTCCTCTTCGACTCCGTCGGTGCTGGAGGAGGAGCTAGAAGACGAGCTGGGGGAGGAGCTAGAACTGGAGGCCATGCCTGCTGAGGAGGCGTGGCTAGAAAGGCTCGAGTTCTCATGTGGACTTGGAGATCTGGGACGGGGCATCGGGTCCAACCAGAACCCACTGGAATCGGAGTCCTCATTCACAAGGTCTAGCAGAAAAGCAGATGCACGTGCCCTCGTTTGACTCCTCTGCGAACCACTCCTATCTTGATCGGTCCGCTCGCTCCCAGATGCGTCCGGTCCGGCCAATGAGGATGAAGAGGAGTGGTCAGAGTCGCTGTGATGAGCGGTGGATACATTAGCAGGAGACCGTGGCGTAGATCGCGTGGAGCGTGTGGACCGCTGAGTTCTCGCATGCAGCTGTAGAATGGCGCCCTCACTCAAATCGCTGTCCGAGTCCGAGCTCCACCCTTCAATCTCACGCCGAACCAGCGAGTCGAAGAAAGCCATCATCCGGGGTCTTCCTGCACTGATTGGCTGATGTAATCATGTGACAGGCCACTTCCGCTGTTGAGGACCAGGCTTATGTATTCCTCATGAGTGTAGAGAGAGCGAGACTTGTCCTCCACCAGGCCTTCCAGATCACCTAAACTATCTAGCTGCTGATACGGACTCCATACCTACAGAGACAAAGGGAGCAAATTAGGCCCATTTTACATGGCACAGGCATTTATTTAGCATTTTAACAAGTGACTTCCTTTCTAAATATATATACTAATGTGTGTGTGTACACACACACACACACACAATGCCTATAAAAGTATTTATACCCCTTCAGTTTTTTTCACGTTTTGTTATGTTGCTGCCTTATGTTAAACTGCTTTAAATGACTTTTCCCCCACCTCAATCTACACTCTATACACCATAATGTAGTGGTTTTCAACCCTGGTCCTGGGGACCCACTGCTCTGCACATTTTGTGAGCCTCCCTTATTTAACACACCTGACTGAGATCATCAGCTCATTAGGGTGAGAGATCAACGCGCTGAGCTTGAGTGGGTCAAGGGAGACATACAAAATGTGTAAAGCAGTGGGTCCTCAGGGCCAGGATTGAAAATCACTCTCCTCAGTGAAGACAAAAGAAAACACACTTGGAATTTACAAAAAAGTACCTAAAGGACCCTCAGACTGTGATAAATAATATTATCTGGTCTGATGAACCACAATTCCAAGCATCATGTTTGAAGGAAACCAGGCCCTGCTCATCCCCTGCAGAATACCATCCCAAAAGTAAAGTGTGCTGGTAGCAGCCTCATGCTGTGGGGCTGTTTTTTTCAGCGGCAAGGACTGAGGGACTCGTCAAAGTAGAAGAAAAGCTCAATGCACTAAAATATTAAGATATCCTTAATGAAAACACAGTCCAGAGCATTCAGAACCTCAGAACTGGGTTGAAGGTTTACCTTCCAACAGGACAATTACCCTAAACACACAGCAAGAGTGGCTTATACACAACGCTGTGAATGTCTTTGAGTGGCCCAGCCACAGCCTGAGCTTGCCTTGAACCCAATCAAATATTTCTGGAGAAACCTGAAAATGTTCGTCTGCCCCCATCCAACCTGAAAGAGCTTGAGAGGTGAGGAGAAGAATGGCAGATCATTTCCAAATGCTGATGTGAAAAGCTTGTCATATCATACCCAAAAAGATCCGAGACTGTGCTTCTGCTAAGTACTGAGTTAAGGGTATGAATACTTATGCAATGCACTTATTTCAGTTTTTATTTTATTTTAATAAATTTAAGAAGGTGTGACAATTCTGTTTTTGCTTTGTCATTGTAGTATGGAGTGTAGATTGATGTGGGAAAAAAAATTATAAAGCAGTTTAACAAGGCAGCAACATAACAAAATGTGGAAAAAAATGAATACTTTTTATAGGCACTGTACATATATACACACACAGTAGTATACAGTATACAATATACAGTAGTCAACATTTGAAGTGGGTCAAAAAAGTTTATCAAAGACAAGAAAAGGTATTGTTTTGGTTTTAGGACAACTTTGATTAAAGGTTTTGATCCACTTCATTTATATGTATGATATTATAGACACTTTAAACTATGATTGTGCTAAATAAAACTATTTTGTTTACTTTGTGTAGAGCTGACAGTGTATCTTTTTCCTACCAGTATTAATGCTAGATTTATATACTTCTATTCAGAACTATTTTTATAGAATTTATAAAATAAATAGATATTGCTCCAAATCAGTTTTACAGAGTTCACAGTATATTAGGTCAAAAATGATAGTAAAATAAAAAAAAAAAATATATATAACACACACACACACACACACACACACACACACACACACACACACACACACACACACACACACACACACACACACACACACACACACACACACACACACACACACACACACACACACACACACACACACACACACACACACACACAGCCGCTCAAAAGTTTGGGATCAATAAGATTTTTATTTTAATGGTGTCAACTGTGTTTAATGGTGTCCTGAATTTAAACAATAATATTAAGAAATTTTTCTTGAGCATATTAGAATGATTTCTGAAGGATCAGGGACATTGAAGACTTGGGTAATGGCTAACATAAAAAACAAAACATAAAAAATATTTATAGACTTCAAACGCAGTTGACATGCCATCAGTGTGAAAGCACAACATGAGAGTCAGCTTTTGTGGTTACGCTGCAGTTTTTCTTACTCACTGCTCATATGTGAGTGTGACACAGGCCTTAACACCCCAGAAATGTTCAAGAATTATTACAGAACTGAATATATATGAATCACTGTAGCCACTTCTATGTCTATACAAATGCAGCAGATGTGTATCTGTTTGTGTGCTACAAAAAAACATGACATACTGGTCTCTGACAAACTTGACTCTTGAGTAAGAACAGGCCCACAGTGTTCTAGCGTTACTCAACATCTACTGCCTGCCAAACAAGATTTCACAGGAACCACCAGCAAAAGATACAGTCTCACAATATCACATGACAACAAACTCACGTAGAACATTACAGCTGCATCACAACATTGAAAAATGGAGACCTTGTTGTCATGATGACATCGCAACAAGTAACCGCTGATTAAGTTATATTTTTTAGGAAGCTGCAGTTGTGAAGCTGTGATTCTCTGCTTCACAATGATATAGGTAAATAATCTGTGAAAGGTCAGTGAGACAGGTAAAGTGTGAGATGGGCAAAATCATGCTGAGATTCTGTGCCTTTAGGGTTTTAGGTGTGGCTAATCCAGCGGCAGCAGAAATTCATTTAAGACTAAATGTAGGAGAGACACAAGTTCAGACATGATTATCTTTCTAACACACGCAGAATCTTTTCTTCTATGTGTGTGTGGCAGGTCTGCTCGTGTCAGGCAGAAATAGTTTACCCAGAAATCACATTTCGTCCTTTTATTCCCCCTCATGTTCCAAACCCGTATGACTTTCTTCCACGTAATGTTTGCGCTGCTCTCTTCCACAAAATCTCAATGAATGTCAACAGATGCTGTTCAGCTCCAAATATGATCAAAAATACACCCTAAAAGCATATGTCTTGTGATAAATGTCTTGTGGGCTGTATGTTTCTGAAGGGAACAGTCCTCTCCAGGGTAGCTTTTTTTGAAAGAAGTCTCTTATGCTCACCAAGGCTGCATTTATTTAATAAAATATACAGTAAAACAGTAATATTGTGAAAAATAATTAATTTAAATAACTGTTTTTTATTTTATATATTTTCAAATGTCAGGTATACGTGTGAATATTTAAAATCCATTTATTTATTTAAAATGTAACTATTTTGTAAAAGTATAAATGTCTTTGCTGTCACTTTTGATGAATATATTGTGTCCCTTCTGAATAAAAATATGAATTTATTTAAAAAGCATATGTGAGAACCAGTGTCAAAAATGAGACTGGAGAGCTACAGTAAAGGGGAAGATTTAATAATGTGGAATATAATACACAAATCCATATGGATTACTTTTATAGCCATTTGAATCCACCCATTCACTTTTATACTAGTATGAAAAAGAGCATAGTAACCATCTCTTTGTGTCATCCATTAAAGAAAGACAGTCATAAAGGTATAGAACAACATAAGGAAGAGTAAATGATGACAGAATTTACTCCTGGGATTTACTAAATCATTTTATGGATGAAGTATCCTTTCTGTTTAGAAATCCATCAGTTTGTTCTGATGCTCAATATGTTTATTATAATATTTGTATAAGAGTAACAACTAACCTTAATGACCTTCTCCACCCCCGAGGAGCAGATCATGTTCGTGTGAGGGTTAAAGCGGACCTGATTCACGATGGACCGATGACCTTTCAGAATCATAAAAGCCCTGTTCACCACTCGACTCAAACCTCCTGCCGAGACAGAGAGAGAATGAGTCCATAAATAATCATAACATTAGACACGGTTAGCCTGTGCACGAGTGACTGTGTTTACCTGCTTCAGGATTATTGGGGATTCTCCACATGTAAAGGTTAAAATCATCAGAGCCAGACAAGATGTACTGAAAATACATAGAAACAGATTATTACACACACGAAGCAATTATGTCAAAAGAGAAGAAATATGACACGGCCTGCAAAGAGAAGTTTATGAACGATATATACAAAACATTAACATATACTACCATTCAAACATTTAGAGATATTGTTTAAAGAATTACTTGGGATTAAATATATTAAAAGTGACAGTAAATGCATTTATAATCTTAACAAAAGCTTTCTATTTAAAATAAATGTTGTGTTGTTCTAAATAAAGGTTCTTCAATCTTTCTATTCACTAAAGAATCCTGGAAAAATGTATCATAGTTTCCACAAAAGTATTTTTTTTAAGAAATGATGAATACTTTTATTCTGTAAGGATGCATTAAATTGGTCAGTAACGAGTTTTACATTGTAAAATAAATAAGGACCTTCTGTTAAATCAAAGAATCCTGAAAATAGTTTCCACAATCACGATTTGCACAAAAATATTAAGCAGCACAACTGTTTTCAACATTGATCACAATAATGAATGTTTCTTAAGCACCAAATCACCATCTTAGAATGGCGTCTTTAAGATCATGTGACACTGAAGACTGGAGTAATGGCTGCTGAAAATAAAATATTAAATAGAAAAGTTATTTTAAATCGTAATAATATTTCACAATATTACAGTATTTGCAGCCTTGGTTAGCTTCTAAGACTTTGCTCAAAAAAACTCTTACCGACCCCAAACTTTTAAATGGTTGTGTATAAATAACATAGAACATTAACTTTATTTATAACAGGGAAAAAACAAGTTTTTCCCCAAGAGGAGGTTTTCAGACACATTTATCTAATTTGTGAAAACAGTTTTGAGTTAAACAAACACACTGAGCTGTTCAGATGCTAGAGAGAATTTAGTGAGGAGAATCCACCGTTCTGTAGAAGGAGGTGTAAGACAGTCAGACAGAAAGAGAGAGCAGAAACAGCTGGACAAATATCCCAAAAATCCAAACACAGAACCCAAGAGACCAGAGCGCACACAGACAGAAGAGCATCTGCTGAGCTTTAGATTCAACACTGATAAAACAAGCTTCTACAAGCCATAACACAACATTCCCTCACTGAACATACCTGAAAACACACACACACACACACACACACACTCAACATCTACTGACACACACGTCCACCAACCCACAAACACGTACACACATGCACACACAAAACCTCTCCTGTGCAATCAGGGACCCGTCACATACACTCTTATATTCCCCATTACCAGATGTATTAAAGGGACTGGTTAAGTCAGTCATAAGTTAGTCAGTTGTTCACTCTACATTGTTCAGACAGCCAGATAGATAGAAAGACAGATTAGGTTTATTAGAGATTTAGTTAATTCTGTTATACTCCATCTAGCGGTTTCTGAATAAAAGATGTGAATCCCTAAGAAACCAGTCTGACTGGCATTTGATGGATATGACCTTAAACCAGAATAATTATTCAGATGCACTTAGAAATTAAACTAAATAAATAAATAATACCTTTTAAAATATGATTATAGATAATCTCAGCATCCATAGTCAAATCAGAAGCCTAATAAAAGCTTATTTATTCTACATGGAACAGGTTGTATTTTGGTGGCTGCCATGTACAAAGCCGAGTACAACTTCCGTTCCATCTTGGACACCTTCCCTATTATCAAAAAATTGGTAATTGGTAAAATATCTACAATAATATTATAAGACTGACCAAGAGGTGCTGACCAGTCTGCATTTATTTGATCAAAAATTGAGTAGAGCAATAATACTGTGAAATATTATTACAATTTAAAAAACTGTTTTCTATTTTAATATATTTTAAAATGTTATTTATTCCTGTGATGGCAAAGCTAAATGTTCAGCAGCCATTAATCCACAATCCTTCAGAAATGGTTTGAATATGGTGATTTGATATGCAACTTAATTGGTCTCTGCTTGATTAAAAGTAATTTATTTATATATATAAAAAAATGTAATAGTTTATAAGTTTATTTTATTTAGCAATCTTTGGATGGCAATCAATAAGTGAAAGGCACTTTTGTCCCACATCTACTGTAAGTGTTGAGTATCCTGTTTATCTAACCTGATCCTGGTCTCCAGCAAAGCAGCAACTCTTCATAGTACAGGAGTTGAAGTAGCCCTGGTTATCAAACTGGAAGCTGGGCAGACGGGAGTGGAGCTCGTACAGGACAGGAGGCAGACGTCTGCGCAGGGCCAGCAGCTGCGTCCCCGTGCTGTTAAAGCGCACGCTCATGGCACTCTGAAGAGACAAACTCCCTCCGTACCGCAACAGAGAACTACAGCACAGAGAGAGACATCAACCACAGAGGAAGGTAGGTTATACTTATAATAAAAGATCATTATTCAGGTCTGTGTCATTTCAGGAGATCGTGTTTACAGTGAGCAAACTCTGAACATCTTTACACAAGCTCTGCTGTCCTCTGCTGGTCTCAGACAGCTATGATGATAAATCTGGCCTTGTCAGCTAGATAGCAGTCCATATTTGGACCGAAGCAAGCGTTCAAGCTTTTACTGGACATAGTTCAGCAACCCTTTTTACTTATAAACACCGTTCTCTGAGACACTTGATTTTGATTAACCAATTGCAGCCAGATATACTTGTATAATGACACTAAACTGTTTATTTGAACAATGTCCACGGCAGCTAACTGTGCTACTTTCATACTCCTCATGGCCCTGTGCAGTCTCTGCAGTTTCTTTTTTTACACAAAATAAAAAACTTTCAACTCTAATTCATATTTAATGCCCATTTATTGACATATTTGGTAAGCAGCTGTGCAATAACCAGGAAAAAGTACAGTTAAGAGGTTAGTCCCTGGAAAGAAACCCATTCAGGACTAAATGTTTGAGGTCAATAAGATTTATAAAAAAAATGTTTTAAAGACGTCTCTTATGCTCACAACGGGTGCATTTGTTTAATCAAAAATACTGTAAAAATAACAATAATGTGAAATATTACTACAATTTAAAATAACTATTTACACCAGGGTGGCCAACTTGAGTTCTAGACAGCCACAGTCCTGCAGTTTTGCTCCAATCTTGACAAAACCTCTCCTGCCTGTCGCTTTGCACACACTGAATTAAAGTGACAGCACATTTTTCGTGGTAAAATGAATATTGATTGACATGGAAATGTAGTAATTTCCCAATAAATGGATATAATTGAAGTCTCCAGTGTTTCATAGTCAACACATGGATTTTTGGCTAGGTTTAAAACAAGGAAAACTGCACTTTTGGATAAACAAGGCAACATCATAGATGCACATGTGGAGGTAGAAAAACAAAGTTCTTTAAGACCTGTGGGATTGCTTGTAATAAAGATTTAAATGCAAAAGAAAAGGCATGAGAGCTGACTGTTTCTATCAGTGGCAAGTTTTAATTTAATATTTTTGTGATAGCCTAGTTTTAATGTAAGAAAATTAGGCTATATGCGGTGTTTAAATGTTTTGCCACTTGACTGAGCAACTTAATATATAAATATAGAAGTAATAATATATTGTTTATATTTATTGTGTTTAAATGTGAATATGTCGATAAAGATTGTATTACTGTACTGTGTAAAAAATAATCACAATAATAAAAAAACTATTTTGGGTTTTAAATTAAAATAATGGATGCATGTTGTGTTTGTGGCTTACAGTGTTTGTCTTTAGTAGCAGAATAACCACCCCTGATTTACACACAGGTTCTTACTGTTCACATTTCAAATTCATACCCTAAAAATACATTTATTAACACAGTATTACGGTGTTCTATCATGAAATTACTAAGTGAAAGTGCTGAGATGTGATAATTATTCTGTTTAGCCTCTCTCAAACTTTCTTTTGATAATGTCTTTTAGACTTTGAAAGAAAAAGAGTGATAGAGTGATGGAATGTGTGCGTTCTTCAGACAGATCTCCATCTCACCTGCGGGGTTTGCGGATGTCCCACAGTCCCACCCCCTCTTTAGAGTTAGCGGTGGCCAGCAGACGGGGTTCGACGGGGTTAAACATCACGCTGTGGAACGCTGAGGGTAGTTGGCCAAGCAGAACGGTTCTAGAACACACAACAGAATTAGAGTGACACCAGATCTAGAACAGTTCAGGATTTAGATGAGTTCTAGAACACACACACATCATGGTTTCCACAAAAATATTAGGCAGCACAACCTTGATAATAATAAGAAATATTTCTAGAGCACCAAATTAGCATATAAGAATGATTTCTGAAGGATCATGTGACACTGAAGTGATTTCGGTGATTATCTGTTATATGTCATTAAAAAAGGCCATATTAAAAACCAAGAAATTCAAGTATTGAGTGTGCACCTCCGTGTGGCGGTTCTCGTGTGTCCCATATGAGAACTCGGCCGTCATCAGAAGAGCTGGCGAAGACGTTATCATTAACAGGACTGACGGATAGACCGTACACAGCATCATCATGTAAAAAGACATTGAGCGTGTCGCCGCGTTCTACGTCGTGCAGAATCACCTGCTCATCATTTCCTGCAGCGACAGACAGAAACATTAGACATTTGATCTCCCTTCTGTTTCAGCTGCAGCATCACAAACCTGAGCAGCTGCTTGTTTTACCTCCTGAGAAAACACGTTTGTTGGTGCTGTCAAATGCCAGGCAGAAGATGTTGGACAGGTGCTCCCCCTTCAATTTGATCGCTTTGGCTCGTGAGTGCATTGCTTTCTCCATGTCCCACAGCAGCACCCTGCGGTCATCTCCACCTACAACACATATTAATAGATTCACCAGAGAAATATTTCAGCATCGCACTCCTGGGGGTATGAATGTGAGGTTATATGCGCACAATCTGGCTGGTTTACAGACACCAAAGAAGAGTTTGGGAGCCTTGTTCTCAACAGAAGTTCAGAAATACATGGTCGGGATAACAAAAACATCATGTATGGCTCTCATACTCCTGCTCTGATTTACTACATAAGGTGCTTAGTTCTCAGCTGGGGCAAATATCTAAATGTGATAAAGTTCTGCTCAGTGAATTCATCAAGAGTTTAGCTTTTCATCATTATAAATAAATAGTATATAGCTACTTTAACCTTTACTATACTTGTTTATTTTATATTGTTTGTAAAATAATGCACTGGAGACTTGCAAAAAAGCTCTGTGATGATGTGCTGTAGTGACAAACTTGAATGCGAATCTGATCTATGAATTATGTCCGTAAATAAAATTCTGAGCCAACTGGAAAATATACATTTGTATCTAATGAAAGAGATTCAGGTGACTGCCTTGTGTTACAACAGTGACATGTTTCCAGATGCCATTTTAATCTGGAGAAATTATTATTTTTTTTTATTAAGGATGCATTAAATTGATAAAAACGGACTGTTACACCATATTTATTTTCCAAATAAATGCTGTTCTTTTAGGCTTTCTATTCATCAAGGCATCCTGAAATAAAGTATCACGGTTTAAACAAAAATATTAAGCAGCACAACTGTTTTCAACATTGTTAATCATAAGAACAATTGCAGCATATTACAATAATGTCTGATGGATTATTATTATGTGACACGGAAGACTGGAGATTAGCATTACAGTAATAAATTATATAAAAAAAAAGTTAAATTAGAAAAAAGTTATTTTAAATTGTAATATTTCACAATATTGTTTTTACCTTTTATTAAATGACTTGGTGAGCATAAGAGACTTCTTTCAAAAACATGAAATAATTCTTACCAACCCCACACTTCTGAACAGTAGGCCTGGTCTATTATTGTGAGGCTATACAGACTGACATGTTTTATTTAAATGGGTGGATTTCCACTCGAGCATTTGTTGCCATGCAAACCATTAAAGATGTTGACAGTCTCCTACTGCTGTTTAAGTGGCATCTGTTATATAAAATGAAACTGAAATTACAGGGTTTTGCAATTAGTTTCACAATGAAACTAAGAAAAAAGTTAATCTACATTTCTGTACAAAACCTGTGTAAAGACAAATATATACCGGTACATTCTCTCTTCAAAATCTTCTCTCAGTGTTTTGACCCATGGATTTACATGACTTTTCTAGTCATTACTGGAGTTAAAAATATTTTAAACAGAATGCATTTATAAAATACTTTATGATAAAATACTTTAAAGTCAAGCATTGCAAGAAAACTTTTCCAGGCCTTGAAACCACAGATTTAAAATGGTCGGATATTTCCTGGTTTCCAGGAGCATGGGAACTCTCTGCATTCACCACACTGTACATGCCTACTGTAAAGACTGAAAATAAGCAAGTGCCAAACGCATACAAAGGACTTGAGCAGAAAAGAATGTGTGAAGCCAAAATAACCAGAAACAGCTGCAACCAATTAATGAGTCCGGAAGAAAAAGAGTCCGACTGAAACTATTGAGGCCCTTCTACAGAGGTGCATTCATTCACTTAGCTTTATCTGGCTCTCGTTTGTACTAATAGTAGGCTACTAGTGATAAAGACTTCATACTGGATCCATGAAGTTTGTGAACAAGTTCATTTACATTTTTGGATGCAGTTCTAACAAGACTGTATCTTGGACAGGCATTCTTTCAGTGTGGCGACGATGACTGTGTTTGCAGTTAGTGTTTAATGTCTTGTCATTTATCTATGAACTATGGCATGGTCTATCTTTTATTGTTTATTATAATAGTAGTCACGTATTAAACTATCAGTAACGTTAGTGTTTAGCGATAAGGCTGGTCACGTGATGTCAACATGGTCGCTTATGCCCATAAAGGATCGACACACTTCATGCAGAATAAAAAAAAAATCATTTTCCAGAAGACTGATCTTCATCTCATGTGAATGTGCATCATGTAATCTAATATCATTCATTTCAAACAGCATTACTCTGGTCATTGCGTGTCTTTGTGTAAAAGCTGATTTGTTTTGTTTTTTTACTCTGAGTGCACCCTTAACATGTTTATATATAATACTGACAGAAAGACTGAAACCAGTTTTTTGGCAATGCCCAGAAAAATAAAGCACGCATGTACAATCTAACAAATTGAAGATGTCAAAGCAATCCTGTCAATGCATGTTTTATTCGGCATGCCTGCTGTCTACTCCTGTCTGTCTTTCTCTGGCTGACCCACATTAGTAAGATCACCGTGCAGAACCGGAGGATCTTACCGGACACCAGCCACTGGCCTCCATTGTTGGAGAACTCGATGGCGTTGACGCAGCCGAAGTGGCCGAGCATGTCCTTCTTATATAGGCTGGAGCAGCCGGCCAGTCTGCGCCGCTGGAAGTCATCCTTCAGCTGCGGCTGTCCGCCGATCATCCTGCGGGAGAGGAACCCGACGGCGCTCCGCATGCCGCAGCCCCGCACCTCCTTCATCTCTCCTCTGGTACACGAGTCTCAACGCCGCCGCTAGAGTGTCCCGGCCGTCATGGGTTTGAGCTCAGGTATGATTCGGTGGATTGTGCTTCGGCTGGAGGGTGTACCGTTACATGTTTGTTCGGTAAAGCGTGAAAGTGCGCAGTAAAAACAAAAGCTTGTTTAGAGTCCCACCACTTCCTGCTCCGGTGCACGGGTGATGACGTCACAGGAGTGGATCACTAACGCTAACTCAGAACCAGAACTTTTTCTGTCCTTATGTTTATGATTGTTCTTTGTAGAAATATATTCATGTCTCATTTCCATGTTCTTGTATGCTTCTGAAGTAAAAAAAAAAAAAAAACTTTCTGATTGAATGTTATATAATATATTTCAGTTTCTATAATTTGTGAACACTTGTGCTTCTGTAATCTGAAATCTTGCTTTTAATGCAGTGCTTGGTTTTAGAATATTTTATTAAATATGTTATTAAAAAGTGAACCAGTATGCTGTATGTGTACATATGTATTTAAGTATTTATTTGTTTACATATAAGTTCAGGTGCAGCTTAAAGTCATACATGTTTTCTCTGGCATTTTCACTTTTTACTGGGTTATATATCATTGATGTTGTTGTTGTCTTGTTTTAATTATTTCTTTCTTTTTTACATTATCTTAACTATTTGTGATGTACAGCACTTTGGAGTTATTGTGTAGCCTGAAAAGTGATTTATAAATAAATAAATAAATTCAAATACAATACAAGTTAAAGTTATTTGTTATATATATATTCAGGTTAATTGAGACATTTTGTTCCAGTCATCTCAGTGGAAAAAGTGCATCAATTTACCCTGGCTTCACCCCCAGGAAATTAAGACAACAAAAATGCTGCATTACAAAACAAAAAACTTTCACTACAACAAAAGTTTACTTTATCAATTATTTATTGTATTACAAATATTTACATTAAATGAAAAATATAAATAGAAACCATATTAAATTAAGCTATTTATACAATATTGTATTATTGTAAGGACTTAAAAAACAACAACTAGAAAATAATAAAAAATAAATCTTTTCACACTTTATAAATTCTTATATCAAAAGATAAGTTTTCTTTTTATGTGATTTATTAAAACTAAAATTAAATTAAATATTATATACACTGAACAAAATTATAAATGCAACACTTTTGTTTTTGCCCCCATTTTTCACGAGCTGAACTCAAAGATCTGAGACTTTTTCTATGTACACAAAAGGCCTATTTCGCTCAAATATTGTTCACAAATCTGTCTAAATCTGTGTTAGTGAGTACTTCTCCTTTGCCGAGATAATCCATCCATTGATTAGACAGCATGATTATTGCACAGGTGTGCCTTAGGCTGGCACTAAATAAACAATAAAATAAAAGGCCACACTAAAATGTGCAGTTTTATCACACAGCACACGTATGTTATGGACAATGAACACAGGTGCATTGTATTGATGGCATTTTGAATGCACAGAGATACTGTGATGAGATCCTGAGGCCCATTGTTGTGCCATTCATCCACGACCATCACCTCATGTTGCAGCATGATAATGCACGGCCCCATGTTGCAAGGATCTGTACACAATTCCTGGAAGCTGAAAACATCCCAGTTCTTGAATGGCCAGCATACTCACCGGACATGTCACCCATTGAGCATGTTTGGGATGCTCTGGATCAGCGTACATGACAGCGTGTTCTAGTTCCTGCCAATATCCAGCAACTTCGCACAGCCATTGAAGAGGAGTGGACCAACATTCCACAGGCCACAATCAACAACCTGATCAACTCTATGCGAAGGAGATGTGTTGCACTGCGCGAGGCAAATGGTGGTCACACCAGATACTGACTGGTTTGAGGACACCCCCCACCCCCCAATACAGTAAAACTGCACATTTTAGAGTGGCCTTTTAATGTGGCCAGCCTAAGGCACACCTGTGCAATAATCATGCTGTCTCATCAGCATCTTGATATAACAATATTTGAGAGAAATAGGCTTTTTGTGTACATAGGAAAAGTATTAGATCTTTGAGTTCAGCTCATGAAAAATGGGGGCAAAAACAAGCGTTGCGTTTACAATTTGGACATTTTCACTTAGGGGTGTACTCACATTTGTGGCCAGTGGTTTAGACATTAATGGCTGAATGTGGAGTTATTTTGAGGGGACAGTAAATTTACACTGTTATACAAGCTGTACACTCACTACTTTACACTGTAGCAAAGTGTCATTTCTTCAGTGTTGTCACATGAAAAGATATAATAAAATATTTACAACAACGTACTTACTTCTGTGAGATACTGTGTGTGTGTATATAGAGAGATGTAAAAAAAAAACACTGCTAAATTGTATATTACATATTAAATTATTCAGATTCTAAATATTCATATTCGTTACATTCAGATTCAAATTTTACAACATCATGTTAAATGAAACATTCAAAAACTTGGTATTGTATTTCATGTTGTAATTCAGAGAAAATATTACCAGTTTAAGACTCCAAGTCAAGTTTTGAATCAATGTTTGGTGACTAAGTGAAAATAAGCAAATATCCATTTAATATTCACTCAATAAGCAAAAAAATGACAAGCAGGGACCAAAACAAATCTTAGTGTGTAGTTTTATTAAATTCCAGTAAATTATAGTGGTAGTATTTTTTCAACACCTTTTCTTACAAATACAAATTTATCTGATTAATCCCCCATAACTGGAGCAGAACGTTTAAATTAAAAAGCTGACAGGTTTTTAAATGATATTCTTTTTATAAAAGACAAAAACAATACTAGTGGAAGGTATACATTTAAACAGCAAACAGACAGTACATTAGCACAGCTTATCTATAAACGGAAATCATCAGCACAGCTCCTTACATACTGTGTATGATAAAATATGAACCTTTTACAGTCTGGACAAGCATGAAATATTTCCATTAAATTGCACCAAAACCTCTGCTGACCAGAAATAGAACAACACTGACATCATTGCACATGTTTGCCACTTGCTTGCATTAATCGTGACAAGTGCGAGTCTGTGAGTTGAATTATGGGATGGATTTGTTTGTTCTGACATATTTTGGCTAAGGAGCAAGTGAGGCACAATATCATTTGATTTAAAACTACTCTATGAGTTATGAGGATTAAACAATCTCACCGGCTCGCAAAGCAGAGACGAAGAGATAGTTCAGAGCCTCGCTAAAGGCCTTATGAAAAGGCATGTCTAATACCTTTATAACACGAGTCATTAGCATCTACACGTGCTCTTGTCACCTACAGGCAGGTATACTGTATGCACACAGGCTGTGGAACTCTGTAATTCTAATGCTACATTTAGTGCGGATAAAATATAGTGACATTTGTATTGTTTGTCTACAGGTACAGGTCATATTTCACCCAAAATCAGAAGAAAAAGTTTTTTTGGCCATCAGGTTTTTCTGATTTGTGACCAATAAGAGTCTCATTACTCTAATGTTTGGATGTTTTGCTTCTAAGTTTGCTGCTCGGTATTCTCAAACGTCATTCGCATGAGATTTTTTCCAACACTTTCCAATAAGGTTCAATTTGTTAATGTTAGTTAATGCATTTGGTCTCAATGAGCAAGCAATGAACGATCATTTTTTTATGTTTTTTCTAAGTTAATGTTAATTTATTATCATATTGTTATTCAGTCACTTGTTATTCATAATATATGAACTAATTTATAAATAGTAAATTATACAATTTAGTATAATTATAATAGTATAGTATTATAGTAATATATAGTATTAGTATAAATTTAGTAAATTATGCAACTTGACAACTAACCAAGATTAATAAACGTTTAAATATATTGTTCATTTTTATTTCATGATACCTAATGCATGACCTATAGTGGGAATAATAAAATAATAATCACACAATTATTTTTTAATTACGTTTTTTTTTAAACAAACAAAGGTAGTACAATAAATGTTACCATGCTGTGTAAATATGTTTATATTATTATTAAAATGTCATCACAATGCAAAAACAAAAATGTATATTAAAACTTTTTGGTTATTTATAAAATTAAATATGTCCTAAAAATATGCATTTCCCTTTATAACAAAATATGAACTTCTTTTCTTTTGGTTTTGGGGTTAAGTATGACCTGGACAACGCTAGCCAAATTATTCTAAATCCATTACAGCATCTGGGGAAACAAAACATTTTCATTAAAAAAGATTTGAAAGCGTGCAGCACACAGGTTTTATGGTCCGTCTAATGTAGACACAGACACTCGGTCCAGTTTCTGTCTCCACAAAGCTTTGCTGCAGTTTTTAGCTGGAGTGAACAGTGCTGTGCAGCACAGGAAGCATTACATAATAAAAACACAATCTAGTAATGTTTTAAAAGTGCTTTAGCGTTCAGTACCTTCGGTGAATACATTCTCACACACACTAACCTACAAATTAAACCACATACGACGAGGTGGAGACTGCAACACAAACACACAATTAACCTTCGAGAGAGTCTCTGACCTCGCTGAGGTTATGGAGCGAGAGAGAAGGAGAAAACGCTTTAGCTGTCTTCAGGATAGAGCCAAGCATCTGGAAAATCCATCCGAAGCAAAATCCAATCCAGACTTTGTCCTTTTAATATAACAAAAGCACAGTTCCTTTCTCCCCTTTTGCTGGTTTGTTCTCCCACAAGTGTGCTGGCTGCTGAAGTGTGTGGATACAGCTTTGCAGAATGACACAAAACAACCCGAAAACTCACTAGTTACGTAGTTAGATCAGTTTGAAAGATTCAGTTCATTAGTCATTTAACTATAAACACTGGAGGGTTTTAACATACGTCCAAAAAAATATGCCCTGTTGCCAAGACCGCATCAAGTCTTTCATAAAAGAACAATCAAATGTCAACGAACTCAAAAAACAAACCGTGAGAAGGCCGATATTTAAATAAAACACCAGGCAGCACTGAGTGTGAAGGCAGCCGTAGCGTAGAGGAGTGAAGATGTTCAGTAAAGCCCTTTGGAGGGTCCGAAGATGGCAAGCGGGAAGTGTTTGACGTGAGATGACCACTGAGCCGCAAGCTGGAAAAACTTCACATCGTTCCACTCTACTCCATCTATCAACACTGTAGGGAGGAAGCAAAACACATGATTTAACCATGCTTTCATGAATTCCACAAATATAATATATAGCACTGTTCAAAAGGTTTGAGGTTGGTAGGATTTTAAATATTTTTGGATCAAATAAATGCAGCTTTGGTGAGCCTAAGAGAGCTTCAGTAAATATTGCGAAATATTATTACAATATAAAATAACCGTTTCTATTTTATTACAAATTAAAATATGAATTTCTCTAATGGCAAAGCTGTATTTTCACCATTAATACTCCTGTCTTCAGTGTCACATGATCTTTTAGAAATCAATCTAATATGCTGATAAGAAGCTAAAAAAATAAAAACCATATTATCTATGTTTAAAACTATTGTGCTGCTTATTATTTGTGTGGAAATTGTGATTTTTTTCAAGATTCTTTGATTATCAACTTTGATAACCTTGTTTGTAATGGAAATCTTTACTGTCGGTCATGATCAAAAAATAAAAACATTAACGCTGAATAAAAGTTTAATTTCTTCCATAAAAAACAAAAACAAAATGTTTAACGGTATATAGTTTATTATTACTAAATAATAAAACAATTATTTAAAAAACACATATGTGTAATAATAATAATTATAATAATGTAAAATATTACATTTAACAAGTGGTCCAATTTTTGATTTGAAATCCCTGAAGTTCATGTTTCTATTGTTAGTCGAGGCTGGTGGTTTGCATTATAAATATATTTTTTTTATCTGTCGGCTGAAGTTGAAAGGCTGAAACACATTGCAGCAGGTTCAGAAATCAGTTTACACGGAAATGAGCCACTTTTGCAGCAAGTTAAGAGTTTTTAAAGCTACAGTTAAAGTTACAGTTTAAAGCTGTTTTCATAGCACAGAAAACTGATGATGATAAGACCTATCAAAGCAAAGTTTACTGACTGTATTGTAAGTTGTAATGATTACTTTGAATTCTGATTGGCTGATCACCTTTCAGCATGGTCTGCTGGTGTTTGGCTGTGCAGATGAGTCGACTTATGCCCTCTATGACCTGACTCTTAGACTCCGCCTCCTTATCCTTGGTCTTTTTAGGCAGAAACATCACTGAACACAGAGACAGAGTGTTTAATGCTGCATTCTGTACATTTTAAAAACTGACTGTCACTGAAGGAGTTACTGTAAGTATTGTGTTTCTGTGTCTTACCCTTCTTATTCTTCTCTTTGGTGACAACAGTCATGGACATGGTCGGCTGATGTGTCGTCTCGGCTCCGCCCAGTGGGAGGCGGCTAACCTGCAGCGAGCGGAAGGTGCACTTGAGCGTGTTTTTGGTAGAGGAGTCTCTCTTCTCCACTTCTTTCTTCCTCTCTGATGGAGCAATCCAGTAATCAAGCTGAAGACCCATCAGCTCCCCCTGACCTCCTCTAGGATAACTGCAGCAACAAAGACAAGGTGAGAAAGCAGAAGACTACAGAGATCTCAGACACCTAGCGCTGTGTGTGTTTGTACCTGGACACGAGCACAGAAGGAGAAGAGGGAGGTGTTGGAGATATTTCTTTCAGTAACGGTGAGATCTGTGCAGGAGGAGTAGACGAGAGAAGAGAAGATCCCACGGGAGCAGCGTCATCTGAATCGCCTACAAACACACATGCATAAAATATTATAGATTCACAATTGGTTATATTTCACATAAAGGCTATTAGAATTTTGTCATGCATTTTTAGAATTTGTTATTATATTTTAACCCTATAAAGCAGGGGTCACCAGACTCAGTCCTGGAGGACCGGTGTCGTGCAGATTTGAGCTCTAACCCTAATTAAATACACCCGAACCAGCTAATCAAGGTCTTACTAGGTATACTCGAAACTTCCAGGTAGGTTTGTTGAGGCAAGTTGGAGCTAAACGCTTCAGGACACCAGCCCTCCGGGATCGAGTTTGGTGACCCCTGCTATAAAGTCTACTGTCATATTTGATACACACATTTGTAACGCCTCTAAATGATCAACAACATCCAAATTTAGCTGAAAAACCTATTGTTTACAATCTACTTCATTCCTTCTGTCATCTGATAAATAGTTTATATTTAATAGTTTTCAGTAAATAGAGGCCTTTTGGTATAATTGTACAAACATCCAACATTCAGGTTGTGGTGCATGTGTTTTTTTTCCTGTGAAATCCTTACTTATTTTTAATTACTACCTTAATAAAGTAAACATAAGAATACAATTTGTATATTGTTAGTAATATTTCAAGATTAACTGGGCTGAAGCAACTTTGATTTACTTGATTACATACATACATACGTGTGTATATATATATATATATATATGTGTGTGTGTGTGTGTGTGTGTATATATGTATATATATATATGTGTGTGTGTGTGTGTATATATATATATATATATTATAAAAATCATGATAAAGTGTATCAAATATGATACATTAGGCTTTTGAGGAACATTTATTTGTTTCCCTGTCATCATTGCATTGCGCTTCATTACGTTATGCTTCCTACAAAAAATAATGATCATAAAACTAAGCATTTAAAAATCATCTTACAGTGAGACATATTATTGCGAGATATAGAGTGACAGCAGATATGTATATTAATTTAATGTACAGCAAATAAGCTGCTATCCTGTTATAAAGATCTCACTGATTTGCGTTATAAGCTATCAGAGGTTCTTATCTTAATTTTTGGCCATATACAAATCAGCAACTGCAGGAAATGGCATATTTTTGCTCAGTTTGGGCCTCTGAATAAAATCTGTGTTTTACTCCTCAAGCCATAAAAGCCTGATGTATCAAATATTATACTCAAAAAAACACATATGTAAACTTTTTTTATTAGATTTCGTCTAAAGTTTCAATAAAATATTACATTCCAAATGAGTTTTTTGCTGACAATTATTTAGTCATATTTTACATAGGTTAACATGTTCATATCAGTTGACAGCCATATTTAATATATAATATATTGACTGTATTACTAACCAGATGTGGCAGAAGTTTGTTCAACAATCCCCACTTTCACCACCTGAAGACAAGTTGAAAACAAATACACTCTGAGCCAAATACAACAATAAAACATATCAAACTATAAAACATCATTGTAAATGGACACATACCCCAATAAAAGGAATGAATTTCTGACTTGAGTCTTCATCAGGACTGTGAGAGGAAAAAAGAACACATGGTTTACTGACGGGTAAATTAAACCCTTTAAACTGCACACTATATCTACAACCCCCCCCCACCCCCCCTTACGTTCAGAAAACATTTTGATCTCGGAGGAGAAAAGGCTTCTAAGACTGATTTAATCAATCCCTCTGTCTGGTTCATTCACTCTTTGCCTCTCCAACTGAGCGTCCTTTAACTTCAAATCCTTCCCAACTTTCAGAGATTGTGTGTCATCCAATAAAGCGTGTCTGAGACATGCTACAAAGAAATGCTGAACGCGAGTCATGCCAGCATAATTCTAATCGACTTTTACCATTGTGCCACTGCCCCACCCGAAAGAAAGAAGCATTCTCAGCCAATCATGGCTCAGATTCAAGCTACTTGAACCAGAGATGGTCTAATGCAGATTATAGATCTAGCAACAATAATACTGTTAAAATGGTTATGCTTACTTGTACATTATATTCAAAAATAAAATGAATCATGACATGACCACTCTGTTCAGCATGAAATGAAAACACTAAATACTAATTTTGCAATACAACCAACAGATGTACATTCAGACTGAAATCTCATGTTCTGTTAAACCATCTCTGATCACTAGAAGAGCAAAACCAGAAGCAAATTATAAGAGAACAGAAAGAATAAATAATCTGTGCCAACAGACCAGCCAAAAACAACACGGCACAAGCCCAAACAGAGGGAGTTCACAGAGTGCATTTGAGCCGGAATAGAAGTTGCTCTCGGTGAAAGGTGTAACAGATGGTCTATTGCTCTGCAAACCGGAGAATATAGAGACACCGATGAAACCAATAACTGAGAATTCAGCCAATATCAGCAGCAATACTTCAAGCACCTGCTCAGAGAATCAAGACTGTGAGTGTGTGAGTGTTGTGTAGTTGAGGCTGTTTACTCTGATGAGAGAGAGAGAGATCACTAGAGGGGAGAAAATGAACATGAAGCCAAATTATTTTACCTCCATCATAAAGTCTGTTCACCTCAGATATTTTTGATGAAAGTGCAATCATTTGAAATCATTTGTATCCTTGATTTTGCTCTTCAAACTGAAAATATCCTCTGAGACCCAGAAATTCTCAAGACCCACAAATTTCCCTTACATGCCAGAGTTACATTCCTACATTACAAAGGCATATACTCTGCCGCTCAAAAGTTTGAGATCAGCAAGATTCTTCATATTTTTAATGGAGTCTCTTATGCTCATTAGTGCTGTATTTATTTGATCAGAAATACAGAAAAACAGTAATATTGTGAAGTATCATTGCCAATTCTAACATTGGTTTCCCATTTTAATATATCTTAAAATATAATTTATTTATGTGACGCAGAGCTGAATCTTCAGCATCATTGCTCCAGTCTTCAGTGTCACATGATCCTTCAGAAATCATTCTAATATGCTGATTTATTATCAGTGTTGAAGCTGTTGTGCTACTTCATATTTTTTTAGAACCTGTGATACTTTTTTCTTTGAATATTTGATGAATAAAAAGTTAAAAAGAACAGCATTTATTAAAAATGAAATATTTTATGACATTATCTTTACTATCACTTTCTATCTATTTAACACATCCTTGCTAAATAAAAGTATTAATTTTTTAATAATAGTAGTGTATATTGTAGCACAACATTTATATTTCGAAAAAACACTCCTCTTTTTAACTTTTTATTCATCAAAGAATCCTGAAAAAGTCACAGGTCCCAAACATATGAAGCAGCACAACTGTTTCCAACACTGATAATAAATCCGCATATTAAAATGATTTCTGTGTGACACTGAAGACTGGAGTAATGATGCTAAACAATTCTGCTTTGTTTCACAGGAATAAATTATATTTTAAAGTAAATTAAAATAGAAAACTGTCATTTTAAATTGTAATAATATTTCACAAAATGACAGTTTTTTTGTATTTTTGATCAAATAAATGTGGCCTTGATGAGAACAAGAAACTTGTTTAAAAAAACATTAAAAATTTTACTGATCCCAAACTTTCGAATAGAACTTGTTGTATATATTCCTAAATAATAAAGTTCCCCAAAACAGTGTCAACATAAGAAATGAAATGAAAATGTATTTCAATTTGATTATTTTCCCCTATATGAATATAACAAATTATATTAAATCAACCTGTAATACATTTCATAATATAATTAAGAAATTGTCCCCAAAGTTTAGTTTATGTATATACTTTATTTAAAAAAAAAAAGTTCTAGTCTAGTAATCAATTAATACAAACATGCCTTGCCTAATAAAGAAGGATGTGTCAGAACAAAAATGACCTGAAACTTAAAAACGGATTTGTGTATAATTAACACATTTCCCCTTTTCTGTGTAACTGAATCCTGATGTCCTCTATAGAGTTCTATTTAAGGTTCTATTTAAGTATTATGTACTTTTTTTCTGGGTCCTTGGAGGATTTGATTGTTGCAAGTAGCTTAAAGTGAAAAAGCTCTGGTACATTGTGTGCTCTGCTGAAGGACATCGGAGGTGTGCGGAGGATGATGAAGGTAATGTTCATATCCCAGAGCAGCAAGAGATCCAATAAAACCTTCAGATTCCTTCCACGCTGTAGCCTTTATTACACAATTTAACGGCTAATTCCAAAACCACCAGAAGGTGGAGGAGAAATAAAAGGGAGAAAGTGCAATGCACAAATCGTACAGTGTGGATAGAATCTCTATAGAGTTTCAACAGAATCTCCCTGCTCTCCCTCAGCAGTAACTCCCCTCGATACTACAGAAGAAGAGCGAGCCAGAGAAAGGAAGATGATATGTATCTGATCGGCTACAGTATAAGCACAGGCAGGAAGACCACAATACCTTACACCAAAATCAAAATGAAAGCTCTTTTTCCTTCAGAGAGGGCAAGGAAAAGACAAAATAAAGAGAAATAAAGTATGTTATTAACAGACAGAAATGATAAACAGTGACATTCACATGCTTTCTGTCCAAACATGACTTTTAAGCTCATTAAAAAGATGCAAATATCTGGAAAAACTAAATGGATCGAGTGCGTTTTTGAGTGAAAACCAGATCTCTGCATCTTCAAAGCATCTGAAAATGAACCCAGCCTCTAGCAAGACATATTCAAAGCACCTTTATATCAAGAGATAATTGATATTCTTTTCACTGTATTTAGCTAAATACAATTGTGGAGTCATAATCTTTGAATATGTTTTATTATCGAGTGGTGCCACGTTAAAAATCACACTGATATTTCATATTCACTGTGTTCTGCACACTTATGTTGCCTTCTCTGAAAGGTTTAATTCTTTTGTAAAAATATGGATCTGGGCTGCTCTGTTCATGCGTGTCACCTTTTCTGCTTATAGGTAAGCATGGCCTCTGCTATGGGCAGCTGATGAGCTCTGTTAGCTCCCAACATGTACTGTGTTACCCTGGAAACCACATCTGGACTGTCCTGAACTGCTGGAGAAGAAAGAAAATTTAGATTTTTTTAATACATTTATAAAAATATGTGTGTGCATTTACATATATTATACATTTTTTATATATTTCAAAATGTGTTAAAACATTATTAATAATCAAAATATGGTGTATATTATACTATATAGAAAAAGTGCAGAATATATATTATAGTAAAAAAACATATCTACATTTATATTCATATAATTTTTATCCAGTTAAGATTTCCATCATATATATATATATATATATATATATATATATATCAGCATATAAAAAATACACAATTGTAATATATTTAAAAATACATTATTCATTATTTTAATAACAATACAAAATAATATAAAATATATTAAACATTTTATGTAATAGAAATATAGTATATATTCTATATATATTATTTAAATGATAAAAAAGACAAAAAAATATATTTCACGAATATATAAATAATAAAAAAATGTTTAATTTAATGTATTATTTAAAAATGTCTAATCATATATCCTTATAATATTATATCTATTGGTATTAAAGTGTACCGTTTTATTTATCTGCAGTTGGATAGAATGATGAGTGAAAGAGTACATCAGAGAAGGTTACCTGATGTTGGTGCTTCTGGTTTGTGGAAAAGATCTCTCCACGCTGAGTCCTGGAACAGGCTGTTATATCTGTAGTCTATACTGGCCAGATATTTAGCCACTGGATGAACCCCTACACACACACACACACACACACACACACACACACACACACGTTTTGTTTTTTTCGCTCTTCTGGGAATGTTTTATTGGCCAGTGTCTGCTCATTTTTTTCTCTGACTCCTGCACTTACCAAGAGGGATGATAAGGAATCGCAGGTATCCGAGCCAGTCGGGGGTTTTATGTGTCAGGTGATCCACAAACAAACGCAAAACGACAGACAGGTAATGCTGAGCTCCAGCTACTCCGATCCGCACAGGAGACGGTGTGACTGAGTTACTGTTACAGCTAGAGAGAAAGAGAAAAGCAGAAATAAGTGCACAGTGTGTCACTATCCTGGAAAAACTAGAAACCAAATGGCAGAAGTATGAAGAAGAAATAAAGTGTCTGACTCACAATCTCTGTATGCGAGAGATGATGGTGCTGAACGCAGCCTGTATGTCAGCCGTGGTGCACGTACACACAACAGGAAGACCGTGATTCTGTAACACCTCAGATACATACTGAGACAAAAAGACAGGAAGAGGGTGATTAAGTGAATCACCAGCCAAAATCTACAGCTGATAATTCACAATATGTGCCATCACAGAAACTGCCATGCTGTGACAGCTGTCAATCATACCTGGCCTTGCCAGTCTGAGGTGTTAATGAGGATGATGCTGTCGGGGAGATGGCTGTCTGACACCAGGATGTGGTTCAGCTGGTCATAAACCGTTTTACGTGGAATCTAACCAGACAGAGATCAAAACGAGTTCAAATAAATGTAAAAACTGCTTCTGTTTAGTAACTGCAGTCTATTTGTTGAGTGCAGTGAGGTTCTATCTGACCTGTAGGTGGCAGCGTGTGTCAAACGAGCGCTCGTTGTCCAGACTGTTGGCTCTCTCGTTGGGCGGTCGACTGGTATGTCTCTCCTTAAGTGATGTGCTCCTTCCCCGTCGCCCTGCCAACTTTGGCTCCACCCTTCAGATGGAGAGAGAAAGTTGTTCATATTGCAGAACCTTTTTATTTTTTAACAAAAACAAAAATGTTTTGGACACAAACATTGCGGGCGCAAGAGGAACACGCAGGTTGCGTGAGTGGGCGGTCCTGCTCAGAAATTCAGCGGGAGCGGGCGGGTGCGGGTTTAAGAAAACAGTCTTAAGGCTCTAATTCAACTTCAGCACGCCGAACCTTTTATCGATTTACAGTATTTTCCAGTTGTAGTATAATTTGTAATACAATCAATTGTAGAAGAACCAATAAATAGTTTCCCACATTTTATATTGTTGTTCGACAATATTTTGTCTCTGAAACTCTGGTTCGCATCATAAGGTAAACTCATATTACGATTATTACATGTAAACACCACATTTACCGGCTTTACGTGGTTAAAATGACATTTTTATGATGCATAGTGCTTAAAGCCACGTTAAAATTAAATGTTTTGCGGCCAAAAGCTGTAAGAAAGCATATTGATTGAGGATTTCCTAGAAACAAGGATAAAATTACATTTTGTGTACCAATCCTAACAAAACGATTGCTGAAATGTGGTGCTTAGTTCACTAAAATAAGTTTAATCTTATCATATCCAAAAACTCACTCACTCTTCTGTTATTTAATAGATTAAATGCACTATATATAATTTTATTGAATAGTACACGGAGACACGTTTTTAATTAAAATATTCATATTAATCAAGGATTTATTGACTTTTAATGCACCTTATTTCGAAATGTACAGAACTACGTGCTTTCAGCCGATCCGCCTACAGAGTGACGTCATAGTCCCCCACTCTATTATACTCTCTTCATCTAACCGCAGTGATAAAGGGTTTATGTATCCTCACCGGTTGGATGGAATGATAAGTGACTCTGTTTTGGTCATCCGGCCAGTAGGAGGTAACCTCTCCATGAAAGTGTCCATGTCGTCCATCATCTCCAGTTCTGTGGTCGGGGTCACAACCTCAGGATGACCCTAAAACCCAAAGACACACATAATAAAACATTACACAATATACAATATAATACAGCCTTTGTGTTTGGACTAAGCCTGGGTAAAATAACCAAATCTTTCTTATATAATTATGAAATATTATTGTTTTATTGTTATTATTATAGAATTAACGTATTATTTAAATGCATTAATATTACAATACACAGTAATAAACCGTTATATTAACAACAATGTTAACAACTTTTTTTCTAATCATTATTATTATGATTACTAAAACAAAAAAAAATTTTGGGTAATATATGGGTACTTTTGTAAAATATTTTGAGGGACGATGCAAACAAATTCACTTATAAAAACAGTTTAAACTGATACACACAACAGAGATTTGTCTTAACACTCATATCATGTGTTGTGAGACAAGGAAGGGCCGCAAAAGAAACAAGAAACTTAATGTAAGATAAAAAGGCACATTATAAAGGCCAAATAAGTTATATCAGCAGAAAAGATATATATGTCATATTTGATATTTTTTCTAGTCCGAGTTTGACACTTCACAATTCCACTGAAATTGCGTTCAGAATGACTTTGATTACTATTGTTTGGCTCTCTTGCCCCCGCAGCACATGTTGATTCAGTGTGAGTGATTCATTATCTGTGATTCAGCTTCAGAGCGTCTGCCAGAACTCATCTCAAAACAAACATGTGAGTCTTGATCAGTGAATATCTTACAATAGTGAAGGACGTACCATTGAAACATTATCAGATTCATTATCCATCTGAAACTTTCCACCTACAGCCCTTATTTTATCAGGATCCATCTGAACAGAGAAAGAGAGAGAGAGGTGGAGAGTTAGCTCAGGAGTGATTAAACTGAAGTGTTTATGATTCTAACCTAGCTTATACTTCCTCCTCATGGGGACAACTGATTCAAAATAATGTCTATGTATATTACCATTCCATCATCGGGGGTCAATACGATTAACATTAAGTCTTTAATGCTCAACAAAGCTGAATTAATTTGATCATACATACAATACATCAGTATTGTGAAATATTAATACAATTTAAAATTATTGTTTTCTATTTCAATATTCTAGATATACGATTTTGATGACAAAGCTAAATTTTCAACAATCATTACTCAAATAAGAAACATTTCTTATTACCATCAATGTTGAAAACTGTTGTGCTGCTCAATATTTTTGTGGAAATATTTTTTTTAGGATTCTGAGCACTTGAGCACTAAATATTTTATATATATATATATATATATATACACCCATAATATTGTACATATATTAAATATAAATTTGTTCTTGCTGAACAAAAATGTTTAATTTCTTTAAAAAAATAAATACAAAATCTTACTGACCCCAACCTTTTGAATGGCAAATATATATTTGGAAAGCATTAGTATTAGGTTAGTATAATTATCTTTTTTTCAAGTCAGTTTAAGTGTATGTTATGAGTGCATTTAAAGATCTTCTAAACACATGAATGAGTTCTTACTGGACTGGGCGGCTCTCGGTGACTCCTAACGCTGTGAATGCTGCCAATTTCTGTCTGAGAGCTGGATAGAGAAATCCCTTCAAAATATGGCCTAAACCACACACAGACACAAAAATATAAACACACAAGGGTTAATAAAACAACACACATCTCAACATTACCAGATATAGCACTAAATAATAAACTCTCTTCTTAACATACTTGAGTTTGGGTTTCGGGGTGCTGAGAACACTTTCATCGTCATCCAGATCCGGTCCACTATCACTCGGATTCTCAAAGTCTAAACTCTCCAGATCCAGATCTTCTTCAACTTCTGGAGGCGGCTCGGCTGGGTCCTGCTCCGAGTCTAACACCTACAAACATTTAAACATGATTTATTCCTGATTTGAACTGCATGAATGTGCAGGGCAGAAGAGTGAGGGATGGAGAGACAAGAGGGTCAAGCGTAATCTGATGAAACAGAGAATGCTCAGACTCAGCTGCAGGGCAATCGATCCCAAAGCGCCATGTGATGTTCCTGGATATTATTAATGAGAGATGCAATCAATCAAGGACTTTGTCTGCAGCCATCAATGTTCTGGGTAAATCCGGCTTCTTAACAGTTCTTAACAAGCTGCTGCTGATTGAGCTAAATGCACTAATGCCATTCCTGCTGCTATATAGATGTTATAAATTAACATGATGATTATATAATATCTCAAATCAAATTCAAACATTACATTTTAAAGAGTTTGCTTTCTGTGAACATAAGATATCAATTTAGGGGAAAAAAGCTCAGTCTCATGTGAAGTTCATCATTGATTTTGACTAGGCTGACAACAGCATACTACTTTTTAAAAATATTTTTTATGTAAAGCACTTTGAATTACCATTGTGTATTAAATATGATATAGTATAAATAAACGTAACAAATGTACCTCTATTTATTTATTATTTGACTGGACTACCAAATAACAATTTTTACACCAGTTGTTATTGCAGTATTTATTTAGGAATTTATTCTTGAAATCATATTTAGCTTTTATCTTTTAGTTTTCATTTTGACTGTACATTTTATAGCAATTCTGTTGTTTTTGTCATTTGTATTAGTTAAAAAATATTATATAAAATGTATTTCTATTAGCTTTTTTATTTTGATATTACTTTTTTATTTAATTCAGTTTTAGTCATATCAGTATTTAAACTCATTTCATTTCAGGTCGCTGTCAAGGCAACATTTCAAAGTTTTTCATCCAATATTTATATTTCATTTAATTTCAGCTTTATTTTGATTAACAGAAACCATATTGAATAGTTCACAATAACAACCCTATTTTACACAAAGTGGACTAAAATCCATTTTCCATATTATACACTATATATACTAAATACATTATATATAGACTCCACTTGCTAAATTAAACATGCAGCATTAGGAGGTCACGTGACAACAATGCAGCACACTACTGCTTGAGATGTTACATTGATTAATGACTATACCATTTCTCGTACTACTGTTTTTGAAATAGCAGGCAGTATTCAGTATACACTGGGCAATATTTAGTAAGTTGTTGAGCTAGTAGCAATTCCAAACATAACCCTATTGACAGTTTTAGCTGCTAAATAACTTCCTTTAATATAAAATATTTGTGAAAATCTCAGTCAGGTTTCAGATGGTTTCATAATAAGAATCAGTGTCCTGTCAGAACAGGAAGTAACCTGAGACACAATGCTGATGAGATCATGTTTCTGTCCGCTGGACGTCACTGCTGCTTCTGCACATCACCACACACTTCCTGTCCTTCAGAAGACGACTGACATCTGAACCCAAAGTGGCATGTGTTTATTTTGCTGTGGGCAGCATTTTCTTTTTTCATGCTTACTGGTTATATGTTGAAATTGTTGAATATATAGAACGGTGCAGGAACCCAATACTATGGTGGATATACTGTATACTGCCTATTTATAAACTTTTTTTATACTGTGTTTGTCACATGACCTCCTCGCATTGCATGGTTAAGCAAGTATTTTTTTATCAAATTAAGTGTAAAATTTGTCACATTAACAGTAAAAAAAAAATAATTAAACGTAAAAACATTATTTAAGTTTGTTAAATTGAAAATCGGGGGTCAAATCCAGTACTTCGCACTGTGGGTATTTTTGTGTGTTAAAAAATTTTTCAATTTGGGCAACTACAGCAGCACATTTAGTTTTATGCATACAGTATATACATTTGCATAATGTTTCCAGTATACATACTATACACCGCAGAAGCAGTAAGAATATTATGTCCTTGTGTCAGTCCTGCTCTCATTGTGCAGAACTCCACTCGGCAACATTATCAGCAAGCAAGGATTGGGTTTCCGTAGCAGTGCTGATTATGCACAGCTAAATTAATCTGAGGCAGGCAAGGGTCGGGCCTTGTGTCCGCTGACTGATCACAGACTGAACAGAGTCACACAACAGGAGAAGAAATCAACTAACTTATTACAACCTACAACTTATTTATTAACCTGCTTTCTCTTTAGGTTTTTATCCATTTCCGTCACCTGATGGAGTTCCTTGCCACTCTTGTGGCTTACTTAGCTGTGGTTATAATATTATCGATTTGACTTCACTGACACTATCAGATGACAACAATCCTTGAAATGAATTGAGCAGGATGATGAAACTATTGTCTTCTGTATAGATTAATTAATTTGTTTCATCAATCATGCCCTTTACACAGGTAATAAACTGAACTGGATCAAACTGAACTGACTTGAGCTAAATAATGACACTATTGTCTTTTTACAAGCTGCTTTACAGCAGAATTTGTATTTGCCTTTTTATTACTATGAAGCTGCTTTGAATAATCTGTATTTTATAAAGCGCTACAGCATAAAGGTGGCTTGGCTTGATAATATTTAGACTACCTATCATGCCAGAGGTGAGAGGTCTTAGTAAATCTAAAGTACATTTAGTTAAACACAAACTAAGTTGCACAGTTGCATACAATTTGGTCCACTGAGATGAAAACAAATTGTACAAAACGTATTGGTTCACTGCACAAGTCAACCTACACAACCTGACTAACATGTATTTATACATTTAAAAAACAAATAGACTCTATATTTACCCACCTCATCAGAAACTCTGAACCGTTTGAGCAATGCCACCACACGCTGCTTAAAGTTCTGCTGCTAATGGAGAGAGAGAAGCACACACACAGACACACACTCGGTTTACTACCCGATCACATCTGACAGCGATGACTGGGAGTAAATTCTCATTGTTCTCTGGCATTCTTACCCTGGTGATCGATGCCGTCCGGACTATTGACCTCCTCTGCTTTTTTAGTTTCCTCATCTCGTACTCGTCATCTTCCAGATCCTGAGGAGCATGCACATACACGAGTCAGCAGAAAAAGAGGGAAGTGAGGTAGCTTTGTTTGTGTGGTGTTTATAGTCACCTGTCCTTGAGCTGCGTCATCACTGGCCTCCTGCTCCGATGAGAAGCTTTCATACTCTTCTTCTGAGTAATTATCTACCAAGTCAAATAAACAATATTAGAAAAAGTAAAGGCTCAGTCCCGAATACGATTGGTCAACGCAGTGTTCCAGCTAGTGATGAACCGCTATTGACATTTTGGCTGATATGATAAACCAATAGTGATTTTTAAATAATGCTTGATAACTCATAAATGGACATTAATAGATATATTTTTGCTTTAAATAAAAATAAATAAATAAAAGGCATTAAAACAGTTAGTATGCAAAAGCACTATAATAAAGGTCTCCCAAAGAGACGTTTGGGTCACAAGTGTTTCAGCTAAAAAAGTAATTAATAAAATAATTTTTTTAAAAAGTAAATAAAAACTTAAAATCTCAGTGTGTACTTCAAGTGAAAATGCAGGTTAAAGGGGTTCGGCTGACAAAAAAAAGTTTAGGAATCTCTGTTATAGTGTATAGTATGAAAAATGGATACATTTTTCTTTTGAAATCTGTTATGACAAAAAATATTCTGAATATTTTAAATTATGAATGAGGAAAAAAATACCTGCTTATAACAATAGAGGAGGAAGTTGGTTAGATAATCCATAATATATATGACTAATGGATTTAAATGAGTTTGGTACTATAAAAGAGAATGTGTATGTCTAGTCTGAAACAGAAAATACTGTTCATTTTGAATAATCATTAATAAACTTTTTGTGAGAAATGTACTTAATTTTATGAATAATGTGCACAGCAACTCATGCTTAAATTTGATAAGGTGCTGATAGCACGAGTCACACTAAATACACAATATAGAAACAAAACACCTGTTTAGTGTATAACTTCACATCACATATAAAGAACACAATTTGTTATTGCCAAGGACATGTCATATGGTGCTTCTCCACTGCATGGTATGGCTCACTTTTGGGGGGTTTTCCACTGGGTACAGTACCTGGTACTTTTTTCAGTACCACCTCGGCTGAGGTTCCAAGCGAGCCGTACCATTACCAAAATGTGACTGTAAACCCTGCTGATCACGGATTAGTCACTACCCGCATCACTGACCTTTCGACACGAGACCCGCTAGATTTAAATCAGCACAGCAGCGAACGATCAAACACAACTTTTTTTTTTTTTGAATGAACGCAACAGTTTTAAACTAGCACACCTTTTTTAACTAACCAATAAATGGCTTTTTCGTGGTCTTGAAGAAGTACAGATGTTCCTCTCGTTGATAGCCGAGGAGCGGATCCAGCGAGAGCTTGATGGGGCGATGTGCATAACCCCGCCCACTCTAAAGCGGTACTAAACTACAGTGGAAACGCAAAACCGAGCCATACCGAGCCGAGTCGTACCACACAGTGGAAAAGTGCCATTAGACTAATAAAAAATTGATGTGTATGTAAGGATGAATTTTTTTTTACCAGAACATTTGATTTTCTGCCCCAGAATGGCTGCCTCCTCGTGGTCTATGGGCTGACTGGACAGGGCATAGATCCAAATCTCAGCAACTTTACCCAGTAACTCCTTCTGATTACTGCAAAGAGCCAAGACCTGCCCACCTTCTGCAGGATGCTGCATCACCTACACACACAAACAAATCAGCATGTAAGCATTGTGTATGCTTCAAAAGCAACTATTAACCTCACTGAGAAATCCAAAATACCTCTGCCATGTCTATAGAACCAGCAGCCAATGTCTTGTAACCCAAAATTGTCCGGTTTTTGTACCTCTTCCTCCGCTGAAGCAGGATTTGCAACTTATTTCCCTCGCGTTTCAGAAAATGAGGGTACTACTCACATACAAACATGTACACACAGGAGAGAGACAGGAAAAACATCAAACTCAATTTCATAATAAAACTCTAGAATGATTCAGAGCACATTGAAATTATGTCTTAAAAGCAATATTGGCTCTGTTTCAAAACCTAGTATGCTGCCTCCACAGGGAGCATTTACAGGCATCATAGACACACTTTCAAAGCAAAGGCTGTTTCTATGATATCTTCCTTTTGTTTTCATTTTAAAGCAGTGCAACATGTAGACTTGTATGAATTATAATGCAGAGTGTTCCTAACCAATCACTTATGAGGTTCTTTGTCAGGCAAGGCAGCTGTCAATGTAAGCAGTAGATAACTAGGCAGTTCAATAAGTTTAGGTTCGAGAGCCTTTTATATGACTGAGCAGTTTGAAAAAGTGTGTTTTGAAGATATCTTTACCTGTAGTGAGAAAGTGAGAGCGAGATCAGTCTCCACCCCACCAGCAGGGGGCAGCACTATTTCATGAGAGCGCAGGATTCGCTTGGAGCCCTGCAGACACAAACAATCACTTTATCTGTATTGCACCCAATTGTTCCTTCTGTTATCACTTTAAAGAAACAATTATCCACTTAATTTGGGATTTTGTTATTATTCAAAAGCTTTTCAGACCTTGGACTTTGAAAATGTTGCCATAAGAATTTTATCATCATTCTGTATTGACGAAATATATATTTTTGGTGACTCTTTATTATACACTGCGATATAATACACTTTAATTCATTTCTCATGTATTGTAACCCTCATGTATTTGATTATTGTCTCTAAACTTGTAAATTTGTGCTCTTTTTTGCAATAAATCTAGACACACTGCTGTAGAAAAACATCACACACTTTATGAAGCGGATTACTAACCTGAATCTTGACCGCGATGACGACAGAAATCAGCTCCTTGTCAAGTTCCTTCATCACCACTAGCTTCTTCAAAGTCAGACTACACAACCTACAGACAAAAACAACAGCGTTATTTACACAAAAATGTGATTATACATAACATCTGGCTAATAGAGAAGCAATCTTTGTAATAAGCATGTGGAAAAAGACATGTTTAAAGTACAACTAAACGAGAAAATTGCCATTTTTGGATAAACTATCTCTTAGTTGCTGTTCATCAGTAAATGTTTGGGAATGTGATCCAAATATTTGCTCCTGTAACAGGATGTGAGTTGATCAACTTGTTTTCTATATCATTATTTTCTTATCAGTAAGGCACTGTGTGAACCATTTCCAAAGAAAACTCAATCTTCCTAAAAACAACTCTTGCCAAACTAAACTCTGAAACCAGCTGGGAGAAATTCTCCAAGACTGAATCACGTCTGAAGCTGAAAAACAGGCCCTTACCAGCTTTCAAATGGGACAGATCAGTCCAGAAACCAGCTGGGATTCATGGGGATGATAAAGTGTGGTTCAGGGATTTCAGTTCTCTAGAAACTTGCATACAAAACTGTTTACAAAACATTCCATTGAGTGTCTGTCATTTTAGGAACGAGGAACCACTCAAATCGCCAAAATCGTTTTACAAAAACACAATAAACACACTCTGACACGGCAGTAAACCTCAACACTGCACCGAGAGACATCCATCCTTTAACACATACAGTGAGTGACAATGCAAAAGAGGAAACAATCTAAACTCCCGCATTTGCATCACAGAGCCAAACATTTCCAGAATTAAAGGATTAGCAGACCAAAAAAAAAAGTCCATTATTTGCCCATAATCTTCCCTTTAGCCAAAGCTCTGAAATTGATAAATGCAAGCAGGACAAATTTATGCGCATATTCAAACAGCAAGAGAATTCCATTTGATTCTCGCCCAAAGCTACTAAACGACTTCAGAATATTGGAATATAATGTACAAGTTGCATACTTTTATAATGCTTTTATGGTGATTTTTGTCATTTAAGGAGCTTGACAAGCACATTTACTAATAGTTTGGAAAGGAATGTGAGTATTCTGATTTCCTTTTGTGGTCTTATTGATTTGGAACAACAATACGGTTGAATAAATGACAGATTTTTCATTTTTGGGTGAAGTGTCCCTTTGCACACTGACTGTGGAGGGAGAGAATCCTGTCACAGAGAGAGAATGAGATAACGTCAGTCATGCAGAGAGAGAGTCAGAGCAGAGATGAGTCAGTATTGTCAGGAATGTTGCAGTGGGAAGGGATCAAGGGACCGGAGAGGCCCCTAGAGGCCCCAGAGCAGCTTGTACAGAGAGGAAAGCCTATGGAAATGCATGTACCTCATAGAATATTAATGAGAAACACTGCATATATTCAAATCACATACCAGGTACTATGAGGACAAGGATGAGAGAAAGAGAGGCACACAGTACAATCCCTTGAATAATCTAAAGGCTGGTATTGTTCACACAACATTCTCACTTTGACGCACACACACACACACACACACACAAAGCCATTCTTCTTCCCTGAGCGATTAGCATGCTAACTCTGACCGCAACAAAGGAACACACCGCGGATTTGAGTAGACTTAACATACACACATTTCTCTCTCGCACACTAACACAGATTCAAAATAATTTTTGCAACTACAAAAACACAAAGTTAATGGTTTGTTATTGTGGTTGCAGCCAATGACCTAAAATTATTTACATACACACATTTCTCTCAAACATACACTAACACAAATCAAAAACTATGTTTGCAACCACAAAAACACAAACAATGGTTTTATACTGTGGCTGTAGCTGATGACATTAAATAGCACAGGAAAATACTTTCTGTATGGCATGATTTTCCTAAATGAAAATTGGCATAAATTAATTACAGTATAACAGATGTAACAGGTGTTCCTGTGGCTCAGTGGTAGAGCATTGCGTTAAGGTCGTGGGTTCAGTTCCAGGGAACACACATCCTGATAAAATAAATAAATAATGTATAGCCTGAATGTACTGTAAGTCATTTTGGATAAAAGCGTCTGCTAAATGCATAAATGTAAATGTAAATATAATAACAACATATTTCAAGTTAATCACACATTAAACAAACTAAATACTGTAGTTTCAAACGGTCAACACACTATATTTATAATAATTACATGAAGTAAAAACAATTGATTTCAGTGAAAGCTGTGTCAGAGTTTGATTATTGAGACCACCAACAAACACGACAGGAAACAATGGCCACACACACAATTTCATGTTCTGTTTTCTCAGTACAAAGGCTGATTATTTCAGCTGGTGTGTGTGTGTGTGTGTGTGTGTGTGTGTGCGCTCTGTGTCTCTCACTGCACACACACTCACGTCAATCAAACCCCTCTAATAACTATGTATAACCTCCTATAAAGATCTTACAGCCCTCCGTGACCTCTCGCAGAAGAACAGAGACTGTTCATCCCTCTCTGGAGTTAAAGATAAACGTGTCTCACTCCACTCAGCTGGATCCAAACTCAATCACAGCTCCATTACACACACTCTCCTACAGAGACTGTGTGTGTTTCACTCTGGCAGATGCTGCAGAGACTCTGAAAGCACAGAGGGAATTAGAGCAAAACCAATTTCATTCGTTTCTCATCAGAAACCCTGAGGTTCCATCACTCCTAACTCAGGTTACACGCACATCTACTGTAACTGTACGTCTGAAAGGGCCGTGCTAAGGGGTGAAACCGTGCTCAGGTTATGGGCCCGGACAGAACACCGGGATTAGCCAATGCATACACAAGATCTGACACCAACATTTCACAACACTCACTCAGACACTGTTGGTAGATTTACACCCTCAAACCAGCAGTTCTGACAACATTTAAGAACATTTATGTCCATTACATATACAGAAATACCTTATAACTTATGCCATGACCACAATTTGAAGGCGAAACGTATTATTTTTCCTCCACTAGGCAGAAACAAGCTGCCTTTATGTTTTTTGATGCATTTTGACGCCAACAACACTGCCTTTACCAATGGCATGAGATTAGAGCGGGACTGTGATCAGTGTTGTCAGTTAACTAAAACTAAACCATTAAAACGTGAAATAAACAAAATATTAATATTAGATGAATAACTAAATAAGCTAAAACTAAAGTAAACATTAAATGCTAAATTAAAAAATATTAAAGCGAAATTATATTACTATAATTAATTATACTAATAAATTGACAAGTTAATTATTAGCAAAATAATTATACACCATATCTGAGTGTTTTTTAATTAAAAACAATGGGGGAAATGATGGGTATGAAATACTATAATTGGGGATTAAAAAAAATTACATTAAAAAATACACAAGAAAATGTTTTTTCTCGAAAATTATTTCCTATTGAAACAGGATGTTTTGCTGGGATATATAAAAAAAATTGATTTTAGCTACATTTTCTTATATAGAAAGGTTACAGGACATCGAAATATTGAACAAATACTCATTAATATAACAGGAAAAAAAAATAGTGCAGGATGAGTCATCAATATTTGGAAGTCTATTTTCCTTGAAGAGACAGCAAATTTTAACTTTACAAATCAGCAAAACATTTAGAAGTACACTAGCAAAGACTGCCTCAAAACTACCACACGTGGACTAAAAGCCACAAATCTATTTGGATTTCATAGTTTTTGTTTATATGTGTCTTCCAAGTGTTTTAAAGGGCAGTTTCCATCCTGGACTCATGTTCATGTGATCTCATCAGAAAGACGGTCCAAATATTCTGCATGTGTCTGAAAGTGAGTAAACCTCAGAGACCTGACCTACATTTACTTGTAGAAGCTAAAAACACACACACACTTTTTTTCTTTCCTGGTCTGAAAATTCCTTAAATGTAAATGATGGAAGAGACACACACACACACACACACTAAGAAGTGTGTAAGTCTATAAGTTATTTTAAGTTATCGTTGGTATGAAAAACACATGACTAGTAAACAAACACAAAAAATATTTTTCTGTTGGGTTTATGTGCAATCAGGTCCAAACCTCTGAGACCAACTTTCTATTTTATCAATATAAACCTGAAAAGATAAAATACTGACATTAAATAAGAAATAAAATATAATTATACACTACCAGACAAAAATTCAATGTAAACAAGTCAAAAATAATACTCCGCTTTCAACAAATAATATATTTTTGCTCAGCAAGCCAGCATTATTATCAGAATTAGATTTCTGAAGGATCATGTGACTGGAGTAATGATGCTAAAAATTCAGCTTTGAAATCACAGTAAAAAACTACATTTTAAAGTACATTCAAACAGAAAGCAGTTCATTTAAATAGAAAAACTATTTCACAATATTACTGCTTTTGCTGTATTTTGGATCAAATAAATGCAGGCTTGATGAGCAAAAGAGACTTCATTAAAAAATCTTAAGTAAATCTCAGCAGATTTGTCACTGAACTCATTTGCACACAAGGTCAAGATGTTCTTGTTTCCATTGAAAGGCACAAGACGTTCTTTGGATCAATCTCAAATCATGCTGGAGAACACGGATCACAAATGTATAATGTGGGCAAACCAAATACTTAGAAATGTTTTTCTGCTGATAACTCAAATATAGCATTATATTAGAAACAAATGCAAAATAGAAGAATTTGCACTAGTGGTTTTAGATGTTTGGATGCCACTGAATACGAATTCAGGATAAACCGTGTTGTTTTCCAAGAACACCACAAACACACTTGACATTTTCTACATTATTTATCATAAACTCTGAATTATGTTTTCTAACTTCAAAGACGGTCAAAACCGGAGCAGAGAGTCGAGATAACCTGCACCGTAATCTGTCCCAACGACTGCAATAAAACCATGTGAGAGAGAGAGATATGGACTATATAAACAGTAATTCACTCACAGTAGATCTGAATTCATTTCAGCCCGGTGAGATTACAGGAGTCCCTGGCCTGTGTATGACTGAGAGACGGAACAAACGACCACTGATCCTCTTAAACCGGACAGACAGACGGGAGAGATTGAGCTAACCTGTGCCTTTAATGGAGATAGGAGAACATAAACCACTGCAAACAATCCTTCTGTGTTTCACCTTAGCACTCTGGACACACTCGCTTGACTTCATTCAGCTCATTAGTTGCAGATGTGTGTGTTGGCTTCAAGCAAACTGCAGTTAAAGACTAACACATGCTGAAAACATTTGAGTCAACATGCACATACATCTCCTTCTTCCCTTGAAAAAAACAACTGACCTACATTTTCCTACTTTCTCACTGGATCTCTCTCACACACACACACACACACAACCACACACACACACCACAACACACACACACACACTCAAACACCACACACACCCACTCAAACACCACACACACACACCCACTCAAACACCACACACACACACACACACACACACACACACACACCACACACCCACACACACACACACACACACACACACACACACACACACACACACACACACACACACACACACACACAAAAATGCTGATTAGAAACAAGAATTGAGTTGTTCCTGCGGCAGAAACATCTCCTGTAGCACAATGCAAGTCTTTGTTTAAAATATTATAAATGCTTGACAAAACTGCACCCATGTATACAATGACAAGTACTTGTGACACACTTGATGCTTTAATATCATCACATTAGATAAGAAAATATCAAACAAAGTGGCATTAATTTTAAAGACAGCAGAAGAATGCTTATAATCTGTGGCTATGTCAGTACTGGTGATTAAACATCTTTTTAATATTAGTATTTAGATCAATATGTGAAATAAGCAGAGAAATTATCACCGATCCTAATAGAGCCTACGTTATTTCTATAGATGGCCTACCTATTGCTATGTATTGCCTCATTATTTTCAACATTCAGAATGATTAGAAATGTTTCTTCAGCACAAATTCAACATGTACAAATTATTTCTAAAGGAGGCAACACTGAAGACAGCTTTGCCATATTTATTACAAACCAGCCAGGACAATCAAACAGTACTTTTTATCTGAATATGTATGACTATACTAACCCTCTTGCAAAAGCAGAATGCAGCTTCTGATCAAAAAAATGTGTTACTTTGTCTTTGCACAACAAACAGACACGCCTTCAATGATCGGGAATGGAACAACAAACAGCTGATGCCGTGTGGTCATGCACATGTGATCAGGATGTCCGTGCTAGTTTTGCATTCTTGATAACCATAATTCAAAGCCCTACTGCTGCTGGCTCATACCGGGGCTTCTGAATATTTTTGACTTCCCCGGGGTGTATCTGTTCTTCAAATCTTCTGAGGACAAAATAAATTTAAATAAATCTAAAATCATTAAATGAATTTCAGCACAAAAATATAGATGCAAATGAAGGTAATTGGTTTATGAAGAAGCATGTTGTTCTAAGGCTGTATGTTTCTTCGGACCAGAAACAGGATTACTGGCTTTATTTTTGACCACATGCAAATAATAAAAAAATGAAGACACCAGTTCTGCTAAAAAACATCAAACACCATATTGTAGGCTGTTTTCACAGAACCTGGTGAACTGGGTTTGAAGTTTCCGCGTGGTGATTTTATATGATGCAGGTGTAAAATGAGACCTCAGCAAACATTCAGAACATAGTCAGAGGAATTATATAGTCTAAACGACTGGCTATTGACTTGTGTGTGTGTGTGTGTGTGTGTGTGTGTGCTTATGTCAGTATTTTACAGTCCTTTTTAACAAGCCTTCAGACTTGACAGACTGGAATCTGAAGGAGTGACAACCAAACACACAAAAACCCACGGTAAAGTAGCAGGCAAACACGCGCTCGTGGCCACCAAACAGAAACTTAGATGTGTTTTTTGAGACACAAGGATCAAATGGAGCATCCATTTGAACTGCGAATGTCACACAGTGACCCTGAATAGTTATCCGACTGCTGAGTAAGCAGATAGCTGTGCACTGGTGTGTGTGTGTGGGGGGGGGAAGTTTATGCAAGAAGTCACTTCATTTCCTGCCATAATATGTACAGAGAAATTCGAAATAGTTATATTAAACATATAGGTGAATTATATATATATATATATATATATATATAAATTGTAACATTATAAATGTCTTTACTGTTTAAAGTGTCCTTACTGAATAAAACAATTTATTTTCCAAAAAAGTAACTGACTACCAAACATCTTTGTTGTAGTTAATTAATTTAATAAGATACTTAAAGTAACCTTATTTTTCCCCACACATTGAAAAGCACTATTCTAAAAACCCTGGGAATTTCTGAGGGAACATAGCAAATTAGTCCTCTAGGTTAACCTACAAAATGGATATCATGACTGAACTGTGCCATAACTGGCACTGATGGACAGACTCGGACCATGTGCTATAAAAGAGCTGCACCGTCATTCATTGTCCCATTAAAGAGATTTCAAGTGAAAGCATCTGCTATCCCTCCGAATCAAGAACATTCATAAAATACAGAACAAAACGCTCCAAGACAAAACAGCGCTTTACCATATAAACAATACGCCTATTTACCCCGCTCCTGTTAGTGTGTGTGTAAGAATGGCTGTGGGTGCGTTAAAGACAAAGCCATGACTGTTTCTACCCTCTGGGTGAGAACGCAGCACACACTCCACCAACACACACAAATATGACAGCCTAGCACAGCCTGTTCAATCAGAGAGAGAGATTTCTATTGTTTTACTGAAAACGATGCCCACTTCAGAAGACACAAAGGACCATAATGGGGCCGTGTACACAGTCAGCAGCACAGCGTCACTATAAAGAATACGTTTGTATTGAAGCTCCTGCTGGCGAATGGAATTATACTCGCAGGATATACAGAATATCAGTTATCAGATCATATTAAAGTTTTTTTATTTATTTATTACTTCAAACTGGATATTTAATAGGCCTAGTGTTTATTTTCCCAGTTTTTACTATTAGAATATCTTTTCATCATGTAGGCGAACACTCACTTAAAGTGAATATGTAAAAACATTACTCATTTAGAACTTTAAAATGCAATTTATAGCAAATTTAAAAATGAATATCCATTCAATTATATTGTTGTGACGCCTAAATTCACTAAAATTACTGATTTTAGTTTGTAATGCTTTATATTTAATTGATTTAGACAAAATAGTATGGAAGTGTAAAATCTGCCATTAATATAATCTGTAGTTCATAAATAGGTTTTCTGGTGTTTAGGACTAATAATATCTGTGCTACTCCCTCAGTATTACATCAACGTGACTGGACAGGCCACGCTCAACACTGAATAGGCGTTGTTGAGGTGTAAATGTGGGCGGCCAGGCCATGTGTTAATACGTTTAGTTTTCTGATGTCAGAAACAAGCCATTTTGGCACCACAGTTTTAGTTTAGTTTCACAGTTTAGACTTTCTGGAGGCAACAGTGGATGTTAATATACGCCAATTCAATTTTAAACATTATCTCAGATACATTTCTCTTGCAAATTTTCAATGTACTATGAACTCAAAAGAACAAGAACATTTTAATGTATCTAGATATGAGCATAACCTCCAAGATACCTTCCTTTGCTATTATAACATTTTTAATTCACTTTTATTTTTAAATTTTCACTTTTCATTTCAATTTTAGTTTAAGTAATTTTGCTATGTGGTTTTATTCACTTTTTTAATATTTGTATATAGCTTTAACTTTTACTTCAGCTGTGCCTTTAGCAATTCAAGTACTTCAACTTCATCTTATATTCACGTATCAGTTAGTATTTCAGCTTGATTTCAATTAGTGAAAATGATTTTTAATAGTTCTAGTTTAACAATAATAAGACTGCTTTCTACAATCCAGTTACAGCATAAAACATCATATTACACACACATTTACAAATCAACACACTTCACATTCACATCCTGGACTGAAAAGTGAATGAGTATAACAACAGAAGTGAATCAGTTTTATTCGTAGTTGACATTTCTGTGTCTTGTAGCGTTCAGTTCCCTTCTGTTTTCTTACACTCCGATAGTCTCTGACTGACTTCAGCGGGACTGAACCAGTCCGAATGTGTCAGCTCTGACAGCTTAATTGAACGTGAGGATTATGGAAGATACAGTGAGCTAATATTAAGCCCGTTTAAATCTATACAATCTGCCATAACACAACAGTCACACAAGCTTCAGACTCAATGTGTTGTGACCTATTTCGCAGTGTGTAATCTGAATGATGACGATTCTTGTCATTCAATACAAATTCATTCATCCTCTTATTCTCTGACACAATCAATCATCAAGACAAGAGAGCTTGAAATTGCATTCAAAACAGCTGCTTGCAGATCTATGCTTCAACCACAAACACTTCAAGCTGACAACTGACCCACAATCTCCAGGTCAAAAACGTAGATGTGGTTGTAGGATGCCATGTATCTCTCTTCAAAACACTCAACACACACATATATACGCTCACTTAAAAAACAAAAACACTTAACACTCAAGTAAACACAAGAGATGAAGCATGACAAAAACACAAAAGCTGAACACACTGCCTGCATGACATATGCATCTTACATAAAAAAAAGATTTAAAAAAATTACACAAAATACACACCACTCTGTGTCTGATTGTGTCTGTCTGTGTGTGTGTGTGTGTGTGTGTGTGTGTGTGTGTGTGTGTTTTATATATCCAACAAACAAACCAATGAATCACTATTGCTTTAGTATTTTTTGCATACTACTATAGTATTTATTAATATTTTGATTTAACAATTTTAAATGTTTTTTTAGTTCATTTTAGTTAACAATAGCAACACTGCAATGACTCTAATATTCACTACTGGCAAAACATGTCTGAGCGCTGCTAAGATAATATATTCAAAGATCCCTAACAGCCAAAAATAAGAAAACCAGTCCTACAATAGGGACACGCCCGCCATGTCAGGCCCAGCCAATCAGATAGCATCTCCAAATCCACTGCAGTGGAAGCCTAGGGGAAAATCCTACAGAAAAGCTCAGAAGACCAGCTGCTGTGGCTCATTAATTAGCTCATTAAAAACTAAAGTTAATGTCATTTTTAAGACAGAGATGTATGAGTGTGTCTCGCTGTGATAAGATGATTTGTTTCTCTCAGATTCTGCTCTCAGCTTCAATTATGTGCACAGAACAGACCTTTAAATGAACACATAATTAACTGTAGGAATTCTGTGGTCAAATGTCGTGCTCCTCACACACATACATCAGGCAGACAAAGGGCCGGAGGGAAAATGTGTCTGTGGTACAGTTGTGAATCTTTTATTATGATCAAGAATTCATAAGGCACATCTCTCTCTTTATTCCCCATCCATCTCACCATTTGCTCCAGTTCAGGTTGTGTTAAAGGAACAGTTCGACAGAAAATTAAAATGATGTCATTCCACACCCTCAAAACCTGAACTTTCTTTCTGTATAACACAAAAGTTGAATTTGTGAAGAATATTCATCATGTGGCTTTTGTGCCACCTGTATTATTATGGAGATACATTTTAATCTATAGTGGATTTTGGTTCAAATAACATTATACATCTTAATAAAATATACAATTCTAATAAAATACACAGACATCTCATAATACTGGAAACATTGTCACAGTATTTATTACAGTGCAATCATATTAATGGGATATTTTTACAGTATAGGCCTGCTAATCTCCAAAATGACAAAAGAGCAAAATAAATGCAATCCACAGAACTCACACATTATATTTCCAATCTATAAGCATTTATGAGAGGTAGGTTAAAAAAAATCCCCTTCATTTAGATGGGATAATTTAGTCAGCGAGTTGAACTCAATAACTTGATCAACCAAATGGTAAACAAACCACTGACTGGTTTTGTGAACCCGATCAACTGATCCATTAAAACGTCAAGACTCAGAAGAATGATTTGTTCAAAGAAAAATGACTTTCACTTTGAACTGCTCCTCACACGAAGCCATCGCGTGGCTTCAGAAGGCTTGTGATCTTCATAGGGCCCACGTTATGATAGCTTTTGAAGCTTGAAAGCTCAGGTCCCCATTCTTTGCAACTGCAGTGAACAAAAATGACCATTACAGTCTTTATAATTTCTGCTGTAAGTGAGGAGGGTGCGTAATTAAAGACAGAATTCTCTTTTATGGGTAAACTGTCTTTTAAGGTCATTTGCGGACAACACCCATAGTTCATCATAACTATTATACGAGACAGAAACAAAAACAACCTGCATGCCAGCACACATAGGCTGCTAGTCAAGCCCGTTTTATTAGCAGCTTCTCTGTTTTGATCTAATGTGTGGCTTAGAAAGAAAGAAAGAAAGAAAGAAAGAAAGAAAGAAAGAAAGAAAGAAAGAAAGAAAGAAAGAAAGAAAGAAAGAAAGAAAGCAGTCTCTGAAACACTGGGTCAGAACGTTATGTTCCGGTGGAAGTGCATCTAGTAGATCCACTGGGTTATTTTGCACGACACCGGCCCGTGTTGATGACAGCTCGACCCCTCCGGCAAAACCGATTCATAACAAACCGCGCGTGCCACCTCACGGCGCGAGAACGGAACCCTGACGTCACAAAGGCCAACGAGTTTGTTTGTGTTCGCGATCAGAACAGAACTGTCAGATCGCGCCAGGCATAACGGATATTAGTAATAATAATAATTATTATTATCTCTAAAAGACTAACTGTAGTAATCAAAGAGCAATCGCATCACCTTTTAACACTTAATGGTGAATGACAGAAAAGCGTTACTAAATCAGCAGAACATCACTGGATTTGTGCCACCGTGATCCGATGCTGACACCAGTCAAATCAAACGCGCTGGATCAGTGCACCACAATGATAGTCGAACTAGTTCACACACCCTTTCTCTGTCTCACACAGACACACCACTCCCTGTCGCCGTGCACCTGCCCGCCCGCTGACAAACAGCCCACCTGGGTCCACCGATCTCGCGCGGCTCTCACCTGGGGATGCAGTTAGGAGAGGACCCGTCTATCTCCCAGGTAGCGAACAGGTTCATAGGCACCGGTCTGTTTAGCGCCCCGCTCCCAGGGAAGCTTAACCGGCCACTTCTCTCCGCCATGCTCGCGGCTGGAGTCCCGTTCACCTCCACCGACACAGTGAGCAAACTTCTCCCTCAGGAACGCGCTGGAAATAAATACTTCCCGCCGTTAATCCGCTGCTCTACGGAGCCGGGTTACCGTTCACGGGTGGGGCAGCGATTCTCGTGCGGTGTCTGCGCGCAGCTTCATGCCGCTGTGGTTCGGAGTTTCCACACCGTGCACCGAGCGCTCGCGACAAGAAACTGCAGCAGTCAGTCGCCGCAGGAAGTCACGTGACCCCGGGTTGTACAGCGACTTTGCGCATCTGCGCTCTCGCACACTCGAGATTACCAGCAAATAACGGGACACAACTGTAGTGAAAGTACCGAGTGCTGTTTATAAATGAACAGTTACGTCATGCTGGGATTGTCCAGTATCATAATCCAGAATAATCATTAATATAATAGTATTATAGTGCTTGCAAGTACTGGGCATTTGGACTTGCTTATATCTACCAGTGTTGTAAAAAAGCAAGCATGGAGCATTTATTGAATCTACTGCATGATGAAGTTAGTCAAGATCAAATATAAATAAAATAACAATAATGGATGTTAATATACGCCAATTAAATTTTAAACATTATCTCAGATATATTTTTGTAATAATATATTGTCATTATATTATATTATATATTGCTTTTACAAATGTCCAGTATCCTGGACATCTATTTCACTTATATCAACAGTAGCATTCTATAATTATAATATGATCATATAATACAATATTATAAATATACTATTTGATACAAAAAAACAAGATGATCTTGATCCCAATAGAAGAGTAAATTTCAGTAACGAAATGTAATAACATTTTTCAATTGTTCAAAATTTGTCTTAAATTTAATTTAATGTAATTAGACAATTTTAAAAGTAAAAGTGTGGCGCATCATGCTCAGGTCGTCCTTTCTGGTTTTATTTCTAAAATGATGTTCCCACAAGGATAATTGTGTGATAGCTTTTTAACTTTTAAAATGAATTAAAATGAAATAAAGCTGAACCATTAGGTAACATTATCACCCCCCTCCCTCCCTTTTTTTTGCTTCATTAAATGAACTGGTATGGATATGCAAATCTAGTTATATAATCAATATGATTATTATTACTGTCCTTTTCTAAATGTATAAAAGTATGCCTTCCGAACTTTTTGCCGTCTATAAAACGCTGCAGCTATTGTCAATGACAACGTGTTATTGAAAGAGCAAAAGGACTCGCTGTTCCAGTTGTGTGCATTATAATTAACTGTTCTCCAACTTGTCTACGCTATGTGTGTAAGGCTGGAATACTACACAACTTTTACAATCTGAACAGATTTGTAAAACACTAGGCATCATACACATACCGACTTTATAAATGGTGACAAAAGAAAACTGGGCATCATACACTACATGTCTGAAGATCATACACTAATGTGCAGTTTCTTAAACAACTAGCGCATTCTCATCAGCACAGCACAAATTGCTCTTAGCCATCCGATCTCAAGACACGTCTGTTGTTTGCAGGACGAGAGCGTCGCAGTGCAGAGGACACTAGTTTTATGAGTGAAAAGAATGAAGGACAGGTAGAGGCATGGAGGGAGGGTGCTTTGTCCTTGGACACTGCAGATGTTACAGTATCGCCTCCCATTCATACTTCTCAATATATGGTTGCCAGGATCCTCATAGCAAGAGATCGATTTATAAAATACAGATTCCAAATGTGCTTCTAATACCGTATTGACAATCAATAACTCGGTAGTTTTTATAATCTGCCAATTAACTAAAATAGTTGTTTGATACAGAAACTCTTAAACAGGTGATCTATGTTTTATTTCAGTAAATCAATTTCAAACCAAAATTAATTTGATCTTTCCTAATCACCAACCCAAGATTCAGTTTCCAAAATGTGACGATTATGTTAAACTCAAACTGTGCATAAGTCTGGACTTCTGCAAACCATGAAGCAGCATCACCTAGTGGACTGAGCTTAAAATCAGCAACTGAATTTCAAAATTCAGTGACTCATCATTACATGAATCACTAATGCATGACAAGCTATTTTACAGAAAATCAGAGAAGTTGGAAGGTATTAAGCTTTAGTTTTTCTAACCAATGCACACCAATCAAACAGTGGATATTTGAGGGCACTAGAAGAAACTTCAAACATCTTTCTCTGCCAAATACTAATATACTTTATTACAGAGTGTATATACACCGGCATAACCTTCTGTTGAACCACCAGACTCAAAAAAAAAAAATTAACACGCGAGTTTGAGAAATACAACCCACATACATTTAAGTTCTACAGAAGTACTCCAGGATTGATATTGATCAAATAAAAATAGAAATCAAAACAGTGAAAAATATTGTCTTAACCCACTACTTTATCACTTAGACCCACCCAGTTCCTCAGCATAAGAAATAAATCAAAACATCTTCATAGACTCATCCATTCAACGCAAAAGTAATTTACACTAAAGTAGCACAATGACATATGCCACATTAATAAGTAAAGAAAAAAAAAAGCTCAGTCACGCTCATATACACAAAATACACAATTAATTTCAGTGTTGACTCTCTGCAGAGGCAGATCGGGAGCGGCTCTGTTTCCTCGGAGGAGACAGAGAACGGGAAGGAGACCGGTTGCTGGTACTCTTCTTCTCTGGGGTGCGACTGACTGAGCGACTGCGAGAACGCTTGCTTCCACGCTCAGGGGTGCGACTCCGACTGGGCGAGCGGGAACGGGAGCTGCTCCTGCTGCGGGAACGACTCCTACTACGACTGCGGAGAGAAGAAAACAGGTTAAGATTGTGTCAGGGTTTCTGCAGGTTTCATTAAAAGTAAATGTTAAACTAAACTAAACGGGAACGCAATGTCAATTTGTTCTTTAAGTTTAACTGTTGAGGGAGCACACAATTGTATTAGAAACACTTATTTGTAAAACAACTTCCAACTAATTTTTCACATTAATTTTAACCCCCCCACCCCCAAAAGAAAACCTGTGAGAACTTTGCAATTTAAAGTCAACATGAGATTGTCTGGTACATACTCCCTCTTGCGATCCTCGTACAGCTTGAGTTTGCGTCCATTCAGATCTGTTCCATCCAGCTTGTCAAGGGCATTCTTCATATCACTGTATGAAGAAAACTCCACCACCCTGTAACAAATCAGGACAACTGCATTACAATCACGTAACAGTCAGAACACCATCTGATGCGTACGTCTTGTGTAATCTTACCCCTCATTCTTCTTGGTCCTGTGTGCATCCACAAAGGTCACTTCCCCCACCTTCCTCATCAAGTCCTTGAGATCCTGCAGAAAGCACAGAAAGAACTTAATGACATTTTCAGAAAAACCCTAAAGTACTGAGTCACACACTGCACTTTGGCACCCACACACTGCATTCTGCAGCATCTGCTCTAAAGTGTGCACTGGTGCACCTGTAGAAAGCTCCCTCAACAGATGTCATCTTACCGGATATTTGTCCCAGTTATAATACTACCGGAGCGTTGACAACACAAATCTCATTTAGATTGTGTAAAACAGCAGGAAGCAAAGCCCTCAGATGGAGACACGCCTGACTACAGCTAGTCCCTGAGAAGAGGTTCTCGTTTTGTTAATTAGATTGTGTGCAGATCTCAAAACTTCCTACCGGCAATCTTTCTCCCTATACAACTAACTCCAGATTTAAAGTGACAGAACCCTCTTAACCGTGTAACTATCCAGTGTGATGAGCTACTTACCGTTCCAAACCACAGAAGGCATTAGCAAAGAGCCACTTGTCCAAATAGCAAACGGAAGCAATGAAGCGTTAAAACGACCTCGGACTCGACCCATCCGGCCTCCGTAAGAACGAACCCCACCAGAGAGAGAGGGGATGGGGGAGGAGCCAAAACCCTGCACCCCTCCCCGCTTCAGCACCAACAGATTAAGACCCAAACAGCAGATCGGGAGGATGGAGCAGATCTGACATCACAGATCCTCCAGAGAGCAGCTACCCAGCTCCTCTAAGGCTATCCTGTGCTACGGTTCTGTATGGCGCAACGAACCCAGCCAAGACTTAGACCGGCAGACACTGCGTGTCGGGTGAGGCACCACAGGGACACTATTCAGAACACAACCAGGGGAGGGCGCTATGCACCTCGGAGGCTGTGCATGCAACTCCAATTAAAGAATACCAGAGCACAGCTGTTAAAGAAAAGGTTTGAAAAACATGGGTCTGGGTTAGAGAACCTTTCAACATTACAATCATAATTTTTACTTGAGTAAAGTTTGGTTGAGGTGAAGAAAAGAGAAAAAAAAATTCCTCCAATTAAACAGTAATAAATATAGCTAATTGTTTGTGTGGTTGTACTGATGTCAAATGCAAAAGAAGTGCAGGGATGATGAATCGCTACAACAGAAGGCTGCTATGCCACTCTGATGCTACAGCTCAGGAAGCTCACCTGCCAGCTGATGCGAGAGGAGAGATTTTCCACAATGATTCGGTGCTCCGTGCGCACGGGTGGTCCATACCTGACAGAAAGTCAGAGATTAACTCATTTGAACTATCGCAACAAACGACGTATGATTGCTCTCAGAATGCTTGCTAACCTGGAACCCTCACTGCGGGATTTACGATACCCTCCAAAACGTGGAGAGAAACGTCCTCCTCCTCCTCCCATTCCTGGGCCGCCGCCTCTTCCTCGGCGAGAGCGGGCATGTTCAATGGTCACCCTGGGGTTAAAAGAGAAACCATTAATGTTATGATAAAATTCTTATAGTGATGTACAAAAGTATAAAAGTAGGCTAGGGACTTTCTATGCATCAGTTGTTGATTATATTTTGAGATGTGGGTGTTGCACACAAAAGTGGAGGCAAATGAATGAGAGCTTCTGGGAACAGGGTTAAAGTGTCTTATTTGTATTAACTTCATTTAAGGTTTTCCTAAAGCAGTGGATCTCAGAATTTTTGGTCGCAGTTTTGGTTTGCCCCATCATATTTCCTGCATTTAGCTTTTGAATGAACAGCACCTGCCTGGGTTGTGCCCCCTGCAATACTCATGCACCACCCCTTGCGAGCACGGCCAACACTTTGAGAACCACTGCTCTAAAAAAATTAAATGGGTGTTTCAATTCATGGTAAAAAATACCCTAAAAATAATCATTTAAAACAACTGCTTCAAATAACACTAACACTGCAGTTTTTGTATGAGTGTGTAATTTTGCATCAGATTAAAATATCCACTATCAATTTATATTTACCCAAGACCTTGTTTGACTTATTGAAAAACCTAATTATAAGAATCTACTGAATAAAAATCCCTATTGAACTTACAGCAGTACTGAACAAGCATTTACAAAATAGGGTGCATTTTAATTTCAAGCTGACTTCAAGAGTATGAAACAAGCCTAATCATCTACATTAATAGGCAGATGGTGTAAACCCCTCTGGATTTAGTCTTACCTCTCACTACACAGCTCTTTTCCATTCAGCTCATACACTGCGTCATCTGCGTCTCTGTGGTCGTCAAACTCCTGTGAAAACCAGACAGCAGGGGGCAGTAAGAAACATTTCAATATCACCTCATACAAAAGACCCTAAGAAAAGCGCCAATGCTCACCACAAAGCCAAACCCGTTTTTCAGGTTAATCTCCCGAACGTGTCCGTAACCTTTAAAGAACTTCTCCACGTCTCTTTCGCGAGCATGAGGGCTCAGACGGCCGATGAACACACGACATCCACTCATGGTGATTAAAGATTCAGGGAAATCTGGGGCAAGAGTATGAACAATGCTGTTAATCAACAATCTGGGAAACACGTACTTTGATCTCTAGGAAAAACTGCATCTGCGTGCCTCATGATCACACACGGAATAACACTGGATAATCATTTATCAAGTGCAGTCAGTCTACGTAATCATAATGAACACGCAACACATTCGTGGACTAAGGTTTACTGCAACACGTGGGTCCTTCATCTAATGTGAAACGAACTCATTTCAAAATCAGATTTAATCAAAAACATCTAACGTTAACGTTATTTTACTGCCTGTTGACTCTGCAGAACCACTAAATTGATGATGAAAATGTGCAACTTATGCACAACTCATTAAATGTCAAAAGACCAAGTGTTGCTATAAATCAAGAATGACTTGAAGTCGGTAAATACACAATTTAAGTCAGTTTTGCGAAAATACATCACGATTAACGAACACGGGTCCAGCGTGCTGCTGAGGCCTAACATTAAGCAGATTGCGCATATAAATTTACTCGACGTCAAATCATTAAACACAGACAAAATATCGTTAAAATTAATTCGTTTAGCATTAAAAAGCTTAAATAAAGCACTAAATTAGCAATACGTCAAAAACAACGTGTAATTTAACGAATTCAGATTCGTCTTCTCACCTCTGCTTACAGGACAAAATGGCGTTGGCCTCGAGACTGAGAAACGCGGCCGCGCGCAGACGTATTTATATGCGTGCTCACGCGCAAGGGGGAGGGTAATGGCGGCGATGCTCGTGCATGCGTTCGTAAACGTATTGAAAATGATTATTTCACGTTTTCTTATATGCTTACAAGATACATTATTTAATCGAATGAAGTGCTGGAATACACTTAATTGCTAAACTTTATACTTTTATCAGGTGAGTTCGGTTCATACAGTTGAGTTGGAACTGGATTGATCCAGTTTGGAAACTGAAGACATCACATGATCTAGTTAGCTTTACTACTGACCCCTCTATGTGCTGACCATATCAGGAGTCACACGAGAACACTGAGACTCTTGGTGTTATGTGTGAATTACTTTAATTAATTGAATTGTCCCTCTCCACCCCGTGACACCAATTAAATTCTGGTAAAATAAAAAAAGTTTAAATATCTTTATTCTCTATTCGTCTGTAAATGTCTGAAATGTCCATCACATCAAAACAAGACATTCTAATCAAGGCTAGAAATGGCATCAGTTGGAAATGCCTACAAAACGGTCTTCGCTGAACCAGTAAAAGATCTCAGTTGTGGCCTCAGGCTAAATAAAACAAAAAGGCATCATAAGAATTAGGCTCTACAGGTTGATAATATCTTTGACAAAATAACAGTAAATAGAACCATATTCCAAATATAAAATTCAGTTTTATAAATGTAACCAAAAACATATTTCCTATAGATTTGACTCATGAAACACCCGTGTTGCCATCTACAATACCAAGCCATCCTGAGTGAAGATGGGCTTCAAGAGAAGATTCTGACAGGCAAAATGGTACAGAAGGTCAAAATAATACTGAGAGATGTATAATTTACTCTGATGTGGATCATAGTCAGGGTATACACCATATGCAATTTTATTTGTATTTTTTTTTACAAATGAACTCATTGAAATATTTTTTACTTTGCTGTTGGTCCATCAACTGACAAAATACTGAAAATATGATTTTCTTAAAGCAACTGAACATAGGACCATAAAAAATCAATTTATTAAATAATCTGTACATTTCTCCCAGTTTTATTTTCATTTGTGAAAAATTAGACATGGTGTCTACCTTTACTAAGTTCTATTGCCTGAAGACTGGAATGACCTTACAACCTTTAGTTGTGGCCTTAAATTACTGTTGAGGCTACAATAGATTTCACAACTTTTAAAATCTGAACAGATCTTAAAACACCAGGCATTTTACGCTTGCCGGCTTTCTAAATGGTTACGGAGAAAAACTGGCCTAAACAACTGAGCATGACACACTTACAAGGCATGTTGAACACAACTCAAACATGTTTGATCCTCCGTCTGGAAGGAATCCTAGTCTGAAACAAAAAGTTTGAGTATGTGACCATTATACCCTATTTTCTGTGAAAACTGGCGTTGACTACTCCAGACTGAAAACCAGGGCAAAAAATTTGTGCAAAAGTAATGTACTGAGGTGTGGATGGCTCATTTTAACAACATTACTCTCTCCAGTCTGCACTTTTAAAAGCCAGAAACCACAATTACCAAAGTCAAGAGAACTGACCATTAACACCTTTGCAACACACCCTTTCTCTTAATCATGCAGACATTGCATTCAATCACAACACTGTTGTACAGTACTGATACCAGACCTGATGTGCAGACCACACCCACACGTTCCCACCCACCCCCTCAACATCACCCTCACAAATGCCCCATTTGTGTCCTCAATGACTGAACAAAAGGGGTCTTTTGTTTCAGTTGAGTCCAGCATATCAATGGCTTACAGTTATAAGGCTGCAATTTCCAACTTCTGTCAGTGTGTGTGACACGTGGTGTCATCGGCCCATTGTAGTGTAAATTCATTGCGGACCTTGCACTAAATATAAAAAGAGAGCTAAAATTAAATGAATGTAAACCAAAGATGACATTAGTTTGACATCATATAATTAAATTAAAGCAGATAAACAGTACCAAATGCACAGAGGAAAAAATAAGGTTAGGAATGTAAGTTCTTCTTCAGATGAGATGCTTATTCCATCACAAAATAGAAAAGAATTTAATACACAGCAAACTCGGCTGAATCTGTAAAAAAGTTCAGGATTTATGAGGAAGAGGCCTGTAGTGTAACGTTGGGACACACCAGCAGGGGGCAGTCCATTATGATCGCCCATCATTCACATTGTCCTATGCACTTTTAAGAGAGAGAACACTAAATGGCAAACACTGTTTTCATTTCCCTAAAATCTTAGTAAAAATAAAAAATTCTAAAACTTTAAGAGTACCATTGCAAGGTTTTTAAATCCCTGTAGGCTCTACTCAAAAACATGACTTTAATTTCCTTATTCAGAGAGGCCATGAGGTCTGGTGTTCATCCAGTCCAGCAGGAGGCGCTGTAGCAGCAGGATCAGAGAGTGTATGTGTGTTCAAATTAGTGTATTACTGCATGTGAATATATGTAAGATCACACGCGGGTATGCCTGCAGCTGTGTGATGTTCCAGCAGCCGCCTCCGTGGCAGACGAGGGCTCGTCGTCGCTGGAATCGTGTGTGTGTGAGTGTGTGTTCTCCTTCCGAAGGCCCATGCTGATATGGCTTTGGAGCGCGGCGGGTGTGAGCCACTCTATAGGCAGACAACTCTGCAGAAATGGAATACAGGAGCTGAAATATGCCAATCGATTGACCCAGCGTGGGATCTCTCTACCACACAGCAACTAGAGAGAGAAATGGAGGGAATTAAGTGATTTGAGAATGTAGAATGTCACCAATCAGTGAAGCTGTATATACAGCCTAGTCCTATCAAAAAAGGCTTATATACTGACCTCAGACAGCGAAGAAGAAAAATGGTTGCAGTTGTTGTGCATCAGGTGGTAGGCATTCCCCTTGAACTCATTTCCCAGCTCCTCCATTATTTTATCAATGTCCTCCTCTGCAAAGTCTGTCGTACCCAGAGCTATAGCCTCTCTGGAGAAGAAACACAACTTGTGAGTATTTTTTTGTGTGTGTGTGGCATAAATGTGTGTGTATATGTGAAAAACTCACTTGAATTTGAAAGTCTCCCCCAGTTCTGAGGCATTTCCAGGGTTGATCTCAAAAATGCCACTGAAGGGATATGGATGGCCGCCATATGCAAACTCTACAGAGAACAAAACAACAAACATTAAAAATATTTTGATTGTCACAAATTGTCATTTGTGAAGCTTTTTTACCTGGATATACAGATACATCTAAAAAAAATTTAGATACATAATGCATTTTTTTTTTTTTTTCTTGTAACATTTCAAAAAGTTAAACTTTCATATATTTTAGATTCATTACATGTAAAGTAAAACATTTCAAACGTTTTTTTAGTTTTAATTTTGATGATTAGAGCTTACAGCTCATGAAAGTCAAAAATCCAGTATCTCAAAATATTAGAATATTTACATTTGAGTTTCATTAAATGACCATCCATACAGTATAAATTATGGGTATCTCTTGTTCTTTGAAACCACAATAATGGGGAACACTGCTGACTTGGCAGTGGTCCAGAAGACGATCATTAACACCCTCCACAAAGAGGGTAAGTCACAGAGGGTCATTACTGAAAGGGGTGGCTGTTCAAGGGGTGCTGTATCAAACATATTAAATGCAAAGTTGACTGGACGGAAGAAATTTGGTAGGAAAATGTGCACAAGCAACAGGGATGACCACAAGCTTGAGAATACTGTCAAGCAAAGCTGATTCAAACACTTAAGAGAGCTTCACAAGGAGTGAACTGAAGCTGGAGTCAGTGCATCAAGAGTCACCACGCTCAGACATCTTCAGGAAAAGGGCTACCAAGCCACTTCTGAAACAGAAACATTGTCAGAAGCATCTTACCTGGGCTAAGGAGAAAAAGAACTGGACTGTTGCTCAGTGGTCCAAAGTCCTCTTTTCAGATGAAAGTAAATTTTTCATTTCATTTGGAAATCAAGGTCCCAGAGTCTGTAGGAAGAGTGGAGAGGCACAGAATCCATGTTACTTGAAGTCCAGTGTAAAGTTTCCACAGTCAGTGATGATTTGGGCTGCCATGTCTTCTGCTGGTGTTGGTCCACTGTGTTTTCTGAAGTCCACAGTCACCGCAGCCATCCACCAGGACATTTTAGAGCACTTCATGTTTCCTTCTGCTGACAAGCTTTATGGAGCCAAACACTGCCAAAGGTACCAAAAGCTGGTTCAATGACCATGGTGTTACTGTGCTTGATTGGACAGCAAACTCGCCTATAAGAGAATCTATGGGGTATTGTCAAGAGGAAGATGAGAGACACCAGACCCAACAATGCAGATGACCTGAAGGCCGCTATCAAAGCAACCTGGGCTTCCATTACACCTGAGCAGTGCCACAGGCTGATTGCCTCCATGCCACGCCGCATTGATGCAGTAATTCATGCAAAAGGAGGGCCAACCAAGTATTGAGTGCATAGAAATGAACATACTTTTCAGAAGCCTGACATTTCTGTTTAAAATATCCTTTTTTATTGATCTTATGTAATATTGTAATTTTCTGAGACACAGAATTTTGGGTTTTCATTATCTGTAAGCCATAATCATCAACATTTCAAGAAATAAAGGCTTAAAAATATTTCACTCTATGTGTAATGAATCTACATAATATATGGGTTTGACTTTCTGAAATGAGTGACAAAAAATATTGACTATTTTCATGATCTATTTTTTTATATGTACCTGTACAAGCTAAAGCTCAGTAAAAATCCCAGTGAATCATGGGTCAGTCTTCAGAGCTGCCTCCGTCTGCTCTGTATCAATGCTGCTGAGCAGTGTGTTAATACAGAAATACAGTAGGATAAAAAAGAAAGAAATAGTTTAAAAAGACAGCATGTTCTCTGTCACTTTATGACTCAGATCAGAGGCCCCACTAATTGGCTACAGCGTGTTTCTTCCTCTGTTGTGTTCCATCACTACAGACAGACAACACTCCACTGCCACTTGTAGGTGAATTCGAGCCATTTGCAAAGTTTATACAGGGTACACAATTTACTTAATTGCTAGTGACAAGGCTCAGACTGTAGAAAGATGATACAGAGATTGAGTTGAATGAATAAAAATATGTACAGCAACAACCAAGAATAGTGATCCCATATCATGTATCACAGGGGTAGGCAACGTCGGTCCTGGAGCGCCGATGTCCTGCATTGTTTAGCTCCAACCCTGAAATAAACCTCCTGCATTGTTTAGCTAAACTCTACAGGACAGCGGCACTCCAGGACCGACGTTGCCTACCCCTGATGTATCACCTTACTTAAATGGATAGTTTACCTTCAGTTGGTCCTCATTGAGTTACATAGTATATGGTACTATGGAAGTCAATGGGGACCAGCAACTGAAGGTGAACTATCCCTTTAAATGTGGCTATAATGATCAATCATATTCAGATGCTAATTCACATCTTAATTATTTTTACTCCCATTTTATCATAGTGTTTTATTATTATTATTATTTGGAACTCTAAATATATAGGGAAAATGTCTACCAACTACCATGTCGACTAATTGTAGCTGACACAGCCTTTTTTAAAGTTCTTTACAAATCGGACCAAGGTTCCAGTAGAGGTCTAGAATTTGATGAAAGAAATAATAAAAAACACAAGATAATTAAATAACAGCAAAAGATTAATTGGTCACTGTACCTCTCCCGTAAATCTCTATTCCTGAGTGGAAGACTCCGATTCCCAGAGTGGAGGTGTATTCATTTATCCAGTACTAAAAGAGCAAAAGGGAGAAATAGATCTTCATATAATCATATTTTAATTATAGTAAATTATATATTATAGTGCTGTCAAACAATTAATCACGATTAATCGCATACAAAATAAGTTTTTGTTAAAATAGTATATGTGTGTGTACTGTGTATATAAAACACACCCATGTATGTATATATTTGAGAAAAATATGTTGTTTATATATTAAATATATTTATATATAGTAAAAATTATATGAATATAAATATATACATGTACATACATGCAAATATTTTCAATATATATACTGTATGTGTGTATATATATATATATATATATATATATATATATATATATATATATTTGCATAATAGATATACACATTACACAAAAAAACTTAAATCGCGATTAATCGTTTGACAGCAATTGTCTGTTAGCTATAAGGCATAAAATCAATGAATGTTACACAACCCTGACCCACACTATACAATATCAGACTTAAAGTGGAGGGGGAGGGGTGAATGTGTGTCTGTGTGAGCCCAAAAAGTGCACCAGCTGCCCTTCATGAATAATAAAACAGGCAGAACATGTTTTAATGTACACAGAAAAAAATACTAGCCTATCCCATCCCCTCTGATTTAATTTAATTGTAAAATAAATTGCTAAACACCACAGTGTCCACTTATATGTACTCAAGTCATTTTCTTGATGTTTTATAGTATTGCATACAATTTAGTAATTTACAAACATGATTTTAGTACATTGGTGAAAAGCAGTATGTAATAAAAAGCTTAAAAAATAGGATTAGGCCTGCCAAAATCCCTGACCTCTATTTATGTATAGTATGTATATGTATATGTTTATTTATATATGATATATCTGTGATCACAAGTGTTCTGTACATGTAAAGTGTTTTGATTTGATGGTGACAGCGCCTCCTTCAGCACGGGAGGAGAAACACACGCGCTCTTATCTCGACTCGCACATCAATACTGCTGTCAATGCTTTTACACAGGCAAAGTAGGTTTGTAGTCGTGCTTTCAAAATGAAACCTCTGTTTCAGCAGACCATACTCTTTATGACTACTGTGACCACCCAGATAGTAAAGTCTTCTTCAATGTATTGATAGTTCATCTTAACATTTGTTGTTGCATGCAAAATTACACCAAATTAAAGCCAGAAGGAGAGAGGTTGACGGTAACCAGTGTAAAGAATAAAATATGAAATGATTAATGAGCTTACCATGTCATACACATTAAGAATTACGGGTTCATTTGCCATCCTGAGAGAGAAGAGCGCACGGTCCCTTAAAATAACGGGCGTTTATTGCTCTCGAGACAGCTGCCCTCCTCGCGCACCAGGGTGTCGGACCCAGAGAAGATTAAAACACACAGCAAAGTCGCTACGCCAACATCCAAAAGACCAAAACACTGTACAAATGATCCGCTCTTGTCATTTTATCCATCAAAGAGTCATTATGTGAGATGTTCAGCTGGGCTCGGGGGACTAGTCGCGTTACTAAAGGAGAAACAGCGGCTGCAGAGGTAGAAACGGACGAGGAAAGGCAACAGGGCATCAGTTTCCATCAATGGTAAATCTAGCGGGAGAACACAGGCACTTGTGGCCTCCGGGTGCGCAGCGCGCGGACAGTCTCCGATAAGCGCGAGGGGAGAGAGAGCACAGGCACCGAGTAATAAGACGGATTTCACCGATTTTCAAGGGTAGACACTAACCAAAAACGTCCTAAAAGGGCACAGATGATCGGTGATGCACAACAACTGTCTGTCAGTCACATCCGGAGTTAATTGACCGATATTCCATATAGAACGCTCTCGCGCGTGTTTCGGTTGCACGGGTTTTGCCGCTTGTCTGAGCGCAGGGGTCGCAGCTGTGATGCTGAAGGGAGCTTACTGCAGTCCCGACCACAACAGCCATCAGCGCCGCAGTCCCGGGGTTTGTCCTCATGGAGGCCGCGATGAGTAGCACGGACGCGGGGTGAAAATAAGCACGGTTCACGGTATTGATGACATCACTCTGGCGTGAGGATTCTAGTGTGCATTAGAACCAGCGGAGCGTGCGATTATTACATCATCATCATCATCATCATACGCAGCGCGTCCAGCATCCCCCTCCATCCGCGCCGAGCGTTATATCGGGGCGGGGCGATGCGTTATTCCGATCTACAGATAACATGATTCTGCTCTCTACGCCGAGAGCTGAACTTTGTGTTTACTGCTTATGAGCATAATTGTTATTCATAGGTCTAATTGTATTTTGAGATAGCCTACACATCTTCTTCCACTGTTTACTGTGCATCCGAAGAATATGATTGCCATGACTGACAAACATAAACTGTAGCTACTGTAAAAAAAAATGTTTATGATTTTAATGGAAGTAAAATACTACAGGAAAAACTGTTAAATCTAGACTACCATATAATATAACATACAAATTATATATATATATATATATATATATATAAAACACTGGAAAATTTGACTTTCAAACTATTTTTACTCAGAAAATGATAGTAAATTTAAAAGTAACGTTAAATTACGCATTCAAGCTTGAAAAAAAGACTGAAATAATAGGCTATTTGTTTGTAAAACCTACTCCAATAATCTTTGTTTTATTTACAACTATCTCTGTGTGTTTGTGTGTGTGTGTGTGTGTGTATTATATATATATATATATATATATAAACAGTGTATAAAAGTACAAATATCCTTATATTTTGGGCTAAAGACGTTCATTTAAAAGGTTAGATTCTTCTCATTTTTATTATCAGTTGTGCACAATGGAGGGATTTATGTACTACTTTTAGTTATTAATGTTTGCTGCATTTTAGTGTCACCTATGATGTTTGATTGATCACACTTACCATGAATTTAACAAAAATAATTGACAGTGTAGGAGCTCATTTGAGATCATGCTCATTACTCTCATGGTATATTTGTGACAGAGAGAGGATGGGACTTAGCTTTAATGCTTAATATGCGTGTAACCCATAACATGGCGAGGCTGTCTGCCTTCATAGGTTTAGTATTTGATTGATGGTATCTGAGCAAAATTGCACTGTTGGGTTTACAGTATGTGCTTCCAATGTGCTTTTGAATCGACATCCACTTTCTCATAAATTGTCAGCAGAAATGTTCTCTAGAGTACAGTAAGCACATACAGGAGACATATTCTAGCCATGTAGCTAGCATTTAAATAGCAAAACATCCTATAGCAGAGTCTTTAACTGTCATTTAGCAGGTGCTGATTATCCATGACTCACAGTGTATTTAATATATTTCCTTATCTCGAAATGGTTGTAAATATCCAATACTGAATCCCCAAGCTTTGTTTTAAATGTTGTAAATAACCTAAATGTATATTTTAACTAGCCCGTATCATCAGACCCTGTCTGCCTCAGCCATGTGCTGTAATGTAATATTAGACTCCGGAGGAAGTACTGCATTATCATTCTCTTTTGTTTCTCTCTCCTACTTTAAGTGCATTTGGCCAATGCTGCCTTTGAGTGTATTGATTTCTGATGAGGAGGACAAATACACACACCGACATAGACACACACGAACATGCACATAGCAGTACTCATTTGTCAAAGGTATCTGCTTCTGCTCTCAGACAGAGCGACAGCAGCAGTCCATCCACTCACACAGAGAGCATGTTATCCTGAGTCGATCATCTGAATGGGACAGAGATACAGAGAATTGTCTGCATTTCATCCATCCCTAACAAAAGAAATTGATGAGCCAAAGAAAGCTTCTAGGTTTTTCACAGTACAAAATATTTTGAATCGGCAGACAATAGTCATTTAAATCACATTTCTTCCCCATTCTGATACTCAGTTTTATTGTTTTAACCATGTCTAGTACATTCCTAAATGCAGAGCTTCTGCCGTGTGATTGGCTAATTAAATATTTGCATTAACGAGCAGTTGAACCCTGCATTTACGGTTATTTTTATCAATTTACAAATATACATATATAGTATTATATATAACATATGCACACACACATACACGAGGGCTGTCCGGAAAGTATCCAGTCACGTAACATCAAATAGAGACATTTATCAAAGATAAATAGTTATCATCACTAACCTTTATTTGTATAACATCAATTTAGGTTAATGTTTATAAACAATTCATTTTCATTTAAACAACTTAATGTAAAAAATGCACTCATAGATCAAGTGTCACCACATTCTTTTGAGCCATTTGAATTGTTTTTATTATATACACACATTTCAAACACTGAGAAGCACACAGACATAAATGTGTATGCATGATGCATGTGAATAGCAACATTATTCTAACTGTGAAACGTAAATGAGCATTTCATGAAGACTTTACACATGGTTTCATCCACACAGACCTGGAGAAGAACTGCCGTGATAGCACAAACACACATTTGTCAGTTACAGAACAGATATTACAGAAACCGCACAAGCTGCCGCCCCTAAAACTGCAGACAGGGAGCAGCACTGAGACCAGCAGCTCAATGTGGCAAGGCACGAGTTGAAAAAGGTGCAGAAAACCATTAGTGTATGAGACGAGACGATTCCAGAAACACAAGCCATGTACAATATCAACAACATAACATTTTCATTCTGATTGTAAAATCTAACAAATGCCACCTCGAGTCTTTTCCCCTGAGGGAGAAAGAGCAAATACAAGGCCAAGCCCTGATGCCAAATAAACAATTCAAACGTCTTCACTTCCCCCATCACTACTGCAGCCACAGAAATGCATCCTGCATGTCTAAACTTGGATGAGTGAGAAATTAAAGTATTAAAAATGAAAAAAAGTTACCTTTCAAACATACTCTTGCACAAGCAGGTACCTGAGAAGACCTCAAAAAAATTTGAATGGCACACCTCTGGCTCATTCCAGCGCTCTGGAGGTACAAGACAAGAAAAATCCCTCCTCTGTGGACCTGTCTTCTGCCCAGAAACAGTTCCACCTCAGCCTCCGTCTCCTGCCTCTGTCTAATTCAGATTATGGAGATTGCTGAAGCTCTTGTTCCAAACACTGTGCTCATCGTCTCTGTTCCCTTATTCCACCATGCAATGTCATCAGGCATGCTGCGTATTCTGGTTAAGCGCCAATGATTATCACCAAATGAATTGTAAAAACCTGTTACAGCTACAAGTGTGTGTTCATAACATGGTATAAACAATTAAAGAAAATCAGCAACTTCTGCTAACATTAACTGGTTTCCATTTTCACTCCCTGTTAATGTTTGGGCCCTCAGCAGAAACAGTTCAAAAAAAAATTTAGTCTGTAAAATGTCATGTAATCATGTGATGGGTTAAAACGGGCCCCGGGACCCCCGGGGGTGCAGCTGAAGGCGTTTGTAAGCAATGAAACCTGCTGCTGTTATTACTGCCAGGGCAGCTACAGTATACATTGTCCATGTGCCAAAAGCAGATGAAGATTCTCCATCGGCACGAGAGCTGGTGGGGCCGTTCTGCAGGATAGGCTGTAGACACAAACACACGTCAGAGAAGCTGATTAAGTTACTGGTTAATTCTCAGGGATGTTATCAACATCACGATCACCACAGCCTGCAGTACTTACTCGCTGATGTACGCGAAGATGCACATCTTCCCCTGCAGACCGAAACAGCTCAACTGCTGCACTGTGAGACATATTGTCCAACCTCTGGCCATTTATCTACATACAAAAAATTCAAATATACATTGTTCATTTTAAAATGGTCATATCAAGACATCTAATTTTCCTTAACATTTTGTATATACACACTACTACTCAAAAGTTTGGGGTCATTACGTTTAACATTTTTTGTTAATTAAATTGAACAAAAGTGACAGTAAAGACATTTATAATGTTAGTATTAATCAAAGAATCCTGAAAAAAATACATCAGCACAGGGCTGCTCGATTAATCGAAATGAAATCTCAATCGCGATTAGTCAGTGAAGCTCGGTTCTGTGATCAGCAGTAAATCTCCCTCCGAAGGACAGAGGGCGCTCTCGTGCTGAAACTCCAAATATGCCCCGCAGAAGAAGTCCCGCTGCAGCTGAATAAACAGAAGATTTAACTGCTTACATTGATTCAACATGACTAATAAACACACGACTACAGCAATATATGGTTTATCTGAGTTCTTATTATTATAATTTTCATTATAATAATTCAATGCTAATCGACATAGCCTTTATCACTGCTTAGAATACCATGAAATATGTTGCGTGCCTTATTCTGTATAAGAAGCCACGTCATCTCACAGAAGGACACTCGATTGACGTAATGAAGTGAGTTTGGAGTAAAAACATGTTATTAAATGTTGTATTATTTTCACGTGCTTTCAAATGGAGCAGCATTTGTTAATACACAGAGCCGTGGTTCACAGAGAAGCTACGCAAACAGCTGTCATTATCGCAGAACGATTTCTTCGATTTCAAAATTGAGCAATTATATCGTCTGCGATTATGCACGCGATATTGCGTAGCTTTTCAGTGATCAACGGCCTTGTGTATTAAATGCTGCTCTATCTGAAAGCAGGTGATGGAGATTTACTACTGATTACAGAACCGGCTTTACTGACATGATGCGCATGACAATCGCATTTGATTAATTGAGCAGCCCTACATCAGCAGCAAATCAGCATATTAGAATGATTTCTGAAGTAATATTTCTGGGTAATAGCTGCTGAAAATTCAGCTTTGACACCTATAGTAAATAGACCAACAAATCTTGGAAAAAGCAAAAACAAAACCTCACACATACTATGTATACACAAATACATATATACATACATATACACACACACAACAAACAATTTTTTTGCAATGCTGTAGCATCACTATTCTGAAGATCTGCATTTAAGGTGAATAGGGTCATAAACAGGATTACAGTGAGCATTGATTTACAATAAATCACTCATGTACAGTTGCACTGTTATACAGTGAAGCGGCAGTATTGATTCACATTTACGTATAGAGATAGTCAAGCATTAAGTATTGTTAGAGTACAATGTGTTAACCATGTACAGTGGTTTTACCGCAAGAATTTTGTCTCCCTCCTGCAGACGTCCATCTAGTGCAGCCGCTCCGTTTTCTTTGATTTTTGCCACATAGATTCCACTGTCGTTCATAATGTACTGCTGGTCCACTCCACCCACTATATTAAACCCCAGACCTGACAGAGATAGAGAGGATATTACACACAACGCGGGTTTGAACTACTTGCATGATTAAACTGAGGCTGAAGTACGTTCAGACAGCCTTAATGTGATTTCTGAAGAAGAAAAAGTGAAGGGGGAAGAAACAGACATGATCCCAGCCAGACGTAACGTCTTAAGAGAGAGGGGTCTTATTCCACACAGAGACAACGAGACACATGAAAAATATCACTGTCAAATGCAATCCTTGCAGTACAACATTTCATATCTACCATAAATGCTATGATTTACTAATAATATAATTTAGGCCTAATTGATGTATAATGTAAGCAATGTTAGTCATCTCATCTGAATCAGGAGAGAGAATTCTGGCCAGCAGCAATGGTTTTAAGTGAAAAAACGCCTTAATGATGCAATTGTTAATCCCAAACACACTGCTTTTCTCTCCAAAATATATGAATTGATGGACTGTAGTTGTGTGGATTATTGTGATGTTTTTATCAGCTGTTAGGACTCATTCACTGCAGAGGATCCATTGGTGAGCAGGGATGTAATGCTTAATATTTACACATTTGTTTTGATGAAAAAACAAACCCATCTACGTTTTGGATGTCTCAAGGGTGAGTAAATTTTCAGCAAATGTTCATTTTTTTGTGAACTATTCCTTTAATAAGCAATCAAAAATTGTCTGAAATTATGCAGTAGATAAAAAGCCACCTGATGTCTGTAATTTTCACCAGAATAATTATGACATTCTGATGAAAAAACAACAACATTTACATGAATGTATCCATTACAATAACATCTGTAATATGGACTTAGAAACTAAAAGAATGGCATGCCGACTTTAAAATGTAATTTATTAAAGATAAATCAAAATATGTTTGGTAAGACAACGGAGTATGTCATTTAAAAATCGATCTAAATTTAGCAGTCACTAGTGTACAGTTATATAACGGATATTGTTTTATTTTACGATCATGTGGTAAATATATCAGTAAAGGGGTCTACGTATCATTTCAATTATGGGGGACTCTTTCCAATACTATAGGATACACGTCCAATACACGTCTATAGGGGAGGGTTTGGTATTATTTATACAGATTAATTTGACCCAAAGTGTTGATGAGGTATTATGTCTCTGCTATTGTTTTACAGTCATACTATTTAATCACAAGTCAAAGTCCAGGGCTATCAAAGCAGTCCAGTGCATGACCTCACAGAGGTCACACACCAACGCATTATATAACAGTTTAATCAAAGTCTACAAGCAGCTGAGAGACTCAGCTCTCAGAAACTGAACTAATGGACCAGTAACCAGACACACCACTCCTGAACAACCAAATATAGTGAGCTTGAATCTATTAGAAACGTGTCCGTTTTTATATGTCGGTCCATAATGCTGATGGCGTATTGTGCTGGTTCTGATCTCAGCTGAACTTTCGCTTTCATAACAACACAAACGCCACTGAATAAACCCGATCTGATCGTTTGCCGAGCACATTCGGGACCGGATTATCAGTTCGGGTTCACGGCGCCAGTCAGCATTTCTTGCGGGACCCAGAAGTACAGAACCGAACCACCGGGATGAACCCTGTTTGAACAGCTCCAGCTGTGCAGGGGAAGTCGAAGAGGGCCGAACTTACCAGACGGGCCTCTTTTCATCGTGATTTCTTCAACGCTCGACGCGTTGTGTGCGGATCCGTTCATGATGTTGGAAAAGTTTCACTTTTAATTCCCGAACAGCTAAAGCCCTCCTAAAGCGTGCGGAACTCCGCCTTCTTCTTCTAATGCCGCCGGGATAGTGCACACTCCCCACTGCCCCCTAGTGGACACCACCGGAACACTTCACAGTGCACTGAGGCGAGCAAGTATTTAGGCGCATTCGACTTTAAGCGGCGCTACATAGAATGGTCAGTATATGACATCAAGTACCGCGAGAGCCATTCGAAAGCATAGAAACCACCTGCTCTCTTATCGCTCTCGCGGTACTTTGATGTCATACACTGACCATTATATGCAGCGCCGCTTAAAGTCGAACGCGCCTAATGAGAGGAAGTCACGCCCCATTTTGGAGCTCCCACCCCGTTTTGGATATCTATTTGGGACCTCCAGGCTGCAGTTATACCCTTCTCAAGGCGAGATCGGCTCGTTTCCGAGTTTTTGCAAACACTGGTTACAAAATAGATTCAGGCTATTTCTCAAACGGAAGGGTGTATATACCGTGCATTGATGTTAACTGCAATGTGCCTCTTATCCCTTAGGTGGCAATATAGGGTTTAAAAGGGGAGTTTTGATATAGTCCTGGTGCTAGTTGAGGAGAGCAGTTCTGTTTGTGCTGTCTGAGTAATCGCAAGTGTTCCTGTATGTTGAAAGTGATCTGATGTTAATAAAGCGGAGACGTTAACTCAACAAGTTGCTTTATTGAACATTACATGGTGTCAGAAGTGAAGCGCTGTTAAAGCCATGGCAAAGTTTCAGCCCCCGGATAATTTTGACTTTAGCCACCCCGAAAGATGGCCAGAGTGGCGTCAAAGATTTCACCGCTACAGGATAGCCACTAAACTGGATAAGGAGGAGGCTGAAGTACAGGTCTGTACGCTGCTTTATTCAATGGGAAAAGAAGCTGAACAAGTGTATCAGACATTTACGTTCGGAGAGGAAGACCGAGAGGATTATGATGCTGTAATCACAAAGCTCGATGACTACTTCGTACCCAAAGTTAACGTTATTCACGAGCGTGCACGATTCCACACGAGGGTTCAAAAGCCAGGTGAAATGGCAGAGGAATATATTCGCAGCCTGCACGAGCTAGCGAACACGTGTGACTTCGGAGCCGCGAAAGATGGAAATATTCGCGACAGGTTGGTGATTGGGATTCTGGACCGTAAGATGTCAGAAAGGCTTCAATTAATGCCTGATTTGACACTCAAAAATGCCATAGATCTCGTGAGACAGTCTGAACAAGTTCGTGGACATGTCAACGAACAAGCTGCCTGCGTTAGTGCTCAAATCAGTGAGGTGGCCGGCGCTAGGGGAAAATCCCATTACAGTGAAAGAGGCAGACAGCACCTTGGCTCAAAACGAAACCAGACAGAGCATGCAACTGAGTGGAGATGTAAAAGATGTGGCAGAAATCACAGAAAAGGTGAAATCTGTCCAGCAAAAAGTGCAGAGTGCCGCAAATGCAGGAAAAAGGGTCACTTCGCTGCAGTTTGTAGAACCCGAGCAGTCCATGAAGTCAACAAACCACAAGAGGGCAGCAGCATGACACATTTTCTAGGTGAGTTAACTCACATTGATGATAAAAGTGGAGCATGGATAGTCACTCTCCCAATACAAGGCACGGAGATAGATTTTAAAATAGATACAGGCGCAGACATAAGTGTCATTTCTGAGAAAACCTTCTCTCTGTTGAAGTACAAGCCACAACTCAAAAGGGTGAATGTGAAACTTGAGAGCCCAGGGGGTGCATTGCACTGCAGAGGACAATTCAAAGCCACGACTGTCTTTAAAGATAAGCAGTACAGTTTTGAAACATTCGTTGTGACTGGTCACAATGTAAATAATCTTCTTGGTCGTGATGCTGCAAGTACGATGGAATTAGTAAAGAGGCTAGAAGAGATCCAACCCATTTCTTCTCCTTCTGAACTGGGGTTAGTAAAGATTAAACCCATCAAAATCCGCCTGAAAGAAGATGCTGTACCGTACAGTGTCTACACTGCAAGACGGGTGTCTGTGCCATTGCTTCCAAAAGTCCAGGCAGAGATAGAGAGAATGGTACAATGCGGTGTCATAGAGGAGATCACTGAGCCTACTGAGTGGTGTGCTCCTATGGTGGCTGTCCCAAAGAAGACAGGGCAGATTAGGATTTGTGTCGATCTAAAACAACTAAATAAGGCTGTAAAAAGAGAGAAATTTGTGCTGCCAACAATTGATGACATTCTTCCTAAGCTAGCACACGCTCAGGTTTTCTCACTTCTCGATGCAGCTAGTGGCTTCTGGCAGCTGCCACTGGATATAGACTGTGCCAAGCTAACAACCTTTATCACTCCTTTTGGGAGATATTTCTTCCGCAGACTACCCTTTGGGATCACCAGCGCACCCGAAATCTTCCAACGGGAGATGTCAGCCATCCTTAAAGACCTAGAAGGGGTTGCAGTGTTCATGGACGATATTTTAGTGTACGGCAACACCCCTGAAGAACATGAGCACCGATTGCATAGGGCGCTGGAAGCCGTTGACCGAGCTGGTCTCAAGTTGAACACTGAAAAATGTCTGCTGCGACAGGGCCAACTCAAGTACTTAGGACACGTTATAGACAAGGAGGGCATACGCCCAGATACCACAAAAATCGAAGCTATCACACACCTGGAAAAGCCAAAGAACATCTCAGAGCTAAGGAGAATGCTTGGAATGATTCACTACTTGGGCAGGTATGTTTCTCATCTCTCTGATGTCATTCGACCTCTCAACGAGCTGTTAAAACGAGATACAGTATGGTACTGGGGACCTGTACAAGAGGAGGCATTTCATCATGTAAAACGTCTAATCACAGAAGCTCCTGTTCTAGCATTCTATGATGTCAGAAAGCCCACAGTCGTCAGCGCAGATGCGAGTAGTTACGGTCTGGGGGGCGTTTTGCTGCAGGATTATGGCGGAGAACTGAAACCGGTGGCCTACTGCTCCAGGGTGCTGACTGATGCTGAAAAAAGGTATGCCCAGATCGAAAAAGAGTGCCTGGCAGCTGTGTGGTCCTGTGAAAAATTTTCACGGTTTCTGTATGGATTGGAGAGTTTCATCCTGCAAACCGACCATAAACCACTCATCCCGTTGATAAATGCCAAGGATCTCGATTCAGTTCCCCTGAGATGTCAAAGACTGTTACTGCGAATGATGCGATACAATCCTGTTGCACAATACGTACCCGGCAAACAACTGGTGGTCGCCGATACGCTGTCACGACACCCTCAGCCCACTATTTCGACAGAGGTTTCCGAACTAGTGCAAGAAGTAGAGACTTATGAGAATGCAGTCAGTGATGCATGGCCAATCTCCCAAACGAAGATGGAGTCTGTGAAAAGAGAAACAGAGCTGGATTTCGAGCTACAAAGGGTGAGGAAATATGTGACTGATGGCTGGCCCAGGTATGCAGCTAATGTCCCTCAAGCCTTGAAATCATACTACAGTGCACGTCATCACATGTCAGTTTTCCAAGACCTAGTGCTGTATGGTGACAGGATCATAATTCCCCAAAAGATGAGGTCAGATATACTCCAAAGGCTGCACAGTGGTCACCAAGGCATTGTGAAATGTAGGGAAAGAGCCAATTGTAGCGTGTGGTGGCCAGGCTTAAGTAAAGAAATCCAGCAGCTCATTAACAACTGCAAGGATTGTCTAGAATCAAGACCTACACAGAGGAAGGAACCACTTCTAACCACTCCTTTGCCAGACCGTCCATGGGAGAGAATTGGTGCTGATATCTGTGAAGTGAATAAGCAGCATTACTTGATAGTCGTGGACTATTTTTCAAGATATATCGACATAGCTCACCTTCAGGACTTGTCAGGGGAAACGACACGTGCTTGCTTAAAGAACATGTTTGCACGATGGGGCTGTCCTAACGTTCTGTTTACAGACAATGGACCACAGTTTAGCGGAAGAGTTTTTAAGGATTTTGCGAGAGACTATGATTTTCAGCACATTACTTCGAGCCCTTATTATGCCCAGTCAAACGGAGAAGCTGAGAGGGCAGTGCAAACGGCTAAAAAGATTCTGAAACAGTCTGACCCATTCGCAGCTTTGATGAGCTATCGAGCTACACCCATTCAAGCTACAGGTGTAAGTCCCGCACAGCTTATGATGGGTAGACAAATTAGAACCACAGTTCCCACGTTGGAGTCACATCTGCAGCCGGAGTGGCCTGATCTTCAGCAAGTGAGAAAGACCGATCAAAAGGCCAAACGAAGCTATAGAAAGTATTACAACAAGAGGAACAGTGCCCGATCATTGCCTGAGATTCCACCCGGTACCTCCGTGGTAGTGAAACTAGATGGTGAAAGAGAGTGGGTAAAATCTGGCACTATACTGGGGAAGTGTGAGACACCTCGGTCTTACCTTGTTCAGTCTGAGACTGGAGTACTCCGACGAAACCGACGTCATCTAATGCCCACAGTCAGTGGAAAAGAACAGCCACTGGTACAAAAGGAAACTAATGGTCAAGATCAACATGTGACCACTACACCTGATCATGCCCCAGACATTCAAGTGCAAGAGGAACAATCAGAAGCTTGCTTACCCGAGTCTGATTCCAGCCACACTACAATTACTTCACCGAACAGGGAAAAAACTAGGTCTGGACGCGCTGTCAGAATTCCACAGAGATACAGAGACTTTGTGTGAAAATAAATTTGAATTTGAAATTGAATATTCTTATAATCTTCAGTAGTTTCCTGGTTCAATGTTAAACATGTTAAGTAACTCATAAGGAAGGGTGATGTAGTATAAACAGTTTAATGATGTTATATGCAATGTGCCTCTTATCCCTTAGGTGGCAATATAGGGTTTAAAAGGGGAGTTTTGATATAGTCCTGGTGCTAGTTGAGGAGAGCAGTTCTGTTTGTGCTGTCTGTAATCGCAAGTGTTCCTGTATTTTTGAAAGTGATCTGATGTTAATAAAGCGGAGACGTTAACTCAACAAGGTGCTTTATTGAACATTACAGGAAGGGTGCATCCCCGGTGCATTTGTAGACTGCATACGTCATAAATAATATATTATTTTATTTATATTATTTTAGAATATTAACAGTTTTAAATTTGCCCATTATTCTTAGTTAAACGTAAGTTGTTGTAAAATGCTTATGACTCGCGAATGTAATGCTCAGTTAACTAAAATAAACCAGCCTTGATGGCGTATGCAGCCTGCTAATGCGACCTCCGGAGGATGCAGCCTTCCGTTTGAGAAACGGCCAGTCATTACATCATAACGTGTTCCCTGACATTCAAGTCATTACAAGTCATATGTTGGCACATATTGATACCAATTGCGTTTTTTCTAAATTAAGATTATAAATATGGATGTTAATTGTAAAATAGCAACAACTCCTGTGACAACTAGTAGTAGTAGTAATAGTAATAGTAACAACTCCTGTGCTTGCTAAAAGTTCTTGTTTTAAACTAGTATACAATCAAGTCGTACATATTCTCCGTACGTTTTATTTATCTAATTTGTTCTAAGTACCTTTTAAAAGTAGTATTAAGTACTTTCACCAGATCCTGTTATTATATTTTATTCATATTATGTTTTGATTTCATGTTAGGAATGATCAAATAGGGAAGAGCATCATGGTCCCCAGAGTCTGTCGCATACTATGTTCTACTAAATATTAGTGTTAATATCAGTGTTTTGTTATATTTTAACATTTAATAAACAGAGTATTGTTATCAGATTGTCATCAGCACTTAATAAAAATGACCATATTTGTCAACGATTGCAAATATTATTTGTGGTGTGTTAAATAAACCATAAAGTTCTAATCACATTCTCTGTGACCCAGTTATATCTTTTTAACCTAAATAGTAAGCATCCATGCATACTTTCTTGACAGCTCTTTGCACAACACTGTGATGGTTCATTTTCACATTTTCAGTTGTACAAAAGCAAATGTGAAGTGCTGGTAATAAATAGTAACACATTCAGAAGCTAATTCTTACTCACAGATAAAAATAGCATGTGACAAAGACACACTTTTATGACATGGCATAACTGCATACATCGTGCACAATAAAATCAGTCTTTACAACTGTAATTTTTATGTTAAATGACTTCCTCTTATTTCAGGTCAACATGCAGATTATAATATGACCAAGCACATTTCAATCGGGGGAATACAGCATTTATTCAGACATAATTATTTACTTATCTTCATTATCACAATGATTTCACTAATATGGTTTTATTCAAAATAATGGACATTTTCCAAAATCCATACCAAATAAAATAATATCCAGCCATTTAGATCTGATGTAACTCAGCACAGTGTCACAGCTCTGGTCTGCAGTTTCCTGAATTAGAGTTCATGACCCCCTCATGGGCCTTGGTATTGTATCATGCTAATACTGAAGGTCATACTATAGGTGTGTTTGGAACAATATATGTTTAGTTTTTATCAAATGTGTCATATACATGCGAAAGGTTAACTAGCATAATGCATTCTGACAGGTGACAAAGTTATGGTGCTTTAGACATATCAGTGTTATCAGTGTCCTGGTGACCTCTCAGAGGGGCCACCGAAACTTTCTTTCCATCCGTATTTCATTTGTTTAGATCATGGTTTTGAGTCTGACTAATCTGCAATGGAGAGGCAGATAACAGATACATCACTATAGCTTTTAGAAATCTCTGTTCGTCACACTTTTTTGAAGATAATCTATACTTTTCAAGGACCAATGACTTAATGTGTCTCCTCAACATTGTCAAATTGCTCCTACGCCCCTGGGATTTAGATCATGCTGGGGGCCACGCTGAACAGGACGAGGTCTCCCTCTATGTGCAGGCGAGTGACGTCCTCCATCCCGCCTGTTCTGTGCTCAAACTCCAGCAGATGAACGCCGTCCACGGCCACCTTAAACCCGTCTGTCTCCACCAGGATCTTCAGCTGCACACACAAACACATTATGAAAATTTAACAGGAAACTCACCAAAAAATGAAAATTAGTTCAAAATTTACTTAACATATTTAGAGAAATTTAGCATTTTACATCACTTTACACCAATAGATCCTCTGAAGTGAATGGGTGCCATCAAAATGAGTGTCCAAATAGCTAATTAAAAACATCACAATAAACCAGTAATCCACACTATTTAATGAAACCAGTTCTCATCATGTGAAGTGAAAAGCTGCGTGTCTGTAAAAAGCATATCCTTCATTAGGATGTTTAAACTTTAAAAAGTCACTTCTGGGCAAAAATGCAAGTGCATACTTTATTATAATGCTTCCTTCAATAAAAAATCCATCCCCTGTCTCACATCAAAATTCACCGAAATGTTTCTTTAGAAATGTTTTGGACTGTTTTCACTTGTAAACAGTGCTTGATGTGTGCATTTTTCTCCTCTGATTCATAAGAAATGACACTGGATAAAGCAATATTATGGATAGAGAACATGTATTTTTGACAGAAGCAACAGTTTGAAATTAAAATCTTAATGTTTCAATGATGTATTTGTTTATTACAAACAAGGAGCTTTTTACTTCATAAGACATTAACTGATGGACAGAATTATTGCAATGTTTTTTTCAGCTGTTTGTACTCTCATTCTGACGGCACCCATTCACTGCAAATGATCCATTGGTGAGCAAGTGATGCAATGCTAAATTTAATAAAATCTGTTAAAAAAAAACTTGAATGGCCTGAGGGTGAGTACATTTTCGTCAAATTTGAATATATGGGTGAACTATTTCATTCCATAGAAAGAAAGAAATACTATACTGTTCATAAACTATACTAGACTATTTGGTTACCCACATTCTTCAAAATATCCTCTTTTGTGTTAAACAGAACAAAGAAATTCATACAGGTTTGCAACATTAGGTTGAATAAATGATGGCAGAATTATCATTTTTGGGGTTACTATTCCTTTAAGTTCCTTCTCTAAGGGTAAATCAGGATGCTGTACCTCAAACTGTCTGCCCTGCACAAAGGGAAATCCTCCGTCCCTCTCCTCCGGACCCCAGCAGCCCCCGAGCTGTGTGTTCCGTACGACGCTGTTCTCATAGAAACGAGGGTTGAAATGGAAAACCACGTCATGCCCCCTCACTAAATCTACATGGAACCTGAGAAAAGAGAAGTGAGAGTTTGCTTTGGACACGCAGAAGTAATGCTGCATCTTATTCTTTAGTTTTTTTATTACCTGTTTCCTCCTGGTACTGGCTCCCCCACTATAGTAATCACGAGGCAGGGCATTATCCCTGCATGCAGAGGAAGATCGTACGGCAATGGCTAAAACACACAGATACACATACGTTTTTTAAGTTATATAACAGTTGCAACAGGTGTCAACATTAAGAACATATGTAAAAATTGTCCTCCACAATCTATCCGTGATCCTTGCTACTGTATATTGTGGATGTACCATATGATGATACCAGTAACTTTATAAATATCAATCATGTTTAATAAGTATTAACTGATACTATTAAAATACAAATCTCAAATATACACCAATAACCAATATGGTATAGATAGATTGTGCACCCCTAACTGTAAATAAAACATCTTTGCAAGCAGCTACACCTGATTAACTATTCTAAAATGAACTTTATATCCCAGAATTTGAGAGAAGATCAGAAGAGACATAAAAGTGTGCTCTTTTACAAATACACTACCATTAAAAGTTTGGGGTAAGAAAGATCTTTTAATATTTAAACAATAAAAAAGTTTTCTCAAAGACAGCACTTATGTGATCAAAAATACAATAAAACTTCAATATTGAAAATTATACAGAATATACAATATTGAATAAATATACGAATAATTAATACAATTTAAAATAATTGGTTTCTATATTAATTTATTTAAAATGCTAATTATTCCTGTGATGGCAAAGCAGAATTTTCAGCATCATTACTCCAGTCGTCAGTGTCACATGATCCTTCAGAAATCATTCTAATATGCTGATTTGGTACTCGAAGAAATATTTATTATCACAGTTGAAAACGGTTGTGCTGCTTAATATTTCTGTGGAAAAATGTGATACAGGATAGTATGATGAATAGAAAATTCAAACGAACAGCATTTATTTGAAATATAAATATTTTGCAACATTATACAAACATTCCTTTATTGTAATGATCAGTTTAATAGACCTTTGCAAAATAAAATGTATTTTTACTGACCCCAAATTTTTATAAAACACAAATAAATGCATTATCATAATCTCAATGTTGGATCCTGAGAGCTCGAGTTACACATTAAGTGTAGAGACTTGACAGGCTTCATCGTCTGTTAATATATTTTCCCATGATGAGTTTCTTCCATTCTCCATCCTAAAATTCCATCTCTGGCTTTCCATAGTGGACAAAATACCAGGAATCCCTCCCTGACATTAAACAGGACGGTTCAATCCAAAGGAAAATTTTCCAGCTTGAACACAAATATTCTAAGAGAAGCAAGTTACTAATCACCACACAAGACTGTATACTAAACAGCAAAGAACCAAACACACATGCCCTTTCTCTTTCTCCTTTTCTAGCTATGCCACGTCACAAATCACATGACAAACTGCTCATGTCATTACCTAGTTGATAAACAACTTTGCTATGACAACACTGTGACAAATCTCCTAAACTGCCAAACCCTGATTCCAAACCCCACCCACTGACTCATGATTCCTCTCAGCGAATAAAGCCTGGTGTGATCAAACATGCACACTGTTTATTTCTGATAACACAATTCAAGATGCCTTTCTATATCATGAATATTCATATACACTATTGTTCATAAGTTTGGGATCAGTAAGATCAGTTTTTGTAAGAAATACTTTCATTCAACAAAAGTTACAGCAAATAAATGTATGATGTTACAGGAGATTTTTATTTTTAAAAACGCTGTTCTTTTGAACTTTTTATTGATTGAAGAATGCAAAAAATGTATTGCAGTTATACACAAATATTAAGCAGGACAACTGTTTCCAATAATGACAATAATAAGGAACATATTTTGAGCAGCAAATTAGCATATTAATGATTTCTGAAACATCGTGTGACACTGAAGACTGGAGCAATATCTGCTGAAAATTTAGTTTTGTCATTACAGGAATAAATTAAACTATAAAATATGTTAAAACAGAAACAGTGATTTAAAATTTGAATAAGATTTAATAATATTCTGATCAAATAAATGCAGCCTTGGTGAGCAAAAGAGAATTCATTCAAAAACATTCAAATCTTCCCGATCCCAAACCTTTGAAAAGTAGTGGAATTATTAAACTTTTTATATATGATCATGGAATGCAAAATAAATGTATCCGATTTCTGAAATTGATTATATTTCAGTCCTCGTACTCCTCTCTGCCCCAAAGATTAATGAAGACCATACAATATGCCACTGTATGTGCACAAAAATGCCAACCTCTCAGCATCACCTACAATTTCAGACAAAAGCGGATGTTGACAAAAAAATTGAGCCCATAAAAAACCTTTAATTACAATAATATTAATTTCATCTGTTTGTTGTATTACCACAAAGTGCATTTTTTTTCTCTTTTTCAAGCAATTACATCATTAAAACAATGACCTTGTAAAAGTATAATATTAATAATCATGAATGTACTGTGCAGCAATTAAGTAGCTCAGCTACATTAAATATGTGCATTTGTTTGCAAAGGTGATATGCTAATATATCAGTATGAGCAATGTGCTCAGTGTCGACAACTCTGAGCTCTGATTGGATGCTAACTGGGGTCTTTGTGGTGGCTGTGATGCCGTCCTCCTCCTGTGATTGGTTGTGCTGTTCATTGTGTTCAAAAATATGGTGGTCTATATGGTGGCTGAAAAACAAGAAGAGGAGCTTTTGAGATCTACATAACATTTGTATGAGTTTACGATCTGCAGATTTAATGTGATCCAGCAGAATGAGACCAGAGAAAGAGCATCCAAGAGCTCAAGAGCCAAACCTACAACCCTGAAAGCAATACTTATGTCACCAACACTCTCATAAAACAAACTCTAGCAGATTAAAGCAGAGCCATCACCCAAACAAACCCATCATATGCACTTATGAGCAGACACATTTTGAAACCTCTTCATAGACCCATTCAAACAGTCATTATTGCTCACCAGCATTCCACCTGGAGCTGCAGGCCCTCCATATGGTCCCATGGGCCCTGGACCGTAGCCTCCTGGTGGGCCAGGTTGAGGAGGGAAGCCCCCTCCGGGTGAACCCCAGGATCCTGGTGGTACTGGGGGAAACATTCCTCCTCCATATCCTGGGCCTCCATCTGGTGGAAAGGCACCAGGGCCTCCTGGGCCGTACATGCCAGGCACAGATGGACCAGCTGGGTAAGGCACGTTTGGATATTGGCCCTGTGGAGCCCCAGGTGGGGAAGGGAACTGTCCAGGAACAGGGTATGGCACGGGTGCCCCACCAGGTGGGAACTGACCTGGCATCGAGGGGAACTGTCCCGGAGCTCCAGGGTTGGAGGGGAACTGTCCAGGTACGCCTGGTCCTGGAGGGTATCCACCTGGGGCAGCAGGGAATCCGGGAAACTGGCCCGGGGCTCCTGGGCTGGGTTGAAAGGGACCTGGGGCAGACGGCCCAGTCTGAGGAAAACCAGGTGCTGTTGGTTGGGCAGGGCCTCCTGAGGGTGGGAAATGAGGGCCACCAGGGGCCGCACCAGGCCAGCCAGGATTAGTGGTGGGCGGAGCCCAATTTCCAGGAGCTGATGGATTGGTGTGTTTAGTTTTTGATGCTTCATTAGAAACATCATCTGGGATTGCATCAGCAAGCTACAGAAAGAGAATGCAGAAAAATCCCAGCAAATAAAACATATAGCTGAGAGTATAGACTTCTGTTATTATCATTGCAAATCCAAAGACTAACTAGGGCAAACAGTGGGGTCCAAAAGTCTGAAACCAGATTGAAAATATGAGATTAAAAGCAAAATGAAACCTGTAAATAAACAGAAAATTGTAGGACTGTGTAAAAAAAAACCAAATTAATAATTGTTTATATTCCAGCAATTTGTCTAGGTACTAATAGCTAATTAATTAAACAAATTTGGTACATTTCAATTTCTTTTGGCAAAAGGTTGGACTTTTTTTGCTTCCACTAAAGTACAAGATAAAGTCTGTTCATGCTGGACGACATGATCATCAGGCTTGATACAGCTAAAGTGCTGCTGTCATTAAAGCAAAATAGGGGGGAGAAAAATATGTTTTATTTTAACTTATACTTTTCTTATGCTAATAATTATAATATAACATTCCGTTTCATACATTTTAATAACAAATAGATACATTCTATAATTAAACTGTAAAGGAATGCACAAACAGAAACTTTTTCACTAGTGGTCTTATGCTGGTCTCGCTGAATATTATACACTGGATATTCTGGTATATCTATACTATTTTGCATTTAATTTTTTAATATATGTGCTCTTGTGCTGAATAAAGATATTATATGAATTAAACTGAAGGGGAAAATAAATAACTGGGTCTACTAGTCATTTCTACTGCTGGTAACATGGATAAAGTAACACAAAATGTCTTAACTAGCACAAGAGAAAATACAGCCCATGCTGATAAAAGTGAACTATTAAATAAGATTATTTAGAAAACAGTTAAAACACTTACCGAAAAGTCTGCCATGGCCTAAAACAGATACAAACAGTGACACTTAATGACATACAATTCAGATTCTGTCATAGGTCTAGTACATGTACACAACTAGTTATACAGACGCTATTAATAGAGCGTAACGTCACTGTATCAAACACACTATCGCAAATATTTAGTTATACTTTAAAATGTAAGATTAAATCAGGCATTCCAACTCTACATAAATTCATCGGTGTAGGGCTATACATGCGCATTTGAGTGAGCTGTACGCAGTTTTATGGGCATCAGCACCTCGACTGGATCAGGGCCTGCGGTCCGAGGATTCGGGGTTCAGAGCAGCACCAGGTCCCGTCGCCCGAAAAGATCCGAAAGTCACAATTACTAAACTCTATACAGGAAGTGAGGTAATAACCGGAACATTGAGGGTTTTTAACGGCGTGTTTGAAAACATTGTGAGCACCAAATAATATGGATGGCACATTAACTACTGTAGTTAAAGGAACAGAACAATCTACTGTGTTTATAGATCAGATATGAGCGCGCAATGCACGCGCACGCTCCCCGATGGGCGCGTCCTCTGAAGGATGGGCCGGCTCATTTGCGCATGCGCGGGATTCCTGTGCGAAGGGGGCGTTTTCAACCCTGGGAGGTTTAAAATATTATAACCATAATAAAATGAATCACAGCCTTACAACTGGCGTAGAAACTTTTCCAGTTTTCTAAATGCAACTTTCCATAAACAGAGCCTTGAAAAGGTGAGGTTTTTCCAACAAATGATGAATGTTGATGTGAAGGTTGACAAAATGTTTATTGTTTCGGGTTTGTTTGTAGTTACTGATACATTTATATTTTCCATAGATTAAGAAAAAACATGATATTTTTAATACTTACATCATATACAAATAAAAAAGACTTATGCTTAAAACGGAGTGGGACTTCAACATGTTCTGTTGCTATTTCGGAATGTGCTTTTAAGTGAAATTCTGTATATTTTATTATTATTATTATTTTCATAATTTTAAACACAAAAGTCACTTGTACAATAAATATTAAATTTACATTACTGTAAATAAATTATGGCTATATTTTAAGGCATTAAATACATTCACTTGGGGCACATTTGTGTGCATTTCATATACTAATTTATTTATTTTGAATGAATAGTTGGCAGTATATCTAAGTCCTCTAATTTCCCCGTAGGGTGGATCAGATAGTTCTTTCCATGAGCATCAGTTCATGCCTAAATGCCACTGTTCTGGGATCAGATGGATCTCGTTCTTCTATGGGTGAAATAAACTGATCCTTGAACAGCCCTTCGTGCAAATCCTGGCGCGTTCCAGCGCTCTGATTGGTTGAACGAGCGTCACGAGACGCGATACGGTAGAACTCCTGCACTGCTGAGCTCGTGCCGTCTGTGAAAATGGTGAGTACAAAAACTGCCTTGGATTAATAAAAACATTTGTATGGCGGCCCTCTCTTGTAGGATGTATAATAATACGGAGGCATTTACAAATAACGCCTTACGCCTCAGCGGTCTGGGATATGTGTGTGTTAGAGGGGTTATTTTTCTGAGCCCTGTTGCAGTTACACCCAGTGCTTTGTGATGAGCATGAGCTGCGTGCCAAACCCTCTCTTGAATTACACCGACTTCATAAAGTTACCAAAATAAAGGCACGTTTGGCGTTAAATATCCCCCAGAACTCTGTTTTGAATCTTCACGAGATAGGATTGCCTTACATAACTGCGGTATGATGGAATCCGCTCCGTCTCCGGGGAATTCTCACTTCCTGTTGCAGACGTGCTCACACTTCAACATTTCAAGGGAATCTGTTAAGCGACAGGCGTCAGGCGTGGCTCCTTTACTTTGAATGGCACGTCAAGCCACGAAAACAATGTAGTCAAATCAGAGCAGAAACGACAAGCAATGTAATGCATTTTTTGCATTCTAACCACCAACACTGCACGTCAAAAGACGTTTGCCCACTTCGTCCGCCACATCGACAGCTATGAACGTGATTGTTCTTCTGATTGCATCAGTGTGACGATGACCTACACTGATTGTAATGGTGCATGCCTTTTGTGAACTCCTTTTCCTTGTGATTTGTGTGCCGTTGTTGATAGATTTTAAGTTTGTTAACAGAATTACACAATCAGAAGAAATAGTCAATAGTTCCCATGCTCACTGCATTCAGTCTGTTGGTTACTTAGTTGTTACTCTCAACATTTTCCAAGACCCCCTTTGTCCAAGTCAGTATTTGAGGCTCCACTATCTAAGCTATGTTTCTCAGGTAGTACTAAAAATAAATAAACTCAAAAATATGATGTCAGTATAATGTTGCACGATTAGATTATAACTACAATTATGTAATTGTAAGACTTATTGGGCCCCCCAAAACTGTGCCTAGTGAACCCGGCCTCCAGTTGAGAACCAATACTTTGACAAACTCTGAACCCTGAGTGTGTCCCTAACCTGTATGACTCCTAATCAAAGAGATTAATTGAGAGTTTCTCCGGTTATGTAGCTTTATGAATTATATATACACTACTACTATTCAAAAGTTTGGGTGCAATTAACTAAGCAGACTGAAAATAGTTATAAAGCTGACTGACATGTGGAAAATAGTAACAGTAGTGTGTGTGTTTGTGTGTGTGTGTCTGCAGAGTGAGTCTTTAGTTGTGTGTGAGGTGGACGAAGACCTGGTGAAAAAGTTGCGGGATTTCCGCTTCAGGAAGGAGACTAATAATGCTGCCATCATCAGTGAGTCAAACTGGAATTAAACTCTTACACACTCAAGCTGTTTCATATATGCTTACACTTTCTTATATAGCGTAAAGGACTGAGTGCTGATATTGCTGTTTTTGACCTATGGTTACAGTGAAGATTGATAAAGACAAACAGCTGGTGATTCTGGAGGAGGAGCATGAGGTAAATACACACTGTTATTGCATGAACATGCAATACACAGCTTTCTAGTGGGACTTCTAATTGAGCAGATTAGTGGTGTAAACCAGGGTTTGATTTCTCCTTGTAGGATATTTCCCCTGAAGACCTGAAGAACGAGTTACCAGAGAGACAGCCCAGATATCCTTCACTAAAACAAAACTCACTCTGTGCTGTACTGTGATTAAATGTCTATTCAGCATTAAACAATCAATGGATTCCTTAACCTGAGACACATTTGTAGTCTACAGCTATAAGTACCAGCATGATGATGGGAGAGTGTCCTACCCTCTGTGTTTTATCTTCTCCAGTCCTGTTGGTAAAGAAAACACACACATTCAATAGTCAGCATGCACAAACCCTGTAATATGAGGCAGTCTCTAAAATGAAACTTAATTTCCCAGGATGCAAACCTGAGCAGCAGATGATGTATGCCGGCAGCAAAAACAAACTGGTACAGACGGTTGAACTGACCAAGGTGAGCTCTAACTAACACACCTAACCTTACACACAGTGATTTGGTGGGAATAATCTGTTTTTATTTTTCTGTATCTGCTTTCTCTCAGGTGTTTGAGATCAGGAACACTGAAGACTTGACAGAGGAGTGGCTCCGAGAGAAACTGGGCTTCTTCCGCTAAGAAAGGACAGAACAAGCTAACACTCGTGTTTAAAGATTGACCGAGATGGGACCATCACCTCTCTAAACGGAGAGAATACCATAGTCCATCTGATAATGTCTGTTTGTGTATGTTTGAATGCTTCTGTCCAAACTCTAAACCCGCCTGTACCAGTTTAAGATGACAGAAATATGAGGTGCAAAGAAAAGATGTGAAAGCAAATTCCACATATACACTGAACAATTCCTTGGATTTTTAAAACCATTCTTCTCTCATCCCTGAGCAGTACTGTATGTACTGGCCTGCATAGGTGGTCCAGTCTTCTGCCATGATAGTTGGATGACATGTTGCAATTTTATGTCAGCTAACCTTCATGATAGATGACATGGCAACAGATTTAAACATTGTAAAAATCTATAATGTGGCATGTTTTGCCCGTTTTGGTATAAAATCACTTAAGTCTTCATGTAAAGCCCTGATAAGGGCCAAACATTTTCTTCCTTTGTAATGCATTTTCTAACTTTACTTTGACCAAACATGAGTTATTTTGGCTTGATATGTGTTGAACTCTAACGTTGGGGGAAAAGGTCAGAAGTCTTACTGATATTTTTGGGAGAAATCGTTTACTGTTTCTGACCTGTTGTCATAAATGTATTCTTTTTTGCCTTTTTAAATCTGTGCTCACAGCGTGATAAACAAATCTCGACTAAAGATCTAGAATCTGTGAGGACAATTGGGTGAAAGTTCTGGGACTAATATTTACATGATTTAGTGTTTTTGGGAGAGCGGACATAGTATTTGTCACCCGGACGTCCTCAATCACAGATATGTCCTACCTTTTTGGAGACGTGTAGGTTTAGATGTACAGCGGCAGAGATGTGCTATGGTGTTATTCTGCCAGAGGCAATCATTTCATCATTAATTCCTTCCTGTTAGTTATTCTAAATTACTCTTTCTCAAAAGAGCTGGTGTCACTATTCGTAAGTTCATGCAAACCATCACTATTTCCGTATTTATGTAAAAACAATCTTTCTATTGGCAAAATGTAAACACTGGACATTTCTTAAATGTTCAAAGCTTAACAGAGTAATATGAATAATTTAAGGAAGTGATGTTATTATGGGTTTGATAAGTAATACTTGGGCAGATCTCACATCTTTCAGAATGTGTGAGCTCTAATGTGGGTCAGGCTCATCTCTGTACATCTGTAGAACCTGTGATTGTGCCGTTTCCTACTAAACGCTGATTGCTCACTTTGGTGGTTTGTATGATGTGAACATCACATGATATGTCCCATACAGTAGTGAACTGTATGTGTTTAACATTACATTTTTAAAGACTGAAGAAGCTTTTCCTGATCATTTTTAACTCAAGTTCTCTCTTGAAACCAGAAAAATGGTTAACCTTTCAATATGTGTCTCAATTACATTTGTCTGCAGGTTTGAATAATTAAATAAAAGTTTTTTTTCCTTTAAAGTTTTTACCATGTGCTTAGTGTTCTTGATTGATATTCACACCTTTTTCTATTTTTAAACTTCTTAATTGTACTGTGCATCAAGTTTTTTTTTTTTTACATTATGTAAGCAAAGGGTGAAATAATGTCTCATACTAAATATAATTACAGTTAATGTTAACATGTTAAATATGGGTACGTTACTGGTTTTAGTAAGTTTTACTGGTGGGAATTCTCTGCATTTTATCCTGCTTACTTGGGTAGGAAGTATCTGGTAAGAGAGCAAATGTAATTCCATTACAAACAGACATGGTCATTTAGCCATTAGCTACTCTATATTCCCAAATGCTGGGTTTGCATTAGCAAACCAATATTAAGGTCAATGGTACAAGCATTAGAGCGTTCTACCTACAGTCACTTTCATGTGGTTTTGATTTTATCTGTCTGGCTGTGCTTTATTGATCTAGTCCTTGACAAACATGCATCCCCTGGTGACCACACAATAGTCATTTTATCTTGCCCCAGAAGAATGAAGTGAAGAATCTCATCAGAGGTTTGTTTGCAGTTTGCTGGCTTTGCATTTCCATATGTCTGACCATATCTTAATTCCTCTTTATTTCTCAAATTCATTTTTTATTTTACTAGCCACTATAATAACATTATTAATGTTCAGCACAACATGCGGTATGCCAGACATCTGCAGCTTACTACGAAATGATAAAGATGTTTAAAAGATTTCTATGATGCCAGTCACAGCAGTGACATTCAGCAGGATCACTTTTTTCTTTATGTTCTTAAGATTAGATAAAGTGTGTGAATTTCATATAATAAGAAAATATTACTTTTTGATGCAGTGAGATGAGATCCAGGCAGTCGAGTAAATGATTATGTCAGAGATCATCAATTGTATGTTTCCATATTCAAAAGATTATCACTTTTAGTGCATCACACAAATCTCATAAAACATTGAGCTCTTTAATATTTGTCAGCATTTTCTAAAGTTAACTTATAATGTTTTCAGTCAGATCTAATCAATACAATTTGGGATGGAGATTTCAGAGCTTTGGCAGAAAGAGATATCAGGGAATATCGGCCTAAATCTTGGTCTGTGGTTTAAGAAGATTTGGAATATAGTAATATGATTGAATAGATGAGCATAAAAAGTCTTCAAAAACATTAATTTTGTGTTCTACGGAAAAACATATGAGTTTGGAGTGACATTTTTTATTTTTTTTTATTTATTTATACTATGGGTTTCCCTGGTCTCGCGTTTTTTCGAGTATTCGGTGTGACTTTTTCGGTCACGTGACGTACAGCTGTCTCGACGTCACAGCAGTCGTCGGTCTGGCTAATTCCGCGTGAGCGAAAAATGGCGTTCACATTCGCGGCCTTTTGTTATATGCTTGCGCTACTGCTGACGGCGGCACTTATCTTCTTCGCTATTTGGCATGTAAGTATTTTAATTAAACTCCGGCCAAATTGGGGAGACTTTTGAGCACACAGATACTCGGCGGATAGTGACATTAATTAGACACACACAGCAGAGCGCGAATGAATGGCACGAGCTAGTGACACTCATTATTATAATCATTACCGCTATTCTTCCGTTAAACAGTTAACGTTAGGGGTCTCTAACTGTTATCTACAGAATTAGCCACATGTAATGCACGCTATGTTTATCAGTTTGTCATATCTGTTAGTGGTGACCACGGGCGGATGGGCGCGCGCTCCCGTTTAGCTCTCGTGCATGTTTTTACAGATCAGTGATAAATCAGAACTGCTGCTAAAATCAACAACATAAAGCAAACGCTAATAAACCAACAAAAAATCCCATGCAGTGAAATCATTTATACAAGATTCTCTCAGTCTAGACTAGAGTCCCTGGGTCTGTCTGCATCATTTGGGCCTTTGCATGTAAGATTTAGACGTAACAGTTTTTTAATTGGAGTCACATTTTGAGTTATTTGTGGACAGAACACTGTTCAGTTCTCTTAGGCTGATTCATTGCTGGCTGATGCCATTGACCTGTTTCAGAGATAACACTTTCATGATCAGCATCACATTTCTGCCTAATATGCCAGATGCAGACAGATGTCACAACAGTAAAGGGAATATTGATTTACACCCTTATTTTCCCAAGATTAAGGGGAAATGTTTGAATTAAATATAATAATATTAAAGTAATAAATTAGATTTGGGTATTTATGAGTAATCATGAGTAAATAATCTTTAATGATACAGGTGTAATGGATAACACACTGCATATGTTCTGAATCTGGGATGGGTCATAAACATAACACTTGAGTTTACAGATGAAAAGAGAAATGCATAAAGATCTCTGGTGTTTCTCTAATAAAGTAGCTTAAATCATAATCTCTCCTGCATCACAAATCTCCTAAAATATTAAGCTCTTTAAGATTTGATGTTTGCGATTCATATTTGTTAAAAGTCTGTTTATAATTTAATATTAATTTTAAATGGAATTAAATAATTCAGCATGTAAACAAATTTAAAAGTGTTGATTCTTAGAGAATAACATTCCTGACATATGACAATGTAGGAACTGTGATTGCATGTTGATCATGTACGGTTTTTGTCCTCCCTGTTTTTCAGATAATTGCATTTGATGAGCTGAAGACTGACTATAAGAATCCTATAGACCAATGTAACACATTAAACCCGGTAAGTGAGAGGTTTAGGAGAGATGGCGTGTGATGCATGCACTCCTGTTTCTTCTCTTCTATCTCAACACAGTTCTGCTAAATGATGAAATCATCTGCAGTGAATGTTGCTTTCCAACACTAACACTACTTTGGTTAGATTTTTCTGATTTGCATTTGTGTCTTTTGTTCTGAATATTTGCTTTTTACCTTTTTTCTCCGATTGGCTCAAAGACAGTTGACAGGGTGAAAAAATGTAAAAGGGTCAGGCTTGCTCTGAAGGTTGGTACCTGAATTCAGCTTAAGATCAGTAACAGTCTCTCTGTGTGCACGAGCGGAGTGTTTCCAAATGTCTTTTCAGTTAACTATCACCTCACAAATGTACAAACAAGCCAAGCAGAGAGACGAGACCTGGAATACTAGACAGCTTGATATCAGAGGTTGTCTTTGTTGCAAACGCCATCACATCTGCCGAATGAACAAAACCCAGATAGCTCTTTTAGGGTTGCTCTTATTTTGCTCATGTTTGGCTGGTTTAGTCCGTTGCTGTGGGGTTGGGCACAGGCACAGATGTCATCTGCACAGGTGTTTTTTTGAGAGTAGGAAAGACAGCGGTTTACAGGGAAAAGTGTTAACTGAAAAGACTTGCAAATGCTCAGAACATGCATGTGCCGTTCTGTCCCTCCCTCCGTTTGCTCTTTACCCAGAGCGACTAACTCCATTTATGACGTCTCACTTAGAAAGTGTATTTCTAAAATTGGCTCAGCTGTAAAACAACTGCACCATTAAGATCATACAGAAGTAATTACTTCAAGTGCACTTGTGTGATGGATGAGATTAAGGATGGACGGGAAAGAAGAGCGGGTGTAGTGAGTGCACATTAATTTAGAGTCAAGCAGTAGTATGCTTTAGAAAATGGTATTTCTGGTTGGATGTGTCTTATCATTCTCAGAAGTAAATGCTTAATGAGTTTTGAGGCCATTGTACATATTTATGTTCTTCATAATCACCATTGACAGTTTAAATACATTTTTTAAATGTGTTTGTGTTGGGCAAAAGCAGAAAACACACTTTCTCTGTTTTTGCATGGGCTTCATGTGTTGTCTCTATATTTTACCGGTTCTGATCAGGCATGGTAGCAGGGGCAGCCTGGGGTCCTTGTAGCTGCTCGCTCCCTCAGCATGGCTGCTGTTCTCACTCTGACTGCCTGGCATTGTAACCCTGTGGAAAAAACACGATCCTGCCTCTGTTCCCATATCTTTGTCTGTGGGCTGGGGATGTAGATAATGTTGACCTTTCTGTTTTTTTTGCTGTAAATTCCTAATGGCCAGATGTTCTATTTGCCTAATAAAAGAAAATCAGCTCTCTATATTTAACTAAATCTAAAGCAGATGGGGTACAGTATATGCTTTACAAACTTCAACAGCTTTAGGAGACAATAGATGCCCTGTTTCAGAAGTTATTGAGCAGAGAACCTCTGGATGGGTTGAATTTTGAACTTGGATGTCATAAATTCTTAAACGGGTCAAAGGTCCTTGTTCTAAATTTTTGAATTCTTCACATACTATTTAGGTATTTTTGTATTTTTCAATCCCTGCCCAGTAATTTATAATCACTGGTTTGATTTTACATTTAAAATTGCTTTAATTAAAGATTTGCTTTAAAATAATTGTTAACCCAAAAATGAAAATTTGCTGAAGATGCACTTACATCTGTCCATCGATGGTGTAGATTAGCTTTTCAGAGCAGAGTTTATCAGAGCAGATTTGGAGATATTTAGCATTACATCACCTGTTCACCAATGGATCCTCTGGAGTGAATGGGTGCCGTCAGAATGAGAGTCCAAACAACTAAAAAAAACAGCATCATAATAGTAATTCACACAACTCCAGTCCAGCAATTAATGTAAAAAAAAGCTGTGTTTGTAATAAATCTATTACTTACTGGATTATTGTGATGCTTTTATCAGCCGTTTAGACTCATGTAATGATACATTTTTCAAAACTTTTCTAATGAACATGTATAACCTAAGGGTTGAGCAGATTTACATTTTTGGGTGAACTATTCCTTTAAATTATAAATTATGATAATTATTCTCAGCAGATCCTGTTCTTTTGAGGTTTAGAGAGATTTAGATGTACTTAAGCAGATCTGTAAGTACTGGGGCTTATGGGATGGGGGGGGGGGGTAATATTAATGATTCTTACACCTGATTGGCTAGACTTTGGGCACAGGCTTCAGGTGCAATAGAACTCTAGTCTCTGAGATGGATCTGTGTATTTGTGTTGTCTTCTGACCATGTATTATTTGGCTTCCTCAGCTCGTCTTGCCAGAGTACCTCATCCATGTGTTCTTCTGCGTAATGTTCCTGTGTGCTGCAGAATGGCTGACGCTTGGACTCAACATGCCTCTGCTGGCCTATCACGTCTGGAGGTGGGTGAGGCCCTCAGCCCTAAATGAATCGCAGACAAACACACATTTCATATTTATTGGCTTTATATCATGCATATGTGTCAAGCTAGTTAATAAGTGATTAGTCAACATTGTTCTTGCTCAAAGTGCAACTCAACTGTTGTTTTTGTGTGCAGGTATATGAGCCGCCCTGTGATGAGTGGACCTGGATTGTATGACCCCACTACTATAATGAACGCAGATATTCTGGCATACTGTCAGAAGGAGGGATGGTGCAAACTTGCATTCTACCTCCTCTCATTCTTCTACTATCTTTACGGGTAGGTAGAGTTTAAAAATACAATTTTTATACATTTAGATTTTTTCCATATACACTTCCATTCAAAAGTTAGGAGTCAGTATGTTTTTCCCCTAAGAAATGTATACTTTTATTCAGTAAGGATACATTCAATTTATTAAAAGAAACAGTAAAGACATTTATAGTGTTACTAAAGATTTGTTTCAAATTAATGCAATTTCATTCTAATATTCTAATAACAGTATCACTGTATCTCACAAATCTTAAGCAGCATATTAGAATGATTTCTAAAGGATGGTGTGACACTGAACACTTTGAGTAATGTCTATCTATATATCTATCGATAGATTGTTCGTTCGTGTTGTTTCATCAGAAACCCTATATCTTATGTTTTCTCTCTGGTGTTTCTGTTATAGGATGATCTATGTTTTGGTGAGCTCCTAAATTGGATACAGCTGTAAAGCATATAAGGAAGCGTTTGAGATGCTGATTTTAAAACCCAAATGGAGCTGAATTTGGACTCGGCCATCTCTCTCAGTTCTGCTCGGCTGTTTCAAAAGGACATTGACTTTATTTACACCTCATTGGCCAAGAACAATCCAAGACACAAGCAGCCCGCAAAACTCCAGAACCACACATGCAAAAATAAATGATTACAACGCTTCAGTACAACCTTTTTAGACTTCTATACACATGCCGCACCAATGCCAAAGAACTCCACACACTGAAAGCATCAGCAGATGAGATGAAAGTTTACATTGACCAGATCGTGTCCAAAGCAGAGGCACAAGGACTTCAACACTATACCACTGATGGAAATGTGCAAAGATTTTACTCTTGTGTTTTCAAACTGTGGGACAAAATAAAGATCTTGATTGTAGCATTTTTACAGACTTATTTTATCCTAAATCTATTACTGCCTTGTAGCTCAGTCAGTTCTTTAATTTGTCCTTCAGAGTCGTGTGCTGCTTTGGTGGTTCATGATCTACAAGTCCGTGTTTTGAGCTCATGCTGGTGGTCTGCTTCATGTTGATGATTATCAGATGAATGCACCATTTCAAGTGTTAAAACCACTGTTTACGGTCTTTTTGGTTGGCAATGAGAACTGATGCTTTCAGTGTGTTGAAGGCTTTACTTCGCTCATATACCCTGGAAATACTCCACATTTAACTTTTAGTTTTTTTGCTTTAAAATTTATTATTGTGTGCATTTTGTATTTCTGAGTGTAATTGCTTTCTGATGTTGTTTTGGTGCGCTAGAGATGAGTGTGGACACTATTTTGGATTGATGTTGGCATGATCTCAGTGTGCCAAGATGCAATTTTCTTTTAGCCTGTCAGTAATCACAAACAGGGCTTCAGTCCTGATGTGATGCTGTAGAGCTTGTATCTGGATTCAGAGCAGAAGTGTGTGGAAGGATTTTTACCACTGATAGCTGTTCATAATCACCAAGCTAGACCACCAAGGTGATATTCAGAGTAATAAGTTATTTTTGATTTTCTCTGTGATTTGATTTCTTTTTAAATCACAACGTGTGTGTGAATCCAGCATTGTGTTCATTTGAATGTTATAAAGTCTTGCAAGAGCTATAGTAAATTGTAATGTTTTTTTTCTTTTTGGCTTGTAATATTGCTTAAAGTTCCCAATAAAGCTCCCCATTGACATGCTCATTTTATGATAGCATTTAATGTGAAGTTTATTCCGTTTGGCAATAGTAATTTTGTAAAAATGGGTTTAGAGTAGTTATTTTTTATTATTAATATAATCACTTATGATTGATGAGATTGCTAATTTTGTGACATGTAATACTAAATGCAAAAAGTATTCTCATGTGGCAAATATAAAATATATTTGTCGTTCACAACAGCATTTGGTTTGGTTCATCCCTTAGTTTACTTCATAGGCATAGGCGTAAACAGGACAGGACCCCCCTCATCTGAGGATTATCCCCCTAAACATTATTTTAAGCAACTGTGTATTGAAAATAATATAAAGGACATATACTTTAAACAATTGTTCAAGTAGTAAAACAAGATAAATGCAAAAAAGCGTTTTAAGTTCAGAGATGTTTTGATTCCTCCTTTGCCTCACAGTGGTGTGGTCCACTGCCTGCTTTCCTCCATTACCGATACACACACAGTGTTGCCAATTTAGCAACTTTTTCTTCCAAAAGCACCTAGCAACAAGGTGAGCTATTTTCTTGTATATTTATTTGGCAACTTTTTTTAAGTGACTTACACAATAAAAAGGCATGCATTTTCCATCTAAATTACACAAAAAGAGGAAATTAAGGATGCCTAGCAGTACACACATCACATTATTTAAGTTAGCTGCTATTTACAACTGTTCAATTTAATAGTCATAATAATAATATAATCATTGTTTATTTATGATACACCTTGTTGTACCTGCGATTGTTGATCAGTTAGTACACTAAGAAAAATATCTAGAAAAATGGAAAAGGTATTATAAAGTAATTTTCCAGGATATTATCTGTTATCTATCTATTTTCGATTGTAACACTGTTACCCAAAAACACAATGTGAAATAAAAAAAACTGAAATATCAATAAGGAAAATTATTTAATATTACCATAGCAAATCGTACCCTATTTTTACAGACTTTTCTTAGAGAGTAGCAGACTAATACACTGCTTAAAGCATAACTGTTCAGAGTGTGTAGTTTTAACAGTTTACTAGCTAATACAAATATAAAACTTAAATTGTAATCGTTCAAAAATCTGTAAGTTTATTAATTAATTGAAGTGTTGAACAATAAAATTTTGTATTACATTATTTTTATATATATATTATATTAGCATTTACATTATTTTATGAACCAATCTAAATTAACATTCAAATATATCTTTAACTTGATTTGATGTAGTGACACAATTTTGCATCGTGATTACGTAATGACGTCATTGTGCAGTGACATCACAACGTCATTTAACAACTTTTAACAACAAATCGACCTTCCTTTAGCAACTTCGAGTGGTTATGAATGAAACGCATTTGTCCGTCTTTCACTCCATCTCGAATCGCGCTCACGGAAAGCGCTTGAGAAACAGTGTCTCTTCCGCGGCTCGCTATGCTTTAAACTCTTTTTTGTCTTGATTTGACTGATTTTTAAGTAGAAAGGGCGACAGTACCGCATTGCATTAAATGGTGTTTCGGGGGCCCTACGCAGCTTGCGTATTCTGCATATAGGGAGGATCGGCTCTGCATGTACTGTATATCTACATTATTTTATTTAGATATATAGATACATTTATGTAATGTATGTGTCTGTCTGTCTATCTATCCAGACACACCCATACACTTTTTTAATGTAATTTATTTCAGTGGTGCAAATCAGAATTTTCATCAGTCTGGGAAGTTCCCTTTCGAGGGAACTGCGTCCTCTAGGGGTCGACAACTGAAAACTCATCTCTTTCAACACTACTTGACTTAAAATAAAATACTTTACCTTTTTCTATATCTTCATCTTTCTCTCCTTCGCTTGCTATCTTGTATTTATTTGTACAATGCCTGAGACTTGGTATTAGGGGCACTTCCTCTGTCTGTTTGCCTCTTCAAGATTAATCGCTTTATGTATTCCCCAATTGTAAGTCGCTTTGGATAAAAGCATCCGCAAAATGACAAAATGTAAATGTAAGTTATAAATAACGGGAGATAAACAGATAAAATAACGAGAGGAGCGTCGCCCACAGTAACGAAGTAAAAGTACCGTTTTTGTTCACTAAAAATGTACTTGAGTAAGAGTAAAAGTACCCATCTTTAAATATACCCTAAAGGTATTAGTTACCAAAAAAAATGTACTCAAGTAAATGTAACTCTACTCACCTCTGTGAACAACACCCATTTAATTGCAAAGTTAAAGTTATATATTAAGCACAATATTATTACATCGACTTATAAAAATACAGAATTTTAAAGTTCCATCAGAAAAGAAACAAATGCATTCATAATCAAAGTGAGAAAATCCATAGAGCAAAATCACCAATCAAAGTAATTAGTCTTTTTTCTGCTTTTACATCATCTGGATGTCAGGTTGATCATCGGGACACTGATCTCTCTGAAAGCCGCTCTTTGGTTTCTTGATATGCTTCAAACTTCTCCCGAAACTCATGAAGGAAGTTGTATTGCTGTAAGAGACAAATGAGAAAGCATCATTAGCAGCTTAGCTGTACTGTTAGGGGAAGTGATGCATGTAGGTTTCTGGATGTTGCCTCTTGCCTTGACGGTCTGAATGGCTCCACCTCCTCTCAGCTCCCTCAGGATCTCCAGAGCAGCACTGGGTGTCATGGACACAGAGAGCTGCAGCAGCAAACATGCAGCAACTGTGACAATGAAGCACAAGTTAAACTCCTAATCACACACACGGGACTAATATTAATCACAACACTGAAACCTGTTTGAGCACTTGACACTTACTTAACCCTGAGCGTCCCAGACCTCCATAACAACTGTGGGAGGATAAAAACATAAAATCTTTTAATATGAAAGAGTGTTTATGTGTATTATATATATATATATATACACACATACACAGTTATGTATATATAGGTTTATGTGAGTCACTTATGCTAACCAAGGCTGCATTTATTTGATACAGTAAAAATACAGTATTTTAAAAATAAAATGTATCCCTGAAATAGCAAAACAGACTTTTTAGCACACCATCCTTCAGAAATTAATCTAATACGTTGATTTCGAGCTCAAGAAACATGTATCTTATTATGAATGTTGAAAACAGTTGCATTTGTTATTTTGATTATTATAATGTTACAAAAGATTTGTCAATGTTGACATTAATTCAATGCATCCTTGCTGAAAAGTATGTCCTTTAAACAATAATATTAATACAAGTTGGCCTAAAACGTTAAAATAGTTCAATAAAAAAAAAAAATATATATATATATACACACACACACACACACAGTGATGGCCAAAATGATAAGAACACTAGTATTTTCACCAGCTAAAAAAGGTTTATTTTAAAGTCAGTTATTTCTAACTTTTGCTTTAGTGTGTCAATAGGAAATATCAGTTTACATTTACAAACATTTTGCCATTAATTGTAATAATCCAAAGAGATTATGTTTGCACAAGAGTCTGACAACAGCAATATTGATATAAAGGTAAATTGATCCCATTTCTTTCACTGGGGGTGGAGGAATAGCTCTGAATTGAGTAACTAAGAGTGTTTCTTACTGTATGACAGTCCTGCGCTGATTCTGCAGGCAGTCCTGCAGTTCTTTCAGAATGCAGCTGCATTGTGGAAGCTCTGGGGCGTCCCCGTCCGGGAAGGGGAGGTGGTGCACCCTGAGTCCATTCTGAAAATAAACCTCAAACAGACAGGGCACCCTGTAGTGCACCAGCTCTCCTCTGGTACAGAACACAAACACGTCCTCCACACCCTGATCACGCATCTCAGCTACACACAAACACACACCAGATAAATCACAGTCAGGACATCAAGCTGTGAACCAAAGCAGTAAAAAAAATGTATATACATATATTGTATTCAAGAAAACAAAAATCTCCATAACATTTCCAAACACTGAATTGTATTAATATATCCACAAACAGGCCCTGCTAAACAGCATGATATAGCCTGAAAGGAAAATGTACCTGGTTTGTTGTTTTCTAATAACTCACTGCACAACAGGGGGGTTGGCACAAACCATACTTATGCAAATAAATTCATATGTCATGAAATGGAAATTGGGGACTTTTCACCCCTATTGTGACATATCCAAATGAAACGGCTTCTTGAACAAGAAAAAAAAAAAGTAGGACAAGACTCAAGTTTGTCCGCAAGGATATTGACTGAATCGTAGTCATTTGGTAATTGCTGCAATGCTCATTAAAATTAAGAATTTTCCATTTTGATTTCACGAGTCTGGGTGTTTTTTAGTTGTTTTATTTGAGGCTGAGAGGATGTCAAAGAACCTCTGTTTGTATCTGACTAATTTGACTACCTTTAGTTAACTGACAAGAATTTGAGCCTAAATGCCATGGATTTTGATTGGTAACTAACTGCATTCTGGCCTCACCTTTAAAGGTTAAAAAGACAGTTTATTTTGATATCCTAATTATGCATGATCATAAAGTTAGCTGCATTTTATTATATGAATTTAACATTGATTTTACCTTGCTCTTTCGCAAACCAATCAGAACAGACCTGTAGCCAGGTCAAGAACTACTGGTTTAGACCATTACTGTATGTGTGCTTGTCTGTCAGCTACACTCACCAACATCTTTCTGCAGGTTTCTTCTGGTTTCTTTATATCTGCATCCTGAAATGAGCAGAAATTAGGGCTGCATGATCAATTAAAATGAAAGTGACATCATGTCATGGCTTAGTGTGATTATTCAGGCTGAACCACGACACTGTGTTCATTTACACACAAGTAGCTCATGATACAGTGTTTCAGTTTGTTTTAAAGTAGTATTGTAATTTTACAGTTGTACTGTAAAATACAGTTATTTTTCATTCTTATTTTACGCTTGTTTACAAGCATAGCAAACCTGGAGCAACATGCTTTTTTAATTTTAAATTAAAATCATGCAGCCCTAGCAGAAATGTTTACTAATATTTATGAAATGAGCACACAAAGAAAGACAGTTCATTCATAAATGTTTACCAGGTAAGGAACAAATGCCAAGAGACTGGGAACACTCCACCACTGACAGAGACAACCTGCAAAACACACACACCACAAATCACTCTCAATCTATGAATATTTCTCCAGCTGTTGAGTGTGTATATGTATGTTTTGCATACCATGAGATCTGAAAAGGTGGAAGTGTGGCTTCCACTTCAGCAAAGTCCTCTTCGTCAGATGAATCAAACTCACTTGTCCTCATTGCTCCAGTCTACCATAGACACAAGTGTAATGACACCAAGATCATAATCAACCCCGACACTGACATATATATGAGAGCTCAATGTGGTACTGCTATCCAAACAGCAGCGTGTTCTGATGCCTTTGCTTATCATGTGGGAGTGAGACTGAGAAATGTAGATGATTTCGGTGTAAATGCATGAAAAAATAACAGGTTCATATATATTCTCGTTTGCATAACTAATTCTGTTTACGCACTCGACACCTCGAAGTTATTCAAAAGAAGCAAGAAACTGCTACATAGAAACAAAGTTATAAACGACAGAAAGATCAACAACCAAACTCACCGACACACCACTCCGTACTGCGCACGCGCGGCTAGTTTGAAACACACTCACAGGACTCGTCCAATCACATTGAACGTGTTTGAAAACCACGCCTCTTATTGTATAAGACACGCCCTCGCTTAATCTGATAATTAAATATTAATGAGACGCAGGTTTTTCAGCCTTTTCGGAGTGGGCTACTACAATGTACGTATTTATTCATAGTTATGTCACAGGCAAACAATATTTAAATATTTCAATAAACAAATATTGACTTGGTTATTGAATAAAATATTTTGACCCAAGTTAAAATAATCACAAAAGCATTTAGAGAGTACATAGCATCTCAATATATTCTAGACCTCTGATATGTGAGCGGAAGTCAAATGGAGCGCTAATCAGCCGAAAAACTGCTCTTTTGTTGACTGTGCAGGAGCGCGTGAGTGAACGTTCCCGAGACACCGGACGGCGCGCGCAGTCCACGTTCCGTTCCTCCTCTCCTGCCGCAGTCAAAACAGACGCAGTGCACGACACCAGATACACCGGGACACGAGAGCGCAGGGAGAGAGTGAACTACAAAAACATGAGGCTGTCACTATGTCAAAGAAATGGAATAACATTTAATCTTAAAAATACATCTTGAAGATTTTCTTTCTGGTAAGTGAGCGCGCGCTGCACATACGGTCAGATTTCATTCTATTATAATTAATAATATTAACAGCCTTAGTTTGATTATTAAGATTCGAGTTGATGAATAGGTTTTGGAATTACATTTGTGTAACTACTTACAATTTTGATAGGCCATTTTGACATGTTTCAGGAAAGTGAAGATTATGGAAATTATTTTGAGAAAAAACATTTATAAATATGTTTAACTCTCTGTGGTAGGGTGGAGCTCTTTGGCTGGTATCTTTCCCCCGCCTGGGATTCGCTGACAGGGCGACTAGGTAAAAACACCAGCACGCCTTGGATTCACATTTAATAGAAACAGAGCTGATGATACATATAACACCCTCACAACCCTTTCTGCGTTTTTACATGATCTTTACGACATTATTATGTTTGTTACGATTTGTTCTCAGGTAATGGGTGATTTCAGGTCTTATTCGTGTGATGACACACTTGGATAAGATTATCATGAATGGCTTTCTATCCTTGTGGTGTCTAACTTGTTAAAATGGATGTTGGAATTGGCTTACTATTCTTTTGGTGAATAACCTCGTAAAACAACATGCAATGGATAAGATGATTATAGTATACTAAGTGAATAAAACACGTAAAATGGGCAAGATGATCATAGTTTACTATTCTTGTAGTGACTAATTAAAAAGATTAAATAAGATGACCATGGCTGATAAGCAAGCATCATACATAAGAACTGACCTGCTGTGCATCTTACTCCCTGCAGAGTACGCAGTCTGCGTAGGGCACCAACTCCCATGGAGCACGTCCAACTTGCTAAAAAAAAAAAAAACAAAACGTGAACACGTTCATTCCCGCATCCGTGCGCGCTCGCACCTTATGATTGCGGCTGAACGCAAATTATCATAATTGATCTGGCGCCGAGAAAAAAAAAGAACAAAAGATGAAGCCCGTGCACCACTTTCAGTCTAATTCATAGTCCTGTGAAACTTTTTTTTGGCTGTTGACTTTAATAACGTGTTTTAATGTTGGTAATAATTTCACCACCAATGACACATCAAATAGTTTATTCCATGTTCCCTTACGAAAATTAGCCATGGTTTTAACACGAATAAAACCAAAAATGGTGGTTCTTGTAGCCATGGTAAACGCAAATCTACCATGGGTTTGTTACTTCAAATAATAATTTACAAAGAAATATTAAGATAATGTTTTTTTGTGGTAATAAAAAACAGATTTAAAAATACTTATAAATGACTTAAAATGCATTAAATAAAAACAAATGAGGCAATAATCATTGGTTAATTAATTATATGGTTTCATTGAATAACACTGTTAAAATACATAATGTAATACAAGACAAACCATTTATGTAGTCTACATTACCATGTTATTACAAATGCCTGCAAAGGGAGCCAGAGGCCTGTAATCGCTGCTGCTGCATTTACAGGACGATCAAGTCCTTTAATATTGACCAAACATTAAGTTCAAATATCCACTTAATCTTTCATTTTTTTGCCACCTTTTGGCTATAGATGACAGCCTATATAACTTATTCAACAAACAAAAACATGTGAAGATCACTACCCTTACAAACTGCTTAATTTTATTTTTGTGTGATTTCTGAATGCTTGAGACTATAAAATCAATCAGACAACTGTATTAATAAAATTATAGCCATACGTAACTGTTCAGAGCTACAATTGTAATTTGTAAGTAATACAATTTATTTATTGAATTTTATATTTTATTAAAGTTCTATTTTGACCCCTATAGTAGACTGTTTTTTTTTACTTCCATAATATTTGGGAGAAGGGGCACAACAACACAATCCTGCTTAGGCACCCATTTGGCCAGCAGCGGCCCTGATCTTACTACACCCACATACATCTCCACGGTCACCTGTCAAATAAAGCCTCTCAACAGAGAATGTGTACAAGCCTTTGAGACCGTTAAATGATGTTTGTGTATCCTCACACAGAAAATGAAATCTCATGAGGGACAAATGGAGAGAGAGATCTCTAAGGTAACAAACACACACAGGCTTTCTTCAGCAGGTTTGAAAAATAACAAGAAACTTATATGAGCATTGTTAAAAATAAATTTTGGGTTGGTGTGTGTCATTACTTATGATTACTAGGCCTGAAAAAGTCATGGAAATTACATTAAAATTATGGACATTTCTAGCTATTCTCAGTTCTAAAATATTAAATTGGTAAGATATTGTTCTTTGACAGTCTTTGATGTGTTGTGTTCAGGTTCAGGGGATGGTGTGTGAGTTGCGGGCCGGGTTTTCTCGTGCGCTGCTGGAGCTGAATCAGATTCAGCAGGGAGACACTGAGCTGCAGAGCCAGCTGGAGGACACAAGACATGGCTGCAACAAGCGCGCCCTGCACCTTGAGGGTCTGGTGCTGTCCCTCAAAGTGAGATCACACACACCGGTCTTGTAAATCTGTTCTGTAGCCTATGTGTTTGTCAAAGTTGAGTTTTTGTGTCTGTTTCTTTAGGAGGAGCTGGAGGAGGTACGTTGTCAGTTTCGTCAACTCTGTGAGGCACAAGACAGAAAGCCGCCAGAGAATCCAGGAATAGAGAAGTAAACACACGCTGACATGCACACATTTAAAGTATGACGGAAACGGTATTATAGTGCTCGTGTCGATGTGTGAATGCAGTAATGGAGTGGATGACAGTAGCGGACAGAGTAATGGTGCTGCAGAGGCTCCTCCCCTTTCACCTGTGGGCGGAGATTTCCTCATACACTGTTACCTGCAGGGATTACAGGTGTGGCAATGGGCCAGACAGCATACAGGTGAGCTTTCTTTTAGGTAAAAAAACAAACTAACAAATTAAAACATTACAAACATTTTTAAAAGGGTTTCAAAGTACAAGTTTTTGAAAACAATACAGACTACAAAAACACAAATGTATGAAAACAGTGGTGTCATCTGCATGCTGATTACCTGGTCAGTCTATTGGAATACATATGTACAGGTGCATAGTTTTTTTTTTTAAGTGACATCTCTAACTACTGGCCTGGCATGCTAATACAGCATTTTTAATCGTTTTTGTGAAATCTGTGAAAACTTGGACCATATTGACAACATTGTTGTCTGTATATATGTAACTTTTCAAAAACATAAAGGAAAGACTTTTCTGTTTTTCGTATAATCGTTGTTGTGTAAACATACCTAAAATATATATTTAAATATGTGTTAAAGTTACACTATATAACTATTTCTGTTCGAAATTAATAATGTTAATAATGAGTGAGAACAAATTAAAACCATCCTCCAAACAGTGTTTCATCCTTCAATCCCTATGGTAAGCATTTAATAATTGTTTGTATTTTAGAGTTGTTGGGATGAATTTTCCAATTAAATGCATACTTTCATCATTCTTCCACATATTTGCTTTGTCTTCCTATTGTTTTCATATTTGCTAAAAGGTAATTACTGAACAATAATGTGCAAGCACTGTACATAATCAACCAATCATGGCAAGTGACCTACATAAAGCGGTAAAAGCAATGCACTGTAATCCTCATTATATATAATGCATGAACTATATGTATATGCATTGTATGTATATATACATATAATTTTAAGCTTCAGCCGGTAGAGGACCAAAAATGACAGTGTAGCGAATATGTGGTAGAAATTAAATGAGGGGAAGTAAATGATATTAAAAATCCTTAAACTGTGTATTCTCAGTACAGCTGATTTTGTTTACCGTTTCAGGTGCAGATTCTCTTTCCTGCCATGTAACACACAGCTGCCTACGGCGGGGTAAATAACCTGATCTCAAGCCTTTTAACTGCTCAATATTCACATGTGGATCCTCATGGCTCTCTGTCTCTGTGTCAGGCAGGAGGCGGGGTGTGGTGGCGATGCTGTTGCGGTCCGAACACGATTATGTGTCCAGTTTGAATCAGCTCTTTGAGAAATACAACTCTGCTGAGCAAAAGTAGAGAACTACAATCATTATCACTATTTCATGTAATCTCCTGATCTCTGTCTGTAGCATGCACTATAACAAGTGTATGTGTGTGTGTTTGTGAGACAGTGTGGCGTTTGTAAAGCATATAGATCAGATGCTACAGCGCCACCTGCTGTTCCGCAACACCCTAGAAGTACGACTGACCACGGATGAGAGAAGCTGTGCCGCAGGGGATGCGTTTCTCAACCTCACTGGACAGAACAATGTAATGCCATTTACTATTAAAATAATCATATGTAATCCTTTATTAAATTAATCAAAACTGACTTAAAATACTTTTACATTATTACAAAAAATTCTAATATAGAATGCTGTATTTTAACTTTCTATTCATCAAACAATCCTAAATTAATATCATATTTTTCCAAAAATGCGAAGCATTGATAAATGTTTCTTGAGTAGCAAATCAGCGTATTAGAATGATTTCTAAAGGATCATGTGACAGTGAAGACTGGAGTAATGATGCTGAAAATTCAGCTTTGCATCACAGGAATAAATTACATTTAACAGTTATATTAAATTGTAGTAATATTTTACAATATTGCTGTTTTTATACATGCATTGTTTGTCCTTCTGCAGAAGTCTTTCTCTGATGCATATCTTGGATACGTGGCCAGTCTGGGAACTGTCCTGAGAACAGAGATCATTACAACGTCACCCTACAGCAATCCACAAAATGCACAGGCAACAACTTCCTTTTTCCTGTTATGAAAGATGCTTAAGCACACAGTGTTGACTGTTTTGGGTCTAGCGCTGCAGTAGTAAAAGTTTTGCAAATGAGTCTACGACAGCAACCAGACCCACTTCTATGGATTTTTACTTCTGCCTAATATTGGATTCATGCGTTTGTTTTTCTGCTAGGAGGAGAAAGAGAGCTTCAGATTGCTTTCACTACTATTCGCTCCTGTTTCCCGCATCCACACATACCTGAACATTATACAGGTGAGTCACATACTTGCAGAATAAACTTGATAAAAATAAATGAAAAATATGTTCACAGTAAGTAACACACACAATGCTTGTTATTTTGATGAGTAAAGATGTGCAAATCCTTCAGTTGAGACTATTCTAGATTCACGAACTGTGAGTTACCAGTAATATTAAGTAAGCAGCAGAGGTGTTCATGTAAACAGAAGTGATTGTAAACTCTGGGTCTGGGTATTCATGATGGGTCATGTATGCATTATAATCATACAAATTATTTACAAACATCTGATAAACGTTTAAACATTTAGTAATAAAAAGATCTGATATATGCAGTCATGAATGCTAGAGTAGCTGTCACAACATTGTGACTCATAACAGCTATTATTAATTTCATATCTCATATATATGACCAGTCAAAGGTTTGTGGTCAGTATCATATTTTAATGTTTTTGAAAGGAATATTTTAAAAGACATTTTTCCCCATGTTTTAAAATATCATTTATTTCTGTGATGGCAAAGCTTAATTTTCAGTCAGTTCTTCAGAAATCATTCTGATATGATGATTTCCTATTAATATCAATGTTGAAAACACTGGAAACGGTGTCAGGATTGTTTGATGAATAGCAATTACAATAGAACAGTGTTTATTTGAACTATTTTATAACATTATAAATGTCTTTACTGTCACTTTTGAACAGTTTAATGTGTCCTTTAATATATAAGTATTCATTTATTTAAAAAAAGTACTATATACATTGTATTTGTTGAGCTTCCATTAGAAGTATATACATTTACATTTATGCATTTAGCAGACACTTTTATCCAAAGCAACTTACAGTGCATTCAGGCTATACATTTGTATTGTCAGTATGTGTGTTCCCTGGGAATCAAACCCACAACCTTTGCGCTGCTAACGCAATGCTCTACCACTGAGCCACAGGAACATCAAACTGCAAATGTGTCAGGAGATGCGTCTTAATCATTTTCTATGGTGATCAACAGCATGACATAGACAGTCAACAGAATTCAAGAATCTTTAGTTTATATAGTGAAATGTATAATCTGACTTTAGGTCTAGAAATATTGTGATGCTAGACATGACACGAGGGTTGTAGCCGATGAGACGGCAGTGAATGCTACAGCACAGTCGAGCAGGGTCCAGATGGCATTACCGCATTGCTGAACTCATGCCACCTTAGTCTGCATGCACACTGCTGCACTACTGTCTGAGACAAGCAGTTCAGTGCACACAGTATTCATTATCTTCCTAAAATGCAGTCTTCTGTTTTCTAAGTGATTTTAAATTTCAGTGTTGCTACAACAGACACTGCATCACTACTACTCTTCCTATTTCCACCAGGCTCTGTTACGCAGTTCTGGCGCTGGACATGCAGACTGGTGTTCACTACAGGAGAGCGAGCGGGTGCTGTGGGACCTCTGCACAAGCTGTCACATGACCTTGGCGAAGGCGGAGCCATGCGATGAGGGGGTGGGGCTTAAACAAGGGTCAGTCCTATTATTTTGCCTGTTTGTCTGTCACGTAAAGCTTCAGTAAATGTGCCTTTTACAAAGAGCTCTTCTGTTAAACTGGATGAAACTGGCTTTTGTGGCAGGTGGTTGATGCTAATTTTAGTGTGTCTGCAGTTTGAGAAGCAGGTGCTTTGCCGAGAGCCCCGACTGTGGCCCTTCCGCTTTTACCAAGTACTGTGCCAACATCAATGCAGATACAGCCAGCGCCACAGCGGGCACAGGCATAGACAGCACCGTACACCAGAGGAAATGCTGTCGTGTTGGCACCTCACAGACGCTACCTCGGCCCAGTGGCATTTTAAGGTAATCCAGCATGTTATACAGAAATGACAGCCAAAAAAATAAATAAAATGTTTGCATGCAGTATAAAACCTGACTGATTAATATATATATATATATATATATAAATCAAGCAATTTCTATAGGATGTTTTCATATAAACATTTACATGTAGCTACTTCCATAATTGGATACAAATATATTATAATTGTTAAACAAAATGTTGTAAAATTATGGGCATTTATCAATTTGAAATTATGACAGCGAATGAATTGTTGCTCAAATGTTCTTTGGCAGTGCAATCTCCATAAAATGATTTAACAAATTAAATAATTAATAATTAAAGAATTCGATTTTAAAGTGCTTTATAGAGTTTGAAGTCATTTCTTTTTTTCAGCTGCTTTAATGTATGAAAAATACATAAAATTTGCCATAAACAAATGCCATAAAATTTGGAGCAACTGTAACAAATCTAAATATATATATATATATATATACACACACACACACACACACATGTACATGTTTTAAAAACTAAACCAATTTGAGCCCGTAAATATGGATAATTTGTATTGGAAACATAAATGGCAATTATTTAATTTTCAAACAACATGTCATCTTCATAACAAGTATAAGCACGTCTTAATAAATATATAGCTGCTTTTAGAAGTTTGTTATTTTTTATATGAAATTAATCTTTCACAATAAGATCTAAAACACATTTAAAAATATTAAATACATTGTCATTTCATGTTGACTTTAAATCGGACTACGGATTACTAATGTGGTTTAAATGAGGGATTTCTAATGTAATTAGAGTTTACTTTTTAAAATGTAATTTCAGTTGGATTTTTTTCTTACCTGTACTAAACATTAATGTCTCCGCTCAGAAACGGCCGTGAGCACATGTGTGGCTGGACTGCAGAGTACATGTGGAATGGCAGCGCGGGGCAGAGCCACACGGGTCCCATCTGCTTACCCTTCCCTCGTCATCCTAGAGAAGCTGTCAGCTTCCTGAACCCTGTGCCACCTGTAGGTGTCGGGGGAAACCTCACTACTGCTGCCAAGAGTCCGAGCTCCTCAGCTGGTCTGGCCGTGCGTGTGTGTGGTTCCCCGGGGCTCGATGGACGAGTGTACACCTCTGAGCTGTACCCTCCGCCGCACCGTCTCGATGACGGGGACACAGACTGCGACGTGGCCGACGCGTCCGTTTTTGACTTCTCTTCTGTAACGACCTGTAGCCCAGATGAAACTCTGAATCGGCTCAGGGGAGCAGAAGCACGTGATGATGAGGATGATGATGAAGAGGACAGCGAGGTTCCAGTTCTCCTCAAACCTTCATACACTCACAACGCTTCAGCCGTGCAGACAGGGGGAGGATTATGCATGCAGTGGCAGATTCCCAGACGGGCTCCTATTCCTGCTGAGGTTCGCATTGGGGGGCAAGGAAAAACACGTGCCCCAAAACCACACAGAATCCCCGCCAGTGCCTTTAGGCCGATTTGGGAACCGGCTTACTCACAGGTTTGAGACGTCACATGAAAATTAGCACAAGCCCACTACATCCTACAATTCTGAATCACTGTTTTGTCCCCCTGAGGTCTTAACATGTTGGGCAAGCTGTTTTGCACCAAAAACATTGGCTGCGTCTGAAATCACATACTCTCCGACTTGGTAAACCTTTAAAAGTATGCTCTATATAGTATGAATGTATAACATTTGTCATGTGACCTAACAGCAGTCGATTGTGTCAGCTGCCGTTCACATCCTCTCTCATGGCCTCATGGAATAGTACTGTCCATTGGATGTCACTTCAGAATAACACCAAAAGTAGTAAGGTGTTTTATGAATACTATGGAATCAGACATTATCTTTTCACATTCTTGTCTACTATATAGTGGATAAGTATGTGATTTTGGATGCAGCTGCTGAAACATCACATGAACCACTACTAAGAAAAACACTCACCTTCTCTCTTTCAGGGTGATGCGACTCCTGCAAAAGAGAACTTTGTGTCTTTCAGCTCAACCAATCAGATCATTAATCAGCAGCAAGAGACAGACCAATCACGGTAAGGGGACATGCTGTGTTTGGAATAGCATGCTACCTCGATGACCTGCCAAAATATACAGTATAGAACAGAACATTTAATAACCTTGATTATAAAACAGTTAAGAGTTTATGTAAATTTGTAGAAAAATGTCTTTCCACAACAGTGAGATTATCATTCCTTTCATTCAATTTGATCTAAAGGCCACTTGAATTGCATTTGGCACTTTGTGCTAATTTAGCATGCTGGTGCCATCCACTGACAGCCTGGATCTCTTCATTAAAAATAAAGCTCATACACTCTTTCCTAATGTTGGGATCAGAAGAAAGGCAATGCAAACACTGTTCAAATAATTTGCTCAGATTGCAATTCTCTAGCATCATCCTTTTTATTGTTACTGCAGTTTAGTTTATAGTGTTTACTTCATTTTAGCTACATATGCCTCTAAGCATGCAAATATATCTGATATAACTGATCATGATCATTAACATGTCATCTGCAGAGCCAGTGGAATGCCATTCTGAACTATTTCTGAAATCCAATAAAGTTATCGCTGTGCTAAACTTAAAACTGTGTGATGCCAGTTAAGGGCACTCCAAAGTAGTAATGCGTGTATGTGTTGTTTTAGATCTGCATATAGAGGGACTGGAGTCCAGCGGGCTGAAGCAGTGTGGCATGACAGTGAGGACAGCGAAGGACCCTGCAGTACAGTCTGACACAAACTGGTGCAACTAAACACAGGGAACGGCTCTCCTTCATCTAATGAATAACTGGAAACTTTAACAAATGACGACGACTTCTCACTGTGAACTGACATGAAGCACCAGCGCCCTCATGACAGCTAAATTGAACAAACGTCTTCCAGCATGATGTGATCTGTCAGAGAGAAATAAACACTTTGATGTAACAGAATACACATAAACAGAGGAATAAAAACTTTCAGTAGAAAATAAGACTGCGAGTTTATTAATGAGTCTCATGGAGAACATGGTACAAAAGCAGTTACAGGCCTTGAATGCTCACACATACACACACACACACACGCGCACGCACAAACAAACAGGGAATTACTAACACTTCAAACCAATTGACCAATCGTCTCAGTGGGAGTGGCCAGGATGAGATTCTACACATACAGGATGTGACATCACTACAAAACACTGCAGTCCCTCTATGGCTGATCGCCTCTGAGACCATTTCTGTGGTCGACTGGATAGGAATTGTTTTGGTGATGAAGCCCTTCCTGTATGGACATGGTTAGGTTGATGGAGCAGACCTGAATGAGAGCAGGAGGCGTGATTTACAATAGAACATTCTGACCGTGTCCCAAAGTTCATGAGTTTTGGGAAACAGCCCGACGGTTGTCCTGACCAGCCCAGAGGACGGGGGTTAGCAGGACAGGGTCATAAGGTCGCAGGATTGTGAGTTTGAGTTCACTGCCTGTCTGTAACAGTACTGCCCTAAAGTGCAAAAAAAAGGCTCACCGCACACTATTAAGACACACAAACTTGACACTGGTCCACACCAAACACTCTACAACAGTGTGTGAATCCGGTGGGTCTCAGACTGAGATTGTCAGTAGATAGACCAGCAACTGGGCCGCCATGGTGCCGAGGTGAGTAGTGAGGGCAGATATGTCACTCTGTACAGAATACTTTGAGCGCACGCACACAAACGGACGAACGGAGGTGTTGTCTACACATTTGTTCTAAGCATGGTCAAGGCGAATGCTTACTTTTGTTCAGTACTGATATTGAAGGCACATTAAGAGTCTGGTGCGGAAATCAAGGGGTGTTAAGTATCGGTTTGTGATGAATCGACAAATAGATGGGTACGTCTTTGAGGGGAGGGGTTAAGACATCATATTGGCTTTAAATAGTGTAAGGAAAAAGCTCTCACCAAAATTTCAAGAGTTCACCTGAAGGGTACAATCTCTGGTCAAGGTCACGGCTGTGAGTTAAAGGCAACCGAAGAGAGGCGTGCTGAGGGTGTTCGGGTTTAACCCTGGTTGACCTTTGACCTGCAACCAAATAAACATCCACAGCAGAGTCTTGACGGTGGTGAAAGGCCTCAGAGCAGCATTTCCATCAGTGAATGTGCTGTCGACGAGCACATGACCTTGCGTTGCTCTGCACGCTGAATGTGACGGGTGTGAAAAATGAGTGATAATCACATTCCTCGAGGGCAATGAGCATCTTCAGGTTTTCATTAGCATCAGATTGTCTGGTTCCAGGTTAAACGTTGTTAAAACACACAAACACACACACACTCACGTCTGTATTTTAGGGTGTGATGCTCTTATTCGTTGCTGTCTCTGTTGTCGACTAGCGAGAGAGTGTGTATGGATGGCTGTGAGAGAGAGTGTGTGGATTGAGAGAGTTCTCTCTTGTAAGTCTTGGGGGGCAGTTTTGGCAGCGCAGGGGTGGAGTTGTGCCGAGGTGGTATGGGAGGGGCCGGAGTGGGCGGGGGCAGGTGGACCAGGCTTTGTTGACTGAGGCTGGGCGTGCAGGGGCGCCGAGGCACGCGTGGAGAAGGCGTGCCGGGGGGCGGAACACGGGGCGATGGTGTGCCAGGAGGGGTGTTGGGAGTGCTAGGCAAGCTGGTGAAGTCCCAGAGGAAACGGCCACCTGGAGACGGCTGCATGTTCACCGGGTAGTTGATGAAGATCTCCGGCGGTCGCTGCGGAACTGGCGGAGGTGTGTCCGGCAGGGGATCGCGGGGCGGAGGGGGTGGGGGGCTCGGCAGCGGCCCGTCTGTCGGCCCGTTGATCACTGGAACACGTGGTTGCAGGCGAGGAGGAGGAGGATGTCGTGGTGGAATGGCGGGAGGACTTTCAGACCTGGAACTCAACTTAAGAGAGGACAGAATGCACTCGTGTAAATGTGATGGCACAACGTGATGCAATGATGAAAGCCTGTGAAACTAAATCAAATCTTAGTAAAGCAAAAAAAAAAAAAAGACAGACCAAACACAAAGGCATTCTGAAATTCACAATACTGTTTTCAATTCAACTTAATTGAAAATTAAAAAAAATACAAATAAATTAGATGAATTTTCACGTGTGTCACAAAGGCTAAAAGTAATGTGTATGGGTATGTGCTCTTTTTTTCACCTTGTATGGACATTTTTTTTTTAATAGGGAAATTTGTTTGGTTGTACTAACTCAGTAACTTGAAATTAGGGCTGGGCGATAAATCGATTAACTCGAATGTGTAGTTTACATCGATTGGTTTGAATGAAAATCGGTTTTCTATTTAACATCCGCCGACGCTCCCCTCTGGGCTCCCGTAGTTCCGAATGGGCTCAGCCCTCCCCCCCATATTCCCATATTAGAGTTTAGGAAGGGTTTTGTGATCCCAGTTAAGGCTCGTTAGCTTTCGGCCTGCTTTAAATTAGACACAGATGTAGTGCTGTAAGATCGCATTTATTTGAATTAATTAATTATATCATTTATTTGAATTAGCAAGAGAGAGAGAGAGAGAGATGAAAGTTGCGTGTGTGAACCTGCATCTCCGCATCTCTCTCTTTACCCACTCAATGCAGAGAAATATAACGTTACGAGTCAGCCTATCGAAGCTATTTAAGTTTCCGTGCTGTGTGTTTGCTGCGCGAATCTCTGATATCTGTGTGCTATAATGTATTGTGTTGTGCGTGCGTCTATGAAAGCAGCGTAGCCTGCTGCATATAGTTTTAGTTTAGCTACAAACCCGAGCCCGAAGCTATTCATTAAACATTAACCTGGCTCGGGTCGTGTAGCAGACTGGTACGCACGACCAATTTACTGCAGCGCCTCAAACAGAGCCATACGCACGACCAATGCCGAGTAGGAGAGATACTGCAGCGCCTGCGCTCTAAACAGAGCCATGCTGCCGAGTAGGAGAGATGTTGCGCTCTACGAAATGAACTAGACTTTGGTAGCACAAGCACATTTAAATCGTAAATTTTTTTTTTTTTGAGGGCCATATCACCCAGCCCTACTTGAAATCCAATCTTGATTAATCCAACTTGAAAAAGAACTGTGATAAAACGATCATAATCCCACCTGAAATAAATTTTTTGCCATATCACCCACCCCTATGTACTACAACATGCTGCAACAAGTTTGATTCCTTCAAGTAAATTCAAGTTTGTTCAGAAAGCTCAAGAAACCATGAAGGTAGGGATGCACTGATACCAATACTAGCATTGGTTGTGATTACTGTACCACTCTAAATGTGTGCTCTACCATTAAACGAAAGATCAAATATGACAGAACATTAAAACGAATAGTTAAAGTAACAGCAGTTTGTATAATGTATATCAACAGGTCTAATTTAAGCATGAAAGTTAATGAAGAAAACATCTAAATCTACACAAATTAGCATCCTTTGGTTTCTATACCCTATATAAAAAAAAAACAATGAAAATACAGATATCAGTAAGAACCAAAAACGAAAGCATTCTGGAAAATCTACATAAAAGGAAATAATAAAAATTTCAATTTTTGTAAAATATTTTGTTAAAAGCTATTCAACTCAATCAAGAGCAGCATGTATAGTTTGAAAAAACTAAACAAAAAGGTGTGCATATCCAAAAAGACCCAAAAATTGAATTCAAGCGTAGGACATAAAAATACAATTAAATAAACCAAAACAATGTCCGCACACTGAAAAATAAAGCTAAAAAAAAAAAAAAATAGCCCAATGGATTTTCCCCAATGGATTCTAGGAACAAAAAAGGTTTTTGGAGCTTTATTTTCAGCGTGAGGACATTATAGCATGCATAGTTTCAAAGTAACTTCCTCAACACTATGCAAGTCACCTTGATCTCTGAAGCGGTATCTTTCCTGCGGGGAGGTAATGGAGGGGGTTTCATTTGCTTATCGTCAATCAAATAGTGTAAACTGCCACACGACACAGACTGAAACCCTGACAAAGAGAGAAAACACAGTCTTACAGTCTGTCACATAAAGCAAGAGAGATCTGCTTGAGGAAAATTAGGACTCAACACTTACTGGACTGAGGCAGCAAAACTGTAGCAAATATGGTGTTGTTACCTGCAGAAAAACAAACAAAAAGCCATTTAAGCATGTATACGGAAAAAAAACCATTGAGTTACCGCCACTCCCCTCACTCACCATAGGAGCTGCTCAGGTCAGGCTCAATGAACACTGAGTTGAGGTCAGAGCAGGCAGACTGTGGAGGTGTGGGTGTGTTTGGAGAGGTGGGGAGAGAAGGGGAAGTCTCAGGTTCTGTTTCTGCGATGCTTCTGAAGGTGATTTTGTGAGGTGGTTCTCGTTCTAATGGCACTGGGTGACCTTTCAGCGTCCCTCCTCCTCCTGATGCTCGCACCGGCCGCACGCCAGGAGACTTCAGAGAATACGTAGTCTTTCTGGGCTATATGACACAAAACCAACACACTGTTATAAACTTAAACCACCTCACATAACTCATGAACACAGTGAAAACACAACACATTATCGCTCTATTATATTCATGTGAAGAGATTAATCTCTTCAAGAAGTCTTTCTCGTACCATCAATGTTTAGAAAGAAGCCATGGATCTAATAAGGATGTGGTAAACTACATATTTTCAAAATTGATTAGTCAGAAGTTGATGCTTGTCATATAGACAACATGAAATGTATACATATAAAAAAGGACTAGAAAGCCTTTCAGACAAAAATAATTTAAAAACAAAAATGTTTTATTATGGATGCATGTGCTTTATTTGACTACTTTTGGACTGTTGGACAAAAACACCCACCGACTCCCATTCTAACGCTTGGAAGAGTCAGAAAAACTTTTAATAACTCCGATTGTATTTGTCTAAAAGAATAAAGTCATATACACCTAGGATGCTTTGAGTGGGAGTAAAACATGGGCTAATTTTCATTTTTGGGTGAACTAACCATTTAATATTTTTTTTTTATATATAAACAGTGTCAACAACAACAACAACAACAACTCACAAATCTGGGTGGCTGTTTGCAGTTCCGTGGTTCAATCTCTAGAGACTTGTTGAACAGGTAGTCAGAAAAATCCTTCTCACTCATGTTTCCCATTGGATTCAGACTCTCGAAAAAACTCTACAAGACAAACAAACGCTTCTTAACATCATAAGAACTAGACGGAGGTAGAGGAAAAAAGCGAGAGTGAGTAATGAACATATAGACCTTTATATCGTGTTCTACTTTGAGGCAGTAGGGTTGGTTCTGGTACTGCTGGATTTCTCCAGTGATTTCTGCTACTTTGCGTCTTTTGCTAAAGTTGATCAGTTCTTTTCCATCACGTTTTAGAAAATCTGGATTTCCCTCTTCAGTCTTCAGAATGTTAGTCAGGTAGATGCCTGAATACACAGAGCAAACAGACAGGAAACATCACATACACACACGTGTACAGTGCTGTTAAAAATGTCTATTCATCCAAGAACTGGTTTCCACAAAAATATCAAGCAACAACTTTTTTTTGAAGACTGGAGTAATGACTGCTGAAAATTCAGCTTTGCCATCACAGTAATAAATAGAATTTCTAAATACACAACAGAAAATAGTTATTTTGATATCTGTTTGTTTTTACTGCTTTGACAAAATAAATGCAGCCTAAGTGAGCACAAAAGACTTCTTCCAAAACATTAAAAAAAACCATACTACCCCAAACTTAGTTCGCCAGTTTGTTACAAAGCAGATTTTTCTCTTACCAAAGAAAGGTACGCAAGGCGGGTTGATGGATTTGAGCTTGGCGAGGTATTTCTTAAAATGATCCTGACTGAGTTCAACAGCTTCCTCTAGAATCCTCCTCTTCCTCTCAGGCACGGCCTACACAGCAAAACCATATATTCAATTATTATCTGTCAATTAGTATTCTGATTCACAGTATGAGTGCATAATAAATGAACAGGTCACCTCAAACGTGTGGTCGAGACGATACACCGGTACCGAGTTGATGGCGCTCACAATCTCCAAAACTCCATTAAAGTTATTGAGCTCTTGAAACACCTGCAGAATCTCAATAATACGAGAGAATACAGCAACCCTCTCGTCCACATTTTCAGCCTCTACTATACACCTGAGCCACAGAGAGAGAAACATTGATAACATCAAGAATGAAGATGTTTTTCTTCAACATGATTGTACTGTTTATAGAGATGATGCTATGTGCTAGTTACTCACTTTTCAAACCACAGAGTGAGGTTGGTTGTGTGTCTAATCATCCTCAGCAGATTTGGAGAATTCTTCTCTTTATCTTCTTTTGTCCAAACACTTCCTACCAGCTCAGATGGGCGAACGGCTCTAAGCACACAAATGTACAATTATTAGTCAATGTACTGTCTTTCTTATACATCCTTATAGTTCTGATTTGCTCACCTGTACAGATCAGACTCTAGAAGTGTTAACTGACGAGCAATTTCTATTGGATGAAGGGTCATGAGCTCAAAGGTTTCAATGCTTCCGGGACGGCTGATGTGCCATTCAATAGGAGGAGGTGGGCTCTCAAAGGTGATGTTGTGACTGATGCCATTAGATTGAGTTTGTTTCTTCCGCCTCATGATCTTGATGATAGACTCCACCCACTTGCGCATCGATTTACCTGAAAAACAGAATATCAGGTATCAGTCTGTAAACCTGTGTGTGTCTCACTGAGTATGTGTGTATGTATGAGCATCATGCATGGACACTCAGCATTGTTAGAGTGTGTGTACGTACCTCTAAGTTGTGTGGTGCTGGTGAGATATTCTTCAATTCCACAGCTGAGTTCAGGATCATTCTCAAAGTCATAAAAGTGATGTTCTACCCACTGACGGAATACATTCAGAACCCTAATGACACACATACAGACATTAGACCGACGAGGTCACAGACACTATTAGTGTTGATGGCAGCAGGACTGTGAGTGGTGACATTGACAGAAATAAGCACAAGATGAAGCAACAACAGGATGGTTGGTCTTACAAAAAAAAAAAAGTAATACACACACACCTGTTCCAAAGTTTAGATTAATTAAGTTTTTATTTTATTTTAAAGAAATTTATATTTTACTTAGCAAGAATGCATTACATTTATTAAAGTGACATTAAAGACGTTATATTATTACAAAATATTTCTAGTTCAAATAAATTTTCTTTTGAAGATTCAATGAATCAAAAAAATTATCAGTTTCCACCAAAATATTAAAGGTGCCATATAATGAAAACCTGTCTTTACCTTGGAATAGTTAAATAATAACAGTTCTGTACATGGAAATGACATACAGTGAGCCTCAGACACCATAGTTTCCTCCTCCTTATGTAAATCTCGTGATTAAAAAAGACCACTGAAAAACAGGCGAATCAGAACATAACACCGACTGTGACGCAACAGTCGGGACCACTACGCCCCATCATTCCATAAACCCGCCCTTGTTCTAGGCAAGCGCCAGCTGAACCATCAGAAGTTCTGCAGGTGTTGTAAATAAACAAGCGCGGACAACAGCGAAAATGGCAGATCATGGAAATCAATGTAATGTTCCAGGTTGTGCAGGGGATGTGAAGTGCAGGGATGGGTTGGTGTCTTTTTTCAGAAAGGCACGGAAAGCAAATAACGCATTCAAATAAAATAACGCGAGCCACTAAAGGGACATGGTTAGCTTCTTGCTAGCTGTAGACTGTTATAGTACATAAGAGTTCACTTACCACATAAACAGAGTAAGGAGAGATGACTGAGGATGATAGAGAATGATTTACAGATCCTGAACACCACTGACAAGCGTCTAATCTTGTGAAATGTGTGGTAAGTACTGTTGCTCCATAATATAAACAGAGTTTGTACATCGCGTCTCTTGAAAGTGAAACTATAACGCGATCGACTGATCGTTCAAAAAGCAGTTTCAATGCCTCGCGTATTAATAACGGCTCTCTGATGCCCGCGTTTTATATACAGTATAATTACCCGACGATATAACTGTGAGAAAGTATTTAAATATATATTTTCCTCCCTGTGTTTCCTTCTTGCTGGTAAGTGGCACTGTGGAACAGCCAATCAGAGCAGAGCTTAACATTAAGGAGTGCCGTGAAACAGCCAATCAGAGCAGAGCTCATTATTATTATTATTCGTGACCCTGCCAAATAACCCAATAACAGACCGTTTCATTCTAGGGTTGTAAATGGACATGTAAAATCGTTTCTGGAGATTTTTTGCCCTTACCTAATATCAGAGAACAATTTAAAATACTGTATAAATGTATTCTATGGCACCTTTAACAGAACAAATGTTTTCAACACTGATAATAATTAGAAATGCATCTTGAGCACCAAATCAACATTTTAGAATGATTTATGAAGGATCATGTGACTGAAGACTGGAGTAATGGCTGCTGAAAATTGTGCTTTGCCATTACAGGAATAAATTGCATTTTTAAGATATATAATAGAAAAGTTATTTTAAATTGTTATATTATCATGAGTGCATCATATATGGGTGTGCTATGAGAACCTGTGTTTTACCTGAGTTGGACAGGCTGCACGTATTCTCTGCGAAATCTCTGAAGCTCGGCCGCCATTGGATGCTCTCCATTCCAAAGTGCCTCTAGGTCTGCTTCTGATGGCTCTGGCTCTGGAATATCAATCCTGAAGCATCATGGGGAAACAATTAAAACTAAATTGCATGCACATACTATATATTCTAACATGAAACAGAAACACAAAAAGAAACAGCAGACAATGTTAACTTTACAAACCAATGTGTGTAAATGCAACAAACTCCTTGATGGACATGCCAACATTTTAGAGTGATGGCAGAGCTGTGAATAATTTAACAGACTTCCTCTCTTCTCATTGACTGAACATGTATGATACAAGTGTATGTGTGCTTTACCTTTCAATAAGTAGTGTGAGCAGGTCTTGTGGTTTACAGAAAGAACGGTACGTAGTCAGAAATGTACGCACAAAATTTGGGTCTGTGTGGAAAAGAAGAACAATACTTATAATAGGCACCCAAGGACACACAAATAAACACACTGGTAGGCAAAAGTTTGGAGACCTTTGACTGAATTTCTTTCTTAAAAACCTCTTGATCGAAAAGAGTGTTTTATTCTGTACCTGCATACATGTGGTACGTCAGTCTCTCAATAAGCTTGACAACTGTCCCGGCCTTAATAATAGGGATTCCAGTCTTGCGCTGCGCTCCCTCCTCAAATACAATGTTCTCCTCAGAATCCTGTATGGCAAACCGGTAGACATCCGGTGATGGCAGCCTCAGCGGTTGTGCTTGTTCCTCGCGGTGCAGGACGGTGTCCAGCATGCGGTCCAGAGTGGGCCGGTACTGCAGCGTGACCAGCGCGGCCATCCAAGCAGTCTTCTCTTCCGCTGAACGTGCGCTGAACACGGCACCGCTTTCCTCGCGGCCCACCAGCTCAAATGCGTGACGAAACTCTGGTGAATCCTCACGATCTACAATGCGATACTTGCGTAAAACAAACTTCTCTTTCAGACGAAACTCCGCCCCACTGCCCGCCCCCGGCAACCTAGAGCTCTGGTTGGCTTTGCAGCTTATCATGAGGCCATCGAACAGGAAGTTGTGCCGTTCGTGCTTGGCTCCGGCCCGTAGGAGCGCCCCCTCCATGATGAACTGGCTGCAGCACTGACCGATATCTCTGCCCTCCCAGCCATCAATACTTCTCTGGATGTCATTCATACGCTTTATTGCTGCCTGCTTGCTGCGAGATGCACGACTATATAACCGATACAGTGGCTCCCTAAAAAAGAAAGTCACAATAAAGAAAGATGAAAATGGGATTTGGTACAGACACATAGTTGTGCAAGCCCTGGTGTTTGCATTACCCTTGTTTGCGCCGTGGTTGGTGTTTAGCATATATGCGTTCAATGCTGCATTGCAGGTTGATCAGTGCAGTTTGAGCCTGTTTTAAACACTCTCTGTCATCTTGGTCTTCACTGCACTCCTGCAATTGCTACAGAGACAATGATACACAAACCTCAAATTACACAGCTGTAGGTTACTGACTGAGTGTGAAGTGTGTTTAGTACTCACCTGTAACAGTTCAAAGTAGTGCATGCAGTGGTAAACGGGGACCATCATCAACTGAGGAAGCACATACTGGACTGCCTCTTTAAAACCCTCTGCAATTGACTGAAACACCACAGGAGAGAGAACATCTGAGCTCATGCCTGCAGAGATGAAAGCTTTGATTCCAACGCCCGCCCTCTCCCTGTCCCCACAAGTATCTCTTTAGATTGGATTATTTGCTTTCAAAATGTGGTACATATGATTTCCAAGTTCGACTAATGAAAGAACAGGTTGTCTTAATTAGCAAAACTCTAAAAGCAGCGTTTCAAATTTCAGTTAGAGTCACTAACTCAATACCGTCAAAGGTACAGTACTGGATAAAAGTGAAGCAAACATGATTGAAACTGATCCATGCAACACGAACCTACATAAAAAACAATAACAATATCTTTACATAAATAATTGAACTGATTAATAAAGTAGTTTGAAAAAAAAAAAAAGAAAAAAGAAACCTCAGTGTCTGGAGATATTACCTATTTTTAAACAGGTTTAAATGTATTAGGTATGTAGTAGGTATATATCAATTAGCAGTGTAGTTATTAGTAACAAAAAGTAAAACAAATTTTAGGGATGTACGATATCATCGTACTGATATCGGCATCGGCCCGATATGAAAAATTATGCCGATATGTCTTGGCGATAAGAGGAATATGTTAACTCACATGTGCTCAGGGTGTGCTAGTGATTAGATCACATCAACAGTCTGGCTCATTCTTGAAGCTAATTTTTGTCTGAATGACAATTAGATTAGATTGTTTTGGATCGCTGCATTTAAACTGAGAATGCACGTACAGAATGACGCGTTAGGTAAGATAGAGTAAACAGGGCTGCGTTCAGCCTCGAAAAACGGTGCAAACTGTTTATTAAACTGACAAGGTGATGCATTGAACACCTTGTTCTGATGGCGCAAGTGTTGCAACTATGGCAGCTGAGAAAGCCATTCTTTGTGAAGAATTTTCGGAGCCTGATGAAATCGGTATTAGGGATGCGCGGTAAAAATGGGTATTTTTTTTACCATTTTGGTAAGGAGTTTTAATCTGTAGGGGGTGCTGTTGGCCTACTTGTAATTAAATTAAAAGTAAAATAGCCTACAAAAATAATATTTAGACCATTTCTGATTAAATAAAGCAGTAATTGAGGTCATAAAAATATGAGTTTTGATTTAATGGTCAGAAGCTATAGCTTACATAAAAAAAAAAAAAAAATCAAAAACATAAACCTGTAAATACAATACATTTATGCATTTAGCAGACGCTTTTATCCAAAGCGACTTACAGCGCATTCAAGCTATACATTTTTTATCAGTATGTGTTTTCCCTGGGAATCGAACCCACAACCTTTGCGCTGCTAACGCAATGCTCTAACCACTGAGCCACAGGAACACAATAATTTATGTATTCTGATTTATTCGTTAAGGTGTAATGTGTCTTATTTTTTAAACAAATCATAGGCTCTAAAAGATTTTCAGAATTTGTACAACTTTTGCTTTAGACCATATACAAATGTTAAATCTTAAAATAAAATGTTAGCGTTAACACTGCATCTTTCTTGAGGAAAAATGCAGCACTTGATATATAGTTTATTTATAGTTATTTTCAAAGCTTCAATGTACTGTCAAAAAACTTAATTTTTTTATTTAATTCTAATAAATAAGTTATTTATTTTAAGAAAATATTTTGCTTATAATTTTTGCACAGGAGAGACAAAAATAAATATTTCGATATCGGCCAAAATTAGTTTTATAAATAGAAAAATATCGGATATCGGCAAAAACCCAATATCGTGCATCCCTAAAAAATATCAGATAAAAAAACGATTAAAACACCTGAAAAATCAGAAATGCTGCCTAGGCAACTAACTGGAATAAAATAAGTTTTAGTACTAAAAGTGCTAAAACTAATTTAAATCAAAGCTATACAGAAATATTTAAAAAAGCACAAAACAATATTACAAAAAACTTTAGCTAATTCAAATATGAATAAAAACTTAAAAAGAATATAAATAATACTAAAATAACACTGCCAGTTATCAACCAATATTATTTACTTTAATTTACTGGTATCTGTTGAAATTGGATATTTAATTGTGCACGCTTCTTTCCACACATATTTTCCCATTTAGTTTATCTCTGCTGTAACAATATGTTAGAAACTTAATAACAATGTTAAATGTAATCTTTAGCAAATCTCAAAATTAATATCCATTTTCATACTGTGCCACCTAAATTCACTTTAAAGTGAAGCATTTATAAATATTTTTATTTTGAATTTATTTAGACAAAATGTTAGACTTTTAATATTGCCAATTTATTGGTTACGTGCTATAACATGAAAATAATTACCAGCATATCTGTGTCAGCCAGTATTTTAAGATCCCTATAAGTTAAATGGAAAAGATGATGAACCAATAAGAGGCCAGTGTTGGTGCTGACCTGAAAGTACAGAGCAACAGTGGGGCGGGACATCAGAGTGTTGAAATGTTGACAGAATTCTTTAGAGAGGATGTCCTGAGAGAGTGTCTCATAGGGATCGAACGCCTGCTCCTGTACACAACAGATATACACACACAAACATTTCTAATAGTGCAGTAAGGTACATAATACATGATGGTAATTCTCATTTTTGGACTCTCATGAGTGTTTATGAGTTTCCGTACCTCAGCGAGGTCTTCGAAGCAGCTGCCCACAAGGGGGTGTGGACTACCGTCGGCTGTCATTTCTACAGCATCCTCAATAAGACCCAACAGCTTAACTGTTAACTCGTGAACCTCTAGAATATTACTGAATGCCAGCTCCACATCCTACACGCATAACGAGAGAGAGAAAACTGAGACTAATTGATGAAAAAGAGAATGCAAACAGCTAATCCCTGCCAGTATGAATATTTCCGTCAGTTTCATATGTTCTGATTGTCAGAAGAACGCACCTGAGTGGAGAAGTGTTTGTTACTGGATGTAAAGGCTTGGCGGAATACTTTAATGATGAGATCGAGTTCCCGCAGATACTGACGCTCCTCGGCGATCTCCAGACGCACAAGGTCATCATATGTGAGCACACCAGAGGAAGACACCTCCTCTACACTCTGAGACAACAGCCCCATCTCCTCTTCCTGATCGAACATATCCATTAAAACCTGAAGACACACACAAAAGCAATACTGTGAATACATTAAAATAATACATTTCAACTATTCACTATCATTTTTGTAGTTAATCATTATTGGTCTTGGTATTCAGACCGACTTAGCTTAGAAACTTAGCCGACAAAGCTTAGATTCAGAGTAGCTTTGCATAAAATAATAATATTGGAAAATAACAGCAACAAGAACAATAATAAAATAACTGATCCCTGTAGTAGACCATAAATGATTAGCATCACAAAACTTTAGATCACTTGGTTGTAACTAAGATAACAATATTATGGTATCACAGTAAAAAATGAAATAAGAAACATGACATTTGAATGAATATAAACAACACTTCTCAGATCTTAACATGTATTTTAAATGAGAATTTTTGCAGATATTTGCATCATATTGAGCTAGATTTATCACTGACCCTAGGCCCAGTGACAACATATTTTGCATCAAATTAAATTGAGTGTAACACCGACTAATGACTTAATTGTTGTTTCGTAAGTAATTGTCCATCTTTTAATTTAATTTATAATTTAATTAGGGATTAAGAATGTCTCCATGTTTCAGACACATTAGAAATAAACAGTTGCATTAATAGTTTTATGTCATTGCTAAATTTAATTTCTTCAGTAACTTCACTCGTTACATCCTTTCAAGAAACAACAACTATTTATATAGATAGTTGATGATGATGAATCAGTAACACACACACACACACACACACACACACACTTTCTGACCTTGTCAGCACACATGGAGACAGTGATGTCTTGCTGGCTGATCTCGTAATGTCGAATGTTGCTCACGTAGTTTCCAGCCAGCTTGAGGATGTCGGCTGAGATGTACTCCAGCACAGCAACAATATACAGACACACATTATAGTCGATCTTATAACCCAGCACCTCCTACACACACAAAAACAGCCATATGTTACTCTGTGTGAAAGCTAGCGGTTTGTGAATGTTGAGTATGTGTTTGAGTTTTTCGCACCTTCAGTAGTGGATGTATCTTATCGACTGGCAGCAGAAGTGGGTTCCTTCGCTTGCGTTTCTCTATCGCAGCCTGAGCGTCTGACATGGCCCATTTATCGATGGGATTCGGGAACGTCTTCTGGACACGATCCTGTGATTACACATCAAGTCAAAGGTGACAAAGCTGATCAGGCATACGTACTGCCTGATTGTATGCATGTATTTGTGTCTAACTGTCAGGTGCTATTCAGGGTCATGGGGACTTCTTGACTTTACGATGTTCATAAAAAAGTGATTCATACGGCACTGACAGCCTTGTGGGCAGCGCGCCCACATACAGCGCCTTTACGCTACGGGCGTCCTGAGTTCGAATCCCAGCTTGAGGACATTTGTATGTTTATATGTATATATACACACATATATATTAAAGTTTCACAGAAATAATGACAAATCTGCGTATTTAAATGTAATATTTAAGTTTAAAACAAGAGACTGAAAATAAAATTGTGACCTGTCTTGGCAAAATGAGTCACAATGAGCAAATTGTCAAAGTTATTTTTACATTCTTCATTAAAAGACCTTCAAAATGATGTATGATTATTTTGAATCGGACAAAATGTCTGAGCTATACCTGTTTGAAATTGATGGAGTCAGCAAAGTAAAAACTGATTTAAAGTTCTCTGAAGTTCCAAAGCAAAATCACCTAGCAACATTACTTCTACTACATCTTTTCTTAATAATCACTACTAGATCAATAAACACAATATAGCCATTTTAATTGTATCTTTGTTGTTATAAATAAGAACAGATGCAAAAAATAACAAATATAAGAAAGAAACAAGTGTATAGTGTTTTACATCTAACCATAAGCATTCAAGTAAGAAAAACTCATTGTAAAATGTAAAAATTACTTAAGTGTGTTCATTACAAATAAATTGATTATTAAAACTACAAAAGCAGTTCAATCAAGAGCACAGAGTGATTCCCTCTTTTCTTTTAATGTTTGATTAACATTAATGCAACAGACGGCCTATATTAGGACATAGTGTAATGCACAGATCTAATATAATGTTACCCACCCAATATTTTCCCCCAACAGTTCCCCAAAATGTTCACTTAAGATATAACAGATTATGTTTGCGTGAATACTTAAATATATTTAGCCTACTATAAATCTGTGTATATGTATGTAACGATTCATATATGGATCGATATCGGTATGACGATACGATGCATCGATGCCATGCGTAGTAAAAAGGAACGGCACTGTCCACATTTTCACATAATGTTCCTTTTGTCAGCACACTTAAAAGACAGTTGGAGTAACAGTCATGTGTTAGAAGTTTTCCACGCAGAGCGCGCACACAGACGCGTCAACTGTCTCTCCTCCGGTGCATGATGAATAAATACAGACAAAACTACATCAAAATGCATAATATCCTTGTATTACTCATAAGTCTTACTCATGAAATATTAAATCTGTGCTTTCACTTAAAGTGAAAGATAATAATAAATCGAATGAAGATGTTTATTTTTGCTTTTCATGGAGAATTGGTTATTTTACATTTGATTGCTACCTGACTGAGGGCTTAATGAATTTATTTTCTGCATTTTTGTGAAAACCTCAAATGTGTTCACATTTTTCACTATTCCTGAATAGAATCGAAACGTAAAAATTTGAGGAATGCAAATGCGTATCGCTGGGTATTCGATATCCGTATCGTGACCCATCATTTACACCCATAGTATATGTGTATAATATAACCTTTATGTGCACACTAGATAACAGCACGCATACTGAAAACGTACAAATAGCAGAATTGGGATTGCTAGACGAAGGCTTAATGAACTGACATTTTTCAGTGCATCTTTATCCCTGCCACATGTTAATAATATAACACACTAACAGCACCATCTGTATAGCACAATTGCTGCCAGTTGATACATTTCTCCCATAGTACACTATTTAGTATATGATAACACCGCCTATCCCTGATATGTCTGTATGTGTACCTCGACATCAGCTATTGTTCTGGGCTGTGTAACACACAGCTTGTTCAGGAGCTGTAGTATGAGTGCCTCAATGTGCTGGAGCGCATCTTCTTTAGCCAACAGGTTTGGATGCACTTGTAACTGCACCTGCTCATATAAAAACAGAACAAAGTTATAACTTCTTTCTAACACTGAGCCACAGATGCATTTGAATGGTATCAACAAGACAAATGCACATAAAAAAATGATAAAAATAAATAGTTATAAAAAAAAATCTGGTCTGTGATCACAGCTCTCTCACACATTTATAGATCGACACACTATTACAAGGCAGCATGACATCATCTGACATACACACACTGATATGCAGACACGCACACACCTTCCTTGCTCTCAGTTTGGTGGACAAATGATACAAAGCAAAAAAAAACTCTTTCCAATTTTACCCCCTCCCACCTTACTGGGCTGTGTCCTGAAATAGGAATGCAGTCTGTTCAGGTAGTGTGGCAAAACCAGTTAGAGAAAGTGTCAGAGAGAGAGTGCATAATACAGTAGCGGTCTAAAATAAAAATAGCATTTGTGTTTTGACAGGTGAAGGTTAAAGGTGAGCACAGGTTCCAACACAGATTTAATCCCCTTCTGCAGTTCAACTGCGAAATACTGACTGAAAACACAAAGCAAATGCATGCACGCACATACACAAATACACAGATGAGAGATGGCTTGTGCTCTCTGCTTTAGTGTCTGGTTACATGCCGTCCTCCATTAGGCACTGAGAGCTACTCTACTGGGACCCCACAACACACACACACACACACACACACAGATACAAACACACTTTACCTCTCTGTCTTCTCCAGGGATGGGGGGATGATAGTAGCAGACAGAAAAGTATTGATGTGGAGAATGGGAGAGCAGGCAGAGAAAATTAAAGATGTGCGCGCTAGTGAGTGTACGTCCAGAGTGAAAAACATCCAGGATGATATTTAAAAGCGATGCTTTGTAAAATTTACATCTGGACGCTGTATGTTTGGATGAATAATGTTACTTACATGGAACAGAGCATTGACTAATAGATAATTCTGTTATTATTTATTCACCCTCATATCATTACAAACCTTTATGACTTTCTTCTGCAGAACACAATTTATTTGGAAGAATGTTAGTAACCAGGAGACATTTCTCAAAGTATATTCATTTATGCTACACAGAAAGAAAGGCATACAGGTTTGGAATGACATATGGTTGAGTAAATGAATTTTTTTTTTTTTTGTGAACTTTCCATTCAAGCAATGATCTGTTAATGTGTTGTTTATAATTCAAGTTCTTTATTTGTCTCAGTGTGTCACTCACTTCACATTAATGTCTAAGGGAATGTATGGATGGAAGCGAAAATAATTTTCAGCATCAGATCAGATGCAGCCTAAATCTTTCTTTCTCTCACAACCAAAAACATTTACACACACCATCTGCTCCCACAGTCTCCTGATGGTGCTAAGATATTTTGCTTGCAGTAGTGAGAACAAGACAGAAGGGAGATCTGGAATACATTTTTTGTTTATTCTGGCAGGGAAAGCCCTGGAATCCCTCAATCTCAAATAAATATATATATATATATATATATATATACACATATACACACACACACACACACACATACATACATACATACGCAAACAGTTAGTGTAAGTTTTAAAAGGACCAAGATTGCATGATAGTTAAACATTGGACACACTGGTCAAAGGTAAAACCCCATCAAAAAGTAAAAACCAACCAACTGAACTCTCCAGTCTTGACACTAGGACATGTCGTTTCAAAGTGTGTCAACTATGAAACCGTGCTTGTATGGCGTTTAGGCCATGATATAATATTAAAAAAACATTCTTTGCATCTTGCACAGCTGCATCCTTCAGGAACACCTCAAAGCAGACACTACGCACAGCGGTGCAAATCAACATACGAGAAAACTCTAGATTTCAGTTTTGCAGAAATAGTCTCTAAAAACTCACTCATTACGAATTAGGTTCGATGTAAACATAACGAGAAGTGTAAATGACGGAACGAACAGTGTCAGTACCTTTCGCAGCGCCTGCACGAACAGGCCTCGCCATTTCGCGCTGTTCTCCTCGCTGGAACCGAAGTCGTGCTGCATGCCTGCGGCCGCCGCCCGCGCTGCTCCGCATCGGCCCCGAGCGCTCCCAGCCCCGGGAACAGCCACCTAAGTTTAGCCGCTCTCACGGCGCGCACGCACACTCAAAACAAACTCAAACTCTACCACATTTACGGGCCAGCAAGGCTTTCCAACAGGTGAAACAGCTCATTCTGTGAGGGAAAACTGTTTGTAAATTAAATTAAGCAGTTTTAAATAGTGTAAAAGTGTCTGGGTCTCTGTCCTGACAGCCGTTGGAGTGTCGCGGCGGTCGTCGTGCGCTAATTAGCCGCTAACATAAACCGAAATTAGCCGCACATGCTAGTCGGGCAGTTCGCCCAAACAGGACAGCCGATGTCATGTCTTTCACAGAGGAGGAAATGTTAAAAGCAGCCGTTGAGTGTCGTCAGGCTGGTATTCGTCTGGCGGTGTTGTGCCTGCGGTTAACGGCAGCACATCTGGCGACACAGCGCGGCGGCTCTGTGGCCTGCAGACTCTTCATGAAGCGCGGGAGCAGGAGTTTCTCCAGCGCGACACTGTCATGTTGTTGGAGTCCGTCTGCTGAGCATATTCCAATCACAAAAGCGACATCTGAATCCGTTGAAATCCGACAAAAATTCGGTGTGCTAAAGTCTTTGTTTTTGTTGTTGGCAACGTCCCGATTCAACTCCGATGTGGTGCGCTCGTGTCTATGACGGTGTAATCACAGCTGCTCACTGCGCGCGCTTCCCGCATCTGCGCAGCCCAGAGGGAGGGAACGAGCGAATGAGCGCAGCAGCATAGCACAACATGCATGAGACGTCTTATTTTGGCACAATAAACACTCAAGCGTATATTCCAAAAGTATTTAGACAATGCATCTATTGTGTTTGACTTTCAGTAAACCGCACTGAATAATCTTAAAATAATATACTTAAAATAAGTTTAAATAGCCCGTAGCGCCTTGCCAGTTGTACTTCCAAAGATTATTTATTATTTTTCACGATTATTTCAGTTACTATAAATCTAAAAATCCCCCAAATTTTCAGCCACCCACTGCCATCGTGTGGTCAAGAGCGGAATGGTCACGCAAGATCATGTAAACACTTTTTATTATGGGGAAACTTAAGCCAATTATGCTCTAGAAAGGGGGTTCTCAACCAGGAAACCTCCAAAAAATATATTCAAATTCAATAAAATAAAGATAAAAATATCAACGGGCCTTTCTATAGAGCATACATTTTATAGTTATGTTAAGGTATACAATATTTTATGTAGAAATTTAAAGTACAAACACAAATATCATATATATATAAATCATTGTCCAGTGAATCACAAACAACTGTAAAAGTCATGTACATTAATGTACATCCATTCATTAATTAAAGGATGGGAAGTACATTCACCTTCTAGAACTTCTGGAATCTTGAAAATGTAACTAACAAAACCAAGGAGTATCGGACCTTCAAATATTGTTACAGACAGTGATTCTACAATGAACAAATCAGAAGAGCTGTTAGAGGTTAGATATAATTTCAAGACCCATCAACTAAAGAATTTTTCATGCTTTATTTTTACAAATTCAGAGATGGAGTGAATTCATTCTCTTAAGAGGCAACTATTTTTGTAAATTATTTTAAGGCAGATTTACAAAGACATAACAACAGTTACCCAACATTTCCTAAAACCTGCCTCATTTTCAGAAGATACATTAGAAAAGAGCACCAGAAATCTCTTTACATCATTACTGTTCCTCACTAGTATAAAAGTAAAACGTATTCTAATTATTCTTTTATCTTCTGAACTGAAGTATAAGAGTGAGAGTGTAATCAAGGTTATGGCAGCATCATCTGAGGTATGTCTAGAGTTGAAATCTTTTCTCCAGTTCATCAGCGATCATCTCAGCGATGGCCAGGGAGGAGCTTGCAGCAGGTGACGGGGCATTGCGTACGTGCAGAATCCGGCTGGCCAGCTCTCCCTTCCCACCGTCAAACACAAAATCATCCACCAGGTTTCCTTCAGCATCCAAAGCCTGTGCACGCACACCCGACGGCCCCCTGCACAAACCAACACGCTCAAACATTTACAAGCAGGGCAACGGTGATAATAAATGAGAATATGTATCACTTTTATCATTTTTCTCAATGGAGTGTTTGTGTGTCTGTACCTGAGGACATCACTGGGGCTCAGTTCAGGTATGAACTTCTGCAGGTTCTTTACTTGAGCACTGGTAAACACACCTCTATATATTTCTCCCATTCCATACACAATATTCTTCATTACCAGCCTCTGCAGACCCCTACACACACACACACAGATTTTTTTTGCACCCTCAGATTCCAGATATTCAAATAGTTGTATCTCGGCCTTGTATGTAACCTCCATAAATGGAGATGATTTATTCAGTTTTCAAATGATGTATACATCTCAATTTCCAAAAATTAACCCTTATGACTGGTTTTGTGGTCCAGGGTCACAATGTACTGTGATGGCAAAGCTACATTTTCAGCCTCATTACTCCAGTCTTCAGTGTCACATGATTTTCAAAAATCAGTCTTAATATCCTGTTCTAATGCTTTTTTTATTAGCATTATTATAAGCAATGTTGAAAGTAGCTGCAGCTAAATATTTTTGTTTTTACGAATCATTGATGAATAGAAAGTTCAAAAAGAACAGCATTTATTTGACATTGAAATCTTTTGTAAATATTTTTCCTATGGCTTCTGATCAATTTAAATTAATAATTTCTTACTGAACTTTTGAATGTCTATATGCAAAAGTGTATTTCACTGTACCTGAAGGAGACCGCATTAACGAAGTCTTGTGTGTCGAAGTCAAAGAGTTTATATCCCTCTCGTTTAAAAGCCAACACAGCGTTTGGGCCAAGCCAGACGCTTCCGTCCATACGAGGAGTGAAATGGAATCCAAGAAACGGGAACCGTGGGTTTGGCACCTCAGCACACAAACAGAGTCCTTAAACACATGTTCTCATATATCTGTGTATTATGTGTTTGTGTGGGGTGTTTCTACTCACAGGGTAGATGTTGCCCCTGACCAGGTAGTTTTTCTCTGGCTTAAGCACCAGGTAATCTCCTCTGAAGGGAACGATACGGGGCTCTGAACTACAGCCAGATATCTCAGACAGCCGATCAGAATAAAGGCCTCCACACGTCAACACAAACCGACACCTCACCTCCTTCCCCTGCACACAAACATAGCTATCCTAAGAAAGACACCAACCAAACGATCATAAAAACACAATTCACACAGATCAGTTTCTCACCTGTGAGCTTTTGATGACGATGGGATATTTCAGCCCTAAACAGACATAAAGGAATGAATGCAGTAATATTAACAAAAAAAAGGTCTGAGACATTGAGCAAGTCACATGACTCACCTTCAGCACTTCCAGCTGGGCTTTCTGCCACCACCTTAATGTCAGATGCTTCGAAGTCAGTTATCACAGTGCCACCTGCTTCCTGGAAGTCCTTACCGTAGGTCAGAGCTACTAACCGCCAGTCCACAATCCCTGTGTTTGGAGAGTCTAATGCCATGATGCCCTGTGAATAAACAAAAAAATACCATATGTTATTTCATGTACAGTCAATTCTCGGTCTGATTGATCCATATTCTACACAAAAATGGCACAGGTTGTCTGAAATCAGCAGTTCCCAGCAGATCCGATTGGCTGGAAGTACGCAACTTCCGGGGCTTGAAGGGCGCACCAGTAAACAACTGAAACTCTGCTTTATTTGCTAATATAATCTGTGAAACTATTTGTTTTTATTCATCTTGGACAAACAGAAATTATAATTACTAAAAGTTACACTATAGTCTGTTATTATCGTATTATATATTTAAAAAAATATTATCTATAAACAAAACAAACGGTGATTAGTTACATTTCTTGACGTTTGGATGGTCTCTCAGTCTAAACTTAAAACAAAAATACTTTTTTGTAATATAATATTATTTTGTAATTTAATAATAATATTGTGGAATTGTTATTTATTGCATTTTTTGTGTATTTTGTTATAAATGCCAATAAATAATGTATTAAAAAAGAACAATACTTTTAAGTAAAGACACATTAAGCAAGGACGCAATTAATTGTACAAAAATGACATTTCTTAAATTATAAAAAGTTTATATTTCAAATAAATGCTGTTCTTTTGAACTTTCTATTCATTCTATTTCTACAAGTATTTTCAGTATTGATGATATTAAGAAATGTTTCTTGAGCACCAAATCATCATATTAGAATGACTTTTGAAGGATCATGTAACACTGAAGACTGGATTAATTCAGCTTCACCATCACAGGAATAAATTACATTTATTTTTTTTAAATGTTAAAATAGAAAACTGTTGTTTTAAATTGTAAAAATATTTCATATTACAATTTTCCCTTTATTTTTTATAAAATAAATGCTGCAATTTGACGTTGTCTGCTTTCAAAAACATCAAAAAAATCCTTCCAACCCCCAACATTTGAACGGTAGTGTATGTGAGGGCTTCAACATAAACCGACATAACCACTGAGGTTATACAAAATATAAATGCATATATGATAGTCATAAATTGATTTATATTTCAGTGTTTGAAACAGCAGGCCTAAGGTCACCTGAATCAGGTAAAGGCCTGATGACAGCACTTTTACAATCTGCTGGTTATTGATCAAACCAATGGATGGTACATAAGTGTAAAATATGAACCCTATCTTTCATTAACACACAAACACGTGTCACTCACCCTGCAGTACGGCTCTTTCTCTCGGATGGCCTTGGCATCAATCAGACGGAGATCTTGTACATTGTTCACCTGACCACGTTCATATAGTGCTTTCAGACGGGGAATCTCTTCTCTCTCCACTGACCGCGTTCATATAGATAAGCTTTCAGACGGGGAATCTCTTCTCTCTCCACTGCTACGATAAGCTGAAGTCACACACACACACACACACACACATTTTTTATGCATTTAGCAGACGCTTTTCTCCAAAGCGACTTACACGCATTCAGACTATACATTTTTTATCAGTATCCGTGTACCCTGAAAATTGAACCCACAACCTGTTGCAATGCTCTACCACTGAGCCACAGGAACACAAATCCCTTAGGTATCTGTGGTATTATGGGGGCATATGCTCGTTCTCACCTTGCCACATTTCTTATAAGGCACACCTTTCTTCTGACAGTACTGATATGTTAGCATGGCTCCACGAACACAAAGCTGAGCCTTCAGAGAGCCTGGTGTGTAGTATATCCCAGAGTGGATCACACCACTGTTATGACCTGTCTGATGGAGAGCTGTGGGAAGGAATACACAAAATAAATGAATAATGAAATCAGGGCAGATATGAAGAAGTATCTACAACAAACACGCACTTACAAAGCTTGTTTTCTTTCTCCAGCAGGGTAAAGGTGAGGTTTGGGTGCCTGAGGATCAGCTCTCTGGCAGAGGCCAGTCCAACAATCCCTCCACCAATAACAGCAACATCAACTGAGCTACACAATATAATGGTATAATATTAGTAATCCGATATTGTATATTTAACTGATTGATATTGTATTATCGGTGCATCCTTAACTATAATGTCATTGAATGCATTCTGACTACAGTTTCACTCAACAGTAACAATACTAATACTAAGTCATCCTACAGCTGAGGTACTTTTAATAGTGTGAGACTACAGTCAGAACACTTTGTGTCAATGTGAGGACTCTGCACAGGTGTTTCAATAACTCTGTAGAGCTGTTGTTATTCTCACCCGCTGTGGTGTGCAGCTCTGCACGTTGCATACTTTGATCCCTGTGTCAGTAAGCGCGTGCACACAGATCCGGTACCGAAAGTTCGTATCATTATTCCACAAATTACGTTTTCTCTTTTCCTAACAGACTTATTATAACCGTGTAATCATAGTGCTAGTCGCTGACCCGGTACGGTTTATTCTCGAGTAAAGGAATCTTCTCTCTGTTATTAGGACGCTGAATCTGTCCTTCGTAGCCCCGCCCCTTACGTACACTCACTGACCAATGGGAGCGCGAGACGCGGTGACGTAGTGGGTGAAAGATCAGCGAGCGCGCCGCGCATGAAGGACGGAGTATGTAAATAACAGATAAATTACTCCGTTACAGCAGCGATCCGAACCGAATGGTCAGTTTTGTAGGATTGACACTATTTTATTGTAGCAGTTCTGTATATGGTATGAACTGATTGTCTGGGAGCTTTTCTACATATCTATGTTTTCTACATTTAGAGGTTTGATAAGTTAAAACGTTGTCCTCCATGTTTAATGACACGACCATCAGCGTACACAGATTATTATTCTGCTCGATCTGCTGTTAGAAAGTGTGATTGAACAGTGCGTCTTTGATATCTCATCTCTTTCTCTCTCTTTATTTCATCCATAGACATGAGATTGTTGACCTGGTCAGCGCGGAGGATTTTATCCGCACATAAGCATGCGTCAGAGGGCAGTCGTGAGTTCTGGGGGTGGCTCAATGCTGTTTTCAACAAGTAAATTTGGGATATTTTTCAAAACAACAGTTATGTAACTAGTTTAATATTTTTCTAATGTCATAAATAATTTCCCTTCCCAACCCACAGCAGACTGTAATGCACTTGAGGCCTATTACAACAAAAACAATGTTGAGCTATACATATCTATAAAGGGACTAATCAATGTCTAGAGTAATTAGTCTCTAGAATGACTGTTCCATGGAGTGAGGAATCCCTATGGAGACTAATCTAAGTCTGCTAATTCACAACAACAGCTCTTATTTAGAGTCTAAACTTAATACCAACTTATAGCAATGCTGTACAAAATAGTTAATGGTTAATGTGTCTTTCATTTATCAAATACTGATGACAAAAAGCTGTGTTGCTACTGGCTGCTTTAATATTGAAATATATATTGTGTACAGTTCAGTCACAAAAAATAAGATATACAGTGCAAAAAGGTCAAAAGTGAGATTTTATTTATAGTTATTTAAAAAACAAAAAATACTGGTATGTTGTTGTTATGTTATATAATGTTAATTTATAATGTTCTAAATAGTTTTCTATTTGGAATAAATGCTGTTGATTTTAACTTTCTCTTCTTCAAATAATCCTGACACAAATGTTTAATTTTCAACATAAATTAAGCAGCACAACTGTATTCAACATTATTAATAATAAGAATTGTTTCACGAGCACCAAATCAGCATATTAGAATGATTTCTGAAGGATCACGTCACACTAAAGACTGGAGTAATGATGCTGAAATGTATTCAGCTTTGTCGTCACAGGAAAAGATTACATTTTGAAATATATTAAAATAGAAGAGTTCATCTTAAACTAATAATATTTCACAATATTACTATTTCTCCTGTATTTTTGATCAAATAAATGCTGCATTGGTGAGCATAAAAGACTTCTTAATAAAACATAAAAAAATGTAACGTTTGAATGGTAGTTTATACAAAACTGATAATGTGCACGATCCATAAAAAATGTCTAAAAAGCAGATAATCATCTTGATGATTGGTCGGTCACTGGTTTTAGATGTCATGTCACTGCTTGAAATGTCACGTCAGCTTTCCAGATGCAGTGATCCGTAATTGTTGTGTTCTTTGATCAATATAGAGTTGATTATGAGCGTATTAAAGCAGTGGGTCCTGATCGAGCCGCTGCCGAGTGGCTCCTGAGATGTGGTGCAAAAGTCCGGTTCTGTGGTTTTGACCGCTGGCAGCACGACTACAACGGACTCCCGACTGGGCCGTTGGGCCGGTACCGGATAGAAGCTATTGATGCCACTGAGTCCTGCATCATGTATCGTGGTTTTGATCATCTGGGTAAGTGATCGATTAAACACATAAACACTCTTCTCACTGCCCTGACCCAGTTACCTTTATGTAGTAACATTATCTTTTAACCTTTAGCATTGTGACATTGCTTATGCAAATGTAATGAAATCATCAGTGAATGGAGAAGGTCAAACACCTGCTTCAACTCTAAGATCTCTTACTCCATTTGCTTCAGCAAAACAGTCTTGCATTATTTATTAAATCAGACCCCAGAGAGGGAAAGTTTGTGAGGACGCTACCATGTGTGTGTGAGATGTGGTGAGACACTGAGACACCGTGTGTGTGTCACAGGTGAGGATGAGACACTGTCTGTGTGTCACAGGTGAGGATGAGAGGTTCAGTTGTGGGGAAAAAGTGACGTAAAGCTATGGGGTGTTTTACACAGACAGATACAGTGCAGTCCTCTTTCTTTTTCACTCACATAGTCTTTTCACACATTCCAGTTTTACTATACAGTACACTACATTTAACATTTCTACTCTTACTGTACTCAATATGACAACACCAGCCAAACCCTAACTTGCTTGTTTCACCTAGTAATATGCTGACCAATTGATATCAGAGCTTGGCAATTTTGCAAGACAGAAATGATAATAAATCAAAATATTCAGTAAAACACAATGACATTGACACTTACATTAATGTAATTTAATATGTATGAAATTCTGCTACATAAAACAACTGATGGAAAGTGATACAATGCTTCAAAAGGTTTTTATTTTATTTTCAAATGCTGTTATTTTGAACTTTCTATTCATCAAATAATCCTGAAAAAAGCATTCATTTTTAACAATAATATTAATTAGCACAACTGATGAATTTGATGCATGCATCCCTGCTTAATAAATGAAAATATACTGACCTCAAATATATTTTTACTTGTATTTATTTGTTATAAGGTTACTGACCCCTTGGATTATACTATATTAATATTTACCAAAGGCATCTAAAGAACTGTTGGTAATAACACCTTTGTTTTTGTGTTTAGAGGGTCTTGAGCATGTAGAGGAAATCCGGTTCAATAAGTGTATTTATATAGAAGATGTCTGTCTGGAGCGTTTGAGTCAAATAAAGACACTGCAGGACAGTTTGAAGAACATGACGATAGTTTCCTGTGGCAACGTGACAGATAAAGGAATCATCACTCTTCATCACCTCAGGTATGACAACAGCATCTTTTATTTCAGTTTAGCTCACATTATTGCCCATCATTTTGCGTGTATGCTATATGGGCATGGTAATTGGATGATGTTGATCATCTCAAAAGACCAAATATTGGAGAATTAATCAGCAAGGGTTGCGTTTCCCAGAAGCAGTTTGAGCTTAAAGCAACAGTTCATCAAAAAGTACTCACCCTCAGGCCATCCAAGATGTAGTTGAGTTTCTATAAATCAGAACAGATTTGTAGAAATGTAGCATTTCATCACTTGCTCACCAAAGGATCTTCTGCAGTGAATGGGTGCCGTCAGAATGAGAGTCCAAAACAGCTGATAAAAAAATCATAATAATCCACATGACTCCAGTCCAACAATGAATCTATCTGTAAATAAATCTTGTGAAGCAAATATCTGCATGTATTGTGATGTTATTTGGACTGCTGACGGCACCCATTCACGACAGAGGATCCATCGGTGAGCAAGTGATGTAATGCTAAATTTCTTCAAATCTGTTCCAGTGCAGAAAAACTCATCTACATGGATGGCCCGAGGGTGAGTAAATTCTCAGCAAATCTCATTTTTAAGTGAGAGTTAATCATAGAGACCACTGCTGCCAAAAGTTTTAATGATCTACTTTTGAAAGCGCAGCCCTGGTTGATATATTGGTTTGTCACAAGAGTAAAATCTGTGGCTTCTGCTATTGAAATCAAAAGTGTCTGATTGTGTGTGTGTGTGTGTGTGTGTGTGTGTAGGAACCTGGAGAGGCTGCTTCTCAGTGATCTGCCTGGTGTAAAAGATAAAGATCAGACTGTGGACAGAGTCCAGACCGCACTTCCCAGACTCACCATAGAACTGGACCTCGCTTAGCCAATCACAGCGCTTCTCAGAGCTCATTTGGAAAACCACAACTATCACAGCTTTATGACCAGGCCACACAAGCCCTCTGGCTGATGTCCATGACTGCTATGCAACAGTATCCAAGCAACTGAGCATCCCAGGGACGGATGCAGAGAGCTCCTCTGCCTTAGAGGCCAGTCAACAACACCGATTTAGCTTTGTTCCAACAAAATGGAGTTTTGTCAGACCACCCGGGGCAGTTGAACAAGGTTATATTGCCGTTATCAATAAATCTTCAACAGTTTTGTTGTTGTTTTCTTCATACACTTCTTGTTTCATTTCTTATGAAGAAGCTATAGAAACAAATATATGTTGCACAAAGATCTTTAATGATTTAGTCTGAAAACCAACAAAAACTATTTAATTTGTACATCTATTTTAACACAAAAAACACATTTGCAAATCACATTGAATTTGGCATTTGGTGCAAGTCAGTGGCTCAATTATTAGCACCAATCATAAAGGCAACAAAAGATCATTATGTTCACAATGGGGTGATAAATGTTAAAAAAATACAGGGTTATGTCCAGGCCCACACAGACAGATTTCTGCACATTTCAAACAAGTTCTACTCATCCCCAAACACTTCATTTATTAAATATTTTGGCTAATTTGATCATGCTTTCAGCAACTCAGAATTCAGATTTTTTAAATCCATACTGCAAAATTCCAGTCTTTTATCTACAGAAAATCTGAAACTGCAAGTCTGGTTATGTCTCTAGAAAGGATTTTAGTCACATATACACACTTCAAACATCATTAGGATTTATAATTAAGTAAAGCATCTGGATCTAATAGAGGTAAAAAAATCTGTCTCACAGAAAAACTCTTCATAGCACTGAAGTCAGTTTCTAATCAAACTATCAAGCACAGCACAGCATTCAGTTTTAACGCTATTATTATTGCTGTTGTCATTTTACATATTACAGAAATGCCTCTGAGTCTTTGCTTTGGCAGTGTGACTACATCATTGTTCTACAGGCAGAGCAAAGCCCTTTGTCTATCTCTCTCACACACACGCACACACACACACACACACACACACACACACACACACACACACACACACACCAGCTGGGAGGTGGTCGGTCGGTTCTCAGGTTCCTGATGAATCATATGTTGGGTAGATGATAGTTGAATTTGCGCAGGTTGTTGTAGTATTTTCTGTTTTCCACGGCTGGGAAGACAGTACTGCTGGCCAGCTGAGGCAGATACTATATAGACAGAGAACAGGGATTTAAAATATTAAAATAAATGGGAGATTTCTATGGCCACTTTGTTTTATTAAGTAATTTGTTGTAAATTTCATTGTGTAATGTTGTTATGATTATACCTGAAAAAGTAAATAAAGAAAATAAGAATACATATAAATACAACCCCAATTCCAGAAAAGTTGGGACGTTTTGTAAAATGCAGTACAATCAAGAATCTGGGATTTATTTGGTAATTCTCTTTTATTTAATAAACTTTTGTTTAATTGACAAAAGTACAAAAAAATATTTCTAAGGTTTTCACTGACCAACTTAAAATATTATTTTATAAATACAAACAAATTTTGATGGCTGAACACTCTCACAACACAAAAAAGTTGTGACAGAGGCTAAATAAAAATGAAAAGGTTATAGAATATCCAAATTAAACTGTTTAGAAACGGTTCACAGTAAGCAGGTGAATTGGTAATTAGTCAGGTTATCATGTTTGGTATAAAAGGAGCATCACACTTCTCAATGCAAAATCGCCAACAACTACCATACATACTATTGTGAAAAGATTCAGGGAATTCCAAAGAAATCTCAGTACATGTAGGGCAAGGCAGTGAATGTGCATGACCTTTGAGCCCTCAGATGGCATTGCATGAGAAACCGTCATGCTGCGGTGTTAAATATAGCCACATGGGCTCAGGAGTACTTCAGAAAACCGCTGCCATTTACCACAGTTTGCTGCTGCATTAAGAAATGCAACTTGAATCTCTTGAAAAGACAGTGGAAATGTGTGCGTGGTCAGATGAGTCCACATTTCAACTTGTTTCTGGGAAAAATGGATGTCCAGTTCTCAGTCCCAAAGACCAAAGGGACCATCCAGACTTTCATCAGCAACAGATGCAAAAGCAAGCGTCTGTCGTGGTATGGTGGTGCAGCAGAGCCAACAGCATGGGTGACTGGCATATGTGCGAAAGTACCATATATCGGGATTGTACAGAGATATATGCTGCCATCAAGATGACGCCTTTCATGGGAAGACCATGGTTAGATCAAGACAATGCCCGGTATCATTCTGCATGTGCTACAACAGTGTAGGTTTCGTAGAGACAGAGTGAATGTGTTAGACTGGTCAGTGTGTTCAATAAAACAGTGGTCAGTGAATGTGTCTCCTATTGAAAATGTATGGCTCATCATGAAAAGGAGAATCAGACAACAACACTCACAGACTGCTGAGCATCTGAAGTCTTGTATCAAGCGAGATTGGACAAAGATTTTGCTTGCAAAACTTTAACAATTAGTATCCTCAATTCCCAAACAATTAACATTGCAATTATGAGGAATGTTGATGAGACACATGCCTCTGTGCTAGCTTTTTTGGAGTGTTGCAGCCATCAAAATCAACATTTGTTTATATTAAAAAATAAAAGTATGTTGGCCAAGTGAAAACATTGAAAATGTTGCTTTGTACTCTAGTTATTTAAATAAAGGTTAAAGAGAATGAGCAAATAACATATCCTTGATGTTAGGGCATTTCACAAACGTCACAACTTTTCTGGAAATGGGGATGTATATAAATAAATAATTAAATATTCAGTTTCAAAAACACTGTTCAAAAGCATAGGATGCGTTTTTTAATGTCTTTGAAAGAAGCCTCTTATGCGCACCAAGGCTGCATTTTTAATTAAACAAAAATAGTAAAAACGCCTTTCTATTTTAATATATTTTAAAACTGTGATGGCAAAACTGAATTTTCAGCATCATTACTACAGTCTTCAGTGTCACATGATCCTTCAGAAATCATTATAATATGCTAATTAGCTGCTTAAGAAATATTTATTATTTTCAGTAGTTGTGCTTAATTTTTTGGTGGAAACCATGATACATTTATACTTTGATGACTATACATTTCAATAAAACAGTATTTATTTGAAACCTATTGTAACATTATAAATGTCACTTTTGATTAATAAAATATTAGCTAATGCATTTTTAAAAGAATCTTACTGACCTACGTATACGTATATATCTTTAAATAATTTCAAATAATTTTTATAAACACTATATATATATATGTGTATAGTGGAATATCTACTGAAATAATGGATAACTCCTGAACTCCACAGCTTCACATACAATAAGGGCCACACGGCCCAGCCCTAGGTGTGAGTGTTGTAGTTGTGGCTACAGACCCCAGGAGGCAGGTGTTTGCGTGGCTGGCGTGTGCGTCTCTTGCGGTCCAGTTCACGTGTCACACTCTCGCTCTCTTCTCTCAGACTGTCAAAGTATGGCAGCTCCAGTAACTGCTCACAGGACAACCTCTCAGCCGGTTCCAGCTGCAGACAACCCTGAGAAATACAGGCAACAGACAGACAGACATGCTGATCCTGGTTCTGAGTGAGCAGTGGACTTCTGTATGATTGTTTTATGTGTTTGACTGACCTTCATGAGGCTCAGCGCCTGGTACGAGATATTTGGATACTTCGGTTCAAGAGGCTCCTGTAGATCAGACACATATCGTGTGTGTAAACAGGTTTACTTTCTAGGTCTACCGAAATAAACTTCTGCAGAATCAAAACTTAATGATCATCTCACCATCTCCTGTGGTTCAGGGACACAAACTCCGCTGAAGAACTGGTTAGTGCTGAACACCTGCTGGTGTCGAGGAATCAACTCGCCTATGAACACAACAACACACAAATAAACTCTATTCATTACATGCATCCAGTCACTTATCATATGAACAGCTGAAGTTATGTGTTTCTTACCCAGAGTTTTCCTGATCAGATAGAGCTGGTCTACATCGGATTTGCCCGGCCATAAAGGGGCACCAGAGAGCAGCTCTGCAAACACACAGCCTACTGCCCAGACGTCCACTGGCGGGCCGTACTGCGTGTCTCCTACTAGCAGTTCTGGAGCTCGGTACCACCGCGTCGCTACATAATCCGTGTAATAATCACATGGACCCGCTGGAAAAAGAGCGAGTTATTAGATGAATGAAAAGTTGAAGGTAGGTGTGTGTGTGTGTGTGTGTGTGTGTGTGTGTGTGTGTGTGCGTGCGTGTGTGCGTGTGTGTGTGTGTGTGCGTGCGTGTGTGTGTGTGTGTGTGTGGATTATATGGGTACACGCACTGAGGATCCTGGCAAAGCCAAAGTCACAGAGTTTGATGACCTGATGTTTGGTGATGAGAATATTTTCAGGCTTCACATCTCTGTGGATACACTAAAAACACATGTTTTAATCACTCGGAGAGTCTGATTTAAAAACAATATTAAGATGCTTTACTAAAATGACATTGACTCACTGATACACTTCTTTCATAGAGTTATGGATAGTGGATCCACTAAAACACTGTAGGTGCTGGATCCAATTCTGGACTGTTCATTAAACGTATGCTGGCCAAAATATATGATATAAGGGATTTACCAAAATAGATGGCAGATCCAATTTGTGGAATCGGAAGTGTGGAAATTAGGCATTACAATTTTTTTTAGACTTGTGAAAAGTCTTTACAAAATAAAATAAATATTTTAAATTAGGGATGCTAATAAGTGGCCTGTGAGTAATTTAAATTAAAAAATTACAAAACAATAAATAAAAAAATGTCAGAGCTAAAATTTTAGTTTAAGATATTCAATTTATTCATAAATATGTTTATTGCAATATATATATATATATATATACATATTTAAAGAATTTGAATACTTTTCGCAAAGTAAATATTTTCTAGATAATATTGTAATAACTTGCTTTAGTAGTTATTTAAAAATACATTTCTTTATCAGAGTTATTAAAGTGAACTAAAAGGGAAAAAAATAAAATAATTAATTATTAATTTAAATGTAATATTTTTCAATAATAATTTAAAAATATTTAAATTTAAGCTAGTTGCCAGGCCAACATATCATTTCAATTTTTTCTTATTTTAAATTAGTTTAACTTAATGTACTGAAATAACTAACACTAAAACTAAAATGCAAAGTTACTAAAAGTTACACAAATTAGAATGAAAACTGATTCAAAATATCAGTTATAAAAACTGTAAAATGATCTCAATAGTACTAAAATATAACTCTTCTTTATAATAGTAGTTAATATCACAATAACCATATTTGTCTAGCAGTATAAAAGCAGCTGCCTTTATATTTTAGACAGGGGGTACTTTTTAACTTTAATCTGGGCAGAGACATTAAATGTGAGAAAATAATCCTGTAAAGAAGGTAATAGAGTGTGAGAGAGCAGCAACAGTTTTAAATTCTTACATTTTGTTTGTGACAGAAGTTCACAGCCTGAAGGGTTTGCCAGATGATGCTTTTAACCATGTGCTCTGGAACGCTGAGTGAACACACACACACACACACACACACACACACACACACACACACACACACACACACACACACACACACACACACACACACACACACACACACACACACACACACACACACACACACACACACACACACACACACACACACACACACACACACACACACACACACACACACACACACACACACACACACACACACACACACACACACACACACAGTGTTACAATGCAGTTACAGGAACACAAACCTCATTCATTCCTCTCTGCTCCTACTGAACTACACACTAACCCTACAGGTTCTGGTGATATAGTGTGTATGTGTGTGTATATAGTGCTCTATTGTGTGAGCTTTGTTGATTCTTGACTTGTAAATCAAGAGGACGACACATAAAGAGTTAAATGTTGTTAAATGTTTAACAGCGTCTCCCTCAAGTGCACCACAGAGGACAAACGCATCCTGCTGTAAACATTCCACCAAAGACATGCAGGGCGTCATAGCAACAACAGCACAATATGTGTTAGTGGGCTGTTTTATATGTGTGTGTGTGTGTGTGTCTCACCCTCTTGGGTATCTGTCCAGCTCATTTAGGACGGTGTGGTCGCAGTACTCAAACACCAGGTGCAGTTTTCTCTTTCTTCTGAACACCTCAATCAGATTCACTAGGTTTGGATGTTTCAGTTGCTACATAAACACAATTTAATGAACTAATTAGGATTTGTATGTGTGGAAAGTATCCCAAAAAGTCTAAGAACACTAGAAAAAATGCTTCTTATCCAATTCTAATTAAATCAAGTTTTTAAGAGCATCCTAGTATTAGTTTTATTTAGTAGTCCCCCTTTTGCTTTAAAGATAAATGCCGCAGGTTTGTGTAAAACCTAATAATCATGCTTCCAGCATTATTTGAGAAGTTTTAAGATTAAGTTTGTGCTTTAATGAAAGGAAGAATGTCTGATCATCTGTTCAGAGGAGCTCACAAATGTATACTTATTTTTATAGTGAGCAAATACTGCAGAGTCTTAAATATTTCTTATTCATTTTGCATCATTAAAATCCTAAAACGTTATTTACAGGTTTAAATGGTTAAACTTCCATATTTTCAATGCAGTCTGAGACTTCTGGCCCCACTTTTTATGTATACATTTGATTTAGCATTCAAGTGTTTATACAAATGTCAAAAAAGATAAGCAGCCTTAAGTCTTATAAAATGTGTTTCATAACACACCCCATATCACTGTTGATATTGTTAACTAAAACTTTTTTCTTTTTTTTGATAATTGAAATAAAGCTCAAATAAAATAAAATATAAATTGAGGGGTGAGAACCAGAGTGTAAGTGACATTTTTGGTGAAATGGAGATATATATATCAAACGAATGCTTTTAATGAGCTCTTTCTACTGGCAAAAGTACTGTCATCTATGAGCGTACAAATGTGTATTATAAGTAATTGAAATCAGTCCACAAAGTCAGATCAAACAATGGTAAACTTGTTGTTTTGGCTCTCCTGTAAAGTTTGTGAAATGTCCCTTACGCCCTTCTGGTTCTCACCCCTCGAAATATTAGATGGAAATGATGGAAGATGGAAATGTTGCCTTGGCAACTAACTGAAATAAATTTGTTAAAGTACTAAACTTGCTAAAACAAAAAAATTTTAAATAAAGCTTAATGGACATATTTGTATTTAATTTGAACATTTCCATTCAGCTTTATTTTAATTTTAGTTTTATTAAGAAATTAATAATTTTATATTATCTTATTAATAATTTTTATTACCAATAATACAAAATAAAATGATGAATTTCTTAATAAAAATGACAAAAGCACAACAAATGACTAAAATAAAAATCTAAAAAGAAAGCTAATTCAAAATTTTAACAAATATCGTAATAATAGGCCTACATATAAAAAAATACATAAATAACACGGCCCATATAACAGATACAGATCCGCATCCACCCCAGAATAAATCCTAGAACCATCTTCAACTGCAAGAGTTCAGAAGTTTAGAGATTTGAATAAACTGGAACTTCCTTTAAAGACAAAATAGTAGATATTTAAAGTTGATCACAGAATATGTTTACAGCCCAGAGTCAAATAAATGGACTAAAGTCTGTGGTACAGTAACATTCTGTTGAAAAACCAAACCCTGAAGGGAGGGGAAGGGAACAACAAGAACCATCCATCCTTTCATGCATAGCAGAGTGAAATGAATTGGTAAGCCAGTGTTGGCTGACATGTCAGATCTTCAAAGGGCCACTGCTTTGCTCTCAGCTCAAAGGAAAGAGTTTGCAAATCACGAGAGCTCCAGACACTGATTATTAAAACATCCTGTCGCCACGCATCTACTGATGAGACAAAAAATACTACTAATATATTCTTCAAGTCTACAGACGATGATAGTAGCAAAACAAAATCAAAAAGACTTCCTCCTGAAACAACATCTTAAACTGCTTTGCTGGTCTTGCTGTCTGTTGGCTGATTCTAGACACTTGACCTGACCATCCTACAAAGCCAGCTTGTCTAGGATGGCGAACCATCTTTAACCAGTTAAGACCAACAAACCATTTTAGGCTGGTTTAAACTGGGATTATATCAGCAGGGTCAGACTGAGTGTTTACCTTCAGCATGCGGATTTCTCGGAGCGCTATTTTCTTAATGATGGGATCATCCTCAGACTCCACAAACTTCTTGATGGCAACGATCTGTCCGGTGTCTTTATTCCTGCACTTGAACACAATGCCGTACGAGCCTTCGCCGATCTTACTGATCTTCTCATACTTCTCCATCTCTGTGACACCAGCAGACAAACGCCTCACCTTGATGCTGATTGAAATGAGAAAAACTGCAGCAAAATATTTAGTTTGTAAATGACACATACATTGCTGAAGATAAAAATGCTATTACAACTTTATTACACAAATAATTACTACTATAGTAAGTACATGGTACAAGGGCACTGTAAAATAAAGTCTTACCAAAACAAAAATTATTTTGTGGGCCACTAAAAGTTCACCTTTGACCCCACTAGGACACCAAACTTGATTCCTCACATAATTTTTTTATTTACATATTATCTACAGGTCACTAAACTTTATTTCTTAATTAAATTATTTTAGATGCTATTTAGTGTGAGGTGTTGAAAGAAAGGCATTACTGTTATGGAACATGACTATGGTAAAGATCCTTTCTAGTCAAGTCTACTGCTCTGGTGTGCATTTTAGTGTTCAACCTTATAATTGTAAAATAAAAACATACTTCTTATGTTATCTAATAATATATAGAGAGCATAGAGAGAGAGTTAGATATACAGCTTACCTTCCAATGTCTCATCCAAATATTTTCTTTATGATAAAAAACTAAATGAAAGCGAACACAAATATCAACTTCCTGAGACCTAACTTTGTCAAATAACCAGCGCAGTGTGTTGTCGTGTGAATCTGACGGACAGATAGAGCCGTGTGTCCGCGCGCCGTGAGATGTGTTTGAGTTCGCATGGAGAAGAAAACACGCTATTTACAAGCGGCCAGTCGCCATAGAAACCGAGCCGAGACTCCGCCTCCGCTCCGCGCGCGCGCTTCAATCTGCACAGCAACACGCTCAAAGCGCGAAACTGTCCGCTCGATCTGACCTGAGATCAGCAGCCGTTTACGAGAGTGAGTGAATCCGATGACATAAATCAAATGTCACGCAGCTTTTTCTACCTGTATACACACACACACAACACCGCGCGAACGTGAGGTGACAGATAAGAACCTGCTCTTATTTGACTTGCCTGGTTAAATAAAGGTTAAAAATAAGTTTCTGTTAATTACGCTCTCATATATAAATCTACCAGAGAATGTTCTTTTTTTATTAAATAATGTCTTAAAAACAACGAAGTCCCTCCGTTGATCACACGGCACACTACAGACATTTAAATGTGACCCTGGACCACAAAACCAGTCATAAGGGTCATTTTTAAAAAAATTGAGATGTATACATTTTCTATTAATGTATGGTTTGTTAAAATAGGACAATATCTGGCTGAGATACAACTAGCCTATTTGAAAATCTGGATGAATTATGAAGGTGCAAAGAAAAACAGAAAAAACTAACAAAAAACAAATATTGAGAAAATCGTCTTTAAAGTTGTCCAAATAAAGTTCTTAGTGATGCACACTACTAATCAAAAATCAAGTTTTGATATATTTAAGGTACATTTTGACCCATTCAATGTTTCTTGTGCTATTGCTATAAATATACCTGTGCGACTTAAGACCGGTTTTGTGGTCCAGGGTCACATAAGTGTACTTGTACTGATAATTACAACTACAACACTACCCCAATGTTTGGTTGATGCATGGACTCTTTTTATTGTGAGCATGTCCAAATATAGATATATAGATTTTGAGAGATTTTCATTATATTTCTATGTATTTTTTTAAATATGAAATGACTTTGACAAACATCCCAAAGTGTTAACAATTGCCTTTTTATTACAAAAGCTGTATACATTAAAACTAAAGCAACGGAAACACTTGAGATATCACAGTAACCTCACATCTCCCATGTTTTGTCATTTTTAAATACAAAAGGAACATGTACAAAAGTGCTTACATGGTGCAAATATTGAACTAAAGATACTTTTAAAAAGAGATAACTGAAATTGTAAAATATTACTCAGCTGGAGAAATAAAAGAGCTTCAATAAACAGAGAGAAAATGACCTGCAGCAGAAAAATATTCACTCAGTAACATAAGGACGAGATGCTTCACTCATTACTCAGCTGAATAAATAACACTCACTCATTCTTCCAAAACTCTCTCCATTAGCCGGCATCAAAACCTGACATTTTAAATCTACAATTAACACAAAACCTCCGAAGTTACTTACGTTTAATAAAACCGTTCTCTTTTATGGCACTTTTTGAGCAGCAATGCATTTTGCTCACTGTTCTATCTTTGCAGCTTTAATGTTTTTTAAATGTTTAGATTGATTACATTTAATAGGGTTTAAAAAAACCAAGTATTTAACACAGAGCACTATTGCTTGCAGTTCTGGCGATTGCTTGCTTGATTTACAAAAATCTGACTGGCTGCTGTTGAACTGCATGATGTTTGATTCGGGATGCCTGAAGAGGCGAGAAGTCTGGCTGTCTCTGGCGGTGGCAGCATATGGCATAAGGCTAAACACAGTCTGCTCATCAGCTCAGCTGTGGTTGTCCAGCATCGGTTCCGTTCCGAAACGAATGCATCATGGGAACTGCAATGGGCCTGAACGGCTGAAGGAGGCGGAGCTAATAACTGTTCTCATGTCCAGCCAGGATGTAGAGGTTACTGAGAGCGGTAGGGTTATCTGTAGGCCGGCTCTCCAAAACAACAACCCTAAAACGCACACAAATACACTTATCAAAATCAACATGTAGCATATAGAGGAGATGAGTGTGAAAGGGAGGAAGAAAGCCATGATTATGCAAATGTAGAGGGGTTGCATGAGGTTGGTCATGTCCTCAGCAGCAGGCGACAGATGAAATTACAGCACTGAGACACCAGCATGGCACTGCCAGAGTGAATAAAATATGGAGATCTCAGAGGGAGAGTGAAAGAGAGAGACAGCATGTGCTAAAGAGGGTCTTGGGGTGCAGGGCCATTGTGCATGTGGCATGTTTTATTTACTTAAAAATGTGCTCGCTTCTAGATGTTTCTGAATGTAAGAAGTGTCTGTTTTTTTTTTTGCTGAGGTATCTTGCCTGTATTTTTTTAAATTGCATTTTTATAAATGTATAATTTATTTATTTAATTAATGACAACCTTAAAAGCCCGGACTGCTCTTTCCTACATTTGATTTTTTACGTTATTGTTGTGTCTAGCAAACTAAAACAGCTTAATAATTGTTTTTGTAAATGAAGAACAATTTATAGTGGGCAAAAATACATACTACCATTCAAGTTTGGGATCAGAAAAAAATTAAAATAAAAAAACTTTATTCAGCAAGGGTGCCTTAAATAAAATGTGCAAGACATTTACAAGCTTAAAAAATATTTAAATTTGAAAAAGGCTGTTCTTTCAAATTATCAAAAACAAATAAATCCTGATAAAACAACAACTATTATTCTCACAGCAGAGCAAAACCTCATCAATGTAGCATGGGTTTTAAATTGACCCCGTTAGTCACACAAAGCTCATGTCCCCAATATAAACCTGACCCAGGGCTTCCCTCACTATAGAAACAAACTCAGGAGAGACACTACGTTCTCCCTGTTGACTTTTTTCCTCCTCATGTCTCTATTTCTGTCCACTGCATGTGTGAAAGTAAAAAGGCAACATGCAGAGTTTCTGGGAAGACATGGCGGCAGAGAGTAATGTTTCCAGGAAACAAAAGAAATGGAAGTAAAATGGTGATGTAAGGCAAGAGAGAGACTGAAATGAATTGATCTGGTTCTAACCTGTCTGATCCCAGGAGTCTGAACACTCTGCTTGGGTCTGAAATCTCCTGTGTCACCTGTAAACAAGTGGAAATATCCTTTAATAAACAACTGCACACCAGAAAAAAGTTCCAGGAGAGCTATTATTATGAAGCTTTTCAACAGTTTTGCATATAAAATACTGACTTATTCCTACAATTGAAAACTCAGTTCAAAACATAAATGAATGAAAAGCTACTGGAATTTTAACTACAAAACTATAAAATAATAATTAGATCATTTAGTTGATTAGTGATTTCAGATTTATTTAGATTTTTTTCCAGTGCTGAAAATATACTCATCCATCCAAGGCATACATGAGCTTCTTCATCAGAACAGATCTGGAGAAATGTAGCATTAAATCACTTGATCACCAATGCATCCTCTGCAGCGGATGTTGATGCGAGAGCACAATAGGGGATGGACTTTTTTATTTTAGGAAGCATTATTATGGATTAAGGACTCTATTCTCTCTGGTATTGTGTCTGGAAATGATGGTTTGAAGTTATGAAGGATTTGTGTATTACACTGTTTTTATCAGCTGTTTGGACTCTCATTCTGACGGCACCCATACACTGCAGAGGATCCATTGCAGAGGATACATTTCTCCAAATCTGTTCTGATGAAGAAACTAATTCATCTACATCTTGAATTGCCTGAGAGTGAGTAGATTTTCAGCAAATTTCCATTTTTGGGTGAACTATTCCTTTAATAATGATAGACCACAACCTCCTACTCAGACCTCTAAGTTCTCCCATCCCAAAAACTTTAAACAATGGGTGAAAATATCACACAGGGCCGTGTTCTCAAAATACAATGGTTGGCATGCAGGTGCACCACCTGGCAGGCTGTAAAGCTCCCCCCACCCACCACCACACACACACACACACACACACGCACACTGTCATGCTCTTTTGAGGGGTGTAGGTGCCGACTGCTTTTCATTGGAGTCAGAGAGGAGAAAAACAGCTGAATAATTTAATCCATTACTCTCTGGCCAGCTGGAGCTTTCTGATTGTACATGAATTTTACATCATCCATCACACCCTGTCATCTATGTCTCACACACACAAACACGATCATATTTCATAAAGACAGTCCTTCACCTCCAGAAGACCTTTGGCCTTTTATTGTACTTATATTACATGCTGCAGAGCCAAGAAACATGAAACAAAACCTCACACACAATACAAATATACACCATCTCCGAGCACGCACGCGCACACACAGAGAAGTTTCACCAGAAAGAGTGCTTGTGCTCTCATCAGGTTAGAATGCTTGAACAGATCAAATAAATAAATATATACTAATAATGCAATGTTGACACAATATCTGCATTTACCTCGTTTGATTTAAAGTTCTTTCCTTGCATCCCATGTTTCCAGAAGGCCAGAACACTGTCCTGGAGACACACTGACAGAAACACACACATATATAAGCTTACACACACCCATCAAACACACTACCTAACAGAATAAAAGCCTATCACAGCTGGATGAGTGCAGAAGTGAATCTCTCACCTACGGAGTCGACACAGAAATCGAAGCTCAGCTCAGACGCAAGTTTCTTATTAGACTTCAGCTTTCCCTGCAAGTTCACTATTTTTACGTTCTCTATACAAACACAAGAATAGAGACAACATTAGAAATATTCAATCATTTTTTGAGTTTATGTTTGTAAAATAATGTTTATCAAGGTTGAATGTTATTTCACTCACTGTCCAGGCACACGAGCACAGTGTCTCTCTCTAACTGTGTCACATGGATTGTATCGACCTGATTACCACCTACAAACAGATAAACATACACACCATCACTTTTTTTAGTGGGTCTATTTGACAGTATTGAAAAGCATGGTATAGGACAGTATGAAGGAGCAGAATAATCTGTGTGTGTGAGAGCGAGCCGTACCTGAGCTGATCTCAGTGAACCAGGACGAGCAGGAATTAAGGTTGATAGTCTGGAAGCGAACCACCTGTCCCGGCTCTGTGCCCTGACTGACCGCCACACACACCAGAGGAAACTCCTGCTCAGGGACCACCAGCATCTCAAACACACGCAGCGGATTTGGTAAAGGGAAATCAAAGTGCTGTGTGAGAGAGAGAGAGAGAGAGAGAGAGAGAGAGAGTAAAAGCTTCACAATGTCATATGCCATCTTTTGTTTTATTCAGTCTGTATTTAATTCAACTTCTGGTTTGCAAATACTGTTTTTTTGTATGTCTAACCTTTATAAGCATGAATCTCTCCATGGGTTCGTACCACTGCAGCAAAACAATCCCAGACAGCAAAGCTCCGCAGAGATACTTGTGACCTGTGTACGGATTCCGCACTGAAAGAAAGAGAAAGTGAGCAGATCAAACTCAATCCGAGTGTGTGTGTGTGTTTCTACAGGAGTGTGTGTTTAAAGATTTACCGATGCAACACTTGTGGCATCCCTTGGTGTCGGGGATCTTGGTGGTGAGAGCAAATCTCCTGTGAAGCAGACAATAGTGTTGTAACTGTTAACTACAACAATAAAAAAAAAAAATATAAATCTGATATTAAATATAATATAAATATTCATAAATCCCTAAAACAAAACATGTATGAACAGGTTGCACATCAATGAAAATAACAATAGCACTCATTATGTCTATTATAGATGTAAAAGTGGTTATTTTTTTTGGAGCAATTTTGTGCTTCTGGTTCAAAAAGCAAATTTCAACCAACGTCACGAAACGTGAAATATATGCATTAATTTGCAGTGTTGATTGTTTGCTGTGGTTGGAGAGTACGGCTTTTTGAGAATTAACTCTTATGATCCAATCACTGCACTGTATTACACATGAGGTCGTCTTACAGCGGAGAATTTAAATCTCCTGAAAGAGCTAACGTGCTGTCAGTTTACCTCAGTAAACACAACTGTAACAATATTTCATATGTAACACCACGTGCAGCAGCGCACATGAGAGAGCAGTTTCTGAGCTGAACGCCGCGATGAGTTTAACAACACACTCACTGCCCAGATCATAGTTCATATCTGGACAGGAGCAAGCGTGTACACATATTTCATATTCTCTCGTGCTCCGAACATGAACCAGCACCGTGTATGCGCACATATCATATCTTCATCAAATGAGATACACGCAAATAAGGGTGCTGATACAGCGGAAGGTCTGATCATGAACGCGATGACATGACGGATTATTGTGATACACAGCTAACGATACAGACCAAAAATTCAAAGATGAGTAAACAAAAAGTAACTGCCTTTATTCTTTCCGTTTTAAAGATATTTTACCATTCATTTGTCTGTATGATGAGTGTGTTGTAGGTGTGTTTTTTATTGGTTGTTTCCTCCCCTCTTCCCACCCTCCCAGTTTTACATGCCCATTTCTGGAGTGTTTTTCAGATGCAAGGTGTGAAAGACCAGTGCTGAAACGGGGGTTTCATGACACCTTTAAACGTATTTATTTTTCCATTAAAGTAGAAGTTGAAATTCTAAAATTACTAAAACTAAAAAGTAAAATAGAAATACAAAAAAAATATAAAATTGACAAGCATCAAACAATTACTAAACCTAAATATACTTCAAAATATAAACAAATACTATAATAGTACATAGATAATACTAAAAGGTCATATATCACAAGTCATTTATATGCATAAATAATTACTGTATAATAAAACATACTAAACATAAATTCTTGTATATAATAGACTTATATAAAATAATTTATAAAATGTATAAAAGATAAATATTTTTTTATATAGATTATTATATTAAACACACACACACACACACACACACACACACACACACATGCACATAACACACACACACACACACACACACACACACACACACACACACACACACACACACACACACACACACACACACACACACAGAATATATAACAAATATATAATTATTTAATTGTATTATTAATATATATTTATATATATATATATATATTACTGTATTAAAATATGTAAAAATTATTTATTGTCTTCATAGATCTAATAAAAAATAATTAAGGCATGTTTCTGACATTTTAACCATTTTAATACAAACTCTCAATTTTTGCTAGTTTATATTTATTACAAACCAAGCTATTATACTATTAAAAGATTTGCTCTAAGTGTAACGACACTCTCTTTAGGAATGGCTAACAACAATATTCACAGTGTTTCTTCATTTTATATTGCTAATAAAATCATGGCAAATAGACGGGAAATGTGCCAAAACTGTGTCTCTCTGTGTGTGTGTGTGTGTGTGTGTGTGTGTACCTGGGCAGTATACTGTCAGGGAATCTGTGGGTGTGGAACTGAGTGGCCAGTCCAGGTTTCCTGAGCTGTTCAAACAGCCCAATCAGATTATGGGAATACAACTGAAACGTCTTCCCTTTAAACGAGAGATAACACACATCACATGCGTACCATACACAGTGTCTGACTACACAGGATATCCAACGTGTGACACAATTCATATCATTTGTGCTGATGAGAATGGAAAATTATGCCCCACAGAAATGAATAGTCATTACTCCCAGCGCAAAGAAAAGCTGAGCTGTGTAGTTATGCAAGTTGAATCAAAATCAGATTAAGAATGAGGACAGAAAGATGATGTGATATATAGCTGTGTGCATGTGGGCCTAGAGGACATTTTACCTTCTGATTATGGTGATTTAGGCATTAGAAAAGGCAGCAAGCAGTGAAATCAGCCGTGAACAGAGAGAAACAGACAGTCAGACAGATAGGGATCATTTAGGTACTGCAGAGAATCTCAGAAACAGAAAGACAGAAGAGCCGCTCCCGCATCACGCTCACTCACCTGATAATGACATCAGATTATTATTGATTATGTACAGCCACGTGCACCGCCGTGGAAACAACTGAAACACATCAAAACAGCAGGTTATGAGTTCATGGACTCGTTGTCTATTCAAGGTCAAGGGTAAAGGTGAAGGTCAGAGTTTAGGCTGTACCTGCTCCATGGAGGCTTCATGTAGCTCATTTAGGTTCAGAGTGTAGATTCCGTCTTCAGTGCCAAATATCAGATACTGGTCTAAAAAAAACAAACAACCAAAAGTATTAGTGTTTATAGGCTGATATCAAAGAATCCAGAGTTTCCACAAAATAAATAAATCAATAAATACTAAGTAGCACAACTGCTTTCAACACTGATTATATTACGAATCAGCATATCAGAATGATTTCTGAAGGATCATGTGACTCTGAAGACTGGAGCAATGACACTAAAAATTCAGCTTTGCCATCACAACAATAAATTACATTATAAAAACACATGAAAACGCAAGACAGTTATTTTAAATGTTAGCAATATCTTAAAATATTACTGCTTTAATGTATTTCTGATCAAATAAATGCAGCATTGGTGAGGATTAGAGACTTACACTATACATAGAGAAGACACTAAAACACTTATGTAAATCTTGCCCATTAAAAAATTGACCCCTTTTTATTTACATATTTAAAATAGTATCAAATTTAATATCAGACAGACATTCATTGGGTACCGGCACTTTACCTTTTGTATCTGGGTGAATCCATGAAGTGGCACAGTTCATTTTTAGAGGACAACCATCAAAAACCTTTGAGAAACAAGCTCCCATCTGCAGACACACGGAGAGGTAAAATGTGAGCTTATGACAGTTATAAAATACAGAATTAAAATAAAGACCTGAGCAAATAGCTGTTGAATAGTGAGATATTAGCATTTAGTTCAGCAAAAGTGTTGTGTGATGATGTCACTCACCAGGACTTTAGGAGTGGGCGGCAGGCCGTTAATAGCAGGTTTCTATAAAAAGAGAACAGAAAAATGAGTAGAGCGCAACATTCTTTTCACACGTCACCCTCGCCAGGACACATTCCCACACACACACACACACACACACACACACACTCACAGGAAAATCTTTTCTCTCTTTCCTCTGGGGACGACCGGGAGGTGATTTTGAAACATCGCCATTTACACTTTCGTCTTCTATAGAGTCTTCCTCTATAGAAAGTAAAAGAGAGTGAATTTGAAATATTCAGTAATTTATTATGATTCTGTAAAATATGTCATTCATATTGGTCAACTTCACTGGTCAAATGTTTTTTGTATATTGCACCAAATCAGCAATATACACCAATGTCTCATTTCTTTCAGAAAATCTAACTTATTCAACATACTTTCCAATACATCTATATGAGAGTGGTGCAGGAACAGTATCTGTGTATAAATGTGATTTGGAGAATAAGCGCGCGTGTGTGTCTTACCGTGGTCGGCGGTGCGTGAGAGCAGCCCTGGGCTGCTGATGCTCACAGACATGTAGTCTGAGTGGGTGTGTTCTGGGTTACTTCCTCTCTCAGGTGTGCTCTGTCTGCGAGACACTGGCAGAGGTCCGCTATCAGAGCCTGTGAACCTCCGCACCGTCTGAGCCCCGTCGCTCAAACCAAACTCATCAGACACACTGCTCGACCGAGCCTGAGAAGGCTGATAAGAATAAGAATTTCAAAAACACACCAATAAAAGAAACTTGGACACTTATACACACACTCACAGTTACCTTCGGAGGAAGCGGTGGTGGCAATCCCTGTTTAAGAGTTGAACTGAGACGGAGGAAACAGAGTGAAAAAGAATTTAATTACTTTTAATTTTAAAAGGTCTTTGCTTGTGATTCATTTTGCAATTTTCACAGCACATCTTTTTTTCCATGCTGATTTTACAGAACATGATACCTTACAAGCAAGACCCAGAAGAATATAAAGTCTTTAAGATAATGTTTAAAGTGTAAGCGTAGCCACACTTACAGATCAACATCCTCAAAAGCATCTTCTAATGGAGCCAAATGCCCTCTTCAGAGACAGACAGAGAGAGAAATGGACAGAAAGAGACAATATTAATGAGCTAATTAGTTACTTAGAAACTGAATAACGGAAATACAAATATCACATTTTTGACCAAACGTGATCCCATATTTCGCATTTTACCATTTACATTGCAATGATTTACACCACACATACATTTTTACTAATTTCCTTTAACACTAAAAGCCCGTTTTTACTTTAATTTGGGCTCTTGGCGAGAGTTAATTTTAAACCCTGCACGCAAGTTTCCTTAGTTCTGTTAAATAACAGCTACACAAACCAATTCTTTACCGTATAAACAACTCCTCCTCAACGCTCTTCAGAAGACTCCTTCAGCAGAGGAGTGCACACAAGGGAAAAGTAAAGGAAAACGGGTAAAATAAAGAACACAGCAGAACTGTCAAAGTAGAGGGAACGCAAGCAGAGCTCATGTGAGATTCTGCAGAAAGGAGGAAGTGCGTAGACTTGTGGGGGCGTCAGAGAAACGATGCAGACAGAACAGGGAAATGACTGTTTGAGGCGTTTTCATGCGGGCGCCAGTAGCAGGGAATCAAATCGTTCGTAAAGTCACAAAGAAAACTTTGAATGGTTACCTGGAGGTGATGGGGCCTTCTGTGCACGGGCTCCAGGGGGAGGAGAAATCATTGTCCTTAGTTACATCCTGCAAAGAACGAACCATTCGTAAACAATCCCTTTTAAAAACATGCAAGTCAGGTTTCATTGCATACCTGTTCTGGGTAAATAGTCAATTTACTCATGCAGATATTTGCATAGAAAATGTTTGGTTTTGAGCTTACCAAACAATGACACTAAGAATTTTACTGAACTGCAGGTTTATTCTGTAGTGTGTGTGTGTGTGTGTCTGTTTGATTAATATTAGAGATGTATTGACTATCTGGACTATGCAATGCTTCCCTCACCATCTCAGCACTTGCTTCAGTCTCCTTCCTCAGGGGGGGCTCAAACTGAAGCCTATCAACTGAAATACAGAGACGAGAGAAAACATATTATTGCACTTCTTAACCTAGCATGCCACAGACAAGACAAATACATTTTTCCATCATTTATCTGCACTCTGCAAGATTTCTAACATTCTGTTCAACACTTCTGGCTGCTATGTGCAAAAATTGCGATAAAGTTCAAGCTGAAGCATAATCTTGTAGTACCACATCTCCACCACAGGAGGGCTCAAGACTATGCATTTCTATCTGAACTAACAACACGAGCTAAAACTCTTCAAGAGCAGAGTAAGACCAAGAGATGTCACTTATCGTGAATGAGGTCTGGAGTGTGGTGGTACATCATGTTCATGAGTAAAGGTCAAACATATGTTGACTTAGCTATCAAAACAAGGACATGTGATAGACTTCTACAAGCCCATAACCCACATCCTAAAAAATTTACATTGTTAGAATAAAAAAAAAAAAAAAAAAAAGTTTTTCCAAATGAGGACATCCCTGAATGTCCCCAATGGGAGATTGTTTTTTTTAAACTCACGTTTAGATTAGATTATTTTTCTTCCAAAAACCCAATCTGTAACTCTACAAATTATAGAGTAGCAAGTATGCTATCTTAAATCTTAAACCAACACATATTCTCATCTGACAAATAAAATAGATAAGTTACATAAATCTTTAACTTTTAGTAAAGCTATTAAGATGACCAGTATTACATAATGAAATGTAAGCTTTCTAGCCAGGCACTAAACGGGGCACACAAAATACATTCTGCCAGCCAGTGGAACTGTTTTGGGGTTCATTGGGGATAGGCAAGACAGCGAGACGTACAGTTGATCTGAGACTGGGTCCTTTCAGCACGAGAGCTCTTGCTGTGGGACGAGCGGATGGTGTGGCGCTCTGCAAGCGGCTGCGGACCAGAGAAAGAATCATAGTAAATCTATGTATTATACCACAGACAATTGTTTGCACACATTTACCATTTATAGTCATGTGCACTCACACTCATACACTGAAATACACTGACAAACTCTCATACACGATCATTTACATATAACTTGCCATCTCTTTCATACATGCACATCACACACACACACACACACACACACACACACACACACACACACACACACACACACACACACACACACACACACACACACACACACACACACACACACACACACACACACACACACACACACACACACACACACACACACACACACACACACACACACACACACACACACACACGTCAAGAGTTACCTCAAAGTCATCTTCATCTCCCTGGCTGAAGTTAGATTGATGAGTATCTGGGTTGTTCATCTTATCAAGTAGCTCTACAGCTAACCGTCGAGTCAAACTTGTATTAGCCACAAATAAGTGCTGCTATACAAACACAGAGACAATGTAGTGTAAGAGGCTGCTTGTGATGTGGCCTATGTAATATTTAGACAAAAATAACAGAATAGAGGAAAGTAATCAAGAAAATAATTAACATTGACGGAATGGACACAAGTGTGTGTTGAACACATTTTTAATATTACACATCTATGCATATTTTCGATTGTGATACTCTTACAGCAGCATACTGTGATTTTAACTACTGTTAATATTAAGAAATGCTCGAGTACCAAATCTACATACATTCATATGGTTTCTGAAGGATCATGTGATACTGAAGACTAAAGTAATGGCTGCTGAAAATTCGGCTTTCCCATCAGATAAATACATTTTATTTTAAAATATAATATAATAAAGTTATTTCAAATTATAATTATTCAAAACATTACTGATTTTACTTAATTCTTTATCAAATAAATGCAGCTTTGGAAAGCATAGCACTTCTTTCAAGATACAGTATTGAGTTCAAGTGCACAATTCTCAGTAACATGAGTTTATATTTCATTGCATGTGCACATAAACTTGCTAACTAAACGAGTTAAAGAGCTGTACTGTGAGGAATCATAAACAGATAAAATGGAGAAATAGAGAGGACATTTTTACTGAGAGCAGCTTAAAGAGCTGCACTGTGAGAAATCATAAAGGGATAAAATATATTTTTTTACCGAGAGCAGCTTCTCAGCTGTTGGCCTCTTCTTCGGGTTTTTGGTAAGGGAAATTTTAACAAAATTATGGAAGGCTGTAGACCTGTGGAAAAGCAAGACAGTTAAAACAGAAAGGGAAAGAAACAGGGACTGAAGTCTTTATTTGTAAAACACTCATTCAGAACACACACTATATTTCTCTGTAATTCAACTATGCAAATATACACATACAAACAGGCCAGAGAGACTCACCATTTGGTCTTGTCCTTTAGCTTGGGTGGCTGGAAGTTGCTTTTAGACATCAGAAATAAAGCCCTGGACATGCACACAAAAAGTAAGAAGGAGATCACAGCAATTATATGAGAATTTGGTGGTAGTCTAATGGTTAATTATTTTGGCTCCAAACAAAGAGGATTTTTGCACATCATTAAGTTATTATGATTCACTATAACTCTGGGCCTGGAGCCTTGGTTAAAAACACGTCTGCTCATTGGCAAGAAGTGTGTGTGTTTATACCTCATGGGATGGAGGTCAAACATGGGAGGCTGTAGTTCTGCCAGTTCTATGGATGTGATTCCAACAGCCCAGATATCACACAGATGATTATAACCTCCATTCTTCTCCACTGCCGCCACCTCTGGAGCCATCCTATAAATACAACCACGGAGAAGACAAGAGACAAACTACTGTTCAGAAGTGTTTTCTTTTAAAAATAAATGAATGCCTTCATTTAGCAAGGACGGGTTACAATGTTGATAATAATCAGAAATGTTTCTTGAGCACCTTATTAGCATCTTGCAATATTATTTCACAATATTTGTTTTAAGCTGTATTTTCAATCCAATAATTACAGCTTTGGTGAGCCTAGTAGGCTTCTTTCAAAAACAACTTAAGTTCTGAGGGAAACGGTTTCTAACATAACGCTGTAGTCGTGTGTGCTCCGTAATCAAAACTCTTCATGAACAGAAATACATACAAAGTCTGATTAAGTCACAAAACGTTATAAAACTGTTATTGAAACCTGTTCATTGAAACTTGTAGAGCTGCATTTTTGTCTCATGAGCAGAACTTCACGTGCTCTTTGTGTGTCTACCCTCGTCTAGCCGACTGTGTTGTCACAACAGTAGGTTAAAGTTCCCAGAAATCCTGAAGAAGCCATTCAATCTGAATAATGCAATTATTGCCATGTTTGAATGTTTGATCATTTCACTGTTTGAATTGTACCTCTGCTGTTCTTATGGTAGATTCCCATGATATATTCTGGATTATAAAATTGTAACGCACATTCACAAATTCTTAGATGTTTTAAGATCTTTATTTTACACGTTTAATATTTTTTCCAGACTTTTAAAATGAACAGAGAGCTGAAAAGAACACGTATACCAAGCATATTTAAACGTAGCTGCTTCATTATCACAGAACAGGTCTTACCAGTAGGGCGTCCCAATGAAGGATTTCCTTTTTGCCATAGTGGCCGTTATTTTAGCAGCCACTCCAAAATCCGCTGCAAAACAGGAAGATTTTTTTGACATTCAAATTCAGTAACACACAGAAACACACCCTGCGATCATAGCGTGATCCTCTCACCTAATTTGACATCTCCATTGTCGGTGAGCAGAATATTCGCCCCCTATTGCACAATGAGTTGAGAGTTATTATCTGGCATGAGAAAGATAGTTTGAAACAGGTAGAAAACCAAAATAATGAACACACATACTGATTTTAAAGCTGTATTACCTTGATGTCTCTGTGCATCTTGCTTTTGGAGTGCAGATAAGCGAGACCCTAAACACACACACACTCAAATTAATTCAATATGTTTAAAGGCTTTATTTAATAATACAAAAATTCTTAACAGCATTAGACCATGTGAAAGATGTGAACCATGTTGGAATGATCTTACCTGTAACGTCTCTCTGCACATATAGGCGATCTGAAGTTCAGAGAGCGGACCTGTCACTGAACATGTACACAAACACACACATATTTAACAGAGACAGGATAAAAAAAAGGAGATATTTTCAAAACATACAACCAATTTACCATGATAAATGTCTTGTAAGGATCCTCCACCGCAGTATTCCATACAAATCCACAACTTCTCACGGCTAGAAAGAAACAGAGAGAATCATAAATCTTTAAGATTAAATATGGGGCATTTAAATAAATCTTAAATTTTTTTAAAGCTGCAGTCCATAAGTTTTGCCTCTTTGTCGCCATCTCTGTTAAAAACCTGGTATTGCAGAGCAAATAGCAAACTATGCTCCCATCGAAATGGTTTTCTTTAGAATACAAATCTTGTGTAATAAGGCTATCTGTAATCAGAAGCACGTTTAAAACTGGAATATAATTTTATTTCATTCACACGTGTTTCATAAACACATAATACTTTCTGGATTACAATCCGCCATCAACATGATACATTGAATTATTCTATCTGCTGTGAGAAAAGGCTAAACGATCAGTCACCTGCAGGATCCTCACATGCTATAGCGTAGTAGCCGGGACAACTTCTTTATGTTTACAGACGTGACGTAATGACGCAGTGTCATGCTTGAATTTCCCACGAAAACCTACCTGTACCACTCAAACTAGAAAACATTATTATTAGCTAACCGTTGTGAATCGGGCTAAAGTAAGGCGATTCTTTTGAACACTGGCTGGTTATGTACTTGCTCAAATATTGATTTCGGATCAGTTACGGACTGCAGCTTTAAATATCTGAAATCTTATGTCTTATAATCTCAATAAAATGTAGGCATCTAAAATATTTGATTTATAAACAAATCCAGTTATTTGTTACCAGAGGTAGCTTCCAAAGTAAGCCACAATGTTGTGATGGGTGCATTCCTTCACCATAAAAATCTCTTGCTGGATGACTGAGAAATCATCACCTAAAAGAGAGAGGAATCAATATATGAGAGCAGTATAAATTAAACAGTGAAAAGAAAAACAGAGTGCTCGAATCAGATATGGACAGCAGATGGCTGGATGCTGAGTGATTATTATGATCATGAAATGAGGGAGAACTCGTGTCAGTTTTCATTTACTTCTCCTGAGAGGATTTTGGGGATTTAGTTACCACACACAAAAAAGACTTCCGAAGCTGGATCGCACTCACTCTTTGATCTCTTCACCCTCCTCATCTCTAATGCTAAATAAAGCCTGTGTGTGTGATGGGTTTCCCCCCGTCTCTTCTAATAATACAGATAATTAGCTTAACTTCCTTCTGAATCCGTGTTAATACCAACACACGTCATGACAACACTCAGGTCTCTTCAAGAATGAATCTAAAACGGTCAAAGTATCATTTTTGACTAGCATATTCACCTGATGTGCGATTATTCATATTATTATTTGTTTCAGATGGAGTTGAACTGGAGTTTGTGGATTTATGAATACCTTATAACACTTACTGTTATGTACATAATTCCAGAGAAAAAAAGAAACGATACACTAAAGAGGGCAGATATATACACACACATTATTTGTTCCACCACAGGACCACTTAAGTACATTTTTAAGTGATTTTTTTTTTTTTACATAAAAACTTGGTCTCTAAAATCTCAAGTCAAATACTTCAACGTATCATGAAGTGAAATATAAAAAAGAATAAAGATGCTATCAGTCAAACTCACTCACACACCTCAAACTTCACGACCTGCTTCGTTAAAGGAGTGACTCACACACCTTTATGTTTTAAACAGCTTTCATTCATCGTGTGACTCAAAGACCTGGCATTTTTGCCCAAGCACATGATCTGTTTATGACTTAATGGTTGTGTTGCAGTAAATACTGCATAGTTTCCTGTAGGTGGTACAGTTTCCTGAATATAAGAATTGTTCATCCTGATGCTCTCAGAATCTCTTGATCTGTTCATGACAGCAGAAAATCCCATCACTCAAGATAGCATTCTTTTTTATGGATAAAAAAAGAAAATACAAATATGTGGAGAAATGTGTCTTCCCTTAAAATATACAAAAAAGTGAAATATGAATAACTAGATTTTTAAGTAAGATCATTACACTGTAAAAACTGCTTTTAAATATGAAGACAGCGGTAGTGTAGTTTCCAAAAACAGCCTTTCGACATGTTGTATAACCTCAACCCAATAATGGATGTTAACCGGCTGTAGCCACTTCTCTATTCTGCTGCACACCTTTAACTTAGAAACTCACACACAAAACACAACCACCTCTGTTTCACACCTAATCTATGATGAGATACAGAAAAATAACTTCATGGTCAGAACAGTAATGACTGAAAGGAACAATCAGTCACACCTTTGTATTTTAACACCTCATCCCTATGACATCTGTAGCACCACAGTGTATGTGTGTGTGACAAACCAGAATCAGCATAGCTATGAAGTCAAGCCTACGAGCTCTGACCACTTCCTCTCCGCTCAAGACAAACAGACCATGCCTAAGAATGTGTGTCTGTGAGATAATGTGAGCCTGTGTGTGTTGAAGACAGCAGCAGGGCCTGAGGGTTTGTCTGCTGAAAGCTGAACTCAGGCAGCTTCCTCTGAGCTTGATGCACTTCTCAGAAAACAAGCTGTTAGTATTTAGTAGTGTCAGTTGTAATAAATCAAGCTAGCCATGACTAAACCCGTCCCCTTTCCCTACAACCACCCAGCTCCTCGATCTTTTGGATTAGAATTCCCACATGCACAAAACTAATTACAATTTGGAGGAGGATATGCACTATATAAGATTATCACTGTAATTCATCATCATTATACAAGCATTTAAATTGACATGGACATTCTTTACAAATATCCTGAATTCACACAGTAATGCAGATTTTGAAATGATCATTACAGTCAAATCATTTAAGAAACAGTTCACCTAATAATGAGAATTCTGTAATCATCTATACCATTCGTAGTGGATCCCACTGACATTCTTTAAATACATTACAGTTCAAGTATTACAGTAATATTGTCAAATATTATTAGAACTTAAAACAACTGTTTTCTATCTTAATTTATTTAAAATTTAAATCATTCCTGACTTTTCAGCAGTCATTACTCCAGTCTTTAGTGTCACACAATTCTTCAGAAATCATTCTAATATGCTGACTTGCTAAAGAGAAACATTTCTTTGCTGTGCTGCTTAATATTTGTGTGGACATTATGATTTTAGAATTCTTTAATGAATAGAAATTTCAGAAGAACAACATTTATTTGAAATAAAAAATTGTAACAATATAAAAGTCTTTACTGTTACTTTTGAGCAATTTAACACATCTTTTATGAATAAAATGTTAATAGTTCAAATGAAGATTCTGTCAATTACTCATGTCGTTCCAAACCCGTAAGACCTCGGACCTCCAAAGTTCATCTTTGGAACACAAATTAAGATATTTTTGATGCATCCGTGTGCTTTTCCTGCATGTATGCATGTGCGTGGTGCTGCTGATGCAGAAGATGCCTTGTTTACATTCAGAGGAGAGCACGTGCATGCAGTCTTGGGATAAATATTGTTATCGTGATATAAAATTTGTCATATCGCCCACCCCTACGCCAGGGTGATGCAAAGCAGAAGAATTGTTGAATATTTTGTTTTCTTTACACACAAAGTATTCTTGTAGCTTCATAAAATGAGGGTTGAACCACTGATGTCACATGGACTATTTTAATGATCTCCTTACTACGTTTCTGTGCCTTGACCGTGGTAGGACCCTTGCTGTCTATGGAGTTTCAGAGAGCTCTCGGACTGCATCAAAAATGTCTGAATTTGTTTTATGAAGATAAACAGAGATCTTACAGGTTTGTAATGACAAGAAGGTGAGTAATTAATAACATAACTTTCATTTTTGGGTGAACTATCCCTTTAATTTCTTTCAAAAAAACAAAAACAACAACAACCTGACACCAAACTTTTGAACAGTAAAGTATCTTACACTATAATTACAGCATAATACATTTAGTTTGTCTTCAAGGGAGATAATTCCATGTAGAACTGTGTGGTTTCCAAACAATTTGTTTGTCTTTATTTATTTATATATTTTTGTCTTGTACACAAAAAATCGGGAAGAAATATATAAGGAATAGGGTTGGGTACCGAACTCGGTACTTTTAAGGGTACTGACCGAATTGCATCGGTACTACCGAGTATCGATTCACATTAAATCATTCGGTACCTAATTTCAGTACCTGAGAACACATTTGGGCGCATACGAGAGAGAGAGAGAGAGAGAGAGAGAGAGAGAGAGAGAGAGAGAGAGAGACACATTCCTACCATATTTTTTAAAATTATCATATGTACTTTTTTCCTAATATTTTTGAAAATATTATTATTCATTTTTTGTCACTTGACTTCTGCAATTTTGTGAGAGACGCTGTGACATGATGTCACCCCTGCAACTCTTTAAAACACAACACACAGGGCAAACCGAAATGTTCTGAAGTGTGCTTACAATTCTAGGGTGATATGGTTTCCGTGAAAACGCGGACAGGATGACGGAGTCCATTCATAAAAACGGAATTTGCTCAAAAGCGCAGAATGCAACGATATTCGTCAATTTTTGGATGAATAAAAGGTCTGTCACTTAATTGGAATCGAGATATGAACTAGTGTATGTGAATATTAAAATGCAAAAAAACGGTTTAAATATGAATCCTGCATGTTCCGTTAGCCTCGGTATGTATGAATGGCGGAGACACGGTTTTGTTTTCTACACAAATGCTGAAGCACACGTGAACTCGCGGAGATTCTCAGCCTCTGCATCTCACTACAGGACAACATGAACACATGAACTTGCAGGCTGTGAGAGTCGCTTCATGAGAATTTTACCGTTTCATTTGAGAAAACTAGCATCATATCATACTGTACACACAAACTTCACAGCAAACTGTCAAAATAAAAGTGCGGCTTAACATGTAACAGAAATATATTACTCTTGTACATTATAATGTACGTCTTTATATATTCAATTTACTGACAAATTTAAATAAAACAATTAAATGATCAAAATAATTATTACAACCACATTAACGACTTAATTGTAGAACAAAAATTATTATTAAAACTTTTTTAAAGGAATATTCACACAAATTTTCTACCATGTATTATTTTTAAAAGTAAACCTCTGTTTGTCAAAAAAATAAAAGGGTTTAATTTTCATTTGATTAAAAATAAATAAATGTTTCATGCCTTCATTTGATTATCAGAAAAAATAAAACACAATTTCTGGAAGAAAACAAATTGTAGGGTCATATTGTTCAAATGTTGAAATTGAGAGTTTTTGACTTATTTTTTCACTCAAATGTTTTTGTTATTACACAGAGAGTAAAGTACTGAAAAAGGTACCGTTGGGTACCGTTACCGGAACCGTACTGGTTCAAATGTGAACGGTACCAACCCTGATAAGGAACAGTTTAGGTAAACTCTAACTATTGGTGTAACAATGTGAATCATCTGAGTACAAACATAAAATTAGATAAACGACTTATGTGAAGAAGCTTCACTTAGCTTGAGACATTCATATGCAACTATAACGTGACTATCAGATCTCTTTAAATTTTCAGTCAGCAACACATTACCAGATTTTAGACATAAACTAGTATCAGCCATCTAATATATTTGAATTTATATAAAAGAGCAAAAATATATATATGCAAAAATAGCCCACAAAATGATTTGGGAAACACATGATCTAAACCTATTAGCCAGCTGTTTGTGATAAATTTAGAACTGAAAGTATCAGCAAATGAATCACAAATTAAAAGTCCTCCACAGGGGAAAACTATTTAATCTAATTCACAATTAATGACTTAATTATAATTAGTCATGCTCTGTATTTTTTATAACTGGGATTCATATATAACATTTCCACAAACCAAACTATGACAAAAACCACCCATCTGCTCTCAGCAGTGGAACGAGAGCCCAGACTTCCACAGTAAAAAAATGCTCTCGACAGACGACACTGGTTAGAAACTGTTGCTACGCTCTGATTGGATCGTTTCTAGGGGGTGGAGTGCTAAAAAGCCAATGAACAAACAACAAATTTGTCCATCTCAGCTCAATAGAAGCTGTTTTTTTTGTCGAAGTTTCTATCCTGCAGCAGGGTAAGAGTGTGGCTAGTGCAACAAAAGTTGTGAATACAGTCAGCTTTTCAGTTCTCTATGAGATACCGTTGGTGGTCACACGCAACTCTGCACAAACACACACACAAAAACTGCAGCTGATGGGCTGCTTTTAAAGACTGCTAAACATACAAGAATGAGTGAGTCTGCATACTAAAAAGGCAAACGCACACAAGAGCTCACACCTGCTTTCCAGGTGGATATCAGATTCGGCCTGTTTTTCAAGCACACTTGGTCCAGATGTTCCTCTGGTGCCTCCCTTCTCAATAACTTCAGATGACGGATTTCACAAGACACTGAATCACTAACAGAAAAAGCAAATGACACAACCAACTGAAGGAATCTGATAACCAATCAACAGCATCAAGTGATCTGACACTATCTGACAAAACGAATGCACACACGTCACTGAGTTCACTATAAAAGGTCATTCATCCTCTATTGGGGCAGACGTGTTGGAGATAGTTAAGATAGAACTCCAGCAATCAGAAAGCATCAGAAAGGAAACTTGTGTAGCTTCATTCTCAACAAAGTCTTCTCAATCCAAACCAGTCACTCTGTGGGAAAAATGGTGAACTGATTGTTAAGCTTAGTGATAAGGGATGCCAAAGATTTAACATTTCTTCAGGAACCGCCTAAGCAAAATGTCAGGGGGTTGAGGCAAATTTGTAGGTGAATTTACTTTTCTCCCTATATGACTGTGCCTTCATATCCTGTTTTGTGGTTTTATACAAGATGTGAAACCCTTGTCACAGATGTGAAAAAGTGTCAAACAGGGGTGTTCAAACCTGTTCCTAGAGGGCCACTTCCCTGCAGTGTTTAGCTCCAACCCTAATTAAACACACCTGAACCAGCTAATCAAGGTCTTCAGATGGTTGTGGCTAGAAGGGATGCAGCTATGGCCGGAAACAAACAATAAATGAAATTAGATTGTGTTTTAACATCTACACCTACCCCAACCCTAAACCCACCCCTTACAATAATACAAATACAGTAATTATTGTTGTTCAGCATGACAAAAATAACACTATATTGATGTGTGCAAGCCCAGTAGCTGCAGCTGTATCCCTTCTAGCCTTAATCTCTTCAGACAAACTAGAAACTGCCAGGCAACTGTGTTGGAGCTGGTTGAAGCTTAACTCTACAAGATGCTGGCCCTCCAGGAGCAGGATTGACACCTCTGGTCTCAACTGATCTGTGCAGTATGGAGAAAACATATTTGAGGATTATTTAACAGTACAGTGCTCCCAACTAAACATCAATTCAACGCACATTTTTGAAGCTCTATGGGAAGTGAAACTTTAAATTTTTTACCTATTATGAGTATACTAGAGATGTTCAAATCTACATTTTCATTATCGACTAGTCAGTATGTTATTTTAAAATCAAGTGGGTCCTGTATAATAAAGCCGTGTCATGTCCACCAGTCCCTTCAATAAAGTGACTAGCAGATATTAAACTATATGGCTGTAAACTTTTGTTGCACAAAACTATCAAAGTATTCACTAAAGTGTGGCACAAAACTACTATGCTAAAACACGAAGACGCAACTTTCAATTATGAGAATCACTTTTCCGTTGTAAAGCACTAAATATTTTTTTTGGGGAAAAATATCATTATGATAGTGATTTTCAATTATTTTAAAATAAATACAAATAATAAAATAAATGAACAAACAAATAGGGTGGCACAATTTGACAACAATAATAATAATAAATGATGGTTGTTATTATTATTAGCAAATATTAAAATAAACAAGAAATATTACTATTGTGACAAATACAAATATTAAACAAAACAAGAAATATTACTATTGTAAAACTTTATCCTGGAATAAAACATTGACTATTAGTATATAGTATATAGTTATAAAAGTATAAAAATTATATAGTACAAATGTATAATTACAAAACAATTGTCTGTTTTCATTTTCATTATTTAGTCAGAAAACTGCTAAAATTGATTATTGTAATTTCCAAATGCATGTTATGAGCATCCTAAACATCCTGAATTTGTGTGAACTATTGTTAATCCAACCGCTCCGAGACACTGAAAACACCAGATTATGAGCTGCTCGCGTGAAAATGAACAGTGTCACACTTCACTCTGAAGCATGCAGTGCATATATTTACATATAACCTTTGCAATCTGATAATCACAAAGCCATATCGTTATTTCGGTTCTATTTCGATTAACAGTGCAGCTTTATATTTAGTAAATACATTTTAACACAACAAACACTCAATATATATGACTGAATTAAAATATTCTGACCTTACAGAAAGGTCAGACCACTTTACTAAGTGCTTCAAATGACAATGTTTGTTTCTTTTGATCTGGCTCTTAATGATTTAAGTCATCTCTTGGGATACTTGAAGTCAAAAAAAGTCATGAGAGCATGAGAACTAAACAGCTTTTACACAAGGGGGAAAAACTGACAGTTTTTTCCATAATTCAAGGAGGTCAAGGATTAAACGCTATAACTTGCAAATACATTATATTAAATATGAACTAACTGCAACTGGACATGTGTGTGAGCTACTACCATAGTCAATTTCCAAGCAAGGAAAAACCTTGCACCACTCTTTACATTCACGTAAAACGGTGGGACTCTCTGCTGAGAGGTGCTATTGTTCATGTACATCAACCTAAACAAGCATTAATTTCTCCTTTCATTCTCTATTGGTGAAAAAAAACAGGATGCGTCAAATGAGCTACACCGCAGACTTTACACCACACCTCCTCAAGCTCAACAGAACGGCTTCACACTCACCGGGCTCAAGTTTGATGATCTTCACTGCTGCAAGCTCTCCAGTAGAGATGTTACGAGCCTGCAGAATACAAACACAAGGAGGGAAGAGTGATTCAAAAAGGAGAGAGCGAGAATAGTTTCCGATCAAAACACTGGAATGTGAGCGTGAAAGGGAGAGCCGTGTCTCTGATGGAAACAGTCTCATCATTTCCAAATGGAAGTAGGGCGACAGCCATCAAAACATATAAGCACACGCAGAAGAGTCTTGTGGGCTGTCCTGGATGAAATGTCTATTTAATACCTCTATTTTAGACAACTAGCTTTAAGATTTGCACACTTTTTTGCTAGTGAATTTTCTTGCCATTTTCCATGAATGTTTTATGGTTAATGGATATGGATTTTTTTTATTAACTTTATAGAGACTCACAAAAATAAATTTCAAAGTCACCATCCAAATATCTATGACGTTTATAAGATTTGATGCATTTCCCAGACAGTCAGGTTCTCAGGTTTTCTGTGACTGTGAACTCTGTAGCTTGCCATAGCCTATAACCTGCAGGTGTGATTTAGCAGTTCATAAAAAGTGTTTATCTTAAGACTGAGCCAGATAAACAGGCCAGTATGATTGTGTGTGGATGTGTGAGACAACATGAGTAACAAGACACATCGACATCGGAGTTAGAAAAACAAGTATTTGGAAGGAAGTTTCATGTGGCCTGAGCGTCAATAATAAAAACACAGCACACCACATGTACCACCAATAACACACAACAAAGTGAATCAGTATGACTGCTTTGTACCATCTTTACTGTCCGGTAAAACACACAATAGCAGCACGGAAGCTATCAGTTATCTGAACCAGGTAACTACATTTTATTATCAAGCAGGCTCTTTGAATTTTTTTTTTCTCTCTAAATTCTGTTTTATTTTTCCCCAAATTCTATGTTCCTGTGGTTACGTTAAATTTTAATAATGAAAAAGCAATCTAATGAAAAATAGTCTTTGATTTAAAATATTATAAAAATATACCAAAATAAATAAATATCAAATACATTTTCCTAAATAAGCAAAAAGTAGTGTAGAAAACATGTCTTTGGTATTTTTACTGCATTGTTTAATTTAGGCCTATTACATTTTAACATTTTGAGAAACATTTGCTGATTTGGCTCAGCCATTTAAAAAAAACACTACATTTTTAAGTTGTTTAAAAAAAACAAAATGCTTTATTAAATACAATACAAATCCTGAATATAGTAAAAGCAGTTATAATTGATATATGATGGTTTTAGGTTATCATCCAGCCTTACAGAAAACAATAACCTTAGGAGCCTAATGTAATCGGACGGATCAATGCGGAACCCTCAGATCATCCACATAACCAGCAGCCACACACCCAGCCAGGAAGTGTGTCCAGCAAACAATAACAGAAGCAGTGAATGTAATACGCAGACCTACACACACACACACTGCACTCTGCTGAATGAATGGAAACTACAACATTCACCAGATTTCCAAGCACTTCCAGACCGCCAGCTACATCCAAATTCCTGGGGGACAATGTGTGTGTGTGTGTTTAGTCTCCAAATAAACAAATTAAACACTCATGTTGCACTCAGACTCAGCCAAATGCAAGTTAATAAATAATTGATCAAAGTTTCCATGAGATCAGGTATGATTAATGTTTTTTTATTGAATCTCTTGAGCATAATTCAGAATGAGAACTCACAGATCCCACATGCCCTTTTCATTTTCAAATATTTATGTCTACTGCATTTCTCAGCAAAAACGTATTAATTAAGTTTTTAGCCAGAATAAACGATTTATTTAAAAAACATGCCACTACAATGTGAGTAGTGAGTAGTTGCTAGGGTATTTCTATGCGGTTGCTAAGATTTTCTTGGTGATTTGGGTAATCTGTCAGGTGAGAAATCATATGTAGGATCACACACACATTATCTCAACAAACACGATTTGAGAATTCTTATATGAATATGACTATAGCACAAATAGTGCTGGACAAGATGTATGCTGAACTTTAATATTAAGGATTATTTGTTTGTTCTAATCTATTAATCAAGCATGAGCATGAATAATAATAATAATAATAATAGTGATGCTTGCCACAAACCGCATCACCTAATATTTAATTTCCTAATGGTTTCTATTAGGTTTTTTTAACCATCAAATACACTATATAAAAATTCACAGAAGTGTTCGCTAGGTCTATTTACATAATAATGTTCAAACCAAATGGTTCTTTTCACGGAAACAACCAACCACATATGTCATTAATACACTAAAACATTATTTTTCACACAGGAGCTGCTACTGAGACATTTTCAGACCTTATATGGCCTTTTTCTCTTGAGGGATTTGGAAAGGCAGTAAATGAACACATGCCGGGATAATGCACGGTCAGGAATGAGTCTCTTTACATTCAGAGCTTTAAATCTATGCAGGAAATATTCCACGTGTGGTATGACAGCGCAAAAGCCACACATTTCATGAATGTGACTTTGCCACACTTTAAAAGCTTTTGGATTTCTAAACAGCTAAAAATAGCAATATTAATAACTAAATAAATACATTACTATTTTTTCTTGCTACTGCTCATATCAGTAGCCCTCTGTATGCAAATGGAAACCGAAGTGCCTAAGACTGATGACTCCAGGTAAAAATTCTGACCCAACACGGAAACATTGCAACCACATAATCATATTAACAAACCATTACTGCCTAAAATTGAAGCCAAATATCAACTACACACATATTTACATTTATGCATTTAGCAGATGCATTTATCCAAAGCGACTTACATTGCATTCAAGTTACAGTTTTCACATTTTATCAGCTCTTGCTTTCCCTGGGAATCGAACACATGATCTTGGCTTTGCTAGCACCATGCATATATATATATATATATATATATATATTCATGAATCCCAGGTATAATGGGTCCAGTACCTTATACACATCTCCATAGGTCCCGCTGCCAACTCTCTGGATCAGCTCAAAGTCGTGCTGCGGGTTTCTGCGCTGAATCTCCCCTCCGGACCGGCCCAGCAGATCCATGCTGTCGGACTGCAGGATTTACTACTTTAATGACCTAGATTCAGTTTTACAACAGACCTGTGGTCCACATCCCCCTGAAAAATAACAGAAACCAGAACAACATGAGATTAATAACAGCACACCTAAGCTTAGACAGACAGACGTACATACATACATACAGACAAACAAACAGTAAGATAGATAGACAGACAGATACATACATATACCGTTTAGATTATAGATAGATAGATAGATAGATAATTATAATTTTAAGCCTTTTTATAAAGACAATAAAAACACCTGTAAGCATACCTACTTTAAATAGTGTAATTAAATAAATTAAATAACTATACCTACTTTAAATAGTGTAATTGGTGCAGATGTTTATACATTTTAAACGTATTTATTTTTAAATACAATATAGGAGATTTTAAGATGTAACGTTACATTCAGTTATTTGGACACATGTCAAATTTATTGACGGGTGTCAGGAAGTGTTAAGTTAACTGTCCATAACAGGTGGATTGTTTTAATAGTTTCCCCTTCATAGTGAGAACGACAGTTTAACTTTTTTATGTTTAAATAATTAAAGTTTATTTTCTGTCTGAATCTCCGTGTATGAAGCTAACTCAGCTACCTTCTGCTAACTAATCTCGCATAATCACTTCAGCCTGAAACTTTTTTTAAAGACAAAATATAAACATACAAATATGTTCATAAAGAATAATCCAGATGTTACATATATATAGTTGAATTTAGCAGGTGAGTGTTTTAAGTGCCTTTCGCTCTAAGTGACAGTAAAGTTCAACCGAAGCTAATGCTAATGCTATAAACAGCGTCAAACTACAACGTCAAATAAATCACTTAAATTCAGAAAATTTGATTTAAACTTCACCATTTGTGCGATTAATCGTTGTTCTCGGAACTCATGAAGATTTCAAGTTGTCCTAAATGCTGAAGTTCATTTTGCGTCGAAATAACCATCCAAACAGGAACGGACAGAAGCGCAAACTAACTTCAACTGAAGCCAGCCCAGATCACCAGACCTCACACACAGACAGAGACACACACTCAAACCGCGCACAGACACGGATACACACACACTCACACACTCACACACTCACACACACACACACACACACACACACACACACACACACACACACACACTCACACACACACACACACACACACACACACACACACACACACACACACACACACACACACACACACACACACACACACACACACACACACACACACACACACACACAGAGAGAAACGCTAACTTACATTATAAAAGCAAACACAATGTTAAAGCATTACACACAATCTCTTTCACTTTAATTCACTCACTGTGAATTTCACTGTGCTTTATTTGAGCAATAATGGTACCATTGTTGGGACAAAGTAGAAGCTGGTTACAGTCAATAGGTATAGTGAAAAATAAATCACCAAAACAATATATAAAATCATTATCTGGTGTTATTTATATTTGTTGTCTTCATTTGAAAGATTTCCTTTTCTCGTTTTAAGTGATAAGACTTAATATCTATTGCTTATGATTTATAATGCATAAAATCTAAACAAACTATACAAAACATGCCTTTCCGTAAAAGACGAGTTATTGGCCTTTCTTTCTTTAACTCTTATTTATTGGCCTTTCTTTCTTTCTTTCTTTCTTTCTTTCTTTCTTTCTTTCTTTCTTTCTTTCTTTCTTTCTTTCTTTCTTTCTTTCTTTCTTTCTTTCTTTCTTTCTTTCTTTCTTTCTTTCTTTCTTTCTTTCTTTCTTTCTTTCTTTTCTTTTTAGTCTACGCGTAGTGCCATCTGACGCATTTTCTCAGATCCACATGGCGAAGTTTATATTTATTTATTTAGCAGATGCTTTTATCCAAAGCGACTTACAAATGAGGAAATCATTGAAGCAATCAAAACCAACAAAAGAGCATATTTCTAATGATTATAGATTAAGGTGAACGTGATATTTTAGTTATTTGCAAATTCGCAAATAAATCGAGGACAGTGAGATACAATATAGAGAAGAGACTGTTTAATAAACAGTAAATTAATTATAATAATGTAGTCTTATAAATAAATGTATTTTTGAAGACATATTTCCATTCGTAAATCTATTATTTTAGGGTATTTTCTCTAAAAATACTGCATTGAAATAATACATTAAAGTGTTAAAATATGATAGCTATAATAGATCCAGAGCCATAGACCACCGTTCCTGACCAATTAGAGACAGCGTCAGGGTCTCTAAGCCCCGCCCATTACAGTTACGTTATTACAGCCGAGGGCTCCAGAGCGCCACTAGGCGGTCCAATGGTGCGCTGCGTATTTATTTCAGATGAGAATGAGCCTCCATCACTGGCAGCTGATTTCTAGCATCGCATTCGTCTCATGGTTGCTGTTTAGAACCGAACCGACCCGACCCGAATACTAAACAAAACATTCAGTGAGACATGACACGAGACAAAAAGGACAGAGACAGCTGGGGTAAGTCCATTTAAATCCGATAAACCATCCAGACGTGAGACAGCCTATGAGACGGGTTATTGTGCGATTCTGTAAATTATGAGGATGCTGCTACATAGACACTCTGTATGTTAAGGAACTACGTTATTTTATACAAATAAACACAAACAAAAAACAATGATTTTCCCCTGTCCAAATCAGCTGATTTGGTCCGGACCACAGCCCTGTTCCGCCCTGTATCTGTGCGCGTGTTTGTGATGACAGCTATTTTTTTACTGCTGTAACATCTATATTCAAAAGCAATGTGACATTTGCAGTATTGGGATGTCTGTGGGAACACAAATTCTGGCTCGTTTGTATAATGCACCCACCCATTTCTTACATATCCCAGTCAATAATATGCTATATTTTTAATATTAAGTCCTTGTGTTATTGATACTGATGTTTCAGGAAAATGTATTAGATCACACGTCACTGTTTTTCTACATTGCAGTGGTTAAAATCAAAAGTGATTTGACTGTGTGTGAAGTGATGTGCATTGATGCCAGTGACCCACATAAGCAGAGCTCTGTACATCTGCTACAGGCCTGTATGGAGATGCTGGTTTATATAATATACACGGTAGCTTTATGAATGCTTGCTGCTCTAACCAGGCCTGACCAGGTGAATATGACATGATAGAGAGCAAAAGAGAGAGAACACGATGAATTTAAATAATTTACAGTGGTGGGACAGTATCGGTGTCGCGTTGATGCTAACCAATGGCACAAGTGTAAATGCAATGCTGTGAACAGCTTCATTGCATCCTTATAATATGAATTAGGCCCACTAAGGGCCTTTTAGCCCTATATACATTACTGTTCAGTTGCATTTAAGAAATGCTTGATAAATGCACAATGTTCTCCAGAGCAACCTGGTGTTTTAATATTTCACATACTCATCTAATGCTTACAACACATTAACCATTAGGGCAGCAGCTGGTGTAATGCTTGATAACCAGTTTAGTTGTTACATTAGGTCTGAGATGTACTTCAGGACCTCTTAACCACTAAAACATCTCTATGAGCCACATCACACTAGCCTTGATGACACAGGTCAAGGTCTAAATCTCCATTAGGATTGTCTGCTGCATTAAGCTTTACTAAACCACGACTCCACAATTTGTCCCAGGAGAATGTTAAATTGAGAAAATATTTTTTTTATGTCGAGTCATTGAAACTGAAATTCGCTTCCATAACATTTGTCTTATGATCACTCGTATCTGATTTGGATTTAGGCCTTATTTGATATCAAATAAATTATTATCTAAAGCATAATGTGGCATTAATGAACCACTAATACACACATACCCAACCACAGTTATTAATTTTAATTAAACCTAACTATTAAAAACATTTTTGTTAATTAAAAAAGCTGAAATTATATATGCATATATATATATATATCATAAGTCATATATTTATATAATGTAAGTCAGGTCAAACACATTGAAGTACTACATTTGAAGTTGAAGCACTAAAATTACTAACTAAATAAAAAAACAAATTGGAAGTAAAACTAAAACTGAAATAAACTTGAATTAAACCTAAATAAACATTAATTAAACTTAAATAGTAATTAGTAATAATAAAATGACGAAGGTACATATCAAAATGACCAAAAATTGAACTAATATTAAAATGAAAACAAATATTTTAAAAAGTATTACAAATATAAAAATAAAAGCAAATTTGAAATATTAATATCTTCCTGAGTCTTGAGACCCAGCTATGGAGTTTTTGCCTCATGTCCACTGTAGAGGACACCAGGACTAAAAGCATGTTTATCATGCATTTTAGGAGACATGAAATAATTGAATAGAAAAAAATATTATTTATCAATTGTCTTATGAAATATGAGATATTATTAGGAAAATTTGGCCATTTATTACTCCCATTATGACAATTATTTTTTCAACATGCTGTCCCAACAGCAACACATTAATATGCAAATTAGATACAGTGTATATATTTTTTTGGAGGGGGGGGGGTCTCAGGAGGATATAAAATATTATATAAATAATACTAAAATAACACTGCACGATGTACTAACTAATAGACTTACTTTTTTTGTTGTTGGTGTTATTAATTTGACGTGGAAGTATCAGTACAACCCATACATTATGATACATATAGAGCACTGCATTTAAAAGCAGCAACTTTAAGAGCATTAACAGTGGATGACGTCTCTGTCGGCTGCGGTTTGAAAGGAAAGGACGGGATGTGTGGCCAAGTATGGTGTCCCATACTTGGAATTTGTGCTCCGCATTAACCCATCCAAGTGCACACACACCCGGAGCAGTGGGCAGCCAATTGGGGGTTCAGTGCCTTGCTCAATTTATCTCACCTCAGTAGGGGTATTGAGGGTGGAGAGAGCGCTGGACATTCACTCCCCCCACCGACAATCCCTGCCGGACCTGAGACTTGAACCAGCAACCTTCGGGTTACAAGTCCGACTCTCTAACCATTAGGCCACAACTGCCCCTAACATTGCTGGATGTCTATGGTTATCAGTTACCACTATGACAGTCGCTGCAAAACCAGGACTAACATATTTAAACATGGCTGTGCTCAGGGTCTTTCGGGGATAAGAACGTGTTTGACTGGAGCTCAGAGGAGGAGGAGACAGATGGACGGGCGCGTCCAGTGCAGGTGCTGGTGGTGAAAGATGACCACACGTTTGAGCTGGACGAGGCAGCGCTCAGTAAGATCCTGCTGGCTGAAGAGGTCAGAGACAGAGAGGTGGTGGCCATCTCTGTGGCAGGAGCCTTCCGCAAGGGCAAATCCTTCCTCATGGACTTCATGCTGCGTTACATGTACAGCCAGGTGAGATTGGCTTTAATTCATAGTCTAAATACATGTATTATTGCTCTCAGACTTATTCAAATCACAATCAGCTTCTTTTTGAATTTGGTGTAATCTGTAATAAGTGTGTTTGCGTTCAGGCCAGTGATGAGTGGCTGGGGGACCCGGATGAACCGCTGACGGGATTCTCGTGGAGAGGAGGCTCAGAGCGGGAGACCACTGGCATTCAGATCTGGAGTGAAGTCTTCCAGGTGGACAAACCAGATGGTAGCAAAGTAAGAACCAAACCTACCTAAAATACCATCCTACACTACTGTTCGAAAGTTTGGGGTCTGTAAATTTATATGTTTTTGAATGAAGTCTCATCAAGGAAAGATGGTCTCCATGCCTGCATTGATTTAATCAAAATATAAATAATAATAATAAATATAAGTAATAAAGTGACTTACAAAAAAAAACAGTTTTCTATTTTAATATATATTTTTAAATGTGATGGCAAAACTTATTTTTTTAGTAGCCATAACTCCAGTCTTTAGCATCACATGATCCTTCAGAAATCATTCTAATATGCTGATTTGCTGCTCAAGAAACATTTCGTATTATCTATGCTAAAAACATTAAATATTTTTTGTACAAACTATAATAAATATTTTCAGGATTCTATGATGAATAGAAAGCTTAAAATAACAGCAAGTAGTAAACATACTGACCCTGAACAATAGTGTATACTCATTCTCTTGACTTGAGTGAAACTAATCTAATATATTTGTGTAAGCAGAGCCGGTAACTCTGCCCTGTATGTGAAAATGAAACAAAGCTCCACTAAACACCAGAGGAAATTTCCTGAGGACCATTAGTGTGTAGGCATGCATTAAGCTGTTTTTCCTGTAGGTGGCAGTGCTGCTAATGGACACACAGGGAACCTTTGACAGCCAGTCCACTCTCCGTGACTCAGCTACTGTATTTGCCCTCAGCACCATGATTAGCTCTATGCAGGTAGTCCACAAAAAAAATTCCCCCTAAAAACCGGTCATGTTCATCATATTTTCAATGAAAGTCAATGGAGCCTTCATGTCATCTTTTCTTTTTCAAGGTGTATAACATATCTCAGAATGTTCAGGAAGATGATCTTCAGCATCTGCAGGTATAGAGACACTCTTTACCACTCGCAATGCTGGTGAACTGTAGTTGTTATAAGAGTTTAATGAGATTCAAATGAATTTAACAAATATTTATAAAGCACTATAAAAACATGAGTGCACCAAAGCATGCCGTGTAATTAAAAGATAATATAAACAAATAAAAATACATAAACACACTATTAATGGCTATTGCAAGTTTATGCTTGAAATTAGATCAACCTGACAAGCTTGTAAGCCATCAGTTTTTGAATGTTAAACAGAAAAGCCTCTGGTATGAAATAAATGAATATCTTGAAAGGACATTTATTTAGAGTACAGTTTTTTGTTGTTGTACTGTGAAACAGTAAAAACGAATAACTATAAAAAAATGTGCTTGCATAAAAAATAAAAACAACCTCTGCTTTTGTTTTTGTTGACCTTTATAGCTTTTCACTGAATACGGCAGACTGGCCATGGAAGAAACATTCCTCAAACCATTTCAGGTATTTGCTGTATTTTAATGTTTCTGCTGACAGCTTTTTTGTAGTATCATTCTGAAAAAGACTGTTCTTCATGAAACTGTCATTATGAAAAACTTGTATATGCATTATACTACTATAAATGAACATCAGTACTCACTTTCTATGTGCTTTTACACAAGTCAATGATCTTTCTGGTGCGGGACTGGAGCTTTCCATATGAGTTTCCCTATGGACAGGAAGGAGGAATGAACTTTCTGGAGAAAAGATTAAAGGTCAGGAGGTTAATATATGGAAATATGGAAGGGCTAATATATGAAAATACTGAAATCAGAACCACCATGTGTTTATATGTAGATCTCAGAGAATCAACACGAGGAGCTGCAGAATGTGAGGAAACACATCCATTCCTGCTTCACCAACATCTCCTGCTTCCTCTTACCACACCCGGGACTCAAGGTGGCCACTAACCCACGCTTTGACGGCAGATTGAGGGGTATGTCTACAGATGCACGCTAATCAGTAGATTGTAGCTGAGCTCAAATATGTGGAAGCTATGTCGGCGTCCTTATACTGTGAAGTACAAAAACAGTGTTCAAAAACACCTGTTTCCAATTATGTGTTTCAGAGATTGATCAAGATTTTATCGATAATCTGCAAGTGCTTGTTCCGTCGTTACTACACCCCAAAAACCTGGACATGAAAGAGATAAATGGAAGCAAAATCACCTGCCGTGGACTTCTGGAGTACTTCAAGGTAATAGTATTGTTATAGCTGCATTAGCTACTGCTAGGACTGAAATGGGAATTCACCTACAGGCATTTTTATTAAGAACGCCATTTTCTTAATATAAAAAAAATCCATCTGCTGACGTTATTTTCATAAACAGTGGGCCAGTATAAGAATTTTATTTAAAAGTATAAATCATTTTTAAATTGATATATGTATTTGCATTTTATTTATATATACTATTTATTTAAATATTTATTTATACTTTCATTCATCAAGAATGCATTAGACTTTTACATTATTACAAAAAAATTATATAAATAAACACTGTTTTTTTAACTTTCTATTAATCAAAGAATCCTGAAAAAGGAAATTATAATGTAGAATTATAAATCCAATATCAACTGATATTACAAAATCTACTGCCAGCAACTAATATGGTACCAATCATGCAGCCCTAATTTTTATGCAGTTTATAATTGTCAATTTGATATGTGGAATTCCTTGAGTGAACTGGGCAGCTGTTTATGATTTTAGGCATATATCAAGATTTACCAGGGAGAGGAGCTGCCACATCCAAAATCTATGTTACAGGTATGGCCTCTTAACCCCTAACACACACATTCCACATCCACAGCCTGACATACAGTAAATAAACCTAAGAGCTATTAGCATCATACAGTATGACAGTGTTAGTGTGTGTTTGTGTCGTCAGGCCACAGCAGAAGCAAATAATCTGGCTGCAGTGGCCGCAGCTAAAGATCTATACATCAAGAAGATGGAGGAGGTGTGTGTGATACTAACTCATTTATCGTCGTATTAGTGTGACTCCTCTTCATCAAATGTGTCTTACACCCTAGGTGAGCGGAGGAGATCGGCCTTTCCTCGCACCGAGCGCACTGCAGGCCCGCCACTTGGGCATCCGCGAGGAGGCGTTGACGTTGTTTCGTAGTGTGAAGAAAATGGGTGGGGAGGAGTTCAGCCGGCGTTACCTGCTGCAGCTGGAGGCGGAGATCAACGAGCTGTTTGTGCAGTACATCAAGCACAACGACTCCAAGAACATCTTCCATGCGGCACGAACACCCGCAACGCTGTTCGTGGTGATCTTTGTGATGTATGTGGCTGCAGGGATCACGGGGTTCGTGGGTGTTGACATCATCGCAAGCATCTGCAACATGGTGCTGGGCTTCGCGCTCATCACTCTGTGCACCTGGGCGTACATCCGCTACTCAGGAGAATACAGAGAACTGGGTGCCGTCATTGACCAGGTGGCCGGAGCGCTGTGGGATCAGGTAAAACAACATTTAAGAGGAAATAAATACTTACAGTATTTTAAAGTAAGCATTTAGATATAGTTTACTTATATAAATGTTTTGAATTTTCAGCAGCCATTACTCCAGTCTTCAGCGTTACATGATCCTTCAGTAATCATTTAGTGCTCAAGAAAAGTTGTATATTTATATCAACATATCAGTTGTGCTGCTTAATATTTTTTAATTTTACCCTTAATTTTTGTGTAAACCGTAATCGATTTTTTCAGGATTCTTTAATGAATGGAACATAAAAAATAAAAAATAACAGCAACTACACCAACAAAACAGCATTTATATATATATATATATATGAATATTTAGTATTTATTATATTTAAATATATTTACTGTCACTTTTCAATTTCAATGCGTCATTACAAAGTAAAAGTATTCATTTCTTTAACAAAAAAACTTAATGACAACAAATTGTTTTATGGTAGTGTATATACACATAATAATAATACATAATTATATATATATATTCAAATTTTTCACAATTCAGTTTGTATCACTGTTTTAGAGTCATGGTTTCGGTGTGATTCGGTATGTGCTATGTTTAGGAAAAGACTATACTGTTAAATAAAAATAAAGAAAATAAGAATAATCAATCTAACTACAAGCAACAGCACAAATAAGTACAATATATATATATATATATATATATATATATATATACAGTATCTCACAGAAGTGAGTACACCCCTCACATTGTTGTAAATATTTTATTATATATTTTCATGTGACACGGAAGAAATGACCCTTTGCTACAATGTAAGGTAGTGAGTGTACAGTTTGTATAACAGTCTAAATTTGCTGTCCCCTCAAAATAACTCAACACACAGCCATTAATGTCTAAACTGCTAGCCACAAAAGTGAGTACACCCCTAAGTGAAAATGTCCAAATTGGGCCCAATTAACCATTTTCTCTCCCCAATGTCATGTGACTCGTTAATGTTACAAGGTTACTTACATTTCACTGCTGGTTATATTCTGTATAATTGTGTGTGACGAAAAAAAAAATCTTGATTCTTGAAGATCTCTGGTGAAAATGGGGGGCAGGTGTGTTAAATTTGGTGTTATCACTCTCACTCTCTCATACTGGTCACTGGAAGTTCAACATGGCACCTTATTGCAAAGAACTCTCCGAGGATCTGAAAAAAACAATTGTTTTGAAAAAAGAATTTTGCCATAAGTTAATTATATTGAGTTTCTACAATATAAATCTATTTTAGAAAATTAATTTCCTGTGAAGTTGCTTTGCAACGATTGTATCATAAAAAGCACTATACAAATAATCTTGAATTGAATAAATATGGCGTAGGCTATAAGAAGATTGCCAAGACCCTGAAACTGAGCTGCAGCACGGTGGCCAAGACCATACAGCGGTTTAACAGGACAGGTTCCACTCAGAACAGGCCTCGCCATGGTCGACCAAAGAAGTTGAGTGCACGTGCTCAGCGTCATATCCAGAGGCTTTGTTTGGGAAATAGACATATGAGTTCTGCCAGCATTGCTGCAGAGGTTGAAGGGGTGGGGGGTCAGCCTGTCAGTGCTCAGACCATACTCTGCACACTGCATCAAATTGGTCTGCATGGCTGTCATCCCAGAAGAAAGCCTCTTTTAAAGATGATGCAAAAAAAAGCCCGCAAACAGTTTGCTGAAGACAAGCAGACTAAGGACATGGATTACTGGAACCATGTCCTGTGGTCTGATGAGACCAAGATAAACTTATTTAAGTGTGGCGGCAACCAGGTGAGGAGCACAAAGACAAGTGTGTCTTGCCTACAGTCAGGCATGGTGGTGGGAGTGTCATGGTCTGGGACTGCATGAGTGCTGGCGGTACTGGGGAGCTACAGTTCATTGAGGGAACCATGAATGCCAACATGTACTGTGACATACTGAAGCAGAGCATGATCCCCTCCCTTTGGAGACTGGGCCGCAGGGCAGTATTTCAACATGATAACGACCACTGCCTTGCTAAAGAAGCTGAGGGTAAAGGTGATGGACTGGCCAAGCATGTCTCCAGACCTAAACCCTAGTGAGTATCTGTGGGGCATCCTTAAACGGAAGGTGGAGGTTAAGACATTAATGGCTGTGTGTTGAGTTATTTTGAGGGGACAGCAAATTTACACTGTTATACAAGCTGTACACTCACTACTTTACATTGTAGGAAAGTGTAATTTCTTCAGTGTTGTCACATGAAAAGAAAAGATTTACAAAAATGTGACGGGTGTACTAACTTCTGTAAGATATGGTATATATATATATATATATATTGAGCACCACGTTTTTGTGGATTAAAATGTTCACTTAAAATGTTATATAAATCAGGTGAATGATACATGAACAAACCCCTCTGTACAAAACTCTTGAATGGATGGATGGATGACATTTTTATTACAGATTGGTTAACTGTATTCCTAATTTCTTTGTTTTAGGGAAGCACAAATGAGGTAAGGGGTGTTTACTCTACCTGCACACACACCTGAACACAATTACCTATTTAGACAATTTCACAACATCTTACAAATATGAAGAGACAAATCACATTAACATGTTGTATCTTGCTGTCCATCTCCCTCAGGCTCTGTACAAGCTGTACAGTGTAGCAGCAAACCACAGGCAGTTGTATAATCACGCCTTCCCTGGACACCAGACTGACCAACAGCCTGAGCAGGACAAGAAACAAAACTGACCCCACACAGTTCACGCAGACACACTGTGGACAGTGACAGTGGAGCGTACAGTCAGAGAGAGAAAGAGATGCGGGAATGTTCATCACTACAATAGGAACATATCGCCACAATCACCCACCACAGCAACATCCTGCACCTACAACTCAGGCCCACGGTCAAACGGTGTGGAGAATCAGACTGAAAAGATTAGGTCTGACGGTGTTATTTGTGCCTGCGTTAGAAAATCACAGTATTAGTTCTGACAGTTCACCATTTTTCCATCTTCTCACTGTAAATACTGTTTCTCTCGCTGACACTCACATAAAAGCAGTCTGTGCTTATTTTGTAATGGATGTCGTATGTTGAGTTCAGTGCTATTTATAAGGGAATAAAATACTACATGTTCAAAAACTCAAGTTGTAGTTATTATCATGGGCCAAATGACGTGTTACAGAGATTTTGCCTTCCATCCCATCATGTTTGGGGCATCAAACCTGAAAATACTGCACATTTGCTCCACTCTGTGGTCTTCATGGTAGAGCTCCTGGACCGCTATTTTGCAGCAAATAATTACAGTTCCTGTCTACGAGTGGGAAAAGACCATTTGCCTAGTATGTTTCAATGACAAAAAATCACCAAGAATATCTGACATTCACAGCATCATAAATGTAGTTTCATTAGCTCTTATCAGGCTAACATGCATTCAGCTAACGCTCTTGAATGACTATGACCTGTCATAAAGACCAGGGGCCTCGTTTATAAAGACTTCCTTTGAACCATAAAAGGGAATATTTATGGGCATTCTGTTGATGGAGTTGATTCAATGTCTAATTTGAGACAAAACTATTTTTGTGCATATAGACAATTTATAATCATAGGAACTTTCTGGAAACTGTTGTACATTTATATTAAGGATCATTCTACATATATGTTTATTAATGGGCCTCTGGTCTTTATGGTCTCATTGATCACAAGCATAGATGAACACATTTTAACCTTGTGTGAGCTAATGAAACAAAATCACCAGTAAGAGTACAAAAAGTTAGAATGCAAAATATATTTTTCACATCGGTTTTTACCTTTATGAATCCAGATTTTCCCCCACACATATAATGTAGAATTAAATCCATGAAATTCAGGAATTGAGGCTCCAGATGATACCTTTGTGATGCTCCCGAGGATTGGCTTTTTGAATGGTAGCACTTTGGTTCCAAAATGTAGAATTTTGCATTTGTTTTCCAGCAAGTGGCTCTGATGTCCTCATGAGATATGAACAGAAGAGCAGCTTTCAATAAATTCTTACTTGAAAGCTGCTAAAAATCTTTTTGGTTGGCAAGACAAAATAAGTATTCAATGATTAAAATAAATATACTTGTACAGTGTTCTGTGCTACTTATGAATAATATTAAGTATAAGCAAAGTTTAATATGGATGTTGGTAAAAAAAAACAACTGTGAAGTAGAGAAAAGCATTTGCAACCTGAATTGGAAAGACAAACTTCATGAACATCCCACACACACACACACACACACATACAAGGTCCTGGTTTATTTAGTGTTGATACTCAAAATAGATTTTACAAACAGACATAACTGAAAAATACAAGCAATAACCTCTTGAAAAAAAATACTGCTGCAGGCTCAATCACTTAATATAAAGTGACGACTCCGTCTGAAAGTTTCATCTTTAAATATAAGAAGGATGAACCTCAAAGAAATGTCTAAGTCATATTTCACCCTCCAAAAAAACAAACAAACAAAAGGAAAACCCACAAGAAACAACAATATACATTTGAATTGAAGAAAATGAAGCACCATGAAGGTTATTGCATTATTTTCATTATAAAATCTAATTTCTGTAATGAAAAAACTAGCAATTTTTATAATTTAGTTAAATTGCAAAGTATTTGATGTAAAACCATTCATTCATGCTGATTTAAATAACCCTAAATTAAGCTTCATTGTCTTTATGAAAACTATAATCGTTTTTTTTTTTAGGTGAAATGTAACCTGGATGAGTTTTTAATGAGATTCACCCTAAAAGCAAAACTATTGAAGATAAGAATGATTAAACAAAACATTAATAACTGAAAGCTGTGATTGTCCAAAAAGACAAAGCAGAATGAGTGAGTCCTCACAGTCCTGACATGCACAAAGAAACACAGTCAAAATGTGCAAACACATTCACAACACAGTCAGAACCAAGCATCGACTCAGAAAACACAGCCGTATATTGGCTGATGAGGATATATAGGAGTAATAGTGTAAAGTTCCCAAAAGGCTTTGTGTGGTGTCTCTCTTTGGGCTTATATTTGGAGCTGTTTGAGTAAATGAGAGTCTGCATCAGCAGCTAAGGCACTGATAAGGCTGGAGCTTGGGTGCATCTCATACGAGTCACATGTTAGGAGGGAAGTTTTTGGCTGGTTGTTGGGCATACCACTGCTGCTGCTGTTTGCGCGTGTCGAGTTCGGTGAGCAGCGCTTGCCGATATGCCTCATAGGATTTAACGATGCACTCCAACTCCTTCATAAAGAGCAGCTTCAGCATCCCCTGATAAGTGTCCAGATCTATTAACTGGAAGAGTTCCCACTTCAGGATGTGGTCATACCTGAGACAAAGAACAACCACACACGAATATGACTGAAGGTTAATGGCATCGGCCCTTACCAGACTACATCATTAAAACCAGTTACCAGCCTCTAAAAGGCTTCCAGGAACCAGCCAATGGGGGAAAAAAAATCACTTTTAAGTGAGAAATCTTCTGCCCGATGTCCCGGATGAAGAAAACATCTTAATCTAGCATAAACTGGGTTGCTGATCTCCCATTACTGGACTCTGGACACTGGGTTTTGGATATTTATCATACAGTCAGACCCGAAAAGTAGCTATCAGCTAAAGACCAGCTTGGTCAGGCTGAGAGACCAGCTTAAACCAGCCTATTTCAGCAGGGGTCTTGTCTTTTATTAACAAACATGCATGAAAAATATTTCAACTAAGACGTGTCTGTGTGTGTATATATATATATATATATATATATATATAAATAAAAGCTAAATAGAAAGAAAAAAAATTACCAAAGCACATAAAATTAAAACTAAAATATAAAAGGCTATTCAAATATAAATAAATACTATAATATTATATATTAGTATAGTATAAATAATGCTAAAATAACTCTGCATGTTATGTAACATCTAGATAAATATGAAACTCAAAAGACTAAGAATATTATAAACAAAAGAGTCAGTTTTAAGTCGCCCCCCAAACGTAAAAAACCTGATATACATAGTTGCACACCTGTGACTGCACATCAGCTGAATTCTATATTAATGCAAGTTACAATATTGCTCGGCAACAGTAACAAAGTTTGACAGTGTGTGACGATGAGTGCATGTGAAACGTACTTCAGAGGGGCTCTGGCATACACCTGCAGCCAGTCTGGGATCTCGGCTGTGTGGTACGGGTTTGCTGGTACCAGTACAGGCTGGTTGCGTTCTGGTGGGCGGGGCTGGTAGGTGACTGGCGGGGGAGGGGGCTGGTCGTAACGTGGAACACTGAGAAAAAGAAGAGTTGGTGTATTTTAAATACAAAATGTCACCAAACAGTCTCAGAATGTACTGAAACATCTCAACACTCACCTGGGTGCGCAGGGGTGTCTGTACTGGGCCCGTTTGTTAATGTGGTCAACATAATACACTCCAAACTCAGCTGACTCCACCCTCTCCCAGCCCGGCGGAAGCCCCTCCCTCTCCAGCGGATGGCTCCAATGAGTGGTGTTTGTGTTGTGATCGATGTAATACCTCCTGCCTCGAATCGTCCAATCAACAGTCCAGCCAGGAAGAAGAGCCGCCTCCTCCCCGCTCATGGTCGTCAGATTACCCACCGACTTTGCTGGCACACGGCCGATTGCTAGAAAACAACAAACACATGGAAGTATTACAGATCTGTTATGCAGGAAATGATTCTGTGTGTGTATTAGAAGGAGATTTTGTTGTTTATTTTTAATTTGAACACAAAGGAGGTGAAGCGATATGAAAGAGAGATGGGGAGAAAAACAACAAGACACAGCTGCAGGGACAAATCTAAGGCAAAAAAACCCAGAAGACCATAAAGTTCAGCACAAGGAAAAACACATCAGTGTAGGGTGAAGAAAAGGGCAACCAAGAAAAATCCACATTTCTGTCATTCTCACACGCAATGAGAAATACAACAGGAGAGTGACAGCCCAGAAAGTTTGTGTATATTGAGCAAAAGTGTGTTCAGGAGAAAATCACGGACTGAGCAGGGCTGGCAAAATAAAACTGAGTAACACGGTAAATATCTCATCTCTTGTTTACACTTCAGTAGCAAAAGACTGTTAGAGTTGGTAAGTTTGATTCATTTTTATGAATCTGCTCTAATGACTTGTTTGCGTCACTCAAAAACATTCACTTTATGTTTTAAACAAATTACTCTTCAAAGAATCCTGGGAAAAATGTATCATGGTTTCCACAAAAACAAATAGTCTAATAATAAGAACAATTTCCTGAACATTAAATCAGCAATTAGAATGATATTAAAAACTGGAAAATCAGTTTTGCCATCACAGAAATAAATTACATTGAAAAAAATTATTTAAATAGAAAAACAGTTGATTTAAGTAAATTCAAATAAATGCAGCCTTGGTGATTATAAAAGCGTTAAAAAATCTTGCTGGCCACAAATTTTGATCAGTAGTGTATCAAGATACAAGATATACAATATAATATATCATGACATGATTTTAGCTATATCACTCAGCTTTAATCATGAGCATATGTTTGTGAGGGAACTGTGTGTTTGTGTGTGTGAGAGTCAAGCTGTGAATGTGTGATGACGTCTGTGTACAATTTCACATCTCTTCTCGTGCTCAATAGCTCTAGAGCTTCACCTCACTCATACAACCATAAATATATAGTTGTCCCAAAAGTATTTGAACACTTATGCATGATTTTTGTACGTTCAAGCCTGGCTTAGGTTTGCAAATACTTTGAGGCCACTGTATTAAACTGATTAATCCAAGTAAGAACAAGTCAAGTTCATTCTGTTGAAGAAACCAAGAACCCATCTACATATTATAGGAGACAACATTTTAATATACTTTTTTTCACTAATCTGACCCAACCACATTATTTCAAAGCTGTCCATCATTGAAACGGATGAATCTTCATTTAATGCAATCAGAAAGACAGAAACACGACTACAGCATCGAACCAGACAATTCTTAGCAGATAGCAAGCTACTGTTTAATGTTTAAACATTATGTGATTAGTCTGTCCACAACAGAAGCAATAAGTCACACTAACAGAGACAATCTGAACATATCTGATGTTTAGTATAGATTTATTAATAATGCAACAAGATTTAGGACCAATTCAATTTCAGATTGGGCATGCCACTACAAAAATAGAAACCAGCAAAATGTCATATCACGCAGTATGGCTGGTTAAGCTATATTCAAAGCAAAAGATTCTCTCATTCATGAAGTGTATTTTTATATTTGCCTTTATTACAGTTTCCAACCCTCTTAGAATAGATTAATTTAACTTTTGAACAGTCTCCTTCAGTGGAATGTCATCTGCTAATTACTTTAGAAAAGTTAGATGATGGCTTCTAACTCTCCAGAACTGCCAACAATAATTTGATTATTTTCAATTCAGGTATTGAGATGGCCAGGGTAGATGTTGATTCACACATTTTATGATCATGACACTATCATTAAATCAGCCTTGCCATCACAGGAATAAATTACATTTAAAAATGTATAGTAAACAGTTGATTTAAATTGAAACAATATTTTTAAATACTACTGGTTTTACTGTATTTTTGATCAAATAAATGCAGCCTTGGAGAGTTCTTTCAAATGACATTCAATTCAGTTCTTTCATGGATATCGGTTTTGTAAAGTTCTCTATGGTCAGTTTTTGTATGATTTTGTACGTGTTACTCACCTGGGGGTGGGCGACTGTGAGGCTGGGGCGTCTGAGGCTGTCCTGGGTTTCGTGGGTAGCTGAGTTCATTGTGCTCATAGTACCTGTAGTTCTCATTAAAGTGGTCTGGTCTGGGTACTCCCCTGGGTTGGTTATTGTAGTACGGCTCTGGAGGGTAGTAAAACGGGCCACTGTCTCCATTCTCTGTTACCGAACCAGCATCGCTCATGTAAGATGGCGAGGAAGGGGAGTAATCACGATGAAGGTGTGGTGGGGCAGACAGCCGATGACTCTCCCTGCGTGACACCTCGAGGGGGGTCCGTGGAGGGGCATTGCGCATGAAACTCTTGGGGACGCTTACATCCCCAACAGATCCAGAGGAATATGCACCTGCACCCGACACCCCCGCCGGAACTGGCTCCACTAACGGGGGCTCACGGCGAAGAAACGTTGGATGCCGGATAAACGAGGGCATCAAATCTGGAACAAACCATGAGGGAGGCAGAAGAGGGGTAAGTGGATTAAAACATACTCTGCAATGTTTATTTTGTAAAGAATGCACAAGATAAAGACTACCATAAAAATATATATATTCTACAGGTGCATCTCAATAAATTAGAATGTCGTGGAAAAGTACATTTGTTTCAGTAATTCAACTCAAATTGTGAAACTCGTGTATTAAATAAATTCAATGCACACAGACTGAAGTAGTTTAAGTCTTTGGTTCTTTTAATTGTGATGATTTTGGCTCACATTTAACAAAAACCCACCATCTCAACAAATTAGAATATGGTGACATGCCAATCAGCTAATCAACTCAAAACACCTGCAAAGGTTTCCTGAGTCTTCAAAATGGTCTCTCAGTTTGGTTCACTAGGCTACACAATCATGGGAAGACTGCTGATCTGACAGTTGTCCAGAAGACAATCATTGACACCCTTCACAAGGAGGGTAAGCCACAAACATTCATTGCCAAAGAAGCTGGCTGTTCATAGAGTGCTGTATCCAAGCATGTTAACAGAAAGTTGAGTGGAAGGAAAAAGTGTGGAAGAAAAAGATGCACAACCAACCGAGAGAACCGCACACACAGCCTTATGAGGATTGTCAAGCAAAATCGATTCAAGAATTTGGGTGAAATTCACAAGGGATGGACTGAAGCTGGGGTAAAGGCATCAAGAGCCACCACACACAGAGTGTCAAGGAATTTGGCTACAGTTGTTGTCATCAGAGGCGTCTTAGCTGGGCTAAGGAGAAGAAGAACTGGACTGTTGCCCAGTGGTCCAAAGTCCTCTTTTCAGATGAGAGCAAGTTTTGTATTTCATTTGGAAACCAAGGTCCTAGAGTCTGGAGGAAGGGTGGAGAAGCTCATAGCCCAAGTTGCTTGAAGTCCAGTGTTAAGTTTCCACAGTCTGTGATGATTTGGGGTGCAATGTCATCTGCTGGTGTTGGTCCATTGTGTTTTTTGAAAACCAACGTCACTGCACCCGTTTACCAGGAAATTTTGGAGCACTTCATGCTTCCTTCTGCTGACCAGCTTTTTAAAGATGCTGATTTCATTTTCCAGCAGGATACGGCACCTGCCCACACTGCCAAAAGCACCAAAAGTTGGTTAAATGCTTGACTGGCCAGCAAACTCACCAGACCTGAACCCATAGAGAATCTATGGGTTATTGTCAAGAGGAAAATGAGAAACAAGAGACCAAAAAATGCAGATGAGCTGAAGGCCACTGTCAAAGAAACCAGGGCTTCCATACCACCTCAGCAGTGCCACAAACTGATCACCTCCATGCCACGCCGAATTGAGGCAGTAATTAAAGCAAAAGGAGCCCCTACCAAGTATTGAGTACAGCACAGCATACCCCAGAAGGCCAACAATTCACTAAAAATGTTTTTTTTTTTTGGTCTTAAAGTATTCTGGTGAGGGGAATTGGTGGGTTTTTGTTAAATGTGAGCCAAAATCATCACAATGCATTTACATTTCAGCAGCAGTATGAGCGAACGTTTCAAAGTTGACATTAAATAAACCACAACTTGACTTCAGTCTGTGTGCATTGAATTTATGACCAGAGTTGAATTACTGAAGTGAACTTTTCTACGACATTCTAATTTATTGAGATTGTATTATCAGAAAAGAGTGACAGTGATGCAAAACAAAGTTGCTCAAAATCTGCTAAACTGATCATTACTACAATTCTTTGCCTTTTAAGAACTGTTTTTAAGAATTAAATGTTTATAAAATAAAAAGAATATCACATTTAAATCATTTAGATTTACTGGACTACATTTTTTTTCTGATGTCTTGCGTCATGATTTAAATGTGTAAATGTTTTTCTTACAAAAATAAGAGCGAAAATAATTGAATTTCTACATTTTTTTCCAATACAAGTAGATGTCTATGACTATATTATGCAAAATATAGTTGTGGCTAATTTGCTTTTTTGTGTGTTTTTGTGAGTACTTTAACTTACTGTTCATCCAATTATGCCTTGATACTTTAACTTACAATTAAACAAAACTATAAATAAACTAAATATGATATTTTAAGTGGACAAAATTCTATATGAAATGACACTTCAATTTACAGTATTAAATATGAACATATGACATCTTTTTAAAAATGCAAAAGGTTTACAAACTAGACATCTATTAGGCTGACAGAATATGTAACAGTGTACACATTGTTTCTGTCAGACGAGGCTTGACTTGTATTGACATGTAATTAATTTAACATACAGACACAGACAAGTTTAATATTTCAAAATACGCCGAATGAGTAACGTAAGTTACATGATTTAAATATGCAGATTGTTTAATGTCTAGTTTTGTGGGGTTTGTTAGGCAGACTGACTGAAGTTACTCACTTCTCAGCAGCGGGGACGTTTCTTTCTTCACATATTTGCCCTGAACTTCTGCTGGCTTGGACGCTTCGTTTTTACTCTTCTTTCTAGAGAGCATCGTTAATCCGAATCGATTCTGGACCGATTAGACTTCGGTTTCATCCTGAAATCCGGATCTAGATTCGCAATGACACTCAAAACCGAGTCCATTTCGGAGCGTTTAGCCCGATAGCTAACGTTAGTTTGGAGTCATCATGGCTACAGACTGAAAACATAAACACACTGGCGATTAGTTAGCATTTAGCGAACGTGTCGTTGTTTTAAGAGTTTAGTCGAACATTACGAATGTTTTTCGATGATTAATTAGCGCTCCCCGTGCGCGCTGTCTAATTTACGCCCGGAGAAAACGCAGGAAAACTTTTCCCAGCTGAATATGTCCAACCCAGCCCAGCCCTCAATCTCCTTCTGATCCCAGATCAGCGCTCACTGAATCCCTGCTCGCTACCTGATCTCAGATCAGCTGTTTGGATCCATCACTTCCAACTGCCTGATTCCAGACCAGCGTACTTTATTTTCAGATTCAAAACGTTGTACTAGTATCGCAAAAAGAGCTTACGTATAGAAGCATGTTTATGAGATTTCTATTTAACCGCTCCTTCGCCTGATCCTAGATCAACTCTCTCCCCACAGCAGCCTGATCCCAGATCAGACCTTCCCTAAACCAGGTCCTCTTAGGAGCAAAGCATTGTGGGAAATATTTGACTCGCGAACTTTTCTTCCCTAGCTTTCACATTTTTTGTGGTTTAGCAGGACACTTGTGGAGATTCATTCAACACATTAGTTTAAATATAAAGGGCAGAAGTACTTTCCACGAACAGGGTACAAAATAGGGCCTGAAACCCTTAAACGTTTCTATTTTAATAAATAGTCAGTGAAAGAAGGTACTTCACCTTCAGAAAATTAGGTCAAACTAAATTTCATAAAAGCAATTATTATTTCTGTGGGATTTGCCAAAATAGCAATACAAATAAATACTTAAATTATAATATAAACACAATTGAACTAAGCTATTCTATACATGTTTATATATATATATATATATGAAAACTCATTTCCAGTTTTTGCTAAACTATTTTCTAGTTTTTACAAATACTAATGTTTAGTGTTTTTAAATCTGAACCAAGTGTTATACAATTAACACTTAAAGGGCAAGTTAACGTTATTTCAAAATGTATCAGTAAAGCATATCTTATACTTCTCTTAAGGCTGTTACAATACTAAAAACACAAGGACACATATTTCAAAGCAATTTCAAAATGTTTAAATGCCTGTAATTATCTGTGCATTTTTCCCCAAAGCATCAAAGCTTGTAAACTGCACTAGTAGAGAGATGCCTGAAATGAAACATAACCAGCAATTTTCCTCTCCACACACAAATTATACAGCGGTTACCACGAGGCTGACATCTCCGAGCTCTGAGTTTCTTTTACTCCACATAAATATTTGAATAGACTCCCTATTATTCATATTCACAGTGCTCATAATACATGATTATAGTTCATAAATGAAAAATAGGTACACAAAATAAATACAAAGCACAAAGTCCTGCTGCAACTAAAGTAACATTATGGGATGTTTTTTTTGTGCACATTCTCAAGTGAAAAGGTTTATATTAACTAAACAATCACAAAGACATAAAATGCACTATAACAAACAGTGAAGAAACACGGTGGCATTTGCCCTTTAATTTCCTTTTCTGAGATGCAAGGAATCACTGACCTTGTTTGCATTTCACTACAACTATGTAATGATATGTGTGTGTGTGTGTGTGTGTGTATACACGGGGGCCTCAGCTGTTGAACAAGCTTCTCTAGGTCTAAGGAATTTCACCATTCCTCAAGACCACCTTCTAATTTCTGTTTGTGGTCCAGATACACCAGTAATATTACAGTATGGCTTAATAATAAAAAACTGCTATAAAGATGGTTAAAAGCAATAAAAAACAATAACTTAAAGGAAAGTTTCACCTAGAAATAAAAATGAATGGGAAGAAGATTTGGGATCTATGGCAGAAGGTAAGATCTTTAGTCAATACAAATGTAATCTCAGTCTGGTCACTACACAAAGCTTTTGTATGGCTTCAGAGAATACAGTGCACACGTCATATGGACTACTTGTATTTGTTGTCCCTTTTGGAGCTTGACGTAAAAAAAAGAGCAGCTCGAACATGTTTCTCAGAAGTAAATCATACTGGAATGGCTTGTTTGACTAAAATCATGTGTAATACAGTTTAAGATCAGGAGCGTGTGAAGTGGTAGGGTGCAGGAGTCAATGGGGAAGGCCCGAGGTCACGGACAATCTTGTTGAGGCTGGAAATTTTCTCCTCCAGGAGGAAGTTCTTCTTTTCTGCTACTTTCTGACGCTGTCCTGTCTTCTCCAGGGCTTTGAGCAGTTGAGCATTCTCCACGTAGAGGTCTTTAATCAACACATCTGATTCACTGTTCCTGATCGACTACAGAAGCAGAGAGAACAGAACGGTTAAGCTGGAAATCTGATTAGGATGTGTTAAAGGGCAGGGGAGGACGTTTGTGTATTTCTGTACCTGCTCTTTCAGCTGAGACACTTTCTCCTGTAGCAGCAGTTTGAGGTTTCTGAGCATGAGCTCCACTTCTCTCATTCTCTCCTCCATCTGTAACAGCACCACCTCCCGTTTGTCCTGCTGGGCATACAGATCAAGGTCAGAGGTCATGACAGGTTAAGATCAATTTGTCTGCTAGAAATCCACTGCCTTAGTTATGTTCACTTAGTTAACTGCTCTGAAAATAATGTAATCAACTTTGCATGGTTTCTGTGCCTCCCCTTCCTTACAAACCTAAAAGAAATCTCGAAAATAGATGTTATATGAGCAAAACAAACTAACTAAAATAGATAATATAATAGCAATGGAAATAAATGTATGAAATTCTATTTTTGAATTTGAATTTTGAACAGAAAATTGCTTTGGATAAAAGCGTCTGCTAAACACATTAAATGTAAAATCAAGAGTAAGCTTTTTTTAATTAAACTTAAAATTCAATTCACTACACAAAATATTTCACCTAATAGTTTATTTGGTCTCAGTTTTATATATAAAAAACACATTCACATGAATAAGGGACATAACATTTAAAACAAGTAAAACATCCAGCAAAATTCAACAAATAAAATAAATCAATAAATTAAAATCAACACCATTATTAATTATAAATAAGTGATGCAAAATGTCCAGTAAAATATGCAGAGGTAGATAAAGCAATGGATTGAGGTTTGTAATAAATACAAATAAATTAAATTAATAAAAAAAGATGGATTTTTCTCAGTACAATCATTCATTACAGCTGAAGTGCGGTATCACACATTAAAACGGTGATGCCATAACAGTGCAAACTAAAAAAAAAAAAACAATACTGCTTATTTAAATGCCTTAAGATCGTAAAATGTATTCATAATTGTAGATTTTACTGTCCATAATGGTATTAAATGTCCAAATCCTATTTTACTCCATGTGTGGCAGCATCTGGACCAAAGAAGCCAAGTACACAGCCAAGTGTACATGCAGCATGACGCCACCTTGTGACAGATTCAGGTCATTACCAGCTGCAAAGCTACATTGACCCAAAAAACTTAAACAAGAACAAGCAAATCTGGCAGGAAGGGTTCGGTGATTGGACCACACAGACTAAAGGTCAGAGTTCAAAGGGGAGATGAAGTCACATGCTGCAGTTCTTCTATGTCTGTTAGTGATGATGTCACAGCTCTTATACCTGTAGAAACACATACACACAGTGCTATATACACACGTCTTATATCCACACACACAGAGAGCTGTGATAGAACAGACTTGCACAGATACAAACCCCCAAACACTTAATAAATACACACCAAGTGCGTCATCCAACAACATTCAAATAAACAACATAGGGGTCACTCTAACACTGCTTCTACAGAAAGAACAGACCCAGTGCTGCCCACATGAGTGTGAATACAACGAGTGACGACTGTTTTCCAGAATAGAGCAAACAAACAGAGACACCAAACAAGCCCAATTCACCAAAGGACCAGACGCACAGTAAATATTCCCAAGAGAGTGCTGCGCATACACCTTTACAGAGTATGTACTGACCCAGAGATTAATCTTGTCCCGGCTGTGATGCTGATTGTTTGGGTGCAAGTGTGTTACCTGCATGTTGAAGTCTGGACCGCCGCTATGGTGCTGTCCTCTCTGTTCCCCTGGCAACTGTAGAGGAGACGAAGGCAAGACTGCAGCCAGCTGAGCCTAAAACAACATGTTATGATGAAGGAACGAGTGTTTGTGTACATGACAGGGATGCAAAATGTACTAGGGTAGCAAGCCAACTCTACATCGTGATTTTATTCATACCAAACATGTTCCTACTATATGAAACATCATTTAAGGTTAATAAACTAAATACAAAAGAAACAAATACCCAGAGAGTAAGACTAAATGCTAGGTCATGACTTCGACCAGCACTTAAATGTGTTTAAAAAGTTTAATTTGGGAAATTGAGGTAAGGGTAACCTTGTTCCGTGTCGACAGTAGCTGAGCGTGCAAAGCCTCCATTTCACGTTTCAAGGCTGATTTTTCTTGATCTGCCGTTTTTACAAGTCCTCTGTGTTTCACACTTAATGCTTCCAGATGGCGGATCTAAAAAAGAACATCAACTTCGTCATCAATTGCTTGCACACCTCCTATGGCTGCCAGAGGGGTTCAGTAAACATGCACTGACCTGCTCCTTTAATGACTGCAGCTCTGAGCTAATCTCGCTTATCTGTCGCTTGAGTTGCTGGTTCTCCTCTGTAAGGGAGGCATGCTCTGCCTCCATCAGCCCGGAAAGCTCCGCCCATACACGCCTCCCCTGTTGCTGACTAGCGGACACAACGGAAACCTCCAACAACTGATATCGAGAAAGAGAGGAAGGAAGGAAGATAAATAGTTACAGTGGGTGGGGGGAGATAAAGCGTTGTTTCAGTGTCTCCATCTAACAAATGACAGAAGCGCGGATCCTCTGTACTCACCTTCTCATTGGCAGCTTGCAATTGTTTGTGCAAAGAAATCACTTCCTGTTTAAGGGCATCTCTTTCTTGCAGTGTGACGCGTAGGTCAGATTTAAGACGGCTTTCTGCTGAGTGACCGTCTGTAAAGATGAATCCAGTGACATGACCTGAAGGAAACCAAGAGACATTTGCCAAAAAAGTCCCTCAAAGCAGAAAAAACAAAACACCAAATAAAATACAAACAAAACTGTGAAAAACAAAACCAAGTGAAAACAAACAAAAACAACAAAAAAAAAACACGCAAAAACAATGAAACCAAACAAAAAACAAATCACAATGAAAACAAAAACAGAGCGAAACGACAAAAAAAGAGAAAAAAAAAAGCAAAACACCAAACAAAAAGTCAGGTCAGAGCGAGAGTGGGCTGTGTGTGCTTTTCATACCTTTTCTATGCACCGATTGAGTTCTGATCTAAGCAATTCCGTTTCTGTTCTGCATCCAAAATCCTCCTGATCACACAACTGTAAACGAGTGTGTATGTGTGCATAGAGAAAGACAGGCACAGAGAAAAATGATTTTTATGAATGTTCGTGCCACTCAAACTCTTGAGCATATTACTATGAAACTGACACATTTAAATCCACACCTCATTCTTCTCATTGGCTGAGCTGTCATGTTGACGTATCACTTCCTGGAGTGCATGTCGAAGTACATGATCTGCATTCTGCTGTAATAAGAAATTCTCCTCCTCTAGCTGCTGTCCTAGACGGCGAGGCTCAGAGAGCTGAAGAAAAGGAAATGAAGAGTCTGTTTGTGTGTGGACATATGCAAATCATTAAATACAAACATTTAAACATATGTACTTTTAAATATAAAAATGACAGATGACAACCTCATAAGTGTATAAAGAATCTTGATTCTGCAAGTACATCTATCAAGAAAGTTAAAGTTAACTGTCTGGGCAATGGAATTAAATCTTACCTGTCTCCTAAGAGCTTGTACTGATCTCTTTCCTTGCTTGATGCGATGTAATCTTAACAAAGACATTTATTATATCATTAACCTGCTCTTACATGAGACAGTTAAGAACTCTCAGTGTGCATGTCTTACTGCAGGTCATCCTGGTTCTCTCTCAAGTCCTCCTCCCTTACTGTCGAGATCTTGTGTCTCAGAATGATGTTCTCTTTAGCCAGACGACAAACTTCACTCCTAAACGCAGAGTGCATTGTAAATCTACTTGGTAGTCCTAAACTGCATACTTGCATTAGGCTTGATGTAAACAGTCCCTTAGTCTGTTAAATTTACAACATGCTCCACAGTGCATTAGAAATTTTGTAAAAGTTTAGACAAGGGTTGGGTCAAAACAGATAAGCAACAGTTCACTTACACAGGCAGATCTCAGTCACAAAACTTGAGTACAAATGCAGTGTGTGAGGAATTAACGATGGTGAATGGGGCTCTATCTCTGGAAAGAGGCAGGGTCTACAACAAGGCACTCACGCAGAAGTGACTTAGCATCAGGGAGCAAATGGGATGAGCAGAGTGGGGATACTGATCTACAGACATAAAACAGGGGACCATCATATGGTACCTCCGCTCTTGCATCTGTTCATGGATCCTAAGAGATTTGCCCTGCAGACCAGCAAGTGCTCGACGTAGATGAGAGTTCTGTTTCTCAAAGTCCATGCAGAAGAATTCAAGCTCTGTCACCGCAGCAATCTTCTCTTTCAGCTGGGAGTTGTGGAATGAGTTGTGTGAAGTATCGGAAGAGTCAGAGTCCCACTGCAGAATCGTATCCTGCTTATCAAGTTCCTGGACAAGAACCTTCAGTTTAGAATTCTCCATTCGGACTTGTGCAGTCTCTTCCAGCACTGACGCCAGCAGTGTGTGCAGGTCCTGGACTATGTGCATCTTGTCCTCCAGACTCTTGACTCTACTCTCATGGTTTCGGTTTCGGTCTACGAGCTGCAAGTTTTCTTGGATGTTTTGCTCAAAACAGACCTTTAACTCAGCAAGTTGCACATCTTCGATTGGGGCTGCCATTTGTTTAAAGTGCTTTGGTACTTGAGGCGTGATATTCTCTTTCTCTGGATCCTGCCGTTTAGGGCTCTGCAACTGAGTGCTAGTGCATCCTATAGCATTGCTGTACTGCATTACTGTTTCTTGAAGGTCCAGGGTCTCCTGCATGCACACATCTCTCAGATCAGCAATTTTGTCCTGCTCTGCATCAACTATAGTTAGGGTACAAAACTCCTCTACAAAGGGCCTGATATCATTCTCAAGACTTGCAATGCTGATACCATTGTCTGGGCTTTCTTCAGTCTCCGGTTCAACTGGTTTGCCAGTGTATTCAGCCTGGGTGTCATCTTTGCTTGGAGATTCATGGTGTTGCAAGCTCTCTTGGTTATATGAATCAGCAGATTCTGCAGAGAAATTACTTTCACTTTCTGTGCCATTCAAATTATACTCCTCTTCCATCTTCAAAGTGTCATCTCTCTGAGTCTCAGTGCTTTTGCTATTAACATTCAGCTCTTCTTGCAGTTCTCCATCTTCAAAACCACCCACTCCGGGATTATGGAGTTTCTCCTTAGTCCCTTCCTTCTCTTTAGGACAATCAGGGGTTTCTGTTCCACTGTTGTTAGATTCTACATCAGCCATGTCTAATTTACCATCAGCACAAGAGTTTGAAGTTATACCATTTGTAACTCCAACCTCTGGGCATCTGTGTAGCTGTGAATTACCAAAGTCTGGGTCAGTAACTTCATTCACTTCCTCTTCATCTTCTCTGTTTACAGAAGACTCCTCACATATGACGTGCTTTGGACTGACTTCAGTAGATTCTGTACAGGTTTCTTCATTGAGTTCACCAAAGGGCTCTACTTTGGATTCTTTCCAAGTTTCTTCAAAGTCATCTCCATCGGATTCTACAGGGATTCCTACAGTGGACTCTATACAAGGTTCCTGAGAAGGTTCTCCAATGGTTCCTGTCAACTGCAACACAATTTTCTCCAGCTGCACCACTCTCAATGCTAATGCATCTCTCTCTGCAAGCAGAGCCTTTCTCTCGTTCTTTAATTCCTGACAGAGGAGCTCATCACCTTCCTGGATTCTGCCTATCAGCTCCATGTTCTCAGAAAATGAAATTGCTTCCCCTCGCCTGCTCTCCAAATCAGACAGACTCCTTTGCAGCTCTGCTCGCTCCTGGATGAAGTCATCTACGGCCTGCTTCAGCATCTCTTCCAGCTCAGATGCTTTGTGCTCTGCCTGTGCCAGCAGCAGGTCTTTGGCCTCAATCCTATCCTGCACATGGTTGTGCAGCTCATTGAGTTGGCGGCTTAGCTCAATTTCTTTGGTTCGAGCAGCACTGACAAAGGCCTCCAGCTCGACCTGAAGCTGTAGGTTCTTGTCTGTAAGAGCTTTAATATCTTGTGCGTGAGCAACTTCAAGGTTTTGATGTTCCTTTTGGAGCTCCTCCCTCTCTAGGTCCAGCACCTCCTTCAAAAGCATCCACTGTTGTTCCGCCTCCTTGGTGGCTGCATCGGACTCCTCCTCCCAGTGGGCACGATTTGCAGCATGCTGTTGGGCAAGTGCTGCAATCTCACTTTGGTAATGTTGCTCGAGTTTATGTACATCCACCAGAAAACGCTCAGACACTGCCTCTTGGTCACCATAGAAACGGACTTCCACTTCTTTGAGTCGCTGAGAGAATTGTTTCTCCAGCTCTCTCCTGTACATGGCCAATCAACATCAATAGCTTATAACATTGCCCAAAATAAATATGCACCAACTTTATTGCAGAGTGGAGACAAGAATAGCTGATAGAGGTTTTTGTATGTTTCAAAATGTGGAAAAAATGAAGGGGTATGAATACTTTCGTAAGGCACTTATATATATATATATATAATTAGGGCTGTGCAATTAATCGAATTCGATTCTCATGCGCATCTCGTTAGTAAAGCCGGTTCCGTGATTGGCACTAAATCTCCATCACCTGTTTTCAAATTGAGCGGCAGTTAATACACAGAGCCGTAGTTCACTGACAAGCTACGCGATATCGCGTTCAAATCGCAGATGAAGCGAATTCGATTATGAACGCGAAATTGCCTAACTTGTCAGTGAACTACGGCTCTGTGTATTAACTGCCGCTCAATTTGAAAACAGGTGATGGAGATTTAGTGCCAATCACGGAACCGGCTTTACTGATGAGATGCGCATGACAATCGAATTCGATTAATTGCACAGCCCTAATATATATATATATTTATATACACACACACACACACACACACACTAATGCTGGGCAACAAGTCGCATCCAAAATAAAGGTTTTTGTTTATATAATAAATGTGTGTGTACTGTGTATATATATTTTGTATATACATAAATATACACAGTACACACTAGGGGTTGAACGACTTCTGATTTTTAAAGTCAACTTTTATGTGATGAAAGTCGGTTCGAAGTCGACTAGTCGCTGATGACGTCATTAATGAACAAATAAGTCTGGAGCTGTGACAAACACTTGTGCACAGCTATGGCATATGACACAGCACTGCCCACAAAGCTATTACTCTGAAATTAATTTGTTATTTTAACTACTTGGAAACGGAGTGTAAATGTGATTTTCTTATCCTGTTGTACCCTCTATAGGACCAGCGACTAGTCGACATCAAGCTTAAAGCATCATGGCAGAGCACTGAAGTAGACTAGTCAATTAGACGGTGCAACCACTAGTACACACACATATTATGTACACAACATTTTTTATTTTGGAAGCGATTAATCGTTGCCCAGCACTTATATACACATATACACACACAATAAAATATATATATTTTTTAAATAAAATAAAACCAACAGTCCAGTTAATTTTGCTTAACATACACTTAAAGATACATTCTCTGAAAACAACTTTTCTTATCTTTTACAGGTAATCTATCTTGTTTCAAGGATTCTAGATATTTTAACTGCCAAATAAGACAAAAATACTTGCTACAGAAAACATTTTTTGCTGTGTATCCATTTTAAGCACCTACCTTAGAGGAAAATGGCTTCAGAAGGAATTAAATTAGTCTTACTTCACATATAAAAATGCCAAAGGTTTAAAGTTAGTAATTCTAACTAGTGTGTCTTACCTCTGTTCTGCAATATCTGATCGTAGTTTCTCCAAAAGGCTGCCGAGTCTTTCTCTCTCCTCGCTGTGCTTGACACTCAGCTCCTGCATGGCTTCCCTGTGTGCCGCCTCCATTCGGCTCTGCTCTTCATTCAGCACCTGCTGCCACCTCCTCTCCTGCTCCTCTCTCTCTCCTTGCAGTCTCTCTCTCTCCTGCTCCAAACAGGCCTGAAGCTCGTTCTCATGCTGTTTCTCCAGTTGAGCCCTCTCTCTCCCCCAATGCTCCATTATAATTCTCTCTGTCTCCTCCTGTTGTGAGCGGAGGTGTTCCCTCTCCTCCTGCAAACGCTGTAGGAGCAGAGCGTGATGTTTGTTCTCTAACGAAGCCCGCTCCTCATCCCACTGTTGCCTGAGCCTTCTCTCCCTCTCCAGCCTCTCCTCCAGCACAGCCTGCAGCGTCTCCTTACTGATCTCCTCTAGCTCCTGCCTCTCCCGCTCCCATTCCTCCTTGAGCCTCTGCTCTCTCTCTTCCAGCACAGCTTGCAATATCTTCTTATTGTTCTCCTCTAAATCCTGCCTCTCACACCCCCACTCCTCCCTGAGCCTCTTTTCCAGCTCAACACACTCCTGTTCTGTTCTATGCTGCAGCTCCTCAAGCTGAGCACTTAGCACCTCCTCATAGCTCTTTTGCTCTTCTTTCCACTGCTCCTTAAGCCTCTTCTCTTCCTTTTCCTTCTCCTCTTGTAGTCTCTCTCTCTGCTCCTGCAGATTGGCCTCCAGAACCTCCTGGTGCTTAGATTTCATCAGACTCATCTCCTCAGCATGCACTCTGATCTGCTCCTCATACGCAATCTGTTTTTCCTCCAGAACTTGCACCTTTGCTTCCAGCTGTTCTGCACGGCTTCTGGCATCCTGCGCCTCCTGCATGAGAGAGTTAAGCTCTTGCTGGTGGAGAGTTTTGAGGGCAGAAATTTCCAGGGCAGAGAGGTTTGCTCTCTCTTGCTCTCTTGCCAGCTCCTCCCTCAAAACCTGCACCTCCTGTTGGTGCTGCAAGGAGAGATGACTCCTCTCCTCCTCTGCACTGCGTTTTTCTTCATAAACCTACAGAGGGCATCAGAGAGCAACAGGAGGAGTCAACTTTTATTCCTTAAACAATCTAGGATAGTTTGGCATTTACTTTTATCTTAAAGCTACAGTTCACCTAAAAATGAACATTCTTAATTGTACAGCTCTTTTAATATTAAAAGTACAGTTCACCTAATAATTCATTCTTAAAGGTATAGTTATTCTAAAAATAAAAGTTTTTAAAAAGGTAAAGTTCACCTAAGATTTGTATAAAAAAAAAATGTAAAATTTAAACTGATCTGAAAAACAGCAGCTATACCTTTTTTCATAGTTTTAGTTAGGGGTGATCCCGAAAAGTCGACGATTTGATGCTTCGATAGCAGGAGACCGATTCGACTACCAATCTCAGTTGAATATTCGCGGTGGGTGTTATGATCATGCCATTTTGGCTGTATGGGGTGCTCAAATGTCTGATTTCACAAAGAACTACCGGTTCTCTCCCAATAAGTTAATATACAGCCTATCAAGATAATGTTGTAAATAGGAATCTGAAAAGAAAGAAGCTTTTAATAAATATTTTTAATGTGCGTGAATAAACTTAACCACCCCTATAGATTCAAGTTTCACTTAATCAAACATCTTGGTGGTAAAGATTTAAATTGGAGTGAAAGACTGGATTTTTTCAAACAGGTAGGATATAAGTTATTTCAAAATATTTTAGCCGGTTTAAATATATTGTATATATATTATTTATCTCGTATAAGTTGCATTTGAGTTGCAGCTTAAAAGCGCATGATTGTAGTACTACGGTGATTATTTATCTTCAGCGCGCAGTGCGAGCAGGACAAACAACAATGCAGAATATTAATAACTATGACTGGGACTGTCATATGCATAACATTATAACGGGATCACGATTATAATAAAACACAGTGAATTTTTAGAGTTTAGCTGCCGTGTTTCTGCGCATTGTTGCGTGAAGAAAGCGTACACAAAAGGAGTTCATTCAGAGCCGCGCAGACACGTTCATGACATGTGCATTCAGGACATTTTGTGCAGATAGCTTATACGTTGTAATATTAAAGTTATGTTGTATAAATAATGAACCGTATTCTATATGGAGATAAATAATGAGTTAAATCCCATTGATTCAAGCCTGCTATCAAATTCTTCACTCTACTGGTCATCTTCAGTGCACGCAGCTCAAATGCAGAACATTAAAGGGGTCATACGATGCGATTTCAATGTCTACTTCACGGTGTGGGAAGATCTGCAAAACACTGCCCAAACGTATACGCAAAGAAAGAGGGCGGAACTATTATTCTCGCTGTAGTATTGTTGCTGCCACGTCCTGGAGACGCTGTGTTTCATTGTGAAACTGAAAGCTGAAAAGACAGTACAAGTCATTATAATCAGTAATTATGTCCCCACTGGATGCAACAAATGCCTCGTTTATATGTCAGACACGGCATCACAATACGGTAAGGGGCGTAACATTTCCGTCTCACGCTTGAGGTATTCAGCCAATCACAATGCACTGTATATCTGACCAATCAGAGCACGCCTCACTTCTCAGAATGATGAGCTTTGTGAAAATCGACACGTTTCAGAAAGGCGGAGCATAGAGGAGCAACAATAATGTACAGTATGTGGAAAATAATGTGTTTTTTAAACCCTAAACCGCATAAACACATTGCGTTACACCAAATAATGTTCTTTTTAGCAATGTCATATGACCCCTTTATTAACTACTGTCATATACATAAAGTTTAAATGAGAGCACTGTTTTAAAAAATGTTTTGTCAATTCTTAGGATTTCACTGACGTTTAATGCTAACTATCTTTTAATCAAAACATAAAACATTATTTTTTGTATCTGCGAGGCGTCTGTTACACATTTTCCCTGTGTGTTAATATCAGTAATTATGATTGTTCAATGTCTGACTTGACTCTTGGTAATGTATTTTGCCCCGCCCCCAAACATATGATTCGACTATCGGCAAGATTTGAAAATTCCGATTCGACTTGAAAATGATTATTTGGAGACCCCCCCTAGTTTTAGTATGAGCATGTGTGTGTCTCACCATTGCCCTGATGTTTTCTATCTCTCGTTTATGCTGCTCCAGTAACATCTCTGTCTCTAGACTCATGTTTAATGGCTGCTGCTCCTGAGAACCTACAAATGCACACACACAACAGCACAGCTGAGTGACAGAAGATGGACACCAAATGCAAGTATTTAGTGTTATTGATGAGTATTGAGTATGAGCAGACATGTATGTTACCTGGGTCTGGACTCTTGCTGGCCAGTTCATCAGACAGACTCAGTCCGGGACGTGTTGAGGGTGTGAGCCCTGAAGTCTGATATTCCTCCAGCTGAGCTTCCAGCTCATCTATACGATCCTGCAACTCCTACAATACACAAGATATAGATATGAATTTGAGTGAGACAGTATAATAGAGCTATGACTGACACAAAAAAGGAAAGTAAACAGAAACAGAGGAGTTACAGACCCTGCACTGCTCCTCGTAGTTCCTGCGCAGCTGTCTCAGACGCTCCTCCTGCTGATAAAACTCTGCACTGTCTGGATCCAAATCACCAAACTACACACAAAAGCATTTTCCTTTTATTCATGATTTACTAGATGAGGATTTTCAAAAATATATGTATTCACAGTTTCAGATTTTGGGGTAACTAGAACAATGTTTATTCATAAAAACATAAAACGGCCACCGAGTTATAGGTTTTAATCAATTGACATTACTTTTCCTGGTCTAAAAAAAAAAAAAAAATCACACTTTTAAAAATAGGCTACCTTATATACCTAGATTTGTCAAGACCTGATTTTGTATGAAAGCTGGTCTAAATAACTTGAAGACGTGTCTGTAATGTCAGCAGGCTTGAGTAAGTGATGTCAGGAAAGACAGGTGTCTCTGAGGTGATGTTACTATTGACATACTATTGCATGTTTCTCCTCATGTCAGTACGGATGTCTGTGTCTGTGCTAATTCCAGTACCTTCTCTTTCAAAACACCGTCCAGGTTTTTTTGCACTTTGTTCAGCTGGTTTTCTGCCTCCACCAGTTTCTCTGTGGTCTCAATGAGCTCAGACTCCAGGCGTACATTCTCCTACACAACATAAAGTTACTGAATACAAACATATACAACACATTTAGCAAATCAAGTCAAATTAAAATGATAGGCTGACAGGAGTGTGATGTAAACATGTAGCAGGCAATTCATGGTGTTAAAACAAAAAACTAAATTTCAATGCAAAATGCTGATTACTTTAATAGTGAGAGATAGATGTTCTCGTAGGAAGGTTTCATCGTCTCTCATCTTGCCAATTTCCTGTTCAAGCTCTTCTCGTTGCTGATTGGCCTGCTGCTGCACAAGCTCCACCTCTTTACAAAGCTCTGCTCTCAGAGCTGTCGTACTCTCTTTATATTCCTGCTCCAACTTCCTGTTTAAATTGCATTGCATGGACATAAACACACATGCATGACATATGAATACACATGCTCACACCCACATGCATAGACCACCAATGTCCAATGAACAAGACTTCGATGTTTATGCAGCAATTTCTGCAGGTAAACACAGATACAATCGTGGAAAACATCACAGATGACAGGCAGAGCAGTAATTGGTTTGGAGAATTTTAAATCTATAAGAGCTTTCTGGAGTATAAAGTAATTTGGGTTCATTTATGAACAAAGGAAAAGGGGCAGCTGATTGAAGGTGAAAGGTTACCGGAGGTTGAGTTCGTTATTGCGCTCAATGGCAGCATGGTGGTCATCGACTTCAGACGCCAGCTGAGATTTCAGTTTCTCTGCTTTGTCCAGATCAAAGTGAATCCTCTCCTTCTCACGCCTTTCCAGGTCAACACACTCACTGTCACACAAAGAATTGACATTAGAATCAAAATGATCTTGAGAGAATCTGAATAATGAGCATAGGTGTGTAAAACAATCTGGAGTGAGTCTGAATAATGACCTGGATTAAAGACGAATAACAAGATGTCATTTAGAGTAAGAGAAAACAATAGGTTTTAGTCTCAATAGTAAGATGGGGTGAGTCAAATAATGAAATGAAGTGATCTTGAATGAGTCTCCATATATAATTAGAATCATCTGAAGTATAATAGTAATATGGTATATAGATTAAAAGTGTGCATAATGTATAATAATCAAGAAACATTTCTAATAAATCAAATTAATGATTCAACTTTAGAATCAATATTTTTATGTGAGGATCGATCCATTCGATACAACATCAGTATCGAAAATATCGATACTTAAGGATCGATCCGCCCATCCCTACACTCAGAACGGTCTCGCGACCCACTTCTGGGCTGCATACCCAGCACTTTTGACCAACCATTTATAAGACACTCAGTACGATAATAGATTTTGTTATAGAAATAGGTCACACAGAGAAGTATAAAATTCTAAGTTACATTGATAAAAAAAAAAAAAAAAAAAAACCTGTGCTGAAAGGTATCGTTGCATCCCTAGTGGGTCCCGGCCCCTTGGTTGAGAAACAGTAGAATGAGATGGAGTGTGTGAATAGCAAACTGAAATGATTTACAGTGATGCAGAGTGAATAGCTGAAATTCTCTAGAGAGAGTTAGAATTATGAACTGGTGTAAACTGGATTTAAGGAATTATTTCAATGATCATAAAAATTTATAATATGAATCATGCAGTAGTACACTGGAGGAGTTCTAGTTCAAGACCAAGCTTGAGTGAGCTGAGAGTTGAAATGCGCCAGAGTTCAAATACATGGACTCACAGCAGATGTCTGATTTCTGCCTTAAAGCTCACTAGCGCCGCCTGATGGATTGAGTTCTTAGTGCTCAGCAGCTCATTCTCTAGAGCAACGGTCAGCTCAGACAGATTCACTTTACCTTCCAGATTAAAATCCAGAGCCTACAGACAGACACACACATATAAAAACGTATTACAAATATCCCAGTTGAAATGCAGAGTTGTGTAGACACTCAGTCTATGCGTGTCACCTGTAAGATCTCTGAGCTATTGTCCACTCCCGCTTCCATCCACCTGTAAAGAAGAGTTTCCACAGGAGTGTGTCCTGATCCATCGTCCAAATCCGAAAACACCTGCAGACCGATTGTACTGCTCAAAGCACATGAGATCCTTCGACCCGACTCATCAAACTTGGAAGAAAGAGAAGGATGGAGGAAAGAGGTTTAACACTTCTATTTAGGCATGTTTTGCACACAGCCTATTAATGTGTACTACCTGAGTGGAATGGAGTCTCTTTAATTGTCTGTAAGGTGTAGATGCTGACGGTGTGGGTGGTTTGCTGTGGTTTATTATGCATGAGATGAACTCCTGCACATCTATTGCGCTTTCATCACCACACTGCAACAGATCCTCACCCACCTGGGAACATTCAAACACACACAGGAGCTATGTGTTGTTAACATGATCTACTTAACCACTTAATGCATCTCAGGTTGTTCATTATGGAAAATACCTCAATGTCTATGTGCTGGCAGAGTGTGTGTAGCTGTTGCAAGGTGGCCGTGCCATTTATGGGTAGAGAGAGCTGATGGCAAGCGTTATGCAAATGTTCCTCCATGTCACAGAGTGGTAATGCATTGCCACGTGGTGTGCTGGGTTCGTCTGGGTTCCAGAGGTGCAGCTGACCTGCACACAATCCAGTGTAAATGTCTTGCTTATTTTTTTTTTTTTTAAAGGAGTATTTAAACTTACCTTCTGCTTCAAACTCTTCAGAAATGCTTATGTCAGCATTCCAGCGCTGTAAAAAATAAAATGCACAGGTGAAAAACCCTGATAATCACACCCCAGGAAGGGCAGTACTGAGCAACAATAAAAAAGCAGATGATCTCAATAAAGAGGGTAACTTAAGCTCTATTACATTGATATAAACTGAGAACAATTTTAACGAGATGTTAATGATTAAATTGTGGATTGAACGATTGTTTATTATTAATAATGTAATCATTTAGGATTACTAACTGTCATTTAATTGATATCAAAACAACTGCCTGTATTATAATCTACTCAAGGTTTAATACATATGGATTATGTTTAAAATTTTTGATTGGATTTCATTATTATTGATTTATTTTTAAAGAAATTAATGCTTTTTCATAAAGGATGCATTAAACTGATGAAAAGTGAAAATAATCCTGAACGTTGTATGTATAATTTTTTTTTAACATGCTTTCCAGAAAAAAATTAAGCAGCATAACTGTTTTCAATATTAATAACAATGAGAAATGTTTATTGATTTTGTATCAGCATATTAGAATGATTTATAAAGGATAATGTTACTAAATTGCTGAAAATTCAGCTTCGCCAAATTACATTTAATATATCTTAAAATAGAAATGTCTTTATTTTAAAATGAACATTTCATAGAATTACTGTTTTTACTATACTTTTGATCAAATAAATGCGGCCTTGGTAAGCATAAACAATTCAAAACATCTTACAGAGTTAAATATATAATAATAATAATAAATGCTAACCAAATATTTTTTTTTTAATTCAAATAAATAAATATATATATATATATAAATACTAATTATGCAAAACTAGCCACAGGTTGTGAAAAAGCCACTCAATCAACTAGTTTCCTATTGTTTGGTCAAGATCTTTGTGTGTGTGTGTGTGCGTGTTCAAATATGGACAGAGTGAATTTCTGGGGGTGCAGGGAGCAGATGGAGAATACGTGCAATGGAATTCAGGGGGTGGGGAAGGGTTATTGTTCGTCAATAGAAAGCCCCCCCCCCCCACATCTGCTGTTGTAGAACCAGAGGATTGTTCACACACCAGACTATCAGAAAGAACTCTGTATTAATGTGCACCTGCTGGAAAAGCGTGGACAGAGTCACACACAAAAGCTCACAAACACAAGCCAGCATGAATTTGATTAAATTATTTTCAATGTGAGACGTCGTTGCTTGATATTTTGCTTTAAAGTGGGGTGTCTCTTCTGGGAGTCTGAAATCTCATTAACTGCTGTCAGAGCAGAGGGCAAAGACACACACACACACACACACACACACACACACACAGTTTTGGAGCTAGTTGCGGCTGAATAATTTGGATTGTTTCTGAAGGAAAAATCGCAGCTTTAACCTTCAGCATTATCTGCATATTCAGATATGGATGATTCCAAACGAGAAGAATGTGGCTTAACCTTTACGCTTCATTGTTATTCATGCAAGTGTTTGTTACCTCACGTTTCCTGGGTACAGTCCTGTCATCGCTCTCTTGAGCATCTTCATCATTGTCCTCCTCATCTTCAGCCTGTGTGTGTGAATCAGTGAGCGTGTGAATGAACTCCGGAGCAGAGCGGCGGCCATAGCGCTTACTGCCCTTTACAAAACGTGGCTGGACTTCTGGGGAATCTAGGGGAGAGATAAATAACTCTTACATTTATACAAAAATAAATGCATTCCTCCACAGTAACATCTAACAAGAGCTCAACTCTTTCAAAGAGTTGCTACTCTTTCACAAATGTTGTGACCACACATCTGTAAATAAAATAACTTCTCAAAGACACTAATAAACTACTGTTCAAATGTTTGGGGTTGGTAGGATTTTTTAAACAGTTTTTTTTAGGTCACCAAGGCTGTATTTATTTATTGTGATGGCAAATTCAACAGTCTTCAGTGTGACATGATACATCAGAATTTATTCTAATATCCTGATTTAGTGATACATTTTTTTTTTATTATCAATGTTTAAAACAGTTTTGTTGCTTAATATATTTGTGAAAACCATGGTACCCTTTTCAGGATACGCTGACAAATTAACAAATTCAAAAGATCAGCATTTGTTTGAAATAGAAATCTTTTGTAACATTATGAATTTACTTACTGTCACTTTTGATCAATTCAATGCATCGTTGCTGGTTTAAAGTATATATTGTTTCATCTTACTGACATCAAACGTTTGAAGAGTAGTGCTTATAGGCAGAAAGTCTGCAGATTCCATTACCGGATCATTCATGATATATTAGCAACAGTCAAGCCAGTGGCATATTTTGATAAGAGCGCCGGACATTTTTAGAAACAAAATCTGTGAACCGTTTGTTTATCGTTCACCTTAGAAACCTGCAAAATTCAATTGAGAGCACGAATGAACGATGAATGCCAAGTTTTGTTTGAGGCCCAGGCTAACACATCAACTGTGCGTATAAATGCTGTCTACCAAGTGTTAAGCAGAAACGATTCATGAAGAAATAATCTTTGCTAAGGCAAGCGTCACTATTTCTATTGCTTATAATTAGGCAAGCACTTGTAGCAACCGCATAGCAATGCCCTGGCTACCATCATTAACTGTGAGATGTTATAATTAGAGAAGAGCTTGTTTAAGATAGAATAGACTTCATTTACACTCTCACTGTTCTCAGAATAATCCTCCTTAATCCAGATTTAACCTTACATCCTCCCTTAGCTCAGGCTGTCTGCTTTTTAATGCATTCTCGATTACATCATGATTTCTAAATGCTGAGCAGAACCATTTGATTACAACCTGTCCAATGTCAATTATAGTATATCGACACACACATATACACATATATAGCCATACATTAGTCATAAGTCAGGCAGACCGAATAATAAACAGCTATACAACTATATTAGACCTAAATTGATCTATAGAGTTAATAAATAGATATTTTTTCTACAAGTTTTGGTGACTTTTATGTGACATCACAGCATGTATAGATATGAATTGTTTTAAAAGGGTCCTTCAATTGTAATATTGATATCTAGACAGCAGTGTATCCAAAGACAATTATTTTTTAGAATGGAATTTCTATACAACTTCAGACATTCATCAAACTGAGGATTTAAACCGCTCTTTTTACACAATATTGGTTCTAGCACGCAAGGTTACTTGATGCCAATAATCTAAAATTATCAAGTATAATGATGTCCGTTCATGATATGGTTTAAATCTACAATCTTTTGGTTACCAGGCCAGAACTTATAAAGATGTTACCTGGTCGTTCAAGACATTCTTCTGGATCATTTGTGTTTGTGCTTGATAACACAAGGATCAGCGCATCCTTAAACTGTTCAAAATCAACCTGAAAAATCAAAACAGTAGCAATTAATCACTCCTCTTTTCGTCTGTGTCTCAAGACTACACAGTTTCTAGTTTTATGCTCTAAAAGTTTGTTTGGTTTGGGTTTTGAACAAAATACAAAGTTTATGAAATGTAGACCACGCTCAAATTCTTCTGACCATTAACAGTGTTTAATGCCTCAGCATTAAAATTAACACACACTCAAAAAAAAAAAGTTCAAATAAAATAAAATGAAAAATGTCACTAAAATAAATCAAATCTAAATAACGCATGTGGTCTCTCACCCGTGCATGGGTCTGGTCCTCCAGCAGTGTGTGTAAGAGTGTGTTCAGTGTGTTCTCCTCCAGCTGAAGGGCCCGGCAGAGATCGGTCAATTCTTCAGGACTCAGAGAGCCCAAACCACTGCCATCAAAACTCTCAAACACCTCTTTCAATCGTTCCTCATACTGGTCCCTCGTGCCATCCATCAGCCTTTCCTGCAGAGACACAGAGTTACACATCCCGTCCACTGACTTTCAGCTTACTCCGGCAGATAGTTCACCTCCACACTCACAATAACTCCAACATATTCCTGATCAAAACACAAGGATGCAGAAAGAGCCATCAATAACCTGAGTGACCGACAAAAAAATGGACAAGAGCAGCAACGAGCTCGAGCGCAAATGCTTGACACACTCACACCGGTCACTTTTACCAAGGAGGCAGTATTGGCTGTCAGCCATTAAAGGACTACAGCTTTCATAAGAGCAGAACAACGTTCCCTTCCCACAGTTAACTAATGGATTTCCATGACTTTTCAGTTTAATAAGGAGTATATAGAAATCTTTCACATCTCTGGGCATATTTCCATTATGTGAGGTATCAGTTTTTTAAATAATAAGTGTACAGTATTATGTTTATTAGGGATGCACAACATAATTGTACAGTACAAGATATTGGCTAATTTTACAGATTTTCTCCTGTTTTTATATTTAGATTATTAGGTATTTATTATTTTAATAGATAATTTTATAATAAATAAATATAAATTTTATGAATAAATCTTTATACTTGGACAACACCTGTTGTCATTTACCAACATCAACAACTGATTTTTAAAAGACACTAGTAATTTAACAATGTAATCTTTAACAAATCTCAATATTTGTACTTGTTTTGTTCATTAAACATTATAATGTTGATGCCAAAATTTACTTGTAGCATACAAAAAAACTGATTTTACTTTTTAGTATTTTTATGCAATTTATTTAAGAGTATTTTAATAAAAACTTTAATTTATCAACTGTCAATTATCAGCCACAATGTAATAAAATAATTATCAGTTTATAGGGACATTCCTAATACTTGTTAATGTACAAACATCTCCAATAAAACTGTCCATGGACATATATTGTTATGCTTGTTTTACTAAAGGCAAACACAACAAACAATATCTAATAAAAGACATATTTTATGACTCAGTTTCTATGACTTAAGACTTACATCATTTCCTTAAACTTAGGATTTGTGCTCATGGCTATTAAGAGTATATAGGATTCAAGATGGAACAAAGCTTGAGCCACAAAAATGAAGAGACCTACAGCACTATTTCTGACACACAATCCCTCCGCTCAGGAAGAGATGAGATCTGTGGGCTAAATGCAGAGCACAGATGAGAGGCCAACGTCAGGACACACAAGTTATAACATCTGAGATGAACACCATCAAACACACTCGGCTGCAGGTGTCTTTTGTCCCAAGGAGCCCTGACCTCTCTGAAAGCCTTACATGCATTTCAGTGTGTATTCTTCAGTGGATGGCACACACACACACACACACACACACACACACACACACACACACACACACACACACACACACACGAGGGGAGGGGTTTGGTGTCCATCTGCTCCTTGTCAATGACATCATCACCGGCCCCTTACAAGGACGCCTGAGAGTGGCCAGGTGTCCCTCTATTCAGGAAGAACAGATTCAGAGTCACTCAGATATTTGGCAAGTTAATATGTGAAATTGATTTTGAGGGAAAAAAAATTCTAACCATAAAAAATGTACAGGCAGGGTAATAATTAATTTTGTGTTTTAAAATTGAGATTGGCTTTTTTTAGTTTACATAAAATATTTTTGGACTGGGCATAACTGCAATAAATTTAACAGCTATCTTTATATTTGACTAATTAATTAAAATGAGCCCAACCTTATTACTGTATTAATTTCATATGCCACATGTATTAATTATAATATTGCCACATTTGGAAATCACAATTTTAACCTTATATGTGAGCTTGGGCCACAAAACCAGTCATAAGGGTCAATTTTAAAACTGAAATGAAATTGATTTGATTTATACATCATCTAAAATTGTATAAATAAGCTTTCCTTTGATGGATGGTTTGTTAGGATAGGACAATATTTGGTCAAGAATACAACTATTTGAAAATCTGGAATCTGACGGTGCAAAAAAAATCTAAATATTGACTAAATCGCCTTTAATGTTGTCCAAATGAAGTTCTTAGCAATGCATATTACTAATCAGAAATTAAGTTGATACATTTACGGTAGAACATTTACAAAATATCCTCGTGGAACATGATCTTTACTTAATATCCTAGTGATTTTTGGCATAAATTATACATGATATTGTTACAAATATACCCGTGCGACTTATGTCCAGGGTCACATATATGCAGGTTTTCTATGATCATGGGAACCGTGTTACCATGTAAATAACACACAATAAAGCACAATTCAACAAATGTATTGCCGGAATACATTTTATATTTTTTATTTTCCAAAATAATTTTACCACACACTATTAAATTGCATATGTCAAAGTCTGCATTGTTGGCCATGATCGAGCAGCACCTATTGAAGCTCTGTTATAATATCTTAAGGCAACAGGTCTCATATAAGGCTAGAATAGAAGAAGAAAAATCTGAGAAATCTCTTTGTAATAACTCACTTAATAAAGTGAAAAAATGATCAGCATTTCAACAATCCAATAGAAACTAATTTCAGCATCACACAAGTGTCCAGCAGGGAGACAGACACAAAGCAGGACAATGACAGACACACAGCAGAGTCATTTCAATGAACAGATGGTTTGATTCGGTTGCAGACAGAAGGCTCATTCCATCACTGTGGTGTCTAACTCGGTTTACACTTAGTTTTACATGGCTTTTACTGGTTCTGAAGAATAACAGTGCCACAACCTGTTGAAAACCAAAACTACTTCCCTCATCTCACATGGCTACAGTTCTGCAATCTCAGATGATCGAGGTCATCAGTCCATAACAGAGACTCTTAGCAACACATACACACAGCAACATTAAACACAGCATAATACACACCCATGCTAAGATCACTGCCACTTCCTTTAACATGTTTTGTGGTGAAAGACAAGTCTTTCATTGTTAAAGAAACACAGTTTTGAACTTAAGTATTGCAGTCACAAATGAATCGCCAAATCAAATCGCGGCACAAACTCAAACCGTATGCAGGACACATAATATTAACGTTTAATGCTGACTGAATGCATGAATCTATTATGAGTGAGATGACGGTTTGTGAGTGATAAAGTCAAAGTTAAACCCATCAGAACACAGCTTACCCGGCGGTTTCACAGCTGCGCGCTCTCTCCGTTATAAATCCATTAGTTTGATCCGGAGCTCGCGCCTCAAACTGAACCGTGTGTTTGGATCTAAAGCTGTGATTGTGATATCGTTCTGCAGACTGCTCGGGTCCGTGCGCTACATTGTCTGTTATAATGGGGCGGTCAGGGAGATTTTGAAAGGCCCTGCAGGAGGAAGAGGAGGAGACGAGCAGAAACACAGCGTGCAACAGCGTCTCCGGCAGGACAGCGATGGAACCACGCTCCTGTTGAGCTACAACACTACACTACAGCTCCAGTCATATATGCTCACCACAGCTGCGTTTACTTGATCAAAACACAGTAAAACTAACGAAAATCACTGTTTTATATTGTAATATATTCCAAAATGTATTTTGGTTTTGGGATAGTAAAGCTCAACAACTATTTCTTAATCTAACAGCTGAAAACGATTGACTTTTATGTCTATTTTATTAATATCTCTTATTTATTTTGTGTAAACTGTGATACCTTTTCAGGATTCTCTCATGAATAGACAGTTCAAAGCAATTTTTTACAATATATATTTTCGTAGCAAGCAAGGAATTAATTAAATTGATCAAATTGACAGTAGACATTATATTTTAATCAATTAGTTCTTGCTGAATAAAAGTACTATTTTCTTTAAAAAAAAAAACAACAACTGTTGAACAATAGTGTATATTTACATTCATTTAATTGCTAGATGCTTACAGTGTATTTTGGGAGCATGTTTTGTTTAGCATTGTGTTTTTTTGGAACTGAACCCACAACTTTGGTGTTGCATGCCCTTGCTCTGATGAATTAATTCTATTTCATTTTCCTTTGAACTATAAAAGTGCACAATGTCAATCCGTTGACCCATGAAACATAACACATAACTGACTCAATGTTGAGCTCATGTTGAATTAAAATATGAGGTTTATTTGAGCTTTTAGCTTGTACAAAGTACTCCTTTAGAAAAAATGTAAAGCAAAAACTAAAACTGAATTCTTACTAAGTCATGTAGTTATATGAATTACTGTAACAAATCTTCTCATGATCCTCTGACACTGCTGACGTGTTCAGTTCTTGCGCAGGGCGCGAGCGGTTTCCTCCAGAGCTTCACGGGGTTCGCTGGGTGGAGGGATCTTCAGGTCAGTGGGCTCCACTCCCCAGATCTCAGTGGCGTACTCTTTAATTGTGCGGTCACTGGAGAACTTTCCAGATGCTGCGATGTTCTTTATCACCACCCGAGTCCACTCTCTCTGATCCTGTCCAAAACAGAGAAATATGAACTATATTGATTTCACTTTTAGGGTCTCTTCGTAATTTTTTGGAGTCACTTTGAACTGTTGCTATAAAGGAAAGAATTGTGTAATCATTCATAAGTCTCACATCTATTTACATCCGTTTATTAATTGGACTTGGCTAATTAGGCCATTTAGAAGAATTAACTATCACTGTCTGTATTTTATCATAAATGCATGTTTATTACATTACATTAAATTAATCAGAACTAAACCTACTTTATAAAACTGTTAAAACCATTTTTACAAAGTCTTGTTTGCTAAAATCATGTGACCTGGCCAGTTCGATTTGGTCCGAATCTCTGTTTGAACAAAAGTTTTGCAAAGGTTTTAATTCTACATGAAGCAGGATGAAGGAGAACATTGAACAATAATCTGAATCTATGACGTGTTTTCTAGGCAATATGTGTTTGTTTGATAATGTTCACCTTATACAGAGCGCTGACTCTCTCTTGACACTCGACGTAAGACTCATAGTCTGCGAAAACTTTAAACCTGGGGGGACAGTTTTGAGAGTGTGAGAGAGTTTGCAGGGTAAGAATTTGAGAAAGAAAGTGTGAGTGTTTTACCGATCGTGATGGAACAGCATGTTGATAATGTCACTGAACATATCAGGCTGTTTCGGTGAAAAATAGCCACTTTTGATCTGATTTATGGCTTGTTTCAGCTCCGGAAGACTCTCATAATATTCTAATGCATCATAGCTGCACACCCACACACCACACACACACACACACCACACACACACACACACACACACACACACACACACACACACACACACACACACACACACACACACACACACACACACACACACACACACACACACACACACACACACACACACACACACACACACACACACACACACACACACACACACACACACACACACAAAGGAATGGTTAATAACTTCAAAGATAGATACCATGACATTTACTCAGCATCCATGTATTTAATCTCTCCGTCTCACTCCCTACCCTTCTTTATCCATCTTTGCCACATCTTCCACCCTCATGCCAAAGATGAAGAGGTTTTCTTCTCCGGCTTCTTCTGCCATCTCCACGTTGGCACCATCCATAGTGCCAATGGTCAGCGCCCCGTTCAGCATGAACTTCATGTTTCCCGTTCCGGAAGCCTCTGTGCCTGCAGTGGAGATCTGCTCTGACAGGTCTGTAGCTGGAATCACTGCACATAAAACACAGATAATCATACATTTATCCATCAATACGCAAACAATCTCATATTCGCTGTGAGTGTGTATGTCACCTTTCTCTGCCAGTGACACCCTGTAGTTCTCCAGGTAAATGACCTTCAGTTTACTGCCGATCACAGGATCATTATTCACAACATCAGCGACGGAGGTGATCAACTTAATGATCATCTTTGCCATGTGATATCCAGGAGCAGCCTGCATAAACATACGTAGCAAATCATACACTATCATTCAAAGGTTGAGGTTAGTCATATTTTTATTTTGAAAGAAATTAACCCTTTTGTTCAGTAAGAATGAGTTTATAATGCTAGAAATAAATAAATGCTGTTCTTTTGAACTTTCTATTCATCAAAGAATCCTGAAAATAATGTATCACAGTTTTCCACAAAAATATTAAGCAGCACAATACTGATAATAACGAGAAATGCTTCTTAAGCAACAAATCAGCATATTAGTAGGATTTCTAAAGGATCATGTCACTCTGAAGACCGGAGTAATGGCTGCTGAAAATTCAGCTTTGTCATCATAAAGATAAATTACATTTTAAAATATATTAAAATAGAAAATGCTTATGTTAAATTGTAATAATATTTCACAATATTACTGTTTTTACAGTATATTGGATTATAGAAATGCAGCCTTGGAGAGTATCTAACTGACCCCAAACCTTTTGAACATGTACATATTGCAAATCAGTGCATGAGAGTGTGTTTGGAAAAGGTTGTTTGTTTTACCTTTCCACCGATAATCACAGTCCGTGGTATGAACGGTTTAAGGGGGCTACATTTGATGCCTGTGTGTGAAACAGTTGGAACATTCTTCAGTATCTTATTTTGTGTTGCGCAGAAGAAAGAAAGTCAAAGATAAATCAGTGATGACTGATTGAGTGATTGTTTACTCTACATAGGTAAAAGTATTTCTAAAAACATATAAGAATGACAGCTTAATCAACATGTGCGAGTGTGTGCTTGTTTTCTGTACATACGGTTGTACATGGTGATGACGTGGAGGCAGTTGAGCAGCTGTCGTTTGTATTCATGGATTCTTTTCACATGGACATCAAACATGGATGCGGCATTTATGTCCACCTTGTACACTTTCTCTAAATATTGTGCAAACTTCAGCTTGTTATCCTACACACACACACACAAAAAGAAACGTGCCAAAAAAATCAACTTAATTACAATTAAAATGAACAAATATTTGGACTAATTTCATTAATTATGAATGAAAAGGTCAGAAATGCCAACAGAAAACCTCAAAAGTAGTAAACAATTATATGTGAACATGGACCACAAAACCAGTCATAAGGGTCCATTTTTTTAAACTGAGATTTATGCATCATTTTTAGGATAGGACAATATTTGGCCGAGATACACCTATTTGAAAATCTGGAATATGAGTATGCAAAAAAATCTAAATACTAAGAAAATCGCCTTTAAAGTTGTCCAAATTAAGTCCTTAGCAATGCATATTACTAATCAAAAATTGACTAAATATCTTCATAGAACATGATCTTTACATAATATCCTAATGAATGTTGGCATAAAAGAAAAAAATATAATTTTGACCCACACAATGTATTGTTGACTATTGATACAAATATTCCCGTGCTACTTATGACTGGTTTTGTGGTCCAGGGTCACATATAAAGAGGAGAAACAAATAAATTAACTCCAAGATTACCAAGATCTACAAATTTAATATGAAACCTGTTTGATTTTGGCTACATCTCTGATGAAAGCATCGTCATCAACCAGATCATTGAGCTTCTGCAGCTGAGTCAGATCTTTCACATACTCTTCACCGATAGCCTACAAACACACACAAATGAAACACATAAAAAACATCAACTGGCAAAATGTGTCATAAAATGAACATAAAATGTGTGTGTTGGACCTCTGCGATCAGATCAGCGAGTCCTGGGTTGCAGAGGAGCAGCCAGCGTCGTGGTGTGATGCCGTTTGTTTTATTCTGAAATTTATCTGGTTCCAGCTCACTGAAGTCTCGGAATCTAAATCAAATTTTAATTAATTTAAGAAAATAATCAGCAGTGGGATGTAGTAGAATTGTATGCATGTGAGATAGAGAGGCCTACACGTCTCTTTTGATGATGTCGGAGTGAATTTCTGCAACTCCATTGACTTTGTGTGAGCCCACAATGCAGAGATGAGCCATGTTTACTCTCTTTCCCCCATCCTCCTCGATCAGAGACATCCTGCCGATTCGATCCATATCATCTGGAAACAGAGATGCTATATGCTACAAGACACACACACACACACACACACACACACACACACACACACACACACACACACACACACACACACACACACACACACACACACACACACACACACACACACACACACACACACACACACACACACACACACACACACACACACACACACACACACACACACACACACACACACACACACACACACACACACACACACACACACACACACACACACACACACACATTTGGTGTCTGCACTAAATGTAAGTGTGCATGTGGGTTTACTTAGCTATACTTTGAGGACAAATTTAAATGGACAAATCCTCTATTTAAGAGCTGTGTTCAACTGGAGAATGGCTCATAAATAAAGTAAATGCAGTTTTCCTGAGTCTGGGTGTAAGTGTACTCACATCCAGGTGTATTTGGTTGATCCTGTATATGATCTGCAGGTGTCGGGGTAAAAGTTTCTCCATCAGTTCGACTGGCCAGCGCTCCAGAGCTTCAGGCAGAACCGTGTGGTTGGTGTACGCAAACGTTTGTTTAGTGATATTCCAGGCCTAGATACTCACACAGAAGAAGTCATTTTCAGTAATCATGTCACCAAAACTTACAAAACAAACCGAAACAAAAAATGCCAACCCTAACCAGTGTTGTTAACTACAACTAAAACTATTAAAATTAGTGTATCATAAATTATTCTTAAATCTTACTGTGTCCCAGTCTAGTTTCTCAATGTCCACAAATATCCTCATCAGTTCAGGGATGGCCATAGCAGGGTGAGTATCATTCAACTGGATGGCCACCTGACAAACACACATGCAGAATCACTCAAGTACATTACGTAAAAGTTCATAACATAATGCAAAGCACTAATGTAGTGACTAGCGTGGGTGGTAAGTGCCTGCAGAATTACAGTGTGGAATGATTGATTCGGGTTAAGTGAGATGTTTAGTGTAAATGTGTATAGCAAAAACAGACCTTATCAGGGAAGCTATCAAATGACAACGGTCCAGAGCAGTTCCTCTTTGAGGTCTTAAAGCGCCGAATCACATCTTGTAAAGTCGCTGCCACCACAAAATATTCCTGCTTCAAACGCAGCTCCTTTCCTTCAAAGAACTACAACACCCACAAATTGCAGTATCAAAAAACTACACATGAGTGTGTTTAGGCTCAAATCTCATCTGAAATTAGATGTGAGATTAAACATCTGATGCACTTACATTGGATAATTGAAACCTAATTTTCTGCACACAATAATTAATGCAGATTAATGCATTTAAATGCAGAAAAGCTATTTAAAACTTACATTGTCATTTGGATAGAGTACACGGGAAATGTTTTCTGCTAAGTTACGGTCCAAAACTGCCTGAATATAATCACCAACATTAACTGTAAAAATAAAACAAAACATCCACCATTGAATTATTACATATAAATTCCAGTGGCACTGATTTCAGTGACAAAATTGTAAATGTTAGGGCTACTTAAAAATATTTATTTAATTTGATATTTAATATTAGATAGTCATTTGCAATTTAATTTAATTTAAAATGCTCAAATACTTGTTAAATTGACTGGTAATTTAATTTCCATTTTGATTTGATAAATACCGGTTAAACTGAAAACAGACAAATAAAGAAAAATTAAGACAAATGCATTTTCTTTGGAATACTATGCACTGATGAATCGTTCACAATAATACCAGGAAGTGGGGTACATTCTGAACTTGGCTTTAGTAAAAAGATAATGTTTGTATTATATAAAATCACAGATAAATGTCTGTAGTTAATATGGGTTGGTATTCTGTTGTGTGAATGGCTCACAGTCTCGCAGGTTGAAGTCGTTGGGTGCGCGTGCAGACCACAAGCGCATAGTGTTCACTGTGTTGTTCATGTATCCAGGGATTGGCGTGTCGTACGGCATGGCAAGGACCACCTATACCATTAACATGCATTACAAACCTGGCCAGGGTACCGTTATCCTTTAAGTGTGTATTTATTTGTTTAACTGTGTTGATACCTGTGTGTCGACCCATTTCGGTTCCTTCCCATCCTCTTCCTCCACACGGCCGTAGAAATGCACGGGCAGCATGAACTCAGGACGGGCTTTCTCCCAGGGGTTACCGTACCTCAACCAATCGTCCGCCTCCTCAACCTAACAGACAATGATACAGAGATGATGAAAGAGGACACCAGCGCCGCTCTGCACTGGAGGACATAGTACTCAAATCTAGGGCAGGTTAAAGTTCAAGTGTGTGTATTTTTTTAAATGAGCATTTTCACTGCACAAACACCATTATCAATGTCCTTCTGCAAATACATTGAGCCGCTGTTTCTTATCAACCTATTACTGCTGGCACGAGATCCCTGTTGGTGCAGTATTATCAGCTCTGTGACAAGCGCACATGCACCTCAGGCCACTGACCACAAACACAGTGGACTCCTGGCCCATTTACATTGATTTGTATGCAGACACTGTCCTACAAAGTATTGCAAACTGTAAAGCACCCAGAATTTTGTGGAAATGCTAAATATATATATTTTTGAACATATATTTTGTATAAGTAGATTGAATATATATATATATATATTATAAGTAACTAAAACCTACAGAAAAATATATTTATTTAAATACATTTTTAAATCTATATTAGCTATATATTTTTGACACTTTTGTACTCTGAAATATATTAAAAAATATACCTGAAAACATATAAAAATGTCTGAGAAAATATAAGTAACTAAAATGTATCTAAAATATATTTATTTTAAAATTATTATTAGTGATAAATTTAGGTATTTTTTGTATTCTGAAATATATTTAAAAATACACCACAAATATATTTTGTTATATGGGTCAGAACTACTATAATAAACTGTATATTGACATCAGAAGCTTGCATATGAGAACTTTTTTAATGAATAAATTAAGGACATCTTGGTGAATTCACCTGCCAGCCATCTTTGATTTTCTGGTTGAAGATTCCATACTCATATCGGATCCCATATCCATAAGCAGCCAGACCCAGAGTCGCCATGGAGTCGAGAAAACAAGCTGTGGATCGCGTTCACACAGTAAATATTGCTAATTTATATTAATACGGTAAATTATTTGTATAGTGTATGTGTGTGTGAAAGAGAGAGAGACCTGCTAATCTTCCCAGCCCTCCGTTCCCTAATCCGGCATCTTCTTCCATCTCTTCCAGATCCTCCATATCCAACCCCAGCTAAAAGGAAAAAGCCAGATTTAAAGAAAGCCAGATGCACAGATGGATGGACAAGTGTTTAGTCCTCTCTCACCTGGTAGATAGCCTCATCACAGGCGTTCTGCAGACCCAGATTAATCATGGTGTTCTGGAGCGCTCTACCCATGTAGAACTCCAGTGACAGGTAATATACACGCTGAAGCACAGAAATATAAACCATTTCAAAATCAAACAGATCAAAATTTACAATTCTCTTAAATATCCAGGTTTATCATAACGGTCTGAACACTGGTGATAATCACAAACAACTGGAACAAATACATTATTTTAATCCATAAAACTTGTGCATTATGTTTAAAAAAATTAAGCACCAGACTTAATTAACCTGATCGACAGCTTCACTACAACCTGTTAATCCCATAATAATTAAAAGTGAAAATAAATTGCAATTATTTTCCAATAAATTATTTGCCAAATTACATTTAATTTCGATAGGCTAATTAATTTTTAGCTGTGGCTAAAAGTTTCAAACAAGTTACCACGTGACTTCTTCCTAAAATACGTTTTCTCCCGGACTCACCTTGGGGTCGGCCTCATAGTAGAACTGCTGTGTTCGGATCCAGCGGCCCACCAGGTGATCACGCACCGTTTGCGCGAGCGCGAAATAATAATCTCGCGGCGTCGCGACGTTCCTGTCTTTGACCAGCGTGAAGTGCAGGTGCCGGTTAAAGCCCTTCTTCAGCTCTGCCACATTCTCCACACCGACGATCCCTCTGATGCTGATCTGCTTGCGCTTCTCCTGGTCCGTTAGAGGAGTCGCCATCCTGAAGATCACCGTTACACCGAGCACCGGGGGCACGAGCCCCGTATTTTTATAGGAGGCACAGAGGGAGGAGCAGAGGATCCCCCCCCCCCTCTCTCTCTCTCTCTCTCTCTCTCTCTCTCTCTCTCTCTCTCTCTCTCTCTCTCATTGGACTTATTGAACTTTTTAACCATGGTAAACATACATATGAATCAATGACTTGACATTAAAAATACATAATAATGCAGCTAACACATTCACTTAAATACGCATCTTCTATGATGAATATGCTTTCAGTTTTTTTAATTAAAATACATTTAGATATTTTTGTAGGGCTTCAGACAAATATGTCTCTCAGACCTAAGATTTTTGAAAAATGTAATAGTTCAATACTTATTTCTTCTTAATAATATTGTAACTGTAAAGTAATAATTAAATTATATAAACCGCATTACTACAAATATTTAAAACGTAAACAGTAATAAAAGGATTTGCCTTTTTATTTGGCCTTTTTTAACAGCAATAAAACAATATTGGAAGAGAAATGACAGAAGACAGTTTTATATTGCACCTAATCCAGTTTATTGAGCAGAACTTTACAGATAACAACAATTAAGACACAATAGTGATAATAATACATTTCTTATATTGGGATTAATTTATGAAAAAATACAATTTACAATGGGTGAAATTATCCCTCACTGCACCCAAACATTCAATTGTTTGCTGAGCATAAACCATCTGCTCAACAAACAGATAAAGTACAGCACCTGCCCCATATTTTAACCCCACCAGTGGGATTTTAAATATTTTTATTAATGTAAAAGTACATCCTTTATGGTAAACTAATAGCCAATGCTTCAAGCAGCTACAATGTATGCTGTCTTGTTTAAAGTTCTCTCTTTTGGATTTACAGCTCTATTCTTTAATATTGCAATATTTTCTCACATTGAACATAAGCAGTACCAGTTATTTATTTAGCAATTGCTTTAGCTTGTGCGGATTTGAGGCAGCAAAGGAGAAATAAAACAGAGAGAGAGAAACAAAAACTGTATTCATTCTCATCTCTCCATAATACGTTACGCAAGGCTGTGAAAATGCCTGTGTGTGTGCATGTATTTGTCCCAATTAGTGTTTTCTATTGTGTTCAACAAACAGAAAGCCATTACCTCCTCACTGACACACATTCAGCTCATTCTGGCATTGTCTAATACGTCCAAATTGTATGTTCACTCATCCACTGTGAATGCGGTAGGATGGAAATATCGGGTTTGGGTCAGGGTTTTAGTTTCAGGGTATGGTTTAGGATATATAACATTAACGAAGGCATAATATGCATGAGGAGGTTGTAATATTAGATATTTTACTCTAGTTTCTCTCCCCATCTGCAGTTAAATCATCTTTATATGCAACAGAACATTTCTATGTAATGTAAAATGCATCCTTTAAGGTCTATCACATCAGTAACTTATATCTAAGCTTAACTTCACACAGAGGATTTGATCATGAAGCATCAGACAGACATCTGTTAATATCCAGTAATCTGGGAGTTCATATCCATGAGCCCCTTTTCCATAAAAACAACAATGACAACATCGATAATAATAATCATATCTAGAAAAAGTATAAGAAAGAGACAAGAAGATGATTCAAGAATTTCAATATCAATTTACCTCACATACATCAGGGTCAGAGTTAAGGTTAGGGTTAAGTTAACCCTAACCCTCACATATATCAGGTCCGTTTACATTTCAGAACTCTCAGACCTTGTTAAAACATATTAATGACTGTCAGCAGCAATTCCCCTGCCAAGTACTCACAGCTGAATCCTGTGCACTTGTCTGTGCGTGTGTGTGTGTGTGTGTGTGTGTGTGTGTGTGTACGTATATAAGTGTGTAACGACTCTTCATCAGACTGAGCCTGCAGCTTCAGATTCTCCAGGTGTATAAAAATCAGGAATAGGCAGCCCAGAATGCAGAGTCACCTATGAAAAGAAATACACACAAAAATTATCGCTCATAAAAGCCTTTTGGTGTATATTAGTATATATATATAACTTTTTGTAAGCAGAAAGAAGGAAGTGTGTTGCGTCATCACACAGTCTACACAGATCTCATTACATTAGTTTTCACTTAAGTATATTCTTTTAAGTATATTTTTCCATTACGCTCTTTAAAAGTATGCTGTGGTGTACTAAAATGCTTGAAGTGAATTAATGAAATGAATGTTACCTGAACATTGCGGTTGATGCTGATGGCCGGGTAGTACATGCCCTCCAGTGTGTTGAAGGCAACGGGTCCCTGTTGCTCATCATTTATCAAAAACAACACAATCCCACGACAGAAATCCAGCAGCACACCCACAGTCGCTCCTTTACGTATTCCTCCATCCGTACTGAGAGAAGGAGAAAAGAAAGAGAGAATAAATGATAGATGATGCACTGACCAAATAGAGTGCAAGACCTATAAAAGATGCTCATGTTTGACTCAAACAAATATAAAATACAAAATTATCATTGTTTATTTAACATTAGTGTGTTGTGCGAGCATTTCCTTTAAACACATTACAGCCTGCTGTTAGCCTTGACTATTCCTCTACGTGTGAATAATATAAACCAGCAGCAGGTGGCAGTAATGCATCACATTTCATCCACTTGTATGCTTATGCTAATTTCCAGAGATGGTCCTCACTGCAGAACACAAGATCCAGGGGATGAGGTTGGATCCAGATCCAACTCCTCCCACCTTAAATGTACCTAAACCTACCCGTCTCCACTCCCTGATGCCCACCCATCTCCACCCCTAGATGTAGATCCAACCACTCCCCCTGGATCTTGTGTTCTACAGTGAGGGGCAACTGAATTTCCGCCACAAATGAACCAGTCCCATCTTTTCATCATATGTATTCTGTCTAAAACACTGCCCCCCCCCCAAATGATAGCCATATGTTGGCAAACGTAAACATACACATTAATTAACAAGGAGAGAGCGTTTGTGATATTTTTGCTGTTCACAGAGCCTAAGGGCTGTCACTGAGACCCGTGTGATTTCTCAGGACACCTATTTCTATGATATCCCTCAGATACAGTAGTAGGGACATTTTATGCATGGTAATCCACACCTACATGGAAATAATGTTCAGATCCGGTAGCAGATTCTACCACACCATCTATGCACAGGTAAAGACACTGAAGGTGGGAGAGTATGAAAGACAAAAAGAATGAAAACAATAAAGCATATTGTTCACTGTGAATGCATGGGGGAAGGTGTTATTTCTATATTGCCGGCTGATGGTGTGATTTATGAAACGGTAGCAATAGTGTTGTATTTGCAATCTCCAGAGAAATGCTTTACTTTTGAAATGTCAGTGATTTCGACAGAAAATCATGTTTGCTGGATACTTCTATGTTGGCATCTTGTCACAACATTGGCAATACATTTAGTTGAAATTTCATAAATATATTTTAAACTTATATAATATAATATAATATACAGAGCTATAAGCTCTGTAGTGAATATTTTGTAATATGTAATATAATATAATAATGCATTTTTTGACAAAGTTATTGATAGATATTCTTTACACTGTAGTTGTAAATAAAACAAAAGATTATTGTAGTATGATTTATTATAAAATACTACCACAGTTTTTATACTTCCAAATTTCACATCTAATTCAGTGTTACTTGCTGTTTCTTTGTAACTGCATGTGTAACTCTGAAATTTACTAGCAATTTCAGAGTGAAAATCGTTTCTACACCAATTGTTTTTCAGTGCATGAGCTGGTAGATTTAGCTAAAACCTGTGAGCTACATGGTCTTTAATTGGCAGTACTTTTGAAAAAGTAATAACATGATGTATAGAAATTTAATTGTTTAAGATTCTCATGATAATCATTTAATCGAGAAGTTGCAAAACAAACACACACAGAGACAAATGCATTCATACCGGTTGGTGTGTGAGTTGTTATGCATGAACCAGGAGCGGTTGTTGTCCACATACATGGCCCAGGCTTTCTCATCCTTCCCCAGCATCACGTCCTTTATGACATCAGCCCGGGCGACTCCAAATGCAGGGTCAGGGTGGTTGTCATAGCGATCGATGGTCATCTCCCAGTAGTGCACGCCGCGAGAGAACCCTGTGTTACCCATTACGACACGGTCATCGTAACTGTTACACGTCACTGTGAGGTTGTCGTTGGACAAGATGATGTCAGGGTGGGCCGATGCATGGTCAAAGGTGAACCAGGCAGCTGCAGAAACAACACACACACACACCACACACACACACACATGAAGGCTGGTTGAGCTTTGATTTACAATAAGAATAAAAGTCTCGATGAGTTTAAGAACACAGAGACACTGCAAATCAAACTTGCAAACACACACTAAATCTCTCACTCTCACACACACACACACACACACACACACACACACACACACACACACACACACACACACACACACACACACACACACACACACACACACACACACACACACTCACACACACACACACACACACACACACACACACACACACACACACACACACACACACACACACACACACACACACACACACACACACACACACACACACACACACACACACACACACACACAGGGTATATGAGGTTAACATAATGATGATGTTCAGGCATTCATACCTGCTGCCAGAATTTTACAATCATATGAAGGCAGACTCACTGAAATCGAGAGAAAGAGGGGAAAAGAGCGAGAGAAGGTTGGAGAGATAAAGAAACGTGGAAAAGGCAGAGAAATGCAGAGGACAGAAAATGCAGAGGGGTGGAAGGAGAAAAAAAAGAAAGTAAGAGAATTGGGTACTGAAAGAGAGGAAGGAAAGCAGCAGATCAGGGAAGCTGGATTTATTCAGCGCTTACAAGTGACAAACTACTATAGAGCGTTAGTACAGTTAACAGCACAATGATATTCATTTACATTAATAACATACAATTAGACATACAACGGTGTTCAGAAAGACCTCCACAGCAGACTTTCAGTGTGACGTCACTGGCACTTTCCATGAATAGGGTACAAAAAGAGCCTGCAATTCTTTTTTCTTTTTCTGTTTCACATCAAATGATCAATGGTAAATGCTCAAATTTCAGAAGTTCACAAAAATTATTATAAGACCTGACTGATTTTATATTTACTTTAAATGATGATTTTGCAACAGTTTTTGAAATGTAAGAATATAATAAAATATAATATATTAATATTATATAAATGTAAAAAAAGAGATAAAAGTATCATATTTGATACATAAGGCGTTCGTGGCTCATATAGTATGATACAGGAGAATATGGAGCTTAAATTCAAGAGAAAAAAAACACCACAATTTCATTAATTAATTTATTTTATTCAATTTTACCCACATGAAAAAATACTATAGTAATTTATAGTAAATACTATTGTGTTTTTGAACCATACTATAGTGAAGTGTATTATACTGTATATATTCTAGTATACAACACTTTGTTAATGAATGCTACAACTAGTATTAACTATAGTGAACTGATAAACTGTAATAAATACTGCAGTATACTTTCAGTTTTTACTACAGTAAACTGTACTGTATTGTAAGATGAAGTTCTGATAGCTTGCAATACAGCAATGATTGAGAGTTATACTAATAAGTTTCCTCATAACCCTGATGTATAATTTTTGACACTCACCTGTTAACATAAACATTAAAATATAAATATACAACATCTATACAATCTGAAAAAAAATATAAGTATAAAATCTAAAAAGATAAAGTTAATGAGTTTTGAACAATGTTTAAGAGTGATAAATTAATTTTAATGTTTAAAACTAGTTTAATTTTAATTCCTTAAAAAAGACACCAGATTATATCCTATTTGTGGAAACTGCACACTATATTGACATGACTAATAAAAATCTGCTGTATTATTTTGCACTGACATGCTCAAGCTTCCCTGTGCATTAAGAATGACAGCATTCAATAGTAAGTGTGTGTGTGTGTGTGTGTGTGTGTGTGTGTGTGTGTGTGTGTGTGTGTGTGTGTGTGTGTGTGTGTGTGTGTGTGTGTGTGTGTGTGCAACAGTGAGATAACATCTCTTACTCTCTGATGTCTGCATGACAAGCGTTTTGCTGTACTGGCCGACTCCACTGGAGTTAAACGCTTTAACACGAGATTTATAAGAGCTGTTGAAGTGCAGACCGTCCACAGTGCAGATCATCTCTGTACCAACGTACACTTCCTGCAGAATACACACTTCAGTTAGTAAACACATATGGTTAACAATCTATGTTCGTAATGACTATTTAGGGTACTGCTTACTGTACACTGTATTATATACTGCATACTATTTTTAAACGGAATACATTAACAGTATACATGTTTCACACAATTGTGTGTTAAGATGTGTAAACATTTGGCAGTCTAATCGAATATTGACTGAAAGAAGATGTTAAAAACCCTTTTTAGTTTGGGTTTATTGGTCACACTGGAAATGGATGGCCGGATTGAGCACACTGCTTTGCGGGATCTACTGTAGTATCCAGCACACAGTGCTCTGTGTAAATGGCATTATGGCAAACAAATAAGTCCATGGCTAAAATCGGAATAATGTACTACCATACTACTCTTACTATTACTGTAGTAAGACTAGTATACACAATCAAATTCTGCCTTGGTATTCCAAGGCACTTGGACAGTTTGTATACAGAAATATTAGTATGTAGTATGCCAGTGTATTCTGTTTCTGCTGTATGTAGTAGACACTCTTTGCATAGTATGCCAATTTTCTATATGCTGATGAATATCTTGGGAAAAACACAATGTGATACTGTTGCTAAAAATTGACCCAAAAATGGAGCAAATATGAGAACACATGAACCTGGCTTTCTAAAATAAGAGCTTGGCCTGTTTAGAGGATAGTTGAGTGTGTGTGTCAATGTGTAGGTTACAATGTGTGTGTCTGAGAGAGTGTATTTCAATGGTAATGTGTACATGTGAGTGTGTGGCTATATATGGCATAAGTGTCTTTAATCTCAGGTGATTTACTTTGTGATCAGAACACTCAAAACAAGTTGTTGTTTTTTTTTTTTTTTTGGGGGGGGGGCTAATATTTATTTAGCAAGGATGCATTAAATTGATCAAAAGTGATATTATAGACATTTACTGAATGTTGTTACAAAAGCTCTGTTTCAAATACAGTGCATGCTGCTCTTTAGAACTTCCTATTCATGAAAGAAACTTGAAGAAAATGCATCACACAAAAAATATTAAGCAGCATAACTGTTTTCAACATTGATAATGATAAGAAATATTTCTAGAGCAGCAAATCAGTATATTAGAATGATTTCTGAAGGATCACGAGACACTGGAAATTGGAGAAATTCAGCTTTGGCATCACAGGAATAAATTACATTTTAAAATATATTTAAATAGAAAACATTTATTTTAGATTGTAATAATATTTCACAATATTATGCATTTTAATCAAATAAATGCAGCCTTGATGAGCATAAGAGCATAAGTTATATGCTGGTGTATGTAAAATCACATGAAATTAAATCATAAGGGGCCATTCATGATGAAAAGTGTAAACAATGTGTGACAGTAGGTTGTGTGTGTGCGTGCATGCATGTGTGATCCTATAAGTGTGTGTTTGTGGGTGCAGTGGTCCTCTAATATATAAATAGACTTCTGCAGTAAAAGGCGTGAATCATCTTTAGACTCAGGCATTTTGCGGCAAATGTGAGATGAGACACCATGTTTGTGGACTTGACTTGATCTGAATGGAAATACATGCGTGTCCCTCGTAACACACTCATTGAACGCCACTCATTCTGACTGCTCACAGCCAAATGACAAATCCATGCTCAAAAATATCACTTATATAATACAATGCACACTGACATCGGATGAGTGTGTACATCCATGTGTATACGCATGAACAATGTTTACTCAAATTTTCTTCCTTTAGAGCAAAACCTCTTTCTCTTGGACAGATCATTGGGTCAGCTGAGCAGAATAATCATGCAGTGTTGTCTGCTTTGAGAAAGAAAAATAAAACTAGACCAAAAAAATTATAACGTATGGTCTCTGTAGGATTCCATTTGCTCGAAATAGTCATTATTATTGCAATTTTGCCTGGTGCTGCTATGAAGCTAGAAATTTGTACTGGTGTATGTAGAATAATTAAGATATTTAAATTAAGATTAATATTTTTGAAAGAAGTCTGTGATGTTCACCAAGGCTCTATTTATTTGAGAACCAAATCAGCATATTAAAATGTTTTCTGAATGTTCGTGTGACTGGAGTAATGGATAATGAAAATTCAGCTTTGACATCACAGGAATATATTTTATTTTTTAAACGTATTCAAACAGAAAACGGTTATTTTAAATTGTAATAATATTTACCATTCTTACTGTATTTTTTGTTTAAATAAATGCAGTTTTAGTGAGCATAAGAGACTTTTCATGTTTTTCAAACATTAAAAAAATGAATCAGTAATGCATATATAATCTTGAGAATGCAATAGCACAAAAGGGTTCACTGTGTGTACTGTATGTGACACTTACTCTGAACTGGCTTCCATTCCCATCATCCAGTTCTAAAATGTAGCCGTCCACAGCAATGGTGGAGAGAGGCGGCTGTTTCCACGACAGAGTCGCACTGTTGGTTTGAGTGCAGCACTCCTCTAACTGAAGAATAGGAGCAGCTGGAACTAAACACACACACAAAGCCACAAACAAAGATGGACAGGGTTATTTTGGGTCCAGTGTTCTGTCTTACTGTGTCATTAAGGAGAGCCATGCAAAAAAAAAAACAAAGAAACACCCAATCACACACACAGACTCACCCTTCATCTGGACGAAGTCTAACTGGTGTATGGTCTGCAGCAGGGGTCCGCTGTCCAGTGTCAGGTCAAAGTCACTGCTCATGCGAGGGGTCAGAGAGGCCTTCCCCCACTGATTCTCCGTCACATGTACCCGCCTGATCAGAGCATCTGAGATCTACACACACACACACACACACACACACACACACACACACACACACACACACACACACACACACACACACACACACACACACACACACACACACACACACACACACACACACACACACACACACACACACACACACACACACACACACACACACACACACACACACACACACACACACACACACACACACACACACACACACACACACACACACACACACACACACACACACACACAGAGACTGTAATTCAGAATATATTACACGGCATTAAGTCAAATTAATGAAGTGTTGACATTATGTAAATGTATGACCTTCTGTTAATTTAATAAAAATCCTTGGAGCAAGAAACATTTTGTGATCTGAAAAGTTTTGGAAGGCAAAGTGTCATTAAGCAGGAGTCCTTGAATTTGAGTTTTATAAGTTTTATAAGATCACACACCTTTTAATGAATACATTTCCATGACCTCTCCACTCATTTATTAATAATTTCTAGGCAGTTTTCCAATTGTATATCAGGTACCAGTATTTTTTCATCTTAAACTATTGAGTATAAAATAACGGCTGATGACTATTATTTAAATAACAATTTTATCATTTCATTTTATAAATATAGAGTATGAAATAACGGCTGATTACTATTATTTTAATAATAATTTTAAAATGTTTATAATTACTATTATCTCATTATTTTTCAAACTGTTTATTTTTCAAATAAAAACACTATTTTATATAAATAAATAAAAAATAAAAAAATTATTTTAATAATTGTATAATTTAATTTCTAAAACTAGAGTATGAAATAATGGCTGATAACTATTATTTTAATAATATTTTTATAATTTAGTTTTTATAATTATTTATCATATAATTATTTCATTATTTTTCAAATTGTTTATTTGTCAAATAGAACACTATTTCTGTATAAATAAAAAAATGCTTTTAAAATGCTACAACTTAAGTTTGGCATCACAAAAGTATAATTTTTTGAGATTTGTAATTTATTAGCATTTTTTTAAATTAACTTAAATAAGTGCTATCCACATACAAGGTAATACAAATCAAATAAAAACTGATTAAAAGTGCATGCACAAACTGGCCAATACAGATAAAAATGTTAACAATCAGGGCGCCGTAAGTGGGGGGGTTGGGGGTTTTGGGTGGTTAGGACAATTCTAAGGACCCCGACGATGAGGAGGGGCCCCCGAAGGGAGAAATGTGATTTCTACCGAGGGAAACACAAGAGGCCTGCATTTCAGCCCGGCCCCGATGGGCCCCGACTTTTAAAAAAGTTTGGGCCAATTTTCATATCATAGTTCAGACACGGGCCAGGCATCGGGCCTGTTTTAGGCATCTCCTTATTTTTATATTTTAGACATCCATCATTAGTGCTGAAAAAAATGGCCGCGCTGGTGGAAACAACACGAGACCGTGCTGTTACTGTAAAGAGCGGTTCGACGGTGATAGTGTCCCGCAGCAGCAGCGAGCCGTCAGCACATCTGAAGGTTTCTGTGTTCAAATGCACGCAATAGGCTGTAGCTTGTTGCAAAGCCCCAGCAAAAGTAATTACCATAAATGTGTCCGGGGAAATAGTAAGGAGATTTTTTAATTATTTACTAATAAACTAGTGTATTCTGTGTCAGTGTTGCAGATGAAGATGATGATAGAGAGAAATGCATCTTCACGGATTATTATGAAAGAGTTTTTGTTTTCGATTTTATTTATTTCGTTAAGTAGTAATTTAAAGCTTTCTATAGATATATTTATCATGTCTGTGAGGCATGTATTCGTTGACTTTGGGTTCATTTTTGTGAAGCGCTCCTGTTCAAGATGTGACGGCGCATCGTTTTCTTTATTTTATACAATTATTTTATATATTTTATAAAAAGTTTTGTTGATATTGTGAGTGCACACAAATAAAAGTAGACCCTTTACAGTTCCGAATTATGTGTTACTCTTACCTTTATGAACAAAAATTGACAGCGTAAGTTGTTTCCATTGAAAAAAAATTGTCTTGATTGTGCTGGTGCCTACTGTTTTAGTATATCTATAGATTTTATTTGAGGCAAGTCGTGATGATTTGAGAAGGCTAAATTGATCAAACATAAGCTATGATCAGCCTGCCGGTCTGCCGCTGGCCGCTTGGTCGTAACTTTAAGAAAGAAAAAACGTATTTAATGAACAAAAAAAAAAATGCTCCAAACGTTTTTCTAAATTAACTTACAAAAAAACAAACGACATATAATCACTTTGCCATTATAAACAAAACTACGTTAATTTACTTTAAATTTGAACTATTTTAATAGCTGAAACAGTATAATCTGATTCTGATGATCTGACGGGCTCGGGTCGGCTGGTAATTCTGTTAAGCTGTCGCACACATGCCTTATAGGGCCTAAATTTGAGGCCCATGCAGGGCTCTACCGGGAACGCAATCGCGATCTCTACCTAGGGGTATTCTACCGGAAATTGATCTGGTAGAACAGACCGAGGACCCGAGTGAATATGCCGTCCAGGGGGCCCAGAATCTGTACGAATCTCCCAGAATCGGCGCCCCTGGTACCAATACATATGTTTCATCCCTAATATCTAACCAATGTAATATTTTAGAGCAGAGCAAATGTTGAGAAAAACACTCTGATGAAGGACTCCACTGACCGATGACAATTTCAGAGAAGCAGTGCCGTCTTTGGAAATCCAATTTACTTTACATCAAACTGATTTGGATCTTGGTACACCCTTAAAATGGATCTCCTGCATTCCCATCCATTCAAAGTTTGGTCTTTCTCTAGCGTCTCTAACATCCTAACTTTCCGGCCCATGTCAGCAGGTTCATTAGTGTGATATTAAAAAGGTCAAGGACCTGCAGGAAGCCGCTGGGGTCGTTTTCTTTGATAACTTCCAGACAGTATTCCATTAGTCCTGTGGTCTGCCTCAACTTCACCGTGCAGTGGGATATCTGATCACGAACCACCTGAGACAAAAAGGAGATAAAGAGGCAGAAAGAAAGAGAATGAATTCACGATAACTGTGCTGTGGCTGGGTTGCTAGGCAACAGCAGGACCAATAGTCTTCATCTTCTCTGAGCAGCAAACACATCACTGACCTTTTACAAAAAACATTTTAAAATCCATTTGCACTTCATGACTGCATCTTTCAATGGATGAATATATGTGTCAGTGTGTGCCTCTCCAACTTCTACTTAAACCTAGCGGCTACATCTCTTTTCGTGACGCACAACAAGTGCACACTAATACACACACTTACACGTCCTACAAAGCTGTAGTTAGTCTCAGAGAGCATCTAACCACATTGAATGATTCAAACAGAAAACATTCAAATCCAAACAGTATGAGACAGAACTAGAGAGAACTGAAGAAATGCAGTCTCATCTCGCAGAGCCTCTGGTCAAAACTAGAACCCCAACATCTTTGTAACCATGGGAACAGGCCTGTGGCACCATGGAGACAAGACGGGAGAATAGACTGATATAAGATGCCCGCAAAAAAAAAACTCACATACTACTAACAGCAGGGGAGACCAGGACAACTTTAACATTATATTTCTCTTCATAACTCACAGACAAATATATGTGTCATCTTTCAATGTAATAAAAATGTATATAAGCCAAAAGTAACAGTACCACTAACTGACTTACTGCAAAAAGTCGACCACAATTAAATCGAACTAAAAACTATAATGGAGGAAGCATCATTATGGATTGCGGATTATTATATATTTTGGCCTAAAGCAACAGTTTAAATTTAAAATGCCTTAATGATGGATTTGTTTCTTACAGACACACAGTGTTAACGTATAGACTGGAGTTGTGTTGATTATTTGTGGATTATTGTGATGTTTTTATCAGCTGTTTGGACTCTCATTGACGGCACCCATCCACTGGTAAGCAAGTGATGCGATGCTAAATTTAGCCAAATCTGATCCAATGACGACACAAACTCATCTATATCTTGTATGGCATATGGGTGGGTAGGCTACATTTTAAGCACATTTTCATTTTTGGGTGAACTAGGTTTTTAATTTATCTTAAAATTTATTTTAATTTATTCTTAAAATGATTTTTTTTCAGACAGAAAAAGAAATCTACTGCACATGAGTTGAGCAGCTTGTTTGTGATAACATTTTTTTTTAGCTATTTAAAATGCTTTTGTCAAATAGATTTAAATAGACATTTTAATCCGAACACATCTTTTAACAACTACCCAATCTGGGTCATGTTACCGCATTATAAGTGACTAGAGTTAGAGCCGACAAGAATTCTTGAGACTGTTTAAAAGCACACTGATTTAACATTTGGTTACTTGCCATTTCACAGCTGCATTTCAACTAAAGAGAACTGCAGCACACTAACTATAGATGCAGCAGCCTGGGATTCAGAGACTTATTCAAGGACACAATGACTCGAGGTTAAACCTAATACCTAAAGCATTGGGGGCAGTCGTGGCCTAATGGATAGAGCGTCGGACTTGTAACCCGAGGTTGTGGGTTCGAATCTCAGCTCCGGCAGGAATTGTCAGGAATAACGAGTGTTCTCTCCACCTTCAATACCACGACTGAGGTGAGACCCTTGAGCAAGGCACCGAACCCCCAACTGCTCCCCGGGTGCCACAGCATTGTCGGCTGCCCACTGCTCCGGGTGTGTGTGCACTTGGATGGGTTAAATGCAGAGAACACATTTCACTGCTGGTTATACTCTGTATAATTGTGTATGTGACGAATACAAAATCTTCTTCTTCTATCTCTGTGTTAATAGCCCAGATTTTTAACCGTTAAGCTGCTTCCCCCCATGATAGAAAACCCTTTTATACGGCATAGAAGCTTGGGCTAGAAACAGGCTGTTTTGACACACCAACAATGGCTGCTGATTAGCCCTGCTGCCTGAAGCATGAACCTATTCTGAATCCAACTTTGGCAGAAAAGAGATTTAATGAATTTTTAATGGGGAAAATATCATCAGTGCCCAGTCATCTGTTGGAGATTTCCATGAATATTATAAACTAAACACTAAACTACATTCTGCCATCATTTACCCTCATGTTATTCCAAAGCCTACCTCTAAGACTTAGTTTTTTCTGTGGAACACGAAGATATTTGAAAGAATTTTGATAACACATTTTTTTTTTATTCCTATTGACTTAATTATTTTTGTCCATACAATGGAAGTCAATGGTAAACGAATCTGTTTACTTACAAACGTTCTTCAAAATATATTATTTTGCATTCTGTGGAAGAAACTACGTCTTACAGGTATGAAATAACATTTTTGGGTGGACTTCATGTGCTTTCAGTGTATTTTACTATAGTTCTATTCCTACAAAGCTACTGGAAAATGCAACTTGCAAAAACTGCAATAAAAAAACTATGTGTTAATCTAATTCATTCATCACTTCTATTAACACATACTGGAAAGCCTTAAGGTGGCAGTCGCTAAACCTCCAATTAAGAAATCAAATCGACTTGTGATTTGGGTAATTAGCACCAGATCCATTTTTTCCAACCATTCCTTTACCTCCAAAAGAGTTCAGAGAGCTGTCATTCTGTTTCTGCGTTTGTTTTTTTTATTAATGAGCTCCTAAAAATAAGGAATGAGGCCCAATAAATGAGAAGTGAACGTTAGACATGCATGCTGAGGAACATTTAATCCCTTCAGTGACTCAAGTGCATTTAGAAACAGCAGGCTGGATAATTAGTCTCTGCTTTTAACCATCTTGCTGTGTTATAGACCTAATGATAATGCATATGTGTCCCTGCTGCCCAATAGTTTGTCACTTCACTCTAAAATATGACTCAATAATATATAGGAATTTTCTGTATTGATATTTCACAGGCATTTTACCTGTATTCTGAATTACATATTGTGTTTTAGGATAAAAGGACATTTCCATAAACTTAACAGAAAATATACTGGGAGAATATGACTAGTTTCTTTTCCATTTTTCCACAGATTTTTTATTACAGTGTACAATTCTTGTCACATTTATATAAAGCAAACAGCATACTATATTTCAACGCTATCTCACGGCAATTCGTACATATTTTACGAGGTGGCTAAATCATACGAATTTGTACAAATGAGATCGGGCTGTGTATTTATCTTAGAGACAAACTTCCATTGGGTTGGGGGTGTTTTGTGTGGCTGTGCTTACTGAGAGTTTGTGTTCATGTTCTTTGGTCACTCTGCTGAGAAGCTGAGCTTTCCTGCGGTTGAGAGCTTCAATCAGAGCATCACACTGCGCGACCAAACATGCCTCGAATTCAACTCCATTCTCCTGAAACACAAGGAGAGGAAAGAATTAGATAGTAAAAGTTGATACAGCACTGCACAGGTGTGTGTAAGAGTGGATACGTGTTAGTGTCTGTCACCGTTATACCTGTATGTGTTGTACCATATTTCTGAGCTGCAACAGGAACTCTTTGGCCTCTGTGGCCTGTTCAGACAGAACATTCAGTGCTTGAGAGAGCTGTCCCTGGAAACATGAAGACAGAAGAAGAGAGAGATGTGAGAAGATATAGGAACTATAAATAAAGAGCAATTGAACTTTACTAACCTAATTTTACTAAAGCTTTAGTAATGCATGGAGTTAGGTTCAAATTCAAATTAATTTTGGGAGTAAACTTTCTGTAATTTTTTTTTAAATAATAATCATATTAATAATAATAATAATAAGTTCAATTTTATGCTTTTTTGTTTTAGTACAATACACTTCTATTCAGAAGTTTGAGGTTATTTAAAATAACTTAATACATTTTAAAATGTAATTTATTCCTGCGATGACAAATCTGAATTTTCAGCAGCCATTACACCAGTATTCAGTGTCACATGATTCTTCAGAAATAACTCTGATATGCCGATTTGGTGCTCAAGAAACATTTCTTATTATTTTCAATGTTACAAACATTGACATTGTAATTCCACTTAATATTTTTGTGGAAACATGATACTTTTTATCAGGATTTTATTGATGAATATAAAGTTTAAAAGAATAGGCGTAGCATTTTTTTTTACTTTTCACATTTATTTGACTTTTTTAACACTGTAAAAGTCTTTACTGCTACTTTTGATCAACTGAATGCATTTTAGCTGAATAAGTAATTCTAGTAAAAAAAAATCTTACTGTCCCCAAACTTTTGAACAGTATGTAAATCTTGACTTTTTTCAGCATTTTATTTATAAATTGTGCTTTATTAGGTTTAAGACCATAAAGAGACCCAATATTTTATTAAAATGACATTTAATAATTTTTTTATCTTTAATATAATACTTTTTTACTTTGTTTAACAGTTGGATCTGCTGCAACAGGGAATCAGTGATGTACATGAAATGTGTTTATGCTAGAAAGTTGAGTTGAGCGAGGAAATGACATAATTTGAGAGGTTAGTCATTAAATCTGTCATTTAAAGAGTGGGTGAGAGAATAGGAAGAGGAGTGAACGTGTCAGGCACAGTGAAAGGATGTTGCTTTAGAGTGGGAAAATATCCCATTATAAATGTTCTCACATTGCTATGACAACCATCCGCCAAGAGACCTCCACTTTCATTTGTGGTCTGTTCTCAAACGAGGAACAAAAATGAGAGAACAAGGAATGAAACAGTGCTCCAAATTTTATTCTATGGCCTACATAATACAATCACAGCCATACACTACAGCATTACGCTCTAGAACGTTACATACTAGAGCCATATGACAGCCTCACACACTAAAGCCAGCACATTACAGCACTGCACACTAAAGCAATACATACTAACATACTAGACATCCTACAGTCCTACGACGAGAACCCAGCAGGTGCAGTGTTACAGAAACATCCTATCTTAAGCATTTGTCCTAACTGAGAGCTGAAATCACCATTGTTAGTAAACAGACAAGGCAGGACTCTGGAGTTCAGTTGCTAAAAACCCATTAGTTAAATAATTAGGGAAAGACACCACATGCAAAACCCTTGTCTTTTCTTGCACTGGTCAATTTTGAGATTTTGGGCTTTTGTGCTTCCATATGTCTAAAATAAAAATAAGAATTTTGAACCTGGCTTCATCCAATGTTTAGATTTCCATCATAACAAAATGTATGCAAATAAATGCATATTTAATTAGATAATGCCTCATTTGTTTTTAAACATAACATTTCAGAAGATGTACTACAAAACAATTGTCCTAACGTACTGTGATTAATCAAGTGTGGTGAAATCTATTTGACATTTACCGCATTCACCTGTGCTGTCTTTCCTTAGTCTTGCCAATAAATGTAAATGTATGACAAGAGTTTTCTTACCTCAAAAGAGTTAGGGTGAATCCCATTTCTCTGTCTTACCCCTTCCCCTTCGTCTTACCCCTAGCCCTTGTCCCTCGAAACCGAGTGGTAAGCGCTAGGGGTGAAAACATACCCCTATGAAATGAGACGTCACTTGGTTACGGTTACGTCATCATACATCGTCGCCAGCCGGCTGCTACGTCACCAGAAGCGACAAGTGTTGATCACAAACTTGCCATCTGCAAGTGTCTGTGTGTCGATTGCGTGGGTTTAAGTGATGTTTTCTCTAGTCAGAGAAACGCGGGACTGTTGTGCAAATCAGCAATGTAACGTTAGCGTGGGAAAAATAGCGATTTTTAAAAACGTTTCAATTAAGAACATGGTTGCAAATATATATGTAAGTTACAGGACTGTGTAGAGCACAAAACAAGGCTATCGTAATTTTTAAATAAATTATTTTACCCGAAAATACTCTCTGGATGATCTGGCCGCGGTGTGTTCTGGGTACCCCTTGGTTTCAAGTAAGCTCACGAAAATTCTTGGTTTTAAGGGGTATCTACCCCTTCCCCTTAGCCCTACCCCTCGATCAAAACGAGAATTGGGACAGCCCTTACTCTCACGTGAACGCGCAAAACTAAGGGGAAGGGGTAAGACAGAGAATTGGGATTCACCCTTAGTCTTACATCACAATGTTACACACTAGAATACCACACATAGAGCCCAGCATACATTACACACTACGCACTACACTGTAAAAAAAAGTTGAACAAACTTGAAAATCTAAGGCAACCAGCTTCAGCAGATTTTTTAGTTCTCTCAACTTATTTTTTTAGGAGATTTTTTAGTTTTCACAACTTTTTGTTGTATAAACACAAGTTGAGAAAACTCAAAATCTAAAGCTGGTTGCCTTAAACGTTTAAGTTCTCTCAACTTTTGTTTTTTTTACAGCATTGTAAAAAAAAAAAAAAAAAAAAAACAAAGTTGAGAGAACTTAAAATGTTTAAGATAACCAGCTTCAGCAGATTTTTGAGTTTTCTCAAATTGTTGTTTTAAGTTTATTGAACAAAAAGCTGAGAGAACTAAAAAATCTCCTAAAAATAAGTTGAAAATAGATGTTTAAGTTTGCTCAACTTTTTTTTTTGTCAGTGTTAGTTTGGTCATGCAATAGAAGACGGGGTGGGCAGCAGGGGCAACAAGAATATTTAGAAAACATGTTTGGAAACAATCATTTTTTCATATTTCCATTTGATTAACTAGCAGCCCAAAAATTGCACACTTTGAGAAAAAAGATGGAAATAATTCTGTTGCATTTGAACTTTAAAATAAATCTTTAGCTATGTATGTTTTGCACTTGTAATAAACCAGTTCCAAAATTGAATGACAAACTATTCACTTGACAATAAACTGTTTATGTTTATAATTTAGTAACTGTTAGTAAAATCTGTAAAGTCTGTAAAATAATAATGCAAAATAAGATAAATGTTAAAAATACCAAATATTCTATATATGGAAACATTATATCTGACACCCAGGACTCTAGATATAGGCATTGGCCATATCCATGGACTACTATTTAACCAATAAAATATTACAATTTGAATATTTGGCACTGTTGCAAAAAGCAGTAATATACTCCCTTCAAGTAAAAAGACTTTCAGAGCATCAACACATCACCGGCCTCATTTCCTGCTTGCTGTGTAAGTGTCTGTGCATGGAAAGATAGATGGAGAACTGGAGAAAAAGAGAAGCATATGGTGCCCTGAGGCTAAAGCAAAACTACAATCTGTTTAGTGAATGACGAGCAAGTGTATGCAGTGCGGAAAGAGGCCATCTTCCTCTGATATGAGGCCAGCTCGCCAGTGTTCAGTGAAACGGCTACATATGGGCCATAGTAGAGGACACTGATCCAAGATCTGATCTCTCTCTCTCTCTCTGTGTGTGTGTGTTCCAGGTGCTAAAAGGGGGAAGCCGTATTTGGGTCTGCCGTGATGCTGCTGCTGTCCCAGTTCAAACTGATATAATGAAGCCACAACATCAGACATGGAGCCCTGAACAGAGAATAATGTAACTGAACACACAAAATGATGCAGCTCAACACATAGAGTTACGCAGTGCTTGAAATGTGGGGTGGACATTGAATAGGAATGGGTTCCTATAGTGCCAGGTAACTTTTTCTGCTCTTACATCTGTCTGCACATGGAAATGTCTCCTCATATAATTCAAAGGTGACAGAGGGGTGGATATATCAGAGGTCACGCCAAACTGCCAAATAAAATGCAACCAAATGCCTGAAATGTACTATTTTTAATGATTTTATTGAATTTCTAATTAACAGACTTAAAGTTTATAGTAATTTATCAATCAAAATTAGATATACACAACTGTTTAAAAGCGTTGGGGTCTGTAATATTTTTGAAAAAAGTTTCTTATATGCTCACGAAGGCTGCATTTATTTGATTAAAAAATACAGTAAAAACAGTAATATTTGGAAATAGTATTACAATACAAAATAGCATTTCTATTTTAATATATTTTAAAAAGTAATTTATCCTTGTGATGCCAAAGCTGCATTTCCAGCATCATTACTCCAGTCTTCAGTGTCACATGATCCTTCAGAAATCACTCTAACGCTGATTTGGTGCTTTAGAAACATTTCTTATTATTATCAATGTTAACAATAGTTGTGCTGCATAATATTATTGTAAAATATTAAATAATAATACAAAAATAATAAGCAGCAGAACTGCTTTACACGTTGATCATTTCAGGATTCTTTGATGAAGATAAAGCTCAAAAGATCAGCATCACTCATAAAATTAATCTTTAAAAAATATATAATTTAATAATACTTTATAATCTGTGGCAAATATCAAAATGAATATCCATTTTCATGTTATCGTTATGGTGTATTAATTCACTTGTAGCATTTAAAACGACTGGCTTTAGTTTTTAGTGTGTATTTTTTAACATTGCCTATTTATCACTTATCAGCTATAACAATAATTATCATCCAACATTTATTCTTAGGCATAACCTGTATGAGCCGTGTTAAACCGTGTACTTATTGAATTATGAATAAATTAAAACAGTCTTGCTGTGTTCACTGCTAAATTAACTCACAATTTATTAACTCACATAATGCATGCATGTTAGGACTAGGAGAGAGACGGAGGACTCTTTCTTCATTCTTCACCTCTCCTATGGATACAGTCTTTCTCTTCCACAGACAGACAGAGTAAATCAGCTCACTGCCTCACTATATCATGTTGCTACAACAACAACAACAGGCCATGGCCACTGCAGTTACATGTTCCCTGAGGAATCCAGACACACAGTTAACACGAGCATCCTGTACGGTTGAGTTCCCATCAACAGATATTTCACAGGAGCATTTAACCTCCATCACTTTAAAACATCACAGAATGTGCACTGCAGTTATGATTATAGATGCCTCAAAATCCACACAAACATATTTTCCATAAGATGGTTTGTCTTGAATACCTGGATTTGAATTACTTTGTTTTTTTCCCAGTAGAATCTAAGCTGGACAGCTGGTGCGCAAGTGTTTTTCATTTGGCCTGAATCATGGCTGGTTGTGTCGTGCGCTGTGTTTTAATTAAGTGCTCAGCTCACTGAAAAAAGGAGACATGAGCTGGTTTTAAAACGGTTTAGAGCATTTTTGAGCTGGTCAAGCTGCACACTCTTAAAAATAAAGGTTCTTTATTGGTATTGAAGATTCCATGGATGTTGTTAAAACGTATTCATGGAACCATCAATACCAATCTGACCAGCTTAAACCATCTGAAGACCAATTTACCCAGACTGTGAGACATCCATCCAGACCAAGTTGACCATCTGTTAGACCAGCTTAAACCAAGCTGGTTTTAAGATGCTTTTTTAGTCATCACTGATTTTTTTAAAATAGTAAACAACAATCTCAACCAGTTTCCCCACCTTGTGGAGCTTCCACATGGCCCCCAGCGCTTTGACCTCATGAGTGGAGTGTTTGCCGTCCTCCAGACACTGGTAGCACACGGGGGTCTTACACTGGACGCAGTACATACTCAGGTTCTCCAGCTCGTGCTCGGTGCAGGTGGAGAGCTTCCGGGGGCTCGTGCGGCGGCTGATTCTGCCTTGCGCCGGAGGCACGAGCCGGTGTTTAGCCAGCGGACCCCGGGGCGGATGGCACCGCAGGCGGCACGGGTCGCAGTAGAACACGTCGCACTGTTCGCACATGACCGTCGCCTCGCGGGGGCTCTTCTCGCACAGCTGACACTTGAGCGTGGCCGCTTTGCTCTGCTGGTACCGGTCCACAACCCCCTCCAGGACACGGTTCTTGGGGAAGCCCCGGAGCCCCCGGTCGTCCAGCGTCAGGCTGCGGTGGCACTGCGGACAGGTGAGGCAGGAGTTCCGCGGGACAGGCGGCAGGACGCCGGTGTGAGGCAGCAGGTGGTGTTGCGCCTGGAGCGGAGGAGGCATGGTAGGGGGGAAAACGCGCACCCCGTTGGGGGACTTCTGGCACGGGGTGGTCGGTGCGCTCACGAACCCGCCGTAAGAGCCGTATCCGCTGTCCGCCTCGCTGTATAGACTCATCTTATCCAGGTCTAAGTAATCATAATCGGAGACGCCGGAGCCGGACGCGCGGCTGCTCTGCGGGGATTCGGCGTCGGGCGTCTGCACAAGGATGTTTCTCGCGCAGGCCAGGCAGATATTATGCGAGCACGGCAGGATAATCGGCTCGCGGAAAAACGTGCCACACACCGGGCATTTTAACTCCTCTTCCATTTCATCCATCTTGTCTTGTCGATACGGAAGCTTCCTTTAAACGAAAACGTAATATTTCCTCCGATGGCAGCTCCTCACGTACGCGTCTCCTTCGCGCTCTCCGTCCTATGCATCGGAGGATAGAGGAGGGGGCGGTATAAATCCGGTGGGCGTAGGCCGACTCCAGTACTGGTGCACGAGCTCCAACAGCTACTGCTTACAATCGTTGTCAGTTTACGTGATGAGCTTCAGGAATCCAATCAAACTGATGATGCAAAGTATGGCAGAAGTGCTTGATGAATTTGAGACACAGCCAATGTTTGTGGTAGTGCACCTGCTCTTAAAGCAGGGCGCCTGATTTTCCTATCCAACACCACCGCTTAAGGTGTGTTTATGTAGGCTACATCACAAGTCACTCTTCAGCTCTAGTGTTGACAGCAAAAAACGTCGGAGCTTAAGCTGAAATGTTCTTTCCTAATTGCTAAGTGGTGATAATTACTCCAGGCAGAATTTCCATGGTAACCAAAAAGAGAGCAAATAGATCAAAATAATACAAAACATAATGTTTTTTTGTCGATTCCGTCCGATAGACGTGAGCCATTTGCTGCTATGGTTACCTCTCAACAAAAACGATATCTGTTCAAACAAACTTGTTTGAAAACGTTGTAGCTACATATTTGAAAATGTGTAGATATAATTTATATACAATGTTTTTTAGACAGCCATAGACACTTATTTAGTGAGCAGTTGTTGCTATTTTCACCTACGACAAAATTGTATGGTATCTGAAAGATTGTAGAATTGTTGTACACAAATTCTATACATTTTCATATATATATATATATATATATATATATATAGGCCTATTGTGTGCTCTGAAATTTCTTCTGTGTTTGGAGGAAACGATAGTAACAACTTCTCTCTATATCGGGCGTTACAACAAAATAGGCCTGCTTTACTTATCAAATTATTATTGATTTACACATCACAAATAAACCACAATAACTGTGATGTTTTCTTTGAAAATGTATTTTGATTGTTCTCCGTGCTAAAAAAAAAAGTTGACCACCCTCAAAGACATTGTAAAATTGTCCCAGTTTAACAGCTGTAAATAATGATGATTTTGATGTTTAATTTTGCTCATAAGACTTTCCCAGGATCACTGACAGGAAGGTAATACTGTGTTTTAGAACAATCTGGATGATGTTTGTCAGCTGCTATTGATTTGACCACATTTTTTGGCCTCTGTGTTGTGTTGTGTCATGTGTTTTTAGACGTGTGAGCATCTGAAACGTGAGTGCTATAGAGGAGTGCAGGAGAGTGTGTGTGGGTGTATTGAGGTTGGTGTAGACTTAGAGTGTGTGTGGGCTTGTTAGAAGGCCTGTGATTGAGTGCCATGTGAACTTTGTCCATGTGACACTCTCGTGAGTATCTGTGTGAGAGAGACTTGGTGGGGGGGGGAATTAATTGCTTAATAATTTTTATTCTTATGACAGTAATTGGGTCACAGAGCAGGCTCTAAACTAGGGCCAGTAGTGATTGAGGTTCTCAGAGCAGAGAGTCAGCCATATTTGCATGACAATCTTCAAAGAGATGCTTAGATATTGACCTTCTTAAACACAAATGAATCCAACAAAATTATGAGACAATTAATGTCAAAGGAACGATTATAAAATATGTGCAAAGCCAACTGAAGTATAAGGCACAATGCAACCGACATACCTGCACTGCACACACGTGTATTATTGCTTTAAAATATTATCTAAGACCGCATCAAACTGCATTTTTGTATAATTTATATAATCTCATACGTTTTGTTAATATTTTAAAAGTTTTAGTAATTTTGTTGTGTGTTTTTTCATTTTTAAATATAGTTTTTATTAATGGTTATTTATTAATTTTAGTTTCTTTAGTTTTAGTTATTTTACGTAGTTTTTCCAAGAGGTGGACAGTAACTAAGTACATTTACTTGAGTATTGTACTTAAGTACACTTTTTGAGTATCTGTACTTTACTAGAGTATTATTTTTTTCTGGAAGCTTGTGAATTTGAACTTCATTACATTTGAAAGACAAATATTGTACGTTTCACTCCACATTTCTATCAAGGTCCTCGAAGTAGAAAGTCGTTACTATGTAGCAGCTTTGAAAGTCAGTGATTGATTGTTTTATTCTCCAAAACTTTTTCAGTTTATCTGTAATCACTCTTGTAGGGCTACATGAAGTGATTTCCCAGCATTCTTTGAACACTGACCAGTGATATTTATTTACAAAAATTCAATAATAAGAAGTTAATATTGTGGTATATATTAGACACAATATTGTCTGATTTTGCTATATTGAGTATGTGAAAATATGACATATAAAGCCATAGAATAACTGTTGCATCTCCTAAAACACAATAGGTGTTGGACTTGAAGCAGCACTGCACAGGCCGTTCCGTGTGTGACATCAAAGTACCGCGGGAGCGATTAGACAGCATTTTTCACATTTTTGTTTTGATGTAAAATAAGCATAAAAATACATACCTCTGTGCGTGTGCACATCGTTTTACGAGAGAAAATAGGCCAAATTACTGCACGTTTCGCTGCAGTTTCAAAGAGAAATGTTCACTGAGTGGTGCTAAAACACAGGTTATATGTGAACCCTGGCACGTTTTTATTATGTAGATATAGGTACATATTGCTGTTTTATTACGTTGCTAGAGAAACGTATGCTCTATCATGCCCTACACCAAACTCAACTCTAAACCTTCCCGATAGTGTTAACAAATGCAAAACGGATATAAAATCTTATTTGTTGATGCAACCGTGCCATTTCTACTTCCTTATATGCAGATTTGAACTGCTTTGTCGAACTGTGATTACTCGGGATTTGAACCGGAGCTCCTCGCCTCCTAAGTACGTCTCTGTACTCCGCGAGCTATCGAACAAACTTACCGTCCATGAAAACCCATAGATACGAAGCTGGATATGTGCGATGCTAACGTTCAAAAGCATCAGTTTTCAAATCTCCCAGCAAATTAATATTGTTTTGAAGTCGTAACATGATATTCTTTAAGTAATTGTGCGAAAATTACGCTTTATTTATCAAAACTCTATAAATGTGTGTGAAAAGGAGTAAAAGGTGTTTACTGCCTCCAGTGTTTGTTTCTTTTGGAAACTGCAGTGATATGTAGTTATTGGTACATATTTCGTGTCTCGCTAAAAAGTGCACCCAGGTGTTATGAGACCAGGTAGCAAATAAGTCTTGCTGTTTTGCTTTTTTGTTAAAGCAGTGTTGCTGTTGTAAAGTTATACAGCTACAGTTGTGTTGCTGGGTTTTAAAGCAGGCTTGATTTTTTCTTCCTTATCACTCTGTATTTACAGGATTTCACTGTCCACTCTGTTCAAATGTGGATGAATGGCTACACACAGATGTGTGCACACTCTGTCAGAGCCGTGTGAGATCACTACCATCCTGCTCTTGTGGGGGTGGGTTGTGGGGTTAAATCATGTTTTGTTTTATTTGTCCCGACCCCAATAGGTTTTTAACATTCTAAAAGCTCTTTATTCCATAGATACTACAAGCTAGTCAGTGTATTCAGTAGAAGTAATGTATTGTAAGTTGCTTCCGAGGTATTGCAAGTATGTACAACAATAATTTACTTTTGGTACTTCTGTACTTTTACTCACTCAAGTTGTGTTCTTTGTCCCCCTCTGAGCATATCAAGTTAAACCAAATTAAAATTAGAAATGTTACCTTGGTAACTAGCTGAAAAATGTATATTTCCTTTTATTTCAGTAAACGTTTATTAATGAAATCACTTTATTCTTCTTTCACTTGACATTAATTATTTGTTGATAAAATGCTATATATTTAATTCTCAAATAAACTAGTACTATATTAAAGGCCTGTACAAAAAAAAACCTCTATTAACCTCTGAGCAAACTGTGCTTGTCCTCAAGCTACTGATCTCTAAATGCCTGCAGGGACCGTGCTTGTACTCGCAGCTGCACAGTAAACCTACAACAGCTCTGCAACTGCTCTCTCTGGCTCTCAGCGTCAGTCTGTCCATCTGGAGCTGCTCTTGCTGAAGGAGGAGATGCTGAATCTTTTGAAAGATTTTAGAAATCTAAAATCTCCAGGCAGAAGGAGAAGGAGTGCAAAATTTGGACTATAAATTGGCTTGGATTCAGTCCCTAGATTACTCAGTCGACATCCTGGCTGCAGAGATTTTGCATCAAATAGGAATCAATCAGTCTACGCTGTGTGTGGATTTAGTGTTTGTTAAGTTAATTTTTTTCTTCTGTCTGTGTGCACAAGCTGTTCATCATCCACAGTTATATAAAAGCTGTAATGCATCTATAATAGCGTTTTTATGAGTATGCCTGTCCATTAGCATATGTGTGTGGCAGTAGTTCACAGAATGGAATTTATTTTTGGTAGGTCTGGAAATGAACCGGCTCTTTCTATGATGCTGAGAGTAGGCAGCCCCCTGCATAACAGGTAAAAGCCAGTTTCAGATTGAGGATGAGACGAAGAGGATGAAAGATAGAGGGGAAAGTAGATTTCTCTATCCACCTACTCCTATTCATGCTGTCTCCGGCGTTTTCTCTCCTCCCACGTGCATCCTGTCATGTGTGTGTGTGTGTGTGTGTGTGTGTGTGTGTGTGTGTGTGTATTGCACAGACGTCAGTGAGAACTGTCACTGCGTAACACTCCGTACATGGTGATAATCGGATGGAATGTTAGGATTTTAAGAGAGAGGGTCAGAGACTCTTTTAATTACATTAAAAAATATATTAATTTGAGATTTTTCCTGCCCAGCTAAATAGGTTTAAGAACATTTTGCTAAACAGGGTTGGGGGTAATATAATAACAATAATGCATTATGACATGAGTTACATAATCAGATTACTCAATCAAGTAGGCCTAAATAGTAAAGGAGCGCGTTACTTTTTCTATTTAAAAGAGCTTTTTTCAAATAAGTATCTTTGTTTTCTCAATTGTTGACTGACAGTTCTCCTGTCCCGTGTTGAGAGAAATCAGGAGTAAGTGCAGAGTTGTTGTGTGTTGTACCAAGGAAACAAAATGATCAGTAAAGAGCATGCTTCAGATGAAATATGAGACATGATGTGTGAGGACACTTGACACGACGTGTGAATGGAATATTTTTATTGCACATGATATCCCATGAGCTGTAATTTTGTCAAATTATGCAAGTGTGAAAATCCTGAATTCAGGATGCATAAAATGCTATCAACGAATCCTACCAAGGAAACAAAATACCAAGAAAATATGAACATGAGTCACACTTGACAATGTTTGCACGTCATATCCCAATTTTCAAGTTATGCAAGTGTGAAAATCCTGAATTCAGGATGCATAAAATGCTATCAACGAATCCTATACCAAGAAGAACGAGTCCAAAATGTTTGAATATAATTTTCACAAATTTTATGTCCACCACAGAATGTTATCAAACATATCTGAAATGTGCTGTTAATGATTTTTCAGATAAATGATACACAGGTGAGAGTATGAAAAGCATGTTTTTTTGGAAGAGTTTAATTATTAAACATTCACAGGCCAGACATAGACCTACCGATTCTTTGAAGAAATACATGCAAAACAAGTTTTGGAGACAAAGAGCCATTTGAAAGCATTTTATATTTAACTTTGCTCACTCATCAGACAATATGTCAATGGACTGTATCAAAACTACTATGCTTTATTATATTTAAAAAAACAATTTCTTTTTTTCATTGCTTTAATATTTTTGTGTTTGTGTTATTTTTAGCAATGTTAAAGTCTATTTTTTTCAAGATAAAAAAATCTTCCATTCCATTCGATTCCATTACATGAACAAGAACGTGATTTTGAACATTTCCCTATCCCCACCCTATACAGTATACACACAGTAATCATAACCCTTTCCTCAATGAACCAGTCTAAACAATCACATCACAAACACAACACAGTTACATTAACACTGTGGCACAGCAATTATCACATCAGTGCTGTCATTAGCACTCATTTAGTGTCAGCAGAGAGTGAGTAATAACAACATCCTCCGAGGGTGTGTGTGCATTTCTGCCTCATTGTGTTTCTTTAGCAAACTGCTAAGCATTCTCTTTTTTATTGTTCTGTGCAACATGCACACACACAATCTCAACGTTAAATAGTAAAAAGCTATTAGTATAATGGTTTTAACCTTGGCTTGTAAAAAGATAATTAACTTAATGACCTCCTGTTGCTTCAAGAAATGAGCAAATGAACCGAGTTGTATCAGCTAAATATATATTAAGCTATAGACTACAAGTACATTTTCTCTTCTTAAACAGCTTTTTTACAGTAAACCCGAATTTCCTTCATTTCTAGCTATACTTTCTTCATGGTTTTTATATTCTTCTAATGGATTCATAAATTCAACTCAAGATTTAATCACAAACAGTGCAGTAAAAGCAAATGTCATTTTACGAGTAAGAAAGAGTTTGTGGCGCCACCTTGTGGTTTTTCCTCAAATATTTCAGTAAACATAAAAAAATGTTGATATGACAGGCGGATATGCGGATATTTGAACTTCAATACATTACAAAAATACAAATCAAATACATTTAAATGTAAACAAACTTACTGTACACATATATATGTACACTAAGTTTGTTTACGTTTAAATGTTATACAAATATGAAGTGAATATCTACATATATATATATATATGTAGATATTCACTTCATATTTGTATACAATGCACTTCATCCTGCAGCATCTGGACAGACCAGGGACTTATGTGAGGATCCTGTTTGTAGACTTCAGCTCCGCTTTTAACACCATCATCCCGGACACCCTTCAGAATAAACTGACACAGCTCTCCGTGCCCACCTCCGTCTGTCAGTGGACAGTGTTGGGAAGGTTACTTTGGAAATGTAATAGGTTACAGATTACAAGTTACCCTACTTAAAATGTCATAAGTAGTGTAACCTTTCAATTACTTTATTCAAGTAATGTAACTGATTACATTTGATTACTTTTTGATTACTTTTCTAAATTTCAAATGTTTTCAACTGTTAATCATTTTCAAACATGTAGACCAGGCAGGGTAAACCTTACAGTAGTGCTCAACACTGATTACTGTCACACTTTCGAAATCCTTCATCTCCTGAATTAAGATTATATTAAAGTAGACATTGGATGCAAAATTCATTTTTACATGATGTTTGCATATAAATGTATCTAAGCGGTGTGTGGACACAACCACCCTACAATCATAAAAATCCATTCACTCCTTTTTTTAATCCCCCAAAATCCTAAACCGTCTCAATTATCAAGCTGTTTTGATTTTCTGAGTAGTATGATGCCATATTGCTCAGGCCCCACCCACAACCGCTGAAGTACTGTCCTATATTGGCATACAGGTACAACTACAAAAAAAATTGTATATGGTGAGGTTCAATTTTTCTTGTAACTTATTTCAAAAAGTGAAACTTTCATATATTTTAGATTCATTACATGTAAAGTAGAACACTTCAAAAGTTTTTTTGAGTTTACAGCTAATGAAAGTCAAAAATTTGTATCTCAAAATATTAGAATATTTACATTTGAGTTTCAATGAAGGACCATCTATACAGTATAAATTCTGGGTATCTCTTGTTCTTTGAAACCACAATAATGGGGAACACTGCTGACTTGGCAGTGGTCCAGAAGACGATCATTAACACCCTCCACAAAGAGGGTAAGTCACAGAGGGTCATTACTGAAAGGGGTGGCTGTTCAAGGAGTGCTGTATCAAAGCATATTAAACAAAAAGTTGACTGGAAGGAAGAAATTGGGTAGGAAAATGTGCAAAAGCAACAGCGATGAACACAAGCTTGAGGGTACTGTCAAGCAAATCCGATTCAAACACTTGGGAGATCTTCACAAGGAGAGAACTGAAGCTGGAGTGAGTGCATCAAGAGTCACCACGCTCAGACATCTTCAGGAAAAGGGCTACCAAGCCACTTCTGAAACAGAAACATTGTCAGAAGCATCTTACCTGAGCTAAGGAGAAAAAGAACTGGACTGTTGCTCAGTGGTCCAAAGTCCTCTTTTCAGATGAAAGACAATTTTGCATTTCATTTGGAAATCAAGGCCTCAAAGTCTGGAGGAAGAGTGGAGAGGCACAGAATCCACGTTGCTTGAGGTCCAGTGTGAAGTTTCCACAGTCAGTGATGATTTCGGCTGCCATGTCTTCTGCTGGTGTTGGTCCACTGTGTTTTCTGAAGTCCACAGTCAATGCAGCCATCTACCAGGAAATTTTAGAGCACTTTGTGCTTCCTTCTGCTGACAAGCTTTATGGAGATTCTGATTTCATTTAATTCAACACTGATTACAAACTGTCAGAAACCGTCTCAGGGAAGCTCATCTGCATACTTGTCGTCCTCATCGGGGTCTCGACCTGACTGCATTTTGTCGTCGTAACCGACTTGAGTGGGTAAATGCTCACATTCGATGGCATCTGGCACTTTGGTGAGTTGTTCTCTTCACGGATGAATCCTAGTTTTCACTGGCGTTGTGTGGGTGAGCGCTTTGCTGATGTCAACGTTGTGGATCGAGTGGCCCATGGTGGCGGTGGAGTTATGGTATGGGCAGGCATATGTTATGGACAACGAACACAGGTGCATTTTATTGATGGCAATCAACAACCTGATCAACTCTATGTGAAGGAGATGTGTTGCACTGCGTGAGGCAACTGGTGGTCACACCAGATACTGATGGGTTTTCGGACCCCCCGGACCCCCCCAATACAGCAAAACTGCACATTTTAGAGTGACCTTTTATTTTTGGCCAGCCTAAGGCACACCTGTGCAATAATCAGGCTGTTTAATCAGCATCTTGATATGCCACATCTGTGAGGTGGATGGATTATCTCAGCAAAGGAGAAGTACTCACTAACACAGATTTAGACAGATTTGTGAACAATATTTGAGAGAAATAGGCCTTTTGTGTACATAGAAAAAGTCTTAGATCTTTGAGTTCAACTCATGAAAAATGGGGGCAAAAACAAAAGTGTTGCGTTTATAATTTTGGTCAGTGTAGTTACTCCCCAACACTGTCAGTGGATCAGCAGCTTCCTGACAGACAGACAGCAGCTAGTGAGGCTGGAGAAATACACATCCAGCACCCATACGATCAGCACTGGAGCTCCTCAGGGCTGTGTTCTCTCCCCACTGCACTTCTCTCTCTACACCAACGACTGCACATCCAAAGACCCCTCTATCAACATCCTGAAGTTTGCAGATGACACCACACTAATCGGCCTCATCCAGGATGGTGACGAGATTGCTTACAGACAGGAGGTTAAGGAGCTGGCTGTCTGAGGCAGTCTTAACAACCTGGTGCTTAACACGCTCAAAACCGTGGAGATGATCGTGGACTTCTCGAGAATCTCCCCCACTCTCCCCCCACTCACCATCATGAACAGCACTGTGACTGCAGTGGAGTCATTCAGATTCCTGGGCACCACAATTTCTCAGGACCTGAAGTGGGACAATCACATTGAGTCCATTGTGAAAAAGGCCCAGCAGAGGCTATACTTCCTTCACCAACCTGCCACAGGAGCTGCTGAAACAGTTCTACTCTGCCATCATTGAATCCGTCCTCTGCACGTCAATAACTGTCTGGTTCAGCTTAGCAACCAAATATGACCTCAGAAGACTACGGAGGGTAGTTCAGACTGCTGAGCGAATCATTGGTACAACCCTCTCCAGTTTCCAAGAACTGTACTCTTCCAGAGTGAGCAAAAGGGCTGGAAAAATCACTCTGGACCCCTCACATATAGCACACTCTCTCTTTGAACTGTTACTGTCTGGTCGACGCTACAGAGCTCTGAGCACCAGAACGACCAGACACAGAAACAGTTTCTTTCCCCAAGCAATCCATCTCATAAACACTTGACATTAAACATGGAACACATAACACTATTTTACATTACTTATTCATCACACATACTTATTTTTCATTTCAAATTTGCACATATCAGACCTGTATACACATAATTGTCTATATTATATACAGGTACTTCAAAAAAAATTAGAATATCATAAAAAGGACAATATTTTTTGTCACTCATTTCAGAAAGTGACTGTGAAACCCATATATTATATAGATTCATTACACACAGAGTGAAATATTTCAAGCCTTTATTTCTTGAATTTTGATGATTATGGCTTACAGATAATGAAAACCCAAAATTCAGTGTCTGAGAAAATTAGAATATTACATAAGATCAATAAAAAAAGGATGTTTTAAACAGAAATGTCAGGCTTCTGAAAACTATGTTCATTTCTATGCACTCAATACTTGGTTGAGCCTCCATTTGCATGATTTACTGCATCAATGTGGTGTGGCATGGAAGCGATCAGCCGGTGGCACTACTCAGGTGTAATGGAAGCCCAGGTGTAATGGCGGGGCAGTCGTGGCTCTAATGGATAGAGCGTTGGACTTGTAACCCGAGGTTGTGGGTTCAAATCTCGGCTCCGGCAGGAATGGTCCACGACTGAGGTGAGACCCTTGAGCAAGGCACCGAACCCCAACTGCTCCTCGTGAGAAGACCGGAGAGTGTAAAGAGCATCGACTCTACCGTGTGACTCCACCGGGCAGGGACGCTGTCAAAGGATATAAGTATCGCTTTTTATTTATCTTCTTTCTTACTGCTTGTTTCACTTCTGTTTTAGTTTTTATAACCAATTCTTACTATGTGTAAGTAAGTTGTTGTTTGTTAGCATGTGTATTTGGCAGTGTTCTTTTTTTAGGATTACTGATAAACTACTGCCGTTTGATTTGTTATCTATTTTAATTTTAGATAAATTATGTATGAATTTATTATGACTTTATAGGTATTTTCTTTAGTTTTAGCTTTAATAAATTGTATTTATTTTAGTAACGTTACTTCAACATACTACATGGAAATGAAATAAAACAAATGTTTTGTGTATTATTTTTTGTTTTCATTTAAATGTTTAGTTTTGAAATGTTGTTGTATGCATTTGTCATTTTATTTAATTTCTCCATTTTCTTAAATGTGTGTATATATAGTATTTATAGAGTTTTAACTTATAGTTGTAGTTACTTTTTCTTATTTGTAAGTCGCTTTGGATAAAAGCGTCTGCTAAATGACTAAAAAGTAAAAAAAAAAAAAAAAGTAAAAGAAAGGGATATTTTCTTTTAAATCTGTCAAACGTTATACGCCATGACGTCACGAAGCGGCCCCGCCGATCAGTGGTACGTCAGAGTCGAGGCGGAAGCGGAAGTCAGGCAGTGGGCGCTGAAACATGGCGTGCACAGTCAGGATGACAGCCGGCGCGTGTGTGTTTTCTGCGCTTATCGCAACATGTGTGATGCTGCAGCCCGCGTCGGCCAAGACGGCCAATTTAAGAGTAATCACAGATGGAAACTGGGAGGAAATCCTGACGGGAGAATGGATGATCGAGTTGTGAGTTATTGAGTTGTGCAAAACAAGTCTGAGTTTATTTATGTTTATCTATGCATGTTGATTAATGCTACACATGAATGTAAATGATCTAAAATACCTAGATTCAGATTATTATCGGTGTTCTTATTGCGGTGTTCTTGTGCTGGGCTCAGGATAGAGGAAGTTCAGTGGTCTGAGGTTAAAGATAAAGTTGTCGATTCAAAACCTCATGACTTTCTTTCTCCCCTGGAACACAAAAGGAGATGTTAGGAAGAATAACAGGCTCAGTCACATCTGAATCTGAGTGGTTACTGTAATTCTGCCTAACATCTCTAACAACATGACTGTCAGTAAATGATGTCAGAATCTTCACCGCCCCTCTCTCCAGAAATGCTTAACCGTTGTTTCCCCTGCACACCGAGCAATCAAGCAAGAGGATTGTAGTTAAATGATCCAATGAGAACAAATGTGTCTTTGTGTCTCCTCTGGCTGGGCTTGTGTTATTGGATTAAAAGGTTTGCATGTCTGCTGCAGCTTTGCTCCGTGGTGTCCAGCCTGCCAGCAGCTCCAGTCTGTGTGGAGCGAGTTTGCAGAATGGGGAGAAGATTTGGGAGTGAATATTGCCAAAGTGGACGTCACCGAGCAGCCAGGTATGACTCTATCTGCACACATCTGGTTTCTCTGCTCACGCGATCGCCTGTATTCATGATTCTCACACTCGTCTCTCTCCGTGTGCTGCAGGTTTGAGCGGGAGGTTTGTCATCACAGCTCTTCCATCTATCTACCAGTGAGTTTCTTAACATTTTCATACATTTAACCCTTTCTTTAGAAGTTTATGAGCTGGTATTGGTAACACATTTGATCAATTCAGAAAAGTAAAGATAGGTGTGATCTATTGAATTTAATGCATTCTTTGCTAAACAAAAGTATTTGTTTTCTTTTGTTTAGATAGATAGACATCAGCAATTGTCTTGTTTACATCTGTGTGGTGTAACGGTGGTTATAAATGGTTAAACATGGATGTTTGCATGTGTGTTGCAGCTGTAAGGATGGTGTGTTTCGGCGGTATCAAGGAGCCCGATCTAAAGATGACTTCCTGAGCTTCATTGATGAGAAGAAATGGCAGAGCATAGAGCCGGTCTCTTCCTGGTTTGGCCCCTCGTCCTTCCTGTGAGTACGTGCTGTGTGTGTGTGTGTGTGTGTCTGCTGGGGTGGTTTCAAATTGTATAATAATGCAATAGCTCTGGGCAATATCTCCAGGAAAAGGGAGTTTAGAGAATCCACAGATGTGGTTAATGCTGATTCACAAGTTGGCTCACTTTTAATGTTAAACTGGCAGGCTATTTTTGCATTTGATTTGACACAATTCCTGTGACTGACTGACTGATTTTTTTTTCTTTTAGGATGAACGCAATGTCAGCCCTCTTCAGGTTATCTATGTTCATCAGGGTGAGTGTGAATGCCTATTATTATTTAACTTGTGCATTCCTGTCTGTTTTTTTATTCAATTTTGAAACTATATACACTCTTTTCCTAGCGATTCTTTGAATAATTTAGAGTTATAACTCACAGGCACAAATCATTTTTAACTCAAGCTAATGGTGACGAAACCAGCAGCAGACACTGAGAGATAATATAGTCAATAATGCAAAATAACCCCCCTGACCTAAAGTAGAGGTGACTGTATCATTATTCTGCATATGACACAGCATAGTGTAAGCATAAATTAAGGCCAGAAGATTTATGTTTGTTTAATGACTCAGCAAAGAAATATATTTAATCGTAAAGCTGACCTGATACCTTTCTAATGTGTTAATATATGCAGTAATTAAAATGTTTTTTTAACTGTTTCAGCATTGCCATAATTACTTAACGGAGCAGGTGGGCGTCCCGGTTTGGGGCTCGTATGGGATATTTGCTCTAGCGACACTCGTCTCAGGATTGGTCCTTGGATTGGTGAGAATACACACAAAACACACTAATATTCAAAATGTTAAGGTTGTGTGATTTTGAATGACTTTTTAAGTTATTTGTGCTCACCATAACTGCACTTAGTTGATAAAAATGCATTAAAAACAACTTATGAAATATTATTACAATTTAAAATAACTGTTATTTTTTTCATCTACTAGATTGTAATTTATTTTAGATGGCAAAGCTGAATTTTTAGCAGCCATTACTCAAGCCTTCAGTGTCACATGGTCCTTCAGAAATCATTACAATATGCTGATTTGGTAAAAGAACATTTCCTATTTTTATCAATGTTGACAAGAGTTGCTGCTTGATAATTTTTGGAAACAGTAATACATACATGTTCAAGACTAGAAAGTACAAAACAACAACATTTATTTGAAATTGAAATATTTTGTAACATTAATGTATTTTATTTTTGGTCAATTTAATGTGTACATGCTAAGTTAATGTATTAATATCTTTTTAAAAGTATTACTGACCCCAAACTTACTAACGGTTGTGTATATAAGATATATTTCAAGTCTAAATTTTGGAGTGGGTAATCCCAGAATGCATTGCAGCGAACTCATCTATCAACAGTTGTAGATTTAAAAGTTTGAAGTACAAATAGTATCAATAACATGCTCAATTCAATATTGTGTGCTTAAATAATAATTTGCTTAAAATATGTTAACATTAAACTCTTTGGAATCGTTTTCAAATCTCCTTGATTTTTTTCTCTCAGATACTGGTTTTCATCGCAGATTTTGTGTTGCCATCACGGCGTTTTGCACAAGATTATCACTACAGTAAGTGTGAATGTTTATTTCACTGCCTGCTTGACTTCAGGAACATGTAATGTACCTGAGATTCAATAAACGTGATGATTAAAATAAAAATAACATGACAAAATCAAAACTATGGTGACATGATGCATACATGTTTGTGTAGGGAAACTACCTGCTGGGCAAGCACGTCTCCTGCAGCAGTTGGAAGATGAACAGGAAGCAGATGGAGAGGAAGAGGATGATGACGATGATTTCGGTGGAAAGACTGAAGAGTGGCGGCGAGCGGACGGAGCCGATGCGCTCAGGAGAAGAGGTGTGGGTGTGCCGGAGGAGGACAACTAGTGGACTGGAGAGGAACTGCTTCTCGCTCACTGTGCACAAAACCACCACACAAAACACTGCGCTTATTGAGCTTGATGATGTCACGTGTGATGTCATAGCTCCCTCTGAAAGATTGATGTGGTTGTGCTTCTCTCTCTTACTTGCCGCTGGTTTGTGTTTTCTCTTTTCCACCTGTCCATTTTTAATTATTACACTCCTTGCTATGCAGTATCTCTAGAGTGTGTGTGTGTGTGTGTGTGTGTGTGTGTGTGTGTCAAAGGAATATTAGGACTTTTAAGGAATTTCACGATTCACAGTTCCAATATTCCCCAAACAAATACTGAGCAACATAACCAAGATCAAACCACAACATCACTGTGAATGTGTTGTAAATGAGGCTTTTGGGAATATTAAATAATTTTTGTTCTTTACTTTGTAAATATTTTATTATTTCAGCTTTTTGGATGCCTGTTATATAAAGCCAGTAAGTTCAATTTGCTGTTTTAAACACCTTTTTTATTTCTTCCAAGTAGAGTTTAGCTTCTTTCTTTTGTCTCGTTTGTTTGGTTTTTGTGTTATTGAAGTTTTGGAAAACTAGAAAATGCCTGAATTAGCACTTGTTTATTAATGCGTGTATGTGTGATGATTGATTATTATTTGACACCGAAAGACGCTTTCATTAGTTCATGTCACAGGACATGATTTGTGTTCTCATAATTTGCTTTAAACGAGTTTTTCCTCATTTTCCATACCCTGTTTCTTTACATTTAGTTTGTTTAATGACGATAGGGATATGTGACTAATTAGAGCTGGCGTGTTATGTTTCATGTAATGAAACATAATTATGTTTCAGTGGATTTTAGGATGTTTCTTGGTCTTCCAGCTTTTTTGGATACAGTTTATTTGTTCCCCTTTTAGTTGTAATAGTTTTCTTCTTATCCTTACTAATATAGTTTGACCCCTGACATTGACTGATCTAATAGAATTAAAGTGCTCAATGTGTTCTGCTCATTTGTCCAAAGCAGAACAATTCTAACGCGGGAATGTCTGTATTTACAACTGTCTTGCTTAAAGTGTGTATGTGTGTGAGAGACTGGTTTTGGAATGTTTCTGTATTTGAGATGGTGTGAATCTGGACTGTTAATAAACGGTTTAAAGCTGTAGTGTTGAGTATTCTCACAGACCTGTAATCAAAAGGAGTCTTAAATGCAAATATGCTGGTTTTTATTTGACATTTCAAAAGTTTGGGGTCAGTAAGGTGCTTTAAAGTCTCTTACGCTCACCAGGGCGGCATTTATTCGATGTAGAATACAGTAAAAACTAATATTGTGAAAGATCATTCCAGTGAGAAGGAACTGGTTTCTATTGTAATAGATTTTAAATGTAATTTATTCCTATGATGGCAAAGCTGATTTTTCGGCAGCCATTAATCCAGTCTTTAGTATCACATGATCCTTCAGAAATCATTATAGTATGCTGATTCTGTGCTAAAGAAACTTTTCTGTGCTGCATAATATTATTTTGTAAAAACTGACAAATAGAAAGCTAAAAAAACAGCATTTATTTTAAATAAATGTATTTCTTGTAACAATGAAAAAGTCTTAATTCAATGGATTCTTGCTAGATAAAAGTTTATTTGGACGGTTTAGTGTACAGTGCGGCCCACAGAAGTACTTAGACAATAAATGTAAGAAAAGACAAAAATCATATTTATTTTAAAGAAAGCACAAGCATTAATTTATAAGAAAAACTTGTACAAAAATTCATTTGAATAATAACACTAGATTGTTCTTTTGACAAAATGAGAATATTGTCTGAGAAAAGGTTTGATATTGCAGCATGGTTTGATATTTTAATGCAATAAAATTCACAGTGTGATTTTAATGTCAAATTACTTTTTGTTGACTATAAAATGAGTGAGATTGAGCTGTGAAGCCTCAAACGCAGTGATTCTCAACCAGGGCTCTGGGGGCTCATTAAAGGGCCCTGACAAACCTCTGGGAGAGCCCCAATAAGTCTTACAATAACTGAGCTTACATACTCTATACATAATCTTAATTAAATGTTACATAATCTTAATTAAAAGCATTATATTTTATTTTATTGCAGTAGTATATCATATCTTATGTAGGATGGGCAAAGAGTGGCCTTGGAATCAAAATGGTTGGGAACCATTGCTCTAACATGTGTCATATTCACCACATGCATGCACATTAGAAAACATTTCAAATGCTTTTGCATCTGTAGAGGGCAGTATTTTTTAAGTTTTCTCTACTCAACATATGGCCTTAGATAAGACACTCTCTCTGTCAAGGCCTCTTCAGTGAGCAAAGTTGTTTAAGAGTTTATTAGTTTGTTGAGCAAGCTGGAATCCACACAATGAATTTAAGACCTCTCTGAAGAATCAATGCCAGAAATATGTAAGAGGGGAACATTTGACACAACCAGTTCTTTGTACATTTATTATCTCCTATAATTAACATGAAAGTTGCCACTAAAATGAATGGATGTTGTCGATACACCACACAACCATTTTTTTCAGTTTGAAGAGCTGTGGTTCATGGAAGTTCGGGGATTCTCCAAGCACAGTGTATGTTTATCAGAGCTGGGTGGTGTACGCTCACATCCAGAACTAACATCTGGAAACTTCTTTCTCTGTTCTTGTCTCATACACACACTTTCACTCTTCCAGAAAACACAGCTGCTACTGCTGGAAACTTCACACACTCTGAACGGTTTTCACATCTTCTGTACATGCATCTGGTGCTTGTTTAAGCCAGAATACACTTGCATCCTGATTCTGGTGTTTGGAGATTTCTGTCCTTCATTATTTACACAAAAATGACCTACAGTTATGGACATTTTATAATATTGGAAGTTTGATCATTACTATTTAATTAACAAGTAATCAGTAATTTCTTCAACTTTACAGTTTGGCTTAATTGTCTTAAGTTTTAAAAATGGTGTTAGTTAGTATCTTTTTTTAGACGATCATTGGATACTTTTATCATAAAGCTATTATACAATAAATACACTATCAATATTTTGAAAGAAACTGAAATAGTATTTTCTTGTAAAACAATATTTAAATGTTCATAAGATTGAGATTCTTTGTCCAGTTTCGGGCATATGTAAAATCACTAACACGCAACATTACATGGAACTATCTTGTTTGTTTACCTGTCAGTTTGTATTGTGAATGTCATTCAATGATGATGAAATTCAAAAGAAGTATTCATTGTCAGATGCACGTACATACATTGCTGGAGGCTGCCTGTGCCATTAACTTGTGCCTATAGTTGCATAACCAATGACATTGTCTGATATTGAAACTCTCTCTCACACACAAAAGAAGAGCTTTCTGTGTCTGACATCCTTCTCTCCCGTCCTCAGGGATATGCTAACCTCCTTTTCAGATGCTCTACTTTGATTATGTTGCTCCACACTTTTTAAGCATTCACATGCATGATGTTCACGATCTTAAATATCACAACCTTGAAATCCCAGGAGACCAGTGATAATGTGGAAAATGTAAAAGAGTTTTTATTATTGGAAGGTGAAAGAAGTATAAAGTTTATTTCAATGTGACTGTGAAACCAAAGACTTCCCTGCACGGTCAGTGACGGCCTCGGATAATGTTACTATGTCTACAAAATATAAAGTGCTCATGTTGACACAACATACTGCTGTTTTTCACTGATAAAAATGGTGCATATAATCTGCCACAGTCGAGACACTGATCTCAGCATTGTGAAAATAAAATGGCATTACAGCCGGACCAAGCTAACTGCAGTTTTGAATTACATCATATTGTTGTATTACAATTTAGCAGTGAGAGATGAGAATGTACCATTAGCAGAATAAAATCAGTCAATATTTTTTATTATCATTCAAAATTTGGCATTGGTAAATAAATAAATACTTTTATAGCAAGGATGCTTTAAATTGGTCAAAATAGTTTTAAATGTTTCAAAAGATCATCCTTCAAAAGTATCCTAAAAAAGCACAGTTTTACAGCAGAGCACAACTGTTTTCTACAATGATAATAAGTTGATAATAATATGTTTCTTAAGCATAAAATCAGCATATTAGAAGGATTTCTGAAGGATCATGTGACACTGGAATAATGGTTGCTTAAAATTCAGCTCTGAATTACATTTCAAAATAAAAATATATTAAATCAAAAGTATGGGAATTTATATAATTAAGTTATTTTTTAACTTTGAATCTAATAAGAATAAGTTTTATGTGATCAGAATTTTTTATTGAATTTGTACTTGGAAAAATTCAGCAGCAAAAATGTAGTTTAAGAAAGAAATAATGCTTCTTCAGTGTGTGAAACTGATTATACCAGAATAGTTACATTTAGATGGTTTATGACAAAGATTAAAAACTAAGACACTAGATCTCAGGCTAAACTTGAGGCATCAGAGAGAATCTTGTATGTTGTTTACAGGGAAGATTCTCGTTCTGAGCAGACTGTCATTAAAGCTAATTACTGTAATTCTCTGCTGCACAGAGCAACACGGGGCGGCCCAAACACATCATGGGACTCTGAAGGGAAGGAAATAAGTATTATTTTAGCTGTTGCATCAGAGTCCATGTTCATTTTGCTTTTAGCATCCCAATCTATATTCAAAACTAAACCTGCTCTGCAATTCTGCGTGTGAAACTAGAGATTTGCAGAAGGACAGTGATTTGAGCAGCAGGTGCAGAAGTCACAACGTTCCTGGTTGGAATGTGCTTGTCTGATTTATTTTCCCATGAGCCCGTGCCTCCTAAAAACACACATTTTCAGATGCCAGAGCATGACGAAAACATGGGCCCACTCAAACTCTCATAGCACTACACAACCATCCGAACGACAATCAAAAGATGCGCATTTCACTCTTGCTCATATAGAGTTACACTGTAACAAAATAATTCTGTAGTTTTTACAAAATAATTTTGGCAGCTGTGGTTGCCAGAATAATTTTGTAAAAAACACAGAAACACTGTAAACACATTAATGGCCAAAAACTGTAGATTTTACAGTATGAAACTGTAATTTACAAATAAGAAAATTTGAATGTAAACCAGTAAATACAACAACACACACTGCTATTAAAATCTGTTTTTGTACCTTTAACATACTGACAACCACCATAATAATGCAGCTGGTAAAAGAGAAAGCCACATGAAGAATCAAAGCTTATCACAAGCAGCTTCGCCACAAGTAGAAATGAATACTAATATATAGAAGGTGCACAGAGTCAATCATGCAAACACAAAACCTCATCATGGTAACACACATGATACTTAAATAATGCAATACACTTTTATTAAACAACAGAATATGTAACATAAAGCCCAAATGTATATAACTGATAACAAAAACTATAAAAAACATGATTATTTAAACAAAATACTTTCAAATGTGGAGTGTCATGCAGGGAATTCTGGGAATATCAGTTTACAGTTTTTGACTGTAAATTATACATTTATTTGTTCCTTTTACTTCTAAAAACTGTACAATTAACAGCATTTTACTGTAAAATTACATTAAATCTTTGACAGTTTTTTGTACGGGAAATTACTGCTTACCTATATATATATATAAAAGAATTCCCGGAGCTTTTTTACAAAATTTACAGTTAAAATTACAATGATTTTTTACAGAATTTAAATCTGTCCAATGGAAGATTGTTTCCGCCAATTAAGTAAAAAACTTTCATTCTCATTTCTGTCTTTTACCTCACAATGCTCAAAAAAGAGAAAGAAAATAAATTATAGAATTGTGAGATATTAATCAAGAATAGTAGAAGACATGAACTTGCAATTCTGAATTGTGAAATTTAGCAATTACAGTTGTGCAATTACCTTTTTAGTTTTTTATTCCGAATTGTGGGACATAAACTCAGAAGTGCTGCTTGTTGACCTTTTGAAAAGACCCGATCCATATCAAGGATCCAAATACACCATATACACCCGATGCATATACACCTTATATATTATAGAGTTATATAATACCTCTGTATTTAACCTTATATCGTTTAATGTCTTAAACTAAACAGCAGCCGTTTCTCTCTAGACTGTTTACCACTAAGGAGCTGTGAGACATTGTGCTTTTCACTGCCCAATTTAGAACTTTTTCTCTCTCCAACCCCATATTACCACCCCACCCAAACCCATTTCCTGAGGAGGCCTCACAATACATACACACATACACACGCTCACACACACACACACACACACACACACACACACACACACACACACACACACACACACACACACACACACACACACACACACACACACACACACACACACACACACACACACACACACACACACACACACACACACACACACACACACACACACACACACACACACACACACACACTACACACAACACACACACACACACACACACACACACACTATGGGTTTCACATATACACACACACACACACACACACACACATACACACACACACACACACACACACACACAACACACACACCACACACACCACAAACACACCACAACACACACACACACACACACACACACACACACACACACACACACACACACACATAAATATACAACACACACACATACACACACACACACACACACACATAAATATACAACACACACACACACACATACACACACACGCTCACACATAAATATACAAACACTCACACACACACGCGTGCTCATAATTTTTACTTTGAAAAGAAAGTTTGAAATGAAAGAACCACTAAAATACAGTGATTATCTTCGGACTGTGGCATTGCATATGATGTTAGGGAACATATAATTACAGAAAAAATACAGCAGATAAACAAACATATTGTTTGAGCACTGTTCTATACTACATGAAGGACACGTTTGCATTTTTGCAAGTTACAAGGTTATTTTTGTATCATACGAAGCATTGCTGTACTTTATTGCCATTGATTTTTACATGAAGAATCTTCAACCTTCATGGAATTTTTCCATTGCACAAAAAGTTCTTTAAAGTGGACAAAAAGGTTGTTTAGATTATTTAAATGTTCTTTACGCTAAGAAAATGGTTCTTTCAAGACATGTTCACTGAACCTATCTTTGGGGAACCAAAAATTGTTCTTCTATGGCATCACTGCACAAAACCTATTTTGGAACTTTTATTTTTAACAGTATGCTAAAAAGAATCCGAAGCAAATGCATCCTGCAAAGATAAAGCTGTGAAGGTTATCCTATAAAGCTTTGAGTTTTGGCCCTGCATGTTATGGGTCTGAGTGATCTGTTTAGCTCCAGTGGTCTCCAGTTACAAACGGCAAGAACATCTGGATGTATTTAGCTGTTTGCTCTGCCCGGCTACAGTACAGCCTGAGCTCAGGGGCATTAAAAGTTGCGTTTTTCTGTTTCTGAAATATCATTCTCAGCAGAAAATATGATTTATCTGTTAAACAAAACCTTTTTGGTCAGATTGTTTACACCAAAGTTTTTGCACTTAAGCAGGTGTGATTTCATCTAAAAGCACTGTGGAACAGAAAGGGAGGAAATACTGGAAAAGGAAGTGGTTTCCTTAGAGTTTCCTGTGCCTATAGGCTTGATTCTTTACCCCACTGGGATTTTGTCCTGGTCTTGTTTTGCCAAATCAGCAGTGTCATGGTGGCAGGACATGGCTTTGCTTTCACATTGCTGTGGGCTGCTGGGATACTAGAAGGTAAAGCACTGACCAACACTAAACATGAGACGTGTTCTGCACTGATTGTGAATGAGTAAACTGTAGTGGGCCCTAAAAGTCTTGATTGTTTGAGAGAAAACAATGCTGCTTTCCCCTCTGAGCTTTTACTGTTCTTCCTGAGAATGGAACCACTGGAGGAGAGAGCAGCACCAGTTTGTGTCAGCATGCTGTGTCATCTCATACACATTCGTGAATGCATGATTGTAGCAGAAGGAACTGATCTGGTGACTGTTTGGAGAAAGTTTCAAACAGAAGCATAAACAGCTTTATAACATGACACTGGAGTATTTGTCCAACACTAGAATATTTTAAATATGGCTCCAGTCGCACAATTCAACATGGAATGATTACAAACCTATGATTTCTCGACATTTCTTGACTACCTTTGCTCAGCCAACCAGTATAAAACCAAGTCCCCAGTCACATTCTTTCTTTTTCAATAATCTGCTTCACTCAGATGTGTCACAGTATGGAAGAAAAGATCTGTTGCTACTTCCGTTTTATCACGACTTACAACCATTTTTAACTTGAATTCTAAATTCTAATTCTTGCATTCTAAAAACGCGGCTCTCAAGTTAAAAGTAGTTCAACTTCTTAAAGGGGTCATCGGATGCCCATTTTCCACAAGTTGATATGATTCTTTAGGGTCTTAATGAAAAGTCTATAACATACTTTGGTTAAAATTTCTCAATGGTATTGTAAAAAAATTTAATTAAATTAAATTCAAGATTATTTGTATAGCGCTTTTTACGATACAATTGTTGCAAAGCAGCTTTACAGGAAATTAAGTTTCTACAATAGATTTATATATTGTAGAATCTTAATATATTTAACTTATGGCAAAATTTGGTTAATTCTGTATATTGTCTGAGGGTTGGAATCATCTCTTCTCAGGTGTTCGGTCATCTCAGATCATTTAAGGGTTGGATCCAGACTGAAGCTTGTGTAATTCCTAGTTATGGCAGAAACAGAGAAACAAATAAAGACATAATTAGCGTAGCTGTTGTTCCATCCAAGCAAAAATTATTTGTTCAACCCAAGTTAAAGCATAACAATGTGCGTTTGATCAGATATAACTGCAGTACAAGATTGTGAGATGCATTATATGAATGCTTGGCTAAAGAGATGTGTCTTTAATCTAGATTTAAACAGAGAGAGTGTGTCTGAACCCCGAACGTTATCAGGAAGGCTATTCCAGAGTTTAGGAGCCAAATATGAAAAAGTTCTACCTCCTTTAGTGGACTTTGCTATCCTAGGTACTACCAAAGAGAGTTTTGTGACCTTAGGGACGGGTTGGATTGTAGCGTGATAGAAGATTAGTTAGGTACGCAGGAGCTAAATCATTTAGGGCCTTATAGGCAAGTAATAATATTTTGTAACTGATACGGAACTTAATAGGTAGCCAGTGCAGAGACTGTAAAATTGGAGTAATATGATCATATTTTCATGACCTAAGTATTCTAGCCGCATTTTGTACTATCTGTATTGTTTATTGAGGATGCAGGACAACCACCTAGCAGTGCATTACAATAGTCCAGTCTAGAGGTCATGAATGCATGAACTAGCTTTTCTGCATCAGAAACAGTTAACATGTTCCGTAGCTTGGCAATGTTTCTAAGATGGAAGAATGCTGTTTTTGTAACATGGAAAATATGATTTTCAAAATATAAGTTGCTGTCTCATATAATAAAAACAATTTTCACCCTGTTAAAATCAGCTGTTTTCAGCAAGCAGTTTTTTAGTCCATGTCACTTTAAATGCTAATGAGCTCTGCTCATCCCGCCCCTCTCTTCAGTGGAGTGATGAGCAGACTGTAAACTTCAGCCACAAAACTTTGTTAACTAGCACATGATGAGGAAAGGTGATTTGCAAAGATTCATAAAAACCCTAATACTCACTTCTTTTGTAGATAAAGCTGGGTCATGAATGATACATAGACGCATTTAGGCAGATCGGGATCGGCGCATTCCCTTCAAAACGAAAGTAACGTTAATCCTCTGTGTCTTCAGCGGCTCAGATGTCGGGAGTAAATGATGACTGCTATATTCATTATTACATTCAACAACAGAACACCTCGATCGCTTAACCTGAGACATCTTGTCTTCCCCTGCACCGAGTCGACACAATGGCGGACAGCTCTCAGCTCACTCAGGGCGGGTCTAAGGTAAAATGCCTTGTCAATCAACTCTCGTGGGAGGGGCCTGTACAGAACTACGTCATTCTGACAGGAATCTCAGAACAACCTGATTTGAGAAAAGGAGATTTTAAAATAGGAATTAAAAAAAAACACTGGGTGAATTTTGTGTCATTATAGGAGACACACACTAGTGTACACACACTTCCTACACACATTTATGTTCAAACAACTTGTAAAGTGAATTTTGCATCTGATGACCCCTTTAAAAACGTGACTCTAGCGTTTTCCCCCCATTCCACTATATTGCGTTTACCATTTTTAAAATCAAAACGGCACGGTTTTGTAACGAGAAACGTTCTGCGGTCAAATATTTTTGTTTAATGATTGCTACACTGTATAAATGACAGCAATTTATTGTCTGCATAGTTACTTTAATGTATCTTGTATAACGTGACGGTTTATTTCGTCTTATGATGAAATTATTTCAACTCAAATCAATACTTCATAGGTTTTTCATATATTTGCCGAGATCATTCTTATTTTGTAGCAACTGTTGTTATGTTACAGGCTTTTTCCAGATAAAATCTTTCAGATGATTTTCTCAGTGCACTTCTAAAGATAGTGTATGTAAGACAGATCATGCAGTGGTCATGAACAATATATATTTTCAATAGGAAAGCCTCTTTGATGATGATACTAGCCCACCACATCTTGTAGGGAATTTGTATGCTGCTGACCTTTCTGTCTGACTGCAGGTGCATTTGTATTCGGATTAGTATTTGAAATATTCAGCAAATTTAAATGTGTGCAAACTGCCACACAGCAAATACTTTCTGCTATAAACTGTGTAAATGCTTTTAAAGGGTTGCTGACAGAATTGGAGTTTTGAAAAAAGAAAGAAAGAAAGAAACAGCATGTAAAGATGTATTCTGGACAACAGGCAGTGTCTCACTTTCTATTCTGAACACAGCAGAGGTTTTAAGAAAAAGTCTTTGGCTTCTTTTATCATGTTAAAAATAGTTATTGTGTGTACAAAGAGTTGTAGGATAATATTAGTTGTGTTGTTAATTCTAAAACCGAAATAGCAACTATTATAATAAAACAGGCACTATTGTTTATACTTAGGTCAAATCCATAATAATAATTTACAACACATAGGATTTGCACAGGCAAGTACAATTTTATTCAGAAGTTATTATTACCATTACTGACAAAAAAATGCATTATTGTTGTTCATATACCTAAGCCTGAACATTTCCATTCACACATTATTGTTGCTGACAAAATCTTTCATTATTATGAAAGATGTATGCCTTTATGTTCTTTATTAATTTGAAAATAAATCAAAATCTGGACCAAATAATAATTATATTTCTGAATAAAGGCATTTCTGTCCACACACAGGCACAGATATGAGTCGATCTATAAGAACAGAGGCCTGCTTTTATCCAGCTCACCAGGGATGATACACACACACAGGAATTCAGGTCACACATACACATAGCGTTTAATCTCATACAGTAGACAGACGATGGGCGTCTATAAACAGGTTAGGGGTAGCATAAAAATAAAAGCTGTTTTGTGTATTACAGAAAAGCTGATCTGCTTGATCTTTACCAACAACAGCGTGACTTAAAGGATTATGGATATTACAGAGGAGAAATTATGAAAAGAGCATTACACCTGCACAGGCAGAGGTAATGGAAATTACAGATGTACATTATTAATGATGACACTAGATAAAATATTTTACTAGAGGCAAATCTGTTTATTTTGAAAATATTAATACACAAAAAACGTGCAGACCACGTGACCAAAACCAAACACATGTTGTAGCAGGTTTTTGACCTTCACGTGTGACTATGCTTTGTCTTCAGTGAAACTAAATAGGAAGCAGTAATGTCTCTGGACTCTGGACTGTGCATAGAAACCCAAACAGGACCAAATATTTACTTAAATCTTCTCTGTTTCCCCCTGCAACATAAACTACAAAATCAACCCACTTTTCCCACTGAAAACCTGATTTTGTGTTACAGGCCAAGGTCTTTACTCTTTAAAAATATAATTCAAAACCCCATTAGACTGAGACACATCAAGAGAGACAGTGCAACTCAAACCAGAAGCTCCTTGACATCAGATCTCTTTAACATCAGAACATGATGGGATTTGATGATGAACAGTATATTGTATGTTGCCAAAAATCAATAGACAAAGTCAGCTGCCTCATCCCCGCCTGTCTTAGAGAGCCTAATATGCAAAAACAAAGGATGTTATGGATTATGTAAATTAAAGACAAATCTTTTTGGTCAATATTGCTCAGATTGCAAAAACGATCAAAAATCCTGTTTATAGCAATCCACTTACAATGGAAGTCCATTGAGAAAAGCATCGGACAGAGGATCAAATCCACTCTGTTTAAGGTTATACGTGTTTACATGTGACTAGAATGATTATTTCTTTTTTATCTCGTCTGTGCAAAGTTAAGTCCAATTTTGAGCATCTAAAACGTGGTAACACTTGCATATGTACAAAGATGCTATAAAGTGACTGTTTACATTTACATTTAGTCATTTAGCAGACGCTTTTATCCAAAGAGACTTACAAATGAGGACAAACAAATCAACAAAAGAGCAAGTGCTATAACACGTCTCATTTAGCTTAATGCAGTATACGTGGCAAGGTTTTTTTTATAGAAAATAGAATAGAGCAAGCTAGTGTTAGAGGCCTTTTTTGCTTTTGTTAATTGTATAATATATATACTTAATATATAATATAATGTATAATATAATATAAGATTTAATTTATTTTAGATTTTGCTTTAGTAATTACTTCAACTTTAACTTTTGTTATTTCAATGAATATTTCTGTTCAGTTTTATTCATTATATTTTAGCTGTATTTAAATGAACAAAAAACAATTTTTTTTTACAGTTCTAAGACTTTAGTTATAACAAAAAAGGATTCTGCTCTTCCTGTTCTCCTCTGTTACTGGGTGATTGTGTTAAGATCAAGGACTCATCCTGAGGAATCTCATAACAACACGTTTGGGCATCACATTCACACAGCTAGAATGAGGACAATGAGGACAGCTCACTCCGTCAATGAGCCTGTGTGTTCTCACACACCCGAGAATCTCACACAGGGTCATGACCTGAAACCGTCTCAATTTGTTCTCTTCAATTTGTTTCCCCTTCACACCTTCTCACTTAGCAAAGGTGTATATTAACTTCAGTGAAAACAATAAACCTGGGCAATCCCAATCCAAACCGTTCAGAAAAAGAAACCTTAACCCTAATTCCTCCATCCTAAACTCTGCTCACAACCTTTCTGTCATGATTCTATTCCTCCTAAATTAAACATTGACAAATTCACTTTTGGTAGGCTAGCCTATTTAGAACTAGTGTATGTCTCATCCTGCTCTAGACAGGTTTTTGACCGATTTGCTCAACGGTGCATATTTTAGGCGGTTTATCAAAACCAGTCACACTCCCGCAGTTACAGCGTTCTAGTAGACTACATGAGCAAAAGAGCTCCGGTTCTCAGCAGGCTACTAGAGCGAGGGCGAGTGCTTGGTTAATGAATATTAATCACGTAACGTGATGTTTGGCTAAAACGCATACGTGATTGGCTGCAACGCAAAAGGCGCTAGACCGCTGGCGAATCGGGGAATCCTCCCGTGGAGAAGGCTTGGTTCATGAATATTAATTTAGCTACGTGACTGGACGCTCCAGGAGGGTTACTAGGCAACGTACGCAGGACTTCATTAATATTCATAATGCAATCCCTCGCTTTAGGATCAGGATTCGTCGATTCTCCTGCAGCCGTGGACACTACCAACGTCAGCTGCAGAGGGGTGGTCTTTCGTCCACGCTTGGTTAAATGTAAACACCTCGACCGCAAAAAGACAGCACAGCCGCTGCGTTGCTTTCAAAATTGAGGGAAAGAGAGGCGCCGTGTAGCAGACGCGTTTCCGGCCGATTCCTTTGGAGTTTGTCACCCCTCCTACAGACGGTTGGGAAATTCCCTCCACATGTATAGTGATTTGTGAGAGTTGGGGAGCCCGATGGGGTTGAGTTCGCAGCTCGGGATTATGTGCTAACCTGTTTTTTACAGTCTATGGTGCTAACGTTTGACTGGCGAGCGCAGTAACGTTAGAGGAATCAAAGCAAGAGTTACGTGGAAGAATGTGTTTTTGATTATACTTCGGGAATACGCGGCATTACCGTCACCAAGAAGGTGAGTTTTGTTGTCTTAACTTTCGAATTTCGTCTGAAAGGGTGTCAGGGGTTTAGAGAGGGTTTAGTATCCTTGTATTTCCCAAATTATTTATTCTACGTGGCAACGCTGCCCCACAGAATCACACATACACGCGTGCGCGCACGCTGTCCGATGGAGCTTGACCAAAACACAGCAGTGTTTGCTTTCTGCCTGGCAAATTTACCATGGTAACGATAGTTTCCACCAAGAAGCCAGTTACTACAGTTAATTTTACTATAGTAAAACTTTGGTCACTTGGTATTAGTCACCACGTTATGAGATGTTTCACAACGAAGTGGAAAGATACTGAAAGCTTCTTACATTGTTTCATCGTGGTAAAATTACGTTACACAGATATTGGCGGACACTTTGTTTACCATGGAAAGTTTCTACTGCTTAAGTCCACGTTTAGGTCATAAAACTGCTTCTAGACCATACTATGGTCCCTGGCTATTTTTGGAGTAATGTGTTGGTACTTGGGTTGGTTTATAGCACCCAGTCAGCTCAATGGCCTACATAACCCCGGGGGTTATGTTTAGAGCATCATGGGCATGTTTACTTCTTTGTGGGGTTTGAAAAGACCCTTTTTTAGCATCTCATAAACATTCTTAACATTAAAATATTGGGTACTGATATTGAACCTTGTGAGAAGTAATATAAACAAAATGTTATGTTTGGTAAAACATGTTTCACCACACTGCTTTGACAATGTTACGTAAGTTTGAGATTTGGGAGACCTCAAATATAAAACATAAATACTACTTGTGTGGTTGGTGTACACCGGTAGATGTCAGTTTTTTTAGTGTAAATTGTATTGTTATTATTGTTTATTTATTTTATAATGTGTTAAAATTGACTCCAATATAAATAGTAGGTTTACTATGCTGGATAACAATCACTGACATTTAATAGATTCATTTTGAAATTACTCTTTTATATGCACAGCAGGGACCCCAAACCATCAGGAAGTGATGTCAATCTCAACAGTACATGCGGATTAATTGCATCAAAACATGACATGAATCGGAAAAGATTCATTCTTATTCCCCCTCTCTCTCTCCTCGTCTCTTTTGAATTCAGGAATGTTCACAGTTTCCTTTTTGCGGTCAGGGCGGGTTTAATATTAGCCCAGTGCAACTCTACACCAACCGGTGTTTAAGGGTTTCACGTTTATCCTCTCTTGTGTTACAGTGATTTTCTCTAACTACTGATAATCTTTAATGCGTAAGGTTGAAGTGTAGGTCTCTGGAACGGCTCATGCCGTCTTTCTGTTTGTTACCAGCAGGGGGACCGTTTCATTGGCCCCTCAATAATAACTTGTTAGGAGATAAATTCATTTTGAGTTTATTAATAATAGTTAGTTGTAACTAGTAACTGACTAGTTAGTCAGTTGTATATTCTGACTTTGTTTAGTTTTACTCTTTTAACAACCTCAAATCTTGACTAAAACAATGCATGTATTCAACGATCGCTCATAATAAGTTGTTTGTGTAATTTTATCATTTGAATCTCAAAGTGTTTGTGATTTTTACCCAGAGTTGGATTCCATCCTTCCAGTCATACGTGTCAAATTGGCTTCGTCATTGAAGATTTGTCAGTGTGTTTGCTTTGATGCAGGTTTGCCTGAGTCGATCTGTAGTCACATCCTGTGTGTGTCCTCATGTCGTGCCCTGAAGAATAACGAGGTCTTGTTTTGCCGGCCATAGTGTTAAATTTGCTTTGTGTGTTTGTTTGTTTGTGGTGGTTTGGTGCCAGGAAGCATTTTCTACTCTCCTTTTGTTTCCTTTCCTTTTTGTTTAACCTCAGGATGTTTTCTTTGCTGAGCTGCTCTTCATGTGTGTGTGTGTAAATGTGTGCATGTTTGTGGGTGTGTTCGTGAAGTCTTATTAGCCTGAAGGCAGCTAGAATAGATGTTCAAAAAAAGATTTCTCCCGAGAGAGTAAAGATTCCTCTGCCATCTCTGGTCTAACCCGTGCGATTCTGGAGAAAATGGCTCATCTGATTATGCTAACTTGGAAATGTCCCTTAAAGAATGTTTCATGGTTATGTATCTGGACTGTAAACACAAGGTTGCAGTTAGCCTAATTGATGCTGTTGAGAAAGACCGTAAAATGGTTTTCGTCACATTTATTTATAAAGCTCTTTTTGTTTCAAAGCAGTTTCACAGTTACAAACAGGAAAAATAACAGAATCAATGCGAACTTTATGAATTATGAGACCAAGATACTTCCTTGTGCACCTGCATGAGCATGACTTCATGATCTCACTCTTCATGAACATGCTGCGTCTTTGAAGAAACCGTATCTCTCACATGACATGTTTGTAGTGTAACTCTTTAACATTTTAAAAGAAAGCTTGCATTCTGATTGGCCGTCTTGGTGGCAGTGTAGGAGTTTTAGAGAGGGATTAGTTTACCAGCTCGCTTGGGTAGGTTAAGATGGCACGGCTATTGTTTGTAGGTTTGTTGTTATTGCGTGTGCAGCGCCCTAGTCCTTTTAATGTGGTTTGTATGTAGTTCTTTGTGTTGCCTTTATTATTTGCCTCTCTAACAGCTGTGTTATAGTGATCTTTGTGTGTGTGTTAGTATGTCAGAGTTTGTTGCTTAATAATTATATTGAATGGATGGAAGCACTGTAAAATATTTTAGTTAATATAGTCTCTGTTTAAAATCATCTGACTTGATTATTAATGAGCTTGGGTTGCTCAGAATAACGGTGAAGAGGCTGTATAATGTTTAAATGTAAAGTAAAGGCATTACTTTGGGTTCAGTGTCTTGCACAGTGGTACTGTAATGATGCCTATCTAGATTCAATCTAGCAGCACTTGTGTTAACAATCTGGATGTGCAATCATTAATAATAATTTTAAAGATGTTTATATGTTGCATATACTCCGAATTGGTTCATCACACAGCGTTACATGCACAGTGCATAGACCGGAGTTGCAAGAGGAGTCTTTAATCAAATAAAATCAATGTTGACCATAATGTGTACTGTACATATGTGGAATGATTACTCAAGATTAGCAATCTCAAAAGTTTGGGATGGTATGATTTTTAAAATGTTTTTGAAAGGATTCTGCAATGTTTACCAAACCTACAAAAATACAGTTAAAACTTGTGAATTATTATTATTACAATTTAAAATAACTTAAAAAAAAATTTCTGTGATGTCAAACTGAATTTTCAGTGTCAAATTATACTTTGGAAATCATTCTAATATGCTGATTTGTTGCTAAAGAATAATTTCTTATAATTATGTTGAATATGTTGCCTAGTATTTCTGTGGTACATTTTTCCCCCAGGATTCTATGAATAATGTTCAACATAATATATATTTTTTTAATCTTTTGTAAAAATTATTCATTTCTTTGTTACTATTGATCATAACGCACTAGGGATGAGACGAGATCTCGTACGATCCGACTGGTCTCGTGAGAACGTGACGATATCCTTGCAAAATATTTTGCAGTGTTTACGTTAGAGCTAATTACATTGTGAAAAACCGTATTCGGCATTCGACCCAGTGTTTCATTTAGTTCAGCTTCGGCCAAGTTCATTTCGGTGCATCCCTAAGAAGTACTGGGATAAAAGTTTATAGTTTGGGTATAAACACTTACAGTAGCGTCAAAACGAAAGTATCTTAACAATAGTGAAAGATTTGTCATTGTCATTTTCAGAAGATTCCAATAGACACTCCTTCATTGAATTGTATTTTTTATTTTGTTCAAATTAATATATATTTTTAAAAGACTTAAGCAATGAATATTTTGTCAGAACCACTAGTAAATTACGTTATTTTGTTTAGTTTTCTAATCTTTTTTTTCAGAATCGTGATCTTTATATAAAAAAAATGTGATTCTCAATTTATCCAGAATCGTGCAGCTCTAGTTTACATGTTGTTATTACTGCATATAATTAATTAAAATAGAAGTTTAATTTCATAAAGTACACGCTCATTTCAAAATGCACAATTTTTTGTGTTTTTCAGTTGAATAAAAGGCTATTTATCCCTATATATTTCATCATTGAGGATTTAAAAAAAAAAAGTCTAAAAATCCCTAAAAAGTCTCGTGTCTCGTCTCGTGGGATAAGTGTCTCGTCACACCCCTATAACGCACCTTTTCTTCTGAATAAAATAATTAATTTCCTTCAAAATCTTACCTCAAATTTTGTAGTGTACATGACAGTTATAGATGTTTGTCATCAGCTTTTGTATCTGACAGATTACTTATGTTCACTATAATAATCATCTAATCATATACTAAGTCTTTCTTTTATTTTGTCTTAAAGTCTTAATAATAATCTTAATGTTTCAAAGCCAAAGTTCAAAGAGAAAAAAATACTCTGATCTTTTTAGTAATTATTCATACAGGTGTGGTTAAAATGGTTTAACATGAAATTAGGTCATGATATTGAAATTAATCTGTGTATTTGCTCCATCCTGACCACAGCTGTATTAGCCCAAACTCATACGGGTTTACTCCCGATTGACATTATGAGCACATCACATCCTTCTGATGTCCTTTGTATAAGTTTGTATGTGTGTTTTTTTTTTATATAGTTAATCATAAAATTCAACAATATTTTGTCTCCCTCTGGTTCATTTTACTTTCTTAAATGATGTTTGCTTCTAAAAAAAACACTACTACCAATATGATTGTTATTAGTAATAAGCTGTATCATAGCTGGCAGAAAGCATAAGTGTATCAAATGACCTCCAGCTGAACTGTTTACACCTGTTTTATACACTCCAGATTCCTCTTTTTTTATCCTTTATTGCGTTCTTTTTTAAGAACTTTAAACCTCCTTTGCCAAAGGCTCTTCCGTATCTTTTGTGTAAGGAGAACGCATCTGCTTTCTTCAATGCATTAAGAACTTAATACAATGGATTTAATAACAGGTGTACAGATGTGTTCAGATGATCTACTTCTCTAGTTGTGTCTTCTGCTGTGGCATAAAGAAACAGTTCAGTGCATGTGAAAAGCAGAATGTGTCTGGGATTACAATCACACTAAATAACTGTGGACCAACAGTGTCTGAGCAGGTCTGGACATGCGGATTCCACCTATCAGTGGCATTTCCTTACCTCTCATACTTCCATGTTTGCTTACTAGTTTTTTTTACTGGAACTTTCTTAGTACATTTTCCTCAACTTTGCTGGAAGGCTTGTCTGCATGGGTTTTAGATGTTTCCATTCTGAGAGGTAAAAGCGCAGTGGATGATGTAAGGTGGCTCGCAAAAACTAAACCCCACTTCAGCAGTCGTCTTTAAAGATAAGGTAAGATTTGATCCCTGAAGGCAAAACAAGGCGGTAGCAGGATGACATGGATGACAGGCGTAACATAGGCCTTAATTCGGTAGCAGATCATAACTGTCTGTGACTGGGACTTTATATGCATGTGGGTTGTTTTCATCTCAAAATTATCCAGGAAGTTTCTCCATCTTTTCAGCCACACATAACGTCACACGCAACGTCACGCATCCTGACAAATGTGGATTCATGCAATCCTCTCTTCCGTTCTGCTTTCATCCTGCTCAGCAGTACCAGCTTTAAATTAGCTTTAATCATTCATGTCATAGATTATATGATTTTTTTGGGCTGTTTGCCTGCTTCCCTTTTAACTATTGTAGGCAATGTTTCTAGAAACTTAAAAGTCAATCCCTTATGAACTCCTAACCATAATACGAAAAGCCAAAATCCACGTCATTGTCATCTGATGTATGTATCTGAACGTCACACATCTGTAGTACGTGTAGCAGTGTGTGTGTGTGTATGTGTGAGAATCAAAGGCCTCCATTGTTGGAATGAGAAGCAGATGTTGGGTGGAATTCTCCTGACTGCTGCACATTTTCCTCTCCTCTGTCTCTCGCTCATGCAAAGTTTTCTCACTACTCCATTTTCCATTTTGCCTGACATTTTTCCTATGTATACTTGCTGAAATTATTCCTTTTAATGTTACAATAGAACAAGGTTTAATAAAGACCAGCCAAGCGAGCTGAGAAAATGACATAGCAGTGTATAGGCGGTTCCACAAACCACAACGAATATTTTAGTATCAATTATTGGAGTCAAATGGCAAACTTTAGTAAAAAAAAAGTTTTGAAGAAAATATTTTAACGTAGTCTGATTAACTTGCTAAAACTAAAATCAGTTGTAAACTGATTCCTTATTAGATTTTTGTAATGTATATTTTTGACTTATGTGTAGATAGCAGAAGAATATGATGGGAAAGTGACTCAAGTTCTAATTAGTGCTGACAAGTTTAAGGTTTGGTATAACTTATGATTTTTTGAGCTTACATTAAAAAAATGCAATTTCAACTTAATAATAGTATTTCATGTTAGTTGATATACACTGAGGAAAATGTCTGTGTTGACTTATTCATTTGGATGGTACATGGAAAAATAACCTGGAATATTCCTTTAAATTTGAGAGATAACATTTAATCTTTGTGTGTATTGATATGGCATATTTGTTGTCATTTGAGATGGAATTAATTCATGATAAGAGATCAAAGACATAAGTCATGCTAATATTTCACTGTTATTTTTGTTTCTCACTTTGTCAGTTCAGCACTTTCTGTAGGCCTGTGCTCAAATCACAGATACTGAAAGAAGCAGAGAGAGAGAGAGATCAGTCTGTTAGTCTTTCATGTCTGTGCAAGCAGATGTTTTGGCCCCAAAATATCGAGAATCACAGAGAATTTTGATTCCTGTCAGAAGTTTTTGTGTACTTTACAGTTGGATAAGAGATTTTAAAACAAAGACATGCTATTCTGTCTGTTTATTGTGCTATGCAGAATGTTTTCAGTATTGTTATGGACTTCTTTTATTAGTTGATGCTTAACGTTAATCTGACTAATACATTAGTTACATTAAAGAGTAAATAGAAAGTTCTTTCAACTTACATCACTTTTTCAAGTCAGTGTGTTATTTGATAACCAGCCTTGTAGTAAGCAGGAAAATGTCCTGTTATTGTGAATAATACTTGTACACATTAACTGTTATGTTTATATAATCTGTGTTTTGCAATAACATTTGGCTGTGACGGTACATTATCCTTTATATAAGGATGCTGAAAATGACAATAAAAAGTCAAAGTAGTAGTGCACCATATTTTCTACAATACTAAATACAAATGCAGAGCACAGAATGTGTGTTTGCAGTGTGTTTTGTACTCCCAGGCGTCCATCACTATCAAAAACAGTTTTCCTTGTTTACTGATATCCGTACTGTGAAGAAGAAATTCAGGGCTGCAGTTCTTGTTCCTTACAAAATCCAGTAGATTATACCTTTTTCATATTTATGTGAAATACTTGTCCAACAGGAAAGTTTTCTAGTTCCCAGGGAACATACATACTGACAAAAGTTGTATAGCCTGAATGCACTGTAAGTCGCTTTGGATAAAAGCGTCTGCTAAATGCATAAATGTAAATGTTGTTTTCTCATTGAATTCATGTATTTCTCTCTTTCTCTCTTTTTCAGAATCGGGCACTGGGGCTGCTGTGTGCTTGTGTGGTGTGATTGTGTGTTGATCCAGGAGAGACTGCTGGCTTGAAACAGTCCGGTTGAGTTTCTCAGATCACAGGGTCTGATTGTGTGTGTGTGTGATGTGTTTTTTTATGTGTGTGAGTTATCTGATCCCATCGTGACTGGGAGGTACTCCGGGGTGGAGCTCCAGTGAGGGGCACATATCTACAGGCTGCAGCCTCTCAAACATGAGCAAACTGACTTTCCACAAAAACAAGACAATGCAGGACCGCCGGTGTGTGTGTGTGTTCCTCCCGAATGATGAAACGCTCAACGTAATAGTCAGTGTGAGTAAAGCTCCATGCATTCAATGACACACACCAGTGGTGATTGCTTTAAGACAGCACAGCTTCCCGTGATTTAAAAATAAATGGAAAACATGCAATTGCAACTATCTTTATCGTTTTGTATGATATACAAAGATTGTTGTTGATGGGCAACAGGTTCTAAACATGCCGTTTTGGGTCCTGCTTGGATGTTGTTGTCTTGCATTGGAAACGTAATCTGTTCACAAATAAATATTGTAAAAATATATCTCGTCATTTCACAGTTTGGTAAGAGTTTGAGAAGCAACTTTTTGGGGCCAATGTTGCAGACAGCAAAATGATAAAACATTTCCATTGATAAGTGAAACCTGTTTCCCATTCCCCACTACTGAAACATGCTTAGTATGTCCTTTCTCTCTCTAATACATCTGTTCTTTTCTCTCAGGTTAAGACTGTTTGTCAGGAGTTGTTGGTACAGGTCTGTGATCTGCTCAGGTTGAAGGACTGTCACCTGTTCGGCCTCAGTGTTATTCAGAGTAAGGCACAAAAACACTGCCACACACATACAAATGGGCTAAAACAGCTTTATTCTTTATTAAAAACAACATAACATACTTTACATGGCTCTCTGTGCTTGATTTTGATTTGTCAGTTCTGTGTTCACATATTTTAATATTAAGGATGCACACTGTATTGATTATGCCAGGCATTCTGGGTTTTGGTTCTTGTGTATCACTCTTTGATGTCTTCAGTCTCGTGATTAAATCATTTAAACTCAAATATCAAAGTTTTATGTCCATTTCTTAACTGAAGTATTAAATAACCATGCAGGTATTGAGATAATACACAGTCTGCGTGCTATTATTGTATTTTTTTGGTCCTGTCGTGTCCACAGTGTCAGGGTTTTATTTGCTGGAATTTACTGACTTTTTCCCCATTATCCATTTTCCATTTTATATATATATATTATCCATTTTCCATTTTATATTATATATACACATGCATACACGCGCACAAATATAAAAAAACTAAATGCATCTGTGTTTCAGTGTTATAATTGTGCTTTTTCTCCTAGACAATGAACACATATACATGGAACTGGGACAGAAACTGTCTAAATATTGTCCAAAAGAGTGGAAACGGGAAGCCAGCAAGGTATCGTGCACTCAGAGTAAAATTTTTCTTGGAAAAAACTTTGTTTTTTTGTTGCACATTTTGACAGAATTTTTGCCAACTGCAGGGAATTGACCAGTTTGGACCTCCTATGATTGTTCACTTCAGAGCACAGTATTATGTTGAAAATGGCAGACTTATAAGGTGAGACACACATTTCTACAGTACAACTCAAATGTTTTGGGTCAGTAAGATTATATGCATTTAATTGATCAAGAGTGACATACACTTTTACATTATTAAAAAAAAAATGCCCAAAAATATTCATTTTTTTTATTTGTCAAAGAATTCAGAAAAAGTATTACGGTTTCCACAAAAATATTAAGCAGCATAACAGTTTTCTACATTGAGAATTATACAAATGTGCCTTGAGAACCAAATCACCATCTTAGAATGATTTCTGAAAAATCATGTGACTGAATTAATGACAATTCTGCTTTGCCATCACAATAAAATCATAGTTGAAAACAGTTTTTAATTGTAATAATATATTGCAGTATTACTGTTTTTATTGTCTTTTTAAAATAATTTCTGAAAAATGACTCGCTATGTTCTATGTCTGTCTTTTAGTGATCGCGTGGCACGCTATTATTACTATTGGCACTTGCGGAAGCAGGTACTGCAGTCTCAGTGCATCCAGAGGGAAGAGGCTTATTTCCTTATGGCTGCTTTTGCGCTGCAGGCTGACCTGGGAAACTTCAAACGGAACAAACACTTTGGTGCCTATTTCCAGCCGGAAGTGTATTTTCCCTCCTGGGTAAGTCTGCTCAGCACCCCATTAAACGGCTTCCTGATGAATCATTATGCAGATCAAACCTGTTAAATGTGCGTATGCTCCAACCGCCCTGTGTGTGGTTTATGAGCCGCACTGTGCTGTCCCTCAATTTAACAGAACCTATTGTAAAAATACGCTTCGTTCATCGGTGCATGTAGAGGATTGAGGTTAAAAATAGTCGAAAGCTTTTAAAAAGAATCTTGGGTGCATTAGCTTTAGGCTTGCTGGGCTGTGGTGTGAGACACTGCTTTACTGCAAGATGGTGGAGATTACAGATAGTTCTGACAGCACTGTGATGATGATCTTTGTGTTTTTATGAATGTTAAGTGTTCAGGAACATCTCTAGAGCCAAGTATGACAGCTAGGATTACATCTGCTGTATATCTGTCAGATTTTTCCCCAAGTTTTAGTTGCTCGAGTTAAAAAAACAAAAACAAATCTGCAGTGGGTTAACTTTTGACTACACCTGCCAATAGGTGAACTGAGAAACTGTATAATAAAACTGTAAAAAATGTCATTGTGAAATATTATTACAATTTTAAATAATGGTTTTCTATTTTAATATACTTTAAAAGATCATTTATTTCTGTAGAGGCAAAGCTTAATTTTAATCAGGCGTAGTCTTCAGTGTCAGATGATCCTTCAGAAATCTTTCTAATATGCTGATTTATTATCAGTGTTGGAAACGGTTGTGCTGCTTAATATTTTTTGGAACCTGTGATAGTTTTTTCAGGATTCTTTGATGAATAAAATGTTAAAAAGAACAGCAAATAAAAATATTTTTCGATCAATATAAATGCACTATCACTTTTTATCAATTGAACCTTACTTCATAAAAGTATTACATTTTTTCAAAAAAAGATAAAAAATTGACTGAAATTTTCAATGGTTGTGTATATTGTTCCAAAATATTTATATTTTAAATAAATGCTGTTCTTTTTAACTTTTAATTTATTTTCAAGAATAATTAAGTATAACTGGAAATCATCAGTAAATGTTTCAGTCAGAAGGTGTGCTTTATTATTGTTCTGCTTCTATCTTTTCTAGGTAATTGCGAAGAGAGGATGTGACTATATTCTCCGTCATATCCCAAATATGCACAAAGAGCAGTTTGCTCTCACGGCATCAGAGGCCCATTTGAAATACATAAAGGAAGCAGCGCTCTTGGATGACGTGACTGTTCATTATTACCGCCTTTACAAGGTCAGAGAAGAACTATTGACTCGGTGTGTGTGTGTGTGTGTGCAACAGACTGATTTTTCAACAATATGAATTTTATTTTGGGGGGGTCAGGATAAGAAAGAGCTGGATGCTGCTTTAACTCTGGGACTGACCTTACGTGGGATCCAGATTTTTCAGGTATGCTGTTTGAACACTTACTGAGGTTACACAGCAAGTTGTATAAAATGCAGCTCTTATACATTGTGTATCTCTATGTAGTGATGGTCACTTTTTTAAATTTTTTTTTTTTTAGAATGTGGGAACTGTCAGGCAACTCTTGTATGATTTTCCCTGGACCAACGTGGGGAAACTAGTATTTGTGGTCAGTATTACAGTGCTTTATTAGTATGATTTGAAGTTGTAGTATATAATTCTGTGCCATTAGGGTCACAGCGTTTACACTCTTCAGAGGAATCAACCATTGACTCATTTCCTGTCCACAGGGGAAGAGGTTTGAGATTCTTCCTGATGGTTTGCCTTCAGCCAGGAAGCTCATCTACTACACAGGCTGTCCTCTGCGCTCACGACACCTCCTGCAGCTGCTCAGCAACAGCCACCGATTGTATATGAATCTACAGCCTGTGCTGAAACAGGTTCGACGACTGGAGGAAAATGAAGGTATCTTGAGAATATGCATAATACATTTGCTGGATTGAGAACATTTCTTAAGCTAATAATTGAAATTTAACAACATTTTGTTTAATTCAATGCTACTTGCCATTTCTTTGTTCTTCTTACTTGTGTTGTCATGGAAGTATTATTGTTTTGTTTTACGAAAGACCCTGAGCATATGGTTGACATTATTAAACTGTGTGTGTGTTCTCAGAAAAGAAGCAGTACAGGGAGTCATATATCAGCGACGCTCTGGAGGCGGACATGGATCATTTGGAGCAGCGTTCACGTGCCAGCGGCAGCAGTGCAGGCAGCACGTCACGACCCAATCCCTTTTCACGACACTCCACCACGAGTCATGGCAGCTCCCGCACATCCGGCGTCGACACTGACAGTTTCCGAACACCTACCAACACACCCCACCGACCGCTGAGAACACACTCGTCTTCCAACACCAGTCATGCCAGCACACACACGTCTGGCATCGAGAGCAGCAGCAAGGAGCACTGCCTGGATGAAGATGGTAGGGGAGTCACACACAGAAGAATATGACACTTTTCTGACAGCCAGTATTTTTAACTCGCAGGCTCATTACATTAGTAATAACCGTATCAATAATAAATGCAGTATGATCAAATGGGTGCACTGATAAAATCTGATTTGTACTAATCTTAGTACTGAAGCAGTAGCAGTTTCAGCACTCAGTCTCTGTGTGTTTGTGTTTCTTCAGAGATTGAGATGTTGGTTGATGATCCGAAAAGTTGTGAAGATCTTCACGATTTGGATCTGAACCAGGAACTGTGTATTCACATCACAGAGGACATGCTGTCAGCACAGAACAACAGATGCTCTGGTATATACAAGCATATGTTATATTATATTATTAATAATATTTCAACTACCATTCTTTTTTTTTTTTTTTATTAATACTTCCAGCAAGGATGCATTAAATTGATCAATAGTGACAGTAAAGACATTTATAATGTTGCTTAAGATTTCAGTTTTTCTGTTTGAATTAAGTTTTTTTTTGTTCTTTAAAAAAATGTATCATGGTTTCCACAAAATATATTAAGTAGCATAGCTGTTTTTTCAATGCTGATAATAAGAAATGTTTCTTAAGCACCAAATCAGCATATTATAATGATTTCTAAAGGCTTGGGTGTATCAACCACACCTGTTGCTGACGGGTGGCTAAATTCAAGCGGTGTCATCTCTGGAGGCAGACATTACCTGTAGTTTGACCTTTTAGCACCACCTTTCCAAGTCACTTTGTCAGTCAAATTTTGAAAGGATGATTTTTCTGGAAAAATCATTGGCGATTGATAAATTCCCAAAAGCCATGGCAATTTATGATCTGCTCTAATACATTTTATTGACTAAACATTTGTCTTTTGGGTGCTTTATAAAATTATCAAAATAATGGATGGCTGGAAATGTCATGAAAGAGTCAGAAGTAATCATTGGAAGTCACTAAAGAAAGTATGAGAATCCATTTGTCTTAATTGACAAGAACTTGAAGGCGGTGGAGTCTGAATCGTTGACCCCGATGACCTTCAAATGTCCGATGAGAGAAAAGGATTGTTAATGATGCATGTGTGTTGTCTATGTGTTTGTGCATTTCAGGGTTAGTGGTGAAGGAAGTCAGTTCCTCCACATCCAGCTCATCAGAGACCGTCGTGAGAATGAGGGGCCAGAGCATCGAATGTCTTCCCCAGGTGCACCTACACACACACACACACACACACACACGTTTACACACAACACGTTACAGCTGTTAAATGACCGTCTCAAGTCAAACCGAGGACATCCACTCCTCATTTTGAGCTGCATCGTTCTGTTGAGTAATCCTGTAATCTCTTTTAACAGTGCTGGTAACCCCACTTCCTCTTAACAGTATTTGTTTAGGGTAGCCTTACCCTACACCCAACAGCACTGTCGTTTCTCATCTGTGAATTCATGTGAGTGTACAGCTAACCGCTCTCTGAGATTTTAGGGTTAGTTGAGAGTTAGTGTAGTCTGTGATTTCTGTGTTTTAATGCGGCTTGTTAGCTTCCTATGTGCTGACGTGCGTTTTATTCTCTTTGTTTTATTAGACGGCGATGGGCAGGAAGGGCCAGAGCTCCGCAGACCGGCACAGCCAATCACTGGATGATGTTCGTTTGTTCCAGAAGAACTGTCAGGAGTGGGACGAGCTTTGCCAGGACACAGCACATAGCTATACGTTTGGCTGCGAAACGGTCGGGGACACAGTCGGCTGTGAGTACCAGGGACTTGCAGATCAGTGCGCAGGCATCCGGAATAACCAGCATGCATTTCCCATCAAGAGAACCAGCAAGCATTTTTCTCTGGATCTGGACAGAGAAGATCTGACCACAGAACACTTAATCACCGAAGCAGAACCAGAGTTTGTGGTTTAAGGCAGAGAGTATTGAAAAGAGCCCCAGAACAAATTTAAAGGATAGTAAACGTAAATTCTGTTATTTACTAACTGTCACATCGTTATAAACCCAGCTTACTTTCTTCTGTGGAACACAAAAAGAGAAATGCTGATAACCGTGCTGGTTGCACTTTTCCATGCTGGTACAATTAAGAAAAAAAAGTGTTATAAAAGTCGTAAATCTTCTGTCTAATAGACCTAAGTCATGGTAGTGACATATTTTATTTTGGCAGGAATGAAAACGAGGTTGCAAGGGATAAAAGTACAGTGTGTTCCACATCTAGGAACTTTATACAGTGTGTGCCATTTTAAAGACTGCAAGTCTATCACTTAGAGCCTCGTTTTCATCCATGTCTATCCAAAAAGGAAAATTCTGTTGTCATTTACTCGCGCTAATGTTGTTCCAAACTTGTATGCATTTTTTTCTTCTGCTGAACACAAAAGAAGACATTGTGAAGAGTACTGATAACCAAACAGTTTTGGTTCCCATCGTATTTTTTGTCCATATAATGAAAGGCAATGGGAACCAAAACTGTATTTGCCAGCATTCTTTAAAATAATTTTGTGTTCCATACAGGTCAAACCGGTATGAAATTACACGAGGGTGAGTAAATGATGACAACATTTTCATTTATGAGTGAACTATGCATTTTAAATTCAATATGCATCTACCCTGACTAAGGTCTATATTTCAGATCTTCTAAAGACATGTACTAGTTTTATGAATTAATGGTGCTACTTTTATTTAGCTTTTTGTCTTTTTTTTCTTAGAAGTTTGACAGCTCTGGTTACCATTTAATTTCATTATATGGAAAAGAGCAGCGTGAACAATCTGCTAGACATCTCCTTTTGTGTCCCCTGAAGAGAAAATAAATAATACAGAATTGGATTACGCCGAGTAAATGACAGAATTTTTTATTTTTACGTGAACTATCCCTTTAAGGTTATTTAGTATGGTGTGTGTATCCAAAACAAGCAAGAGAATTTGCAATATCCTAATGCCAAAATACTCAAATCTAGAAAAATTTGCCTTACCAAAGTATCCAAAAGTCTGTGTGTGTGTGTGTGTGTGTGTGTGTGCGCGCGCAGCCCTAAGTAAACCCTCAGTGCCTTGAATTCACTATGCAGGTTCTCAGAACATAAAACTAACGTTTCTGCACTCCTGTTTACTTCCACCCTCGTCTCCAAGGAAGCGCCCCAGTCTTGACTCCAAGAATAACACTAAACCTAATGAGCTTTTTGGGATTGTGGTATCTGAATCATGTGAGCATCATAATCAGAGGACTCCGTGCTGGGTGTGCTGCCCCGCAGGATGAACGACTGACGGGATTTCAGGCCGCCGAGGTTCTTGATTTAGAGACGTTTGCACACAGCCGATACTGTTGCAAAATCAGTCTTCCATAGACTTTCTTTAAAGTTTCCCATTTTCTTTATGCGTCATATGACTTTGTTTATTTGTCAAACTGGAAGTTTATTTCTTTATGTAGTTTTATAAAGAAAGACTGCTATATGTGTTTTAATGGTGTGTTGCCTGTCAGTATTAAGCTGTTAATGGGAGACAGTATTAGAAACCTTATGTAAAGGTTGCAAAATGCAATTCTTCCATTTAAACAAAAAAGAGAGTGTATGGACACTCAATTTAAAGGAAGGTAGACACTAAAGATGAAGAATCAGTGCAGATAAACCCCACTTCCAATTAAAAGCTCCTCTTTTTTTGCATGGGCGGTTTGGATGAACCGCACTTGAAAGCTCATGTGCATGTGGGCCTTCGTGTCATGACTTTGTGTGTTCTGCTGAACATTAGTGCAGTACCTATAGAGACCCTCACCCGTCTTCAGATTCAGGCGGACCCTTTGAAAAGCAGCAATAGTAAAATTTTAACAATTTTAAATGGCCAAGCCGTCTTATAATAATTTTGGTTGCCGTAGGAGTTCATAGTGACTGAAAGCTTGCATCGGCTCTGTGTGCAGCCGATCATACATGGGCTCCATGTACTGTTTACCCTTTGTGTCTGCAGCTAGACTTTGTCCTTTCCGTGAAAGGAGTTCCCTATGTGAAAATTATTTTCCCCAGTTCTTTTGCAGACCCATTCGACTCATTCACTCACTCATGGCGGTGTATTCTGTGCCTTGCAGGTGCCAAAGTCCTCAAATGTTTGCAATAAAAGGTACCTTCATTTGTAACTAAATTGGTCTTGTTGTTTTTGTCTGCAGTACTTTAAAGAAATGTGCTTCATAAGTGTTCCAGATAATCCCATTCTGATGTTGTTCATGAATAACACAGTAATTAATATAGGTTACATCAGTTTCTCAAATTACAACAGGTTCTCCAATTTTATTAAACACGTTCCTGTTGAATCATATTTAATTACCATGATAAACTATTTCAATTCCTGATCTGCGAATTAAAATGTTAAGTATTTCTTTATTTTTTGGACAGGCATATAGCAGCAGACACATGTAATGTTATTTAATTGATAAATTACTGCTCTTTCATTCTAGATTAATTGTAATTTGCCACTTAAACTGAAGTGGTTCTCGTGTTGATGTCCAGGTCGTGCCGCTCACATCTGTAGTGTCTCTGTGGAGCCGTCATATCTCCCTGGCTGTAAACTATGATAAAGAGAGACAGAAAACAGCATTAGTCTTCACTTTGCCAAGGTTGTGAATGGCTCATGAAGGCCCTTCTGTCATGGACACACAAAACACTTGGGCAGATTCTCATGCAGACCTTGGAAAGGAGGCAGTAACAATATATTTCAAACAGCTTATTCTATATACAAGCTAAGAATAATAGATTTAAAAACGTTACCGAAAAGGACAAGCATATACTACGTGTCACACAGCAGAGGGCGACATAAGTCCATCATAAAGAGATTCATTTAGTTGACGTCGATGTAAAGGCTGTGTATAACTTCAACATTAACCTCTGATTCATTTAGAAGAATTGTTTTTGTAAAATACACAAAAAAATCCATTGATTTTAAAATCAATTCTCTCTTTTCTTGATTTAATTTTGTATAATTTGGAAACAATTATATACTAAATTATGTACACTGTTCAAAAGTCAAGAGGATTTTATAGGATGTTTTTTCAAAAAGTCCCTTATTTTTTATCAAAAATACAGTAATGACTAATATTATTATACTGTTATTACGGTTTAAAATGAGTGTTTTCTAATATATTTTAAAATGTGATTTATTCTTATAACAGCAAAGCTGAATTTTCAGCAGCCATTACTCCAGTATGATCATTATGTGCTGATTTGATGCTCAAGAAACAGTTCTTATCAACGTTGAAAACAGTTGTGCAGCTTAACAGCCTTTTTTTGTGGAAACTATCTTTTTTCAAGATTCTTTAATAAATAGAAAATAAAAAAGATGGATGGAATAAATCTGTACTCAATGAATAAAAAAATGTATGCATAAATAGCTACCTAAATAAAAAACACAATGACCCCAAACTTTTGAACGGAACTTCTTTTTAACTACAAGCTGAAACAAGTTCAAAATGTAGTAAAATAAAAAAGGTCAAATATCTATTTTATTTTTATATCTTCTCTTTGTTTTTGGGTATGCAAACACATTTCTGATAATGAGTTTTTATTTTGGCAGATTCTGGGGCTTAAAGTCTATTTGCTTATGCCTTATTAAATATGAATAATATCAAACCTTGTAGGCTAATTGGCAGTATGAATATGAAACAATTTTATTTAACAAAGAATTCTCTCTCATATTGTCTCAAGTACTCTGGTGTTATGACAGAGTTATTGAAACTGAAAGTTTTAGTCACCTTTTCCAAAGTTCATTTAAAGTGTCAAAATAATTGTATTTCCTTTGCAAAAATATTAAATATTTTCTATAACACTATCAAAAAATAGCAGACTGATGGGGGGGGGGGGGGTAGAAATGCATAGTCTCCTGTGAGGGCTAAGTTTAGGTGTAGAGCAATAGCACATACAGTTTGTACAGTATAAAAACATTACGCCTATGGGATGTCCCCACTTTTCACAAAAATAAAGTGTGTGTGTGTGTGTGTGCGTGCTTGCGTGCGTACGTGTGTGCGTGCAGGTGTTTTATCTGCACATGCTATTTTTTTTTTTTTTCTGTTAATCTGTGTGTGGCCGTTAATGTACAAGTGTTTCCTGCAAGCAACGCTCGCTGAGAGTTTTCAGAGAATTTGGTGATGTTGTGCTGTAATAGTCCAGCAGGTGGCACTGGTGTCCGGTTCTGATACCGTAAGCGGGTGTTTCGAGGATCAGCTGGTCTCACAGAATGTTTACTGGTCAGTCAAACGCACACACACGCGCACACACACACACACACACTTTGTTTTTGTGAAAAGTGGGGACATCCCATAGGCGTAATGGTTTTTATACTGTACTGTATAATGTGCTATTGCTCTACACCTAAACTTAGCCCTCACAGGAGACTGTGCATTTCTAATTCCCCCCCAAAAAACTCACTCTGCATGCTTTATAAACGTTTTGAAAAGTGGGGGCATGGGGCAATGTCCTGAAAAGTCACCTTCACCTTGTAATACCTGTCATATCATACCTGTGTCATTATAGAAATTCATGTCCTCGTTTGTCACAAAAACGCGCACGCAACACACTCAATCTCACCAATCACACACAATCAAAAACAGCGGATTGCTCTGAATGTTTTTGTTCATCTTTGTGTTAGGCGAAGTTATTCTCCAGCTAATAATCATGAACAAATACAAAGGGTTTTATATATGAAACGACCAAAGTATGAAAAGAAAAGTTACATTTCTGTAGTGTAAATTAATATTCATGACCTTGAATGTGACAAAAGTCTAAAGTTATGAAGCGTGTTTGCCTCAGTGGGTTTCTTTTTATATAAAATAGCATAATAAAACTCTAAATAAACTTTTTATTTCAGCAGCTATGTATGCAATTCGCTCAATGACTGATGGGCCATATTTAGTTTATTCGTTTACAATTACATTTAGTCATTTAGCAGACGATTTTATCCAAAGCGACTTACAAATGAGGACAAACAAATCAACAAAAGAGCAATGATACGCAAGTGATATAATAAGTCTCAGTTAGCTTAACGCAGTACACGTAGCACGTTTTTTATTATATAATAAAATGTGTTTTTTAAAAAGAAAACAAGCAGTTAGTAAATGAATAGAGTGCAAGTCTAAAAGGGACACTTTTTTAAAGAATAGAATTAGAAGAGAGTGCTAGAGTTAGAGGATCAAATAAAGATGGAAGAGGTGTGTTTTTAGACGACTCTTGAAGATGGCTAAGGATTCAGCTTCTCGGGTTGAGTTGGGTAGGTCAGGGAACATTTCATTTAAAAGTCCGTGAAAGTGATTTTGTACCTCTTTGGGATGGCACAATAAAGCGACGTTCACTTGCAGAACGCATGGGTACTTTTTATGATGGTTTTGGGCTTCAAAATTTCGACCCCCATCACTGTCCATTATAAAGCCTGGAACAGCCAGGACATTATTTTATACAACTTCGACTGTATTCGTCTGAAAGAAGAAAGTCAAACACACTGAGGATGGCTTGAGAGTAAGTAAGACCTTGAGTCAATCTTCACTTTTTGGGTGAACTATCCCCCTAATATAGTGAGAAAAGAAGTAGAATTTTGAGTGTTTTAGAGTCAAACACTAAAGGCGTGGTCCAATTAGTGAAATTTCAACAAAACTTTGCTGGCAGAAAATAAAAGTCCCTTGTCAAGAATGTAGCATGAAGTAACTTTTCGACACTCATGTGATACTCACAATTGAGCATATATACTGAGTTGGCAGTATTCTGCTAATTTTTTTTTGCAAAACAACAATGAATGTGACCACATGTTGAGACAGATCAAGACTATGTTAGAAATATGTCAGAAATAAAAACAAACAAAAATATGTTTCGCTGTATAAGCTTTTAAACATGCACTATAATTATAATTATTATTATTCCCCAAAAACGAGACTCATTTCTTAGACTAGAAAATAGTTTTTGAGATTCAACACCCTTTCCCCTGCAACGTTCAATAAAATTTACGATTTTGTCCCAGATTTCGAGTTCCTTAACATCTGGACTCATAAAACCTTAGCAAGTCAAGCAAAAAGGCATTAAATGAGCGTGTAAAGAACTAACAGAGAGTTGAAATAGCTTGCAAAAGCAATAGAAGCCCATCCCAGTATCTGAAACATTGAGTAGTTTTACCTGTTTTTATGTTGTGATGCTGAATCCAAACACAGCTGCACTAAATGAAATATAAGAGAAGAAAAAGAGCCAATTTTTGTGCATTACAGTGTCAGACCTATTCCAATAGAGGAGAAAGAGAAGAAAACGATCATTCTCTCATTCTTTTTTTCACAAACAGCATCAGCATAGTCTCAGTTGTTTTTTGTTCCCACATCTAAGTGTCTCTTCAGAGGTGTCTTTAAGTAAACATGGGGTTTTGACTTTTTCATTTTAAAGAAATGGATGTATTAAATTCACAGAAGGGACAGTAAAGAAATGTATAATGTTACAAAAGTATATTTGAAATAAATACTGTATTTACACTTGCTATTCATCAAAGAATACTAAAATAATTAAAATGTATCACAAACACGTGAGCACCAAATCAGCATATGTGACACTGAAGACTGGAGTAATGGCTGCTGAAAATTCTGCTTTATCATCACAGGAATAATGAACATTCTAAAATATATTAAAACAGAAATGGGTTATTTTAAATTATAATAATATTTCACAGTATTAACATTTTACTGTATTCTTGATCAAGTTCCTTCAGAAATAATAAAAAAATCTTGCAGACCCCAAACATTTGAACAGCAGTGTAAGTCTAAATCTGAATCTGTTTTTACTTTATTTAGTACCCATGTGATAATACGCTATGTTATTTTTTGTTCACAGGGGATATATCTCCTGGTTTCGGTTGGACTAAGAACACCTCTTCTCAATAAACTGCATTATTCAAGATATCATTAATGTCACTTGTTCAAAAAAAGAGGAGTTATGTGGCAAATTTTAAGAGTTTGTTCCAATCTTTAACTCTAATGAGCAATGGTAATAAAGGTCATTGAAGGTCAAATTTCATTAACTGAGAATTACTGTTAAGTAGCACTTTGCAATAATTTTTAATTTGTTAACTTTAATGCATTAGGTATCGTGAACTGACAGTAAACGACAATTCTTACAAACTAAAGTAATGATTATATTGAATCCTGTAGCTTTTCTTTACTTTTTGATTTAGTTTGCTTCAGTTTCACTCAGACTAAATTTTACTGCATGCTCCATCATCTTTTTATTGCTGTATAGACCATAATGACATCTTATTCAAAACAGCCTCTTGCAACCTGGCTCTAACTCTATCAGTCACATGACCTCAACAGCCCAGGTTTGGGAAACTAGCTGCATGTTGCCATGGCAGCACAGTCTGTCGTTCTTCTAACAGAGGGTTGATGTAGTAGGGTGACCATACGAGCCATTTTTCCCGGACGCGTCCTGGCAAGGATTTCTATATTGCTTTGATTCAAAATACATAGAGGGTGTTTCAAAAACAAAAGGAACCGATGTCATACACCGATCGGTCTGCACACGCAAACAAAGACAAATCCTAGATATTTTAGGTAATATAGAAATCCTGGCCAGAATGCGTCCGGGAAAAATGGCACCTATGGTCACCCTAGTAGATGGAAAAATCTTCCTTGTGTTCAGCATGTACATGTTTAAGTGTCCGTATCTCTTGCCAAGTTTCTGCTGCCAAGGTCACTTACGACTAAGACCAGATCAGCCACAGAATTTTTATCTCCAGCATGTTACTGACTATTACTGCCACTTCAAGTCGAACACACCTAATGGCAACATGAGGGCTATAAATACCAAACAATAAGGGTCACATGACACAAACAACCAATGGGAAACAAGGCACATGACTAAAGCAACCAATCACAACATGACACACAGACAAGAGTAGCACATGACATCATCACATGAGGGCCAAGAAACACATGCCAGGAACATGAAACAAGGCAAAACATCAAAATAAAAGATCAGAAAACCTAAACAAGAAACAAAACCCCTAAGGATGGCTGCAGATGCCCTAACATAACACCCGACCCAAAACAAAACCCAAAAAGTCCAGGAGGGTGGTGGAGTAGAGATGGAACTGGGGGAGGGACGGAGGGCCAGGCCCATGTAGGGAAACAGGATCTGGATCATGGCATGGCAGAGGACCAGGACTGTGGAGCAATGGTGGCCTTGGGCAGTAGAGCCATGGTGGACATGGGCCGTGAAGCAGAGGCAGGTGTGGTGAGTCTCAGGCATGGCGGCCATCTTGTCTGGGGACTCTGGGCTGGCGGCCATCTTGTGAAGAGTCTCTTGAGTGGCTGGCATGACGTGAGCAGGCTTGGCAGACATGACTCAAAAGAGGCTTTGGCATAGCAAACTTATTGTTAAAAGGCATGACGTGAGCAGGCGTTGGAGTAACTGACTTGGTAGGCATGACGTGAACAGGCGGTGGCTTGGCAGGCATGACATGAAGAGGCCTTGGTGTAGCAGACGTGACGTGAGCAGACCATGGCTCGGCAGCCATGACGTGAGCAGGCCCTGGAGTAGCAGACATGATGTGAACAGTCTTTGGAGTAGCAGTCGTGACGTGAGCAGGCCCTGGAGTAGCAGACATGATGTGAACAGTCTTTGGAGTAGCAACGTGAGCAGTACAGTGAGCAGAACAGTGGAGCAGACATGATGTGAACAGTCTTTGGAGTAACAGTCGTGACGTGAGCAGGCCTGGAGTAGCAGTGACAGTGGAGTAGCAGGCCCTGGAGTAGCAGTGACGTGAGCAGTGAGTTCTGACAGTAGTAGCAGGTGCAGTTAGCAGTTCTGGAGTAGCAGTCTTTTTCCAGTTTTCAAAGTAGCAGTCGTGCAGTTAGCAGGCTCTGGTGACTTTTTCCTTTTTATGTACAAAGGAAAATATCTGTTGGTACTACTGTTACAGGGAAACTTAAATCTACAAGTGCAGTAAAAACTATATAACTGTCCCACATAGGCTCATTGGAAAAAAAAACATGCTCACTTGCTCTCTCTGTTCCTCATGAGATCTCATAACCTTCAAGACTGGAGATGCACCACTTCTCTGAGCATTTAAACCATAACCGTAAACAAAGGTAAATACATTTTGTATTTCTCTAGTTTAATCTTGAAATCTGGTGTTAAGGTACTGCTAATGTTATTAATATTAACTTTTGTATGATAAATTGCTTGTGCTTAAAATATCTTAAATGATTCAATCTAAAAGAATAAATGTAATAAAAGTGAGAAAATTAGCAGGTTGAGTGTGCGTGCATTACACAGAAACAGAAAAGAGAAGAAGGATTGACTTCTGGCCTTGGTAAAAGGCTGCTTTATTCCAAAAGAGAGTGTGTTGTTCTTTTAGAGTCAGAAGGGTTGAGTGCAGTCTATTATTCAGACAGGAGAAGGTCCTCACAGCCAGTTCACGAACACGGCAACACAACAAGTTAAAACAAGTTCTTTTTTTTAACAGTCGACTTGATGGATTCAAGTCTTTGAACTTTGAAACTATGAAAGTTACATTAAAATATATTTAAGCAAACGGTTTACTCTTCTGGAAAGTCTGATTTGAGATCATTGTCTGACAATCAAGAATCTGATTCTAGATCAGTATTTTTTTATTCTAGATCACTTCTTGTGCGTAAATTGACATAAATCTGAGCCTGAAAATAATGTGCAACAGACTTAGGCAAAACCTTTCTAGGAAAACTTTTCATTTGTGCAGAATTAGGCAAGAGGGCATCATAAAAACTCCATTAGGACGTGGAACCAAATCCCAGACCCAGTTTGATGGCTCCTCATTGCCAGTAGTCATTTGTCAATGTCTGAAACTCTTTTATCAGATTTTTTTCATTTTCCTTTTCTCTTTTTTATTTTCTATACCTCTGTACTCCTCTCTTATGATGCTAAGATCAGACCTAAACTGGTTTAATTGAAGAGCTGGGCTGTAATACTGGGTTACCCAGTTATCTATTGAAATATCTGCCCTGAGCCATTAACTGAACCAACCAATAGATCCATTTTGGAAAGTGAATGCCAGCTCATTTTTCCACCGCTGTCTATTACAGGAGATAATGGACTCTCCTAAAACCCATCTCTGCCTACTCCACCTGGCATTTGCCATTACTGCTACCGTACGGAAACCAGTTGGAGAAATAACTGTATTTCAGAAATAATTACGAATGGCATTCTGCAAAATTAAACTTCGCCTGCCGAGAAGCGGTATAAGCAGCATACGAGGGAACGAAAAATTCAACTCGGTGCCCCCTCTTTCTCTCACTCGCTCTCTCTGCACTTAGTTCCCCAGCAAATGAAGGAGCGTGCAGAGGTCTTGAAAAAGAACACACGGTACTTTAATTTATCTCTTGTTCTGGCTTGTGTTTCACCATTGCCTTGAATTGGAGCTGACCAGCCTTATTGGAAAATGAAGAAATACCAAGATTAGCAGATTACGTTTTCACTATTCTGTTGTGTAAAAAAACAACAAAAAACATTTAATTAGCTACTTTAGTTTGTGATTTAAAAGTCAGTGGGGTGAGGGAGGATGAGGTGAATTTAAACAATTTGAGAAAGTTCCATTATGCAGCATAAATGCAATTGGAGCAAAATTAGTTGAAAAAAGTTTTAATGATCAACTGCACCTGTTGGTCTAACTTTCATTAAAACTTGGTCATAGCAGTTGCCATAGGCCTATTGAATATTTCGCACTTCACATGTAATTTTCAGAATTCACAACTTTTGAAAAGGTTTGGCCAATGACATTTTTTTGTGTGTCTGTCAGCTGAACAATTCGCATGCTAAACAATAGTACTCTCCTGTTAAACTGTACTTCTATTTCTCACAGCCCCTTTTTCATTCCTGTCAGAAATTAAATATGTATGAAATAATAACAAAAAAGTTCCCACAGCATAACTGAAAAATGTTAGGCTACATGATGCTGCATTTAGGTGTCAGAACAAAAGGACTGTATTCAACTGCACATGCAAATATTGTTGTGCACCTTTAATTGTCTTCTCTCTTATTCTATCATTTTTTTTAAATGTAGCCTATTTTGTAGTAGGAAGAAAAAGGTCGATAAAAAGTGCATCACAATGCCGTTTTAAAGTTTAAAGTCCCCAGAATAAGTAAAAAAAAAAGTTTGGGGGAGTCTTAAGCAAGTGCATCAAATAATGTTTCATCATAGTTGATTTTCAAGTATACGTTAGTCAAAGCGCGCGCACTACGTACACGCTGAGAAGTCGCGTTCGCGTGACAGTTCGCAGTCCGATTCTGCGCGAAGACTCTAGTCTGTACCATCTACGAAGTACTCTCATAATTTACTTATTATGGATCTATTACGTTTAAATATGACTATGTGTTTTGTTTAAAAGTTGTTAAGATAGCTACTTTACGTTTAATGGAGAACTGTTCCAGCCTCCAGGTGCGCCAAAAGACCACTCAGTTGCGGTGCGGAACGAGCCTCAAAAGAAGATTGCGCTAATCTTTCCTGAATAAATAAAGAAATAAATAGGCCTACCAATAAATAAAAATAAGTTACACGCGTTTTAATGTGGTAAAACCACACCAATGAATTCTGGTGGAAACTACCGTGAACTTTGCCCATGGATATGGTGACGTGTGAAGTGTGGTATATGATAAGTTAATTTCCTCTAGTGCTGTTGTTTGTCAAAACTTGTAAATCTCTGCCTCACGCAGTTAGGGGCGGCTCCGAGGGGCGCGGCTTCCAGTGACGCGCGCTTCTAATCTTTATATCCAAAGACAGATTTTTGCCAAAGTACAATCAGCCAAAGTGCGCTATTAGGACACTACCAGGAGTTTGCGTCTCTCTCTATCTCTCTCTCTTTCTCTCTTGCGTCTGTTGGTAACTCCAGTGCTCTTCTTTCTCTTTGTGCGCGCAGTAAATCAGATCGATACGGCTGCGCAGCGCATTCCCAGCTGATCAAACAGATCTCTGCTCTCCAGCTCACATCACCTGCTGTCGGTAAGTGCCATTTCTAACTTCAGTGCAACCGAACTAAAGCGGAAAGCATTTTCCTTTCATTAAGAATGAGCTAAATTAGTGCTTTTTGCCACTGTCTTCGAAATAGAAACTGAACAAAATGAAAAAGATACTCAAAGCTTCTTACACTGTTTGAAGGATTCGCGTATTATGATTTTACGCCAGTGACAGTAACTATAGTAACTCAGGTATTTGCCAGAATCTATGGTTACCATTGCAACTTTTGTAAAGGAAATCAGAGCGTTAATTTAAAGGTTTAATAAACAATATGTTGTTAAACTTTAAACACTTTTGAAATGGAAACGAGTGCGCATATGATGCCCAGAGATGTTGCTTCGATAGACTGCTGAAGCAGAAAACAAACTTGTTGCAGTGGATGATTTAATTTAATGATTCGATGTTTTGGTGATAACCCAAGTGTGATTCAATATAACCTTGCCCGGGGACCCCAAAGAGCCACAAGGGGGTGCTCGAAAATATCACACATTAAAAGTATAAGCATGTTTTATAATTATTTTTAGTAAAAAAATGACAATATAGTTTTTTTTATCTTGCTTTCTATACATCAAAAAATTAAATCATATACATATTTATTTTATGGTTTATATTTTAGGAAAGGAGCTCCCCTCAAGGTGCAAAACATTCCTTGTCTAGTTTAAGCTAGCAATAAAAATATGAAATAACTTTTATAATAACATTTTAATACTAAAGGTCGTGCCATTACAGTTTCATTTAATCTATACAGTACATTTCAGATGATTATTATGTGTCTGCTGCTGTCATGTTCTAGACTTTATTAGCTCTGCACAAACACGATCTATTACTCAATATTGACCATGATAAGATTATAATGACATTAGTGATGAGTTAGGCATGAGTTCAATGACAGAAGGAAATCTTCTTTAGACAGTGAATGAGACAGAAGAACAGACTGCCACCTGAACGGTGTAATTTATAACAAAAAGAGAGTGTTTCAAATAACATATTCATTAGGTATGGTGTTAACATGACCATCTGTTGGGGTTTTGTATTCCTGTTTCGCGTTTTATATCTCAGAGGCCAAGGGCAAAACCTCCAAAATATCTGTTCTGCAGATACATCATCCCAAACCTCAGCCCCATGTAAGAAACTGCTACAACATTCAGCTGTAGTTGTTCAGAAGTATCACTTAAAGTAATGTTTTTTGAGCCTTGGTGCTAAAACCCTTTTAGAAACAAGTTTTTGAGGAACAGCTGTTTGTCATCTATATGTTTTCTGTGAACCTGTACACTATATACACTGACAAAAGTGGACAAATGTATATATTTGTAATAATCTTTAAAACAGTCTAAAGGCTTATGCTTAAATCAGTGAAGTTAGTTAAATTAGCAGATAAATACAAAATGTTTCCATGTATGAATGTCTTTTCACGGGTAATATTTGAACTCATTTTAGTAATTGTTTTAAAGCATGCAAGCGTTTTTGGCACAGATTTCACGGTGAAACGTGTGAAGTGAAACTCAGCGTAGTCAGGTTGATTCAGTCGTATGTACCGTTTTTGACTTGAATTAACCCAGATTATGTAGAGACCACATGAAGCACATTCTTTGGTTACTTAACAAAACATTTTTATTTTAGAGAGTTTTTTATCATAGCTTCATTAGTTATCATCAGCTATTTTACTTTTTTTATCCACAAAGTTATTGACCTTTTGTAAAATCCTTTAAAAAAGTGTCCTATAGAACATACAGAAAATTGCTGGGATGCATTACCTCTTCAGTTCATGTGTCTCAGGGAGACTTTATCAGTTTAGAACGAGGTCCTTGTCTTCTTGAGCAATGGATGAGAACTCACACGGAACATAATGGCCTGTTATCATTCAAAATAATTGGTATTTATGCTGATGGCTACAGATAGCGTTCTTTTAAAAACACTAGACTATTATTAATTTAACATATGCACAAATAAACCATTTGCAGTGTTTACGTATAATTCCTGTAAAATACTGTTTAAATGAAAATAACTATACCTGAGGTGTAATGACTTTTTAGCATTTAAAATGAGATATTGCTGGGTTTTGGGTTAGCAGCAGGAGGTTTTAGCCGTGGCCACAACAAAAACACACACGTACGCGAGTGGACTGTTCTATTGACAGGTTTGTGTGACAAGTGATAGGAGAATTGGATCAAACTTTATTTAGTAATCATTTAGTAATTTCAGAAATCATGCTCTCTAACTTTCTCTCGTAATATTTGCGCCATAGAACTCTCAGTCTCGGATTTTAGAAGGCCAGCTTTTCTTATCATCCCTCACTCCCTGAAAAAGAAGCGAGTCTCAATTAGGAAAGCATGAATAGTGTCAGCAATCGGAGTGGTTTCGAGTGTGAAGAATGTGCGCATATACACAGATGTGTGTGCATAATTAATTGTGTGAAAGTTCAGTATAAGTGCAGATACAAGGCTCAGTTGCTGGCGTGATGTGGACCTTATATGCCCGATGTGATATAAATTGAAACTTAATTCTTGTGTAAGTTCAAAGAAATCTCAAGTTGGCAGGAGGACCTTATTAGGATGGAGAAAAGTTCTCCCAGGGACTGTGTGTGTGTGTGTAGGGGTTTCTTTGTCCTGTCCTTGGCCTTTTGTTCAGTGGTATGTGTGTCTGGATTGTAGCCAATCGGAGCGTTATAAGAGCGGCAGGAGGAAAGTGCTTTCTCCGTCTTCCAGTGAAATTTTCATTCAAAAGTTGCTTGAGTAACTGTGACCATACTTAAAAATATGTATGATTGTTATTATACGTATTATCAAACTAAATTTCTGGTATGGTTGTATGTGTGATTTTTATATGGTGAAATATAAGGAACAGTCTGTTTATTTGCACAGTTGCATTGTGTGTGTGTGTGTGTCATATTCCAGTGTGTTCCAGGAGTGTTTTCCAGTGTAAGACAACAATCAAAAATATAGCAATAAAACAAAACAAATATTATGAATTATGAAGCCAAATAGTGTATGAACCACATTCCCCACATTTTTTTAAATAAATAAAGTAAATTTCCCTTTTCAGTAGAGACAGTGGCAGATAAATGTAAAGAGGGAGGAAACGTCTCTTCTGCCTCCTTTGAACTCATTTTATTATCAGAGAGGTCTAAAGTAAAGTCAATTAATGGTAAAATAATTACAATAAAAACAGACAGCATTTTAGAGTTGTGACTTGAAGAATAGTGCACTTTCTCCAGACAGGTGCTTATGCAGGATGTTAAAGTTTAATTCCAGTAAAATTGTGATTTCCAGGCCTGGAAACATTATAGAAACTTTTAAAATCCATGGAACAACAATGAGCATTTTTGTAGTGAATATAATATCTATTTGCTTAGCTGTAACATGTTTCATCAGCCAAATTTGTTTCTTATGAGTGAATTCATTATGAAATAATTTTTTAACAATTCTCTTTTAGTAGCATGAACTACTGAAAAAGTCATAGAAAATCATTGGTTAGAAAGTGTGGGAACCCAGTGTTGTGTACTGCTATCATACACACCCCGTCTCTCTCGATCCCTTACTAAATGCTGTACTTGTGCATTGTTAAAAAATGATGAAGAAAATCATAATATAATAATATACTGTATGCTAATGTTTAATGTTTTCAGCAAGAATTAAGTAAATTAGTCAAAAGTGGAGGCATTTATAATGTCTCAATTACTGTCTATTTGAAATAGATGCTGTTCTTTTGAACTTTCTGTTTATCAAAGAATCCTAAAATAAATGTATCACGGTTTCCACTGTGATTAAGAGCACGGCTGTTTTTAACTCTGATTATAATAATAAATATTAGTTGAGCGGATGTCTTCAGAAGGATCATGTGACACTGAAGACTGGAGTAATGACTGCTGAAAATTCCGCTTTGCCATCACTGGATTTTTATTATTATTATTATTATAAAATTAATATAGATTTTTTTATTTTAAATGATATTATTTCATAAGCTCAATACATTTCTTAATACTAATGAAATTTGTTTGATTATTTATTTTTTGATTAAGTTGTTATATTTTCTTTGTTGTCAACACTCAACTTATATAAAGACAATCTGAAAAACCCTAAACCCAGACAGTGGACTTTGCCTGCTCGATGCAGTCAGTCGCATGTTTTATAGTGCTTACCGTGTTCGGTTTCCACGTGTGCTTTATCATGTTTGTATTTACAGAGATGTTTCAGGGTATAGTCTTTATGGACGCGTGCTCTTCTCTCAGACAGAACACAGTGTTTCAGGAGTTGTCTCAGTAATAATGTTGGGACAGTGACGGCTCACCTTTATTCTTTGTGTTTACTGAGGCAGCTGGCCAGATCTCTGACCCAAGACCCACAGATGCCCTTTAGCCTAGAGAGCAGGGAACTCTGGGTATTAAAGTAACGTTTGTAGATTTAAATAATAATAATAATTGTACATAATCGTTCACACATAATTGATGGTAATTCTCATAAAATTCTGAAATAAATGAATAATGTTTGAGTGATTTCAATATATAGAAAATATTTTTAACTTTTGAGAATTACTCAAAATTGTTTCTGTAATTATTCCCTGTAAAGGATTTCAGACATTGTTTTAGACCCACTTACAATGATGGCTTTAAAAAAAATCATAATAAAATATATTATAAACATAATCTTAAAATAAACCACATTAAAACATTTCTTATTCCTTCTTTTTATCTTGTTTTCCAGTAAAAGTATTTAAACACTCTTAAATCAAGATACATTTACTTGAGAAGCAACATTACTTAAGATCATTACTTATTATTATTTTTTTTAATTGCTTAGATTTTTTTTGGACAAATGTATCAAAATTTGATGAGTTTATGCCTAAATCAAGAAATCTTCCTGTGGGATAAGACAAATGAAGTTATTCCAAAGAGAAACAAGATTATTTTCTGACCCTATTGGCAGTTCTTTTTGATTGTTTTAAGCAAAAAACATATTTATTTTGATAAATATTTCAGAACCGAGACGTAATCTTAAATCAGTTTGCTTCTCAAGTAAATGTGTCTTTCTATAAGAACGTTGGATATTTGTGATTGAAAACAAGGCAAGTTACTGAGTAAGACAATCTTTTTTTAGTCATAGGACACAGAGAATTCAAGAGTGTCCTGTGATTCTGATCTAATATAGAGACAGATTATGGATATAGAAAGACACACATGAACACACAGCTCTCTTTGGTTTTGGAGTAGGAAAGGTTTCATTTTCACCTCCGGGAGAGGGAGGTTTTGGGTGGATGTCTTTGTGTGTGCTTGTAGCAGTGTGTTCAAGGAGAAGAAGCCATAATTTACTGCTTTTCTTAACTTGGAAAAAAACTGACATTTTCTTTAACCCTAAAACACCACACAATGAAATACGTAATTCAAAATACTGGTAAAACACCTCTAAAAAAAATTATATGGAAAATGACTTCTTAGTAACAATACTTTGGGCCGTATAGTTTTACAGACTTTTCGTAGATTGTGGTTATCTGTATTTTTTCTCATGTTTTCCTCTCTTGCTATCTTTCTAACCATTGTGATTTGTTGTTTTTCTATATTTTTATTTTTAATATAAAAAATCACACACCTCAAACACATTATTTGACACATCATTTTATTTTTGAAAATGATTGAGTGTTTTTGATTATTCAGCGACACTTAATTCTTTGACACATAATTTTATTTTTGAAAAATGATTGAGTGTTTTTAATTATTCAGCGACACTTAATTCTTTGACACATAATTTTATTTTTGAAAAATGATTGAGTGTTTTTAATTATTCAGCGACACTTCATTCTTTGACACATAATTTTATTTTTGAAAATGATTGAGTGTTTTAATTATTCAGCGACACTTCATTCTTTGAATGCTGACTTGTATTATTTTAACGATCCTGGGCTGTGGTCACATACCAACATCTCTCTCTCTCTCTCTCTCTCTCTCTCTCTCTCTCACACGCACACGCACGCACGCACACGCACACACACACGCACACACACACACACACACACACACACACACACACACACACACACACACACACACACACACACACACACACACACATGCATGCTGCTTTACAGTTTATTCTGGCTCTTTTTGTTCATCTCTGGTTTCAGTGTTACATGAAGCACAATGGACTCTGGATCTTTGTGACAAACTGTTTAAAAGAACGTTATCCTCTGCATCTCTTACTAAATAAACATTTGAATTCAAACCAGTGCTGACCTGATGTGCTTCTACAGGGCTGTGGAGTAACGAAATACATGTAACGGCGTTACGTATTATACAAAATATGAGTAACTGTATTTCGGTATAATTGCATTTTAAATTGGTGGTAATCAAATTACAGTTACATCAGAAAAGTATTTTAGAGAATTTGAATTTTAATGTAATTTCTTAATTTAATATTTAAGTAAACAGTTTGAGGATTTTAACCAATAACTTAATAACTGATTCTCAGTTGAAAAAAAAACATAAAAAAACCTGAATGTAGCCGCCTGTTCATTTAGCAACTCGTAGTGTGAGTTGCTAAATGACACAGCACAACAGAAATGACACGACACAACACAACAGAAAGCCATTAGGGCCGTGGATTTACGCACAGGCATTCTAGGCACATGCCTATGCTCGCTCGTCCTGGGCATAGACATAATGTCTATGGTTCAGGAGTGCCCAAACACAATGAAGAGATATAAAATATTTTTGTTATACTATGGGCTATCTACAACAGTAAAAGAACAAAACCCCAGAAGACATTGAGCAAATAAATATAACAAACAATGACAAACTGTTTCCATGTCTTCCACCTTTTTTTATCTACGGAAATCACGTCTTTCTCCCGTTCTCTGTCACAGACGCACACACAGTACACACACGCACTCGTGCACAGAAACTTGTTGTCAGAACAGAGCTGTGTAATATGAGCGGCTCACGAATTAAGTCTGGGGAACAAACTCTTAATTCGTTTCTATGTGATGAACCTAAATGGTGGTCCTGAATCTTAACAGGTGGGTTGCACTTTAAATTAAGTCAGACATCGTTTCACTTTTCACTGTACACGAAGCAGACTGAGCAGTTTTAGCTGGGCGATGTTGATAAAAATCATCCACTGTTTGAGATTTATTTGTTTTGTATAACGTATATTTATATGTAGCCTATATTCTTTATTTTAGGATCATAGATAAGCAAAAATTTAGGATGTGATGATAATTCACAGTAGTTCAGTAAGACATAGACAAACCCGCAAATGTTTTTATTTTAAAGAACAACTGCGGTGACAAAATAAGACAATAATACCAAATAGTCCATCAGCGTGAACTGGGGTTTTATGTGTGGATTATGGGAATAAAACCTTGCTGAAACTATATATATATATATATATATATATATATATATAGTTTTTTGCATATAGGCCTACTTTAAATGTTTTTGTTTACTAAAACAGTTATTAAATCTGACCTACAGCAAACATTATTATTAATGTGCTTTAGTGAGTATTTAAGCAATACATGTAAATTTTCTCTGCAACATTTTTATTTATACTTTTATATATAGGTTATATGCACAATTTAAATAACTGGTTTTGTGGCTCAATCCTTTAAAAAATAAGCAGTAATCACTGTACTATATTAGGCCTGCTGATTTTAGATTTTTAGTAGTTATAGTCTTTAATAAAAAAAAATGTAATCACAGAGATTATAATTATGGTCTATTTTACTCATTAAAAGTGCTCACGTACCTATTGCACAGATTTACAACGCTGAGTGATTTAATATTCGATAGTTATGCAGGTGTATATGGCTACAATGAATGAGTATTAATAACTGAATCTAAATTCATCCTGTACACAGATTAGAACACGAGGAACACAATGAGGGTGTGGATACATAAAATAATTGGATTTTTAATATCTGACAAATAAGTGTCACAGACACTTATTTACTATAAGATAGGAACCTTTAAAAACTGTAAGAGAATCAATATAGGCTAAAATATTTGATTAAGATATAAACAAGGAAACATTGAGCTTGCCATGAAAATATTTATTAGCACTTTATAACCTACAAGTTTGTGACGCATCGAGCAAAGTAGGCTAAACTCATCTATTTAAACAACAAAAAACGGTTGTGCTTTAAAACGTAAAATCAGTCGCTTATGTTCGTGTTCATCCATCTCTAAAACACAGTAAATTATCATAATTTGCGTATAAAATCCCAATTTAGTGCTGATCCGCGGCCTGCTGGTCCTCAAGGAAATATGAATGAAGCGCTATTCAGCCTGAAGAACTCAGAGGTGCTGTCATCAAGAGTTTATTTATAAACAATGACTTCATCTGACTAAAATTACCATGGTTTCTAAACAGATAATAATTAAGATAGGCCTATGATTCTAGAGTTAACACATAATATTTCTGTAATATGGCAAAATCAATTACAAAATCGTACACAAAGCAATGTGCATGCTCGGGTCTACACCACTAAAATTTGCTGTGTTATAAACCAATGGAATTGGGGGTGGGCCCAATGTGTTGCCCCGCCCCAATCGTCCAGATTGCACTCTGGAGTACTTGAAGTAATGCACTCCCGAAGTGGTTGTGGCCACGACGCCAGGCCTACTAATGGTCTTTCTCAGTTCTCAAACAAGAACTACATTAGATTTTTATTGACTGAACATAAGCACTCACTGCGATAGAAAACACTGTAACAGTTTCCAATGATTAAGAATTTTTTTTTTTTGCTGGGGTGGTATTATTAGGCCTATAATATTAATAGGGAGGGGGGCCCTACAATTTGTTTTGCCTATGTCACGAAAAGAGGTAAATCCAGCCCTGAAGGTAATGCATTTCTCTCGTGGAAATACAAAGACTACTTTATAAATCTGAAAAAGGACGTAACATCAGTGCAGTGCAATGCCTGCGACAAAACTTCTCTCAGCATCGAAGGATTCAACGTCTAATCTGAAAAAGCAGCTTGAGGGAAGTTGTTGTTGATCTTTGAAAATTTGTGTCCAGTAACTCGTTTTTATATTTTCTCATATTTTGAGTGTTGAATAGTTATCATCACGTTTAATATTTCTAAGAATTAAATTTAATTGACAACAAATTATCCTAGAATTCACACTTTGCATTCAGTTACCAGTTATATACTAATCATGAATGAAATATAAGTTTATAAAGTCAAACGATAGCTTTGTGTGCTTTTCGAATGAATAAAGACTTCAAGTTCATCTGTAATGTTCAAGAACAGATTGGACAGAACAGATCTTTGGCGCGGTAATGCGAGTTCATTATTCGATTCGTGAACAGATGATTCTTGAGTCAATCTTTTAAATGAATCATTTCTTTTGTTTAACAAAATCAGTGTGAATAGTTCACATTAAACTGGATAGATCTGGGGTACGTTTCCCAAAAGCATCATTAGCGAACTGTGGTTGTTAAATTACGTTGAACTATAACGACATTGCGACCGTAGTTGCTTTGGGAAACAAGCCCTTTCAATTTTGACTCAGCGATTCTTTTGTGCTTCGCTTCTCCATAGAGAGGATTATGAAGTAATCACTTAAAGTTTGGTCCATTCATTAAACAAATCTATTGTATAACTTGGAGAACTGTGTCAGTTGTTTTGGCTACGTTTTATGATATGTTTGGTGTGTTTGGATTCGTTTTGAAGCTTGGAATGCAGCATGAAACAGCACCGAATCCCATTCATTATATTCAAATTGATTTTATATTTATTGGTACATTTAAATTACATAAAAAAAAATGTTGTTCATAGAAATGTGGTGGAAAACTGATGTTGTTAAAAAATGCAAAGAAAACACATCTTATGACTGGTAGATGTCACTTTTATTTAGAGTTGGAAAACATAAAAATAAGACATCAAGTAGGCCTATATGTTCCCTTGTTACTTAAGTGTTTCAAAGTATTCTAAAGTATTTAGATTATGTTACTAAACCTGAGTAATCTTTTAAAGCATGTATTTTGTAATCTGTAGTGAAACACATTTGAAAGTAACCTTCCCAGCCCTGCCTCTACTGTATGCTCCATTAACTGGCCTTCTACAAGTAAGAGACTCTTCTCAAAGTTTCCAAATATCCAATATCCAATAAAATATCCAAACCAAAAGAATTCTTTGAAATTAACTTGAAATATTTACAGCATTTTGGACTGTTACTAGTGGAATATTATAACCTCAACCACAAGTAAATTATTCACAGGCTATCTCATTTCCTGGTGCAGCACCTTTCAATATGTCATCTGCAAAACACTCCCCCACCAAAAAGCAGTTATCCTGTCTGGTTTGGTGTGATGAATCTCCCAGAAGAGAGCAGTGTAACCCGCTACAGAGGCTATTTATCTACCTCTACAGTCTCGCTTTGCACATGTATTTTGGACATATTTAGAAAGAATTATATTAAAATATGCATCATTTTCTTCTGTGACGTTTTTCTATTTTTCCAGTCACTTTTTCATAGAAAATTTGTAAAAGGAAGTGCATCTGCTAATACAACTAGAAAAAAACAGGCCTACTGGTCTTTTTGAGAAAGCTGTCTTTATGTAGTCTGCCAAGCTTTGTTTCTGGAAAAACCATGAAAATCACAAACAGGTTTAAAAAACATTAAAGGAAATGCAGGCAGCACTTATATGACACTTGCAGGAAATATTAAAGGTTTGTGCAGTATGTAGATTACAGTTCAAAGATTTGGGGTTGGTAGTTAAAATATATTTTAATATTGATTTATTCCTGTGATGGGATAGCCGATTTTTCTCGTGGCAATTCGTACATATTTTACGAGGTGGCTAATTCGTACGAATTTGTACGACCTCACTCGAACGATTTAGTAGGATTTGTCTAAACCCCAGTGACGGGTAGATTTAGGGCTGGGGTTAGGTGTAGGTTATTCGTACGAATTAGCCACCTCTTAAAATATGTACGAATTGCCGTGAGATCAGGCTGGATTTTTCAGCAGCTATTCAGTCTTCAGTGTCAAACGATCTGTTCAAAAGTTTGGGGTCTGTACGGGTCAGTTTTGGGTCTTTTAAAAAATAATTAATACTTTTTTATTCAGCAAGGATGCATTGATCCAATAAAAAATGACAGAAATGGCATTACATTTTAATAATTTTAAATAAATTATCTTCTTTTAAATGCTCTATTCATCAAAGAATCCTCAAAAGATTATAAAGAATAAAGTAAGAAAAGTAAATAAATAAGTAAAAATAAATAAGAAAAAACAACAACATACTGACCCTAAACTTTTGAATGGTACCATGTGCTTAACATGCAGGGGGTGTCAGTGTTACTCTGATATCCCTCAGGATCTGACTTACTTTTTTTAATGTCCTTCAGCAAGCACTTCCTCTGACACAGTTGGGCCTATAATGCAGTAGTCTGTCAAGCCAGGACCTCGCTTGAGTTCTCCAGAAAGAGCTCCTCCCCTGGTCTGGCCCCTGCGTCAGCCCCCCTTGCCCTGGACTCTGGCAAGGCCAATCGAGCGGACTCACCTAACACCTTACCCCATCTGTACACGTCCCCTCTCGGCATGGACAGCCAGACCATCTGCATTCCATCTCCGTATGTGGAAGCCTGTCAGGATTATTCACAACCGCACGGGGAGAGATCAGCCATGGAGCCTTAACGCTCTACAGCCCCGTGTCCTCCACAGTGCTGGGGTACACTCATCCCCCCGTGTCCGAAAGCCTGGTCCCGCTGAGTCCGACAATCTTCTGGCCTTCCCACTCCACACACCCTGCGGTGTCTCTCCACTGCCCGCCTCCACTGGCCTACAGCGAAACAAACACACACACCACCTGGGAGGACGCCAAGACACACATGATTAACCAGGGCAGGTGAGAAAACAGCAGACATTAATAATTGATTTATGCCTTTAATCTCCCAGTAGCAGCTTTCAAATGCATAGAGTTGCCATAGAGACAATAAAAGCCCTGTGACCACATAAATGTTTTAATTTGCTTTTCGTTTGGTTCTTGAGGTGCTTGCTGCAGTATAATGAATCGTGCAACTTTATGAGCAGATACATGATATTACTTTTCTAATCTGACTTTTCACAGGGCAGACAATTAAACAGGTAAAAGGGTCTGTTCAAGTCTGTTCTGATAGGATTCTAATACTTAATTCTAATTATAGAAAATTTGCCTATAATTGTGCATAGCTTAGCAAAATAAATAGACTATTATATAAAACATAAAATAAATAAATTAACTTAAAATGCATTAATGTAAAATATGAATTAACTTTTATTTCATATGTCATATTCTGTTCTGTGATGTTTTTGATGTTCCTGACACAAATTCACCTGTCACTTTGTAATATCTTGATAAATTAGGCAGATGTGAACAGGACCAAACAAGCAAATGCATATTTATATAGGATATTATCACAAAGGGCTTAAAAAGTTAATAGAAATGACATTTATCATACAATTATCAAATTAAACAGCAATAATCATATCCAGAATTTCTTAGCTGTGTTTGCATCAAGGCAATGACCTGAAAAAAAAATATATATTGAAAAATAGTTTTATGTCAGCTAGTCGGTAAAGCAGCATTTCTCATCCCTCCCCTACTAAAATTCATGAATAATAAAACTGATAAAATGATACAAACCGCAAAATTACTAACACTTAATTTAAAATGATAATGGAATATATAAAATAAAAGCAAGTTCAAAATATTAATAAAAACTATTTTCATGCAGCAAGAACCCCTCACATTTTTCTTGCCCTTTTTTACTTCATCTGTTCCTTCATCTTTTATAGTTCTGTCCTTACTCATGCAAAGCTGTTAGGGCAGCAACTGGATGGTGATGGTGGCTTGAATCCTTCACCAGGTATTTTGGGTAAAGGAGACGCACACTTCTGTGCGGTGTGTCATGACTACGCCTCTGGGTATCACTATGGTGTCTGGTCATGTGAGGGGTGCAAGGCTTTCTTCAAACGGAGCATTCAAGGTAACATTGTTCAAAGTAACCATTTAACATAACAAATACATGCTCCTCAGATGTTCCATTTTCTGAAATGCCATGTTAATCAATGGAGGGTTTTGCCGTTTTGAGTATTTCTAAGCAGACTTTTTCATGAATTCCCTTGTTCTGTGCGTGGATTTCTTTGAGTATGTCAGGGTCAGTTCTCTGCATTCCCCAACAAGTTTGTTTTGACCTTTCAGTCAAGAGACTCTACTCAAAAAGCCAGATATGTAAAAACATATCAGTTTTTACAAATACTACATTTCAGTAAAAAACACAGTATTTTATTCTTTAAAGGACACATTTTTATTTCACAGATCACATTAATTCCATGCAAAAATGTATTCCTTGTTCAGTTTGTGATGTTCCTACTAATATCTCCAAGGATTACTTCATTAAAAAATAGATTATAGAGAAATATTTTGTAATTTAGACTTTGCAAACATCAGATAACAGATATTACTTTTATCTTTTTAATTTGATGCTAAAACAGTTTTGGATACATTATTTTGGATGTATAATTTTTTATATTGCAATACATTTTAAAATGTATTTTATTCCTGTAATGGAAAAGCAGAATTGTCAGTCTAGTCTTTAGTGTCAAATGATTCTTTAGAAATCATGCAACACCCCTGTTTCTTCTTATTATCAATTTTAAGAACAGTTGTGCTGTTTAATAGATTTCTGGAAACTGATACATTTTTTTTTCATGATTCTTTAATTAAAAGAAAGTTCAAAAGAACAGCATTTATTTGAAATATATGTATTTTGTAACATTACACGTCACCTTTGATAAATGTATACATTTTTATAACATTATGCATGCATTCTTGGTAAATAATAGTCTTAATTTCTTTCAAGTTTTTGAACGGTAGAGTGTATATTTAATTATATTATAATATAAACATTGATTATTAATATAAGCTCATGTTTCTGCAAGTTAATCCCATACAAAAATGAGATTGTACACACAAAAAAAAAATTATGTAGAAACAATTTTCACTCAGAAATTGCTGGTAAATTTCATAACAATTACAAAGAAGTAGCAAACAACACTGAATGAAATGCCATTTTGAAGTAGAAAGACTGAAAGACTTCTAAAACACTGTCTAATAGTCTTCCAAAAATATGTTTTTTTAGTGCTAAAATATTTGAATCAATTAACAGCCCTAATAATATCTTAGACAATACAATGAGATGACATTAAAAAGCTGAAGTTAATCAAGGCACCCAAGGACATGAGTTTAATATTTTTTTTCTCCCGATCATCTTTAGGGCACAATGACTACATTTGTCCAGCCACCAACCAGTGCACCATTGACAAGAGCCGACGCAAGAGCTGCCAGGCCTGTCGACTCCGCAAGTGCTATGAAGTGGGCATGATGAAGTGTGGTAGGCAGCCGCCTCTTCCCTTTCTATGTGTAGCCACTTATTATTTACTGGGGGATAAGATATGTCAATCGTTATATATTTTTGGTCACTTGTTACTTTGGGGACCAATTCTCACTATGCATCACTATTAACTACAATTTTGCATTAATAAACTCCTAATTTCCTGCTTAGAAATAGTTAGCAAGTAAGGTAGCTGTTAAGTTTAGGTATGGGGTCGGTTTAAAGGATCTAAAATATGGTAATACCGGATAAGGTATTAATAAATGTATATGCTTTATAAGTACTAATAAACAGCCAATATGCTAGCTAATAAGCAACTAGTTAATAGTGAGAACTGGTCCCTAAACTAAGGTGTTATCATATTGGACAGTGTGTGCTGTGCTGAGTGTGCACTTTCGATGCGTGTGTGAACAGGTGTGAGGAGGGAACGCTGCAGTTACCGAGGTGCTCGTCATCATCGCAACCCCCAGATGAGAGACAGCTCAGGCGGGGCGTTAGGGGTCAGAGGTCGTTCCCAGTCTCATTTAGAATTTCCCCTCAGTCCCACTCATCCCCTCTTCCCTTCGGGGGACAGAGCTGAAGGGTGCGGCCGGAGCCTCACCCCAGAGCAGTTGGTCAACTGTATTGTGGAGGCGGAGCCTCCTCAGATTTACCTGAGAGAGCCAATAAATAAGCCGTACACTGAGGCCAGCATGATGATGTCACTAACCAACCTCGCTGACAAGGAACTGGTGCTCATGATCAGCTGGGCGAAGAAGATACCAGGTGTGTGCTTGTATAAATACATTAAATACTCTGATTCATAATTTGTATACATTGCACTTTTTAAGCAATGCGTAACTTTTCCCATATGGAAATGTAATATATGACTTGTATTATCCTTTATCGAGAGTGATATTGCTATATATGTTACCTATATAATTTGAATGTACATACATTCTCTGGTTAGATGAAGATATACATTTATAACATATATAAAATCTGTATTGCCTAATAAAGAAATGTATGTACATAAGTTAATAATATCTATGTCGAAAAATCGATTCACCTAACTATCGCAATTCTTTTTTAAACGATTTAAAAATCGATTGGTTTACCTCAGAATCTATTTTTATTTCATTATTTAATTTTTGACATCAAAGTACCGCAAGAGCCATTCGAAAGAATAGGATCCATCTGTTCTCTTATCGGTCTCGCAGTACTTTGATGTCACAATGACCATTCTGTGCAGTGCCACTTAAAGTCGAACGCGCCTGTGGGAGCCGTCTGTTCTCCGTTGATCTCGCGGTGCTTTGACGTCATACAGCCATCATTCTGTGTGCGCAGTTCCGCTGCATTAGCTGACGTCATATACGTTTAAAGCCGGCGCGAGAAAGCAAAACCATGACGGAGGCAGAGGATCAAACCTCTTCCAGAGTTCTTTCTGCACCTTCACGTTTTGAAACCCCCTTGATTAGGGTTGGAGCTAAACTCTGCAGGACGCCAGCCCTCCAGGACCGAAGTTGCCTATCCCATGGTCTAGTCTAGAGTAAAAAAAAACAACAAAAAAACGCAATATTTGTAGAATCGAAATTCTTAAAAAATTGCAATACATATCGTATCTGCACCCAAGTATCGTGATAGTATCGAATCGGGGGATAAGTTTATCATCCCATCCCTAATCTACATACATTTTTTTTATATGGTTACATTTGTTGCAGCCATATACAGTATGTCAACATTTTTATTTATTTATATATGCAACTTTATTAAAACAACATATATACAAAAGAGAAATTGTAATACATGCCAATATTTTATATTATACAATATCGACATATATGAATGGGTTTTAGAATGGATTTACAGTACATGTACATGTATTTCCAAAATGTAGTACACAAATATAAACATACATATTTTTTATGGGCTAGATATGTTAATATATTACATTTTTCAAGTTTCTGTTAGGTTTCATATATGCTTAATATATGGAAATGTAATGTACTTATATTACATTTGCATATGCTTTTACATTTTTTTTTTTTGTTTAAAGTGATTTTGTAAAGTTCTTAAATCAAGGATTTCTGGCAAATTGATTTCTTGTAATTTCTAAAAGGTTAATGGGAATCAATCACCCTCATGTTGTTCCAAACCGGAATGATTTTCAGTCTCCTGTGGAATAAAAAAATCATTATTTTGCAGTATGTTGCTTATCCATTCAGTGAAAGTGAATGGTAAGCGCAGGGCCTGTCATACTCCAGAAATGACAAAAAGCATTAAAAATAAATACAAATCATTTTGTGTGAGTGTTTGTGCTCGCATTTCCGGCATTTGAAGGGCAAGCAGCTGTGTTCCGGAAGACATTTGTTTGTTTGTTACTCCTCTTGCAGGTTTTGTGGAGCTGAATTTGTCAGATCAGGTGCATCTGTTGGAATGCTGCTGGCTGGATATATTGATGTTGGGACTGATGTGGAGATCTGTGGATCATCCCGGGAAACTCATCTTCTCACCTGACCTCAAACTCAACAGGTAAAATCTCCCACTGACTCTGGAAAATGGCTCCTTCCACCGGTTGCCCCTCACTGCAGAACAAAGACCCAGGGGGCGTGGTTGGATCCACATCTAGGGGGTGGAGATGGTAGGTTTAGGGGTGGGGATGGGTGGGTTTAGGGATCAGGGAGTGGAGAGGGGTGGGTTTAGGTATATGTAAGGTGGGAGGAGTTGGATCTAGATCCAATCACGCCTCCTGGATCTTGTGTTCTGCAGTGAGGACCATCTCCCTTCCACAGCACAGATGACACACTGAGGAGGAACATACTGAATGTGTTGTAGACAGACCTTTCATGGCCCTGATATGCTCACAGCAAAGTTATTTTTCGTTCTTTGCTTTAGGGCCCTTGAGGTCCACTTTCCTGCAGATTGTAGCCCTAACCTTGATGAAACTCACCTCCCTGCTACTTTCTAGTAATCCTGAAGACCTTGATTAGCTTGTTCATGTGTGCTTGATTAGGGTTGGAGCAAAACTCTGCAGGAAAGTGGACCTCGAGGACCAGAGATCAGAACCCTTGCTTTAAAGCAAGCAGCTTATTTAAACATGATAAAACCGTGTCAGTGTTGCTTTCAGTTAGAACTACAACTTAAATACTGCAAAGCAGCTTTCCAGTGTGTTCATGCTTTTACTTGTGTCTAACCTCGTTGGAATGAACAGAAGAAATTAACTGGAGAAGATTTCCACATCAGAGAAAGTGAAACTGCAGAGCACACCTACTGATTTATTTTTGATCCATTATTATTAATTTATCCATATTTACTGACTGTCTGCTGGCTTTGGTTGCTATAATGGTCACACAGCATTCAGCACTATGCCAAGTACTTTTTTTACAATAGCTGGAAGCAGAAATTAGAAAATTGGAAATGAGGTATATGTCGAACGTCACCTTGCCAAACCTGGAAAACAGGTCTCATACGTTTTTTGGAGAAATTAGTATGAACTCATGAAGATGTCTATGGACTTTTAAGGTAATCAGCTAACCTAGCTAGTAGTTGTTATTGTTAGAGTTTTATTCAATTTGAATATCCGAATGTTCGGAAAAAAAAACATTTGTGTGACAAAGTGACGAGACCTGTTTTACAGAATACAGGCATCTGTTACGCACATCCCCGTTTGATTGGACAAAAATCTGATATAACTCCTCCCATATTGTTTCTCAATGCAATGGCATAGGATCTATGATACCAGAACCTGAATGATGAAAACAAGCTGAAATGTAACAGTTTGGACTCGGCTTTAACAGAAATTGAATTGAATTTCAAGTGTGGTTTGGATTGAATGAGTTAAAATCAGATCAGTGTTCTTTTTCTGTTTAGGAGACAAAATATAAAATATTAAAACAACTTTTACCAGATATCCCAAAAATGCATTTGTGCTGTCAATATGCAGAGTTCTTTAGATTAAAATTGTTTGAAATCTGAAGGCGTCTTCCATAAATGAGACACTGATGTTTAATGGATTTATTCATTGACCTTCAGATAATCTTCTGTTGTGTGTGTCCAGTGCACGCAGTGTTTGTGTGTGTACATACACGCACTGCAAGGTGCGTAAACAACGTTTTTGAAGTTCATTAACAAAACTGATCTGTTTTTGTTCTCTTTTGTGTATGCATGGCTGGTGTGTGTGTGTGTGTGTGCGTGCCTGTTTATTAATTTGTGTGGAATTAAATATTCCTCTTCCTTGGTGATTATCTCTAGGGTCTTAAACCTTGGTGTGTTCTCATAACATAAGCTTAGTTTGCACTACTCAATTCTCACACAGGAGTGTGTGTGTGTGTGTGTGTGTGTGTGTGTGAGAGCGTGCACTTCCGTTTGTCTTTCACCTGACACTTTAAGGTCATCTGTATTCATTCAAAATAAGCTGTGTATGTTACCTAGTGTTATCTTTACATAGTTTTTCTATGAATTAATTACATTTTTTTATTGCTACTTGGATGCTCTTTTTTCAGTACAGTTAGTATAACCGTATCCTGCCATTTTGTTAGGCTGTTTCTACAACTTTGCTTTTATTATTGTCATTGATGCATGGGGTATCTAATTAAATAATAAAATAAAAAAGGTTTATACATATAATTTCTTTTTAATTTTATTATTTTAAAATACTTTTAATATATGTAAATATATTTTTAGTATACTTTAGTGTATATTTCTGTTATATAACAAAACAGTAGTACAGTTCTGTATGTTCTGACAAAATTATTTATTATGCCAGGCTCCTAAAATTGTAAAATGGATTTTAATTTCTTCCCGTCTCCTTTACTGAATAGTTGAGATAGTGATGTCACTCCAGAGTGATTAGTCACAAGACATTTAGGGCTATGGTTTAAGGGATTGACCTTTTCCCTTTTATCTCTGTTTCATACCTTTTCGTTCTTTCTTTTAATTCTTTCAGAGAGGAAGGGAATTGTGTTGAAGGCATCATGGAGATCTTTGACATGCTGCTGGCCACCACCTCCAGATTCAGAGAACTGAAGCTTCAGAGAGAGGAATACGTCTGCCTCAAAGCCATGATCCTTCTCAACTCCAGTATGACACTACTCTGATTGTGTGTGTGTGTGTGTGTGTGTGTGTGTGTGTGTACGTTATTGTGCAAGATTAAAATGCAGTTTGTATCTTGTTTTTCCCCTCTACCTAACTGTAGGGCATGTTAATTACAACATGCAAACTATATTTGCATGACTGTTCAGTGGTCTCCTGCCAGTGCCGCCCTCTTGTGTTTTAACCCTAAAAAGCCTACTGTATAATCTTTTATACATGAATATAATTTATACGTGATTAAATAATCAACCTGATCAAAACTTTGCTGAAAACATGCCTTTTGAACTTTGATTGATAGATCATATTTAAAAAAAGCAAAAGGCCTTATAGTATGTAAAATTGTCCTCAATGTTGTACACGTCTTTTTGAAAATAAATCTTTAATGATTTTAATAAAGTAAATGTAAGAATAATTTTTATATTGTAAGTCATATTTAAAGAACACCTACTGGGCTGAAGCAACTTAGATTTATTTGAATATACTTTATTTATTTATTATTATTATTTTAGAAAAATCATGTTAAAATATGATATGATCTTACTAAGATGTACTATCTGGAGATATAGAGTGACAAATTATATTTATGCGCTAGTCTGCTATACTGTTAATAAAACAATTGATTTACATTATATTCACATTACAAGCCATCATAATTTTTCGTTTTATATAAATAACAACATCTACAACAAATTGTATATTTTTGCTCAGTTTGAGCCTCTAAATAAATTGAAGGTAAAAAAAATGTTTTCCCCTCAAATATGAGCTCCATATTCTCACTACAGTATATCACACTATATGAGCCATACAAGCCTGCATATCAAATATGATACAAAACATAATCCACATAAGCAGATGTTTATGTATATTATATTATTTCGTATATCAGGCTTTACAGGGTTAAAACTGCAGTCTGATTGCTGACACTATAAAAAGGTTGTGGCTAGATGGTAACCTTTATTCAATCATATTATCTCAAAATTAACCGGTTTATCTTTAACCACATCAGATGTTGTGATTCACTTCTCTTGTGTGCTTATTAACAGATAACTGTTCAAGCTTGCCACAGACTCCTGAAGATGTGGAGAGCCGTGGGAAGGTTCTGAGGCTGCTGGACTCTGTGACTGACGCTTTAGTTTGGACCATCTCCAGAACAGGCTTGTCCTCACAGCAGCAGTCCATCCGGCTCGCCCATTTGCTAATGCTGCTCTCACATATTCGACACCTCAGGTACCACAGCAGACTGTGTTCATGATCTGACAGGGGCTGTATTATAGACTCCCAGCATTTTATGTTTCAATTTTCACTGGCTCACTGTTCCTTTCTTCTGTCGTCCATAGCAACAAAGGCATCGAGCATCTGTCAACCATGAAGAGAAAAAACGTGGTGCTGCTATATGATCTTCTGCTAGAGATGCTGGATGCCAACACATCCCAGAGCAGCCTGATGCTGGCGGCTCACACAGAAACCTCTCTCCGGTCGGACACACAACAGACCACAGAGATCCTCCACACATCCAGACAGCACCCTGCGCTGAAAGAGAGCAACCAGGAGACCCGGCACAGCCCACAGTGAGTGTATCCATACATGCACACTCGTGTTGAATTGTGCCATTTTTGGTAAAACAGAAGTCATATTTTGTGAGACATCCACCCACAAATTTATCAAAAGATAACTACAAGATAATTACATTTATGTAACTGGTTGCCATTCAAAAGGTTGGGGTCAGAATTTTTTTTTTAAATAAATTAATACTTTGTTCAGCAAGGATGCATTAAATTGTGACCCTCTCTGTGAAAACCCAGCTAAAGTAAAAAAACTAAAATCATCCTTCATATTGTAAAGAACATTCTGTGAAAATGTAACCTTTATATCTTTAATATTGAGTAAGGTCATGTCAAAGTTTGAAATTATAGTGAAATTAATGGTAGAAATCAAACTTTTATGCTTGATAATTAGATTTGGAGACTTTAGCCTGGATTTCACAGAGGGAATTTATCAAGTGACAGCAAAGATGTTTTGACTTTTTGACTTTGACATTTCTATTTCAAATAAATACTGTTTTTTTTTTTTTAAAACAGCAATGAATTCTTTAAAAAAAATCCTGGAAAAAAACAGTTTTTAACACATAATAGAAATGTTCTTGAGCAGCAAATCAGCATATTACAATGATTTCTGAAGGATCATGTGACACTGAAGACTGGAGTAATGATGCTGAAAATTCAGCTTTGCTTCATAATAAATTGGATTTTGAAATATATTTAAATAGAAAACAGTTATTTTAAATTGTAATAATTTTCACTAAATTACTGTTTTTACAGTATTTGTGATTAAAAAACTGCAGCCTTTTAAAAGTTTACCTTTAAAAAAAAAACTTTAGTGAACGTTTAGTAAAAAATATAGTGTTTTACAAACTACGTTAAATACATGTTGAACCTGGAACATTCCTTCACCTTCAATCAAATGAATCATTATATATTTCACACAAGGTTTTCTCATCTAAGCTAACACATATTTGTGTCTGCCTCTCTAGAGCTGAAGAGACAGTGGATAAGATATTGCATTGTAGTCTGCATCGAATGGACATGGACACAGATTGACAGTATCCCTTCTGTGGGGTAAAAATCTCCCTGGATACAGCATTGGATATGAATCCAATTTCCAAGCCGTTGTCCAATGTAGGGTCGCGGGGGATTCAAACCAGATCTGAAAAAAAAACCCAATGACCTACGACAACCTGAACCAAACAGGGCTTTTAAATGGCGCTCAGTCTTGCTTTAACACAATGCAGTTTGAACTGTTGTTTTCCTATTATGCCATAATGTCAACCTGACGAGGAATCCTTCTTATTCAAACCAGTCATGTTTTCAGTATTCAAGAAATCCACAAATGGAATCCTTTTAATGCCTGGTTCCATTAAATGTGAAGTGTGTAATTTCTGTGGTAAACACAGTAGAAAGAACAACATTCGAACACTCCCCCATCTGCCATTTCTCAGCAACCAGCTAGCACGACCCATAAATCACGCCATTGGTTGAGCCAGCGCTATGTGGTGTCCTTTTGGGCCATTCAAACAGATTGCCGAAATTACACACTACACATTTAAATATTTGGTTTGCCAACCTCTGACTTAACATGACTGTTTCTGAAGACTGGCCAAGCTAAACGAAACGCACACTTTTAATAGTTTATGCATTTTGTACTCTTGTGTCTGTGTATCTGTAAGACATTGAAGTGTGCTGTTATTTGCTGTTCTGTGTTGCTTCTCATGCTTTATAAAGTACTTGTCACTGACAATAAATGTAAGGCTTTTAAAAACATCTGGGAGTGTTGATGCCTCTTTCAGATGTTTTCTCAAAGCCTGGCTTAGACGCACAATTAACACATCAAAAGTGTATCAAATTATATCATACTTTGTAACGTGTAATTACAGATGCAGCTGAGTTTTCTGGTGCTACGAGTGTTAATAACGGTGCATCCTTGTGTAAATGCTTCATATTCTGCACCTGAAGTGTCCTGAGAAGCAGCAATTGCATTAAAGCTGCAGTGTATAATTGTTGCACGTCACCAAGTAGTATTGCAATGCTGCGTTCCATTTTGGTGGGCTCATCCCAGTGCTTCAGGTTTTTGCTCCTTGCAAACCACTTCTGCCTCATTTTGCTAAGAAAACTAGTGGCACCGTCATCGCACAAAGAATCATGGAAGCAAATATCCATCAGTTGTACCTGTTAAGAAGTGCCCTTCAGAGGTGGAGATCTTTTTTGGAACGCAACATGAAAGTCATTTTCTAAATGTTTCCAACACACTCCCTCGTTTGTCACTGTGTTTACAGCTTTTGGGAATTACATACTTTGATCTGGTTAAAAAAAAATTACACCAGGTTTAAACAGGAAAAAATATACAGATGATACACTGACTCAAAACCAGTAAGTTTCTACAGGTAGCAAAACTAAATTCTGCAGCATAATAGATAAATATGTGGGAATGAAATAAGTGAACACTTGCATATTTGTACATGATGTTTATTTGTAGGTTGACTTCAAACTCAAAAAACACAAACATCTTTATATTCTCTTCAACCAGTGTTTGACAGTGGCAGTGCAAGGTTTGCTGCAAAATAAATTCATAATAAAGAGAATGTTTTCTGTGATTAATGGATACTTTATATCATAATCTATTTTAGTTGACCCATAATGTAATCCATACTATAACAATTCAATTAAAAACATCAGGACGAACAGCACTCTTTTAGTAACCGTGATGAATTATAAAACAAAGTCTCTGACACTTTGGCAGTTAGTATGAATGAAAGAGTGACTAATGGCCTTTCAGCAGACTTTCTGTAGGTCAAAAATAAAATAAAAGCCACATATAGTCATGTGCATACTTTTGAAATGCCAGACGTCTTAGCTAAAAACACACCAGACACAAACACATCTGGGTACCAGATTTTCCTGCCTGAAAAAATCTAGCTATAAACTATAAAACATAATGGCAACACTTTACAACAAGGCTCATTAGTTAACATTAATTAACAACACCAGTAAACATGAAGTAAGAATGAACAACCCTTCTACAGCATTTATTAATCTTAGTCAATGTTAATTTCAGCATTTACTAATGCATTATTAAAGTCACAAGTTGTGTTTCTTAACATTAGTTAATGCACTGTGAGCTAACATGAAAACAATGAACAACTGTATTTTCATTAACAAAGATTAATAAACAGTGTAATAAACGCATTGTTCGTTGTTTGTTCATGTTAGTTAATCCATTAACCAATGTTAACCAATGACACCTTATTGTAAAGTGTTACCAACATAATCAGATATCATTTATTTATATCCCCACTCAGATTGTTTACCAATTATAATTCATTTCAGAAGTTTTACAATATTCACACACACATGAAAACACAGCCACCAACCTTTAGGCTGAATAAATTAAACACAACATTTGCACACACCCCGATGCCTTTGTGTCTCTCCTCCATGGCTTTTACCAAAAGAAAGGCAGCTAAGAGAACTAACAAATAAAATATATTCATCATTGCAAGTCATTTTACACTGACTCCTAGAAACAAGACTGTATGAACATAACTGATATTCAAGCAAATCCCGTCACTAAGACATAAACAGGGCTTCTAATTAAAAAACAGGCTGACTCGAAGCCTATGAACCTATACGGGTTCAATTTTGTCTTTTATATGTCAAAAATAAATACATTTGTCTGAAGGAGTATTAATTTAAATTAATGTTATGCTACATACTATACAATTAAAAATGAGTGCACCTTTGATGTTCTCTAAAAATACAAATTTACATAATGAGGAAAGGCTCTTGAAGAGAAGTTTGGGATTGCTTCAGAAAAAAAATCACTCTCCATGTGCAACAGACCTCAGATCCAGGAACAAGATTTGATTGTTGCAGGAAATCTATTGAATCCCAAACACAAGGGCTTTCACTCAGATTAATCAGAGCTACAGGATCTGCTACAGGAGAGTAAACCGGGAGGCTTGGACTACGTTCCATTTCCTCTACTGATTGAGCTGTGTAAGTGAAGGGTACACGTGTAGTCGTTCTCATGTGGGTGGGGGTCCGTTGGTGTAGAGGAGCATGGGGTAAAAGGATCGGGCAAAGTTGTTGGAGAGAGTGCAGCTGTAGTCGTCCTCTGAGAAAGGCACCAGACACGTCACAACCAGCAGCAGCAGGAAGAGGATGTGGAGGGGCAAAAGCCGCTCGGAGGACACGATACAGGAACGGCCTCGCTGGGGACGAACCAGACTTGTCAGCCCTGCAGAAAACACAGACAGTTAAACATTTTTACACTACTGCTAAAAGGTTTGGGTTTAGCAATATTTTTTTAAATGAACATATATTCTGTATTATCTGTAAGGATGCATTAATTGATCAAAAGTGACAGTAAATACATACATTGTTATATTTTTTATTTTTACTTTTAAGCGATCAAAGAAGTTAACAATGTTTTTTAACATTAATAATAAAAAATGTTTCTTGACCACCAAATTATATAAAACTATTTTTGAAGGATCATTTAACACTGAAAATAACAGCTGAAGATTGAACTTTGCCATCACAGAAATAAAGTATGTTTTAAAATATAATTACAATAGTACAAAACACTATATTAAACTGTAATAATATTTATCATTAATACTTTTTTACTGTATCTTTGATCAGATAAATGTAACATTAAAAATATTTTTTTTGTTAATGTTTGTGCTTACATGTCTATATTTATTTTTGTATAATTTATATAATAAATAAACATATTTAATATATAAACATAACATATTTTTCTGAAATATATACATGCATGTGTGTGTATTTAGATATACACAATAAATATACACAGCACACATATATAAACAAAAACTTTTATTTTGGATGCGATTAATCGCGATTAATTATTTCACAGCACTATTAAAAACATTATAAAATCTTTGAAAGTTCAAAAGAACTGTTTTTTTATTAAAAAAACTTTAACTTTTGATCAATTCAAGGCATCCTTGGTGATTAAAATAATTCATCTTTTTTTGTTTATCTCACTGAGACCAAACTTTTCAACCTTTAACCTAAAATGAGGATGCTGTTATTTACCAACTATGCATAATTCAACACGAGTTATTTCAGAACTTTGTGGCTTGTGAAGGTCAACATGTTGAAAGTACATGTTGAAAGTTACATGTGTGAAAGTGGAGAAGAACTAGAGTGTGAAGAGAGTACTAGAACACATCAACTTCAGCAAGGTCATACAAGGTCGCAAAATCACACGACTGAACACAGATGCATAGTAATACTATCAGTGTGTACCTGACACCCGCGGGAGATCCCCGTGTAACGGCCTGAACTCTTGCGGCTTCCTGGAGAGATCAGAAAAATGACTCTGTGTTTGTTACCTCCTAGTAATCATGATAAACACAGACTAGAGATTCTAAAAAAAACCTCATTACTGTTACTTTCAAAACCATACTCCCCAAGAGCAGCGTTAGAAGATAAAATCAATATTATCTTACAGGGTGTTAACAGGGTGTTAATGCAGAGAGTGTTTTAGTACCTGCTGTTGTGTTGATACTGTCTTGCCCACATTTGGACCAGTTGAGTCCTGCAATAGAACATACAGGATCAAAGCATCAGTGTGTGAGAGTGAAACCCGCCTGGCCTGCAGAGAAATCTTGTGCTTTGTGTGTGAGACTGAATTAAATGTACCAGTCTGCTTTGCAGCATGTGCAGGTCGTGTGCGATCTGTCTGATCAGCAGTCGTAACTTGTTGCTGATGACGTGAACCTTCTCTTTGGCCTCCAGAGTATCTTCTCCTTGGTCCTGTAGCAGAATCTGTGAGGAGATCTCCTGCAGGCAGTGTACCTCTCTCTCACGAGACTGTAAGTCCTGCTGAACAGCCTGTTATGCACAGACAACAACCCATATATTAAGATATGAAGAAACTTTGTCCCACAATTAATCGTTTTTTTTCATCCAATATTTGTGGGGGCATTATTAGATATTGCACACTAACAGAACACAAGCACACTATTCTACCTTGAGCGTGTCTCGATGCTCTTGCAGGATGTTGAGGTCTGTGTTTTGGTCATGGATGTTGACCATGTAGCGCTGGCTTTCTGCTTTAGCTAACCACAGCAGCAGAGAGTGAAGAGTCTCGTGAAACTCCTGTGAAAAAGAAAATGGAATAAACACACGAGTCTGTTTCTCACAGGTCTTTGTTACATGATGCTTGTGTGTTTGGTTTAGGCCTCACTACACAATCTTTACAAAAGCCCTAAAGGAAGTTACAGGAAAAAAATAGCACAAACCCCCCAAAAAGCTGGCTTTTACAAAAAATGAATGCTAATTATATGTTAACTACATTTGATAGAACTCTGTCACGGTATGCTGTAGCTTTAAGAACAACATGTACCCAGCACTTCTGAAACCTTTTTCAACAAACAACTAAAAACAACTTTGTGGTTTTATGTTTTATATCCTGAGATAAAATCTCACCAACACAAAAAGGAACAAGTGGAAACATGTGAGGGTGCAGAGAAATGAGCTTACTAAAAGCATCTTGAGTTGCAGTTGCAAACCAAAAAACACTCATGGTACCTTGCAGTAATGTCTGAACCCTGGGATCAGTGTCACTTTTCAAGCTTGTTTTTCCTCACCTGACACTCCATGAGTGCTTGATGCAGCTGATGTTCCCAGCTGTCCAGGGCGGCACAGGCCTGTGCCCATTTCTGATTGGCCGACTGCAGATTCTCACGCAATTCGTGTAATTCGGCGCTGTCTCCATGCTGGAAGCCCCGCCCACTGAGATTAACACCAATCATCACTGATTTGTAGCCGTTAAAAGTCCTCTGCATATCCTTATGAAAGAACAAAATTACAAAATGAACCTATACAGTATATGCCTAAATAATACACACTACCATTCAAATGTTTGCTCACCAAAGCTGCATTTATTTGACTAAATACACAGTAAAAACAATAACATTGTGAAAAAAAATAAAAAAATTTTTTTTTAGTGCTGGGCAACGATTAATCGCATCCAAAATAAGTTTTTGTTTATATAATACATGTGTGTGTACTGTGTATATTTATTATGTATATATAAATAATAACTCATGCATGTACATTTTTAAGAAAAATATGTTATGTTTATATATTAAATATATTTTATAAATTATATGAATATAAATTATGCATCTTAATACGTGGTAATATTTTCAAAATATATACTATATGTGTGTGTCGTTATATATATACAGTATCTCACAGAAGTGAGTACACCCCTCACATTTTTGTAAATATTTTGTTATATCTTTTCATGTTTTCTTTATTTTTGATGCGATTAATCGCGATTAATCCTTGCCCAGCACTACAATTTGTTTTATTTTAATATATTTTACAAATATTATTTATTTTGGTGATGTCAATGCTGAATTTACAGCACCATCCCAGACCCAGCACCATCCCAGTTCGTCCAAAAAAAAAAACATGTGATGCGCCATTCCCGTGCCCGCAACCGGCGCTCACACCTCATGTTTGCAGCTGAATGCAGATGATCATAGTTGATGGACAACTATGCCCTTGAAAAGACATCAGCAATCCGGCGCCGAGAAAAAAAAGAAGAAAACGAAGCCCGCACGTCACTTTCAGGTAGGCCACATTCATAATCAAAGAAGTATTAAGACAATGTTTATATATATATATATATATATATATATATATATTGTGGTTATAAAAACAGATCTAAGCCAACAACAGCCTTAAAATGACTTAAAATGAATTATATAAAAACAATGAGGCAACCCAGCTGAAAAAAACACAATAGAACCATCACAGAAATTTCTAACACCATCACAAATTAATCACAAATAAATTACAAATGCCATTACAAACCATCAACTTTTAACCATTAAAACCATTAAAATATGGTTTTCTGTAGTGTGTTTTGGGACATATTCCATTAGGATTTATTGGTTTTAACAAGCCACCAATATAAGTTGACCAATTACCAGTCGAGACCCACAGGTCCGTTACAGTTTCCAATAAAAACAATACAAGTCCCATTATTTATTTACTTTTATATTTCACTGCTGGTTATACTCTGTATAATTGTGTATGTGACAAATAAAGCTCATCTTTTTTACTTCCATAGTATTTGAGGGAGGGGGCACAACAATAATGTCCTGCTTAGGGCACATTTGGCCCTGATAAAGATGTCTCCACGATTTGCTTTTGAAGAAATATCATTATGTCTTGGTACAGCACACATTCTATCAGCTGCAGTTCTGGTGCCGCCGTATCAATGTACTGTACAGCGCCACATACATTCACATCAGTAAGAAGATATTTTGAAGAAGGTAGAAAACCAAACAGTTGCTGGTCCACATTGACTTTGACAGTATAGGGAACACTGTGGACCAGCAACTGTTTGGTTTTCTACCTTCTTCAATATAGCGTTTATGTTTAGCAGAAGAAGGAAACTCAGATTTAAAACAACTTTTGCGTAAATTAAGGTATAAAAATAAAACACTTGGCTATTTTATTTATTGGGTGAATTATTCCTTTAATGTTAAAAATCACTCACTAGCCTACTCTTGACTGAAAAACGTTATTACAGTTGCTTTAATAGGAATAAATCTATATAGAGTTTTATTTTTATATTTGTTCATTCAGTTTCTTGAATTCTCCTGCTAAATACACTTATTGTAGCCTTCCTGAAAATAAAACACTGTTTATTTTATTTGTATATTATGTGTATTTGTAACAGGCTTTGTTCTCATTTTTTCATAACAAAGATAAAATAATGAAAAATATTTGTATCTACATAAAGCATATACAGTGCTGTTCAAAAATGTGTGAAAAGTAAGATTTTTAATATTGTTTACAGAAGTCTATTAATCTCACTAATGCTGCATTTATTTGATCAAATATACAGAAAAAACTGTAATATTGTTAAATTATTACAATTAAAATTTTCTGTTTTCTATTTTAATATACTTAAAATAATGATTTATTCATGTGATGCAAAGCTGAATTTTCATCATTATTACTCCAGTCTTCAGTGTCACATGATCCTTCAGAAATTATTCTAATCTAATATGCTGATGTATTATCAATGTTGGAAACTTAATATTTTTTGGAACCTGTGATACTTTTTTATTCCTGTGATCAGGTTTGCATTACAGGAATAAATAATATTTTACAATATATTCACATAGAAATCTTCACATTTTTATTTGACCCTCTAACTCTAGCACTCTCTATTCTAATTTAATTTGATCTAATCTGTCTTCTTTTTATTTAAAAAACACACACACATTTGACCCTCTATCAATTGCATATTTATTCTCTAACTGCTAGCTTTTCTTGTAAAACTAACATTAGGTTTCTTTTTTCTATATTCTATATACCCGTTTTCATAAAAAAAAAAACATTTTCCTACGTGTACTGCGTTAGGCTAACCAGGACTTGTAATAGCACTTGCATGTTGTTGCTCTTTTGTTGGTTTTGATTGCTTCTATAATGTCCTCATTTGTAAGTCGCTTTGGATAAAAGCGTCTGCTAAATGACTAAATAAATAAATAAAACAGAGAAATTTAAAATTGCAATATATTTCACAAAATTGCTGTTTTTGATGAGCAGAAGAAACTTAAAAAAAAAAAATAGTACTGATCCCAAACTTTTGAACTGCAGTATATATATATATATATATACATATGTAAATATATGTAACATATACACTGAACAAAATTATAAACGCAACACTTTTGTTTTTGCCCCCATTTTTCATCAGCTGAACTCAAAGATCGAATACTTTTTGGCACAGGCACACCTGTGCAATAATCATGCTGTCTAATCAGCATCTTGATATGCCACACCTGTGAGGTGGATGGATTATCTCGGCAAAGGAGAAGTGCTCACTAACACAGATTTAGACAGATTTGTGAACAATATTTGAGAGAAATAGACCTTTTGTGTACATAGAAAAAGTCTTAGATCTATGAGTTCAGCTCATGAAAAATGGGGGCAAAAACAAAAGTGTTGCGTTTATAATTTTGTCCAGTATATGTAAATATATACATATAAATTATAAATAAAAATGCACTCTCTCAAGTGCATTGTTTTATTAGCTTTGTTTGTGTCCGATTCTATTACTCTCCAAATGTCTCTGTAAGTAAGTACCTTTAGTTTGTGGATATTGCTCTCCATGTCTCTGATGGTGATTTTTGGCTCTAGAGTTTGAAGCTTCTCTAGCTCAGGCATCACAGCGTCCAGCCATGCCATGACATCAGTGAGGTCAGAGTTGAGTTTGTGCCACTGCTGAAGATCCTGTGGCACGCTGCACGACTGCACCTGCAGGAGCTCCCATCGCTCGATCACACCTGAGGCCACAGATCGGAGGGCAAAGGTCAGATATCACTGAAACTCAACTCTTGTGTGAACATTTCTGTAAGAGTATTACAAATGTCAATACCTGTCTTATCAGCTGCAGAAAGCACCGTCAAACCATGATCGTCCATTTGCTCTTCCTCGCTCAGAATCAGTTTCACTCGCTTTATACTGTCTATACTGCCAGCACACTCAGACATGAGTTTATCCTGGAGAGAGAGAGGAAATAAAGCACAAAATGTGTTTATATGTGTATGCCAATGTTAATGTGTGTTTAGTGAATGTGATGCATGAGTGAGGACTCACGTAGGCCTGTGGGTGGTACTGAGCGCTGGTGTCAGTGGGTGAAGATGTGAGACTGCGTATGATCTCTCTGTTCGCTCGCTTCCTGTCTGGCGCATCAGGAGAGTGCCACGGCTCCACCATTGACCTTCCTCCTAAGCGAGAGACAGAGAGAGATATTTTAACTCCTAATATCACTTAAAACAAGCATGCAGGAAGTCATCACTCATTTGCACAACATGCTACAGAAAACAAAAAAAATAAAGATGTAATTGGTTGCAAATCCCACGTGCATTATGAAAAACATCTGTTTGAACACGTACTGCAACACATGCAGGAGAAGATTCTTGGCAAACATAAAAACAAGCATCATGGGATTTCAAGAACATGGGGCGCTGCTAGAGAGAGGAAGTTGTTAAGCAGTCAGGCAGTGAGCACAACGTATAAAATGTCTATTATATTTAGAGATGAATGAAGGAAACGTATGCTAAAGCACGCATGTAATGTGCCGTGACCGTACTGACAGCATGCAGCAGGCTGATGCCTACCGGACGCTGCCTTCAGAGCTTTAGATGTAGCTTTAATAAATGACTGAGAGCTCTCAGCGACTTCTACATCTGCAACAGAAGAGCGGCAGACAGACAGTGATCTAGACACAGATAACAGACAGAATAATCTAGACTAATAGAGAGTCATATGACAGACAGAGAGATCTAGATACAGCATAAAAGAGCGACAGACAACAGGAATATGTACAGAAGATACGCTACTAGAGCAGTAATTTACAGAGTGATTAACATTGACTGATCTAGTACTCCCATATTTTTGTGCTAACTGCTCCAGTGTGTGCACTTGGATGGGTTAAATGCAGAGAACACATTTCACTGCTGGTTATACTCTGTATAATTGTGTATGTGACAAATAAAGCTGATCTGAGCATAATAATTATAATTATCTAATTCATCATATGGATCATTCAATTATTGGGGTACATTTTACAGCAACGAAAAAAGCAAGAAGAACATGCTTTCTCAACAAAAATGCTATTGGTTTCTTCATATATTGCATCAGTTTAACATATGCTACTTGCCATGCTTAATCATTATTATAATCTTTACAAACAAAAATTATTGGAGTTTTTCATGAAAATACTATTTCAGTTTTTCCATACTTAATACATATTTATTGTAATTCAGTGTGTTATTTTCCATTTCTTTGTAATTGTTTGTCAAATTTACCAGAAAACTCTGAGTGAAAATTGTTTCTACACTTTTTTTGCTGTCTGCATGGTGTTGTGCATTTTTTTAACTATATCACCCATTTCTTAGTCGCAGGTGGCTGTACAGTTAATAACATAGTTGACAGATTTTTTTTTTAGAAATACATTTAATATGATAATATTGACCATTGTCAATATTGATTTTTTTTTTTTTATTAATTACTTTGAACTCAAGACCCAATGACACCAAAAAACGGAGACTGCAATAATTTAAGGGACATCGAGGTTATTTCAAGTAATAAAATATGATTTTTGTCAAGAAAACTGTTAGAAAAAATATAATGATCATCAATGGACAGGAAATGTACCCTAAATTGTAGAATGACTCATATAATAGATAAAGAAATCTAGATACAGTATTACAGATTATTAGTGCATCTACAGCATTTACACTAATACAGCACTGGATAGTAGACAAGGACATCTAAAACACTCAAACAGAGAATCCAATAACAGACAGACATCTAGATTCTCTTTAAACAATTGGCAAAAAGAGCTCTATACATTTACCTACAAGTTCAGCAGATAACAGATAAAGACATCAACTGAGCGGCAGATTACAGACAGTGATAGATGTACTCTAACAGAGTGTCATGTAAGAGACAAAGATATCTAGACAGACCCTAATATTGCAACATACAGAAAAAACAGATCTAGAAACACTAACAGAGCGGCCTATAACAGACAGAGAGATCTAGATACACTTTCATAGAGCTGCAGAGATCAGTCTGTAAAGAGTTACCTGATAGGGCGCTGTAAAACGTCAACTCCTCATCATCCTCTGGAGATGAAGATCCACCCACATCTACGGTGTGGTCCCACTCTAGTGGGATTGAATCCAAACTGACGGGGGACTCACGACCTGAGCGCTCTTGAGCAGGTGGTCTCAGCTGGTACACGGCCTGGCGTACTGTCAGAGAAACATCAGAACTCATCGCAGCCTCCTCTTCCTCTTCCTCCTCCCTTTCTCTCTCCCAGACCCCACTGAAATCAGCCGAGTCCTCCGGATCTGTGTCTCTGTCTGAGAACTCTCGGTCATCCTCACGCACCTATGAGAAGATAAAAGTGGGCAGAGTTAAAGTCAGTACTCAGTCATGAGAGTATTGTTCAGAGTTTGTGAGAGGAGTCTTTTCAAACTGACTGGGCGTCTGCTGATAAGACGGTGGTGGAATCGGGCGACTCTGCCAAACACTTCCTGGCAGTATGAGTGCAGCTCCTCTAGTTCATCTTCAATGAGTACGGCATCCAGCGGAGCACTCTTTTGGATCAGGTTCTCTCCAAATACAATCAGAGCATCAATCTTATTTGTATTTAGAGTGATCTCCTGCTGAAATGCCTGCAGGAAGCCAAATCACAAATTATTGTTCATTCTGATTGTGTAACCAGACGTTTATACATAAAATCAGAGTGTACTGACGTTTAGTTGACGCATCTTTTCATGGATATCGCTCTCTGAAAAATGCTCCACATTGGTGAGCTGAAGGTCCATTTCAGTCAGCCAGACCAGAATCCCCTCCCGTGTTCCCTCAAAGTCTTCACGTTGAGATGTGAAGTGCTGCACAGAGGGCAAGCATTTAGAGTTCAGAAACATTTCTAGAAAATTGAGGTTTGCCCAAAAAAGGTACACTTTGTTATCATGGAAACGAAGAACTGAAGGTCAGAGATGCAATTAATTTTAACATTTTCACAGGTTTTTAGGTTTATTAGGTGCCATTTCCAAACCAGTCAGTATTTGAGAGTTTAATATATAATATAAAGTACTGTTCACTGTAATATTTTTTATGTTTTAGAATAAGGGTGCTTTCACACCTGGCCCATTGTTTCGGAACCTGGCACTTTACCCCCTTAGCTCGGTTTGTTTGGACATATGTGAACACGGCAATCACGCTCGGATCCACGCCAAAACAATCGGTTCGAGATCGTCTGAATGAGGTGGTCTCGGCTCGATTGAAAACGAACTCTGGAGCGGTTCGGTTGAGACTCCTGCTCAAAATTATAAATTCATAAATATATCAACAGCTACAAAAAAACAACAATAAGCACTCAAAGCTGTTGACGTTCCATCCTGACGTGTGTGTGTGTGTGTGTGTGTGTGTGTGTGTGTGTGAGAGAGAGAGAGAGAGTTTGTTTGCCTCTTTCCAAACGAATCATGTTTATTGTCATTCCAGCTCCATGAAACAGTTTACTCAGTTTACTCGCTCGTGACTTGTATTAACAATTTTGGTACGTTTAGAAACTTTGCTGTGTGAAAGCGAACCGCACCAAGAATAAAAAGCAACATTTTAATAATTTTAATCCCTGTTTCGGAACAAAGCAATCGATCTACAGGTGTGAAAACACTCTAGTCTCTTATGATCACAGAGGCTGAATGTATTTGATTAAAAACAATAAAAACAGTAATGTTGTGAAATATTATTACAATTTAAAATAACTATTTTAAATAGTTTAGCTATTTTCTATTTTAATGATCCTTCAGAAATCATTGTAATATACTGAATTGCTGCTCAATAAACATTTCTTATTGATATAAACAGTTGTGCTGCTTGATATTTTAATTTAAACTTTTGTACATATTTTTGGGATTATGTAATGAATAGAAAGTAAAAACAAAACAGCATTTATTTGACAGAAATCTTTTGTAACATTACAAATGTTGTATTGTCACTTTTGATCAATTTATTGTCTCCTGACTGACTAAAGAATAAAAAAATAAAATAAATAAGCATACACACACACATATATTTACTGTATATATGACTTTAATTTAAGCGATTCAAGACTGACCTTTAACCTGCGGAGCACAGCGGCCACTCTCTTCTGTAACATATCCCAGCGCTGGTTTCCCTCGTGCACCATCAACTTCAGCTTACTGGCACCATCTGTCCGGTTCTCTCGTGTCAGACGTCGGTATTGTTTGTTCACCAGCTCTAGCTGTGTCAGGCGTTCATGGACCTGGCGCTGGAACGCCTGCATGCGTGTAAATGTAAAAACAGTGTTAATAGTCCAATAGATTACATCTAGATAATCACAAATTTGAAAGCCACTACACCTTTAAAAACAGGTTATTTATTGCCATTTATAGTTTCCATGAAGAACCTTCAACATCCATGGACATTTTCCATTTCACAAAAGGTTCTTTAGATTATTAAAATGTTCTTTACACAAAAAAAAACAATTCTTTAAAGAACTGAAAAGTTATTTGGGGAACCAAAAATCGTTCTTCTTTGGCGTCACAGTAAAAACCCTCTTAAAGGGATAGTTCACCCAAAAATTTAAAATTTGATGTTTATTTGCTTACCCCCAGCCAGCGTGTGACGCGTCAATGAGCTCTGGCATAGTAGACGCATGCGCAGAAGTGATCTGTCGTGCGTGTACATCACTCATTGTTTAGATCGCTTCCGCGCATGCGTGTACTATACGGCTATTGTGAACGCACTCAGGACAGTTGGACAGTGCAGTGGATCACAGGTAAAAAATTATATAAATACTGTTCAGTTTCTTGCACAGACCGATTGTTTCATGTCTTAAGACCTCAAATGGTATTGTCACGAGCCACAGGGTTTAATTTGGTTTTGTCTGTGTGTGTTTTTTTTTACTCTCAATGCCGTGGGTTCTATTGACTGACAGACTGCAACGGTTTGAGTTAAAAATCTTTGTTTGTGTTCTACTGAAGAAACAAAGTCAGCTACATCTTGGATGCCCTGGGGGTAAGCAGATAGACATCACATTTTGAGTGAACTATCCCTTTAAGAGTGTATTTCAGTATTCATTTTAATATGTACTCATCAAAACTCATCATTTTAGTGAGAGTTCTGCGAGTGAAAAAAAAACCTTAAACAGATTCAGACCTCAAACTTTTTGAGTTCCTCTTTAGCACAGGTGTACAGTACATCTTTTGTGGCAGGGTTGGCCGCTGTACGTTCTGCCGTGTTCAGCCACTCTTCAAAGCGTGAATAGTCATCCAGGAACTTGCACCACAGACGCCATGTCTCCTCAATCCTGCAGGGGGCAGTATAGAGCACATTGGTCAAATGAAAAAAAAAATGATGAGTGACATTATGCAACCAAACATGCTGATTTAGGTGTTTGTATTGACCTCATTCTCCTCTCCATAGACATGGCACATATGTTCCTCCAGCGGCGGTCCAGGCTGAGCGTGGTCTGCTGAATGGAGTCGTTCTCTCCATCACTACCACAAGCGTCCGCATCATGCAGCAGAACGTCACACAGGGTCAAAACAGACGCTACACCCTCTGTGTGCTGTTCAATGTCTCTCTGCAAGTCCTAGTGGAGAACAACAATATCACACTCTAAAGGCCTGCTGGCACCAAGGACATGAACTATAATGATAACTATAATGTTTTAATAATTGTTCTTATTCTATGAGAAGAGGAAAGTCCACATCACAACTATAATCATAAGGACACAGAGGAGCAATACCATTGGAAGCCATTTCAAAATCCGTCCGGCTTTAAAGAGCGTGAGCATTCTTGGTGTGAAAAGGCCTTAAAACTAATGTAGGCATATATCAAAAAACTCGTCAAACTATCAGTCATCTGAGAAAGATGACATTGCAAAGACATCAAAGTAATGCAAAAGGATACATCAATGTCATTTATATATTTATGCACCGATTACCTGATGCTCTACTAGTTTGCGCTGTATCTCATCACTGTGGCAGATGCTGTAGATGATGGGTTTGGCCAGTTCACCCTCAACGCGGGAAAGCCAGGTACGGAGATTACTCATGTTCTTATCCAGCTGCTGCACTGTCACCAGTGTCTCCTTCAGCTTCCTCACCCTGAAATACAATCAGTCAGTCTTTCAATACCTTCATTTAGTTTTGCTGGTATTCAATAGAACAGTGTAAGAGAAGATATGAAGCAGTAAGAGCTAGGAGAGACAGGAACAGAATTGGGAAAAGACCTTAAGCTGGGACTCAAACTCGAGTCTTTTGTGTATCACAACTTTTGTGTATTACATTGTGTGTATCGCTTAACAATAGTTAAGATTTTTGATTGGTTGGACATTTGCTTTCCTGTAAAATTGTAGTCAGTCACAGTCATTATTTCTACTATAGAGTGCAACAGTGTCTGTCCACTTTTTTAGTGTCCTTTAATAATTCCTCTGGAGACAATGAATGTGATTTTTACTTTAGAAACCTAGAATATATGAATATAGAAATGGGTTCTTGCAATGAGTTTTGTTCTGTGGTGCATGAGGAACCGTTCACATAAAAAGCAAACATTCCTTGAACTAGTGTCATTCCTATAGCTAGCCTGCCAGCTGAGGTTTACAAAGACACAATGCAGGACAAAAGGCTTTTTATTACGTTTGAGTGTGCAGTGAGTGACCCACGTCCGGTCCGTCTGTCGCAATCTATTCAACCCAGACCAGAACACTCCGTGTATAGGACTATGTGAGCATGTAGATGGCTTTCACGCCACTCTAAGAGTGACGTCATGTGACTAAGAGGATGGGGGCATTCCTTCATAGTCATGTGACATTTCCAATGGAGGTCCGACCAAAACAAACCGGAGATGCTGATGTGGAAGAAGTGACATCACACAACAACTCAACTGCACGTGACAGCAATGCATTGAAGCATTTGGTGTTCGTATCAGAGGGTTTATTGATTCTTACTGTGACAAACATAAGCACTATTTGCATTTATCACATGCAAAATGAAGTAAAGCACTTTACTAAAATAAGAAATGCACGCAGTCACTCAAAATATTTGGTGCAATGAAAAAAGGCAAAGAGACAAGATGTTCTTGCTTTATCACAATATAAACATAAAAGCCTCAAAAGATGACAAGATTTAAAAACATATACTATATAAATAGTGTTAGCTATTCATGATTCTATATGCATGATGCATGATTCCAGATGCATGCATCTTGTATTTTCTTTGCAGCCTGATTTTGGTGCATATCTGTTTACAATTGAGAACATGCACCATCTGCACATCACCAGCACGTCCTCCCTAGAAACAAGTGTGTTTCCATGCAAAGCAGAATCTGATCAGTCCTGCACTGAAGCTAGTGTTAGCCACAGAACACACACTGACAAAAGCACCTGCCCATCCCCCTTTCACAAAACATGCATGCTTACACGAAAGCCCTATGTGTGTGCAATTAGCAAACACTTACTCGCAGACTGGTGAATCTCCATGACTCTCTCGTGTTAGCGTTAGCATGTCTGTCTTAATGGCTGTGGCTGATCTCACACAAGATCCTCTCACAGACTGTGGACTGCTATTTACATTACCCCCACCCTCCTGTCCCTCTCTCATATTCAACCCCCCCCCCCCCCCCCGCACTGAATGGTCTAGAGATGCGAGATGGTGAGGATACTCCATGTTCCCATCACTTTCTTCAACTGCATTACAAATAGGCTACAGCCAGTAGTTTTAAATATTTAGGAACATTTATAGACTGTCATATCACAGACAGCAATTTTATATTTTAGAGATGTGTTACAGGAATCTTGTGGAGAATGTTATGCATTTTATTATGACAATATGATACATATATCAAATCTGAATATTAAATGTAAAGCAAAATTGTCTTGAGTCATTAATGTAGCAAGCTTGATTGCAGACAGGGGGTAACGTAACGCATTACAAGTAATGCGAGTTATGTACTAGTAAAGTAACACATTAAATTTACAAGAAAATATCGGAGTTACTTTTCCAAATAAGTAATGCAAGTAACTTTGTTTTCCCATCTATTCACTGACACCTCTCCTGTACCTATGTTGAGAGGAATTGGGAGTGAAATGCAAAGGCAGAGGTACTCCTTTAGCCTGAGGCTTATTCATTTCACTTTCGTTGTGAAAGGGCCTTTACAGTTGCCAAAGATATAACTTTTGGGGTTTTTGTTATTAAAAATAAACAATTAAGCCCATCCCAGGTGACAAAAAGGAACACAAAAGTAACGTAAAGCATTACTTTCCATAAAAAGTAACCAAGTAACACAATTTTAATGACTTTTTTATGCAATATTGTAATGCAGAACTTCCCCTAACACTGATTGTAGGTAACACACAAAGGCAACCAAATCATATTTATGTATCAAAATTTCCAAAGTTAAACAAAAATAATTCATCTCATTCCTTATCACTTACATTCTCAATTTCAGTAGTTTAATTTTAGTTTAATTTATTGTATGTGGCATTATGGGTGTACAGGGCGAGCCTGAATGTGCAAAACTAGCGTGCGGCAAACAGGTAGTAGCAGGTTAGACAGCATCGTGTACTTTTGAAAGCCATTTTCTTTCACATATGAGATTCTTGCCTGAACACAGTTAAGAAAACAGTGTAAAAATACATCAAAAGAATATATGTGTATGTTTGTCTTTGTGTGAGTGCATAAGAGTTCAAACAGCATGTGTTGCAGTCCTCTGGGGTCTGAGATTATGTTCCATGGGCCAAAGCTAATTAAATCCGAACCTATCCTGAACAGATTATTAATCCCAGAAGAACACTGTGCCATTTCTCTAAGCAACAGGTGAGGGAACTTCACTAATGATCAAGACAACTTAAAAGAACACATAGAAACCAAAAATAGAAAACATCTTCAACACAGAACACCCTAGCAACACTAGTAACATGCTAAAACCCACTCAGAACAACTGCATACAGTAGCAGTAACAATTCCAAGAAGAAAAGGTGCACTTCAAATATCCAGATGATGCACTTAACAGAAAAAATAAATGAAGTGTGGAATGTTGGAAACGTCACACACTCAACAGCTTTCATTACATAGAAAGTAGAAAGACAGAGGCTGTCAGAATCTGATGCTGGATGACAAAATAACATAAAATTCATACACTAGATCAGGGGTCACCAACCTTTTTGTGAGTGAGGGCTCCCTGAAGGGATAAAATAGTCTCAAGGGCTACTTGTTTCCATATCATACAATATTGATATTTATCATGATATTAATTTACCATTAAAGGGGAAGGAAATGTTTCCACATGTCTGATAGACCTTGAAATTAAGGTAAACATAACTTTGTTCACAATTCAATTCCACAGAGGAGCTACATTTTAATTTAGGGTCCCATGAAATGTATTTTATTTATTATGGATTCTGTGTTTTATGATTCAGTTCAAATTTATCATAAAAAGGTGTCTAGTGAAATGAATGAATAAAACTAACAATTGAATCAATCTTTTAAAATCAATTTACAACAAAACATTGCGTTTTCATTTTATCAGAAGATGCTGCACAACAAAACTGTATAAATTAATGATAATAAAAATAACTTGGTTGGTTGTATGGTATTCCTTAAAAAACAATATTATTTGTATTATTATCAATTTGAGAATTGCATTTTAGTATACAGTAGTAATATATTCGGTCATAATTTCAAGTTAAACCGGACTTATATTTTGACGGCTAGTGAAGGTCTTTCAGTTTTAGTTTCAGCGTGTTTTTGACGGTAATTTTTCTCAAATGAAACTGCATAAAGCTAGTGAATTGATTCTCAGAGCAGCTCTGGAGATGAAGTTCGTGTGTTCTTGTCCTCATATATTGAGACACAGACGCTGAAGTGTTTGAGTTTGTGTATCAGACGAAACCACTCCACGCATTCACACAGAAACACAGCATGCAGACTTATTATTAGTGACATGCACTGACTGGCTGCTGTAACATTTATTTATGTTGTGTGATAGGATGTTAGATTAATCCATATTGAGTTAAAATGTCCATAGTTTATTAACATTATTAACATAAATTTTATCATAATCTCGATATGATATCATTTATCACCCGGCGCTAATTTAGGCTATTTATAGAACGTGCTTGGTGGGCGACTCAGAGACTCCATGTTGGTTACCAGATAGACAATGCAGAGTATAAGTGTGTAGCATGTAATGCATAATGTCTTGCAGCTTCCAACATGTTTTGCACAGACAAGTACCACTCATATTAAAGTAGAGTTCATTTTTAATAATTGATTCAGGTTCAAATTTCTCTGGCATGCTTAATTTCAAGCACTTCAGCTAAATTAGTTAAATAAAGATACATCTTAAAAAAGATAAAACAGGGAACCATGTTGGTGGGCCTCACATAGGCAGAGCTGCTTGTCAAAATCTTTCAATCTTTAAAAGAGAGTACTTCACGGGTGTTGGGAAGATTCAGAGCACACTTCAGATCTCTGAATGGTTGAATTCAATTGTACCACTTCACGATTAGTCAGTATTTGATATCATTCACAATACTTACAAACAAACACACACACAAACAAACAAACAGGCAATGCTGTCACACACCCTAAAATAAGCTTATGGCCATAGAAACACTTCCAGCTACAGGTGTCTAAAACAAATGTCCTCATACAAACACTTTGGTCAACATTCCACAAAAGAGTGCTTAAAACAGGGAGTAGAGAGTTTTAATGAACTTTCCTGAATATGAATCTTCAAGATCGCTTATGAGTGTGTTCAGCGGGGGTGTTTTCAACATAATATCTGTCCCATGTTGGTCCTTTGTCCAGCAATAGTGAGCAGGGTTTTGTAAGACACCAAGGGTTCAATAATACAATGGCTGCCATCACTCACAGCAAATAGCAGAAGAGCAGAAGGACAGTTTTGATGCTGATTGGCCGAGAGACACAATAAGTGTGGGCAGAAGACTTAGGGGACAGCGAGTGGACACAAAGGCCCGTTCTAGCAGACAGCAGCTGCCGCGTGTGCAGATGCTGTGAGGGTGAACTCTGCTGGGATTTTAGCTGACAAAAGAGTCGGACGTGACTGTGTCAACTTCTGTAATCCTGCTTAGAGACTTGTCTCAATCGCACACTCCCATTTGCAAGTTTGTGTGAGTGACACACACAAATATATACATAAAGTGCCATTCAAAAGTTTAGGGGAAGTACATGCTTTTATTTTTTTGAAAGAAGTCTCTTATGCTCACCTAGGCTGCATTTATAAGTTAAAGATAACGTAAAAACAGTCATATTGTAAATTATTATTACAATTTAAAATAAATTCTTCTAATTAATATAATTTATATTTTAATATAATACAAATGTATTTATTATTGTGATGGCAAAGGCAATTTTTTTAGCAGCCATTACTCCTGTCTTCAGTGTCACATGATCATTCAGAAATAATTATAATATTCTGATTTGGTGCTTAAGAAAATTTCTTATTATTATCAGTGTTGAAAAAAATTATGCTGCTTTTTTCAGGATGAACAGAAAGTTCAAAAGAACAGCATTTATTTGATTTTGTAATATTAGCAATCTTAGTGACCCCAAACTTTGTAAATACTATAAATTGTAGTATATACAGTAAATTAATATATCTCTTCAGATGGTCTAAAAATAATCTCTAAACACCTGATAGTGACAATGAAAACAGTGAGCAGCTGAGACAGGCCCAGGCATGCTGGAGTCATGCTTGTGAACTTTGACCTCAGACACAGAGAAAACATGTGACTTCAACAGCATTATCGACACAGGCTCAACCCATTACTAAAACACTCTTTTGATGTACAACAATAACAACAAAATATACCCAGTGTTGACTGTATGAAGGTGTTTATTTTTGGATAACGTTTTGGTCAAACTCTTGCTTGTCTGGTTGATGGGAAGGAATATTGACAGGTGTAAAGCTCCAACTCAAGGTGAAATCCGACAAACAGGCAGATCTCGTGCCTGTTACCTACTGATCCACAAAGCTACTTTTAGTTTCTAAGTGCACCTGCACAGCCAGTGTTAGCTCTAAAACCTTGACATTAGTGGCACAGAGCCAGAGTTAACATTCAAATCACTTATAGACATTCAGGAATCTGCTCGGCTGGGAACTATGATAGAAATGTTTGTAGAAAGGCATAATTTGTCTGTTTGCAAACCAGATTCAAACAAGCAAACATGCTACTAACACAATAAAGCTGCCAGTTTTCGAGACCCGTAGGCTACCTACAGAATTTGAATTACTGTCAGTGCAGAGATTTGCTGCAGCTGCAGATGTGAAAATCTAAAGCTCTACACGTGAATTTATCTGCTGCTATGAGGTAAGAGGAAGCTGCAGGTAAAGAGTGTAACAGGCCACCGGCTTCTTCCCCTTATAACCTCCAATCCTCTCTTAAGAGGCTTGTTTAAGCAACACAATTACATTAAACGGCATTCCACCAGCTGATCTGCTTACTTTCACAATGGTCCAGGTGTATTTTGAATTTTGAAGTTCTTTACTGACATTGATGGTTCCAAGAAGAACTGGAAATTTCCACTGCACAAAAGTTCTTTAGATTATTGAAATGTGCCTTTTGTTAAGAAAATAATGTTTATTTTAATGTTTCTTAACAAAATTAAACATAGATGCATTGAATGTACTTTATGATGATCCCAGAGATCCAGAACCGAAGACCAGAGAAAATGCAGAAAAGAAAAGCAGACTTGGAGACAAGAGGTCAACAAGCTGCCCATCAATGTATCATGAAGCTACAGCCACCATCTGTCTAATCAAAGAGCAGTCAATCGAACGAAGACCAGAACAAACCAACCCCCTCCATACGCTTCATCCACCCAGATACCGCTCATCTGGACTGATGCCACGTGCACGTCTACATTTCAATCTCTCTCTCTCTTGCATATTCTGACTCAGTAGAGCTGATGTTTACGCTGCACTAAATGTGACAGAGTGCACTTCCTATCTGTTAAATAAAGTGTGACTGAGATGAACTGGATCAATGTCAGATTAACATCACTGTGCTTTACGAAGTACTTTGAAAGCAGTTCATATCCCATGACCCAAACGCTTTTAAAAATCCAGCAAAGTTCTCAAGTTACTTGTGCATCACAGTTTTATGGTCACATTCTAGCAGTATTTATGATAAAGGAGTGCTATGTACTGCATCTGATTTAGTGTATTTAAGCATGACCATGCTCAGGGTTACTCTAAGGTCTTACCTGGACTCGATGTGATCAAACAGATGCTTCCAGCGGTCACTGATGTCCTTGATCTTGTCATTGATTTCTGTTTCTTTGGTCTTATTGCTAGCAGTGATGAGTTGTTCTCCCAGCTGTTTCAGATGGGTCTTATTCTCACTAAAGAGGTTGATCTCCTCCATACAATCCTGAAGGGAGTCAATATTTGAGTGTAAGTGGGCGAGGAAAGTAATAATGATTAATATTTTGAGAGTCATACTCTTGTTGTTTGTTTGCTTACAACATTAGGCGAAACAGGAAATATAGTAAGCAAATTAAAGCAAATAAATGTGGAAAAAACATTAATTTGCTATTTAGGTTTAGCAAAATACAGTGAAATGCTGGATCAGACAGTACAGTCTATCTGAGGCGGTTTATGCTGGGTGAACGAACCTTCTTGAGTTTCTCCACCATTTCCTCAATGCTCAGCTCAGCACTGTGTGCCACCTTGTTTTCCATCTGTGTCAGCCATTCACACAGCTCCCGATTCTTCTCATTGAAAATGATCCAGGCATTCAGCCGATCAGCAATCTCCTGCTTACGAAGTGACACCTACAGAGAGAGAGAACAGAGAGACAGAAAACACATAAGAGATATGACAGCATGAGTGCAGCTCACACAGACAGGGAATCTCACTAAACCTGTCAAAAAGACCATATTTCTCACTAAAATCAAAAGAAAAATATGATAAATATGTTTTTCGCATTTTGACAATTAAGAATACACACAATTCTAAGTACCATAATTTTGTAAATTAAAAAATACTAAAAATAAAATGTATAAATAAATAAATAGTCTTAATTATGTTAATATAGTTGTACTGCCTTTATACTGATTTTAAAAACAATGTATTACAGCAATTGTTACTGTATTAAATCTAATGAATGAACACTGAGAATATATGGAATTACAATATATATATATATATATATATATATATATTGTCAAATGTGATCTTAAAATATGATATAGTATCATTTTAGTAACACCCGAACACAATCAATTAATGCAATTTGTCTCAAATTATGTGAACTCTGTGAAATTATGTGAAAGAGATTCATAATATACACACAGGCTCATAAAAACACGAATTCTATTTTCTTTTCAAGTTTATGGAAAGGCAGGGTAATCCAGTTTTGTTACAAAGGACCCATATATGTGTTTAAAGACCTCTAGCCAAAACATATTTTTGTACCTTGTCACTAGAAAGTTGTAAAATCCTGAAAACTCACCAGCTGCCACATGTGGACTTCACTGTTACCAGGCAACACCTCCACACCCCCCACAGACACACACTCAAACCCCGGCGTGTGACAGACACACACTGGGAGTGATTTCCAAAACAAAGAGGTAAAGACTCCTGCTTCTATTCACTTCTGTGTGTCTTTTCTCTGTGTCCTTCACTCTCTACCATCTGCTCTCTCGTTCCAGTGTCAAAGACCCCCACCCACCCCAAAACTCACACCAGACCCCCAAAACATGACCCCAGGAGACTTCAGCTGACTGATCCAGCACCACATTCATCAAAAAAGCAGCAATACTCTAATATGATTGATGCACGGGTTCTGAAAGTAAATCAATGCATGGTCACCAGAACAACATACATTCAAGGAACTTCACAGGAACAATGACTCCAGCTGAATCAATGAGCACTGATGAGAAAACATCAAACTAATCCTCACATCTGTTTCTTGGGGAGTGATGGTGTGCTAACATTGTATTTAAAATAGATGGAATTCCTTTGAACATGCTGTGTTTGTAGGTTTATTGAGCAGTAGCTGGAGACAAAACTGTCTACAAAGGTTAAATATAGAACAAAACACCCCTTGGTAACACTTTAGTATAATGACCAATTCTCACTATTAACTAGTTGCTTAGCATGCTTATTATTAACATATTGACTGTTTATTAGTTATTATAAAGCACATATTCTGTATGACCATATTCAACATCCCTAATCCTACCCAATAGCTAAACCTAACAACTACCTTACTATATATTAATAAGCAGGAAATTAGGAGTTTATTGAGGCAAAAGTCATAGTTAATGGTTTGTTAATATAAAAATTAGACCTTAAAATAAAGTGTGACCCCTTCTCAAAAGTAACATTTAATAATTTAGATAAATAAATAGTTTTAATAAAAGCTAATAAAATAAATCAGTTTTCTTTAAAGTGTAGAGTTTTAGTTTGGGTTAGGTTTCACTCTGTAATTATAATTAACTTTATAAAACAACAAAAACTCTAAATCTTAATTTAGATATCACTAGGTAAACACGTGTTTTCAAATAAGCAACATGTTTTAAAAAACAAAAGTGTTTTCAAATATAAGCTATACCTTATACATACAAATAATACAGATTCACAGATTGTATTTTCCTGTTAAATATTTCCTTCAGCTTCTCACACACTAAGTTCAATGAGTTAGAGCTGTCAATGTTTAGACACATGATTCCTGTAGGCTTTATTTGCTCTGTTTCCTCCTCGTTCATCTAAACGTCTAAAGCAGAACATACAAAAGTCTCTGGTATGTCTGCTAGGTAAACACATTTGTGTGCCTTACTTTGAGGCAGAGCTCTTCCCACTGGCAGTGCAGATGGTCCACTTGCTCCTGCAGGAGGAGGACGTCATCGGTGAGGATGTACTGGGACAGGTCCGTCTTCATGGTGCTGAGCTCGGAAAGACTGACGGCCCAGTCCTCTAAACAATCCTGAACCTCCTGCATAACATAACACACCACCGTCACAGAAAACACTGCTACACGTCCCAGCTCTGACTCACCCAATCTCTCTCTCTTTTTCCCTCTGGCCCAACGAGATTAAAGCCCATGGGACAAAGAGGGAGGGAGGAGGATCAGCTGAATAAGCCTATAGCAGGGAGGAAGGGAAATCCAAAGTGTCATGCAACTGTTATGTGTGGTTTTAGCACAAGCTAACTGCTAACTTTCACTAGAGATGCTTTTAACTTTACCAAACACCATAACTGTTGAGGTGTGTTTTGAGTACAGTATTTATCAGTATTTTATTTTGGTTATGTTGCTCTTTTATAGAAAAAAGTAGGCAATTCTTCCAGTCATATTTCAGGTGTATTGTTCCTGAAATAAGTCAGTCAACAGCATATGAAGCAGTTCACCTTTTAGAGTTAGTGTACCTTCACAAGGAGGCGTTCCTCTTCCATCTCCTCCTGCTGATCTGGGATCGACTGCTTCAGTCTGGCTCGTACCTCTTCCAGGCGCTGGGCCTGATCAGCTAATCTGGTCTCACAGGTCTCCCATTTCTGCAAAATAATTAAAAAAACATACAAATAGAGGCTGCTATAATGCTCTAGCATGATTTTGATATAATATTTTATATAAGCCTCTTTATATGGGGATGGAGTTATCATTAGTCAGATGAAGCAAAAACAATGCAGAGAAAACACAGAGAGCTTATAGCTATGTGAGGGTAGATCTGTACACACAAACATATGGACACAGGTGTCCAGACATCCACTGTGGAAGGTCAGTGTGCACTACATTAAACCAATGTCTTGGCTTAGAGACAAATGAAAAGTTAAGACACGACTAGGGGCAATGAAAACACACATGCATGCACAAACACACACCAGTGTGGGGTTATCTCAACAACACACATGCATCTACATGCTAATACTGTACACACATATCATATATAAAGTATAATACAAGTAAAACCATATTATAATAACACATATTGCACAGAATATGGCAAAATGTTGCAGTGCACTGGCATTAATTATAAGGTGTTGCATGAGAAATGAAGACAGACAAAGTACTGCGAGAGAGAGAGAGAGAGAGAGAGAGAGAGAGAGAGAGAGAGAGAGAGAGAGAGAGAGAGAGAGAGAGAGAGAGAGAGAGATAGGCTGAGACAGACAGGGAGAGCTGTAAATCCCTAGACGGGCTTTACTATAAACCCTTTAGCACATGACAAGTGCATGCACTATGAACACACACACAGGTTTCCATGTTTTATGGGGACATTCCATAGACATAATGTTTTTTCTACTGTACAAACTTTTCTATCCCCTTGCCCTAAACCTAAACAAAATTTCAGAATTTTTATATTTTTCAAAATACTTAATTCTGTATGATTCATAAGCTTGTTTCTTCATGGGGACCTAAAAGAATGTCACCACAAGATCAAAATGAACTGGTATTACTATGCTTGTGGGGACTTGAGGAGCAGAGAAACAGATATATTAGCGACAGAACAAAGACAGACAGACAGATAGACCTGCATGAAGACTCTTCGGGGCAGTAACACAGATATTATAATTGTGCTTGTATATTTGTGTATTAGTTTGTGCAAAGGTCTGATCTGGATTAGTCCAGCTGTGGAATCAGAGGGAATGTAGGTCAAACTCAGCTGGACTCATTCTTGCACAAAACCACCATAATACAGAATCTCCTTATTCTACACACACAATTCAACATTTAGTGTTGTCCTGCATCATTCTAGAATGGGAGTATATAATGCAGAGTTTATTCCTGGTGAAGTTTTAGACAGGTCCATACATAGACAGACAGTTAATAGTGTTTGTTCTCTGAAGCAGCTCTGAACATGTGTTCATAAGATTGACAAGCCATAACCTGCTCTTTCCTATCTAAGCTGCTATTTATATCTAATCATAAAATCATATTAGATCATAAAAATTCCAAGGGCAAATTTCACTTTGCTGTAGCCTGTTTTGTTATGTAAATTCTACTCTCATAAATGCTGATATGCAGATAGAAATGATATCTGACTTCTAGAAAATACTTTTCTATTTGTTCACAACTACAGGATTTCCCAAAAAACTAAACAAAATAAAAATCAACTCGTGAGATATCACAATAGAACATTTCTTGATGATAAAATATTTTACAACTGAGCATCAAAAAATTGTACACAATTGTATATACTGTCTATCAGTTTTTTTCTGGACATTTCCCTGACTTTTTAATAACTAATTTCCCAGTTTTAGACGTCACAATTTCAAAATTGCCTAATGCTTCCACGCTTCTATTATCATGAGAATCCATTTTAGAAAACAACCTAACACACTCCCATAGCTTTATGGATTTCCCATGTTACCTTCAACATAAGGATAAGGATAACTATTGTGACATTATCATCATTATCATAAGTTTACCTTGTAAATGCAACAGAGTTATGCAATAAAACACAAGAGTTAGGTCATTCAAAGGTCTCAATTCAAATCCAATCAACCCATCTTACCTTTATGATGTCAGATGTGAGAGTCTTTCTCTTTCCCAGCATGCACTGGCATTGCTCCCAGTCCTCCTGCAGGGCTGCCAGGTCTGTCTGCAGCTGCATCTGCGTCTGTGTGTCACTCACTGAGAACAGCTGCCTGCCTACCTCCATCACACACAGATATGAAGAGACTGACCTTTGAAACAACAGCTCTGTTCTCTTTACAGGGACGGAGAGAGAGAGAGAGAGAGAGAGAGAGAGAGAGAGAGAGAGAGAGAGAGAGAGAGAGAGAGAGAGTGAAGGGGACAGACAAAAAAAGAGAGGAGAAATGGTGAAACAACCACAAACAAACAAACAAATAAAATGACTCTTTTGTCAGTAACAATTGCAAGCTAGGTGTCAATAGATTACATTATAAAGCGTAAGTAATTCACTTAATCAAAAACAAAGAACATGTATGATTCACAATGAATAAGAAATATTTCTAGGGCAAAATGTGCTAGACATGCATTACCAGAAGAGATAACTGCAAATTTGAACATATAAAATGGATAGAAATGTATATGCAATTATTTTAGGTGTGTATAAAAGTTTGGGATGAGTAAGATTTAGAGATATTAATATTTTTATTCAGCAAAGATCAAAGTGGCAGTAAAAACATGTATAATCTTACAAAAGGTTTCTATTTCAATAAATGTTGTTCTTTTGAACTTTCAATTCCAAACTTACAGTTCTTGTTTTTAACACTGATAATAATATTTTTTTAGCACCAAATAAGCATATTACAATAACTTCTGAATGATCATGTGACACGTAAGGCTGGAGTGATGATACTGAAAATACAGCTTTGCCGTCATAGGAATAAATCACATTTTAAAATATATTAAAATAGAAAACAGTTATTTTAAATTATAATAATATTTTACAATATTAGGCTACTGTTTTTAAAGTATTTTAATCAAATAAATGCAGCCTTGGTGAGAGTAAAAAACTGTGACTTATACAATATCTTCATCACTGATGATTATGATATTTGAAAATCATCTCGTTACCTTTAGATCTTCAAGCAAGAGGCGCAGCTGCAGGACACTACAGTGTGTGGGACCAGCAGGAGACAAGAGTGTGTGTGTGAGTGTGAGGAGTTTGTGGAGTTTCTGCATTGTGTGTGTATAAAGCTGCCAGTGCTGTATGAGCCCTTCCACTAGAGCGCGCCGTTGAGCTGCTCTCTGCACCGCCCCCTGCCAGTGCTCTCTCAGCTGTGCCAGTTTTAATAGGAAGTCACTCCTGAGGGCACAGGCAAGGTGGTTAGTAAAACTACAAATCCCGTGTTGAATTCCAAATATATAGCTTACCAGTATCGACTTAATATTTATAAAAGTAGGACATTTTATGACAAAATACTTTATTACACTATGTTTCAAAAGTTTGAGGTCAGTACAGTTTCTTTAATGTTTTTGAAAGAAGTCTCTTATGCTCCCTGAGGCTGCATTTATTTGATCAAAAATACATTAAAAACAGTAATATGGTGAATTATTATTACAATTTTAAACAAATCTTTTCTATTTTTATATATTTTAAAATGTAATTTATTTCTGAAAATGGCAAAGCTGAATTTTCAGCATCATTACTCCAGTCTTCAGTGTCACATGATACTTCAGAAATCATTCTAATATGCTGATTTGGTACTCGTGAAACATTTCTCACTGTTATCAATATTGAAACAATATTAGCCTACATTTTTTAACATTATAAATGCCTTTACTTTCACTTTTAAGCAATTTATTGCATCCTTGCTGAATTAAAGTCCTGATTTCTTAAAAAAATCATACTGACCCCAAACTTCTGAATGATATTGTATGTCACAAGCAATCATGCAAAACAGTGATTGAAAAAAAGATCATGTTGAGAATCATCACCTGTCCTCCACATCTCCCTTCTGCAACAGGAGGAGAGACTCACTGATCACAGAGTGAAGGATCTGATGGCCCAAAGACAACTCAGCCTGAAAACACTAGAAGAAAAGGAGAGAACAGGGTAGATTTTTATGGGATCTATGATCCATATGTGTTGCGTTTATGGCAGTGTCAAATGTTGTACCTGGTGCGTTCGTTGTTGTTCTCTCAGTCCAGGGTAAGTTGATGCGATTTCTACAGCCAAACTGTCCTCCATGCGCTGTAGGAAAGCCAGCCAGCTCTCACATCTCTGCTCAAAGCTTTGCTGCTGGAGAGAGGCTGCCTGCAACTCACTAAACACACACAATATACACATAAACATGTAATATGCTGTGTATTGAATCTGATATTAGAATCTTTCTCAGGTGATCAGATTGTAAGTGCCAGTCACCTGCATTTCTCCTGAGCATGTGCGGAGGCCTGCGCCCACTTCCTGTTGAGGTGCTGAAGCCTCTGTGTCACGGGGTCACTGAGAGTCAGCCTGTAGCTGAGTGTGTTTATCAGATCCAGATCAGGAGAGAGAGAACTGATCTCCATCAGACCTGACTGTGAACAAGGAAATACAGAAACAATTAATGGGGATTTCTTCAATAAATTGATGTGAGTTATGCATGTGTGTGTTTATCACCTGAGATATATCTGTGAGTTTGCTGTCTATCCGTTGCTTGCTTTCCCACTGCTGTAATTGTGTTTCGAGGGACTGGAATAACCTTTCAAATTCTTGAAATTGCTCAAGATCCTCCTGAACAGATATGCATATTTTGAATTACAGGAATAGTCAAAAAAGCTGTGGTCATTTACTCACCCTCATGGTTTTCAATGACTTACAGACTACTATTATGATACTTAATGGTGCTATTATTGGGGGGTTTTTTTTTGGTCCTTTTTGAAACTTGACAGACCATGGACATATTATGCAAAAAAATAAAAGATGAGTTTTGAATGAAATGAGAGAGAGTACATCCTTCAAACACTTCCATGTTCATTAAAACAAATAATGAGTGTAAGTCGTACCTGCATGTGTTCAATTCTTCCTTTCAGTGTCTGTTCTAACTGCAGGAAACCACGTGTTAACAAACGGCATTCTGATTTGATGAAAACAGCATCCTCATCATCCATTTGTTCAATTAGATCCTTAGATACTTCAAGCACTTCATTCAAATCAGTCTGTAGAGTCTCTGAGCATTTCTGTAATGCCTAAGAGAAGGAAATAAGGACAATAACACAGTCTGTGACATATACTGTAATGGAGTCCAAAAGTCCTTTGCATTTTTTCTTAATACTTATATATTTTTTAATAGATTCTGACATGATTCTGCACTATTTATAGGTCATTAATCAAATAATAAAAAGTAATATTATATTGTAATATATTGCCTGTTTTATTACTTATCTAGAAATAGTGCATAATAATTTCCTCTTCCTTTTACACCATAACTCTTCTGATTGTAAAAAATGCCAGATTTTCATTGTGGTCTGGACCGCACTTAAGAGTGTGTGTTTAAATAGATGGTTATCTGTGGATATCTGTGTCTTTGCATTGTACTCACAGTCTTCAGCTCAGCGATGCTGTGTGTGAGTTGTTTATTGTCAGCGGGTGTTTTGGTGTGTGTGCTGAGCTGCTCTTTGAGATGTTGGAGCTGCTCTGAGCAGGAACGTCTCACATCAGAGTATCTCTGCCACACTTTCAGAAGACTGTATGACCTCTGCATGGTGTGTGTGACCTTTTCCTTCACCTCTGACCACCTACAGAGTGACACAATGTGTAGGAGCTTGAATATTTACATACACATTTGCATTGCTTTGCTGGTATGAGTGAAGTCTAACCTTGCTTTTTCTTCTTCTAGGTGCTCCGATAACACCTGGGCAGAGTCTGGGCTAATTCCACCAATAAGAATTATTTTTGTCTTGGTAAGATCCTCCCACTGGCTGTCAATCTCCTTTGTTTCTGCTTTTAAGACCTGCAGATATAATTTGTGAATATACACATTATATTACATATCTCTCTCAAGCCATTGGTTTACTTTTAAGTTAACAAAGTTGACACAAAAAAATGCAATAATATGTAATCGCATATTTAAATTCAATAAAATATGTCATACTGTGACCAATCAAAAATAGCTTGGGAATAAAAAAAAACAATGTGGTTGATTGACAGCACCTGAATCTTATCAATGTTGTTCTGGAGGGCAGAGAGGGAGGGCAGAGGGGCGTGGCAGTACTCTAATGATTGGCAGATCCTCATTGTGTTTGAAATTCCCTGACTCCTCCCACTTTCAAACTGAGACCACACCTTACACAGCTCTTTCAAGGTATCCCCAAGGACTGTACTCTAGTAAATGAACATTTATTATTAATTTTCTAAAAACACACTCAACAGTATTTATAAATATATGTTGGTTTTGTTTTAGTTCACAGGAACAAATACCATAATTCTCCATACCTGTTGAGAGAGGTCAGTCAAATAATGTGAAAGAGTGTGAGCTTTTGAGAGGAAGTCTTTATCCCTGTCTTCTTCATCAGTGGTAAGTCTCCTCTTCCTCAGCTCAGCAAGTTCTGAGAATTTAGACTTCAACTTTTCCCCCAGCTCCTGAGAATGACAGAAAGACAAGTGAGCTTCCTCTAAAACTTAATATACATATATTCAAATAAAAATGAAATGCTTTTGAAAGCTATTAAATTAGGAGAGCATCAACATAATCAGACCACAAACAGAAAATATCAGCCACTCACTTCACAATCCTTCAGGCTCCTCTCAGCAAATGAGCGACTGATGGGTCTTTCAGCCAATCGCATCCATTGTTTTTGACCTTTGATCCAGCACTGTAGGAATTGTAGTTTGCTATCTCGCTCTGCACACATCCTCACCTCATCTTCAGCATGTTGGATCTGAGAAGCACAATGCAAATTATGTTAATCTGAATTGGTTAGCGGAATAATAATAAATAATAATAATAAACTCACCAGTGTGTTCAGGTGAGCCTGTAGAGTTTTCCAGCACAGATTGACGTGTCCCAGGTTTTCAGCAAACGCAGTGTGTTTGCACCTGCTGGTGTGAGAGTCAAAACCGACCTGTTTCAGCTCACACTGATTAATAAAGTCAACGGACATCTGCTTACATGCCATCTCTCTCTTCATCCCCTAGACAGAAAGAGAATAAGAGACAGGAATGACCAAAACTATTTTTTTTTATTTGTGGAAAAACTACTTCACCATCAGTAAATTCAATAAAATAGTGTTCTGTCAAAAAAGTAAGAGATTTATTTTATAGAGATTTATTATATAGGGAAAAAGAAAAGTGAGAGTCAAATATAGAGAGAGAAAGTGATTTATTTTTAATTTGCTGAATGTTATTTTCTAAGCTTGACTTTGTATTTCACACTTTTTAATTTCATGCATCTAAGCTGCAAACATTTTGGCAAAGCAAATGTACACAGTTGTGTCAAGTCAGTAAAGCACAAACTGAAGTTGAAAGAGAAAGGAAAGAGAGAGTTAATTACACTGGGACATTTTTTCTTTAGTTATTTTTATTCTGTTTTCCTTTGTGTTATTATCTAAGCTTTCTAAGTGTACTCTGCATTATATTTTATTGTATTTTCCTTCTTTATTGATTCTTACTTTATATAACTCTTTTGCTATTTTTAAGGCAAAAAATTTGGCAATGCAAATGTATGATTTTAATGCTAATAAACCACAATACATTTAAAATGCAATGAAAGAGAAATTAACTGTTCAATTATTACAAAATTTGTAATGTCTTCCTTTTTGTTATATTTGTACTTTATTCTATTTATTTTACTATAACTGAATAAATTACTTTCAGATTTTAGTTACTTTTAAAATCATTTTATTCACATATATTTGATGATTTCTAATTATTGGATTTTTTTTTTAATTGATAGAGAGATAAAATGCAAGCAAGGTACCTGATATGTTCTGAGCAGGTGTGTGAACTCTGCAGCAGTACAGGTGTTGTGACCCTCTCGTTCAGCCGCCTGTAACCTGCTCTCAGCACCTTTAATCCAGCCACACACATCAGCCAGCAGTCCTTCAGGAGACAGGCTCTCCACCACACTCTGAGAGAGAGAGAGAGAGAGAGAGAGAGAGAGAGAGAGAGAGAGAAGAGAGAGAGAGAGAGAGAGAGAGAGAGAGAGAGAGAGAGAGAGAGAGAGAGAACAGAGAAATGGGCATAAAGAAAAATGAAAGTGATAGACAGAGGTGGAGAGAATAGAGAAGAAAGAAAACAGTGGAGCCGGGTGAGGGGTGACACATGTAATCAAAGAAGAAAAAGAGGATGAGAACAAGAAAGAGAAGCCTGATAATGGATAACAAAAAGGACAGACTCTATTCCTCAAAGATTTCATCAACTTTTCAGTAATACAGGAAATCATGCCTGGATGGCTGCCTGACCTCAATGATACATTTTGGTTTTATTTATTTATTTATTGGACAATGCTCCAAACAGGTCATTATTTCCAACCATCCAGGATGCAGTCAGTAATGGAGTAAAATGTACCTGATGCAGTCCCTGCTGGATGGCAGGAATAGTTGTCTGTATTTCCACCCAGTCTTGCTCCACCTGAGACAGCTGGGACTGAAGAGTCAGAAGAACTGGGGACAGAACCATCTCTTGTTTTACAGATAAATCGAATACAGATGAAGTTGGTTCCTCAAAGATAACACCGTCATTTGTGATCTTTCCATCTGATCCTCCCGTGGTAGAAAGAGTTTCTTCTGAGATGTTTTGAATAGAGGACACATTGGTTTCTGAAGGTAAGGTGACATCTACAGATGAGTCTTCAGGGTTGTTATCTAGGACAACGGAGGTCCGGTTGCTGGTTTCACTTGGCTGTAGGTCTTCAGAGGTTGTTGTATTTCCAGAGGTTCTTGGAGCACTGGTGGTTCTGCTGATCTTCTGTGTCTCAATGTTCTGCTCTCTTTCATTGAGCAACAGGATCAAAGATCCAGAACTGATCACTGATGCCTTTAGGGCCGATTTCACCTCTAGCTCCTTCATGAACTCCTGTGTCAAAAACATCACAGATTCAAAAATGTCCTAATATAACCAGTGTTGTAATCGTTAAAACTAAACCTATTCAAATTATTTTCATTAATTAAAATTAATATTCATTTAACTTGCATAAAAGAAGGTTCCCTTGTTGAAAAAGCAGCATATGCTGTTAGGTATGTTTTAAAGCATGGCAGCTAGTTATGAGCTGGTTTAAACTGGTCATGTGCTGGTCAGCAACTAGCTCCTGCTCAGGACCAGCTCATAACCAGCTTATAACCAGCTCAGGGCCAACTAAGGACCAGCTTAAAGTTAAGTTTATGTAGCTTCTGTAAATATCATCACGTTTTTAATTATATTATTGTTCAAAATAATCTAGACTGTAACTCATAAACAAATGATTAGAATCACTGGTTGACTGACTGTGAAGTTCTGAAAATGGGAGAGGGCGTCCGCTTCCTGTTTAGCTGTGGTCATGTGATCTCTCCATGCATGCAGGCGTTCTCTGGCTTGAGGCATCCACTCATTCATAGCCTCTGAATCGCTTTGGTACCTGGGAAAAAGCATAGTGGTAATTCTTTATATTTTTCCTTTGTGTAAATTTCTGTCTCTACACAACTCTCTTTTAACAAACATAATTTAAGTGAGTACATATAGCATAGAATTCTGCATATTGTGTAATGAAATGGCAAGAATTCTTTCAGATTGAAAATGCTGGCTGGCTTAATTTTACCAACATCATTAATTTTTACCTGTTCCAAAGCTTCTTAAGATGAAGGGTGGAGAGTAGTCCTTGCTCCACCCTTCTCTGAAGTGCAGCCAATCGCTGTTCCAGTCTTGCTGTAGACACACCCACTATGCCTATAGGTACCCCCACATCACTACTAGAAATCTGCTCCTGCTGTCTGCGGCCCTCATCCAGAACCAGACTTATCCGAGCTCTGTTCTTCTCCAGAACCGCCAGCACACTCTATCACAAACAATAAGAAGAATTCAAGGATCTTCAAAAATACATTCATTCTGATTTAAAGGTATATATATATATATATATATGTGTGTCAGTTCACTATATATAAGTCTCTAAACCATTACCTGATAGACAGAAATATTCTCGCTGAGCCGCTCCTCAGTTTGGTCCTGCAGAGGTGTTATGGGAAGTTGAGTCTCTAACCTTTGCAGAAGCGTTTCCAACCAGGACTGATTTTCATCCCAGTGAGTGCAAACCTGAAATGCATCAAAGTTCTTATCAGGGGCAGAGGAGTATTAACTAAAAAATATATTAAAATATGCTGTTGGTCATTCAGTCTACAATGTCTACTAATTTATTCATGCACTCATCAATCCCATTCGTTTGTTCTTTTATTTATACATCAATCCCTTTTCCATTCTTGTATCTTCTTGGCTGATGCAGCTTTCAATAGAGAAAAACTGTAAAAAGTGTCATTCCACATGATGATCTCTTGATTTTTTCGCTCTCGTACCTGCAGCGCTGAGTGCAGCACTGTGCCGACAGCTTGAGCCTGCTGCAGGACACTGGACACTTGACCTTCAACCTCAGACACTTCAGTCTCCCAGCCACAGGAGGCGCTGTCTGGCATCCGCACACCCAGTTGTTGCAGTCTCCTCAGGTGGACACCCAGAGACAGGAAAAACGCCTATAGATTTACAAAATTAGGGAGGTGAATGAGAGATTGCAGGACCTGTAATGGTGCTATATTTTGCATGATTTATGTGTGATGTAATGTATATTTGTTTAGTTTTTTTGTGTGTGTGTGTGTGTGTGTGTGTGTGCAGCTGATTAACTTGTGTGTTAATTTAAAACTTGTGTTAACTAACTATTAATGAACTTGTGTGTTAATTAACTTGTGTGTTAATTTACCTAAATTCAGTACTTCAGACCTATGTGCCCTCTAGAAGCTTGTGTTCTGCAAGTGAACGACGCATTATTGTGCCATCCCAAAGAGGCACAAAACCACTTTCACAGACTTTTTCATTAACCGTTCCCATCTGGTGGAATGACCTGCCTAAACTCAATCCGAGCAGCTGAATCCTTAGCCATCTTCAAGAAACGGCTAAAAACACATCTCTTATTTAACCTAATCTAAATCTAAACCTAACCTAAATCTTTATTTAACCTTCTAACTCTAGCACTCTCTATTATAATTCAATTTTATCTATATGTCCTCTTTTTATAAAATAAAAAAACACACACACTTGACCCTCTATCAATTGCAAATGTATTCTCTAACTGATAGCTTTTCTTGAAAAAAATACATACCAGCTGTCTACTTGTAAAAAGAAAAAAAACAAACTAGGTTTCTTTTTCTATATTCTATCTACTCTACTCTAAATACCTTGCTATGTGCACTGCGTTAGGCTAACCAAGACTTGTCATAGCACTTGCATGTTGTTGCTCTTTTGTTGGTTTTGGTTGCTTCTATTGTCCTCATTTGTAAGTCGCTTTGGATAAAAACGTCTGCTAAATGACTAAATGTAAATTGTATGTGTGTGTATCTAGCTAGGCTGTTTGAAGGTGTGTGATATGTTTACCGTGTGTGTGTTGAGGTGTGTCTGTATTTGTGCTGGATTCCTGAGCTCCAGCTGGGAGGTGCAGGCGAGTTTCTCTCCTCCAATCGTCAGGAGCATCTGCAGACCCTTCAGTATTTGTTCACTCATCTTCTGCTCATCTAGGCTCCACTGCACAACTCCACAGCGCTGCTCTAGATCACTCCAAACACACTCCAATACCTCCTACAGATAGTGTATATTACAATTTAAAATGTAATTTACTCATGTGATAGCAAATCTGAATTTTCTCCAGTCTTCAGTGTCACATGCTCATTCACATTCTCATTTGATGGTCTGGTGCTCAAAGAACATTTGTTATCTTTATCAATTGTGCTGCTTAATATTTTTGTAATGGCACCAATAAATGTAACTTTTGATCAATTTAATGTGTCCTTGCTAAATAAAAGTATTAATTAAAAAATTATTAAACCCCACTCTCTTGAGCGGTAGTGTATATATTTTATTACTTTGTGTAAATTCAGACTTTATTTACAATTGTGTCCCATGCTTGCTACCAGAATTTAAATAGCAATTTAACATGCATTTTATAGTGTACTCTTAATGCTGCACATCCATACCTCCAGTGTGCTGATCTGCTGTGTGAGGCACGAGGGCTGATCTTGACTCTCTGTTTCTTCTTTAAGTTCTGCCAGCTTTCTCTCACTCTGCTCCACTTCCTGTTTCCATCCAGTGATGGCCTTCACATGGAATCACAAATACAGAAAGGTCAAAATCTTAGAATGTAGGCACAGTGAACACCTAATGCCTGTTATACAACACATCTGCACTAACAAATGATGCTTTTCCAATCAAATGAGTGGATCAAAACTAATAAGAAAAACTGTTTCTGGTGCAAGAAACCCTGGCTAGCATTATGAGTGGTTTTCAGAGGAAACATTATAACTTATAAAACGCTGAGAGATGAAGTGGCACAGAAGTCAGCAAATGTACAATGAAGACATCAGTATTTTCGTTCTTGCAGATATGTTGAAGAGTGTTATTTCTCCAGTAGTGTTAATCTTCACACACTAATCCTGATGTGGTACAACAAGCTGTGCTATCCACAGGCTCGTGTGCTTACCTGCAGCTGTGTGTGAAGGTCATGATGGGGTTCTCCGTTAGTTGTAGGATGAAGGATTGACGTATTAGTTAGTACTGAGTCATGCAGGTCTTTCACTCTCTTCTGCAGGGTTTGACACACAAGGAAGTATTACAAATGAGTCACGCTTGATAAAAGAGGTCAAAATAAAAGTGCAAAAGAGTAGACCGTAAATACTCATCTTAAATGCAGAGATAGAATTATGGGATTAAACATGAGACTGAAGAGAACATTAATTCACAATGACATTGTTGTCATGATGACAAGTTTTTCATAACAAACAAGTGTGAGTATTTGTGACAGTTATGAAGGTGAGACATCCGACAGTTTGGGGTGTTAAAACCTGCAAAAATGTAACTGCTGACACATAACACTGTAAGCACAAATTTTCTGAACCATGTTTCTAGGTCAATGATTACAGACCAATAGCACTAACACCTATCTAAGTGCCTTGAAAGACTCATCTTGGGATATATTAAAACCTTAAATTGTCTTCCCTCCTTCACTTGGCCCATATCAATATGCACACAGACCACACAGATCCGCGGAGGAAGCAGTAAACACTGCTCTCCATACCGCATTGGAACATTTGGAGCAGAAGAATACATATGTAAGGATGCTCTTTGTAGACTACAGCTCTGCTTTCAATACTAACATTCCTAGCAGGCTGGTCACAAAGATGCTGGACCTGGTCTTAGTCTTCAGGACCAATCCTCAACTCTGGCTCTCAGTACCGGAGCACCACAGGGATGTGTGTTGAGCCCTTTGCTTTACTCCCTCTATACACATGATTGTACATCAGTGTACCCCACTAATACAATAATTAAGTTTGTAGATGATACAACAGTTGTGGGGCTTATCTCAAACTGCAACGAGGTTGCCTATAGAGATGAAATGTATAGATTGGTTAAATGGTGCACGGACAACAATTTGTCTCTTAACATCAAAAAGCCGAAGGAGCTAGTCATAGACTTCAGGCGACATCGAGAGACAACTTCAGCCCTTGGAACTAAAGGAAGAGGAGGTGGAGAGAGTGTCCAGTTTTAAGTTCTTGGGCATCCACGTTAGTGAGGACCTTAAGTGGACTGTCAACACTGCTGCCCTGGTCAAAAGAGCTCAACAGGGACTTTACTTTCTCCGAACTTTGAGGAAGGCCCATCTCTCTGCCAGACTGTTGAAGTCGTTCTACCACTGTACGGTAGAAAGTATACTAACATATTGCATTACAGTCTGGTATGGAAATTGTACAATGGCTGAAAGAGCTGCACTTCAAAGGGCAATTAAAACCTCACAAAAGATTATCGGACTTCCACTACCCCCCCTTGAGGACATCTACAGGCACTATTACCTGCACTATTATCAAGGGCAGCACTCTCCCTTTCCACAATCTGTTTGCACTACTGCCACCTGGAAGATGCTACAGAGCTTTAAAGACTCGCACCTCCAGATTCAGAAACAGCTTTTATCCAACAGCCATATGCAAACTGAATTCTTCCTCCCCGTTTCCTTTTTCTTCATAACTACCCTCAAAATTTCGAAAGGATGGACTGTGCCATACTACTGCAATGAAATGTTGTCTTTCAGTTTTAGTATATTTATTTATATGTATGTTTTTTATGAGTGTGAATGTAGATGGATATAGTTGTATTTCTATGTTCCTACATGCAATAGGTATTCTGTAACTCTGCTGTTTTTATCTGCAGTGCACATACATCTCATCACTTTGTGTTGGTAATAAGCAAATAAAAGTCTGACCTGCAGCTGAGTTGTCTGTTTTAGTCGTTCCTGTAGCTGCTCCTGTTTATCAGCGAGAGTCTTTTGAATGTCGCATACACGCTGTGTCAGCAGGTCAAAACAAGTGGAGGTCTCTGATATTTCTGAACCCGAACCTAACAACTTTATGACCTCTGACCACTGGGAGGTCAATATGGCACCCAAGGAGATCAGCTCTGCAGATAGACCCTATAAATCAGAGAAGAAATGAGGAGAAGTTGATAAATGAAGTGACAGACAGATGGTCTAATCATGAGTGGATGGACAGACAGACTGATGGTCTGATGGATGGCCGAATACCTGTAGCTGCTCTAGCTGGTTTAATACGTCAGTATTTAAGGTTGCTGGCTGAAACATAAGAGTGTTTTTGAGAGAGCTGAGAGTGAGATCCACTCCACTCAACACCTCAAACAGACCTTCATCCAGAGATTGATGATCCTGCACACAGACAGGTCAGTTAAATATATTTGTTATCAAGTTGAACAGTATTGACTGAATGTGTACTCTGATCTTGAAAAGAGAGTGCACATATACATATCTTTTTAAATATTATAAACAGTAATCCTGTGTGTTATATGTGTTTGTTAATGACACCTTTGTAACGGCTGAGTTTTGCAGTTCTTTAAGTTGTGAGATGTTGGATTGAATCCCCTGGAGACAGAAAGAAACAGCAGCTCCACTCCACAAACACACAGATGGAGCAAGGATCTGTTCACACACACAAGTATTACAATGTTCTTTACTTAAATAACTCCCACATTAAAATTACTACACATTGAACATTAGTTAAACTTTTGGAAAAAATCAGGAGTGTTCAGACCTCAGATGGATCCTGATCTTTATCTCCACCTTGCTCGGTCTCTGCTGTCTTGGTCAATCTGTTGCAGAGGTGTGTCCACTTCCTGTGGACTGCTAACTTTACTTCCTGTCTTTTCTCTTCATTTGCTGGTGAGGGGCTGCAGACATCATGGAGTGTTATATAATGACAAAGTCTAGGCATATATTTGTATAAATAAGGGTGTGTATTTAGATACCCTGCATGTTCATCTGCGCTCTGGCTCTGTGTTTGGGCTCTGCTGCCTTGAATCGCGATAGCTTTAGTTAGATCCCTCTGTTCATTCAATCCATGCTCCAGTTCCTTAAACAGAGAAAGAAAGAGAGTGAGAGAGCCGCTCTCAGTGATAATGATGGACTGATATGACATGTTATAGTCTTAGAAACAGTAGAGCAGGTTAAAAATCAGTAATGTTTTATAATTTAGGACATAATTTTCCAGAAAAAGTGTATGAAACTACAGCTGTCATGGAATTAGTACCTTTATAACATCCAGGTTTTTATTGCTAAAAACCTAGTACATTATTTTTTTATATTTAATTTAATTTAATTTTATTTAAATAAATGTGAAATCAAAAATATACACAACTTCAAAAGTTTGGAGTCCATAGTATTTATTTTAAAATAATTAATACTTTTATTCAACAAGGATAGATTAAACTGATCAAAAGAGACAGTGAAGACATTCATAATGATACAAAATATTTCTATTTCAAATAAATGCTGCTCTTTTGTACTTTCTATCCATAAAAGAATCCTAAATGTACAAGTGTTTCCTCAAAACAATATTTAATGTAATAATAATAAATGAGTACTTGGTTATCAAAGCAGCATAATGATTTCTGAAGGATCATGAGCACTGAAGACTAGAATAATGGCTGCTGAAAATTCAGCTTTGTCATCACAGGAATAAATTAAGTTTTAAAATATATTAAAACATGGTATTTTAAACTGTATTATTTCACATCATTACTGTTTTTTCTTCTGCATTTTATTGTATTTTTCTATCAAATAAAAGCAGCCTTGGTGAACAATAAAAATCTTACCAACCCCCTAAAATAAAATCTGGGTTCAGTTTCATTCCTACTGTCCGCCAGAGGCAGTATGATTTCTTTGGATTATTGCAGCGCCAGCCAGATAGGTCGAGAGAATATACCAACAAAGTCACGTAGTGACGTATGCTGAGCTCTGGGGTGTTATAAGCCACAGTAACTCAGCACTCTTCCTCTTTCGCTTTCTCGCCTGGTTGAGATAGGTCGTTATATTCACGCTGTCAAGTGCAACTTACAAGAGCAGCGATATATGGTCCTCACAAGCTGTCTCAGCACGCTTCTAAGCCTATCAAAGTATTTGGAACATTTCAGCAGCATTTTTGGTGAGTTTTCATTTAAGTTTCATTCTTTTTTCATCGGTAGCACCCTGCGCCTCTCGGTGCAATCCGGTGGCTGGTGTTGTCCGCGCTTATAAGTTAGCGTAAACGTAATATAACTTATAAGTCTCCCGTTAACGTAATCATTATATATTCCGTTGTTTTGAGTGCTTTTCCTCGAATTTATAATATACACTGTGCCTCTTGGTTCAATCCATCGGCCATTTTAGATATATTTTTCTTGTCGTGAGTTTTTTGTTGGCATAACCTTTCGGTTTTATCCGGAGGAATTGTTTTTTCTTTAAGATTTTCTAGACTTGTTGTGTAATTAACATCTCTTCAATTGACTTAAACTCTACGGTGCTGTCCGAGGGTGTTTATGGTGAGGAACTATGGCTCACAGCTCATAAGCTGTGCCCTAATAATCTTCTCCCGGATGACATGTGCAGTATAGCCAAAACATGACATCTGCCCGTCGTGTTTGGGTGTTCAACATCTGAGAGAAGCTCTCATGGACCCGTGTTTGCACTGCAGTCTCTTACCTATGTCGGAACGACAGCTCCGTCTTGCTGAGTTAGATCCTAATTCAACGGTCAAACTCGGTCAGTTGGATGTAGCCCCTCCGCACTCTCAAAAACGCAAGGCACCTGCAGCAGCCGGCGCTCTTCTCCCATCTAAGAAGAAGAAGGCCACATTGCGAAGTGACGAACGTTCACCACGAACTGTGCAACCTTCACCTCAGGATGTTTTCACTGGTCATCCAGCAGCAGAGGGGTCTAGTTATCAGTCATCTGGACAGGTCTAGTCTTCTTCTGATGATACTTTGGCTGTGCTTCGAATGGCAATTGCTCATCTAGGACTCGTTGAGTCACCTGCCCAATCAGCTCAAACCAACATTTTTTTTCAGACAGCCTACAGCTACGACTTTTTTTGCCATGCCACCATGTAAACATTTTATGACTGAATTTTAAAATGCTCTCACAGGTTCTGGTCTGCCTAAATGGCGCTTAAGGATTGCTCGGACGCTAGTATCTATGGCTGAAGCCGATTCTATAGGGATGGGTCGTGCTCCAGAAATAGAGCAGTTTGTTGTAGCCTTGGTGGTGTCTCCTGACGAGGCCCAACGAGGGAATGTGCAATGTCTTAGTGCGCAATGTGGTCGCACAGATTACTGAAAAAGGCATACTAGTCTGTTGCCTACATAACTCGTACAGAAAACACAATCTGTCAATTACTTCTTGTTGCCACCAGTTCTCTGGAACTAGCAAATGTTGATCCCTCAATTTCATAGTTCCTGCAAATGGCTCTTTTGGCTATGGGTCATGTAACCCGTGAGCTGGGTAACCTTACAGCCACACTTCTGGCAGCCCGCCACCAAGTGTGGCTTGCCCAAGCACGACTACCTGAGGACTGTAAGGAAACCTTGAGAGATCTTCCTTTTGTTCCTGGGCATCTTTTTGGACCTAATGTTCCAGAAATGTTGGAAAAGAGGGTAAAGCTGTCTGAGGCCACTCGCTAACTGACGCAGGTGCAGCGCAACTCTATATTTAAGATGCCAGCAGTTCAGAATAGCCATCGCTATGCTGCAATGGACCACCGTTTCCGCCAGCACGCTAAACCTCAGTCAAAGCCCCATCAAAGGCCTCGTATTACTGAAGATACAAGAGTTTCTCGGCCATCTCAACAACAGCTGCCAGGAGGACCCCGTCAGCATCCCCCCACGGCCACTAAAAGTCGCACACACAAAGCCTGAGACATTCAGGCCGGCGGTCGATCGTTTTTCAATAGAACAGTTAAGTACTGGAAAACCAACACAGCGAACCCCTGGGTCTTGTCAACTCTAAGCAGGGGATATAATCTATAGTTTCGACATGGCCTCCCAGATTTTCAAGAATTGTTCCAACGGTTGTCAGAGATGCTGTTCGAAATTAATTCACTGTTAGAGAAGGGAGCCATGGAAAAAGTTAATCCCCTCGTTCAGGGAGACAGGTTCTATTCAACATATTTTCTTGTTCCAAAAAAGGACGGTGGTTTCCACCCAATTCTCTATTTGAGGCATCTGAATTTGTTCCTGAAGGTCCTTCCTTTTCGAATGCTGCACACAGATGACGTTCTTTGGTTTGTGACAGCAGATGATTGGTTTGTGAGTGTCAACCTAAAGATGCATACTTTCACGTCCCAATTGCTGTTCCTCACAGAAATTTTCTGCGTTTCAGTTTCCAGAATCAAGCCTATCAGTTCAAATAGGCTTGAACTGATACCTCTATCTTTCGGCCTTTCCATTGCTCCCCGCATCTTCACAAGGTGTGTGAGCGCAGCTCTGTCTCCTCTTTGGATGAGAGGCATGCATATTCTGCCTTATCTGGATGACTGGCTACTTTGTGCCCCCACAAAACAGCAGGCAGAGCAAGACTCCAAATGGCTTTTGAGACATGTGCAGAAGTAGTTTTTTTCTGTGAACAAGAAAAAGAGCTGTATGATTCCAGCACAGACCACAACGTTCATAGGAATTACTCTTAATTCCCGCCTAACGTCTGCCTCCCTGTCTCAGGAACGCGTAACAAACATTCTGCAACTCATGACTCTCTTTTGGCCAGGTGTATCTTTGCATTACCGGACGGTCCTACGACTAATAGGGATGTTAACGGCTGCTACAGTGGTGATTCCCCTCGGTTTACTCCACCTCAGACCACTCCAGTTATGGAACAACAGTCTACAACTCAATCCCACCCGACATCTCCATTGACTGATTGTAATTTCTCTCAGTTGCATAAGTACGTTGAGGCGGTGGAGACAGGTAGAGTTTCTGACGGCAGAAGTACCCCTGGATTTTGTCCCCTCTCAACAGGAGTTAGTCACAACCGATGCTTCCCTCACAAGTTGGGGGGCAACTTGGAATTAGAGGGGTATTTGCGGGCGATTGACACCTACTCAGTCCAATGAACATATCAACCTGCTGGAACTACGTGCAGTGTACATGGCTCTAAAGTATTTTTTGCCAGTACTGGCAGGCCGCCATGTTCTTGTTCGGTCCAACAACAGTGTTCCATCTGAACCACCAGGTGTGCACAAAATCCCGCCGGTCTCTACAGCTTACTCACAAGATCCTGACATGGTGTCAGCCACGACTCGCTTTACTGAGGGCAGCTCATATTTCCGGAGCATGCAACCAGAGTGGAAAGGGCAGATGCACTTTCCAGGGATTGATTACATCCAGGGGAATGGAGGCTTCATCCAGAGGTAGTGCAGGAGATCTGGCTACGGTTTTGGAAGGGCAGAGGTGGATCTTTTTGCTTCAGAGAAGACCTTCTTTTGGTTCTAATGGTTCGCAAAGACAGAAGTGTCCAGTCCCTTGGGCCAGGATGCACTGTCTCACAAATGGCCGAGCTGCCTACTTTATGTGTTTCCTCCAATCCCTCTGTTATGGGAGACTCTACACAGGACCTCCCTGTGCAAGCACAGAGTGCTACTTGTGGCACCACAATGGCCAGCCAGACCATGGTTTCCTTTGTTACTGAGACTTCTGACTTCTGGCAATCTGTGGCAGCCTCCCCTCAGGAAGGACCTTCTCTCCCAGCTGGAGCCCAGCATCTGGCACCCAGATCCAGCTTGTTTGCAGCTTTGGGTGTCGCCGTTGGGATAAATCCTTATCTGGAGCATTGTGACCCTGCAGTTATTCACACTATCTCCAACGCTAGGGGCTTCTTCCACACGGCAGATTTATGCTTCATGTTGGAAGCTTTTCTCTGCATGGTGTGAGGAGCATACGCTTAATCCCGCAACATGTGACATTCAGAGCGTCTTGAGATTTTTCAACATTTATTGGAAGAGGGCAAAGCAGCTTCCACGTTGAAAGTGTATATTGCTGCAATTTCAGCATATCATGTTCCAGTCGAGGGATCTTCTCTTGGATCTCACAATATTGTCTGCAGCTTTCTGAAGGGTGCACGCCGTCTAAAGCCTGCTTGGAATCCTTGCAAAGCAATGCCATCAAATGGATATCCTTAAAGACTGCTTTTTTGTTGGCTATTGCTTCTGTGAAACGAGTTGGTGAGTTGCATGCTCTATCTGTTAGTGAGTTATGCTTGTGTTGGTTGCCAGATAACTCCGGGGTGGTCCTATGACCCAATCCATCTTTTCATCCGAAAGTCGTCCTCCCTCAGTTCATAAATCAGTACATTGAACTGGCCTATTTTCAGACTTCTTCAGGGTCTGATTCGAACAATCACCTTTTGTGTCCCGTTTGTGCCTTGAAGTGTTATGTAGGCACTACTGCTCAATTTAGACGTTCAGACCAGTTGTTTGTCTACTATGGTGGTGTGAAGAAATGTGCTCCAATGTCGAAACAGAGATTGTCTAACTGGATAGTGGAGACTATTATTCTGGCTTACAAGGGTCGGATTGTAAAGTGCTCCTGTGGCTCAGTGGTAGAGCATTGCGTCAGCAACGCAAAAGGTTGTGGGTTCAATTCCCAGGGAACACACATACTGACAATAAATGTATAACCTGAAAGCACTGTAAGTTGCTTTGGATAAAAGCGTCTGCTAAATGTAAATGTGAAGTGCCTGAAGATTGCCACCCCTATAAGGTTGGTGACTTTGGTATATTCTCTCGACCTATCTGGCTGGTGCTGCGATAATCCAAAGTATTCATACTGTCTCTGCCGGTCATCCGGAATTCACAGAACCACAGTTACATGCGTAACTAGCGTGAATGTTAGAGTTAGTGAAAATACTGGCAGGGCAAGAAAAAAATCGAATCCCACTACAAGATAGTAAAAAAAATCCTTATTGTTCAATCCAGAGGAGACACATTTTGTGTTAGAAAAACTAATATTTTCAGTGTGTATGAATGCGTGTTACCCTTTGCTGTTGAAGGCTGCTCTGTCTGAACAGTTTGGTTTTGGAAGAACTCAACATCTCCTGCACACTGCTGCTGCGTGTCAACCTGGTCTGCAGGGGGCGCTGACTCTCAACATGCACCTGCAGACAGAGAGAGAGAAACATACATACAGTAACACCTCAGACAGCTCTATTTTCACAGCTCAAATCCAGGCACTTTGCAGCCTCTTACTAGCAACACCTCTAGATTTGTGTGAAAATCAGCCACAATTAGCATGCTAATGATCACTTTTTGTCATCACATGCAATCTGTTCATTACGTACACCTGGAAAATGCTGTCCCCTACATAAAAAACAGACATTTTTTGGTTGGTAACATACTAAGTTCTGGATGTATTAGTGTATGTGTGTGTACCTGATCTTCGCAGTGTCTCTCTTGCAGCTGTAATTGAACCGTCACCAGTCTGTTCTTCAGCAGCTGGAGTTTAGTGTTGAGTGATTCAGCCTCATGTTGCTCCTGTTCTTTCAATCCACACACAGGAAAACTGGAGACTCTCTGTTCAATCTCCACAAGAATTGTCTAGAATGGTGAAAAAAACACAATTACAAATCAACACACATTCAAACTAAATTCTAAATCACTCTAACACAGCATACACTCGTAGCGACAACAAGAAGTTACAAAAAACACCTATTAAGGCTGAGGTTCACAATAGAGAAAATATAATCAATCAAAAGTAATAAACACCATAAAGATCAGAGTCCACCTTAGAGAATGAACTAGCAGGGCTGAGAGGCAGGTGACAGGTGTTTAATGCACCATTTGACACATTTCACACAACGCTTGTTCTTGGAAAAACAAATATGAACAAAAATCTCATTAATAATCCAACACACAGACTTTGGATTGTGATCGATCCGTGTCTGTCCACCTGTACATCCTGCAACAAACACTGGATGCAAACAGCACATAATTTGGCTTAAAACTAATGATGATTCCTTGATGATCATAATTATTATAACTTAAAGGGATAATTCAACAAAAAAAATAGAATTCTGTCATTATTTACTCACTCTCATGTTTTGAGAATAAGTGTCTTAAGAAAAGAAGCCAATGGTCATCAAAACTGTTTGGTAACAACATTCTTCAAAATATCTTATTTTGTGTTCCACGGAAAAAAGTAAGTTATGCAGGCTATTATGGAAGCCTGTTTTGTAATTCTGAGTTTATATGTAACAAATCACTTTTTACATGCAAGTATGTATATACATACTTGCAAATCTGAGAAAAAAGTCATAATTACGATACAAACCGGTATTTCTGGTTTAATTAACTGCAATTCCCAGTTTACCATTCTGACTTTTTCCCCCACAGAATTTGAGTTTGCAGTTTGCATTTCACAAATTCAGAATTCATATCTTGCAGTTCTGATTATTTTTCAGAGAAGAAAGACAAAATTCAGATATAAGCTCATAATTAGGAGAAAAAGGTCTTGAGTTGTGAGATAAAAAGTCACATCTACTTTTACATTTTTTAACCCCTCGGTGGAAACAAACTTCCATAGGTCTAAAATGACATGAGGATGAGTAAATGATCACAGAATTATTTTTTTTGGATGAACTATCTCTTTAACACCTACTTGACCAGAACCAAATGTATACAAATGATCGGATATATTTTTCAACAGGCTGATTGATTCCTGCATATGATGGCTGCTGGTGTGTTTAAGTAGTAGTAATAACAGTTTACCAGGTCACTGTGCTGGAGCTCAGCTGAATCTTTGATGAAGGAGTCGGGTCACACACACACACACACACACACACACACACACACACACACACACACACACACACACACACACACACACACACACACACACACACACACACACACACACACACACACACACACACACACACACACACACACACACACACACACACACACACACACACACACACACACACACACACACACACACACACACACACACACACACACACACACACACACACACACACACACACACACACACACACACACACACACACACACACACACACACACATACCCAGGTGAGAACACTGCCTTTCTGGTTTAACCACTTTAAAATGACGTCAAATGTGTAAATATAAAGAATCCAAAGTAAATTTGCATTCCCAAAGCCTAGCATGACCTCACCTTTAGTCAGGCAGAAGCTATGAACCTTACAGTAAACCTCATCAGTGATATCAGCTCTAATTGCATTAATGAGACACATGACCTCCTCCAAACAGCACAATGAGACAGAATGTTCAATGCCAAGCTCAATAAATCAGGAGAGCCTAAACATCTGTGTTCCTTTTAGGCTTTATCGCACACAGATTTAAATGGGAAACTTACAAGGAACTGGAAAAAAAGAGCTATCTTTCTCCTCAAATAACTCTAAATGAAATTGAGCACTCAATAACTGAAATATCTGCATAGACAGTTTCCTTAAGAAAAGAGAAGTTGAAATTCATGATGCATTGACACATTCATGCATCGGAAATATAGTGCTGTGTGGGTTTACAGACATACTCATGCATGTCATGTGTATAACATGTATGTGTGTTTAAAAGAGAATAAAATAGGCTGAGAGAGAAAGGAAAGAAAGAAGCAGGCATTGATATGTCTTCACTCCACCCAAAAGTAAATAACAGACTCATGCCAACTGCAACTCAATCATACACTTGCATTTCCAATGCTTATAAACACACAAATATAAGCATTTAACTCTAGCGATCCAGCACTAAGATTTACCTGCAGCGATTAAGCATTAAGAGCAAAAGCAGTTATCCATCATCAAATAAAACAATAAACAAAATAATAATTTTGTTTCCATAATAACTGAAACCAGTCTAATCTGCTCCTGATTGTATTTCAGCCAATCAGTACTTTTGTACACTGTAACTATTACTCTAAACAAATAATAAATTTTTAGTCTAACCAAAATTCTAAGTTAAAATAAATGTTGACAGTCAAAACTAATAAATCATAAAGACTGCATTGTGTTTAATTGTACATCGTGAGATCTGAGCTTGTGACCTGCGATTACTGCCATCGGCAAACACTTAGATCTCCAAGCAATAAAAGAGTTCAGAGTTGTAAAACACTGCAGAAAAAGACAGACAATGAAAGAGCAAGGCACAAAGAAAAAGAGACAGTCTTGATTATACAGGAGATAACCTATTTCTACAGAAACTGATAATGATGTCTTTTAAAGTTTTATAGAACTGTACACTTAAACTTTTTTACAGACAGAAACATTAGAAGAAGATAGTATGATAGTGTCAGATTGGTCTGTAATACTCGTGGCAGCTTTACTTTGAACAGAGCCAAATATATAACCAGGCTCAATGTGTGACTGATCTCAGCTCTGAGTTCCTGTTCTGCTGTGTCAGCATCACCAACAACAGTAGGCAGAGGGTATATCTGTGTGTTTTGTCTATTGTTTTCTTCTTCAAAATGTCAGTAGATGTTAGTCAATTTTATTTCAGTTTTTGTCATTTTAGTACATTCATTTAGTAAATTAATTTAAAGAAACGTTGCCTTGGCCGAAGTTTTAATATTTTATTTGAGTTAACTTTTATTTTATTTAAAATGGTTTTAGTGGTGACACTTTATTTTATGGACCAATTCAATAGCACACTGGTCATTTGTTAGTACTTATAAAGCACATTTTAATGCCTTGTTCTGCATGACTATATTCTAGATTCCTTAATCCTACCCCATACCGAAACTTAACAACAACCTTACTAACTATATATAAGCAGCAAATTAGCATTTTATTGAGGGAAAACTCTTAATTAATAGTGAATGTGTGTTCCCTATTCTAAAGTGTAACTGTTTTAGTTAAATAACCTCAATATATATTCAAAGTCACATGCAGAGATAAATCAAATATTAAAACATTTCCTTGTCCTTTGAAATGCAGATATACTGTACAGTATGTGTGTGTGTGTGTGTGTGTGTGTGATCACCTGGCAGTTGTGAAGTTGTTGTTCAATGCAGTGCTGCATGGCTGTGTCCTGTGCTTGCTGTCGTGACCCCTCCAGACTGACCTGTGCTCTCTCTAGACACACCTCCAGCTGCTCGGCCCTCTCACGGCAGGCATGGAGCAGCCCGTCACCAGACAACCATCCACCCGAGCCCCTGGCTTCACCTGCGGCCTGGACAATCATACACAACAGCAGCTCAGAGCCAGATGTACATGAAGAGAGAAAGCAGGGGAAGGATAATAGAAGAAGACAGGTAAAGGTAAAGACAGGTGTACAGAGAGAGAGAGAGAGAGAGAGAGAGAGAGAGAGAGAGAGAGAGAGAGAGAGAGAGAGAGAGAGAGAGAGAGAGAGAGAGAGAGAGAGAGAGAGAGAGAGAGAGAGAGAGCACACCTCCTCTGGCTGACTGCAGCAGAAACAGTGAGTACACAGCAGCACAAAGTCACAAACACACACTGGGTGTGTCCTCTGACCCAGAGACAAACACACTTTCACACTCACACACTCTGCTTTCTTTCTCTCCCAGTTTCTGTCTCACACAGGTTTAACCCTTTGTTTGTTTCTCTGCCCCCTGGTGCAGTCTTTGTTTCTCTGCCCCCTGGTGCAGTCTTACTCTCAATAAACTGTCTTAGCTTTCACACCAGTCATTTGTCATGTAGCTTCTCTCTCTCTCTCTCTCTCTCTCTCTCTCTCTGTCCCTGGTTTTCTCCACCCACATTCAGCTACAACTACTTCCTGGAATGTCGTCACTTTCAAGGGCAGCTTGTGTGACAAGGAAACACATTCACACACACACATCAAGGAGGAACTATACTTTTGCCTTGCACGGGCTCAAATGGCCTTGATTATGTTTCATCCTTTATTCTATTCCATTACAATTCACATCTTTCTAGCTTTAGAGAAACCCCTGCTTTTGTTCCTCTCAGATGTCAGAATAACTTAACTTTTTGGAATAACTGCAATTCATAGATATTTCTATATCATATATCAGAAATATAGCCACAGAGATTAGACGAGACCTCATATAATAATTTAAGAATCAACCACCATAACCTATGGTGGACTTCAAATCTGAATACTGGGAATGTGTTCCCTTCAGTGTCTTTCAGGGTCATATTTTATCAAAATCATTTCGTTTTTGTAAAAAAAATTCTACAATGATAACATACTTTCAGAAATCCAAACTTCCTTTCCAGTCCCCGGAGACTTTGTATTAAAAACTAATATGCATGATGACTAATTTTTTGACGTCAGACAGACACATTTCAACACTGGATTGCCCGTATTTACATCAACGTCTATTCTGTGGGTAAGCGAATGAGGAAGTATGATTTCTATTGTAAATACCAGAAGGACTAATGTCTAATGATAATGATGTTTATTTTTAACCTTAGCTCAAATTATATGCAAAGAAGGTATTTATATATACGTATTAAAGGCACAGCAGCAACCAAATGGCCTGCTCACTTGTGACAGTCAGAGAGTGAAATTATCATAAAATAAACTAAATTGAGACTTTTTGATGATTTTTTTTTACACGTGGACATTTGCAAAAAACATACAAATTGATTCCTTTAGTTTTGAATATTTTGTCCATATCGGTGGATTCCTGACTTTGTGCAGAGTTTGTTTAACACACAGTAATACCAAATATTAATAAGAGTACATACTGTATCGAGCTGTTAATTATTAATAACCAACAATTAATGATTAATGAAAGATTATTTTTAAGGAATCACCTAGTTGCAAAGGTAAATTCCTGTTACTGAATCCAATCTTTGAGATCTCAGACTGCAAGAATAGCACTGAGTAGGCTATTCTAGTGTAAGACACAGAAATATTTCTCCTTTGAGCGAGCAAAGAGAAATGTGCAGATAAATCAAGACACACTCAGATTTACTACAGTTTGAAGTCAGCAGGTGAGTGAGTTGATGTGTCAGTGGGGTGAGATTCACTATCAGCATCTGTGCTTACCAAAGATGCACTCGCAGCCAATGGCTCTGTCCTCTCCAGGCAGGACTTGACTGTAATTGGTGTGTGTGTGTCGTCTTCTGCATTTGATGGAGTGTGTGTCTGAGTGTATAAATGTTGCTCTGGTGATTTGGTTGATGGTGTATTTGTGGAGCTCAGGCTCTGAGGCACAAAGGTGGGTTTCTCTAAGTGAGCCTGTTGACTGAATGTGGAATGTATTTCTGAAACTACCTCATGTTTTTCTAAGGAATCACCCAGCCATTCATTGGAGGTCATGACATTAGGTAAGGTCAACATGTCATTTGTTTCTGTGGGTGGGGCTTGTGACTTTGAATGTTTCTGTGTGTTGTCTATGAGTGTCAGTGTGAGTGTGTCAGTTGTGTGTGGCGTCTGTTCACCCCTCCATGCACCCTGCTCCTGACACAGACAGAGAAAGAGAGAGACGAGCAAGTGTGAATTTTTTGTTGGAATTTATTTTTTTTTAGACCTGAAAAGAGCATGATAGTGTTCACACAGGAGGAATCAGAGGGAGAGATCAGGAGAACATGCACATGGTGCGTATAAGAGTCAGTGCGTTTACATGGCACAAAAAGACAAAATACTAAATATAGATAAAACATATAATACTGTTCTTTTTATTTTCTTGCGCAGGAAAATCTTACTTTTAGAAAATGTGTCATGTAAACAACAATCGTTCATGAAAAACAATAAATTAATCATAATAGACATGCACTTAAACAAAACTGTGCAGAGTGAGCAGCCATCGATTAGCTGATTTTTAATGTTCACATTACATTGTTTCACTCCACAAAACAAAACCGGTTCAACATTCCTCTCAGAGTAACCATCTTATCTTGCATTAGGAAAAAAGAGAACCCACTGCAATACAAAAAACAAAAAAATACATGCCATATAAAATATTTTAGGATATTTTTGGTATCATATTATTGTACTTAGTAGCTAAAAGTCAAAGAAAAATACCATGCAATGAACAAATACTGCTTTGTTGTCCATTTGGACATTTAACACAATAATTACATTTAAATGTGCAAAGTAGTAATAATGAAAAGTAGATGTGTCCAAACTTTTGACTGGTAGTGTATACTGATATTTGTAAATACAATAGTTTTATATCTGATGAAAACTGGCAGGAGAAACTGTGCAGCATATAAAAATAGTGGTTTTTAAGCATTAAGGTGCAGTCATATTAATCATCGTTCTGAGAAATTGTGTGGGTTAAATTTCTACTGAAATCAGCACAGTGAAGAATTTTGCCTGTTGGGCTTTTGGTGGCAAAAACAAATTTCCTTAATGTCAAAGTGAATTACACGTCAGGATCAGATTTGGTCTGACTTTTACAATTTGTAACACCGACCAATAACAAGCCTCTTGGTTTGGCAGTGACTTCTGTGTGGCCGGAGATTTATAGCATTATAAAAGAGCAAACAGATCCACAATGAACTGCTCAATCTGGCAGTGCCTATTCAGCCATTTTTTCATAACACTATACTTCAACACTATAACCAGATGTAGAAAACATCTGTTTAGAAAGCAATTATTTAGGGTTGGTTTGTTTGCTAGCTGGCAGAATAGTTTATTTTGAATAATATAGTTGAGCAACGGTAAGTGTGAAAGCACCTTTATACTTTAGTTGATTATAACGGGATGCTGTTTTATTGTGTAACACCGCACACGTCTGGTAAAAACACGGTGTAACATGTAAACATCGATATTATGCAAAGAGACAAAAATCTAAATGTTCTTTGGTATTAGAATGTTCTTTCTCTCGATCTGCAGAGTGCAGAATATCCTGACAGAACTAGTCAACATAAACATTTAAAAATAAAATCATAAACTCCTCGGGAAGTTGCTTTAAGTCCTTTTATACAATGAATTTTTGTATTTATATAAAACTATTTAGCTTAATTTTACACTTGTTTCATTATTGTGAACTCAATTGAGAACTATTTGAAGATAATTTCTCCTCAGAAGTCTTTTTTTTACACATCTGCCATGTAAATGCACTGGGAAGAGCTCTAGAATCATCTACATCTAGGGGTTGTAGAGTGGGAGTTAAGACATGGAGGTTCTGTAGGGAGAGAACTACAACTAGGAGACCAAACACCCCTGCTGGCCTCTGGAAGGGGACGTGGAGATCTCTGTAACAGAGGAGGTATTGGTTACCATGTCTGCGGGGAGAGACTGGCTTTCCACTGCGGCAGCTGCTTCAGATAAAGCTTCTGACACACCTGTTCCCGAGGCCACAGAGGTATCAACTTCTGCCTGCAAACACAGGAAAAAAGATGTTACTCTTTACAAACTCTTATATGAAATCTCATATGATTTCTTTTTGTAGTTCCAAAAGACTACAAAATGTATTTTTTTAAGTGGTCTGATTTTAAGTGGCCATTTAGCACCTTTTAAAGAACAAAAATTTGACACACTATCTTTTTCAGAGGTTGCAAGGCAGCAATAATTTTGCCCCCGAATACACTACACATATCATTAATGTTATCAAATAAAGACCGGCCATTTCTGTAGAGGTTTAGTGTTACCTTTGAGTCTGCTGCTTCTGCTTGCTCCAAAAGCTGTTCTGTAGAAGAAACCACGTCTGCAGAAACTGTGTCCTGCACAAAAAAACAAACAAAAAACACACACACACCATGTTATTGCTTATTCAAGTACAGATTAAGTCTAGTCTCAAACTGAAGAGTTTGCAAAACAAATTTATAAAGCCCAATATGTTGTGCATTATTATAGCTATTTGTCAGTGGATACGATTTCTCTATATTGTGCCTATGAACACCGCTTATACATGACAGAATCATGGTACTGTTAATAACACAGATTTAAACATAATCTCTGTAAATATATGGAATACATTTTAGACAGATATATATTATATTTGCATAACTTTTTAAATTGAAGAGTTAATTTGCAGATAACTCAGTTTTTAAACATTTTCAAAAATCATGTTTTTCCATTGTGCAATTAATCTCAATCAAACTGCAGTTGGGTTATTTTGATTAGGTTAAAACATAAAAAAATACAGCTAACTAACAAAATAAAACACAATAAAAAGAATGAAAAACATGATTTTTGAAATGTAGATGACAGCACTTGTGATTCTCAAGTACAGGGAGTATCTGAAAAATAGTAAATGCAAACTCAATGAAAGAATGAAGTCATACTGCCCCCTAGAGGAAGAGGTAAAACATGCTAATATAATTAAACTGCACTATGTTCAGAAAAGTACAATCTGAATTATCTTTATATTAAACTGAAAGAAAGAAAAACAAAACTTAGTTGTGAAGAAGAAGAAGAAACAACAACTTGGTGAAGATGAGGAGGGTGACGATAAATGCAGTGAAGTACATAACAGGATGAAAGATCCAAGAAGAACAGAGTTTAGTCAAATGGTGGAAAAACTATGAAGCATGTGATGGAAAGAGTAAGCATGTAGAAAACATCAGGAAGTGTCCAGGGCTGAAGTCTCTGATCCACCTGAATTACCTCCACAGTCATGCTGAAGGAAGCCTCGGAATTCAGAGAGGTTGGTGATCTTCCTCTAGCCTCCTCATCCTCATTTTTAAGGCAATCTTCATAGTCTTCATCAGAAGCATCTTCCTCTCCATCTCCTGCATCCTCACAGAGCTCCTCCTCTACCTCAGACTCCTGCTGTCCCATCCCATCAGAGACACACACATGTACAGCAGCAGGCACAAACACAACCATGCAACCACACAGACACACATATCGTCAGCTGGAGTGATGGAGAGGTTTCCACAGATAGACAGACAGCAGACAGGTCATGTGCTGCACTTGATGTTATTAACCTCACAAACATGTGAATAAGAAGGAATTATGCTAATCCTTAAAAAATTCTAGGTTAATAACATCAAGTGTGTGAAGCCAGCAGAACTACAGCTTTTGCATTTGGCTGTACCAGAAATACTAAATCTGTATTTTAGTACTTGTTTGAGAATATAAACCATTACAAACCATTACGTTTGTAGTTATTTATTTCCACTAAAAGTGACAATAAAAACATTTATAAAAACAAACATGGTTGTGTTGTTTAAACAACTACTGCTCTTCTGTACTTTTTATTTATCAAAGAATCCTGAAAAAATTATCATGGTTTCAAAAAAAATAAAAAATAATTGTTGATAGTAACAGGCAATGTTTTCTGAGTGCCAAAATCAGCATATTAAATTTAGGAAGGATAATATGACACTAAGGACTAAAATGATGGCTGCTGAAAATTCAGCTTTGCCATCATAGGAATAAATTAATACAATATTTTGACTTCAAATTGTAAATAATATTGTACAATTTAAAAATGTAATAATATTTCAAAATATTACAGTTTTTACTGCGTTTTTTTATCAAATTAATACAGCCTTGGCTTCCTAACTGCTTATTTGTATATTTATTTACATAGACATTTACATTTAAAAAGAGAAAGTAGATTATTGTACACTTAACATTTAAAAAATATATGGAAATACCAACAAGAACATGATTATTTTCAGTATTAGAGTTTCTTACCATATGTAAAATATATATATATATATTAAAAAGATACTTTAAAATAAGCAATATAAAATAAACATGTCCAGACTATTTTTTTAAAGATTTATTTTTGGCATTTTTTGCTTTTATTATGACAGGACAGAACAGAACTGACAGGAAGCGAAGAAGGAGAGAGAGGGGTCAGGATCGGGAAAGGTCCTTGAGTCGGGATACGAACACGGGACGCCCGTAGTGCTATGTATGTCTATGTATGCCCGTAGCACCCGTATGTTGGCGCGCTGCCCACAAGGCTATTGGTGCTTTTTTTACTGTTTTATGTAAGCAATAATAAACTATGCATGCTGTGCCCAACAAAGCCCTTAAGCCATGACTATATACTGCACCTTATATATAACTTATTTCTTAATTCTCATACCTGTGTTTCTGTGAGGGAATGGCTGCTTTTATCAGAGATCCAGGTGAGTCTCTGCTCCGGTGTGGATTGCTCCACCGTCATCAGCGTTGCTCCTGACTTTTTCAATACATCCTCCTCTACGTGCACAATCTGAATCTGACCACTCTCCTGCACACACATATTATAATCAATATGTAATCACTGCCTCTGGATCAACATAACTCTAACAACATAATATTTCGTCTAACCTGTGTGTCTTCCTCAGTGATTGTGGGTGGAACACTGAGGGTTGGGCCAGTGAGGGGCGGAGCACTGAGGGGTGTGACACAGAGAGGTGGGACAGATGTCTCCTGCACCTCAATGGAGTATTCTAGTGCCAGCTGAGAGGAGACAAACATAATACTGAGCATTGTGTGAATTGTGTTTGCATGCTTGTGTGTGCATACAGTATATATGAACACCTGTTCAAGTTCCAGCAGTTGTTTCTGTAGTAGTTCTGCTTTTTTGAACACTAGGAGTGTGTTTTCAGCTTTGTCAGGAAGACACAGACCATCCTTACAGTTCTCAATCTCAGCGACTGTTCTTTTCATCAGGTCAATCCTTTCTTCTGTTGCCTGCAAACACACACAGAACACTCAAAGCAATCAGGATCTTAAGAGTAACTACAACAGAATTTTTGTTACACCCATACCTTGTCAAATGTTTAAATACATGGCAAAATTATATTTTACCTTAAGACTGTCCTGACTGATTTCTTCTTTGGTGGTCAGAGTAGATTTGATTTTGGCCACATCTTTCTCCATAACTTTCACCTCTGACTCAATGGCATCCACTTCCTTAAAAACACACCATGCAAACACATACATGAATAGATGAGATTCACAAATTCATGAAATTCACTTTTACAGATAACACAGCTCTACATTTTATACTCTAAAATAGAGTTTAGCTAACATCCCTCTGGGAATATTAGATAAAATAAAACACACACACGTCACACACACACAAACAAACACACATATATATGTCTCATAAAAGTAATTATTATAAGCTTAATATAAAACCATACAAGTCTATCATATATAGTCATTTATCTTATTAGACGCCGGTATGCTCACTACTGCTGCATGCTCGAGCTGAGAGAGGGGTCCCAGCAGATTGTGCTGCATGTCTGCCACACGTCGGTCAGCATTTGAGAGCTGCTCCTCTAATGGACTGACATCAAACACACTTCCCATCTCTGTCAGCACACTGCCAAAACCCTGCAGAGCCCGTCTCATCTGAGCAGAATCATCCAGAACCATCTAAAACGAAAACGATAAAGGCTTTTACACTAATACTTAAAAGATCTGGGCCAGTAACCGAATACTAAGTTCAAACCCCACAGTGAGATGATGCGGGTTTCTTCAGCTGTCAGCTAAATGATAATGCGGTTTCTGGGAATAATACCTGCAATGCATTCACATGACTGTCCAGGCATCTGGCAGTGGTGTATGTGCAGGATGTCGTAAGCCAAGACTGAGCCTCTGAGATCCAGCTCTGTGACCCCTGCACCATCTCCTCCTGCTCCTGCAGCCAGTCACGAACCTACACAGAGACAGTTTAGATAACACACGATTGAAGTCATAAATGAGTTATTATTCACCTAAACTCCTTTCATGCGACTCTATCATGCTTAACTTCTTTGCTCAATTTTATGAAAGTTTTAACTATTCCTTTAATTTTTATCCAAGTACAGCAAAGCATCATGGGAATCTGAGCAGGTGACCTTGCTGAGGAAGGCAGTCCTCTGTTCGGCCTGTTTGTTGAGGCGTGTGTGGGTCTGCTGAGTGTTGGCAAGGTTGTCTAATAACAGATGGGTCTCATCTGGATGCATTTCGCTCACATCCTGTAGCTCCACCTCAACCGCTGTCAGATGAGTATGTAAACCATCCAACTCATCCCACACGCGCTGCAAAGGAACAATAAACACATAGTAAATCTTCCATTGGTTTTTAAATTTGTGTCTAGGCTAACATTTTTGCAGCTACAGGCTATAAACAAAGGCAGGATAATTTTGAGCTTTCCCTGAAACGACATAGCATTATGTCTGCTACATTGTAATCTGTTAATATGGCCACCAATATTAAGATACTGTACATTTACAATACGAAATGCATGAAACAAGTTTTACACTGAGCTAAACGTATGTCTGACCTTCTGTGTGCTCTCAGCTTCAGTGAAGTTCAGGCTCTTCTGCTCTAACATGCTCTGAACTGATCCCAGACCTGCTTTAATCTCTGAGATTTTAGCACCCAGCCTGTGAAGTGGGCCACTTTTCTCCACAGCTGTCTTCACCTGTGAATGAGCGAGCGAAATGGATAAAACAGGCAAATGTCAATTAACATAAACAGAATTACCGATATTACTTTTAAAAAGCACTAAACACATGGACACATTGAGTGTCTATGAGACAAAACTCTAGTAACAAGAACTGCAAGAGGTCCAGACCTTAATTAACGAACCCACAGGGCCTACCTAACTACTCTCACATGTGTGTGTGTTAGAGTGTGTATTTGGATGATGCAACACCTCTTACACCTGTGAAAGAGTGTGTATGTGTGTTGAGTATGTGTCTCTTATAGAGATCTACCTGTTCTAGAGTGAGATGTTCTCCTATCTTAATTCATTAAAGAGGAGATACGACAGCAGTGACTGTGATGTTTAAAAGGTGCGTGAAGCAAATTTAGTAGTTTTGTCATTTCAGCGCTCACAAACATTTGCCAAATGTCCATATTAAAATAAGAAAAAACTTTTCGATAAATGTTGCTCGTAACTAAAAGGAGTAATGTGTGTTTCAATGAATGTCAAATCTAGGTGCTGAAACAAAATAAATTGTGAACCATTCAAAGAATGCATCAAACCTGTTCCTCCACTTCCTGTAATGACTGTGAGACGTCCTGTAATAGTCCCTCTATCTCCTCTGGAATTGATGTATTTTTGTCAGAGTACATCATCTTCAAGCTTTCTGAAATACGTTGCAGAACAGCCTTCTGGGTACACAGCTGTGAGTGAACCTCCTGTTTAGCGAAAAGCGACATTACTCATCAATTAGGATACATTAGAAGTGAGTGCATCTATGGACTGCACAAATAACCATTTTCCATTTAATTTCAAAAGTACTTCTTGGTACGAGAGTTTTTGTTGTTTTTTTCAAACCAAAGCTCATCAAAGTGCCATAAACAAGAACAGCAAAGGTAGCTAAATTTGACTGGTTCCCCAAATGACATGTGCATGGGTAATTTGCAGGGCAGTGAGTTTAGAGAAAGAGACATCAGCTGAAATGTTAAGTGGTTCCTGTGGTCAAAATATAATCATAGTCATTACAGAGAGATGTAAGGTATTTTATGGTGTCCCTGACAAACAGGAAAGAAAAACAGAGTTTCAAACAAGTGCCAAGCTCTTAGAAATATTTTTCTGATTACCTGAACTAACCTTGTCAAATCCTAAAATTTTACATTTTCTGAAATGATGAGATTCATTGACCTTTTACTTATCTTTGTAACAACAAAATATTTTTTAAAGTACTAACAATATTTCCATATTAATCAATATGAAAACATTGTTAGTACTTTAAATCAAATACTATTGTTTAATTCTTATTAGGTTATAATAATACAAAAATAATACGTAAGATTTTTTTAAGACCGTTTCAAAAGATTGGAAAACATAATTATATTAGAGTTGTATTCAAATAATTGTAATTACAGATCCAGGCATAAAAAACAACACTTCAGACATTAACACTTCCCTTCAGACTCTTCCATTTTCCTTTCATGACAAATATCAGCAGATATTTTACAAAGTACATTTTACTTTAGTTAAAATAGGTTACAGGTTATTTTACAGTGGAATCATTTCTGTTTTGAGATTCTACTGGATACAAAATATCAAAAAATGTATAATAAAGAAAACACTTACATTTATTGGAACACCAGAAAGCACGTGGAAACGATGCACAATGTGATATTCATATATTTTTTATATTCAATGCAAATCAGTCTTTCATATAGCACTAGTCTTGCTGGTTGACCCAGTCACCGATGATGCTCTTAGTCTCTCAAACCTTGAGATAACAGAACCAGAACAAACTCTCTCTATCTCTCTCAACCCTTTTCACCTCTCCAGTGAGATAAAGCTTCAAACCCCTTTTTATATTATAATGAGTCATTTAAGATGGGAAGAAAAGCTGCATAAACAAGGGATTCCACAGGGATTCAGAGTCAGAATGGACCATGCATTAGAGAGAGAGAGAGATTATCTGTTCAGATCACTCTACTTGGCAGATGCTTTAAGTTTTTTTAAGAGTTAAGACTTCTGCTGTTCTTCATTATATTTTATGCCCATTCCTACCCATTCTGCTTTACTGCTTTAGCATTTTGGCATTATAATATGGGACACATTCAAGAAAAGTGAATTGAGAGGGTTTTTGTGTGTGAGAGAGAGATAGGGAGTGCATTAGCTGACATCATTACTGGCGTTTGGATCAGACCTGGAGGATCCACTTACAGGTGTGTGCGTTTCGAGGGTACTGATTCACAAGTGTGTGCTTGTGAGAGTGAATGAGAAAAAGAGAGAAAGAGAGTGTGTGTATCTGAAACAGTGAAAAGAAATTGTGTGGGAATGTTGGACATGACTCAGCTATTTAATTAGAACACTAACACAGAGCCCTCTCATCTGTGTGTGTGTGTGTGTGTGTGTGTGTGTGTGTGTGTGTGTGTGTGTGTGTGTGTGTGTGTGTGTGTGTGTGGTAAAGAGGTAATGAGAGAGAAAAACAGCAGGATCTACAGCAGTCTGTCTGTACGAGAGAGAATAACTGTTTTAAAGTCTTTGAATCTTTAAGAGTGTGTGTGTTTGAACTGATTGGATGGAACAGCCTATTTAGCACAATAAACAGTCACACAGTGTTCTAAATAGACATAAAGAGCAAGCAAACAAAAGCTTGCCTTAACCAGCGACAGTCGTGGTAAGCTATAAACAACAGGATATTTTGTTGATTGCTTGGTTTCCATTTCTACAAATTGCATGTCACTTGGAAGAGCCTGGTTGGGACAACCAATACTGAACAATAAAAGATAGTGCAGAGATAGTGAAGTTTGCTGGCCGCAGTCAGGGACAGACAGAACATTGTGTCAATAACAAATCCCTCCTACCTTCATCTGCATCTCATCAGCTTTAGTAATTCTCATGCTGGTGCAATAGATTTACTTACTGTAACAAATCTTGCCGGTGCAAAGTTAGAATCCAATTGTTTAACTCAAGCCAAAAAAACATCTAAAGTGGATAAAGACCAGCTGAACAAATGCACGTCACAAGACAAGTAACAAACCTGTAGTTGCTTCTTGCTGGGCTCGTGCTCCAGTACAGCGAGGAGAGAGATGGCAGATTCCAGCCATTCTCTGACTCCCTCCAGCTGTTCCTGCACTCTTTCCCTCTCCTCCACCTCTGTTCTTACTGCCCTCAAGCCCCGAGAGCTCCGTTCCTTTAGACTGCAGGACATACAAGTTAAAAGACATGTTAAACTCTCAGTCCAACTCCATAGTCCAAAATGATGCTAAAAAGAAGGCAAAAAAACTGATTAACATCCCAGAATCCATACATCAGTATGTTCTCTTTCAACATATGATAAACTTTCATAAATGTACATATTATCCAGATATTTAGCTGAGCCTGTGTGCGGGTTAATGGTCTGAAGTATGTATGTGTTCATTTGGCCTCTCTAGAATGGGACGTTGGCATCTAATGTTGACCTACTTTAGTTTGTAAACCCACTGGTTTGGAATTAACGTGTGGACCACTGGGACATGGAGATATTAGGCAAAAAACATTCACATTTCAAGAAAACCATTGATTTAAGGTGACTTCAAACTGGAAGAAGGAAAAGAAAACAGAAAAAAGGCAATTAGTAATAGGCTAAGTACTGTAGATGCCTGACCTATGGTAATGCTCTTGCAATGCTTGAAGCTCTTGGCACAGCTCAATGGATGGGGCCTGTTCCAGGTGGGGGGGAATGCCAAGCAACCTTGCAGCTCTTAATTCCAAAGCGGAAAGAGCTCTGTGTTCACAGTCCAGTCTGTCCTGGTACTGGGACCAGAAGAGAAGTAGTTCCTGTAGCTCATCACCAGTCAGATTCTCTCTGCGGCTATCTGGAAGCTCTGCATCGACCTGCTCCAACACAGTGGCTGCCTGCTCCACCTGCAGGATGACAGCAAAGGAAAGCTAGCTCAGTTCTACTTATCTGCATAACAGTCTGTAAGCATGCCAAAACAAGAGTTTCATTATTTCACTTGCATGTTGGTGCATCGGTTTTGGTCATGGCACTTACACTCCTTGTGACACTGCTCCACTCTGCTTCCATTTGTTCTGAGCGTGTCTGCAGATCATTGGCACAGCGCTGCAGTCTTGCCACCTGACCCCAGATAGCGCTCACGGCATCCTCCCTGATGGCTCTGCAACCATACAGTGAACACCACTCTCTAAGATTCTCCAGTCTTCCAGGAAGCATGGCAACCTCTTCCACTAGAGCCTAAAAAGATGAAAATATGTTTAAATATACTAGCCTCAAATCCACATGTATCATTGCATCAGCTGGCAAAACACAGATAAATGAAAAGATCTTTAGATTATAAGGGGAGGTAATGGTAGTCCAACAAATGCTAGTCTTTTTATAGGAAAGGCTTTTATTTTGACTTTACCTTGAGTTTCTGTTGCTGGTATTTGCAGTCTTTGTGTGAAGTAATTTTTTTGGAAGTACACTGTGATAGCAATGTTTCAAAGTCTCTCACTTGCTGGCAAAGCTCCTCGTAGCACTTACGAGAATGTTTCTGGCACTCAACACACCTTGTTATGGACAAGAAATTAGTTAATTTTGACATGGGTATTTGTAATTTGAGACAAGATATGATAATGTTTCATAAAGATTTGACAGGCATGCTGAGTGTATTGTGGTTAACAGTAATTATGTATCTTGATAAGTGATTATAAACATTTACTCTTAGGAAAAAGTTCGTACACAGTATAATAAGGTTTCATACTACAGTATGTACCTTTTCAAAGATTCTACATTAATTTGAGCCTGGGCTTTAAGGGTCGATAGCCTGACCAGGAGCTCGCCTAGGACATCTGTGTGTAGAAATTCAATCTTCTGTGGCTTGAAGCAGGGATGTTGTGGGGTTTGAGCTTGAAGCTGTGAAACATGTGACTGGAACTCGGTGTCTAGAGTCAATAAAGCATGTTGTGCATCTTTTAGTCTTTCTGAGCAGCTTCTAGCAGAGCAGATTGAGGGAAGGAGGGCCAATGTGGCTCTTTGGAGGGACCGAATGGTATCAGTCACTGCTTTGGTGTAGTTCCTCAACAGTTCTTTAGCTTTAGTCAGGCTCACCTGAAAAGACAGCATAAATCTACCTTGACTTTATCTGTTTAAATGTCTATTTTCATAAAATATTCTGTATATGATGTTTCTAAATATTTGCACCAAACCATATTGCAAAGGAATAAATCAATGAAACTGTGTCAAAGATGAAACAGAGTAAACTCACCATTCGTTGATGACACTTTTCCAAAACCATATCCTTCAAGCAAGTAAGCTGTTTGGAGTCCTGTGGAGGGTGAGCTCCAATCTTTTTTTCAAGAAACTCAAGCACTCGCATTCTAGATTCTACATTCTTTCTGAGTACAAGGCACTTTCTTAGTTGTTTTTCAATCACTGCCTCTTTTGGTTCAATACTACAAGGCTTTTCCAGCTCCTCGTTGGTGTCTTTGAGGAATTGCTGAAGTGCTCTTTTTTCTGATGGATAATGAATATGTTTTAGCAGATCCCATTCCAATATCTGAAGATTATTGTTCACTGCCATTTCTGAGGTTTTGAGACTTTCCAGTATTTTTTTGAGTCTTGTTTGTTCAGCAGAGACCTGAGATGGATATAGATCTGCTATGATTTCCTGCAGTTCATCCATTGTTTCCTCACACAAGAATTTTATTAAAGAGATCTGGATCAGAAGTGCCAGACAGGCTCTATAGCGTTCCTCTTTGTTGATGTTTTCATCTTTGGTCCTTGGTATCTGAGCCTCCATTTCTTCCTTGACATCTTCAACGCACCGATTGAGGCTCAAGTATCTTTCATGAGCTTGTGATTTGAGACCCAAATCAATAATTTTGTGGTACAGTTCAGTAATAACACATAACAGCTCTCTTCTCTTGTCCTCTGCACAGGGACTGACTTGCTCAACCTGAGATTTTCGTTCCACAAGCATCTGTTTGAAGGGTTCAATGACAGAGAGGGTATCCTTAGTAACAGGAAACCTGTGTATTTTTACATCAACTAACATTTGTCTCAAGCTGTTCTCGAGAGATGACACCTTCCTCTGAGAGGATTCTTGGCTCTGTATGACATCCATAACTTTTTGGCAACATGCTTTCTCATAGACAACAATACCCACGATGTCCTCTTGAAGGTTGGTGAGTTTCTCATAGAGCTTAGTACTCTCTGTGACACTTAGCTCGGATGCAATGTCTCTGCTTTTCATCAAAAGGGCTTCAGTGACAGCGGACTGCTTTTCTGCCTCTCCAAGAGTGTCCTGGATCTGCCTCAACCTGCGATCCAGGTCTGCCACACTCAAACTTTGATAATCTTCTCTCCTCAAAGCTTCCATCCGCAGATGTCCAACCACCCAGGAATCAACATCTGCTATCTGCTCTGACATCTTCTCCCGGGTCTGAAGTCCTGACTCCATCTCGCGAACCGCCTCAGCCAGTTTTCCTGCTGTTGATTTGGACAAATTCTCTAGGACCTTCAAGGATGAGGTCACCATCGAAATATCAGCTTCATCTAGATTACAAATCAGCTCAGTGACTTCCTCAACCAAAGCTTTCAACTGGGTTTGCTTTGAGTTCATCTCAGACTGCAATTTCTTTAAATCTTTAATCTGTCGATGGACCTCTTCTGGAAGCAAGGACACCTTTTTCTGCCGTCTTTTGACATCACACTCTGTCTGCTTGGCCCAAGCCTGAGCATCTGTCATCACCTTTACAATTTTACTTAACATTGGGTTGCTACTGCCAGGGGTTGAAGCTGCTAACTGTTCACCCATTTGATCCAGCCAATCTTTTATATGCTGAAGATCCTGCTCTATGCTGGATATATCTGCATTGAATTGGAATTCCTGGGCAAGTGCCTCAGAGGTCTGCTGAAGGTAGAGATACTGCTGATGGGTGGACGTGAGATCAGCATTTAAATTAATAATTTCTTGAGCTCTCTTGCCATCCCATAAAACTGGTGAGGATTTCGATGCATCCAATGTCTTTTGAATGTTCTCGAGATGTTCTTTTAAGGCACTGACCTCTTGAATAAGGCTGATGCTTTCTTTAGCATAAGCGTTAACTATGTAAAGAGAAGTCTCTACATCCTTCTTCAGCACCCTCCACTGACTTTGCAAATTGTTTTGCTGTATTTCTGCTGCTTGTCTCTCAGGCACACTGAGGTGGGGGGACAGTTTTGCATGAGTCTGAATTAACTCACCGAGAGCTGTCCTTTCATGCTCCATGTTTCTCAAGAAAGAGTGCAGCCTTTCCTCCTCAGCAAAACTGCTCACAGCTGGAGAGCTAGAGATATGAAAGATACATTTATAGGCCTTTACATTTTTTTTTTTTACATTCGACAAGTTGTTTAGTGTAGGGGTCGACCGATATGAGTTTTTCAGGGCAGATGCCAATTATTAAAGATCAAGTAGACTGATAACCGATATTTTGTGCAAAGGCACTTCATGTCAGCGCACTGCCCACAAGGCTATTGACTCTTTACATGCAAAAAATTATTTTATTGGTATATCATTTTTGAAAATGACTGATACCATTAACCAAAAATATACTTAATATCATGCCAATAATCGGTTGACCCCTAGTTTAGTGCAACAATAAACTTGCTCAGTGTTTAATGTGATACGGAAACAACTTGCTTAGTAGTAAATACGTACAATCTCAGTGCCGCACGCTCAATTTTGAGTTTCTCCAGAATAGCTTTGACTTTCTGGGTCTGTCTGTTGAAATCTGCAACCATCTGTAGTTGAACTTCTTTGGAGTGAACAGAGCTTGCTGCATCCCACAAAGCTGCACTCCACTGGGCACTCAGCTGTTGCATACCCTCAGGGTCATGAACTGTGCAATTATTGTCACTGCCAATGTCTCCATTAGCCTGGTCTTGTCTAGACAGCATAGATACCTGTCTCTGGGCACACCTTCTACATTCCTAAAATAACATAACAATACAAGTACTAATGCGCTCACCTCCAAATGTAAATCAGGATTCTAATACAAATGCTTATTAGAAAAATCAGCAACATTATTTTAACATATCAAATAGGCAAGAGGACATAGAACAATCAGTAACACGTAAAGTGTAAGTTCATCAAATGTATGTTTTTATTGGGTTGTCCCACCTCAGCCTCCTCTAGTTGTTTGGCCATGTCTTTGGAGTTCAGAGCAGCTGGGCAAGTTCGAAGGTCCAGTAAATGGAACACTAGCCTTTTTAACCGAGCTTCAAGATCAGTGCTGGAAGTGTCAAGAAGTTTCTTTGTACTTTCATGAGGTATGCCCTAAAATATAAGATTTTTGAAAGAATAGTTGACATACTGCACATATAATTTTTGTTTATGTTTATGTTAAACTTACTGTCTTGACACTGTTTAAATCACTTTCAGTATTTTTAATTTAATGTTATATTGATTAACAATTTTAAACATTACCTCCATAAGTAGACTTTTTGGTCCCTTTTCAGTAATTATTTTGATCTCCATGAATATATCCTTCATTGTGGGTCCCTCTGGCTCCATATCTTCCTCTGCTTGACTCTCTGTGATTTCAGCAGTGAGACCAACTTGGGGAGAAACATCTACATCTTGATCGTGTGGCTGCAACACATAAAAAATTAGAAGAATAAACAAAAATGTTTATGGTTGAACTGAAGACTAGCAACTGCAACATCTCATATACAGGATAAAATATTCTAGACAAATAACTGAGATATTTGAGCAGTTAATGAAGTAAATTCAAGCAAACTCAATCGTGGGTAAAAACAGAAATTAAAACTCAGAAAGCCATTCCCAACATTCACAGTGCCATAAGGAAGGTGATGGAACAGAAAAAAACTGCCCTCCTCTGTGAACATGACAATATTAAAATAATGAAAGAGTATTTATTCACTGATAGAGAGTAGGGATGGGTCACAATTTTTGGAATATTCGATTTAATTATAGAATATTGATTAGGTTGTGCGATTATTCTCTAAAGGTGTACCCACACTGGGTGTTTTGAACCGTGCCCGAGCGCATCTGAGCCCCAAAGCCAGTGCCGGAGCACAGAACTTCTGATACGTGCAGCCTGATTGCGTGAACAACAGACCTGTTAAGCAATATATTGTGAGAGGGCCGTTTGTTACAGCGTCCCAAACAACTCAAGTATACAGGTGTAATATTCACTTTAACTTCACGCAATGTAACATGATTTTACTATCGTAATTTTGACTTTATTCTTAAAATATTATGACGTTAATCTTATTTATTTAGTTATTTATTTGAGAAGGATAAACTGATAAAACTTGTGCTGGCCGCTTGGTATTTTAAAAAACAAAAACTTGAATTTAACAAACATAAAATATTTCAATCATATTTCTGAATTAAATTATTAAAGAAACGAAACGAAATAATGACCATGGCTTGGGTTAAGGTAGACTATTCTCTAATTAATTAAACAGTTTGTTATCATACAGATTGAAAGCCTGAATGGTTTCTCTCCCTCTCTCTCTGTTTATGGGTGTGTGTGTGTGTGTGTGTGTGTGTGTGTGTGTGTGTGTGTGTGTGTGTGTGTGTGTGTGTGTGTTGCATGCGTGGGAGGGGTGCGATTTTCAAATAGTAATCGAATAATACCCAGCGATTATCGAATATTACTTTTGCTTAAAATGCACATCCCTAATAGAGAGAAGTAATGACTGTATGCATGTGATGAGACTTTCTCTGTGGTAAGGCAGCCAGAGCCTGGTTATTCAGGAGCTCCAGGTGTTAATTGATCCTTTGTTAGAAGATTCCTTCTTCCATTAGAGTTAAAATCTAATGTGTTAGCTGTGTTTGGAAATGTAGACAATTGGACTGTTGCAAAAAAGGGGATTCATTTCGCTCTGCAACGCACATATCCAGATAGGTTAAGGACACTTCATTTTGGCCCTAGCACACATCCTCAGTTGAATACTTTTATTACAGTCCAGCATGCAGATACCACACCATCATACCTCATGCAGGTTTGTTCCTTTTGGTGAAATCATGCACATAAAGTTACCTGCATCTCACTGACGTTCTCTGTCTGACTGATTACACTTATGGGTTCTGGGACCAAAGTAGAGTCCTGCCCCTCCTCTTGCTGCTCCTGACCAACCAATGACTTTGAATCAGTCTCATCTTTATCTTCCTGTTTAGGTATTGCTTCAACATCTGCTTCCAGTTCCAGTCTTGCACACATAGAAACCTTTTCATTCCATGAACTTTCGTTGTCGCTGGTTGTTGGAGTTGATATGACCTGTGGCTCTTCTGGCATTAATGGAACTCTGTCAGCTTCTATTTGATCTTTCTTTTGCCTGGTCGGTGGAGTTGGAAGGACTTCCTCAGGTTGACTTTTAGGAGTGGTTGAAACCATCTCGGTTTCTGCTTGGCTGTCTTTTCGCCTCAGAGGTGGAGTTGGTTTATGTATGCTCATATCTTCTTTCAGGTTAGAAGACCCTGCGACAATTTCATTCTCAACTTTGCTATCTTTCATTCTTGTTGGCGGTGTGGGTTTCGCAATGGCCTCTTTCTCTTCTTGGTTTTTGCAAACTGCCACATCACTTTCAACCTGACTAATTTTGCGTCTGACAGGTGGAGTTGGTTTAACAGTGTGCTCTTCCCTGTCTTTATGTTCATCGGTTTGCTGATTATCACTTTTTCCTAATTCAGCACTGTAAAATAACATGTCACTCTCTGGCTTATCCTTGCGTCTTCTTGATGGTGGAGTTGGTTGAGGCTCCAGATCAATTGATAATGTACTGCCTTCTTTTTCCTTACATCGTCTTTCTGGTGGTGTTGGTTGGGTCTCCAGATAAAGCGATAATTGACTATCTTCTTTTTCTTTACGTCGTCTTGCTGGTGGTGTGGGTTCAGTCTCCAGATTGAGTGATAATTTACTACCTTCTTTTTCTTTACGTCGTCTTGCTGGTGGTGTGGGTTCAGTCTCCAGATTGAGTGATAATTTACTACCTTCTTTTTCTTTACGTCGTCTTGCTGGTGGTGTGGGTTCAGTCTCCAGATTGAGTGATAATTTACTACCTTCTTTTTCTTTACGTCGTCTTGCTGGTGGTGTGGGTTCAGTCTCCAGATGGAGTGATAATTTACTACCTTCTTTTTCTTTACGGCGTCTTGCTGGTGGCGTGGGTTCAGTTGAGTGATAATTTACTCCTTCTTTTTCTTTAGATCTCCAGATGGAGTGATAATTTACTACCTTCCTTTTCTTTACGGCGTCTTGCTGGTGGTGTGGGTTGGGTTTCCAGATCAAGTGATAATCTTCTATCTTCTTTTTCTTTACGTCGTCTTGCTGGTGGTGTGGGTTGGGACTCTAAATCAAGTGAAAACCTCTCAATTCCTATTTTCTCTCTACGTCTTCTGCTTGGTGGGGTGGGAAGAACTTCTCCCTCTATCTGTGATTCAATATCTAACGATAACTTATCCCCTTTATGTTGTCTGGTGGGAGGTGTTGGTATGACATCCACCTTATCTAATTGTACCTCAGTTTCACCCTCATTTCGTCTTCTGACTGGTGGCGTTGGTATAGGCTCAGCTTCTGTGGATTGCACTTTGTCAACCAATGTCTTTTTTGTCCTTTCCTCCCCGATATGCATGGCATCCCCAGGTTTCTCTTCTGATGTTGTTGACCGTTTTACCTGGTTTGATTGGACATCGGTTTCACCCTCATTTTGTTGCCTGACTGGTGGTGTCAGGATCTGTTCCGCTTCTAAGGATTGTGCTTTATTATCTGATGGAGTCATCTTTAGTGCATCTTCCACAATGACAGTGATAACCTCTGTACCTTCAGGCTTCTTATCTGATGTTGTTGAGATATTTAACTTGTCTGATTGGACATCAAACTTATTTTCATTTCTTTGCCTGACTGGTGGTGTTGGTTTAGGTTCAGCTTCTATGGAATGTGCTTTTTCATCTGATGGGGTCTTGTTTGTCTCTTCTTGTACAATGACATCCGCGGTGTCTACAACTTCATGTTTTTCCTCTGGTGTCAGTGAGACATTAATTATTTCAGACTGTACCTCGGCGACCAAGTCATTCCGTTCCTCAATGACATGCAAGGCTTCTTCACATTCAATTTTCTCCTCTGCTGATACATCCCCCTTTTCTGATTGGACCTCGGTTTTTTGGTCATTCTGTTGTTTGATTGAAGGTGTCAGTTCAGGTTCAGCTTCTATGGATTGTGCTTTATTATCTGATGATGTTGTCTTTGTCTCCTCTTCTACAGTGACTTCCACAGCCTCTTCACCTTCAGCTTTCTCCTTTTGTGTTGAGACATTTACCTTGTTTGACTGGACATCAGTTTTATTGTCATTTCTCCTGACAGGTGGTGTCATTTTAGGTTCAGATTCCATGAATTGTGTTTTTTCACCTGATGGGGTCTTGTTCATCTCTTCTTCTACAATAACATCTGCGGCTTCTACAACTTCAGGTTTCTCCTCTGGTGAGACATTAATTCTTTCATGTTGTACCTCAATGTCCCAGTCAACCAGGAGCTTGATTGGATGTGTCAGTTCAGGTTCAATTTTTTGGGACTGTGCTTTACCACCTGATTGGGTCTTTGTCTCTTCTCCCAAAATTACTTTAATGGCTTCTTCACCTTCAGGTTTATCCTCTACTGTTGCTGAGACATGCACTTTGTGTATTTGTTGGACCTCAGTTTCTACCTCATTTTGTTGCTTGATTGGAGGTTTAAGTTTAGGATCAACTTCTATGAATGGCATTTTATCACCTGATGGGGTCTTTTTAGTCTCTTCTTCTACGATGAAATGCATGACTTCTCCAACGTGCCTTTTTGGTCGTTTTAGGCTTGCTTCAACCAGTTCAGATTGTTCGGATGCTTCTAAAGGTCTGTTTGTTCTGGCTATGATCTCTGATTCTGTTTTAGCATCACATTCTGTCTCCATTCTTTCTGACACTGAACATTCTGATCCCTGAATCTGTGTCTCGGTGGGTTCCCTAAAAAGAGTATCTTCATGAGCATGATGTCTCTGCAGTTCCACCCCCTCAGGGAAGTCTAGAATAATATATCGGCGTTGGATTTCATGTGGACCATTATTTGTAGTCCAGTTGCTCTCTCTGTCAGCAATTACAGCATTTGGTCCATTGTTCCAAGAAAATGTTCCAATATCTCTGGAAGCAGCATCTTCACTACATTGTGTTTCAGAAGTTGGAGCTGCTGTTGTTTGCATTTGTCCATTATTGTCTATATCAATGAGCTGTGACTGTTCTGGTTCTACTGCTGAACTAATTTCTGAAACATTCGCCATAGTTTGCTCATTAAGAGAAGATGGGATGCTAATTGGTTCTAAGGCTACATCAGAAATTCCAGCTTCTGGAGGGGCCAGTGTTTCATGATCTTGTTTGCCCTGTGTCTTCTCATTTAAAAGAGCACTAGCAGAGCCTTCTTTCACTGTAGCACCATCTGTGGGTGTGTGAGAGTATGTGTCTACACTATCTAAAATGAGTGCAGTAACCTTTTTGGTTTGTGCAACACTTTCTCCACAAGGTTCCTTGCGAGAAAGTGAAATGTATGAAACCTCTTCCTCTTTACCTGGCTCTGCAGTCACTGCTTCAATGTTCTCACCCTCCACTCTATCAGCGAATAATTCTGAACTCACAACTACACCAGACAACTGGCTTACTTCTCCTTCTGTGCTAAGACTCTCAGTGCTGTGTAATGCCAAGTCTGTGTCTTGTACTGTGGTTTCCAAGCTGTGGACAGCTGCAGATGAGGAAAAGGACATCTTTTCACCTGCAATCTCATCATTATCAGACTTTGTTTCCAAAGCAATAGAAACTAAATTGTCACTTTCAGTTTCATTTACACCATGGCTGCTTGTAGGAAGAGCAGATTCGTATACTCCTGTTACTGGTTCAGGTAGCATCTCTGTGGTTAATGGTACAGTTGTTTGGACATCAATCTGTTCAGTGTCAGTCTTTAATGTTGGTAGTGATTTTCTTGCAGTGTGAATTTCTGTTTCAGTTGTAGTTTCTGAGATTACACATAGAGTGATCTCGCTGTCAAGGTTTTCAGATGGCTGTACCTTAGCCTGCTGACTAGCATCTGTCATTTCAAAGCTCTCCGTGATAAACGATGAAGAAGAAACAAATTTCGACTGTTCAGACTCCTTTGTTGATGGCGTCGCAGCAGAAACCTACAAATGGTATTTATCATATATACATAGTACTGCACATAATGGCCAGATACAACAAAAGTCTAGCAATATGTTTGTATGTGAATATGTATGTTTGTGAAATTGTACCTGTGAATCCAGCTGAATGCTTTGAGCTTCCAGTGACAACCTCTGAGTTTCCTGCTTCACCTTCTCCTCCACATTCTGAAACACAGACTCATCTTTTTAAACCACTAAACATTTAATGTGAAGCATCATCCCACAGAATTGAGTCATACTCACCTTAAGCTCCTGTTTAAGGTCACTCATGTGAATGTCTGCTTCGTTTAGTGCTTTTGTTCCGTCTCTTTCAAGTTTGCCAGCCAAGTCAGGGCCCAGACATTCCCTCAGTAGCTCTTTATGGGACAGCGCTTCCTGCAGACTTTTACGCAGTCTCAAACCTTCCTCAACTGCAGCCTAAGGAGTAAAAAAGTTGCATGTTTAAAAGGTAACAGCAACCTTACTCGTTCAAATGGACCAGTATGGTGCAGGTGCAGTGTTTTGTTGTGTGCTCACATACTTTATGCAAATTAAGATACAAACACACCTGCATGGATGTGGCTGAGCAGGAAGGATTTGCATGTGTCTGGTTCCATGACTGTATGTTTTGTAAGGCCTGTCTCACAAACTGCACAGTTCTATCTGCGCAGTCATTCTGCTTTTCCAACAGTTTCGACCGCAGACTGAGAAAAAAAAAAATGAAGATTTTCCATAATGCACTTCTGATAAATAAGTATTACACTGTAATATAATTGAACATTTTACTATAATGCGCAAACATGCTATCAATTGTACAATTGATTAAACATGATCTAGATACAGGAACATATTATTACAGACATTTTTGTTTTGAACAGCTTGATAATTAGATTTAGTTGAAAGGCAACATGTCCGTATGTACCTGCAATATTGTTGTGTAACTGTGTCCACTATGGAAATTACATCACTGGGGGGTCCCTCATCTAGTGGGTCCATTTGGAGGGACTGGCCAAAATCACGAACTTTGCCCTCTAAAGACTCAAGCCTCCTCTCACATGTCTATGAGAATATAAAACAGTCAGGTTTAAATTTACTGACTTTCTCTAAAGTTTCAGAACAAACAAACTGAACATTGATGAATTAATATTTTCCCACAATACCTTGAAGCTATGCCAGTTCTCCTGTAGCTGGCTGATATTCTGGCTATCCACCAGAAATCCTAAAGAGTGGTCCTGAGCATGCAGCTCATTTAGGAGACTCTCTGCTTTCTCCCTGAGAATCTGTGCCCTGTCAGCAAGCCTGAGGTCAATGTCACTCAATCTGGCCTCACACACAGCTAACCGTTCCCTCATCTCTTTCTCAGAGGACACACAGAGGTCATGAAGATGACTGACCTCTAAGGTCAGGGCATCACAACCTCCTGGGGTGCAAAGATCCATCAGGGAATCTTTAACAGCATACAGTTCTTTCATTTCTCTCTGCTCCCTGTCTATGGTCTGAAGAAGAGCCTGTAAAATTATAATAAAATATGTATCATTTTATTTATTAACAGGTTTTCTGAAAAATGGATTAATCGATTTTATGTAAAACAAAGAATTTAAATAGACCTTAAGAGTATTAATAGAGCTTTGTAACCCATGACGTTCAGTGGGCAGAGCACCGAAACCTTTGACTTGCTCTCTCAGCCAATCCTGTGCTACAGTGTGCTGCTCAACTAACTGAGCACAAACTCGCTCTCTCCGGATTTCCTCTTCGAGATTTACGCAAAACTCCTACAGAATCATACATAAAAAAGAATGTCATACACGTAAATCAAGTTTCTATTATCTATTAATCACGATTAGTCAGAAATATTTAGAACAGCACACCTATACAGCCTTACCGTAAGATCTTTGATTAACTCAGGTATGCACTCCTCTGTGGTGGCCCAGGATGGATCAATCCAGCTGGAATCACGGGTCAGTTGGCTCATCTCCCTCCCGAGCGCTCGGACAGCAGACAGAGATGGGGTCAGGGATCTGGTACGGTCTAGCAGACTCTTGGCTTGATCCAATGTGTGCCTTCGATCCCCTAAACCAGGCCAAGGGAAGTTCCATGGCAATGCAGCTCTTTGCTGTTTCACCTGATCCAGACGAGACTGAAGCTGTTCCTTCTGACACCGACAGGACACCAGACGTTCAACTACACTTTTCAGCAGACTGCAGAATGAGAAATAATATAATATAATATTATTATAATTTTATATATTATAATTAAGCTATTATTTTAAATATTATTTAGAATAAATAAAATGAGAACTGTACATTTTAAGTTTTAAAAGCTATCATTTTAACACGTAAAGAAACTGCATTTAATTATGCACCCTGATCTGTACATAAAAAGCCATGTCCATTCAATTAAATGGGCTCAGAATATATTTATAAATATGATTATTTGCATATCAAACCTATGCAGCTCCTGTGCTTGGTGCAGTGTTGTCTTCCACTCCTCCTCTACATTTTTCATTTTCTTAACAAGAGAATGTCTTGCATCTTCATCAAGATCTTCACTGTAAATAAGATGGTCTACTGTCTGTTTCAGGGCTGCAATCTTAGAGTTGCCCTCAGAGTGCAGACTTAGGATTGCCTAAAGACAGAGAGTACTTGACTGTTACATTTTTGATCATGTGCAATGCAGTTTAACTTCTTCTAATAAGTGTTTTACTACAGACATTTAATTATTTCTTCTTTTTCTCCATATTGTATTACTTACTTGTGCTTTGCTTAGTCTTTCCTCAATCTGCTCCTGTGTACCATGAGTGCTTTTTCCCAGTGAGTCCAGACAATCTTTCTGGTTCTTCACCCATGTCCAGGTGCTCTCCTCCTGGGCACAGACATTTTGAAGCTCCCTTGCAAGAGAATCATGGAGCTCAGCCTGGTTCTTTAATTCTTGAGCACTTGCCAGGACCTTCTTCCATTCTTCTTCAATTGATCTCAGGTTCAGCTCAATTTCCTGTTTTCTTTTCTCCTCCAGGCCTTCTCGAGAGCACAATCTCTCTGCTTTCCTCCTCAGGTTGGTTAGCTTGTAATCCCCCTCTGATTCTGAGTTCAGGATGGCCTAGAATAAGCAAAACATGTCAGCAATGAAAGTCAGACTGTTTTCTTTAAGTATATATTTGGTGAAGGTTGAATCTTTGTCTCTTACCTGAGCTCCATTCATTCTCTCTTGTAACTGAGTCTCTTCACGGAGCAATTCGATCTTCAGATGCTGCTCTTTAAGCCAAGTTTGAGTGCTCTCCTCCTGTTCTTGAAGGTCCTTAAGGTCCTTCGAAAGAGACTGGTCAAGTTCTGATCGGTTCTTCAGTTCCTGAGCCTGCATCAAAACTCCCATCCACTCTTGCTGCACATTTTGTAATGTGTGTTGGATTGTCTGACATTTGTCCTCATCTAGATCTTCACAGGAACAAAGATTCTCTCCCTTCGTCTTGAGGTCAGAAAGTTTATGGTCCCACTCAGATCTATGAGCTACCAGTGCCTATAAACAAAACAAAACCAAGACATTCATCTAAACCCTAATTTCTGTCATGCTTTAATTCTTCATGCAATCGTCGTGCAACCCATCAAAGCTTTTTAATTGGTTTTCAATAAAAATGTACTGTTCCAGAAAGTATGGCCTTGTTTCTTAACTAAGGAATAAAACCTGTCCCTTCACTTCATGTACAAATCATATTTGTGTAGCCTCACATTTTGAATGCTTAAGATTTGTTGGCTACCATTTTTAGCCATCTGATGTAATCGAATGTATGACTTTAGAGTGAACCTGAGTACTTGCCCCATTTTCAATATTATGATTTATCATAAATTAGGCTTACTCACTGTCCCTTCCCAAGCCTCTCATGTACAAACATTTAAGGGTTCAAATTTTCCTCTCTATTACCTCAGCTCCATTAAGCCTCTCTTGAATGGAAGATGTCACAAGAAGGCAATCCAGGGTTTCTCTGAGATGTCTTATCCAGGATCGAGCGTTCTCTCCTTGATCACAGAAAGTTTGTAACTCTCTATAGAGAGATTGCTCATGCTTGACCTGGTTCTTGAGCTCCTGGGCAAGTTGTAGCACTTTCCTCCACTCCTCCTCTACTGCTCTCTGGGTTCTGTCAATGTGGCTCCTCCTCTCATTCTCAAGCTCTTTATAAGAACATAAATGTTGTCCTTGTCTCTGTAAACTGGCCAATCTGGAATCGGTTTCATCACCAAGGTCTATGACAGCCTAGAGGATATACAGACATTACTCCCAACACAATATGTGCACGCTAGCAACCTTTACTAAGTTTTATCTGGGTTAGAATCATGCAAAAGCAATGAAAAGATTTAGATTAAAAAATCCCCTCTGTCTTTACCTGCACTTTATTAAGTTTTTCATGTGGCTGAAGGTCCTTCCCCAAAGAGTGAAGCATTTGCAGTTGATCTCTCACCCAGGACTGGATGCTCTCTTCCTGGGCCTGTAGATCTTCTAGTTCTCTACAGAGAGTGTCTTGGAGTTCTGCTTGATGTTTTAACTGCTGAGCCATATCCAGAACTCTTTTCCACTCATCTTCAATGTTTCCAAGGGTGTGAATGAGCTCCTGTCTTCTGGTGTCCTCCAAAATCCCATGAGCACATAAAACATCACCCTCTTCTTTCAGAGCCACGAGTTTAGCATCACCTTCAGGACTTAGATTAAGCACATCCTTAAAACACAGAAAAAAATCAAATTTATTTTATTCTAAATACACTGAGGATATTCTTCATTCCTTTCAGCTTATGATGTTTAACCAGTTGTTCCCCTAAAATACAGCTAAAGAATCCAAACAATGAGGGTTAGTGGGCCCACCTGAGCATTTACATGTTTTTCCTGCATTGGCGTGTCTGTCCCCAAGTACTCAAGTCTTTGCTTTAAAATTCTGATCCAGGCTCTGTTCTGTTCTACATTGGTTTGGAATGCTTTCAATTTGATCATCAAGTGTCTTGCGGACTTGTGCCTGATTCTCCAAAAGAACCCCCAGGCTGTGGTATCGGTCTATCAGGGTCTCGCAGTCTCTAAGGAGAGGGTCTCCCCTCAGGCCACGCATCCTTACAGCAGATAACAGGTCACTGAATTCCTCCACACGACCGCTGTAGGAGTTATGTAAGTTACGTAAGTAGGAGTTACGTAAGTTTTATATAAAATAAAATATTGCACAATTATTCAAAATAAAATTCAATTTGCGTTATGGCTTATCTGTAATTTAGTCAATAATGAAGTCTGGCACTGTGTTTATTTACATTGAATAGTGAGTGATACCTTTCTTTAAGAAAATCCTCTTGTATTTGCCTCAGTTTTTCTCTTTGTTCTGGCACTTGCTCTCTCTGCTGCAGCCAGTCCTTCAAATGGTTATGTTCCTCATGCAAACTAAAGACAAAGTCATGAATGAATCGAAACAACAGTAAAAATGAATATAGCTATGATGAGAACTTCTTCCATGTACCTGTTGAGGTTGTGGAGGATATCATCTAGCTGTTTATGGCGTCCCTGGCAGTGAGCCCTGAGTGTGGCCAGTTCTCCTTCCTGTTCCTGATGCCATGTGGAGAGCAAAGCTTGAGCCTCAGCAGGGAGCTTTGCCTGTTCCCCTTGCTCAAACCTCTCCTTCAACTGAGCCAGACGCTGTTCTCCTTCCTTAGAGGCCAGGAAACTCTGAAGAAAACACAAACTGTTCCGTACTGATGAACTCAATTTAAACCCTTCCTGTTATTCTATAATTATGCTTTTGACTAAAGCTACAATCATCTGGTGACTCTTGCCATTGAATTGCTGTCCTTTCAATCAGTGTATTATACAGCTTAAGGTTAGGGTCTTTTTTATGTAAAAAGTATTTCCAAAATGAACCCTTAGCCACAATGGAAACCTTGATCATAGGGTTGGGACTTCACTGTTACTCACTGTCAGTCTCTGCATGGATGTTTCTATATCCTGCTTCCTCTCAGGGTTCTCAAAGCACTCATTCACAGAGAGCTGCTCATCTTGCAACCATTCCTCAAATGACTGAAACTCTTCTACAGAGAACCAATGGGACAAATGGTCAAAACTCAAATCACTTATTCCACTTGGTTAATTTGAGCAATGACACAATGCAGAATGCAGTTTATCAGACCTTTAATATTCTGAAGGAAGCTTTTCTCCCCTTGATCCTTCTTCTGGCGAATCAACTCCCGTGTTTCAGCAATGCTGTCTTTGAGACGCTTACTATGATTGGTCAGCTCTTCCAAGGCCTGCGGTCCAGTAATGCTGGACATGAGATTAATTTCCTTCAGCAAAGTTTCAGCCTCTCCTCCTGGTCCAAAAGCTGCTCACACAAGTCCTACAAACAGAACATAAATTAGTTATATATTAAAACAGTGTGTAATGCATATCTGTCTGTCTGTTAATCATACCTGTAAATGCGCATCCAGTTCTGTGCGATCCTCCGAACTGATCATGTCTACTGAGGAGCGTATATTCTTCACAGATGATTGGTAGGTGTCAATCTTTTCTATCATATGAGCTTTAACTGTGAGGAGCTCCTGAAACACTTCAGTGCAGTCGGAGAAGAGTTCCTTCACCTGCTCCATTTTCTTCCTCAGGTTGGTTCCTATTACCTAAGACAGACAGTGAGTGTGTGAGCATTTAAAGTTTGAAATAATTAGCATTTAGAAAAGCCCCAAAAGTTAATAAACAGAAAAAATAAGCTGCACGTTTACCTGTAACTCAAGAGGAGATTCTTTGCTCTGCAGCAGTTCCTGGATCTCTAGTAACTTCCTGTGGAAGTGTTCAAGGTTGTCCTCCTGGCACTGAATCTCATTCTAATAAACACACAAAAGACCCAATGGAATCAAAGTGACAGTTCTGTGCATTTGAGTCCATGCCTGTGAACATTGTGGATACTTTTAAGGCATATTAACTATTTTTTTGAAGACACACCTTCATGATGTCAACCTCTGTCTCACTGCTGAAAGGGTGAGACTCTGAGAAGATAATGAGTTTAGTAGAAGTCCAGCTTTCCACTTCTCCACCCAGAACCAGCTGTTTCTCCCACAACTCCAGACCCACACGCAGGTTATCCATGTAACTGTCTGTCTTCTCTGACACCTGCCAGAGAGACACACAGATTAGCCAAGAAACTAAAATAATTGAACAACACATAATGCTCGTGAACAGTGTTTTTCATATCCTCACATCCAGCCATGAGTCCACCAAGGCATCTGCCTCCATCTCAAAGGGAGTTTCCGAGCAATCAGGAATTTTCTTTAGCTGGGACTGTAACTGTCTGCACACAGATCTGAACTCCTCCATCTTGGGTCCGAGGCTATTAAGATCCTCCTTTATGTCAACGACCTTCAATATACAGACAGAAACATTATTAGAAATAGAAACATTATGAGATAAAAAAGGACTATGGTAGGTAGTCTGATGGTAATCTTACTAAGTAGACTAGACTTTTTTTAATCCTGCCTTTTAACATACAAGCTTATTATTACTATTGGTACTTAAATGTAGACTACACAATGATAATAAATTACCAACATTTTTATTCATCATAACTCTGCAAATAAATGTACTGAATGGAGGATCTAACTAAATATAAAAATTTATAAAACATTTAAATGATTTAAGATTAAAAGAATATTGTCACCGATTTGTCAGAACAAAAAATGGAAAGAGAAGCCTCTTTGAGAGTAATAAACGTGAAACCCTTTCTGTACATGCAGAGGAAGCAAACTGTGATTAGTGCTGATATAAAATTAAATTACAGGATGAATTTAAAATGAGACTGCTTCACACTGAGCTCTACAGTGCATCTGAGTCTGAATTATAATATCTGAGTAATGACTGACCCCTGGTGGTGAAAATCCAGAATAGAATTACCTTTCTGTGGAAGAAACCTGTTGGTAAATTACAATAAGCAATTATAACATTAGTATGTATTGTGATTAGTCTGAAGTTGACATACTTTTGCAAGGAGTCGCTGTAGATTGTCTTTGCCCATGTATGAAGCCTGCTCATTGATTGTTTGCTCCGCCCTCTGGAGAGTGTTGCCCAGGTAACTGCGACAGTTCTGAAATTTCTTCAGGAGTTCCATAAGAGCAGTGCACTGCTCTTGTCTGTCAAACATACACATACACAGAGTCTGTCAATCACAGTTGAATTTCCTTCTGAATGTGGGTAACCACCCGTTTCTGGTCCCCATTGGCTTTCATAGTGATTTTTTCCATATTATGGAAGTCAGTTGGTTCCAGCACCTGTTTGGTTAGCCACATTCTTCAAAACACCTTTGCATTCGGCAGAATAAATAAATAAATAGAGGTTTGGAACAACTTGAGGGTGAATAAATGAGGACAGATTTTTCATTTTGGGGAAACAAACCCTTTACGAAAGAAAAAAGGTAAATTAAATCAAAGTAAATCTCAACTTAGGTCTAGAAGCCACCTGTCAGATACAGCTCTTTCAGTCTCTTCCCAAAGGATGTCAAGCTCTTCATTTGCTGGATGAGGGTGCTCTTTTTGTGGAGAGACGTCAGCCAGAGCCTTCTTGATGCTTTGGTATTCAGGGCGAAGTGAGTTCAGTTGAGATTCCAGATCGGACAGTGCTCGCATCCTAAACATAGATGCAGAGTGAAGGAGAACACAGACATAAAATACCAGTTTTTGGAGCTTGACATTGGCAGTTACTGTAAGTAAACTAAAAAAACTATCTTGGATATTCTATAAATGAATTGTATCATATGTTGATTAGTAAATCAAATTATTCTCAATTAACTTAAATTAAAATTAAGCCCAAATAAAGACAATTCTACGTCTAAAGCATCTGTATCATGAGATCTATATAGGAAAGAAAGATCATTACCGATGTTGCACAGCTGGCATAGTGGGATCCTTTAGACCCTGTTTTTCTACTGCCGCCAGCACCTTCCTTAACTCAGCCTGGATAGTCTTCCTCCTCAGGCCGATGCTCTGGTTCTGCTGTTCATTCTGGTGCTCATTCTGTCGAATCATCAGTCGATCGTCTGCCTCTTCCAGCCTGTGAACCAGTACCCCCACCATTTCCAGACAGGAAACAGGGCTACCATCCTGGGTCACTTCGAGCTGTGCTCCGCCCAAGAGCTGGTCAAGCTGTGGAGCCTTATCCTTGAGGCTGCTGACTCCCTTTCTGATTAGTGCTAGCTTGGACCTGCTGTCCTGCAGTACAACAGCATCATTGCTGGGGGCGCTTTGCACAGAAGAGACATCAAGCTCCACGGTGCGCAGGGACATGAGGAAGCGGTCGAGGGCACGGGCAGCGGCGTCACTCTTGCGCACCTGTTGCCTGAGTCGGTCCAGGCTGGATCTGTGGTTCAGAACTACCTGGGTCAGAGGTGATCGGTCACGCAAGTCTAGATGACTGGGCTCAGAGTCGAATCGAGACAGACGATCCATCTCTGTCTGGATACTTTCATCTAAGTCCTGAAAATAAGAGGGAGAGGTAAATATTTCAATTTAAAAAATGAGATGGAGGCAAAGAGCTAAGTTATATACAGTAAAATTACCACTAAATGCAGTGAAATTACCATAAAATGCAGTACAATAAACATTCTTCTCTCAGGTATTATTATATTATATTAATTACAAAATTATATTTTGTATTATATTACAAAATAAAATTACATTTGTGTCTCTATTACAAATGTTAACCATGAATAGAAATCAATAAAAAATAAGTTTAGTTAATAAATATAAATATCTCTCACCTTCACATCTCTCAAAATGTCAGGGTTAGCTAGTGTATATCCCTTAATGTCTTTGGGCTTTTTGATGAAAATTTCCAGCCTTTCAGAAATTTCTGAGATCTTCAGCTTAATAGAGTCCATGAGCTCAAGAGCTGCTCCCAGTGAATCCACCCTGACAGAATGCATAGACTTATTTAACAAACAACACAAGACACACAGACACACACACTCACAATCTGGCTACAGGATATTTTCTCAGGATTTGAGCAGATCATATGATTCTTTGGGTGGCACAGGGTGAAAGTGAACAAAAGAAGTAGTAATATGCTTTTATCTGAATATTAATTTCAGCTCGGTAGTTTTAAACACACATTAAAGCTTTTACTGCTCTGAAAGTCAGAGTAATGTCATGTCTGACATGGTCATACCTGCCCTGTAACTGAGACCTCTGCTCTCTCCACCTGACAGTGAGCTCCATGCGGTCCTGCTCAACAGCTCGTTCGTTGTACTGAACACATTGCATACACAGCACTTCATACTCCTTCCACAGAGACTCTGTCTCGTCCCACAGAGACTTAAACACAGACAAAAAAGATTTGTAATTTTAAAGTAATTGCGTAACAATATAAAATGGCCAACTTTAAAACACAAAACACTGTGATTACCTTTAATTCTCTCAGTCGTTTCTGCAGGTCTGTGGGAGTGACTGATTCTGAGGTACGATCTCCAAGCATGCACTGCTCATTTCTGTTTAGCTGAGCCTGTAATGCAAATCTGGAGCTGCGGTACCTGAGCAGTCCAAGAAAAAGATGTAAATCATACAATTCTGAAACAATATCACATACAATCTCATACAGAAACACATAGCTATTCCTTTTTTATATCCATACCTGTCTTCTTCTGTGCTTGTTTGTTTCACTATCTCTCTCTTCTCCACAGTTCTCGGTCGCTGGGGGCTAACCGGTATAACAGCCTAAAGCAAAATGTACCAAAGATTTTAGATAAAATAATAACAAGTTTATTGTTCTATAAAATGATGATACATCTGTACCTCTGATACAATAACGTCTTTGGGCTTCTCAGGTGGTTGTGGGACTGTTGCTGCTTTTTGATTGGGTGGCTCTTTTGTTTGCTCTGTTTGTACACTATTAGATATTGAAAATAAATACATTTATGAATTTATAAATAGTTTTATCAGACAAAATTGAGTGATATGAGAGAGGCTCTTTCTCTTTCTGTTACCTAGTGTCTGAAGGTGGTGTATCTGTGTCTCCACTGAACTGCCGCTGGATGGCAGCAAGCCGTTTCTCACATTCTCGGAGTTGGGCTTGTGCGAGCCTGTGTGCGTCCTCAGGGCTCAGAGTATCACACAACTCCTTCAGAGCTTCTAGCTGCTGTCCTGCCTCTGCCAGACTGCCCTCTGAAGACAAACAAGCCTGCAGGAAGAGAGAGAGAAAAAACTAAGCCAACAGATATGTATTTTTGTTGTTGTTATTTTTACTCATATTTTAATCTTATCATTTATCCTTTTATTTACTGTTACTATTTAATGCTACAGTAATTTATTTGCTTTGCAGTGTGGTTTTATTTTGCAGTATTTTTATTTTCATTTGCAACATACAAAATACAAATAAAGTTGTGTCATGTGCCAAGCAAGTGATGTGGTTAAGAGGAAAGACAAGAACAAGAAATTAAGGGATTAATGGAGCCCAAAAGCAAATGTTTAATTTAGAAAACAAAGGAGAAAATAAAATATAGCCAAGAGCAATTCATTCCCACACCCATTTGTCCACATGTCTGTTCATGCTCCGTGGTCAGGGTAGCTGTAACTTTACCTCTTCTTTTGATTCTGATATTGATTCAGGCCTATGGTTGAGTTTTTCCTTCTTAAAGTGTATTTCACATGTCTCAACCATACGGTTAAAATGCAGGCGGGTTAACTCAAATCTGAGTTGCTTCAAAAATTCTGATATTTGCACTCGAACATCCTAAATGTATTAATACAAAATAAAAAAAACACAACAGCAAGCACACACCCTCTTAATATTTGTAACTTCACATACAATCAGTTTAATACAGTGTTGAGCATTTCAGTTAGTATCAAAAATAAAAATGGTTAACATTAAAGTCACACTGCAGAAATAGACAAACAAGCACTAATATTACTATACTGATACCTTCCACTGTGTTCTAACAGATTGTGTGAAAAACTCCATGTCTCTAAGTTCAGAAGGGGTGCAGAAAGCTTCCATCCCTTCCGCAGCCCTCAAGAACTCTTCGAGAAGTTCAGGGTCAAGAGCTCGAAGCATCTCCTAAAAAAAACAAAAAACAACACTGACACTTGGGAAAATTAACCACAATCTCTTATAATACATTCAGACACAACAATATAGTTTAATGATATTGGGCTCTGTTGCAAACAGCCAAAAAACAAGTAACTCATGTCTAAAAAGGACAAACCTCCTTAAATGATGCCTGTAAGTCCGTCATTCTCTTGTACTTGAATACATTGATAGCTTCTATAATGTGCTCTTGAAGACAGTGCTTGGCTTCCTCAAATCTATCCCTAACCAGGGCCTGTGCCTTTATATAAGCCTCAGTGTAGGCTTGAGGGGGAGCCTGGGCAAGTACTGGCTGCTTAACCCGAGGAGCTGACTGCTGTTGGGGTGGTTCCTGTATTGGTAACTGTGGATTTGTCAGATCTTGGGACTGAAGCTCTGCCTGGGCAACTTGGCTTTGGATGAGGGTTGCAGATGGGGCCTCTGTCCTGGATGAACTCCACTTTTGCTGACTTTGCTGAGGCTGTTGTTGACTCGGAGGTCTTATGGGAGCTTGTGCAGGTGGTTGATTCCATGAAGCTACTGGCTGGGGAGCACCATGGAACATAGTCTGGGAAGAAACTTGAAACTGATGTTCTGGCTGGACTGGACTCCACTGACATTGAGGGCTTGCTGGCCTTGGTAAAGCTTGATATTGGGACTGAGGATGTGGTCCCTTGGGCCCTTGGGTTTCAGGCCTTGGGTATACTGGACTGACTGTCTCTGGACTGACAGGCCTCCATTGCTGAGAGGGAACTATATGCTGAGCTGGACATTGGGGTCTTATCTGTGATTGACCCAAAGGTGATTCAGGTCTAGCAGAGGGCCACTGCTGAGGCTGTGATTGCGGCTGGATTTTAGGGTAACCTGTTATTTGAGGTTGGACTATCTGACCTGGAATTTGGACAGTGGGGTATATCTGGGTCACTATGCCTGGTCTTATTGGTGACCACTGCTGAGGTTGAGTTGGAGGGACACTTTGAGGTTGGGGATGAGTTTGGAAATGGGCCAGAGATTGCATTCGGGCAGGAACAGAAATTGGTCCTTGCACTCTGGGGTACGTTTGTGTGAGATCTCCTGGTTGACCCCACTGGAGTTGCCCCTGAAGTTGAATCACAGTACCCTGTGCTTTGACATGAGATTGGTTTTGAGATTGAACAGGCATCTGGGGTTGAGGCATAGAGATGATTCTGGGTTGTATGGGGGATGCACCTTTGAGTTGAGGGGAAATTACAGTCGGATTGCGCATTGTGGGTTGCTGGGACAGAGACTGATGTCTATGCATCGTTATTTGTGGTTGAATGGGAGATGTTTGGTACTGTTGGACTAGCCTTTGGGGCATTGTTTGGGCCACTGGAAATCTATGGGGTCGTGGGACTGTAGGATGAGGCTGAGCAATAGTCTGTTGTGGCTGCCATTGGGCCATAACCTGTGGTTGCATGGGAGTCATGGATTGAGATTGTACCTGCTTCTGGATCATCACTTGAGATTGCTGTGGTGTCATTATCTGTGTTTGAGGTTGCTTAATGGGTGCAGTAGCTTGTGTTTGTTGTGTAGTTGTTTGAGCTTGAGTTGCTAAAAAGGGCTGAGGTTGGGGAAATACCTGTTGATGAATCGAAACAGTTACTGGCTGTTGTGGTTGTTTTTGAGTCACTGGTTGGGCTAAAACTGCTGGCACAGTTTGAGGTAGGTTTTGTGTTTCTACAAGAGGTCTCTCTTGTGCAACAGACTGAGCTGGCTTCAGGTGTTTCTCATCACCCTCAACAATGCTTTTTGACTGTGCTGTGCCTTGAGCAGCTCCCCGTGCTTCAGGTGAGCTAACAGCTACTATATGCTGAGGTGGTGCTTGAGAACTTATTTTACATTTGTCCTCAGGCTCTGACTGAGATTTTGGGATCAACTGTGGCATTGTTTTTTGGTTAAAATTTTCCAGTTGACTCTGTTGAAGCCAAGGTCTGTTCTGCAGATGTGCCTGGGACTTCTTTACTTTCCTCTGCTGCTTTGGAGCATGCTGTGTTTGTGTTTCTAGTTGGCCCTGAGACTGTGACTGGATTGATACTTGTGGTTGAACCTTCTGCTGTTTTGTAAGCTGAGTTTTCTCTTGTTGATGAATGTACACACGTGGCTGTGTTGCTAATTGTTGTGTATTATGTACTTGTGACTCTGCTTGTTGTGGGTTCTGTGAGGGTTGGCTAGCTACTGGACCTTTTTCTGTCTGTTGTTGTGACACAGACTGTGGTAAAGATTCCTGGCTTTCTACATGATGCTCTATGTCGATTTTTGTTTGAGCACTGACAACTTTCTCTGACTTAACTTCAATGGACTGAGAGGTTTTCACTTGCACAGAGAGATGAATTTGTGGTTGTGGACTACTTTTCACCTCTTCATACTCTTGCACAACGATCATTGGCACAGGCTGACTACATTGCTGGGTCTTGAGGTCTACTGCTTGAGAAGATACCTCTGAGAGTATTTGAGATTGTTCTGGGACTTTGGCCCTGACTGCAGGCTGAGGTTCTGTTTGGCCAGGGGCTCCTGATGGAGAGGCAGGCTGGAAGGAGGGTTTTTGGGACTCTTCCTCTGTCTCCTGATATTGGACAAAGATCTTGGAAGGGGGCTGGTCTTTAACAGGGCTTTGGTCTCTGCAAGCCCCCAAAGAGCTAAGCATCCCTACAGCCTCCTGTTGAGATTAAGCAGAATTTCTAAATCATAATGCATTTGCATACAATTCTGAAACAAGGTTACCTAGGCTCCTAGACACTGTAGGAAAATAACAGAAACCATAATTTATGGCATAACTGATAATTACCAAAAGAGCTGGTTCAGTTTTATAGATTATCTTTTTTTAATTAATTCCTTTCATGTAATTTTATAAATGCAATCATGCTGACGGCATTTTAAGTGTTGTTAATCAAAAAGCAGAGGACAGACCTGTGACTTTTCAACAGTAGTGCGGACTCTGTCCTGCATGGTGGATGCGATGAGATACTGCAGTGGTGAAGTCTTTTGACTAGTCATGACCATCATCTGCAGATCCTGCTCCTCCATAACCACCTGACCCTCTAACTGTAAACCCCTTGATATCAACAGCTGCAAGAAAAGAGAGAACGAGTCCTTCATACAAAATCACTTAAGGAAGGAGATGTATTGATATTTTGTGGTGCTTGTAGATACTCACCCGTGCTCTGGGATCTTGTCCTCTCTTCTGCCTGTGCGTTTCCTCCTTTAGTAGCTGATACAGCTCTCTGGCTTCCATCTCCCAGTGTAGTAGTTCAGCTAGACGCCTGTCCAACCCACTCACACTCACACGCAGCTCATCACACACCTGTTCAGCCTCACAGAGTGTTTGCAGGACCTAGATATACACACACAAAAACAAAAAAACAGAAAGAAAAAACAGAAATGCATACAGAAATAAGTAAAGATCATTATTTGTGTTAGATTAACATTTAAAAAAATATATATTCTGCTAATCTGATACACTATAATTTGATTGTATACATGAAGGCAAGAAAATTAACTCTATGCACAAGAAGACCTAAAGGGCCAAACAAAGCAATGTGTTTGCTTACTTCAGGAATGGCTTGTTGAAGTTTACTCAGGGTTTCTGCAGAGCAGTCTAGAGATGGCGAGAGGGCTTCTAGATCCACATCCTTTATTTTCTTCATCATAAGCTGTGAGAAAAAACTATTTTAAGCTAAATCCTACTTAGTCTATTCCTTAATTTAGAAATCAAAAAGACAAAGCAACAAAATCACAATTATCTATAATAAAAAACAGGGAATACAAAGTATATACTGTGAGTTTTATGTATGTGGGAGTGTGTACGTAAGTGTACAGTATATGCACACACTGTATACCTGTAGTCTCTTTGTGTAAGTACGTAGGGATCCAGAAACAACCTCCACAGGTTCTGTCAGTAAATGAGTGGCCTCCCTTATCAGAGACTGAACTGTCTGAGGACTGGATGGGCCAGCACTGGGCTCCTCAGCTAAAGACTGAAATATACAACTTGCTTCAAAATACTACAAAAGGCACTCTATTTTATATTTATAGAAGCAAATTATTTACTAGACTCTCTGTCCAATGCAATCAAACAAAACAATGTAGTGGTCCTATTCAAGATAAGCACACATTTATATATACTTTATTTCATGATTAAGGTTGCACATGGAGTATTCAAATTTGAACATGATGGGTAACTTACAAACTGGGCTGTTTTGGCAAAGTCAGCCCAGAGCAGATTTATCTTGCAGAGTTCATCTGAAATAGCACGGCTTGTCTGTGGGTCTGTGACCTCTGTCAAGTAGTTGGCCACCTCATTCAGGTGAGCTTGGCGGGAACTCCACTCTGACATAACTGATAATGTCACCTAGGAAATCAATGGGAGAAGCATGTTTACATTCCCCAAAAAATATTTGAGCTTTGTCTACCCAGTACATGTATTGAGAGCAACAAAGTCAATTCAAAGTTTTCTCTATGCACGCATTTGTTCACCTCTGTACTCTGTCCGTGTCGCTGGGCATGTGGACCCTGCTCCAGCCATGCTCGCATTGAAGTGTAGATATCACTGTAAGAGTCCCATGCTGCTAACACACGTCCCATAGTTCCCCTCACCATCCGTACACCCTCCAGAGTCGCTATCACATCTGCTTCCATATCAGCCACCTGGCGATTTACCTGAGTCGAGTCTCCAGCTGAAGCAGATATCAGAATATCATTCACAATTTTCACAAAAAAAGTGCATAGGATGTACAGTTTTAACAGTTTTACAGTTCTTCATACATATACAGTGTTTTGTTGCCATTTCATACTTTTTTATCATTTTTATGATCATTTAGGAGCATGCATACACAGTTCCTTTGTATTACCCAAGGCAGCCTTGCTGGTGTATTTGCTGGCGATTAGTTTGAGTCTATGGAGGGCTCCGTTCAGCAAAGAAGTCAGTTCCTGTTTATTCACAGTCTCCTAAAAACATTCATTGTGATCAAAGCATAAAGAGTTTAATGTTTAATTGCCAAGCAATGCCCAGCAGCAAATAAGTTTTAAATTCTGTCACTTTATTTGACTTTTAGAACTTTAATTTTTTTGTGACTAAAATTCTCACTCACATTCCAGTCCTGCATTAGCACACGAACAGCCTCCTGGGAAATGTAGGCTCTTTTCCAAGATCGCAGTTTAATGTTGAGTTGATTCAGCAGGTCTAACACTGTGTGTCTGTGCTCACGGTACTCCAGCTTAATACCATGATATTTAGCTGTTACACGGACACTGGTGAATCTGGAAAATGGACACATACACAAAAATATTAAATAGTTTAAGTAATTTCATGAAACAAGAACAGCAATACTGCAATTAAAAGTGATGCTGTTTCATTTGCAATATGACTCCTGTCTGATTAAGCAATCAAACTCACCTTCTCTTCATCTCTTCCATCTTGTCTGCTGGCACCAGAGCCTCACCAAACTCATTTGTGTTTTGAAACATATTAAACCTCTTGATATGATGTGGCATCTCCTCCAAACACACCTGCAGATAAACACACAGGCAGAAATATGACATTACTTACATATTCATGACTGAACAGCTCTATAGCCACAATAAAAGGAAGGAAGTTAGTCAAACCTTTAGTCGCTCAAGTTTCTCCCGAGCCTCCTCCGTTGCTCTGGCGTGATCTATTGGCTCGCCCTCTTCAGCAGATAAAACCTCTTCAATACCCAATAACCAGCGGCCTACAGTGTCCAGTGGTGATGGAAGGCTCAGGTCCAGCTCTGTTTTATACTCGCGTAGCTACACATAGACATAAATTAGCATTAGACTTCTACTGTAAGAATTTCTATACGCTTTCTATTTAGATGCCATGCATTCAGACATGTTATGTTTCTGTTTTCTATTGGGTCTGATGAATCTCAGCACACCGTCGAATACTCAAACCCCATCAAATATCCCACAAGTAACACAACAGAGAAAGTTTCTGTGATGCAGTGACCTTCTCAGCGAGAGCATCCCAGGCTCGTCTAAGAGCTTTCTGCTCAGCACTGAGATGAGGAGTCCTCTTCATCGCTGTTAGTAACGGCATTACAGGCCGCCGCTGCTCGTTAAAGGACACAATGAAGGTGTGGAAGACCTGAAAAACAAATGAATAAACATTAATGCAAAAAATCTGTAAATGTGTTCATTTTATTGCCAGGATATTACTACTCAGTATCTCAACTCAGTCAATAGATTAAAATTAGTGCTGTCAAACAATTAATCACGATTAATCGCATTGCAAGTTTTTGTTTACATAATATATGTTTGTGTACTGTGTATATTTATTATGTATACATAAATGCATATATATACACATGTATGTACATATTTAAGAAAAATATGTTCTATTTCAATATTAAATATATTTATATGTAACATAAATTACATCAATATAAATGTTTACATGTAAATATTTTCAAAATATATATTGTATGAGTATGTATATATATATACACAATAAATATACACAGTACACACACATATATTATGTAAACAAAAACGTTTATTTTGAATGTGACTAATCGTTTGACAGCATTAATTAAAATAGATAAAAAAAATATATATATATACTAATAATCATATTTCACATAATTTGCTGCTAAATCAATCAAGCAATCAAAAATCAATAAATAATGTTATTTTCTCAAATTCAATAATGTATTTCCAAGAATAACTTGTGCATCTTTGTTTCATTCTGCAGTATGGAATGTATTCATTCAAATAAGACTATATCAATATATAAGAATTCAGGGGCCAGTTTCAGAAAGGAGGTTAGGTGAAAACTCTGAGTATGTAAACCTTGAAATGAGGGAAACTCTGGAACTCTGTGTTTTCGGTTTCAAATTGGGAGGTTTGTCAAACCCGAGAAAGCAGGGTAAGTCAAGCCCATTTCTGAAAGGTTTCTTTCGGTCTCCTCACCCTTTTTATAGTGTTAGCGAAGTTTAAATACCTTATTCATTCATTCACACTGCAAAAGTAATTTTCTTACTGAGTATTTTTGTCTTATTTCAAGAACAAAAAGTAAAAAAAAAAATCTAATTATATATGTATATATATTCTTACCCCATTGGAAGATAATTAGCAAAATAAGAAAAATGCACTTTAAAACATCGGAGATGCAGAGCGCATTATAATTCCGCTGTATGCAGATTTTAAGGAAAGTGTGCATCCCTCTCACACTCATTCTAATATTTTTTTTCCTGGGCACAAATCCCCCAAAGAGGAGTACTACAGGACTGTAGGTCAGTGGTGTCAAAATCGGTTTAAATGAGGATAATCTGATAAATGACGTTCACTTGATAACATCTTTGTGTGACGTCTGGAAGTAACCCAATAATCCGAATTTCCTTCAGGATTTCCAGTGTGGTTAGATGCGATGACAAGCATATCCTCAACACAATCGAACCTTCTGAAAATTAAATGAATTACTGTATGGAATGGAAGGATGCCAGATGGAGGGGTAGTACGAGCCGTAACTACCACCATGGCTGTTAAATAAACAAATTATTCAAATGCTTTTGGTTATTTTTATTTCCTAATACAAAAGCAAATGTTATTCTTTTTACTTTTGGATTTTAGAATTCTTCCAATACTTGACCATCTCCTCTTCATCTGTCAGTGCTGCAGGTTCTCTTCCCTTTTTGGGAGCCTCTACCTTCTTGCTGTCGACAAGTCAGTAGTTAATTGTATTACTCTAATTAAGAAATGTAACAGGTTGGATTAGAGAATATTTAATTATGTGAAAAGAGTGTTAGACTATATGGACATTGAATGATATTTAATATCAAATGTTTGTAAAGGAATTTAGCCCACACCCATGAACCTTTCATGCTTAAAGCTTTACCTTGATTAATTTGTGTTTTTTATACTTCATTTTTAGCTGCTGCCACGTTCTTGTTTCTTTTTTTCTGTGGCCATGGGATACCATTAAAATTAATATTAGTTCAATAATTTACAGTTTTCACCTCTGATATTATAACAGTTATTAAGTTATTGACAATTATTAAGAATTAAAGTTATGCATTGACAGAAGTACGTGCACTGACGTCTTTTTGGCGGGAGCTGCTGCCATGGTGAATCGTAATTTCGGCGCTCCGCTGATCATGACTTTTCATAGTCGTGGTGCACGCGCTTAACTCAGAGTCAACCTACTTAGAGTTGAGTAAACTAACTCAGTTCAGCTGTTCTGTAAACGGAAAAACTCAGAGTTTCCCATCTCAGAGTAAGTCAACTCTGAGTTCAAGTTTAAACTCAGAGTAGGTTTAACCTCCTTATTGAAACGGGCCCCTGGTCTTACTTGGTATCTCTCAGCATAGCTCTCTCCTTCAGTGGAGTCCCACCCCTCTATCAGCTCCTGATAGGCCTGATCCAACCAGCATGTGACCTCCTGAGCCTTCTGATTGGCTGAGGTCTGGACAGACAGGAACAAAAAAGAAAGATCAAAAACAACAACAAAAATAGTTTGGCTGCATTTGAAATTGCATACTTCTATACTATATAGTAGTCTAATCAGTATGTGAAAGGAGTAGAATGTTTGAATTCATAATATTCATAAAACAGTAGGTGAAATGTATCCAAACTACTTTGTAAGCAATGCAACTGACACTGCTAGGCACCACGACAATGACAACATGGCTAATGTGCTAATTTGTGAAGTAATTGCTTATTCAAAACAAGTACCTACACAGACTCAAAGAGTCGTGCGATTTCGAACACAGTCTTTGATTTTTTTTATTCATTAATTAGTTTATCGTGTCATTATAATCAAGGTATAAAAAACAAAAAATATTGAATCAATCATATTGTAATGTAAATGTAAATAATGTGCTAATAAGTGGAAGTTAAGACTCAAAGAGTGTGCGATTTGAACACAGTTTGAAATATTAATTAGTGTATTGTGGTATACATTACAGACAACTTTGCAAGTTAAATACTAGACTAAACAGTAAAGCAGTCAGAGTTTAGTACTGTAGTCCTCTTGAGAAAGCAAGTTCTTAACACAAACAAACTTACTCAGCATGTCTGTAATTAAAATGCTTCTGCTAAGTGCCACGAAAGCTCAGGTTCAGTGTATTAGAGTCTTCAAACACAAGACCTGCTTTATTAGATAAATTATCTCTTTAATTCCACGGATTATCTCGTCTGGTTATATATGGATTAGCTCTGTAATTTCTGGGGTTATCTACATAATTGTTTACAGTTATCAGCATGTTTATACATGCAAGACACTAGTAGTCACTGAGCAACACAGGGGCATCATAAAAGGGGACGGGTTGATATTTTACCCTAGGGGCAGCTGCTCGAGCTGTCTCAGGTGATTTGGGATGGACTGATTTGATTGGACAGGGCATTAACAGGTAAGCCTGATCAGAGAACAGTTCAAGTAAAACAATTACAGAAGTGGACCACAGCAAAAATCAGTCAAACTCTTCAGTCAAAATAAGTCAAAAAGTTTAAAATCATTAAGAATCTCAGATAACATACTTCGACCTAAGATATACACTTTCCTTATACAACCCAAATTCCGGAAATGTTGGGACGCTTTTTAAATTTAAATAAAATTAAAACTAAAAGACTTTCAAATCACATGAGCCAATATTTAATTCACAATAGAACACAGAAAACATAATATATGTTTAAACTGAGAAATTTTCAAAATGTTATGCACAAAATGAGCTCATTTCAAATTTGATGCCTGCTACAGGTTTCAAAATAGTTGGGACGGGGCATGTTTACCATGGTGTAGCATCTACTCTTCTTTTCAAAACAGTTGAATCTGGGCATCGAGGTTATGAGTTTCTGGAGTTTTGGTGTTGGAATTTGGGCCTCTTGCCTGATATAGGTTTCCAGCTGCTGAAGAGTTTGTGGTCATCTTTGACGTATTTTTCGTTTAATGGTGCAGCAAATATTCTCTATAGGTGAAAGATCTGGACTGCAGGCAGGCCAATTCAGCACCGGACTCTTCTACTACGAAGCCATGCTGTTGTAGCTGCAGTATGTGGTTTTGCATTGTCCTCCTGAAATGGAAGTCGTCTGGAGGGGAGCATATATGTTGCTCTAAAACTTTTATATACATTTCAGCATTCATAGTGTCTTCCAAAACATGCAAGCTGCCCATACTGTATGCACTTATGCACCCCCATACCATCAGAGTTGCTGGCTTTTGAACTGAATGCTGATGACATGCATGAAGGTCTCCCTCCTCTTTAGCCTGGAGGACTTGGCATCCGTGATTTCCAACAAGAATGTCAAATTTGGACTCGTCTGACCATTGAACACTTTTCCACTTTGAATCAGTCCATTTTAAATAAACCTTGGCCCACAGGACACGACGGTGCTTCTGGACCATGTTCACATATGGCTTCCTTTTTGCATGATAGAGATTTAGTTGGCATCTGCAGATGGCATGGCGGATTGTGTTTACCGACAGTGATTTCTGGAAGTATTCTTGGGCCCATTTAGTAATGTCAATGACAGAATCATGCCGATGAGTGATGCAGTGTCGTCCGAGGGCATCGTCTGAGGGCATCCAACAAAGGTCTTTGGCCTTGTCCCTTACGCACAGAGATTTCTCCTTTTGGTGATGCAATGCACTGTAGATGATGAGATTTGCAAAGCCTTTGCAATTTGACGTTAAAGAATGTTGTTTTTAAAGTATTCCACAATCTTTTTACGCACACTTTCATAGATTGGAGAGCTTTTGCCAATCATTACTTCTGAGAGACTGCCTCTCTTAGTCATCCCTTTTATTCCCTTATATTTATTATGCAAATCATGTTACAGACCTGATGTAAATTAACTTAATTAGTTGCTAGATATTCTCCCAGCTGAATCTTTTCAAAATGTCTTGCTTTTTCGGCCCTTTGCCAACTTTTTTGAGACTTGTAGCAGGCATCAAATTTGAAATGAGCTCATTTAGTGGATAAAAGTGTAAAAATGTCTCCATTTAAACATTTGTTATGTTATCTATGTTCTATTGTGAATAAAATATTGACTCAAATGATTTAAAAGTCTTTTAGCTTTCATTTTATTCAAATTTAAATAACGTCCCAACATTTCCGGATTTCGGGTTGTATATTCTTATAAATTTAAACCCAAAATCTTGATGATTAAAAGAGAAGCCTAAAAATGTTATGTCAACCACTTACAGTACACTTTCAGAAGAAAACAGTTATAAAAGCTGCCACTGGGGTAGTATCTTTTAAAAATTACTAATATGCACCTTTAAGTTATCAATAATCAATCTTTAGAGGTAAATATGATACAAAGGTGTAATTTTTGAAAAGGTACCATGTGAGTGCCAGCTTTTGTACCTTTTTGAGAGTGATTATACTGCATTTACTCCCACACTGGTTTAGGGTTAAACAGGTCAAACAAGTCCGAATTAACCTTTCATAGACATTTGTGAATAATCCTAGTAACACAACAACTAACAAACCTTTACAAAACTAAAAGAGAAAAAGCAGTTAATTAATGAATCAGCTACTAAAACTAAGAGAGAGAGACAGGCAGATAAAAGTACCTGTCTTAAAGGTGATGCAGCTATAGAAGGAGTAAAGTCTGATGGCAGATTGACAGGAGAGAGGCGCTGAGGAGGAGTGAGATACTAAAGAGAACAGAGGAAGAAGAAAAAAAAGATGTGAGAGCATAAAGAGTCACTTGAGCATTTAGATTTACAGTGTGAAATGTTGGAGAAATACCGTCTTGTGTGCATTTTGATGTATTATGAATATGATAAATATAAAAATGTTCCCACATATACAGTATAGTAAAACCCAAGGATGCGTGATTTGTGGAATGCAATTAAAAATGCAATTAACAAAATTAATGCAATAAAAAAAACTCTGATCTTGTAAAAACTCTTGAAGAAATGGTTCAAGGAATAGCTCCAAAATGAGAGTGAATACATGATGACAGAACTTAATTTTTTGGCTGAGCTGTTCATACTTGAGAGTATAGTACTAGCTCACTAGTAAGAATGGTTCAGATGGGCAAAATATTTGTATTAAAATAAGTGTGTGTGTGTGTGTGTGTGTGTGTGTGTGTGTGTGTGTGTGTGTGTGTGTGTGTGTGTGTGTGTGTGTGTGTGTGTGTGTGTGTGTGTGTGTGTGTGTGTGTGTGTGTGTGTGTGTGTGTGTGTGTGTGTGTGTGTGTGTGTGTGTGTGTGTGTGTGTGGCTAACCTGCATTTCCTCGTCAGAAACAGAAGCATCTTTAGAGTACTGCAGGAACTGAGCAACATAAGTCATAATTGACTTTTCATCAGGATCCCTAACATCAACATCTGAAATACAAATACACCATTCTTCTATGAGTATGTCATATAGAAAACAAAAGCCTAAAATTATCACTGCTTGTTGCATACTATACAACAAAACAACACAGTATATATTTGCATGGCACACACTTACCAGCTGGATCTAGTAGTCTGGGGATGTGAAGTCCTCTTTCAGCAATGTGGAAGGCTTCCTCCAGGTTCTGTCTGTTGGTTCTTGTTCGGGCTCTGGTTAGGTCCACTATATTCGGTCTCAGACCATGAAGTATCGCCAAAAACACTACACCACTTCTCCAGCTCGCCTTAAAGTCCTTCACATTCAGAGTACAACCAGCCCTGTGAAAAATTAATAAAAAGCTTATTGGTTTCATAGAACAGAATCTCACTGTTCCCAAGAATCCCTTCTAGCAGGTTGCTCCTCACTTTTGGCACTGCTCTCTGACCCAAAGCAGCAGGGCTTTCTTGGCAGATACGCGGAAACGGGTGTGCAGGGGTGAACCACGGGGTGGCACCGGACTACTGCGGGCACTGCTGCTGGTCGAACGAGTGTCTAAACTTGCTAATGACTCCAGAGATGACTGACGAGAACTAAAGTTCAATGTGCTGGCCAACTCTTCGATCTAAACAATGTAAAAGTGAAAAATCACAAAATTGACAATCGTTCTCCTCAGTTTAGTATATCTATAGAACATTTTATATTAGTACACTTTATTAGGACTTCTTAAATCTAATGGTTAATATAACCCAACTCTTTTGTTAGACTGTGACAGTAAACTTACATGAATGTGCATGATGATGGTCCAGACGAGTCCCAGAATGATGGAAGGCTTCCCATCCATGATGTCCGAGACATTGATGTTGACCAGTTTGATCTGCAGGACAAAGATGTTGATAAAATAACAGATGTTGATATTTCACCTCCACACAGCAGGGAGCTAAAAGTAATGCTTTTCTTCACACAGTCGTATGAGGTGCATGATGTTGGCTGGAGGGGCAAAGAAAAATGAGACTGTTCTTCAAAGCAGCACAGAATAATCTTCACTTTCATTAACCTGTGCTCAGTCTTAGCTCCACTCTTCACAACAATGGTAAACCCAAAACTCCAACATAATAGAAACTCTTATAGAAAGCATGCATGCTGGGAACAGAAAATCCCCTGAACAAACAAACAAGCAAAAATCATTAATGTAGTTCCAACACAAATGGATTCACTTTTTTTGTGTACAAATTTAAATTAATTGCACACAATTAAAGTTGGAAACTTTCTCATGTGGGGGAAAAAGTTGAGAATTGTGTTGATCCATTAATGTGTTGATACATTTCCATGAGTATTTTACACTGTGCTGCATCTTACCGATTTCTTCTTAAGGAACTCTAGACCTTTCTCAATGTTTGTTCTGTGCTGAAATGTCCCTCTTCCTTTTTCCCGGCTCTGAAATGAAGGTAGGTTGTGGTTATAGAAAAATCATTGGTCATGTTTTTGTAATAATTTGGTATATCTGCCAATATTTTGAGTTTATCAATCATGTCACCAAATATCAGCTCAGCTTGTGTTAGTTCCAAATCAGCCAATAACCTAGTCAATGGATAGTGCACTTTCTCCTGTTTTCAAACATTTTAAGGCAGATATGGAGTATAATTGTGCAAAGTAAATATTAATCTCTTCTCAAAATCTACATTAAGTGTTACTGTATTATAGGTGTATAGGTATAGATGTATATACAGTATATATTGGGCAAAGGCCACCTTGCTCTCTTGATATCAGCATAGGTTATTGAAAAATCAGTTGACCACTAATGAATCAGACTCTTACTATTCTCTGACCACTCAACACCTCCAGCAAGTCCAATAGTCTGCTTCCATCTCTGAATTCATTGAAAAGATCCACCACTGTACCTGGAGGACCCCTCTGAGAGAGCAAAATGAAATATTACATATTAAACAGTAAACACCATAATGCACACAATATATAAATTCATAACTAAACCATAAAAAAATATTTCTGGGTCATATATCACCTCAAAATTTTAATTAAAACAATTTGGTAACACTGCACTTAAAGCCTTTATATAAATGGATATTAAAGGGTATAATGCATTATAATTATTCATAATTTGCGTTGTAATACATTATATCCTGTTGTAAATAAGTACCAAATTTAAATTCATAGTGTAACAATGAATTGATAAGTGTTATAATGTATTAACTGTGGGTACAATTATTCATGAGATTGCACAATGCATTACACAGCATAATTAATGCATTAAAATAATTTTTATAATGCATTATACATAAAAGCCTTAAGTAAAGTGTTACCTAAACTTTTTTGGTTGTTTATTACAATTAAGCACATCTCCCCTCAAATCTACCCCAAAAATTTTAGTGTAAAATGATATAGTTTGAAAGATTGCTTAGTTTGCATTTGCATCTAGTTTGTTAGGAAATGTGTTCACAGCAGATATTCAGACATGTCTAGAGGAAAAATCAAACAAGCTTGTGTAAACGTATCCTGTTCAAACCTTTTACATAAAACAGAGCTCCAGGCATTAGTAAGTGTTTGCTGGGGATACGGAGAGAAGAGCATTATGAAATTATCTAAAATAACACCTCTTATACGTCCTCTGTTCATGACGTCAAGCCACGACAAACTGATTGTGTCATTTGCTCACTTTATAAGTAGCTGTGAGTGTGAATATGTGTGTTCACGAGTGTGTGTGCTGACCAACTCCTGTTGCTGTCTGTCTTTCTGGCCCATGTCTGAGAAGATTATATTTACCCCCTGCCCACCCCTCATTCCCTCTCCGCTATTGGAGAACCTGCAGGAATGACCTCTACCAAAATACTTCTCCATGTTGGTCATTTATCTGTAATTTAGTTGCAAGTCAAAAAATGCTATTTGTGATTCACAGTCAATACACATGGTTAAAAATAATGCAAGTGAGATAATGACCATGATGATTCAGATACACACAACAACACTATTATAGCTTTTCTACGTCAGACCCTCACCTTGGACAGCTGGGCATTGATCCAGTTCGTGAAGGTTCTTTTCTGAATCTGCTCCTGCTCAACTGAAGGCAAAACAGACAGGAGAATATTATGAAAACCAGCATTTAGAAACATATGGAGTGAACACACCTCATACAACTACACATGTTTTGAAGGATTGAATCGCTATGTGCTGTGTTCCCTTCAATTCAAGCAATGTCTAAGAATAGATGTTATATGCATGAGGAAGAAACAGGTGCATTTGTATTCACTGATAACATTTTAGAGGGTATAATGACCAGTGTTGGGGAAAGTTACTTTTAAAAGTAATGCATTACAATATTGCGTTATTATGTAATTACTTAATTACTATTTATGGAAAGTAATGCATTACATTACTTTTGCGTTACTTTCATGTTACTTTTAAATATGAGCAGGGCTTTATTGTTTGTTTTTAATATAAGAAGTTATATTTATAGCAAATGTAAAAGCCCTTCACACCAAAAAGTGTAATGAATAAACCTCAGGCTGAAGGAAGAGTAAATCACGTCTGTACAGTAGAACGCAGGAGAAGAGGGTTCAACACTCTTCAGCAATAAAAAAGAAACAATGAAGCATAATTATTAGTTCATCTAAAGTAATTTTTGCTTATTAGTATGGTTGCACTAGATCATCAAAGGTCAGCAGTAAAGACATCGGTTAATAAAATGGGAATAGATACATTTGTGTTATTTAATATTTAATTATTGCAGGTTTGCATCATATTCTGAGTTTGAATTTCACTATTTTAATTCATTTTGATGAATATTAAATCTGTTTTTATGCAAGTGAGATCAATTAATGCACAGTCACATTAGAAATAACATCATTTTCACACAGCGCACACAACGCCTCTGTACTTCCGATTTCTCTCAACATGGGGACATGAGACTTGTCAGTCAATAAATGGGAAAACAAAGTAACTGCCGTTACTTTTTTTAAATGTAACTCTTTTGCGTTACTTTACTAGTTACTTGAAAAAAGTAATCTGATTACGTAACTCGTGTTACTTGTAATTCGTTTCCCCAACACTGATAATGACAATGGACAGGTTTGTCTAGCAATGGCATAAACTTTTACCCCAATTAAATTACATTTAAATAACATTTTAATCTGTAGAAGAAAAAAAACACTTGTTTGAGAACAAATTCATTCATTCATTGGCTACCAATTTTTCTCATAATAATTTGCATGCACTCCACATAAAATGCAATACAGACCTAAAAGTAGTCACATCAAATAGAGCGCCGTTTACGTTTACCGTTATAAAGTTCCACAAAGTCAATGAGCTCATCAGCTGTGTGAAGAACATCTTTCTCCTCCATTCTCTCACAATCCACTTCTTCCATTCTTCTTCTTAAACAAGGAACTTAAAATCTCTCACAATATTACCAAGTCTACACTACTGTTTTCTCAGTGTTGACAACTCTCCTCTCAAACAAACACGTGAAATCTTCAACCACTGTTTCTGTAAAACCAATAAGACAAACCTGACTGCCAACCTGACTGTCTCTGCCAGCCTGCGGTGATTCTAAAAGAGCTCTCTCTCATTAACGGCTAAACATGGCCACACTCACTATGAATAAGACTCTCAGGTCAGTTATCAGGATAATGTCTCAGAGATGCGGCTCTTGACCGACTGACCCATAAAGAGAGAATGAGAGAATGTGTGTTTGAATAGATTCCTTGAGAGGACTGGAAGGATTTGACACACACTCCTGTATCAGCAGCACAGGATGAGGGAAAGCTTTGAAATGGTTAAAGTTATCAGCTGACACCCACGCTAAGTTTCCTAGGGATTTATTTAGAGTTCAGCTATCAAATACTAACACGCTTTTACACTTGACACAGTTGACCCACGGTCATTTTTACCCTGGATACTGATATATCAAGCACAGAAGTAGTACATAATACAGTTTTTTATAACACAACAGGTAAAAGAAAACTGCAGACAAATTGAAAAGAGACTCAAAACAAAGGTAACCATCTTGTTAAAGCATTTTCTTATAGTAATAAAAATAATAATTTCTTTATATAGAATTGTATCACTCTAATGTGTCAAATGTAATTAATGACATTTATTAATTACATCCATCTGTTGTCTTTTAAAAAATTAAACTGAATGTTGCTAGTGTTGCTGTTAAGCAAAACAGAAACTGACACGGGGATCAGATTCAGTTCCCAGGATTTGTCACCCACCAGAGACCTAGTCCAAAAGAATGAATCATAACTAACAGACAACAATGAAAAAGAGGCCAAAAGAATATAGGGAAAGAAATGAGTCAAGTGCAGTGAAGGAAAATTGTGGCACACACACAAACTCAAAAACTGAACCAGCATAGCTGTTGATCCACCTCAGAAAGAAAGATTTCAAAGTAACAAAATCCTCCCAGCAATCACTCCCCTTTACTGGTGACCTAATTCAAATGAACTCTACAGAAACACAATGACAGAAAAGACTGGAATTTTTCCAGTGAACAAAGTTCATATCATATAATCTAAAGTGTTTTGGGAGGTGCAGTTCTTAACTCGTTAGAGACAACACCTCCCTTTGAGAGAACATCAGAGGGATTGGGTACAATAGTGAAACCATAGAGAAGATAAAAAAGAAAAGACATACTGTAAAATGGATGACAGCTTTTGACTGACACTTCATTCAGGCGGGACAGATACGATGAACAAATGACTTTCATAATGGTTCACACACAGTAATAGAGACGTAAAATCAAATACACTACTATAACTGAAAGCTTCATGATTACTGTAATCTGAAATTACTCTTTCCAGACATTCAGACAATTTTGAATGCTTAATTATTTTTTTTAAGTATTTTCTGTGTAAGATTGCACTGGAGCATATGCAAAAAAACAACAACTTTTTGATACAAATTATGTGCACCTCACCTTGTGATCCATGTTTCTTCATATGAGACATTTCAGATGGGTGTACAAAATGAGGCAGCTTCTTTTTGTTGTCTTTTAAGGAGACATCAACAGTGGTGATTGCACAATGACGTTCAGATGTGCATGATAGAATAATATTTATGTCAGTTAAAAATGCAATAAATGTAATTTTAATTATTGCATACTGTCTGGTCTATCTACAGCATTCTGATGAACAAAAAATATTTGTAACTAATTTCAAACAACTACAAACTCACCCATGCTGCTGTCAGCAGATTTGCTATCCCAGAATACCCTGTATTATCATCAGTTGTTGCATTTTGAAGTGTGCAGCGACAGAAATGTTTCAGAAACCAGCCTCATCTTGCAATACAAAGCAGTGCAAAACACCCGCACTGAAATACTGGAGAACATGTGTCAGCCGTACAACTGAAAAGTACCGTAAACACACGGCACAACTTGCCTGGTAACCTTTAGCTAAGTAATTCAGGATCAGTGCCAGTACTGCAGGTTTAAAAAAAGCTCCACCTTTTACTTATTATATAAAAGAAACACATGCATGTCCACACAGGTGCTGATTACAGCTTCTCCTAATGCAGTTCTACTGTATCCTCAGGGCTCCAGCAGTGATCAACATGTTAAGACATCAATTATTCAATGATTCTTGAGACATGAAACAAATATTGTGCAACACAATTTCACCTGCTATCAGTTTTTTAGTATTTTACACTGATTTATTATTTCATTTCAGAAAACCAACAGAGAAAAATTACCAAAGTCATAATGTATGTTTTTTCTAATGATTTAAAAATGACAGAATGAGAACAAGTAGCCTGAAAACACATTAAAGCATCAGTTCTTAGCAACTGAACAACCCCTTGACAAACAAGCAGTGATCAATTGTGTTTTTTTCAGAAGTAATTGCCTAAATTGTGTTTATTAAAGGAATAGTTCACTTAAAAAAATAGCATTTGCTGGAAAGTTACTCGCCCTCAGGCCATCCGGTAAATGGATGAGTTTGTTTCTTCATCTGAACAGGTTTGGAGAAATCTAGCATTACATAATATGCTCACAATTGGGTGCCGTCAGAATGAGAGTCTAAGCATCTGATAAAAACATTGCAATAATAAACAAGTAATCCACATGACTCTAGTCTATAAATTAACAATAATAAACCAGTGCTTCTGGTTCAAATACGAGGCCTGTATCCATAATAAGTGCTTTCTCCTGTGAAAATGTCCGTCCCGTCTGAATCAAGAGAGAAATATGCAAAGATCCAGCAACACTTACCAGTGAAAAAAAATACAAATAACAGTCCAAAACAGTTCTAAACAAACGTGTTGGTGGAATTTGATTAAGATGACAACAGGGGAGGACTTTTCCACTGAACAAAGCATTATCATCATTTATGGAGTCATATTTTGGCCAGAAGCAAGAAAATGCCTTAACGTTGGATTCGTTTGACCTGTCATTCTGACGGCACCCATTCACTGCAGAGAATCCACTGGTGAGAAAGTGATGTAATGCTAAAATTATCCAAATCTGTTCTGATCAAGAAACAAACTCATCTACCTCTTGGCCTGAGGGTGAGTACATCTTCAGCAAATTTGATTTTTTGGGTGAACTATTCCTTATCTACACATCCATATTACTTTACTCTCAAAACAACAACAAAGACACTACAACAGAGACAGCGAAGATTTTTATGGATTAAAAAAATGAATTACCCACACCCTGCATTCTAGAAAAACACTTTTGTGCAACTCTTCATGACTCAACAGAACTTTAATGACACCAAACAATCTGCAAAACACGTGACCATTCATTATTAATGCCTTATTTAAGTCATTGATTTAATTTCAGAGCATAATGTGCTTGGGTGTATGTATGCGTGAGAGAGAGACCGAGAGAGAGATTTTAACCCATATCATTTAGTATCACCAATAAATCACTTTAATCTACTTCTGAATAAACAGATGAAGAAACGTGTTGAATGAATGAATGAATGAATTCATAGAATCATCCATGAAGTCCAAACAAGAAGTGAAAATTATTGCAATATATACATTTCGATACTGTCAAACCGATAACAGATAATTACACACCAAATCAGATATGAGGAACATTTTATTTGAGTTTTATGCTCAATAAAAGCTTCAATCTAACCTTGCAGTAGTATGTGGACATCATCGATGTCTAGCGGGAGCGAGCCACGTTCATCGGGCAGGTCTCCGGATGTCCCATGTGACGTCATGGTTCTCACGGAGAGAGGTCAGCTGAGAACAACCGGAGGCATTGCAGCATCTGTGGAGAGGACAGATGATGTCTTAGCATCAGAGTGTTTTTTCTTAGTGTGAAGAACATTTTTAAAAACTCTAAATCTTTCTATAATAGTGTACTTGAACATTCCTTTGACATAGGGTCAAATACTACTTGTAATTTCGGTTATGCATTTTTTTCGACTCTGTAACTTTGATTAAATGCTTGTTTTGTTATTTAAGGAAGCATTTCTATAAGAATGGTAAAACTAGACTTACAAAAATATGATACAATATTGTCGAGCTGATTATATAACAAAATAAGTTTTTTATACAATCTTTTGAAAATAGCAATTCCATTGCTAATATTGGTTGTTTATGCTGGTACTACCCTAACAAAAATGTATTTGAGGACATGTCAGTTGAAAAATCAATAAACTGATTACTACTTAAAGCACTATTCTCAAAATATAAAGTTTAATTTGAAACATTTTTTGCCTGGTTTTTCATATTAGAGGTCATAGAAACCAAAGACTATAGAATACCCAAAACATGTCACTCGTATGGTTTTGCCTTAAAGGGAATTTGATAGAAACAGAAATAACTGAGTTCCATAGTGCATTTTGTGTGTGTGTGTTTAATATTTTATCCATTGTATTACGACACATATGATGAGGAAATTAAACATACTGAATGTACTGCACAGTAGGAATGACCATTAACTTCCTGTAGGTAGACACGTAAAGCAATGGCACCCTCTGGGGAGCCAAAACTGCCTTTTTTCAGAATCTGGCAGGCATGTTTAAACTTATCAGCATAATGATAAAAGATTATAAGTGTTGAATAAACACAAATTTTTCAAACAGTTAAATCAGAATGTCATTGCATCAATCGTTCTGTGGCCATGTGAATGCGTGTCCTTGCAGCAGAACGGGACTCTGTTAGAGAACAGATGTGTGGAAGAATGTGTGCTATCCTGAGCTGGACTCGCAGGAACGAGAACACACAGAGAAAGAGAATGCTGGCATAATAATGTGGAATGAAAACACAACAGGCATTAACACATTCCCAGAGATCAAACAAATCTGTGCATTATATCTGAATCAGAGTGCTGGGATCACAGTCAAATCACAGAGAGAGTTACATGGAAACTTCATCCACATGAACTGACCACAACAGCATCTAAAGCATTTCACACGTACAGAACGCAACACTCCCACGGGACAATCACCTAAGCAGAGCACAGACAAATCTTTTAGAACATGCGTCACTATGCCTATCCTGACAACTACAGAAACACTGACAAAGAAGTGTCTAAAACTGCCCTTGAACATGACACCGGGCGTGATAACTATTCACCCAGAATGAAGAATTGGTTGCCCACTAAAATGTTGAATCAAGCTTTTTAAGCAGCTCTTTTCCAGCAACAGTAGCCTAATGTGACTATTTTGGATGAACTATTCCTTTAAACCACATATGTTTTTATATTTATAACAGAAATCGTTGTCAAAACAATGAGTAACAATGAGCTCATCCCTCTAAGAGACTAGCAGGTTGGCACACAGTGGCATACCAAAAATTGCATATACAGCATTATCTGTATAATAGAAGTAATGTGTGTTATTGTTTTCAATTTAAATTGTTAAAGACGTTTCAGTTGAATTTAATGAGTATTTATCAGAGTTGCATGCATAAGCAGCAGAAGCGTTCCGCACGCGGTCCAGAATAAACAGCGTGACCTCTGACACACACACCAAATGTCTTGAGCTCGAGAGAGGCGTTGCGTGGGGCCCAAAATAGCGCTGGCGCGGGCACGCGTTACTGGAACGGCACAATATAACACACGTCAATATCAACATCAACTATCAAACACATAGAGTATACAGTTCTACTGCGTGGTGTGGCTTTATTTGAGTACCGACAGTACTTTTAAACTGAGAGCCTATAGCCTAGGCCTATTATATAAAGTGGCATTAGCCTATATATTATTTTTTTTAGAATTTAGGCTTTATTATAGTAGGCTATTGATATAACGTTTTGAACTCTCAGAACAAATTTAATAACAACAAAGACAATTAATAGACTACATTAAAATAAACACGGCGTTATAACGATTGAATCTGAGTTATGCGTTATTCAATGACCTTAGATCTGTCAAGGTGGGTCTGTTCAGAAGAACTCAAACTCTACTTACATGTTTGGCAAAGTATGAAACTGTCTTTAAATGTCCACTTGCACCAGTGTTGAATGTTTTCCGTCGTCAGCTACAATAACCACAAATACAAATCGTTAGGGAGTTCATATTACTGCGTGTATTACTGCGGGTGAAGCTCGTATATTCCCTCCCGTTCCCAGCTGAGCTCACCGGGAGAAGCGACCGGGCGGCGGAGTGAAACCCGACGCGCTGCGGGGGTCTCTAATTATAACGACCACTCAGGGCAGCGCGCGGACATAAAGGAGTACCCCTCTGTAGATCAATAACCGCACGGTGCGAATTATGAGGGTCTTTGTACAGGTCACCCACCAACGCTTTAGCCACCCAGAGGAAGTCAAGAGGTTCATGATAAGTTTCAAACAAGTAGCCTAGGCTATATAGGGCTAGGCTACTATTGGTTTCTTTATTGATAAATGTTAAAATGCATGACTAAGTGGGGCCACGTTATTATTAGCTGGAAAATGCGTTAATTTTCGATTGTCCATATCGCAGAAGTCACTTTCAATTTTGAACAACGCAATTATGATCGCACCTCTATGCATTATAGATCATATATACTTTAAATATATACTTTATTGTAAATTTACATATGAAAAACAGGCATACTGCACAAAATATCGTACAGTGGTGGCCAAAATTATTAGAACAGTATTGTCACCAGCTAAAAATTGGTTTTAAGTCAGTTATTTCTATCTTTTGTTGTAGTGTGTCAGTATGGAAAATCAGCTTACATTTCCAAACATTCATTTCGCCATTAATTGTAATAATACAGTGAGATGTTTGTCTGCACAAGGAGTCTGACAACAGCCAGAGCTTCACACAGAGATCTGATCTCTTCATCATCCAGTCTGTCTGAATGAAGAAACAGAACAAACTGAGACAGACTAAATCCAGAAGAACTGTGGCAACATTTCCAAGACTGCTTCAAGAATCCTCCTACACTTCTACACCTCCTACACCTACTACATTTTTTTAAAATGTCTTTTAGATAATTGTTTTAAGGACGTGTACAGGATACTGATGCAGAACTAAAGGGAAATGTTGTGGGACAACATGATCACTATGTGAGTCAAATTATTTGTAATTAGATCAAGTTAAATTTACCAAAACATCCCAAATTGACCACTAGGCATCACTGTGGCATAATTTTAGAAAAGTTTGTTTGACGTTACTTGAAGATGGTCTCAGTTTGGTTTGTTCAGCAACAAAAATCTGGCTTTAGTAGCAACTCTGAAATAGTACAAAATAAGGAAATTTAACGCACACAAAAACTCTACTTGTTCACTCTAAATAATACTTTGTACAAAATTAGCAAATATATATAATATGTGTTTTACCAGCAGTTTTTTCTGTACTACTATTGTTTTCTACACAACATGAAAAACGTTTTTAAAGCTGTTTGGAATTATTCATCGAATTTACCAGATACTATTGATTCTTCAGGCTTTGGCAGCTGAGTTATATATCTAATATGCCTGTTTGTCATTCATGAAATCCAAACACATTCATTGCCATTTTTTTCCTAATTTAAGAAAAAAAAAGATTAAAGAATATAATAAAGAAAAAAAAATTCAAAGGAAATTAAGTCAGCAAAATTGTCATCCTGCCCCCTCAGGTGTCAATTATATCAGACCTTTCTGGTAAATCACTTCTTCGATTATGCCACCATGTAGTCATGGAAAGTATCTGACTAATCTCTAACTGTTTGGAGCCTGACGTCTCATTTAACCTGTCCTGACACCTCCTGGAGCCAGGACTAACCACAGGCCCACAAGATGGATGGATGAATAAATGAATACATGGATTAGAGGATAAATGTGTTTCCCATTCTCTTCCATGTGGATGACTCCGAACAAAAGGAGGTTCTTTCCTCTTCATTAAATTAATGGATGTACGGCTGATGTACCTGTAAGACGTGCACAGATTTCTGAGCCTGAGGGGCTGGATCAATCTCCACACATGGACTCACCGGCTCCTTCCCTGTTTGTCTTTGGTCTTATGTGACATCTCTTTATTACTGCTGGATGCAGTTGGCGCTACAGAGACAGCCCCGTGTGTTTTAGGTGGGGTTGGCAGAGCCGTTTCTTATAAATTACAGATTTGTGCAAGTTCAGTGTCAGAGGAACTTCAGGAGAGGTGATATCAGGACTGCAAGTGAGATTTCTCGCAGATTCTGGAGAGTTTAGCTGTGCTGTATTTGCCATCCAGGTATCTTTGACCTTGCTGAAACTAAGACAGATAGAAGATAAGTGAGATTTATGTTTTAATAATTATTTGTAATTATTAAGTACTGTTATTTTGTAAACAGATCCACAGTTACTGGAATCAGCAATGGGTCATCTGAGGTCTGGAGCACAGGGGTGAGAAATTTAAATAGTTCCTTTTACAGCTCTTTATGGAAACTATATTTTGGTATATCTTTTCATAGTTTAAAATTGTATTTTTATGATTGATTTTCAAGGGTAAAACAGTAAAACAAAAATTAAAAACACAAACTTCAAAATTTGTGGTTTTGTAAGATTTTTATAAGAACTAAATTGTGAAATCTTATTACAATGTAAAATAACTTTTTCATCTTTGATGAATAGAATTTTCAAAATAACAACTTATTTGAAATATAATTTGTTGTAATGATTATAATTGTCTTTAATGTCACTTTGATCAATATAATGCACCCTTGCTGAATGAAAGTAAAAAAAAACTGACCTCAATTAGGAAGTTTACATGCTAGGAATTATACAAATTTTACAAAACAATTTTAATGTGACTTTATATAAGATAAAAACAGCTCTGTTTTCATGGATCATTACAACTCAAATTATACACTTGTTATGTTAATCAAAAGTAATTGCTTGATTCTTTTGCAACCTACAGAGCATGTAACACTTAATCATTCTTCTGAGACACACGTCGTGAACTCTTATTCTCTCTGTATGTGTGGTAGGCCGTCTCCTGTTACTCTGTGCTGTGTGACACTGGCTGTTTGGCTGTGTTGTGGTGCTCATACTGAGGCTTCTGTGCTCAACCTGAAGCGTTTCATTGGCTGTGCAGTCAGAGAATTTACCTTTCTGGCCCGTAAGCCGGGATGCAGTGGGCTGCACATCAGCACTGACGCCTGCTGGGGACGCTGCGAGACCTGGGAAGTAAGACTGATATTATTAGCCTGTGACAAACATACTCACATAAAAAGAGAGAAGAGCTTTTGCAGCACACCTGCAATGTGATCAATACTTAATCAAAATGATATAAGAAATGTCAAGGTGATAATACTTTATTACAAGAAATTGCAATTATTTAACAGGGTTTTTTAATTCTCTAATATATCAAAATAAACCCCATATACTGTATATTACACAGTATTTTAAATCATAGACTAAGGTGATTTTGCTTTCATACAAAACTGAAGCAGCCAAAAAGGTTTGACTATTTCACAAAAATGCAAAAATATAATGTTAGTTTGTATTTATTTTGCAAAAAAATTGTATTTGTATTACTGATTGTGTTTGTAAGATTGGATTGTGTTTTAATATTACACATAGTGCAGTTGAAGGAAACAGAACTCACTTTGACCCAAATAATAATTTTCCAAATAACAGCTTTTCCTTTAGTGCTCTTAAGAGAGAGGCGGAGAACCTCTCGGGCTGATTGCTAGAAATGAAAGGAAAAAATAACAGAAAATAGAGACAAATGGTTGAGATATTACAGTCAGGCCTGGCTTTTTTCCTGTTGTTTTGTATTGTTTTATAATGGTTTCTTATGTATTTTTTTGGTTCATTACGATTTGCTGCAAAATATGTTTTACATACATTATTATTTACTGCTCTTAATTCTTGATAACAGCATATCTGAAGGAAAGTGACTATTTACTTTGCCTAAAAAAAACTAAAGAAATCTACTTTTATTACTCAAAAATATAACTAAGTCATCCTCACTACATTAGGTCATTCAGTTTTAAGAGTCAGATCAGGATAATATTCATTTTTGAAGAAAAAAGTGCCTTCAGGGACAAATTTCACTTCCAGTAAATGTTATTTGGGTTGCAACAAACATTTTTTTAACATGTTTAATCAAAGAGTCTACAGATATTATTAAATATTTAACTTTAAAGTCTATCTATTCCTCATTATGACATCAGTCTGACACACACCCTTCTCTTCACCTGTCAATCACCGCAGAAGCCAGTCCTGGACCCGCCCTTCATCGAGTCGCACCAGCGCGTGTGCACTTATAATGAAACTCGACTGGAGACGGTGCAGCTGCCGAACTGCTCGGCAGACGTGGACCCATCCTACACCTACCCCGTGGCCCTCCGGTGCGACTGTGGGGTTTGTCTCACTAGCACCACTGAATGCATCACTTCGGTCTGATATGCTGGAGAAACCAGCCTCCACTTAAAACACCAAAGAGCATGTGCACTGCAGGAATAAAATTAATCACAAATTGATCTGTTTCATGTCTATGTACATGTAGGAGAGATTTTACCTTCAAATGGTCACTGTATGTTACTTTCTCATCGTCTTTGTACTTTCCTCCTTTTTTTCCTGAAAAGAGTAAAACAGAATAAAACTGCAAAAACTGTTTTTACTGTACTTTTTTATCAAATAAATAAATGTAGCTTTGGTGAGCCTAAGAGACTTCTTTCATTTTAAACAGAAACTTTGAACAGAATGGTATTTCCGTATTAAATAATCATGCAGTAAATAAAGAAGGTGATTAAAAAGAAATACTGTATAATGACCACAATGCATGATGGGTTGTTTTTTTTCTTATTTGTCAGGAGATTTGCTGTGTGTTTTTGTAGACGGTAGAAGTAAAAGTCCTGTGACTATGACACATGTCCATATGTGTGATAAAGAAATTATCAGAGGGTTCAACCACCTGCTCAATGCTGCTCTCATCTCAATCACTGACTCAGATATTTACCACCTGCTCTTGACTTTCCATCTCAGGCCAACCAGGCACACTTGTTCTCCATTTAAACTTTAGTGTATTTACTTTACATTTGCTGATCACACACGCATATGACAATATATAATTTTCTCAGAGTCCTGCAGCACTGAAGACTAATTTTTTCTGAATGGTGCGTTACTGTGAGTTCACATGTCCCAGCAGCTGCATGATAAATTATTTAAAACCTCACTAATGTGAAAATGATTGTATTGAGTAGCAGCAGATCCACATTACCTTTTCCATTATAAACCTGAACACAGTGTGTAATGCCTCAGAGGTCAAATTCAGCAGATTCTGCACTGGAAATTACATTTAGAGACACCGGTTTAATATAGTTTCATTAAGTTCCACAATCACAAATGTGTGCAGATTACTTTCATTGATTTTGCTGAGATAAATGTGGTCTTCGTCACAAGAAAAGGACAAAAATTGTTTATCATTGCGACAAAGATGTACTTAAAATAAGGGCAGCTGTTGTCCCATAAATACAATAAAATAAAATAGTAATTTTGACATTACCTCTCAAAATACTGCAGACTACCTTAAATATTTTTTTCAAATAAATCTGCCAAAGATATAAAAAAAAAATGCATTTGTAAAGGATCATGTGACACTGAAGACTGGAGTAATGGCTGCTGAAAATTCAGCTTAAGAATATTTTTCTTTTTAAAATATGTAACAGTAAAAGACAGTTACTTAAAATGTAATAACTATAATAATAACAATATTACTGTTTTACTGTACTTTTATCAAATAAATGCAGCTTTGATGAGCATAAGAGACTTTAAAAATGTAATCTACCCCAAACTTTGGAATGTAAGTCTAAATTATCTTAATAACCTGTAGTGAATGTTGAGGTAAATGTGGTTGTTTCCTCACAAGAGTGGGACACAAATTCAGATCACTTCAATGAGTTGTTTAAAACCAAATTCTTAATTTTGAGTCATGCAATATAAAGTGATTTTAATTTGTAATTACAAGATAAAAAATGTTCCCCATTTTCAGCTCCTTGTCAAAAACCGTGTGTAGGGGTACAAGAGGGGCCCTCCAAAAAAGGCTGATGCCTTAGGGCCATAATCTATCCTTGCTTTTGATCAACGTTGTTCCCAGAGATTTTGCTGCTACGGTAATGTTGGCATGTACGATATTCACCAGCATTCCCAGAAATGTCAAACCTCCCCCAGTGCTGCCTTTGTCCCAGATTAATTGCCAAAATTACCCTTCTGTCAAATCACTTCCATTCCATTAACTGTCAACTAAACAAACTCTAAATCTGGCCCTACTCATGGACAAGACAGGCTCTTTCAAACAACTCCAGGCTTTGAGCTGACAGGTACAGATCCAACCAAATGAGCTTCTAAATATAAGCAAGAGAGAAAATTATGGGAAGCACTGTATAGTCATCTTACACAACACTGTCTCTCGCCTTTGTGTTCATTAATTTCTGGTCTTTTAAATACTATTATTTATATCGGCACTATTTCAAGGTTTCAAAGTAAATCATAATGTAAATGTTTGTAATAACCATGTTACTGGACAATGATTCTGACTATACATACAGGCTTATCCTTTTTTATATAACTAAATATAACAAGCAGTGATTTTATGATTATGTTCCTGTACTGCAATGCTTAATAGCATTTTAAGACTTAAACAGATATAAGTTTCAATACACATTTTTTCAAAACACAAAGAGACTGACAGAGTGACAAGAGAAGGAGTAGTTAGGCCATGTGATCTTGTAATATTAGCTTGCATGCAGCTACATTGCTACAGACAATTGTCTGATATCTAGACAACCTGATAAATAAGAATCTGATCATTCTCATTCATCGTAATTGCAATATATAGCGACTTCGGAATGGCTGTCGATGCTGAAAGCATTGGTAGTTACTGTATTTTCCAGCAGTGGCTAACTATGCTAACTATCAAAACCATTGACCCTTGGCCTTTCTCCTGATTAAATTTGTCCAATGATCTGTAGAAAAACAGCTCATTAAAACCTTGTGACCAAGCAAAATTGGGACTATTTAGTACACAGAAGGCAGACCTCATGTTATATTCAATGCAGCCCAGTCTTTGGTTTTACATTCACAATTAGAAACATTCACTACTGAAATGAGCTTGTGTGAGAGTATATAAAATAATATAGAAGCACAAAACTGATATTTTAAAAGCAGGCCAATCCCAGATCTTTAGCAAGCTCAGCAAGAAGAGACCAAATGGGAGATAAATGGGTTGTAATAACAGAATTTTGAGGGCTTGGTGTAGAGAACAGGATCAAACCTGCAGGACCGTAATACAGAGAGCTGCACTCTTAACCTGTGCAGGTACATTTAACTCTACCTGGAAACATGAGCATATGATTATGATTGAAATTATTAAAAGAAACAAAGGAAAAATGTTATGAAAAAAATTCAATATACAAAAAATTAAAATGAATAATATATTAGCATATACATACTTGATCATTCAGAATCGTTCTAATATGATGATTTATTAATAATGTTAAAAACATGCTGCTTAATATTTTTGTGGAAACTGAAAAAAAAATGCAGGATTTATTTTTTTGGATTCTTTAATAAATATAAAGTTTATAAAGTAAATAGAAGTTATACAGTAAGTAAATGGAATGTTTTAGTAACAATAAAATGTCTTGTAACAATGTAAAAGTCACTTTTAATACATTTTATGGTAGCACTTTTACAGTCCTATTACTCATGTACATACTATGTACTAACTATAGTAATTTAAATTACTAGGTAATAGGTACTAACCTGAACCTACCTCTACGCCTAACCCTACCCCATGCAGTTACCTTATATTACCAGTACACTATAAGTAGGCAACATGTAAGTTCATGTACTGTAAAATAAAGTGCAATCCCATTTTATGCATCGTTGCAGAATAAAATATTTAATCTCATAAAAAAAATTAAGAAAAAGAAAATGTAAAGGCCCCAAAATATGTGTGTGTATTGTACACAGTAGCTTTCAAAGTGAACCTCAAAAAAAATCAACACAAAAAAAAATACCTTTAAAAGTATACAATCCTTAAGATCTTGTTCAGATTTAGTTTTCACTGTCATTGTGGTGTCCTGATCTGCAGAGTGATCTTGTTTTGCAGAAGAGAAGATCAGGTTAAGTAGCCCAGATGTGTTTCGGTCATGTGCCTTCCAGTCCTAATATAAGGGACTTTGTTTTGAGAGCTAAAATATCATTTATAATGTTATCTTGCATATGAAAATTTGCAGTTTGCTCTTACAATTATAATTTTTTATGTACCATTTTTTATTAAGGTTCCTTATAATCAGTGTTGGGAAGTAACTAGTTATATGTAACGGAATTACGTAATTTAATTACAAGATAAAAGTAATTGTAATCAGTTACAGTTACTGAGAATTTTTTGTTACAAAATTTAATTACAGTTACTTATGAAAATGTTAAGGATTACAAAGGGAGTTACATCTGATTTTTTTTCTCTCACACACAACACGCACGCACGCACGCACGCACACACACACACACACACACACACGCACACACACACACACACACACACACACACACACACACACACACACACACACACAATTTTCACAGTGCTTTCCATCAAAACAACACTTTACCACACTGTCCAGTGTCTGTCTACACCAACTACAAAACACCTGTGTTACTTACAAGACGTTGTCGCTACAGCTACACGAGCGCAGAGAAAACTATGGACTTCGTACAACTGGCTGAGTGTGGAAATATGCTAATACGGGACAGTACGTCAGCGGTCGGGGGTGGGGCCACCGTGGGGAGTGAATGGATTTTATATCATAGTAGGGTGGTTGTGTCCACACACTGCTAAGACACTTTTATATCCAAACAACATGTAAAAGTTAATTTTGCATTCAATGTCTCTTAAAATTTAAATATTAAAATCTTAATTCAAGTAATGAAGGATTTCGCCTGACAATAATCAGTGTTGAGTACTGTACTACTGTAAGGTTAACCCTGCCTGTTTGAAAATTAATAACAGTTGAAAACATTAGAAATTTAGAAAAATAATCAAATGTAATCGGTTACATTAATAAAGTAATTGAAAAGTTACACTACTTATTACATTTTAAGAAAGGTAACTTGTAACCTGTAACTATTACGTTTCTAAAGTAACCTTCCCAACACTGCTTATAATACAGTTAACAGATTTACAGTGGTGAAGCTGCATTTCAGCCCCAAACGCAGCTACTGATGCTATATCAAATAAAACAAACCCAATAACATTGAGTGGAACATAAATGAAGGGCATAAAATCCTACATGCTCCAAAATCCTTGTCCAAAAATAAAAACAAAAAAAAAAAAAAACAAATAACAACAGAAATGAAACATGGCACACATAAGTTAAAATGCATAGAAAGACAGACAAAAACCAGACCTGTCCAACACTGATAACCAGTGCAGGTTTTTCTTCTTCAGCTTTATCTCAAGACTGATGTTAAGGTCCATTAAGGCAAAGTTCTTGAGTGCCTATGAAAGTCATTCATGCATACGGAAATGTTTCAAACACAACACATTCTTCCTCAGTGATCTGTCATGCTACATTGTGTTAAAAACCTGTATGGTACATTATGGTGATATCAAGACAATCAACAGTCTCTTTCATTTACACATCAAAAATAAGCATTCTGTGAGAATAAATAGATCTGCATGCAGTTAACTGCATAATATACAAGCATTTAAATATCATTTCAATTGTACAGACGTCATCAGGGTTGCACAATTTTGGCAAGCCAGAACCCAGCTGGACATGCATTATATATACAAACTCGCGCTGAAAAGGGGGAGGGGAAAAATGTTCCTGCATTACTTGAGTGTGCAAAAACTGCTGATTGAACATTAAAAATCCTATGTATTTCTCAGTACATGCCACTGTACTCTGGTGGGGTTAGAGTTCCTGTCAGTTATTTAGATCCAGAAACCAACTCCTGTTCCCACACAGATGTTCAGTTGTCAGCTTTATCCTCAGAAATCAGAAGCTAGAAACCAACCCAAGCTCCTATTTTGGGCGTTCCTGTATAAGCTGCAGAGACAGGTGCCAAATTTGGATGCGCCAAAGCCCGAGGGATGTAACAAATACTTCATCTCAAATGCTTATTGAATGCAAAGTCTGTTTTCCTATGGCAAACCCTCATCCTTTTCAGAGTCTGGAGTACTGAGTGTGGGCACTGGGATGCTGCCTTGTGCTTTGAGTTTGGGTCTGTGCGTTTTTGGGGTTGGTTCTTCTCTAGACGTGAGTGTTGAAGTCTCTAAAAGCAGTCTGAGAATCTGTCCAACCTGTTCTTCTAAAGCCGCCATCCTTCCATTCAGAGCTTGGATGTCTGTCCGCAGCTCCAGCCTTGCCTCCTGCAGAGAGGCCTGAAATGAGCTCTCGCTACTGGAGTAAAAATCCTGGGCTGGTCCTTCTCCTCCACCAACTCCAGGAACAGGGCTCTGTGGTTCTGAAACCCTATCCAGTCTCTGGTCGCTGTATGTCAAGCCACTATCCCAAGAGTCCGTTTTGCGGAGAGAATTCTTCCTGGATGTTCCAACCTCCTCAACACTTTCTATCCGAACTTTTACTTCTGGTGAAATGTGCTCCATGGACACGGCTTTAGCTACATTGTTCAATCCCTCCTTCCTCTCATCCTCTGGAGGTGAACCAGGGGCAGCCATGTTGTTCTTCAATTTCATCCAGCCACGGGCAGTTCCTGCGGGTTTAGACCGCGCCGTGTTATTCACTTTAAGTCGATTTGCGACTTGATCACCGGTGACCACAGCAGGTTTGAGTTCCATGATGTCACGGTTGTTCTGCTTGACAGAGTCGCCCACTTTAGAGTAGGCCAGGCAGTTCTGGATGGGTGTGATTTGGGAGATGGTGACCACACTGCTGGTTGACCCGTTCTGAACCGCGTGCAGTGAGTTCTGCATGAGGGAGGCGTGATGTTTCGGCATGTGTGTGGGCTGCTGTAGATGCTGCCGATTCTTCTCTAGGTCCAGCTGGGCCGAAGCGCCCTGGTTACGGAGCTCTTTCTGCTGTTTAAACTTCTGGAAAAGTTTTCGGACCGGGTGGTCCACAGGAATGGTGAGTGGAACCTCATTCTTTGAGCGCTGCCTCTCTTCTTCCTCCTTCTTCACATCGATGATTTTACGAAATATAAACTGGATATGGGGAGAAGAAATACCATCAGTTAGATAGGAAATTGTATCTATGAGATTTTTGGAATCATCAAAACTTTAATTTACAGTGGAGATAAAAATCAGAGAACAAACCTACAAGTTCCTAAATTTCACTGCTTAGAGTCCTATTTTAAGTTATCCTAACAGGAGTAAAAGTGCAGTTTTTTAAGCACATTTCATGAGTTAAATATATTCTGAATTGCAGAATAAAGACATTAAATAAGATATTTGAAAAAGAACGCTGATCAGAATTAGAGAACACTTTATTTGGTGTTAATCTCGTGCTAATTTCCTTAATTATCTGGCAAACTCAATTTAACTGACAGCAGTTTTCACTGACTTTGCAAGATGGTGAGACATTCTAAAGTGATTGAAACACTCTGAAATCAGGTTGTCCAGATGAAGGCCAATAGCAACCATAGCAAGAGAAGTTGGCCGTTCAAAGTCTGTGATTTCTAAAATATTGCATCTTTACAATGTCACTTACTCATTCAATCCCCCAAAAGGCTGGTTGTCCACGAAAGACAAATGCACAAGAGGACAGAATAATGCGGAGACTCTGAATGGGCAATCGGTTCAACACTGCAGCTGGAATTGCTGAATTCATTCAAAGCAAGGCCCTTGTACACTTCCTACTACACTGTAAAAAGTGATTAAGTGACTTAACTTAAAAAGTTGAGGAAACCCGTTGCCTTAAAATTATTAGGTAAATAATAATAATTGAAGTGACCTCTCAATTTTTTTTTAAGTTAAGTCAACTTATCACTTTTTACGGTGTAATTTTTGACTGCTGTAACCTTCAGAAATTTTAGTTGTAATCTTTCTTCGTGCAACAATCATTGCTTTTATCTAGTTTTGATAACTGTGTTTTCCACGAAATAAAAGGTTTTTGTTGAAGTGTCTTGGTTATTTTGTAAAATACTGTTATACTAGCATGGCATAGCCACAGTTAAAATTCCTTCAAATTTTGAATGATGATTACATTATTTCTGAAAAAAATCAGTTGTTCATAATTTGTTCTCTAATTTTGATATCCACTGTATAGATAAACAGTCCTTTCCTGTAATTTGACCAAATTCCTCGTTTGTAATACTTTTTATGCATGATGAGTTATTAAAATTGTTTATTCTATTATTTAAAAATGATAAAATCACAAAAATGCTATTAGAAAAGACAAAAATGTTTGAATATTCAACATAAAATAGCAACATGAATATCAAAAAAGGAGTGCATACCCAGTATAAAAAAGGAAACATTTTCTATGTAATAACAGGAATTTCAGAATTCCAGGGTATTATTGAAAATGTGTACTGTGTTGGGAAAGAAAGAAAGACTATTATACATGTTTTAGCTTCTCCCACCGTCACACTAAAGCTTCCATCTGTGTCTTGCTATGGTCTGCCCACAGACTACATGTGTTTGGAGATCAGTCTTAAATAATGCATCTGTTGTTCTCTTCACACCCTCTTTGCCTTTTTCCTGCCTTTCTCAGATCTCACCTTTTTATAATTTTTTCACTACATGAAAATCATCAAGTTCTTTACAGAAAAGATTTAGCTCAGCCGATAATAATAATTTACTTGTGTGTCTTTCTCCCAAGTTAATATAAAACATGAACAAGGTTGGACTACAGACAAAAACAGCTCAATTCAATAGCTACTAACAAACCGTTTGAGTAAACATTATGAACAGATTTGTATTCTGTATATCAATTAAATAAGCTAATATTTGTACATTTATCTATCTATCTATCTATCTATCTATCTATCTATCTATCTATCTATCTATCTATCTATCTATCGCTAACTTGTCTATTCACATTGAGCTGGGAATATATTTTTTTTTTTATTATTATTATCACCCATTTTCCTATTTGTCTAAAGAATCTGTATTATTTTGAAGAATCCATACTGAGTGTGGTTGACTTTTAAATCTGAACACAAACATACAAAACTGATGGATTAGTTCAGACACTGGAGCTCACAGAAAGAGAACGTCTGTCATTCTCTGTTGCCCTTTTTCTGAAAGTCAGCAAAACAAGAGCTGAACACTGCAACATTCTCTGTTTGAACATTACAACATGTTCTGTCCCACTGGGGCTTCGTTTGAGAACACGCACCTTCTCTGACACACAAAGTTCCTGGTACAGCTTAGAGTTATTCACACAAAACCAACAGAAATTATTTAATGAGTTCCAATCACAGAGGGAACTGCGGGTATTTGTGTTATTTTTTTAATAACGCAGGGAAATGAAAGCTCATTAGAACCTATTCCTTCTGACCCCTTTCAAAGCAGTAATTGCTTGCATGCCTTTTCAACACATCTACAAACCAAGTTTTATGAACAACAAAGTCAATTTGATTTCACTAACTGTGGTAAAGCTGGGGATGTCTTATAGGCTTGGCATACAATGCAACAACAAAGATTTAAAGAGAGAAAAGGTTCTGATATCTTCTGGCTGATTCATTTACGCTGATGTTGTGGATTTGGGCACAGAAAACATAGATAACCGCCTAAAGCAGCAAAGTTCTCTAGCCTGTCACTGGACAGTTAGTGACTGGCCCCTGCTTTGACTGGTCTTTCTTCTTTCCGACCTCCATCGCTCCCTGTGCTGTGACAAGAGTCCTCAGAGAAAGGTTAAAATTAAGGCAGAATCTCTTTCATGATGTTAAACCAAGCAATTAGTGCATGAAGAGCATTGTGAGTGATTAGGAGAGAGAGGCTCTACTTAACTAAACCTCAAAAACATGAACTCAATTAATACTATGGCTTAAAAGTAAATGCAACCAATAGAAGTAGAGAAGATTTACAGCATATTCTGTAATTCTCAATAAGTAAATGACACTGACTGCTGCAAAATATGAGATAATGCGCATGACATTGTAATCGTGTACCCTCTTGCGGAAAGGACACAATGCAAATTTGCAATATGCATATTCAGATTTGTGAAATGCATATGGTAATATCAGAGAAATTAACATTGCCAGAAGGCATATTGTTTTATAAACAATTACCGAATAAAGAGGAGTACGACTGAAATATCTACATGAAAATCTATAAATGCTTTCATATGAGAAGAAAGAGGCAGAAGAAGAGGCCTTTAAAAACTCATAAACTCCAGCCTCGGTCTGAGTCACAGCCATTATCACATTCTTTACGGATCCAATGCAATGACACGGTTCGAAATTTTCAAATGTACCGACTCTCATTCACCTCAAAGGACTTTAGCATCTCACTGTGTCTAAACAAGAGACAGCGGTGGCTGACCTGACTGTCCTTCCCTGAAGGAATATCACACACAATGCACATCACAACTTCATGCTTTTTCTTGGAGTATTAAAGCACTCTGACAACGCCCTTTTCCTATTGGAATGGCTATTTTAAGATTCTACTTCTGATCTTGGAGCGACAGAGTGAAGGATTTGCGCACTGGTGTGTGTTCACCTGCAACTGTCAACAGAATAAGAGAACGACAGATTAAAAGAAAACAGCTGTTATGACGCATGTGAGTGCTGAGGTCAGTGGAGCAATTAAAATACCATAGCAACCATAAGACAGACAGTATTTATCCATTATACCAATATCTATCAAATTGTCTACCTCTGTAAACATGTTTAAAACACATCTCAAGACATCTGCTTAATGAGGCCTTCATGAGGACTACTGGTTTTCGAGTGGTTATGAATGAAACACATTTGTTCGTGTTTCCCTCCGTCTTGAATCGCGCTCGAGAAACAGTGTCTCTTCCGCGGCTCACTATGCTTTCAACTCGTTGTTTTAGTCTCGAGCAAGAGACTTTACGACATTCACGTTACATGATTTGACTGATTTTTAAGTAGAAAGGGCGACAGCACCGCATTATAATAAATTATCATTCATGTTTTCATAGCCGTTGGCCAAATTCTAAAACGAAACTAAACTGAAATCATCTTTGAGAGCAAGGGGACCCCCTGGTGTTTCGGGGGCCCTACGCAGATTGTGTATTCTGCGTATAGGGAGGATCAGCTCTGTGTACAGGACTTTGGTACACTGTGATTTTCAGGTAAATACATTGTGATTTGATTACTCAAGAAACATTTCCTATTATTACGCTGAAAACTGTTTTTACTATTGTTTTTTTTTGTTCAAAATTTTAATACACTACCATTCAAAAGTTTATTGTTAGCAATTTACTTATTTAAATGAATAATAATAATTTTATTCAGCAAGGAATAAATGTAATAAATCGCTTCAATCAAATTATTAATATAATACTATTTATATTATTTTACCTTACTGTATTTATGTAAAAAAATGCAGCCTTGGTGAGCATAAGAAATCTTTCATAAACATTGAAAAGAAAACACACATATATATACATACATACAGGACATTGAAACACACACACACACACACACACACACACACACACACACACACACACACACACACACACACACACACACACACATATATATATACATCAAGAGAGAGCGAGAGAGAGTGGCATATCTATGGTTATTCTGAACGTGTCACTTGTCAGTACTTTCCAGTTTGAATGTTTATTATGTGTGTGAAGCATTGAGGTTTGAGTGACTTAAAATGACATAGAAGCCTGTTAGCAACACAACTGCATAACATAACTTGGAGATACACACACTCATAAACTGCCATCCCGCAGTGGGGAAGCATCTTCTCTCTGACGAGAGGTAATTGGCTTAAAATGTGTCCACAACGTTTACTGCTGAGAATCCCTGACAAATGCTTCAGACCCTCTTACTGTCACATTACAGTTAGGAGGAAACCAGGTGTGCTCACACACACATAACTCCTCCACATTATATCCTAATAGGCAATGTAACCCCATCTTAAATGTAAGAATCCCCACACAGGTGGAGGAATAAATTACATTTCCTTGACATTACAGCAGCAAAAATATCACACACACAAGCTTTCAGATTTACAGCTGCCACATCACTTCAAGTCCCGTTCACGCATTATTGCCTGCAAGTAAAAAAAACTCCATCAATCTCTCACTCTCTAGAATGTTCTGGAAGCACTCCAGAGAGAAGCCATTATTCCAAAGGAAATCGGCAGGGGAGTCTCACCTTCTTGCTTGAGGACCTGTGTGTGTGTGTGCGTAGGAGGTCGCTGTGTGTATCCATGATTAGATAAGACTGATTTTTTTTCTTGGCATGAGCTCTTGGGGACCATCTGCCTGATGGGAGTGAATTGGAGCATTTCATCTTTATCCGTTTGTTTTTTGTGTGTGTAACTTTCTATCCGTTTTCTACATATTTATCATATAAAGTGTCTGAACTTGTATTTATGTACCTCTGTTCTCTCCTGAGCCCTGGCACTATAGAGAATAAACATAAAAACGTCACTAATTAGACCACTAAATGGAGATCAAGACAGGACTGAGAGAGAAAACAAATGAGAGAGAGAGAGAGAGAGAGCGTCTTGGGGGGAATTCACTTAAAATGAATGGCACCAGTTGCTAGCGTTGTTTATGTGCATGTGCTGTCCACAACGTTAAGCACCTGAGTCGCTAAAGGAATTGCAATCAAGTACTGGTGCAAATGTAAAAATGTATATATTATTAGTGCTGTCAAACGATTAATCATGATTAATCGCATCCAAAATAAAAGTTTGTTTACATAATATGTGTGTGTATGTGTGTATTTATTATGTATAACTAAATATAAACACACGCATGTATGTATTTAAGAAAATTGCTATGTTTATATATTAAATATATTTATATATATAATATATTAAGAATATAAATATATAAATGTATATACATGTAAATATTTTCAAAATATATACTGTATATGTGTATATTTATATATACATTATAAATATACACAGTACACATACATATATTCTGTAAACAAAAACTTTTATTTTGGATGCGATTAATCGTTTGACAGCACTATATATTATGTTATATAATAAATAATACAGTTATATAAATATATTACATATACATTCATTTTATTATTATTTTATACTATTTAAAAAAGTAATTATCAAATTGTATTATTATTTTATAACAGTAAATTTCCATTGCAATGCAAAGTGGTCTGGTTAAAATAATAAAACCACATGTTTTTAAAGCTATGTATATAAAGTCATGAGTTATATTATTAGATAATTTGTATTATATTATAAAGGAAGTATGTAAAATTATTAACTTATACTAAAATGAGCTAAACAAACCAACAATCAAACATTAATATTATAATTATTATTATTGTTTAACAGTAACTTATGGCACACTGGACATATTCCTGGTTAAATTACTGTTCTCCATAATTTGATGCAATGGTCAACAGAAAATGTACACAAACATCTAAAAGAAATGTTCATTTTTTGTAGGCAAGCATTGGTAAGCAAAATGTTTTGTGAACAAGGAACAATCTATAATCAGCATAATTTGCATAAAAAGGAGTGTTTGTTCTTAAATTAAAGAATGATTTGATTATACCTAGAGCAAATAGCTACTTTAGTGCATTTAATGCCTCGTTACCCGGTTTGCATTTGGTTAATAAACTTACCTCTTAACGATAATTTATATATGAGCATTTATTTTATTTTATTCTATTTTTATACTGTGTTTTATTAATATTTTTAACGATACTACAGATACCTGTTTTGATGCTTTGTAAAAAACGAGAAACCACAACAACATATATTGAAAAAGTCAATATATTTTTATCTTGCGTCTCAAGGTCAAGATGTGCCACCTTAGACTGATCTCATATGGGTTCTTAGTTCCTTTGTTCTTGGAGAATAAAACCGATTTCTACTGAATGAATCCTTCCGTTACTTGAGAAAAAGCACTAACTGCACCACTCTTTACAAAGAAATGTAATAATACAAATAATTGTAAAAAAAAATCCAATGCATCTTATGATCAAGATCACAAAACCAAGTGCACGGGTGCAATATAGATGTGCGTGGATGCTGCTTAGAGGGAACACTGCCTCTCTCTTTTTCTCTCTAAATATCTTTTCTCATTTCTCTCTTTCAGTCCTGCCCTGGTGCCATCACCGTACCGTAACCAAACTTCGTTCCTCTCTCTCACACACACACACTGAGGGAGAGTGTGTCAGTCTCAGCGGGTGATTAGGTGACACATTAGGGCTGTTTAGGTAATCCAGCCTGTCACCTGCAGCCACACACACGCATCTAATGCAGCCATGCACTCAAACAGACTGATGAGATATGAGATTCAATCTTCTGTTCAATTTACTTCTTAAAGAAAATAATACTAAACCTGTCTGAATCTTTTTTGCCTGAGAAATCATCTGATTCCTGGTGGAAATAACGCACCCTTTATGCAAATCTGCAGTTGCTCAGTTGCCCAGAGTTTCTAAGATGCCACAATTGTGATTACTTCTACAATAAGACAAATGAAGCAGGAAACCACATGATCTTTGAGGCCATGTGCAGTTAGTCATTGTATTAATATAAATGATGGTATATATATTATATAATTTATATAATAAGAATATATAATTGATAACTTACAAGTAAAAAAATTATAAACAAAACTAAAAATAATTTTAAATTATATAATTATGTACTTTTAGTAATACATGTATAAATTAAACAAATTTGGCAATTTTATTAATATTAATACTATTAATACTATAATAATTAATGATTATTATTTATTATAAAATTATTGTAGTCATATATATATATATATATATATATATATATAGTAACAACAAAAATAATAGCAATACAATAATAGTACAATAAATATATGCAATATTAATAGTACTAATAATAAAGGTGATTTTTTTTCAGGGGGCAACACAAGGTAGTCTGGTTAATATGCTTCTCGTTGTCATCTTTATTACACATGTAATTGACAGGATAAAATGAGCCTCTGCTAATGATGTCACTGTTTGATAGCAATGCTGAGATAGTAATGCCACTTATGAACATTTGATGTGGTTTGGCAGTAGTACTGAAGTACTTTAGGCAAACAAGCAGTCTCAGAATTTGAAAGGGTTAGTGACAGACACACTCTTATTCTGGCTCACATCATTAATTTAAAAGCCTTCTGGTGGAAGTGTGTGTGTGTGTAGTGTCTGCCTGAAGGCCCACAAGCTGTCTTTAAAACTTGATTGATTAACCAGAAAACACACACACACACGGGGTCAGCCATCAAATACAACATATATGTGAGAATATTGCGCAAACCTTCAAAAAAACATGAAATAATCATCTCACACCTCTGCCCTGCACACACATAATCAACAACGCACCAGCAAGACTCATTTTGTGTATGACTCTCTTTCTTTCTCCAGAGTGATTTCATCCCTCTCTCTCTTTCTCTTGTCCTCCATTAGATGGCAGATACATGCTTGAAATCTAAATCTTTCATTCTGTTGAAGCCCTCAGGCTCCCTCGACAGAGACACTAAACACGACCGGTCTTTAATTTAACCACAGAAGAGATCTGATTTCAAAAGCTGCTGTTTTGTTTCTATATCATATATACTATAAAGATAAATTGCTGCTAAATTATGATAATTATTCATTTTTCACTAACAGTTAAAAACTTTTGGCCTAACTGTTGAGTCATGGCAATCACAGAGGTTCAAATCTGACTCACGATCCTGATTCCACACCATTCCCTTAATGTTCTGTCTTCTACAGCATTTACTATTAATACAGTGATTAAAAGACTAGGAAGAACACTCTGAAACAACCAAACATATCTTGAAACTGATATTACTTAAGTCTACACTAAGGAAGAGTAAATAAAGCACCACCTCCAGAACATCACATGATCTTTGAGGCTGTATATACAGTACACAGCCAAGAGTGCTTCTGGTCATTTTATTAATGTAAAACAATGATTGAACATTATTCAAGGAAAAATGTAAATGTGTATCTTGAATGCAGTATAGGTTGCTTTGGATAAAAGCATCTGTCAAATGCATAATAAATAAATGAATTAAGGCACAAATACTCCTGATCATATTCCATTGCCTTAATTTTCTGTCCTCTATTTCATATTAATACAGAAGCAAAAAGACTAAGAATAGCACTCAAAAAATTATCAAAAATATCTTCAGACTGTTTAAAACAGTGCTGCTGTGAATTTCTCCTTTTGCTTCAGCATTGATGTAAGACTATTTGACAGGTTAAAAGCAGGCAGAGAACAATCAGGGTGGAAAAAGGGAATAATATAAGGAAAAGAGGGAGGGAGGAGAGAGAGAGAGAGAGAGAGAGAGAGAGAGAGAGAGAGAGAGAGAGAGAGAGAGAGAGAGAGAGAGAGAGAGAGAGAGAGAGAGAGAGAGAGAGAGAGAGAGAGAGGGTGATAAACAGGAGATGTATGAGAGGAGCTTTTGCTTTGTGTTTTGATTTATTCACATCTGACCATTAACCTAGAAACACTGATGTTGTAGTTTGAAATGTGTGTGTTTTTGTGACTGTGTGAGAGAATGCGTGTGTGAGGCTTAGTAATTGTTTAGAAAAGAGCAAGAGAGAGAAAACATATGGAGGAAAGGAGTAAACAATAAGCTTCAAGCCAAATCCAAGGCTGGTGATAAAGGAAATGAGTAGGGATGAAGACTGTGTAATAACAAGAAGACAACTAGAAAGATAACAATTGAACAGTGGGGGGAGAGGACTGATCATGAGAAAAGAAAGAGGAAGAAAGAGAAAGAAAATGTTTGTTCCATATGCACCAACATACTGTTTTTTTTTCTCTCCACGGGCTTCCTCTGTTTCACACTACTGACCCAGTTCTACCCATAATCCCCTGACGGCCATGACACATCTTTAGACTCTGTACTGTATCCAATACGATTAGGGGAATTGATGACAATTGTGGCTTATATCCAATCAGAGCTCTGAGAGCTTAAAGGGTTAGCAAATAAAAAAAAAAATAATTATTATTATTCTCCCTAATGTTATACCAAACCTTTATAAGTTATCTTCTTTACATATGAAGAGATATTTTCAATATATTCTAGTCCTATTTGTAATTATCCAGAAAAACAAGCTAAAAAAAGCTGTAAAAGTCCAAGTCTTCTGAAGCCATTCAGTAGCTTTCTGTGAGGAACCGACCAAAACTGAACTTCCTCTTCTGCACATCTCTCAAACCACTTGTGAACTACTTTGATGATAACCTTTATACCAGGATACTCCTTCTGCCATCAGTGGTTCAATCGTAACGTTATGACGCGACGAGAATAATTTTTGTACGGAAATAAACCAAAATAACGACTTTATTCAACAATTATCCCCTAGACGCAAAATGCATACAGTCTTCTGTATCAGCCGGACCACAAGTGTGCGCTGTTTGCACTCAAAGCAGAGCGTAAATCGACGAAGACTATGCATCCCTGTGTCGAGGCTAATACAGAAGAGCGTACGTATTTTGCGTCCCGGGGATAATCTCCTAAATGGCGCTACGCTGACGCATTGTTGAATAAAGTCGTTATTTTTGTTTTATTTCCATACAAAAAGTATTCTCGTCGCTTTATAACATTACAGTGTAACCACTGATGGCAGATGGAGTATCCAGGCGATGCTTTTCATACTTTTCTGCACCTTGACAGTGCAATTTACTTGGCAGTCAATGGGACAGTCACAAGCCTCCCGGTTTTCATCCAAAATATCTTAAATTGTGTTTTGAAGACAAACAAAGCTTTTGCGGGTTCGGAACGACATGGGGGTAACTGATAAACGACCAAATTTTCATTTTGGGGTGGAGTATCCCTTTAAAGGAATAGTTCACCCCAAAACAATTATTCTGTCATCATTTACTCACCCTCATATCTCTACAAACCAATAAGGCTTGGAATATAATCTTTACAACATAAATTAAGATATTTTTTATGAAACCTGAGATAACCTTTATGACCTTTTTGTATCTTCTAAGGAACGGAAACATCTCAGGTTTTATTAAAAAATATCTTAATTTGCGTTTTGAAGAATAACCAAAGTCTTATGGGTTTGGAACAACAAGTGGGTGAGTAAATGACATTTTCATTTCTGGGTGAACTGTCCCTTTAACATATCCAACATATCATCATAATTCTATTATAATTCTATGGATTCTATTATCCTCTCTGGATAATTAGGTCCTTTAAACACACTTACTGCTTTTATTAGTATCACAGAGCAGCTTAAACGAACATAATAATCAAGGTGTCAAATCAACAACTATTAAATCCATTTAACACTGTAACACGTGATCAGAGAAAATAATAAAGAGCCTGCAAACTAACAAGGGAAAGCATGAGATTTCAACACAATGAAAAAAAGTGATTTGACTGAATAAAGCTGAACTCAGACAAACAAAGAGACACTGAAAAGTCCTAGCAGATACAATGAGAGAGATACATAACATAAGAGAGGTGTGCAGGCTAATGTGTCTCACCCTTTTGCGTAGGTTGCAGGTGAGAATGAGGTTTCGGGAGAAGGAGTTGGCAAACGCTGTGTAGAAGTCCAACACTTTCAGCAAGGCGTCTCTCTTTATGATGTGAAGATCACAGTATGTTAACGCCCGAACGTTAGCGCATGAGTGGGCCAAAGTTGTCTCCTTCCAAAACACATCACCAAACACGTCCCCTTTACCTGAGAGAGAAAGAAAAAAATACCAGAGAATATATAAGGGAAGATAAGAAAGATCTTTAACAGAGCAGAGAGTTAGTGTGAGACTAGACTGCTTTAATTAGTGTCAATCAAATGTATACTCTCACAGCAGGGTTGAGCAGAAGAATGATCAAATCTGACATTTCAATTAATATTCTCTTTATACAGCTGGAGCTTGGCGCTGACTTGAGCAGGAGAACTACTTAACTGTATTGGAAACAAGTTTAGCTTACTCTTTATAAAATGGGTAACTGACCTAAAAATGAACATTTTGTAATCAATTACTCACTGTCCTGTCATTGTGAACTCATATGACTTTATTCTTCAGTGAAACACAAAAGTAAGTCTTCTTAAGCCAAACGTTAGTTTCATGTGAAGAACAGACAGAAATTAAAGGGAGAGTTCACTTAAATATGGAAATCCTGTCATCATTTAATCACCTCATGCCGTTACAAAACTGTATGACTTTCTTCCGCAGAACACAAAAGTTATTTTAAGTAGTATATTTATATAATATTAGTAGTTTAAGCCAAACTTTTTTGAACATTGAAAGTTTTCCCCTTGCTCTGGTTTGTTCCTTATACAAACCCATCAATTGACTTCAGAAGGTTTAGAACAAAGTGAATGAGTCATGAATTTTTTGGTGTTTTTTGTCCATCGTA